>JBBPUQ010000005.1:0-2485187 GCA_038501195.1 Nemania diffusa
TAACCCTAACCCTAACCCTAACCCTAACCCTAACCCTAACCCTAACCCTAACCCTAACCCTAACCCTAACCCTAACCCTAACCCTAACCCTAACCCTAACCCTAACCCTAACCCTAACCGACCCCACGCCCTTAAACCATAACTTCAACCACATTTTCCACTTTTATATAATAACTTTAATTATAATAATATTATATACTTTTAAACTATAACTTAAATTATTTATATTTTATATTTTTAAATTATAATTTAATTTATTTATATTTTATTTTATATTTTTAAATAATATTTTTAAATTTTAATTATATTTTTATTTTAAATTATAATTATAATAAAATTATTATATTAATTATATTTTTAATTATATTATATATTTTTATATTATAATTTAAATTATAATTTAATATTAATTTATTTTAATTTATTTAAAATAATTTAAAAAACAAATTTTATTTATAAATTTATATAATATAATTTATAATTAAAAAATAACTTTAATTAATATTTAAAATAATAAAATAACTTTTTATTTATATATATATATATTTTTATAAAATTATTATATTAATTTTATTATTTTAAATATTTTAAAATTATAAATAAATAAATTTTTATATATATTTTTATATATTAAATAATTAATAATATAATAATTAATATTTTTAATAATATTTAATTTAAAAATTTTTAAAATTATATTATATTATTAAAAAATTTAAATTATAACTTTAATTATATTTTTTATTTTAAAAAAATTATTTTAATTATAATAATATATTATATTTTTAATAATAAATAATTTAATTTTTTTTTTATATATAAATATAATATATATTATTTATATTAAATTATTTAAAATTATTATTTTATTAATAATAATTATATATATATAATATAATATAAATTTTAATTAATAAAATTGTTAAAATTTATAAATATATTAAATTTATTTAATATAAAAAAAACTTATATAATTTATTTATTAAAATAATAATATTATTTATAATAAATATATATTTAAATTTTATTATTTAATTTATTAATTATTTATTAAAAAAATTATTATATTTTATTATAAATAATATTAATTATTTATATATATATATTTTATATATTAAAAAAAAATTTTAAATATAAAATTAAAATAATATTATATTTAATATATTTTTTTTTATTATATTAATTATATTTAATATATATTTTTTTTTTATTATATTAATTATTTTAATATATAAATTTATAAATAATATTATAATTTTATAAAATATTAATAAATTAATTAAAATATTTAAATTATTAATTATAATTATAATAATATAATTAAAAATATTTAATTTAAAAAAATAAATATATTATAATATAAATAAATTATTATTAAAATTAATTTTAATTATTTAATTATAAATTTATTATTTATTATATATAATTTAATATATAAAATTAAATTAATATTAATTAATAATTATATTATTTTTTATATATAATAATAATAATTAATTAAAATATAAATTTTATATTATATATTTATATTTTTTATTTAATAAATTTTTATTTTTAATTATAATAATTTTTTAATATTTTTAATAAAAAATTAAATTATAATAATTAAAAAATTATTATAATTATTAAAATTAATAATAATATTATATAAAAATATTTATTTAAAATAAATTAAATTTAAATTATTATTAATATATTTTTATATATTTATATATAAAATATATTTATTTAAATTTTATTTATATATATTAAAAATTTTTTAATAATTAATTATATTTAAATTATAATTTATATTTATAAAAATTTATATAATTAATTAAAATATTAAAATATTAAAACTTTAAATTATTAATATAATTTATATTTATATTTATAATAATAATATTTTTTATTATTATTTAATAATTTTTATTTTTTATATAAATTATTATATAATTTTAAATTTAATATTATAATATATTTATTTATATTTATTATTTATATATATTATATAAAATAAAATTATATTATTAAAAAAATATAATATTTTAATAAATTATATAATTTTTTAAATAATAAAATTTATTTTAATATTTATTTTAATATTTTATTATAAATTTATAATTATATTATTATAATTAATATTAATTTAATTTAAAATTTATTAATAAAATTTATATATAATAATATTATTTTTAAATTTATATAATAAAAAAATTTATTAATAAAAAAACAATAAAAAAATATTTATTATATATTAATATTAATAATATAACTTTTTATTTAAAATAATAAATATAATTAATAAAAATTAAAATATTAAATAATAAATAATATATATTATTTATTTATATATAATATTAAATTAAATAAATTTTAATATAAAATATATTATAAAATAAATATTAAATTAATTATATATTTAATATTTTTATATAAATAATATAAAATTTTTTAAAAAAAACTTTATAAAAAATATTTAATAAATTTTAAATATTAATTATTATATATATATATATTATATATTATTTAAATTAATAATATTTTTAATATTTTAAAAATTAATTTATAAAATATTTTTTATTAATATTTATATATATTTTTATATTTTTAATAATAATTAAATAATTATTAAATAAAATATTTATTTAATTAATATTAAATTAAAATTAAAATTATTATATATTAAAAAATATTTATTAAATTTAATTAAATTATTAATAAAATTAAAAAAATATATAAATTTTGTTATTATATATATAATATTTTAAAAAATAAAATAAATTATAATATAAAAAATAAAACAATTTTATAAAAAATAATAAAAAATTTAATAATATAATTATTATTAATATATATTAATAAATTAATTAAAAATTTTTATTATTTTTAAATATTATATAAAATATAAAAACTTTTAATAAAAATTATATAAATATTTTTAATATATTAATTAAAAATAAAATTATTTATATAATTAATTTATATAATTATTTTTATTATATAAAATATAAATTATTAAAATATTTAATATTAATATTAATATAATTAATAATTTTATAAAGTTTTATTATATATAAATTATATTTTATTATTATTAATAAAAAATATAAAATAAAATAATAAAAATAATATATTATTTATTTTAATAAATATTTTATAAAAAAATTTAAATTTATAAAATATAATTTTAATAAATATTATTAATAAAATTATATATATATATATATATATATAAATTTAAAATAATTTATAAAATTTAAAATTTATTTTTAAATTTTAAAATTTTATATAAATTTATATATATATTTTATATAAAAAAATATAATTAAAAAAATTATATATTAATTATTTATATATATATATATATAAAATTTATAAATTTTTATATTTTTTATTTATTTAATTATTTAATAAATATATATAAATTTTATTAAATTATTAATTTAATATTAAATATTTTTTTTTATATAATAATTTTAATTTTAATATTAATTAATTTTTTATTATTTTTTTTATTATTTAATTAATATATATATATTTTTATTTATATAATTAATATTTTTAATATTTAATTAAATATTTTTTTTTTATAAATATTTATATAAAAATTTAAATTTTATATATATAATTAATAATATAATTAATAATTTTATTATAAAAATAATTTTTAAAAAATTTTATTAAATATATTAATATAATTAAATTTATTAATTATATTATATAATTTATTTATTAATAAATTATATATAATTTATTTATAAAAATATTTTTTATATAATTTTTATTAATTAATATAATTATAAATTTAATTTAAAAATAAAAATTTTTATATAATTAAATTTTAAAAATATATAATATAGTTTTTATTATATATTATTAATTTATTATTATATTTATATATTTAATTTTTTAATATTATTTTTTAATAACTTTTAAATTTATATAATAATTAATAAATTATATAATATTTTTTTAATTTATTAAATAATATATTATTAAAAATAATTTTTTATATTAAAATTAATAATATATAATTATTTAATTTATTTATTTATTTAAATTTTATTTTTATTAAATTTAATAAAATATTTAAATATTAATTTTATTTTTAATTTTATATAAAATAATAATTTAGTTTTTTTTTTATATAAAAACTTTTTAAATATAATATTAAAAATATTATTTATTTAAAATTTTATAATTATAAATTTATAAAAAAAAAATTTAATATATAATAAATATAAATTATATATAAATATATTTATATTTAATTTTTAATAATAATATTTATAATAAATTTTATATTAATATAATTTTAATTTAATTAATTTATATAATAATTATATAATTTAAAATATAATATTTATTAAATATTTATTTTTTAATTTAATTTATTATATAATTATATATATATTATAATTTTAAATTAATAATAATTTTAAAATTATAATAAATTATTAATTTATATATTAAATTATTAATATTTATATAAAAATTTAAATTTTATTATTATTTTTATAATTTTATATAATTAATTTAAACTTTTTATATAATTTATTTATTTTATTTTTAATTTTTTATATAAATTTAATTTAAAATATTTTTATTTAATTATATTAAATTAAATTATATTATATATATTAAAATATATTTTAAATTATTAATATATTTATTTTAATTATATTTAATTATTTAAAAATTATATTAAATATAATAATTATATTATTTTATTTTAATTTTATAATTAAAATATAATTATTAATTTTTTTTAATATAAAATATTAATTATTAATAAATATAAATAATTTTTTAATTTATTTTAATATTTAAATTATAATTATTTAATAATTTAAAAAAAATTATATAAAAAATTATTTTTTTATATTATAAATAAAATATAATTTTTTATTAATAATATAATTTAATTTATATATAATAAAGTTTAATTAATTTATTTATTATATTAATTATAATATTATAATTTTTAATTATAAAAACTTTATATAATTTTATTTAATTTTTAAATTTTTTTTATATTATAATTTTATTTTAAAAAAATAAAAAAAATATTTTAAATAATAATATTAATTTTTTTTTTTAATTTATATAATTTAATTAATATTAATATTTATATAAATATTTTTTAATATTTTTATAGTTTTTTATATAATTTTTAATAAAAAAAATAAATTTTTATTAATTTTAAAATAAATTTTAAAAATTAATAAAATAAATATAAAATTATTTAATTTAAATATATTATTTATAATATTATTTTTTTATTTATATAATATTTAATTTTTATAATAATATATTTTATTTTAATAAATATTTTTTTATATAAAGTTTTAATTAATTATATATTATTATAAAAATTTTTAAATAAAAAATTTATATTAAAATTATATATAATATAATTAAATAATATTTAATATATTAAAATTTAATATTAATATAATATATTTTAAATATTATATATATTTAAAAATTTTATAAATTTAATTATTTAAAATAAAATATTTATATTAATTATTTATTAATTTATATAATATTAATAATAATTTTATAATTAAAATTATATTTATTTTTTTAATAAAATTTTTATTTTTTTAAAATTTAATTATATAATTAATAATAATAATAAAACTTTTTAATTTTTTAAAATATTAAAATATTAATATTATTATATTTAATTTTTATATAATTAATAAATTTAAAATATAAAATTTAATTAATTTAATTAATATTAAAATTATTATTATATTTATAATTTTAAAATTTTTAATATTATTAAATTAAATTATTATATAATTTAAAATTTAATTTATTTATATAAAAAAAATTTTTTATATAAAAGTTTTAATTTAAACTTTTTTAATAATTAAAATTTTAATTATATTAATATTTTATTAAATATTTTAATATTTTATATTATATTAATAATTTAAATAAAAATTATTTAATATTAATATTTAATTTTAAATATATATATATTTTTTTTTATTATATAATAAAAATATATTAAATTTATTAAAAAATAAATTATTTTATTTTTAATTTTAAAATTTAAATTATTATTAAATTTATTATTAAATAAAAAGTTTTTATTATTTTTATAATTTAATATAAATATATTATATTTTTTTATTTTAATATATTATATATAATAAAATATTTTATTTTTAATTTTTTTTATTAATTATAATTAATAATTTAATAATTAAATTTTTTATAAATAAAATATTTTTTATTATTTTTATTATTTTTATTATTTTTATTATATAATTATAATAATTTTTAATAAAATTTTTTTAATAATTAAAATTATATAATTATTTTAAATATTTAATATATAATAATAATTTATTTTTTAATTAAAAAAAATTTATAATATTATTTATAAATTAAAAAATAAAACTTTATATATAAATTTTTAATTAATTAAAATAAATTTAAATTTAAAAATATTAAAATATATTTATATAATTATTATATAAAATAATATTTTTTTATATTAATAAAATTTTAAAATATATTATATATTAAAATTATTAATTTTAATATAATTAATTATAATATTTAAAAAATATATTATTATTTAAATTTTTATTATTATTTTTATTAAATTTTTTAAAAATATATATAAATTAATTATTTAATATTTTTTTATATATTTTTATATTTTTTTTATATTTAATTATTATAATAAATATTTATTTAAATATATAATTAATATTTATAAATATAAATTTTAATTAATTATTAAAAATTATTATAAATATTTATATAAATTATTTATTTTTAATTTTTAATTATATATATTTTTTTAAATATTATATAAAATATATTAATAATTATATTAAAATAATTATATTATTTAAATTAAATATAATATTTTAATATTTTAAATTAAGTTTATTTTTTTTAATTTTATTTTTATATAAAAATAAATATAATTTTTTATTTAAAAAATTAAAATAATTAATTTTAATTATTATAATTATAATTATTATAATTAATTTATTTATAAATTTTTATAAAATTATAAAAAAAAATAAATATAAAAATAAATAAAATAATTTAAAATTTTATTAATTTTTATATAAAAATAATAAAATTATTATATAAAAAATTATTTTAATTTTATAATATTTAAATTTTATTTATTTAATAATTAATTTAATTTTATTTTTTTTAATTAATATAAATATTAATTTATTTTTTATATAAAAAATAAAATATTAAATATAAAAATTATTTTATAATTAAATTTTATTTTTTTATTTTATTAATTTATAATTATTTTTTATAATTATTAATTAATATTAATAAAATTTTATATATATATATATATATAAAAATTTAAAATAATTTATAAAATTTAAAATTTATTTTTAAATTTTAAAATTTTATATTAATTTATATATATATATTATAAAAAAAAATATAATTAATAAAATTATATATAAATTATTTATATATATATATTTATAAATTTTATAAATTTTATAAATTTTAATTAATTTTTATATTTTTTATTTATTTAATAAAAATTTTAATTTAAATTTTAATTATATATATTTAATATATATATATAAATTTTATTAAATTATTAATTTAATAAATATTATAATATTTAAATTTTTAAATTAAAATTTAAATATAAAATTATATATAAAAATATTTAATTATATAAAAAATTTTAATTAATAATATAAAATTATAATAATTTATAAATAAATTAATATTTAATTTTAATTTTTAATTTTATTTTATTTTAAAATTATAATATATTATATAAATTATAAATTTATATATATTTATTTATTAAATTTAAAAATAAATATTTTTAAAAAATTAAAATAATTATTATTATATATAATATTAATTTATTAATTATTAAAAAATAATATTTTTAAATTTATAATTTTAAAATTTATAATTAAAAAAAATTTTAATTTTATATTATAAAATTTAAAATTAATATATTATTTTAATTTAAAAAAATTAAATAATATAATTATTTAAAAATAATTTTAATATAAAAATTTTATATAATAATATATTAAAATATAATATTTATTAATTAAAAATTTTATATAATTTATTTATTATTATTTAAATTATTAATATTTAAAAAATTAATATAATTATATTAAATTAAAAATTATAATAAAAATTAATATTTATATTTTATAATTTATATATAATTTATTTTTTTATTTTTATAATAAAATTATTTATAAATAATAAAAATATAATATTATTTATTAAAATTTAATTAAATATAAATAAATAATTAAAAATATATTAATTTATAAATTATATATAATAATTATTTAATTTAATAATATAATTATTTTTTATATAATTATTTAAAAAATTTTAAAAATATTAATTATATTATAAATTTTAATAATATTATATTTTAAATAAAAATTATTATATAATTATATAATTAAATTTAATATATTATTAAAAAATAAATTTATAATTAATATTATATTATTATATAAATTATTTAAAAAATATAAAAAATTTATTAAATTAATAAACAATAAATTTAATTATATATTAAAAATATTAACTTTTATTAATTAATTATATATATATAAAATTTTAATTAAAATATAAAATTTTAAATATTAAAATTTATTTTATATATTTTATATTTTATTTAATAAATAATTAATTATATTTTATTATATATAATATTAATAAATATTTAATTAATTTATAAAATAAATATATATATATATATTATATATATAAATTATTTTTTTAAATATTAAAATAATAATAATATTATATAATTATAATATTATATTTTATTTAAATTATATTATATATAATTTATAATATAAATTAAAATTAATATTAATAATTAATTTTAAATTAAATATAATAAAAAAAATTTTAATTTATTTTTTATATAAAATATATAATTTTTATATTTTATTTATATATAAATTTAATTTTATTATATAAAATTATAAATATATTATATTAAATTATTTTAATAATTATAATTATTATTATTTTTATTATAAATATAAATATAATTATAAATAATAAAAAAATTATAAAATATATAAAAAAATTTATAATTTAATTAAATTTTATATAAATTTAATTAAAAAAATATTAAAAAATTTTTTATATTTATTATATTTAAATTTAATTTTATTTAATAATTTATTTAATATATTTTTAATTATTTAATAAAAATTATTATTTATATTTATATAAAAAAAAAATATATATATTATAAAAATTATTTTTAAAATAAATTAATTTTTAATTTTTAATTTTATAAATTTATAATTATAATTTAAAATATTTAAATTTTATTTTTAAATTTTAAAATTTTATATTAATATATATATATATATTAAAATATAAAATATTATTAAATAAAATATTTATAAATTATTTATATATATATTTATATAAAATTTATTAATTTTAAAAATTTTAATAAATTTTTTTATTTTATATTTATTTAATTAATTTATTAAAATTTTAATTAAATATATTTATATATATATATATATATATATAAATTATATTAAATTATAAATTTTAAATTATATAAATAAAATAAATAAATTAATAATTTTTATTAATAAAATTATAATATATTATATAATAAATAAATATTAATATTTTTATTAATTTATTTTATTAATTTATATTTTATTTATTTATTTAAATATTATTATTATAATAATTTTATTTTAATAATTTAATTTTATTATTAATATTTTAAATTTTAATTATATTATATAATTTAATTAATTAATAAAACTAATAATATTATAAAATTAAAAATATATATATAAAATTAATAAAATTTAAATATATTAAATAATATAAATAAATTTAAATATATTTATAAATTAATTTATAAATTTAATAAAATTTAATAAATAATTATAATAATTAATTAATTAAATTTAAATAAATTAAATATTTTTATTTTATAATTAATAATAAAAAAAACTTTTATTTAAATTATTATTAATTTAAAATTATATAAAATTAAAAATTTAAAAATTTATTATTTTTTTATATTTATATATATAAATTTATAATTAATTTAATATAATTTATATTATTATAAATATATAAATAAAAAATTAATAAATTTTATAAAATTATAAATAATATTATATATAATATATTTTTATTTAAAATAATAAAATTAATTAAATTAATATAATAAATATAATTAATTAAATTTTATAATTTTATATAATATATAATTAAAATAATATATTAAAAATAATATTTATAAAATATTTAATTATTTATATATATATATAATTATATTTTTAATATAATTTAATTAATTTAATTAATTTATTTTAATAATAAATATTATTTAATAAAATAATATAAAATATATAAAAAAATTAATATATTAAATAAATTTTTTTAAAATTTAAATAAAATTTTAAATTATATATATTTAAAAATTAAAATATATTTATTATAAAAAAATTAAAAAAATTAAAAAAATAAAAATAAAATATATAATTATAATTATATATTTAATATATATAATAATAAATAATATTTAATTAAAATAAAAAATTTAATAATATTATAATAAATATAAATTTTTAATATTATAATAATATTATATTTATAATTTAAATTTTATATTAAATTATATTTAAATATTTTTTATAATATAATAAAATTTTTATAATTTTATAATTTTAAAAATTTTAAATATTTTATATTTTTTATAATATAATATTTATTTTATTTATTATATAATTTATTTAATTTATTATATTTAAAATTTTATTTATTATAATTTTATAATTATAAATTATAAATATTAATTAAATTAATTTTATATTTTTAATTTATAAATAATTAATAATTTTAAAAATATTTATTTAATTATTAAATTTAAATTTTTATATATTTTAAATTATAAATTATAAATATTAAATATATATAAAAATAAAAATTATTTAAAATTATATTTTTTAAATATATTTAATAATTAATATTTAATTTTTTTATATATAATTTTAATTTTAAATTATAAAATAATATAATAATTTTAATTATAAATTAAATTTAAATATAATATATAATTTAATATTTATAATAATTATAATTATATAATAAATTATAATATAAAATATTAATTATATAAATAAAATATTTTTTTAATTATTTAATATAAATTTAAATATTATAAATATAAAAAATTTAAAATTATTATAATAATTAAAAATATTTTTTTAATAAAATATTAATAAATAAAATTATATTATTATTATATTTATAATAATAATTTTTTATATAAATATTTTTAAATTATAAAAATTTATTTTATTTTTATAAAAATAATATAAATTAATATATAATTAATAAAAAAAATAATATTAATATTAAATATTTATAAAATTAAATAAAAATAATAATAAATTATATTAAATTTAAAATTAATAATATTAATTAAAATATTAATTAAATTAATTTAATATTATATTATTATTATAATATTTATATATATAAATTAAAAATATTTTATATTAATAATTTAAATAATATAATAAATAAATAAAAAATTATAAATTAATTATTAAATATTTATATATAATATATAAAATTTTAATAATAAATTTTAATTATATTATTAAATAAATAATATTTTAATATATAAAAATTAATTTAATTTAAAAAATATATATTAATATTATAATAAATTTATATAAATAAATTATTATTATAAATAAAATAAATTAATTTTAAAAATTAATAATAATATTTTAAATAAAATTATATATATATATTTTAAATATTTTATATATTTTATATTTTTTATTATATATATTTTTTATATTTTATATATTTTATATATTTTATATATTTTATATATTTTATATATTTTATATATTTTATATTTTATATATATATTATAAATTTTATATATTTATTTATATTATATATATTATATATATTATTTAAAATTTATTTTTTTAATTTTTTTAATATAAATATTATTATTATAAATTTTATTTTAATTTTAAATTAAATAATATTTATAATATAAATATTAAATTAAATTTATTATATTAAATAATAAATATAAAATAAATTATAAATATAAAAAAAAAAAATATTTAATTTTTTAATATTTTATTAAAATATTATAAAATATATTAATTTATATTTTTTATTATTATAAATTTAAATAAAAAAAATTTATTTAAATATAAATATAAAATAACATAAATTATAATATATAATAAATATAAAAAAAATAATTATTAAATATTTTATTATTTTATTATAATATTAAAAAATATATTAATTTTAAAAAATCTTTTATTTATTATAATAAATATTAAATATAAAATAAATTATAAATATAAAAAAAATTATTATTAAATTTTTTAATATTTTATTAAAATATTAAAAAAAATATTAATTTTTAAAAAAATTTATTTTATTTTTTTTATTATTATAAATTTAAATAAAAAAACTTATTAAAATATAATATTAATATTTTATTATTTTAAAATTAAAATATATAAAATATATATATATATTTTTAAAATAAATATAATAAAAAAAACTAAATAATTTATTTTATTATTTTAATTATATTTTATTTATTTATTAATTTATATATTTTTTATAAAATAAACTTTAATTTTATTTTTATATTTTTTTTTATAATTATTATTATAAATATTATATAACATTATTAATTTTATACTTTTAATCACTATTTCATTATTAACACTATTACAAAAACAACATTACTAGTTTTACATTTTACATACTATTTTATTGTTAGTACAATTACAAAAACAATGCTTTTATTAAATGCTAAACATAGCTAGAGAAAACAAAACAAAGCGCAGGCGCAAAAGCAAAAAGCACTGCTATAAAAAGCTTTTCAGCTAAATAGCTAGTTTTACTTTCTTTTTACTTTGCTGTTAACACAGCTTTTTAAACAACACTTTATTTAAAATAACTTACAACTTGACTTAATTAGCTTACTTTTTAACTTAACTGCTTTATTTTCTATTTTGATCAAATTTTTAATACAGTTACAGCATTAATATACAACTAAATCCTAGAGCTATAAGTTTTTATTACTTTTAAACGCAACTTATAACAATTTAACTACTTAACTTATTAACTTTTAGATCGATATTTTGCTTTATTGCTGCGCTATTTTTTTTTTTAATAGCGCTAGCATAATTAAAACACTAAAAAATAACTAGCGTTTACTTTTTTAATTATATTATATACTAAACGCTGCTTTCAATAGCTTAAATTATATTGTTTTTTAATATAGTTTAAAAGTTTTAGACTTTTTTTATAATAATAACTAAAGCAGGACAAACTTTGTTACTTTTTTAATAAATAGTAACAGAGCTGCAGTTAAAAATTTAAATAGCGCTATACTTAATAAACTAAACTTATTTAACTTTAAACCTGACTATTTAACAACTAGTAAAACAACCTTTGAACTTTAAGCTATTATTGTCAATAATTACTTTATTAAAAATACCGATGTTTTAAAAAACCTGTTATTTACTGCTTAGTTAATAAAAGAAGCTTTTAATTTAGCTTTTTTGTATAACTAGCTAAAATAGCAATTTTTTACTTTTTTAAAGCAAAAACACAACTTTGTTCAATATTAATTGATAGTAATGTACTAAAAAGTGTATAACTGTAGTATGTTTTCTAGCTAATTTTACTTTTTGTTTTTTTTATCTGTTAACTAAGCCGCTTGCTGTTTTTAAAAAGCTTTTAAAAAACGGAATATTTAATTTAAAAGCTTTTAAAAAACAAACTATTTGATTTAAAGCTTTTAAAAAACAGAATATTTGATTTAAAAACTTTTAAAAAATAAACTATGTAATCTAAAAGCTTTTAAAAAATGAAATATTTAATCTTTGCAAATATTTTATTTTTTAAGCTTTTTTTTTAACTTTTCCCAAATTTGTTCAATATTTTAGTTATAAACTCTTTTTATATACTTTTACTAAATATATATTAAAAGTAGTACTAACAGCTATATTAAATAATAATAAGTACAAAAAAAGCAATATTTTATTTTAGTTAGCTAAGCATATTACTAACAATAACTTAGCTATATTTAATAATATTTTAACAAACAACAACTTAACAAATAAAATAGCATTTTAAAAAAAATTAACATATTAAAAAATACTGTTTTAACATTTACTATTAAATTATAACAAGTTTAAACTTTCGTTTTAATTAATTAAAAACTTTTTTTTTATATTGCAAATACAACTTTTAGTTAAAAAAAGTTATAATATTAATAGTTATATTATTTAGCTTTAGTTTTTAAAGGTGTTTTTAAAGCATGCATTTTATTTGTTCTATATTTCTTTTTTTTATACTATACTGTTGTAGAACTTACACTATATTTTTTAATCTATTGTACTTTATATAACATATAATATACAACTTAGTGTTTATAATATTAGCAGATTTAACTATATACATTTGTTTTTTTTAAACGTACTGCTTGTTTTTAAATAATATACTGCTTATTTGTTTTTTAACATGTAGTTTTTATTTGTTAACAACTATATACTACTAGCGCTTAAATATTTTTGTTTACACACTGTTATAAACTAATATTTTACGTTGTTTACTTAAATGTAAACAAAAGCTAACATACTATAAACTAAAATTTAAGCTTATATACAAAAGTGCTAGATTTATTTACAATATTGTATACTATATAAATATACTGCTAAATTTTAAAAACATTTAAAACAGTTATATAATAAGTACAAATTGCGTTATTTTGCTGGTTTAATTATTATTTTGTAAAAATATAACACAAAAGATGTTACTGCAAATAATACTCCAAAAAAAGCAATTTATAACTTTTACTGCAAATATTTATTAACTATTAACTTTAATCTATTAAACTCTAAAACAACTTAAGTAAATTTTAAGTTTTATAATATACTATATATTACTAAACTTAAAAATTAAACTAATGCTTTAGCTTTATTATTTATATTGCTTTATAAGTTAAAATGTTTAATTTATATAAAACAAGCAATTAATTATATATTTAAAAAGTTTATAATATATTTATATTTATAAAACTTGTTTTAAAATATAAATTTGTTAAATATAATAAAAAAACTTATTAAAAAGCTTTTTTTGCTATATTAATTAAAAGCTTATAATATTTATAAATAGCACTTTTAAACACTAAATAAAAACTAGTTTTTGTTTAATACGCTATAGTTTAAACTGCTTATATTAAGCTTTAATTTTATATAAACTTTTTATTGTTTTTAAACTAGTATATTTATTTTTAAGCAGCTTATAAATATAAAATATATTTTTTAAACTTTTTAAAATTATAAAAGCTAGCTATATGTTTTGTTATTTTTTATACTGTTGCAAGTATTGCTGCTTAATTATAGCTTCTGCTGCAAATACTGCGTTTTATAATCACACTTTATAACTGTTAACTTTTAACAGCTTATATTTGTACAAATATACTAACTGTTTGTTTTAGTAAACTATACAAAATATAACTTTTACTTTTTTGTTTTAACTAAAAATTTTAACACTTTAATACTAATATATACTATTTATTTTATTAAGCTTATTAAAAAACTTGTTATATTTGTTTTATTTAATATTAATTTATTTACTAATTAGTTTTTAGCAAAATTGTATATTAAACATTTATATATTAATCAGTTACTTTTAAGTCTGTTTTAGCTTACTTGTATTAGTAGTATGCCCTTTTAATACTTTTAAATATAAAAACAAAAGTTTAATATTTATTTTTTTAACAAACAAAAGTAACAGTACTATAAGCTTAAAATTGAAAATATTGTATACAAATATAGTATAATATAATTACTAAATAATATATTTTAATAGTATATGCTCCGGTTTAACAATACTGTTTTAAACAAAATATATTTACTGTTTTTAAAACTATTTTATAACAATAAACAGCTATATTTATAAAGTACTATATAAAATGTTATTAAAGCTAATACTTTATTTAAAACTATGTTACAAATAAATATAGCGTAAATATTAATATATATAGTATTGTTTAAACAATATAACAAAATATACAAGTTATATAATAAAACATATAAACTAGTACTATAAACTGTTATTTATATATATAATTTTAACTTTTTTAAAACTTATAAAAAGTTATTTAAACAATTAAACTTTTTTAGTACTGCTGTTAAAACTACTTTATATAAAAGTTTATTAAACTTTAATAGCAGTTATTTTTATGTTTTTATACTTTTTAATTTATATAAACTTTATATTAAAATATTTTTAGCACTAAAAAAAAAAAAAGTTATTGCTTTGTTTAAAAAAAACAATATATTATTTAATAGTAGTATATTACTACTATTTATTTTAATGCAGCAGCAGCGGCTTAAAATAAGCGCAGCTAATAACAAATTTAATAAATATAAACGCTGCTTCTAGTTATTGTATGTACAGTTAATACTAAACAGTTAAGCTAAAATTACAGCTTAAAAAGCTAAAACTTTCGTTTATTAATATACTAAAGTTTAAACTGTTTAAAATACTGCATTCAACTATTGGAACTTTTATTATATATTATAAAACAACTAAACTAATTACTATAAAGTTTATACTAAAACTTATATCTTTATTACGTTTAACTTTAAATGTATAAAGTTTTTATGCTTATAATTGTTAAAACGTAATAACAATTAACAATTTGACTTTTTTAGCATTTTTTACTACTGCTTCAGCTTTTTAACTTATTATATAAAAAATTATTTAAATTATAACGTATTAACTTTTTTAAACTAAGTATTTTTGTTTATAGTAGCTATTTATTTATTATTAGCTAAAAGCTAGTTTAAACTATAAATATTTAATATATACTTTATAATATATTAACGTTATATTATTTAGTAAATAATACTATGCAAATTTAAAAAATATATTAACTTTATTGTTTTATTAAAATATTTAATAATAAAAAGTTGCAACAGCAATTTTTATATATGTTTTAAATAGTTTTTTGTACTTTTAATAGCTTGTTTTATTTTATATAAAAGCTAATTGTATTACTGCTTCAATATATATTTTTATACTGCAAAACTGCTGTTTTTGCTTATTAATATATTTATATAACTTAATTTATTAAATACAATTATAAATTAATTAATATATGCTATAAATACAAATAATAAATATAGTTTTAATATAGTTATAAATTTTATAAAAAAGCAAAAAAAGCTTTTTTTAAAACTTACTAAGTGAAAAAAACATATCAAACAATATAATATAAAAAGTAAAAGCAGTATTAGTTTTATATTAGCTATTAATAATATTAACTATACTAATAATAGCAATTATATTAATAATACTAATAATATTAATAATTATTTACTTTTAAAATAAATAAACTTTTTTAAAATTTATAATAAAAAAAAAATTAAATATAGTTTTGCTTTTATTTATAATATAGTTTTAACTTAATATAATAGTTGTATTATTTAAACTTTAAAAAAAGCTATAAAATATAGTTAGCTTTTAAAAACTAACTTTTTTATATTAGTTAACTAAATAAGCTTTTAAAAAACAAAATATATAATTAATTTAAATATTTTATTTTTTAAGCTAGTTTTAAATAATTAACTTTTTTATTTTGTTTAATTATATAAACTTTTATAAAACAAAATATATAATTAATTTTATATATTTTATTTTTTAAGCTAGTTTTTAAGCAAACGTTTAAATTTATAATATTTAATTGTTTTAATTTTTATTATTATTTAATTTAGCTATAAAAATTTAGATTTAATTAATTTTACAAACTACGACTTTTTTTTTTTTTTGCTTAGTGCTTTTACAAAAACTGTTTTAAAAGTACTATTTTTAAAAAGATGCTTTTTTTTAGCACTTTTTTTTAAAACTAGAGCTTTTGTTAAAACAAGCAAAACGTTAGCTAAAAGCGCTTGTTTTTAAGCTTTTAATAAAATAGCTAAAATGTTAGTTAAAAGCGCTTGTTTTATTTAAAAGCTTTTTTTTAAAAAGCTTATTAATATTGTATAGTTTACAAAATGTTTATTTATTTTTATTTATTGTATACTGCTTTTAATAGTTTGATTATATGCTGCTAGCAGTACAAAATCTTTATTTATTTTTATTAATTGTACGCTTAGTTTAATAATTTAATTATATATTACTAATATAACAGAATTTTTATTTATATTTATAAATTTTATACTTAGTTTAGTAATTTAACTATTTTTTGCTAGTATTGCAAAATTTTTGTTAATATTTATTAAATTTGCGCTTTGTTTAATAATTTAACTATTTTTTGCTAATACTATAAAATATTTGTTAATATTTATCAAATCTGCACTTAGTTTAATAACTTAGCTATGTTTTTTTAGTAGCGCAGGATTTTTTTCGGCATTTTTTTCGGTATTTTTTTTATTATTTGTTAAATCGTTTATATTATATATCTAAGCTTTTAACTACAGTTTATTATTTGTTAAATTTTTGTTTAAGTTAATAATTTAGCTTTTAACTTTTTTATAATAGCTGCTATTTTTATATTTGAAGTTTTTTTGTTTTAAAAATGCTTTATTTTAAGCTTTATGTTAACTTTTATTATATTTGCTCTAGTTTTAGTTTGTTAACTACTTTTTAAATGTTTAGCTAAATGTAATTTTATTGTTAGCTTGAACTTAAACTATTAAAAAAAATAACAGCAATTTAATAAAGTCTAGCTAATTTACTAGCTGTTTAAATGTTTGTTAGCTATACAACTTTGTATTAAAAATGTCAAGCTTTTTATAATTAATATATATTACAAACAATAGTAAATTAATATTTAATATTTAATTAAAGTTTTTTTACTTAATAAACTTATTATTTAATGCTATATTAACATATAAAAAGTAATTTAATATAAAACTAGCACTAACAATTATATAATAGCAATAGCTGCTTAAAAAAATATTTTATATAAACTAAAAATATAAGTTTACTGTTATACTTAAAGCGTTTTTTATTTTAATAGCAAATTTTAAACAAGCGAAAAAAATGTTACAGCTTTATAATATATTTTTATAATATAACTAAATTATATAGCTGCAATTAGTATTGTTTAAAATGCTAGCAGTAATAAAAAAATCTTAATAGATTTTAAAATTCAAAGTTTTGCTGCTAAAGCTAAGCATAGTATAAAATAACAGATTTAAAAAATTTAAAAAACTAAAAAAAATGCTATAACAACATAAAGTTTTCTTTTATAATAAAAATTAATTAAAATAAGCAATATTTATAATAATAATTTTAGTAGTAATATAAAATTAACTAAAATCTAATATATATATATTAATATTTTTTTAACAAATATTAAAGTAAATATTATAAACAAACAAATTAGTTATACTAAAAATACAAGCTATATATTTTATAAATAAAAGTTAATACACTGTAAACAAAAAAAAAAAGCAAAAAAAAAAAAAAGCTAAAAAACAAAATATTTATAATTAATAAATATTTTGTTTTTTAAAAGCTAAAAAAAAAAATATTTACAACTTGTAAATATTTTGCTTTTTAAAAGCTAAAAAACAGAATATTTACAACTTGTAAATATTTTGTTTTTTAAAAGTTAAAGCTATATATAAAATATTATTTACTATTAAACAAAAAAAAAAAGCGTTACTATAACATAATATATAATTTTTTTTTTTAGTTTGTTATTAGCAAATAAAACATATAAAAGCTTGTTTAATATAACAAACTAATTAAACAAAAAGTATAAATAGTTATAGCAAAAAATTAACAACTAAATGTATTTATTAGTACAAAAAATGTTAAAAAAAAATAAAACGCTAATATTGTTATATTTATAAAATGGTTTTTTAATTGCTATAGCTTTAATAAATAAACTTTTAAACTTAATAATTTTACTGTTAAATTTTTGTAGCTTTAATAGTTTAAACAGCTTAATATTTACATTTATAGTAAATATAATTTATACTATAGTATAGTTATAAAAAAGTAATGTTTTGCTGCTTGTACTAGTTATTACATCGAAATATTTTTACAAAATATTATTTAACTATTATAAATATTTATATAAGTTAGTTTTGTTAAGTTTAAAATTTAAACAGCGTATAATAAAAAATATAGCTTGTACTTTTTTAAAATAGCATATTATGTTCGCAAAATTTAATATTTAAGTTTTGTTTATAGTAACATTATTTATTTTCAGTTTAAAGTTTTTTTTTAAATTAACATTAGTTCGATTTGTAAATATTAGCTTAAAATTAGCAACTTTTTTATTTGTTAAATCTAATATTTGTTAAGTAATATTATTTAGCAGCAATATTACAGTTAAGTTTAAAGCATATAATATAAAATCTATTGCTTTTGTAAACTTTTTATAAAAGTTAAAGTTTTTTTTATACTTTTTATATACTAATTTATAGTTTTTAACAGTTATACTAAAAAACTTAAGCGTATTTATAACTGTTTGTATTTGTAACAAAGCTAAGTTTTATATATTTTAAATTTTTTAATATACTTTTATACTTAATAAAATCAATTTATATTTTAGTTTTATATTAATAGCTTTTTAAAACAAAAAGTTTATTTTAAAAAAAGTGTACTTTATATTAGTAGCTTAAAAGCAAATAAACATTAAATAAATATATAGTGCTTAGCTTTAGTTCTTTATTAAATATTTAAAAACAAAAACTAAATTATAAAATAACATTTTGCGATTTGTTTTATTAAATTACTAAAAGTTTGCTTTTATAAATATATAAAGTGTTACAATTAATGTTATTATATATTAAAAAGTTAAGTTTTTAGTATTAATAAAAACAGTATTTGCTTTTAGTTTTTAAATAAATATATTATTTTTAACGTTTATAAAAAATATAATAGTTGTAAAAACTGTTTTAACCTAGAAAGCATAAATAAACTGTTTTTTAGTTCTAGTAAATTCTGCTAAAGCTTTGTTATAAAAGAATTTATATGTTAGCTTTAAAAAATCAGCAGCTATTAATATATTAGCAAAACATTTAGTTATAAATAAAGCTTTAAAAAATAAAATATTTACTAGTTTAAATATTTTGTTTTTTAAAAATATTATATTTGTTTTTTAGCTTAAATTACTTACTATTTATATAAAAATAACATTTATAATATTTTATAGTAGCAAAATATATATATGTTACTTTAATATTTAAATTGCTTTTTTAATTAATTAAAAAGCAAAAAATGCTAAAAATATAAGCAGTTTTTTTTATAAAACTTGCTTTGTTATTATTATTTTTATTAATATAATTTAACAATACTTTGTAAACAATTACTTTTTTAAGTTTATAAAACTAATCAGAAATATTAAAACTTTTTTTTTTAATAATATTACAAAAGTTCTATTTATTATAATTACTTTGTTTATTTAAATAGTATTATATTTTTTAAACAATAAAATTTTAGCGTTTTTTGCTGTACTTTTTTTTAAAAGTTTTTTTACTTATAACAAACAACATATTAATAAATATATAAAAAATTTATATAACTAAAGCAAAAAAATAAAGCTTAAAAACAGAATATTTAAAAAAAAAGCATTAAAACAAAAAAGCTAAAATAAATAGCAAAAAGCGCAGCTTTCGAAAAAAAGTTGTAAAAAAAATAAAAAAAGTAATTATACAAAAGTTATAAAAAAAATAAAAAAAGTAATTGTATAAAAGTTATAAAAAAAATAAAAAAAGCAGCTGTAAAAAAGTTGTAAAAAAAATAAAAGAAATAGTTGTAAAAAAGCTATAAAAGAAATAAAAGAAATAGTTATAAAAAAGTAATAAAAAAAATAAAAAAAAAAGTTGTAAAAAAAGCTAAAAAAGTAATATATATATTCCGTTTTTTAAATAAATAGTAAAAAATATATTTATATATATAAAAAAAAGTACAAATTATAATATATTTAAAATATAACTTATACTAGCTTAATATTTTAAAAATTAGTTATAATTTTTAAAATATTATATTTTAATACAATTTTACTAAAATATTAGTATTACTAGCTATTACTAATAAGTTTACTATAATTTTATTTATATTTTCTGTTTTAGCTTTTTTAGCTGCAAGCTTTTTTATAACGTTTTTTTTTTGCTTACAAAATACTTTAGCAAAAAATGCAATAAAATTTATTATAAAAATATCCTTTTGTATAAAAAATATGTTTTTTTTTTTTTGCATTGTTTTAATTTTAAGCTTAAATATATTAATAAGTTAGCTAAAATTATAAAAAAACAAAACTATTAATACGTTGTTTATAGTAGTTATATTTTGTATATTAACAGTTAATTTTAAGTTTAATATTAAATCGAGGCGTTTTATTAAAATATTAATATCTATAAAATTAGTATTTAAATTAAAAGCTAGAACATTTTTATTAAAATGTTTTAACAAAATCTCTAGTTTTGCAAAAAACACGTTTGTTTTAAATATTGCTTTACTGCTATTTTTATTCTTTTTATTTAGCGCTTCAAGTAAAAATGTAAATACAGCAGTAGTTTTATCTGTTTTTTTTTCCAATTGCTTTTTTTCTATTTTGCTAACTTTATTAACTTCAGCTATTTTAATATCTATTAAAAGTATTATATTAAAAACTAATATAAACAAAGCTATATTTAAAAAATTGTTATTAGTTGCAAAAGCTTAGTAGTTTTAAACGCTGTTTGTTTTATAGTCTGCTATTTTATTTTCAAGTAGTAAACTCAGTAGCTTTTTAAAAGCTATATTTACTATTTATTAAAGTACAACATATAACTAAAAAACTAATACTTACAACTAAACTAAATATTTATACATAAAATATAACTTAAAAAAAGATCTGTTTTAAGTTTAATTAGTTTATAATATATTATATAATTTAAAATGCTAAATTGCTGTAATAATAAATGCGCTAAAAAAGCAAACAAACTTTTAAGCAATAATATTTGCTGCTTTAAAGCTATACAAAAACATTAGCGCAAAAAAAACTAGTAGTAAATATAAATTAATATAAATAATATAAATATAAAATAAAATTTAAAGTTACGATTTTAATAGTAAAATATTATATAATACTACAAATAACAAGTTAATAAAAATAAAATAAAAAAAAAATAAAGCAAATATAAGCTTTATTTATATATTAACTTTAATAATTTTATTTTATATAAGTTTAAAATCAAATGTTTATTTAAAAATAAAATCAAAGTTGTTTTTTTAATAAAAAATATCTTAAATATATTAGTTTAAAAAAAAACTAAAAAAAAAATTAAAATAAATACTAAAATAACTAGCTTAAAAAACTAATAAAATAAATACTAACTAAACAAAAAAACTATAGTGTTTAACAAATATGCATTTTTTTATAATGTAACTATATATAATGTCCGAAGTACTTAAAATATCTTAAACAATTGATCTAAAAAAAGATTTAAAAAAAGTGTTACAACAAAAAATCTATTTTTAAAAAGTATACTATATAAAGTACAGCAACTTATTAATATTATATTACTTTTTAGCTTTAATAAATATATAGTATATATTAAAACATTTAAAGTTAAAAAAGTTATTAAAGTTAAATAAAAGTTTAATATACTAGTTTAATTTTTTTTATTAATACTAAAAAATATAACATAGTTTATTAAAATATTTTTTTATAACAAAAAAAATAAATCTTTAATAAAAAAATATAAATTTTTAACAGATAGCAATAATAAAATGTTTAAAAGTTATATTTTAAACTATTTCAACTAGCTATATATTAAAACTTGCTTTTTTTTTATTTTTTAAAAAAATGTAATTATATAGCTAAATCTAAATAAGTTTTTATAACAAAAGAAATAAGTTTTTAATAAAAAAGTATAAATTTTTAACAAATAGCAATAGTAAAATATTTAAAAGCTATATTTTAAACTGCTTTAACTAGCTATATACTAAAATTTGCTTTTTTTTTATTTTTTAAAAAAGTGTAATTATATAGCTAAATTTAAATAAGTTTTTATAACAAAAGAAATAAGTTTTTAGTAAAAAAATATAGATTTTTAACAGATAGCAATAGTAAAATATTTAAAAGCTATATTTTAAACTACTTTAACTAACTATATACTAAAACTTGCTTTTTTTTTATTTTTTAAAAAAGTGTAATTATATAGCTAAATTTAAATAAATCTTTATAACAAAAGAAATAAATTTTTAATAAAAGAATATAAATTTTTAGCAGATAGCAATAGTAAAATATTTAGAAGCTATATTTTAAACTACTTTAACTAGCTATATATTGAAACTTGCTTTTTTTTTATTTTTTAAAAAGATGTGATTATATAACTAAATCTAAATAAGTCTTTATATTAAAATTTAATTTTTGTATATTAATTAAGTCTTTATAAACTTGTAAATGTTTTGCTAAATAAGTAAAAGTTACTATAAAAAAGCAAGTTGCTATATATTTTGTAAAGTTGTTTTTTTTTATTTAAGTATTATTAGTAGTTAATATATTGTACATTTTAAACATGTTTATATATTTTTTAATATATATAATTAAAGTTTAGTTATATTAAAAATATAATAATATATTATATAATTATTTAGATTTATTTTTTATTAAAAACTAAAGATTATTTTAGCTAAAATAACGCTATTTTTTGTTTAACTTTTATTAAATTTTTATTTGTAAACAAAGCAAGTTATTTAAACTTTTGTTTTTTTTTTCCTTTTTTTAGCTGCAGCTGCTTGTTTGGCCTTTTTTTTGGCTTTTTTAGCAGCTTTTTTCTCTGTTTTTGCTTTCGCTTTTTTTTTGGCTTTTTTTGCTTTTGCTTCAGCTTTTTTTCTAGCTTTTTCGATTTTAGCGTTTGCTTTTTTTTGTGCTAGCTTTGTTTTTTCGATTCTTTTTTTTTTAAAGTTTACATTTTTTTTAAACTTAGCTTTTGCTTTTTAAATAGTAATAAAAACTTCTTATAGTGCTTTTTCAAACTTACAGTTGCTTAAGTTTTATTTAAAGCAATTTGCTAAAAAAACTAGCTTTAAAATTGTAGTAAACAATATAAAATTAAAGTTGTTAAAGTTAGCAACAAATTATATAACATTTGCAATAAAATCAAGTTTATTATAATTATTTAAGTAGTAGTAATTTGCTAAGTTGTTAAATGTAAAACAAGCTATAAAAAACAACATGTTAGTAATTTTAACTATATACTTTTTGCTAATAAAAACCAAAGAAACAAAAGCTTTTAAAATATAGTAGGTAGTAAGCTAGTTGTAAAAGCAACAAATGATTTTATATATAATTAAAATGCTTACTTTTTTGCAAATCTTTTTGTTGATTTCGCTTTTTGTAGCAAGTTAGCAAAAGAACTTTTGTTATATAATCGCTTCATACTATTTAAATATAGTTTTAAGTATAATAATAATTATTTAGTTTATAAAATATTTTTGTTTAATTTTAATAAGTCTGCTTAAAATTTAGTTTAAATTGTTTATATTTTACAAAATTAAAAAAACAAAACTGCAGCAACAATAAAAATATAAATTAATGTTTGTTTTTATAATGTATATATTGCAAATTAAAACATTTATAGTTAATGTAAAATTGTTAAATGTAAATATAATATTAGCCCGTTTTTTAATTGTATAGTAAAACGTAATCGTAAAAATATTTAAATCGAATAAATTAAGCAAAATATATAATTTTTTGTTACTAAATAGTTAATATTGCTAAATAAACAAAGTAACTTATATAATAAGTATTAAAATTAAATAGAACTTTTATTAAAAAATAAAATATATAGCTAAATAATATATTTTATTTTTTAGCTTTATAGTTATAGTACACTTGCTTATTTAATTTAAAAACGAAATATTTAAATATATTAAATATTTTATTTTTTAACTGTACAATTATAGTACATTTGCTTTTTTAGTTAAAAAACAAAATATTTAAACATGCTAAATATTTTGTTTTTAATTTTTTTTTTAATATATTGCAATAAAATAAAATATAACAAAAAATAACTTACTGCTGTAACTACAGCAAATCTATTATAACAACTGCTTAAAGCAACAGACTTTTTTTATTTTCAAGCTTATATATATAGTCGAAAATTTAAATAATAAAGTAAGCTATAAACAGGCTTTATTTAACTATATATTAAAATTAACTAATATAGTCGGTAGAAAAAGCAGCACAGTGATTTTTTTTTGTTTTTTTGAAAATATAGTTAGTGCTACTGTTATTAATATTTACAATTAGTTTATAAACTTTTTAAACATTTATTACAACAAAAAAAAGCACTAGTTGCTTTTTTTTATCAAAATTGCTATTTTTGTTAAATATATTGTTTTTGCTACTTTTGCTGTTTCTACTGCTTTTGCTATTTCTGCTGTTTTTGTTATTTCAGCTGTTATTGTTTTTATTACAACTACTATTTTATAAAAAAGCTTTATGTTTTTGCTTCTTTTTTTTTTTTAAATATAAAGCTTAGTTGTTTTTAAAGCATAATGTTTTTTTATTATTTAGATTTAAAGCTAAAATATTAAGCTTTTTTTAAACTTTAAAGTTAAATGTAGCAAAATCCTTTTTATTTTAAATATAGTTCTGTTTTTTCTTTTTTGCGAATTTTTTATTTATAAGATTTTTAAACATTATATATAAACATTTTTAATAGTGTTTAAACCAAAAATTATACATGTTTTGTTTAATAGTATTTAAAGCAACTTATACTGTAGTAAATTTTGCGCTAAAAATATTATTATTAAAAAAAATCCAGTTTTTGTTAAAGTTTATAATTTTTGTGTTTATATTTTAATACAAAAAAACTTGTTAGTAAATAGCATTTATTATAGTGTAGCAAAAATCAAAGCTTTAGTTGTACTATTTTGTAGTTATTTAAAAAAACGCAAGCAAAAATATTTATTAGTAATAGCTGTTTTTAAAATAAGCTAAAGCGAGCTTAAGTTTAAATAATAAAACATCAAAGTTTTTTAATTTTTTGAAAAAAAGTACGTAAAAAAGTTGTATAAACAAACGTTTAATACTGTTTATATTAATATATAAAGTATAACTAAGCAAGTTATAAAAGTTTAATATATTTTTATATAGTTTTAACTTATTATAACAAAACAGTAAATATAAAGTTTTTAATAGCTTTAAAAACTTTAAATAAAAATATTTTAATATATTGTAAAAGTAATTTATTAACAGTGTTATTAAACAAAACAAAATAGTATTGCATTAAATAAAAGCAATTATTTAATATATAATGTTTTAAAAGTTTTTAGCTATATAAGCTTTATTAACAACTAACAAGCTAAAGCAGCACTATTTCAAAGTAAAAATAATATCGATTTTACTTTTTTTTTTTAGCTTTATTTGCTTTTTAAAATCCTTTTTTGTTAAAATTTGCTTTATTAAACTTGCTTTAAGTTCAAGCTTAATAAAATTATTATTATTGAACAAGCTAAATTTTTTTTGCTTTAACTAAATAAAGTTTTTAATAAACTGCAAAGTTTTTATAGTATAGCAATTAAAAAAAGTTTGTATAAACGTTATAATAACTATTTAGCTAGTTTAAAAACAGTTAGTACAAATAAGCTTAATAAAAGTATTAAAAACAAAATATTTGTAAACACAAGCAAAATATTTTGTTTTTAAAAAAAATTGCTTATTTTATGATTTTTTTTATTAATAGTTGTTATTATTTTTTCTAAATTTTACTAGCTTAAAACTTAACTTTTTTTTGTGCAGTTATATTTAGCTTTGTTTTTTTTATATACAAAAAAAATTTCAAATATATTTTTAAAAAACTTTTGTAAATGTTAAAAAATTTAAACCGTTATAAAAAACATAATAAAAACTAAATAAAAATAATATTTTAATAAGCTTTTTACTTGCTTGACTTTTATTTTTAAAATATAATAAACTATTGTTTTATTATAAATAATAGTTTTGTTAATTTTACATTTATTTGCAAAAAAAGCAAAACGTAAAAATGTTAACATTTTGTTTAAAAGCTTTGTTATATTTATTAAAAAAAAAAAGTTAGTAGTAAGCTGCAAAGTTAAAAAACGAAATATGTTTAAATAGCTAAATATTTTGTTTTTTAAATAAAATAAAACTATATTTACTAACAAATTAATAAAGTTAATAAATAATTTTACTATTTAAAACTATTTTCGCGTTTTTTTAGTTAATTTTAAAATAACAAGCAGTGTTTTAAACTAAAAGCGACTTTTTTACAAAACTGCTAGTTATTAATTAATTAATAGCAATATATTTTTACTTTTAAATTTTTGCTTTTTTAACTGCTTTTGTAGCTAAAGCAGTATTGTTGTTACTAGTTTTATTTTTAAGCTTATTTTTTGCAACTTTAAAAGCTTGTTAAGCTATATTCTGCTTAACTAAATTTTTTAGTTTATTTTTATTGTTAGTAAAAATAATTGTTTCAATTTTAGTGTTTTTTTTGTTTTATATTAGTGATTTAAAGTTGTTAACAATACTTTAGCTAGCTAAAGCTTTTATTTAATTACAAATATATTTGTAATTTGTAATATTTAAATATAGTAATTTTTGTAAGCTTTTTGTTACAAACAATAACAGCATCTGCTTTTAAATAGTAAACAGCTAAAACAAGATTTTCTGTTTTTTTTAAAAACTTTAAAACTTGTAAAAATTAATAAAAGCATTATTTATTAGTTTTTTTAAATAATTTATTGCGTAATATTTTTTGCAGCTTTTTTGTTTTGTATATTATAATTTAGTAGTTATGTTTGCTTTAGCTATAAATTTAAAACTAGCTAATGTACTTTTAGCTATATTATTAGCAGCAAGTTTGTTAGTGTTTATTTTAAAAATAGTATATACAACTTTATTAGTAATAATAAAAAAAGTAATAATGTTTTTGTTTATATATTACTGCTTACAATAAAAATCACTGCTTAATTTATATTAGCAAAACTAGTAATAAATTACTACAGCTAATACTTAGTACTAGTTTTTTATAATAAAGCTAGAAATTATAAAGCAGCTATTGCTGCTACAAATACAAAAATAGTCAAAAAATGCAAAAAGCAAATTTTTTGCTGCTGTTATTGTTGTATAACTAATAGTAAATAGTAAATAATTTTTATTAGTTAGTTTAATATTTGTATTAAAAAAGCTAAATATATTGCTTATTATTTACTAAACTATTATATTATAAATTTTGCTAGTATTTATTAATAGCTGTAGTTTATTGTTTATAAAGTTTAAAAATATAACAACTTTAAGTATTTTTATACTTATATAAGTATTACAATAGTTGTAATATAGTTTTAATACAGCTAATACTATAAAAAAGTTAAAAACAAAAAACAGTAGCAGTTAAAAAACAGAATATATAAAAAACCAAATATTTTATTTTTTAACTTTATATAAATAAAATGTATAAAAAAAAATTATATATTATATATATTAATAAAAAAGTAAAACATGTTTATATTTGCAAAATAAAGCTAATAAATAAAAAACTTACTTTATAATTTGCAGCAAGTTGTACTATAAACTTTAATGTTATATATTTGTACATTTTTTACTTTGTTATAGTTGTAAATAATCTACGCTTATGTTGCTTTTATAGTTAATAGCATTTTAACTAGTAAAATTTTAGCTTTATTGCAAAAAAAATACTAAGTTAGCTAAAAGTTGTTTAAATAAGCAGCAAAAAGCTTTTGTATATTTTTGCTATAAAAAGAGTTTTTTTCTTTATAAAAAATTAATAATAATTTAGCTATTTTATAAATATGTTAATATATATATATAGCAAAAAATAAAACATATAGCAAAAAAAGACTTAAAAAATAGAATATTTAAAAAAATAAGCAAGCACTTTTAATAAAAAAAAATATAAAAAAAAAAAAAGTAAGCACTTTTAAAAAAAAAAGTTATAAAAAATAAAAAAATAAAAAAAAGTAAAATAAAAAAATAAATAAATATAAAATATTTTATTTTTTAATTTTTTAGTTAAAACTAAAAATATTTAAATATTAAAATAACTATATATTAAATATTTCGTTTTTTAATAAGTTATTTAAATAATAAAATAATTATATATTAAATATTTTATTTTTAATATATATAATTAAATATAAAAAAATAAAAAATAATAATAAATAATAGTTATTAATAATTAGTTGAATATTAACTATTAATACTATAAACTTATAGTATATTTTAAAAAAGTTTAACAATTTATTTAACTAAATATAAAAACTATTATAACTAAAAATTTATATATATATAGTAAATTTAATATATATAAATAAACAAATTTATAACTATTTATTATTTAATAATATACTAGCTTATTATTATAAGTATATAACTATATTGTTAAATAATAACTAGCTTATATATTAAATATATTGTTTAATATTTAATTAAGTAAATAATAAAAAAGTAAAAAAAAGCAGAAAATACAATATAATATCTATTGTTTTTATTAAGTACATAGTTAAAAAGTAGAAAAGTGCAGAAAATACAACATTAAATCTGTTGTTTTTATTAAATATATAGTTAAAAAGTAAAAAAGCGCAAAAAATGCAACATAATATCTGTTGTTTTTATTAAGTGCATAGTTAAAAAGTAAAAAAGCACAGAAAATACAACATAATATCTGTTGTTTTTATTAAATATATAGTTAAAAAGTAAAAAAGCGCAAAAAATGCAACATTAAATCTGTTGTTTTTATTAAGTGCATAATTAAAAAGTAAAAAAAAGCAAAAAATGCAACACAATATCTAGTGTTTTTATTAAATGTATAGTAAAAAAGTAGAAAAACGCAGAAAATACAACACAATATCTAGTGTTTTAATTAAGTGCATATAGTTGATATAAAAAAAATAAAACAAAATTTTAACTAAGTTAAACAAGTGCTTAAGGTTAACTTTAACTTATAACTTGTTATAATTTAATAACGTAGTATTAACTTAATGCTTTATTAATATTTTAAATTAAAATAAATTTAAAGCATTGATTTATATATTAGCTTTTTTTAACTAAAAAGCAAAATTAAACCAGATTATAATATTTAATAATATATTTTTAATTAATTATAAACATGCTTTTTTAAATTTTATTATAAAAAATATTATTTGTTAGCGCTAGCTAATAATATTTTGAAATAGCTTTTAGTATATTATAATACTTGTTTATATTATATTTACAATTAATTCGTTGTAAAATCAAAGCATTAAAAATGTTGTAACTATTACTTATAATAAAAGCTTTTAAAATGTTAAACTGTTGCTTATAGCTATTGCTTGTAAAAAAATCAAATAAGCTAAAAAATAAGTACAACTTAGCTTTTGTTTAATTAGGTATAAATAAGCTTAAAACATTTTCGCAAAAAAGTTTGTGCAATAAAAAATTACTGCAAACAGTACAAAAGGTTTAAAGTTTCGAAATAATACTACATAAACACAAAAAAAGATCTATAGTTTAATTATAAAAACTATTAAAGTTTTAAACACTTTAAACTTTTGTTAGTTTTAGTGTTTTTTTGTTATTTTGAAGTAATAGCTTGTTTAAAGTTAGTATATTTAGTATTTTTTAAACTCGTAGATTGTAGTAAAACTTAAAAGCGAATAAATTTTTATTAACTTGTAATTGTTTATTAAAATTTTTACTACAATAATTAGTACATCTGTTTAAAATGTAGCTATTTAATAAACTTAGCTATAATATATATGTTACAATTAAAAGTTTAACAAATATATTTGTGTTATTGAAACTAAAAATAAGTTAAAACAAAATTTACAAAATGAAACTTATATAAAAAGTAAGTTGAAGCTTTAAAATAAACTATAAAGCTGCTTTTATAGTACTAAATTAACTGTTTAAAGTAAAAGTTTGAAATATGTCGATTTGCTGCAGCAAAAACGCAAAATCTATATATGTATAAGTTACAATTAAAAAAGTACTAAAAAATTTTGTAGCTTATGTTTAAAAACTTATTTTGAGCTTTTAAAAAAGCTAAAGCTTAAAATATATTGTTGCAAAAATATAGTTTGTTAATTGTACTTTTGAATATAAATAAGTTAAAAAATTATATAAGCTTTAACAAGCTTAAAAATTTACAGTTTACTTTAATTAAATATACTTTTTTTAAAAGCTTAGCTTTTTTTGTTACTTTTACAAAAAAACATAATATGTTAATTAGTTTAAATATTTACTGCGTATAAAGCAAACTAGCAGTATAAATTATAAAAAAAAATAAAAAATGTACAAAAAGAGTTAATTAACTAAATAGAAATTTTTAACAAAACTTTATTAAAAGTACTAAGTAAATACTTTAGCAAATGTTTAAAAAAAAAATAGATTTTAATAATTTAAATACAAATATAAAAAAGTATAAATAAAAAGTTTAAATAAAAAAAATCAAAAAAGAAATAATTAAAAAAAGTAATAGTAAAAAAAAAAAAAAGTTTAAAAAATTGTTAGTTTAAAAAAAAAAGAAAAAAAAGTTTAAAAAACTGTTAGTTTAAAAAAAGTAAAAATTAACAAAAGAAACAAAAAATAAAACATAACAAAAAAAGCAAAAGTAAAATTTTTTTTGTTTTATAGACTTTTTTACTATTTTTAATATTATATTTTAATGTTATATTATAAAGCTTTAGCTAATAATACGCTGTTTTGTTTAACTTAAGAAGTTTTTGCAAAAAAGTTTGTGCAAAAAAAAATTACTGCAAATAGTACAAAAAGTTTAAAGTTTTAAAATAATATTATATAAATACAAAAAAAAATTTATAGTTCAATTATAGAAACTATTAAAGTTTTAAATATTTTGAGCTTTTGTTAGCTTTAACGTTTATTTGTTATTTTGAAATAACAGTTTGTTTAAAGTTAATATATTTAGCATTTTTTAAATTTGCAGATTATAGTAAAACTTAAAAGTAAATAAATTTTGATTAACTTATAATTGTTTATTTAAGTTTTTATTACAATAATTAGCATATTTGTTTAAAATGTAGCTATTTAACAAACTTAGCTGTAATATATATACTACAGTTAAAGATTTAGCAAATATGTTGTTGTTATTAAAGCTAAAAATAAGCTAAAATAAAATTAGTTAAAATAAATAATAAAGCTGCTTTTATAGTAAAAACTTAAAATGTACTAATTTAATGCAGCAAAAAATGCAGAATTTTTATATATATAAATTATAATTAAAAAAGTATAAAAAAAGTTTTTAGTTTAAATTTTAAAAAGATTTATTATAAGTTTGCTAATAAACTAAGCTTTAAAACATAATATTATAACTAAATGTTTTGTTAGTTGTACTTTTAAATATAAACAAGTTTAAAAACTATATAAATTTTAATAAGTTTAAAAATAAAAAGTTTATTTTAGTTAAAAGTATATATAAAAATGTTTTTTAAAATATAAAAATAACAATAGTATTGTATAATTATAGTATTATATTTTGCTTTAGTTTTTGCTATATATAATTAATTATATAAAGCTAAATCAACATTTATAATATTTTCTGCTATTATTTTTATTTTTTAATATATTATTTATTTAAATTTTTTATAATTTTTTTAATACTTTCGGCTTTTTTTTTTATTTATAAAAGTTTACTTTTTTTAAAAAAAAATAAGTTTAGTTAAACAGTTAATTATAATTTTACTTATATTATTTATATTATTTTAAGTTGTTATTTTTATATTTATTTATATAATTTTTGTTAGTAGAACTTTGTATATATATATACACAAAAGTATTTGGATTGTTTTATAAGTGTTAAGTTTTTAGTCCAAGTATATTAGTGTTACTAAGTTGTTATTACAAAAAATATTTAACTATAAAAGTTAAACAAAAGCTAATTTATATGTAGGCTTGTTGTGTGCGTAAGCTTTATTGCGTTATTTTATTAGCTATTTAATAAAAGACCTAGTTGTACAACAGCTATATATTTTTGTACGCTAGCTATTTATATATAAGTTAAGTTATACATTTAACAAGTTTATTATGTTTTTTTTTATTATGCTAATATATATAAAAAACTTTTTATTATAAAGCTTACTAAGTTTATTTTTATTATTATATATTTTTTATAAAAAAAAAGTTTAAATAAAAGTATATATTAAATTTTATATTCAAAGTTTTTTATATTGTTTATTTTTTTAAATATTTTATAAAAACCTGCTGTTATAATTATAAAATGTATAAAAGTTTAATAATTGATTTTATTAAGTAAAAATATTGAAATAATAAAAAAAAAACTAAATTACAAATATATAATACACAAAGTATACTTGTAATTTTTGTATTGTTTTAAATTTAGTTTTTTTTTATAAAATTTACTATGTTTATTTTTTGCTACAAAGTAAGTTGAGCCGAGAGCTTATATTGAACTTTATATTTAAAATTTATTTTGTTTTATATTGTTATTTTTAGCTTTTTTTATACTATTTTACTCTGTTTTTTTTGCTGATTCTTTTAGTATTTTTAACTTTTTTTTCTGTATAAAATTTACTAAGTTGAATTTTCTGCTCTAAAGTAAGTTAAATCGAGAGTTTAAATTAAATTTTATATTTAAAGTTTACTTTGTTTTATATTGTTATTTTTAGCTTTTTTAATACTATTTTATTTTGTTTTTTGCTATAGTTTTTTATATATTTTTAGTTTTTTTTTCTGTATAAAATTTACTAAGTTGAATTTTCTGCTTTAAAGTAAGTTGAACTAAGAGTTTATATTAAATTTTATATTTAAAGTTTGTTTTGTTTTATATTTTTATTTTTAGCTTTTTTTATATTATTTTACTTTGTTTTTTGTTTTAGTTCTTTGTATATTTTTAGTTTTTTTTTCAGTGTAAAATTTATTAAGTTGACTTTTTTGCTTCAAAGTAAGTTTAGCTAAAAGTATATATATAATTTTATGTTAAAAGTTTACTCCGTTTTATATTGTTATTTTTAGCTTTTTTAATACTATTTTACTTCTTTTTTTCTTTTAGTTCTTTATATATTTTTAGTTTTTTTTTTTGTACAAAATTAACTTAGTTAAACTTTTTGCTTTAAAGTAAATTGAGCTAAAAGCTTATATTAAATTTTATATTTAAAGTTCGCTTTGTTTTATATTTTTATTTTTAGCTTTTTTTATACTATTTTATTCTGTTTTTTGCTTTAGTTCTTTGTATATTTTTAGTTTTTCTTTCGCTGTAAAATTTACTAAGTTAATTTTTTTGTTTTAAAGTAAATTGAGCCAAGAGCTTATATATTATTTTATGTTAAAAGTTTATTTTGTTTTCTGCTGTTATTTTTAGCTTTTTTAATACTATTTTTATTTTTTTCTTTATTTAGTTCTTTATATATTTTTAGTTTTTTTTTTGTTATAAAATTTACTAAGTTGACTTTTTTGCTTTAAAGTAAGTTTAACTAAAAGTATATATATAATTTTATATTTAAAATTTACTTTGTTTTTTGTTGTTATTTTCGGTTTTTTTGATACTATTTTATTTCGTGTTTTTTTCTAGTTTTTTGTATATTTTTAGTTTTTTTTTTGTTGTAAAATTTACTAAGTTGATTTTTTTGCTTTAAAGTAAGTTTAGCTAACAGTATATATATAATTTTATGTTAAAAATTTACTTTGTTTTTTGTTATTATTTTTAGCTTTTTTGATACTATTTTATTCTGTTTTTTTTGCTGCTTTTTATAGTATTTTTAACTTTTTTCTTTATATAGAATTTACTAAGTTGATTTTTCTGCTTTAAAATAAGTTAAGCTAAAAGCTTATATTAAATTTTATATTTAAAGTTTATTTTGTTTTATATTGTTATTTTCAGCTTTTTTAATATTTTTTTACTTTGCTTTTTTATATGGTTTTTTATATATTTTCAGTTTTTCTTTCGATATAAAATTTACTAAGTTGATTTTTTTGCTTTAAAGTAAGTTTAGCTAAAAGCTTATATTAAATTTTATATTTAAAGTTTACTTTGTTTTATATTGTTATTTTTAGCTTTTTTAATACTATTTTACTTTGCTTTTTTACTTCGTTTTTTATATATTTTCAGTTTTTTTTTTGCTATAAAATTTATCAACTTGATTTTTCTGCTTTAAAGTAAGTTGAGCCAAAAGCTTATATTAAATTTTATATTTAAAGTTTACTTTGTTTTATATTGTTATTTTTAGCTTTTTTTATACTATTTTATTTTGTTTTTTCCTTTAGTTTTTTATATATTTTTAGTTTTCTTTTCGCTGTAAAATTCACTAAGTTGACTTTTTTGCTTTAAAGTAAGCTTAGCTAAAAGCTTATATATTATTTCATGTTAAAAGTTTACTTTGTTTTTTTTTGTTATTTTTAGCTTTTTTTATACTATTTTTTTTTTTTTTTTTATTTAGTTCTTTGTATATTTTCAGTTTTTCTTTTTATATAAAATTAACTTAATTGAACTTTTTGCTTTAAAGTAAGTTTAGTTAAAAGCTTATATATAATTTTATGTTAAAATTTTACTTTGTTTCTTGCTGTTATTTTTAGCTTTTTTAATACTATTTTATTTTGTTTTTTGCTTTAGTTTTTTATATATTTTTAGTTTTCCTTTCTGTATAAAATTTACTAAGTTGACTTTTTTGTTTTAAAGTAAGTTAAGCCAAAAGTATATATATAATTTCATGTTTAAATTTTACTTTGTTCTCTGCTATTATTTTTAGCTTTTTTAATACTATTTTACTTTGTTTTTTTTGCTGCTTTTTTTTGTATTTTTAACTTTTTTTTCTATATAAAATTTATTAAGTTGACTTTTTTTCTCTAAAGTAAGTTGAGCCAAGAACTTATATTGAATTTTATATTTAAAGTTCACTTTATTTTACATTGTTATTTTTAGCTTTTTTAATACTATTTTATTTCGTTTTTTTTGCTATTTCTTTTAGTATTTTTAACTTTTTTCTCTGTATAAAATTTATTAAGTTAATTTTTCTGCTTTAAAATAAGTTGAGCTAAAAGCTTATGTCACAATTATAAAGAGCATAAAAGCTAGTTTATTGATTTTATTAACTGAAAACTTTAAAATAAAAAAAAAAGGAAAAAAAAGCTAAATTACATGTGTATGCTACGCGGGGTATATAGGTATATAGGACTGCAAGTGGTTTTTCTAAAGTGGGCTTTACAAAGTGGATTTTTTAAAGTAAGTTATTTTAAAGATTGTAGTTTTTACAAGTTAATAAGAATCGCGGGGTTATGTTGCAACAAAGTATATAAGTCTTTGTTTACAATTAATAAAATAGGCGTAAAAATTAGTTGCTTATATAAATTATTATAGCTTATATATTATTTCATGTTAAAAATTTACTTTGTTTTATGCTGTTATTTTTAGCTTTTTTAATACTATTTTATTTTGTTTTTTGCTTTAGTTCTTTATATATTTCTAGTTTTTTTTTTTGTACAAAATTTACTAAGTTAATTTTTTTGCTTTAAAGTAAATTAAGCTAAAAGCTTATATTGAATTTTATATTTAAAGTTTACTTTGTTTTATATTGTTATTTTTAGTTTTTTTTATATTATTTTATTCCGTTTTTTCTTTTAGTTTTTTATATATTTTTAGTTTTTCTTTTGCTGTAAAATTTACTAAGTTGACTTTTTTGCTCTAAAGTAAGCTTAGCTAAAAGCTTATATATTATTTTATATTAAAAGTTTACTTTGTTTTCTACTGTTATTTTTAGCTTTTTTAATACTATTTTTTTTTTTTTTTTTATTTAGTTCTTTGTATATTTTTAGTTTTTCTTTTGCTATAAAATTCACTAAGTTGATTTTTTTGTTTTAAAGTAAATTAAGCCAAAAGTATATATATAATTTTATGTTTAAAATTTATTCCATTTTATGTTATTATTTTTAGCTTTTGTTATATTATTTTTTTTTGTTTTTTTTACTAATTTTTTTAGTATTTTTAACTTTTGTTTTTATATAAAATTTATTAAATTAAACTTTTTTCTTTAAGGTAAAATTAACTAAAAAAGTACATTTAAGTTTATTTATAAGATTTTCTTAGTGCTTTGTAATAGTTTGTAGCTTTATTAATTCTATTTTACTTTGTTTTTTTTGCTAATTTTGTGCATATTTTTAGTTTTTCTTTTGCTATAAAATTCATTAAGTTTACTTTTTCGCTCTAAGGTAAGCTTAGCTAAAAAAATACATTTAAGTTTATTTATAAGATTTTTTCAGTGCTTTGCAATAGTTTGTAGCTTTGTTAATTCTATTTTACTCTGTTTTTTCTGCTGATTTTATGCGTATTTTTAGTTTTCCTTTCGCTATAAAATTCATTAAGTTCACTTTTTCGCTCTAAGGTAAGCTTAGCTAAAAAAGTACATTTAAGTTCACTTATATGATTTACGCAGTGCTTTTTAATAGTTTTTAGCTTTTTTACTACTATTTCTTTCCGTTTTTTCCGCTGGTTCTGTGTATGTTTTTAGTTTTTCTTTTACTATAAAACTTACTAAGTTTACATTTTTCTCTAAAGTAAGTTTAGCCAAGCATTTATTTATAATTTCACTTTATAGATTTACTTTATTTTTTGCTATTTTTTATAGTTTTTTTATACTATTTTATTCCGACTTTTTCGCTAGTTTTAGCAGTGTTTTTAGTTATTTATTATATATAAACTTTACTAAGTTAACTTTTGTTTTTTTAAAGTAAGCTTAGCTAAAAGCATATATTTAATTTCATTTAAAAAGTTCACTTTGTTTATTACTGTTATTTTTAACTTTTACTATATTAATTTCCTTTTGTCACGATTGCAGAGTAAGCATAAAAACTTATTAATTGATTCTATTAACTAAAGACTTTTAAATAAAAAAGAAAAAAAAAAAGGGCTAAATTACAAATGTATGCAGCAAAAGATATACAGGTGTGTGAAGTAGCAAGTAAGGTTATAGTAAGGTGTTAATAAATGCGTGCAAAAGATTCGGCTAAAGTTCCTCCAGGGTGGGTCTCCTGCAGGTAAGTCTAAGGTAAGTCCCGGGTAGGTTCTCCCGAATAAGTGGTCCGAAGTTTCTCCAAAGTGGGTCTTTTGTAAGTAAGTCTAAAGTAAGTCCCGGGTAAGTTCTCCCAGGTAAGTGGTTTTTAAGGGCTGATTGTTACACTTTTATTCTTTTTACTTAGTATATTTCTTTTTACAATATTAAATTTAGTAATAATTTAAAGCTTTAACAGCTTTTTAATTTTATACTAAGCTTTTTCAGCTTTTTTCTTTGTTATTGTTAATGTTATAAAAGCTTAAGTTTTTTAGCTTAAATATGTAACAAAAATACTAGCTTACTAGTTAGTTAGTCAGTTAGCTAGTCACTTATATATAAGATTTATAGCTTAAAGAGTTTAAAAACTTATTTTTTAACTTTTTCAAGTTATTAACTTCTCTTTTAGCCATTTATTAATAGTTTACCCCTTGTACACTTATTGCTTTGTTTTTATTTCGTTAATAACTCGCTATTGCATTTAGTTAAGTCGAGTTTTTATAGCTTATTATAAGTTTAATAACTTATATAAGTCTATGTTGTAACAATTAATATATTTCAGTGTTTATTATACTAGCTTCCTAGTAAGTAATTATTTTGGACTTTTTAGTAGCATGTAAAAACAACTAGTTTATATATAGTTTAAAAGCTGTTTTTTGCTTTTTCTAGTATGCAAAAATAAGCAATAAACCTTACAAGTTATTTTTATAGAACTAAAGTAGTAAAAAAACATTACTGTATTACTAGACTATTATACAAAGCTTTTTTTACCTAAGGTAAAAAATAGGCTAAATTTAAGCGGTACTATTTTATAATTAAAAAAATAAAGTAAAACTGTTGTTTTTTAACCCGGAAGCTTTTAAACTGGTTTAACAGTAATATTAAAACGAGTTTTATTATATACAAAAAATTATCAACTTTTTAAGCTGTTTTTGTAGAACTTGTTTAAACAAACTTAAATATATAAGATTTACTGTGTAAAAACTACTTGAGCTATTATTTGAAGCTTCAATTTGTAAGCAGCAAACAAAAGTTAAACAAGCAGAACTTTTCAACATAGAGAATATTTGTTACAAACACATATATTACTTCTTTAAAAAAAAAAAGAAAAAGAAGTTTTGAACTAGTTTTAAAAAACTAGTTAGCATTTGTTTTAAAAACTTAAAATGTTTTAAAAAAATCATGTTATTAGTACTAAAAATGTATGTTAAGTTAAGTTTTTTGATCTATGTTAAACTAAGTTTTTTAATCTATGTTAAGTTAAACTTTTTAAAATATTTAATTTGTGTTAAATTAAACTTTCTAAAGCATTTAATTTATATTAAGCTAAGCTTTTTAAAGCATTTAATTTATATTAAACTAAGCTTTTTAAAGCATTTAATTTGTTTTTTAAATAGTTTAACTTTTTTACAAGAAACAACTATAAAAATTAATTAATTTTGCTAAAAATATAAACGTTTTATTATAAAAATTAACTTGTAAAGATCTTTTAATGTTATTTTTCAGTATTATTTTTTAGTGTTATTTTTTAGTATTATTTTTTAGCGCTTAGTATAGTTGAAAACAAGCTTTCAATATACTGAATTAAACAAGTGTTTTTTTTTAAATAAACAGTATAGTTAAATACTTATACTAAAAAAAGTATTTAGTATAATTTAACAAAAGCTAGCAATATATAAAGCTCAGCTTAAATATAAATATATAAATATACTTACAGCGATATAAATACTATTAATAAAGCAGTAGTATAAATATTAGTTTAAAAAAGTTGATTTTTGCTAAGCTTAGCTAGCAATAAGCAGTTTTAAAAAAATAAACAGAACTTACAAGAATTTTTTATAGTAAAAAACGAAAAAAGACTTGCGCTACTTAAGTTTATAAAGGTTTGATATTATATTTTATAATATAGTACATTTGTAAGCATTAAAAACAAGTATTATAATTTCTACATATATTAAAAGTTCGCGGGGGAGATGGATCACTTGTTGGAATTACTTTTTAAGTTCGTTTTTTTATGTATTTACTGACTTTACTTGGGTTTAAAGCACAGGCCGAATTATTCTTTTTTAAAAAGTGGGTCCCCGAAAAAGTATTTATATAGAAAATAACTTACAGAGCTACTTTTGAACTAAGTTTTAAAAAAGTTAGCATTTTTAACTTAGGGAAAAAAAGTCACTTTATAAAAAGTAATAAAAAAGCACTTATTAATATTTAATACTTAGTTTTATTAATATTTAATACTTATATTTATTAATAGCTATACTATACTTATTATATTTATTAACTATTAAATACTAAAATTTGAATAAAGCGTTTTTTAGCAGAAATTAGTACTATAGTAGTAGTTTTTAAGTTATACAGCAAAATAAATTTTAAAATCCGGTTTTTTTAACGATTAAACGACTTGGCATAGTGCATTTTATATCATTTAATATGCAATTGAAAGCGCTATCAATTGATATAAAATGTATTATTACAGGACAAAAACTAATTAAGTTATTTAAGTTGTAGTGTTAAAAGTTATTAACAAAAGTGTAGCTAGCTTACTAACTCTTCTATATATAAAGCACTTAAATAACTTATTATTTACTAATGCTTTATAACTAACTTACTAAATTATTTTATTAATTATTAACACTTTTGCAATTTATTTACTAAATTGTACTATTATTTACTAACTTTTTTATATATAAAGCACTTAAGTAACTTACTACTTATTAACGCTTTATAATTAACTTATTAAATTATTTCATTAATTATTAATACTTTTGCAATTTATTTACTAGATTATATTATTACTTATTAACACCTTTGCAAATTTATTAACTGCTAAACATTAAAATTTGAATAAAGTGTTTTTTAGCAGAGATTAGCACTGTAGTAGTAGTTTCTGGGCTATATGAGAAAGTAAATTTTGAAGTCTGGTTTTTTTAACGACTAAACAACCTAGTATAATGCATTTTATATTATTTGATGCATAATTGAAAGCGCTATTAATTAATATAAAATGTACTATTATAGAACAAAAACTAGTTAAATTATTCAAGTTGTAGTATTAAAAGTTACTAATAAAGGTATAGCTGGCCTATTAACCCCCCTGCACACAGAGCACTTAGGTAATTTATTACTTACTAACTTTTTACAACCGATTTACTAAATTACTTTATTAACTACTAACTTTTTTTATACAAAAAATATTTAAGTAATTTATTACTTACTAACTTTTTACAACTAACTTATTAAATTATTTTATTAATTATTAATACTTTTGCAATTTATTTACTAAATTATACTATTATTTACTAAACCTCTTTGTATAAAAAGCACTTAAGTAATATATTATTTATTAACTTTTTATAACTAACTTATTAAATTTTTTAATTATTTACTAACACTTTTGCAAGTTTACTAACTGTTAAACACTAAAATTTGAATAAGGCGTTTTTTAGCGGAAATTAGCACTGTAGTAGTAGTTTCTAAGCTATATAGTAAAATAAACTTTAAAATCGAAGTTTTTCAACAATTAAGCGACTTAGTATAGTGCATTTTATATTATTTAATATATAATTAAAAGTGCTATTAATTAATATAAGATGTACTATTATAGAACGAAAACTAGTTAAGTTATTTAAGTTGTAGTATTAAAAGTTACTAACAAAAGTGTAGCTAGCTTACTAATACTTTTATATACAAAGCACTTAAATAATTTATTATTTACTAACATTTCAGTATATAATATAGTTAAGTAATCTATATTTTATTAACGCTTTGTTATTTATTTATTAAATTGTATTATTACTTACTAATACTTTTTTATATAATATATTTACTACTTTAGTTTGTAAGTTAAACAATAAGTTCAATTTTAAAGTTATATTTTTTAAGCAACTAAAAAACTTAATATTGTACACTTTATATCAATTGATATGTTTTTAAATGTACTATTAATTAATACAGCTTGCAAAACTACAATATAAGAACTAGTTAAATTATTAAAGTTATAGTAAAATGTATATAAATGTGTAAGTTGGGATTTCTATCAATAGAGTTTATTTAATGTTTTTTTATATTGTTTTTAAAATTGTGCTTTTTAAGCGCTGTTATTTTTAATAAATAAATTTCAAACTGTTGTGTTTAATAAATTAAATTTTAAAAACTAATTGCTATAATTAAGCTATAGCTATTTTTGTTAACAGTTACTATTAGTTTATTAAATTTTTGATTTTAGTTTTTTTTAGCAACTTAGCTAATAATATAAGCAACTCGGTTGTATAAAAAGCTAAATATGCTATTTTGTTTGTACTTCTAGTATTTTCAGTGCTTTTAGTGCTTCTAGTACTTTTAGTGCTTTGATTTGCTTTTATAAGTGTAGAAATAAGCTAAATATTTATATTAAATAAAATAAACTTTTATAAAAACGTTTTGATATTATTAATGTTGTTTTTAAGTATTAGCTTAACTATTTTTTTATTAATAGTTTTATAAATTGATTTTGTTAGTTTAATAGAAGTAGCACACTAAATATACTAGCAAAAAACAGAAAGTTTGGACTTTTTAGCAAGTATAGTTTTTAGCAAAGTTTAAAACTTAAACAAAAAACTATTAATATAATATTATTAAAAAAAAAAAAAAAAAACTTATAGTTTTTTAAACTATTTAAGCTTTAAAAATGCAATAATTTTTAAATTAAATGTTTTAATTAAAAATTGAAAAAGCTGTAGCTTGAACTTTATAGCAATTTATTAATAGTTAGTAAGTTTAAACTTGTTACAAATATATTTAAACAAGTATTTTTGCTAACTTATTTTTTGTTGTAGTTAATAGTTTTATTGTTTTAAAAAATTTATTAACAGCTATAGCTGATTTAAAAAAAGTTTAACAAATGTTTGTTTTTAATTTAACGCTTGTTTTAACTGTTTAACTTTTTTGTACTACTGTTACTTTTAATACAGTTTATATAGTTCAGCTATTGAAATAAATCAACTTGTACTATATACTATTTAAGTTCTTTGAAAAAATAATTTAAACTGTTGCAATAAATTAATAATTAACAGTAGTTTTTTAGTTTTAATTTTAACTTATTTTTTTATATACTGCAGTTCAAAAAATTAAAAACTGTTTAAAAACTTTTTGAAATGTTTAATGCTTTGTAAACTAAATATTATATTATATATAATCTATGCTAACAATAATACAAAAGTTTCGTAAAACTTAATTACTGCTTGTTTAATTAAAAAAAAATTATATGTTGTTTATATTTGTTTTATTACAGCATATATATATTGTTTTGTATTAGTAAAATAAATATTATTATAAAGTTAAATAAACTGAATTTAAAGTGTATTAATATTGTTAATAATGTTGCTTTTATAAAATAAACAGCTTGTTTAATTTAATTTTCAAAGTTTTTTGTTTAATATTTTTAAGTTTATACTTTTATTTTTTTTTTGTTTATAAACAAGTTGCAAATAATCAATAGTTGTTAAAACAAATGTTTGTTTTAGTATAAAACTATAAATAGCGATTGGTTAGCTAGCACTAAAAACATTAATAAGTATAAAGTCGGAAAACGTAAAAGTAAAAGATGTAAAATTAAAAATATTTAAGTTGAACTGTTTATTAAACTATTAAGTATTTTTTAAGTCGCTGTTTACTTATTTAATATTTACTTCTTTTTTATTGAACTACTAAGTATTTGTTAAGTCGCTGTTTATTTATTTAATATTTATTTCTTATTTATTAAACTATTAAATATTTGTTAAATCGCTATTTTTTTATTTAATATTTACTTCTTTTTTATTAAATTATTGAATATTTGTTAAATCGCTATCTTTTTGTTTAACATTTACTTCTTTGTTATTAAACTACTAAATATTTGTTAAATTGCTGTTTTTTTACTTAATATTTACTTCTTTTTTATTAAATTACTAAATATTTGTTAAATCGCTGTTTTTTTGCTTAACATTTACTTCTTTTTTATTAAACTGCTAAATATTTGTTAAATCACTGTTTTTTTGTTTAATATTTATTTCTTTTTTATTAAACTACTAAATATTTGTTAAGTTGCTGTTTTTTTGTTTAACATTTATTTCTTTTTTATTAAACTAGTTGTTATTTAACAGCTCAGTATTTAATAAAGTATTATTTACTTGTTTAACATTTGACTTTTTTTTAAACTAGTTTCTATTTAACAGTTTAGTGTTTAATAGTTCGCTGTTTGTTTGTTTAATATTTAATTTTTTACAATTAAAAAAGTCGAAATTAAAAGTTTTAGTAATAGTAAGTTCAATATTAATAAAATAAAAGTAAAAACATTAACAGTTAAAAAAAATAAAAGTAGTATTAGCTGCTTTAAAAATAAAAAGCTTAAAGTTTGTTGAAATAGTAGTAAAAAGTTTAACAATAGTTAAAAAAAAATTAAAAACAATTAAACTAAAATTAAAAAGTATAAGTTTACAAATTTAAAAGTTAATAGCAATAAAAAAAACATTGAATATATTTACAACATAGCATTTTAAAATAGTTGATTAAAATTAATACAAACGTTATATTGTATTATATATTAAATAATAACACAAAATATAAATTAGTATAATAAAACAGTAAAAAAAAAAAAACAACAATTAAAAAGCTGTTTTAATGTTTTATAAAGTTTTTTTACTGCAGCTTTTAAATTAAAGCTAAAAAGTGTTAAAAAAACAAAAAATAATAACAAAATTGAAAATATTGTAATAATAGTAAATTAAAAAATAAAAAGAAAAAAAACAGAACTATTTTTAAAAACAAATATATATTTTAAAAGAACTAAAGTATTTATTTTTAATATAGTTATAAAAATAAGTTTAAAAGTAGTATGCTTTTGCTACTTGCTTAAAGTTGTAAACTTAAAATAAAACTAATGTGTTTTTGTTATTTGCTTAAAGTTGCAAACTTAAAACTTGTGTACTTTTGTTACTTGTTTAAAGTTACAAACTTAAATAAAACTAGTATATTTTTGCTACTTGTTCAAAGTTACAAACTTAAAATAAAACTAGTGTACTTTTGCTATTTGCTTAAAGTTGCAAACTTAAAACTTGTATACTTTTATTACTTGCTTAAAAATTACAATTTATAACTTAAACTTAGAAATTTTTAAACGTTTTAATAATAAATTTTATAAAACGAAATAAAAATATATATAGATTTTTTTGTTTAGTAATATAAAAAAAGTAGCTATATATAAAGAACTTTTAATAATTTAAATATTTTTAATAGAAGAATTTCTTGTTGCAACGTAAAAAAAAATAGTTATATATATAAGAGATTTTTTTAACTTGGGAGAATTTCTGCTGACTTAGTATTTTTAACAGTAAATTAACAAAAGAATTTTTTGTTAAAAGGTTTTTTTTAATTATTAAATATTATATATTGCTGTTATAGCTAGTGTTACAAAATAAAAGAAACTATAAATTAAATATAATATAATAAGTAGTATATAACTAATAGTATATATTATATAAAACTAAAATTTAAAAAAAAAAAAAATTTTTTTTAAAACATATATAGAAAAAATATATACAAATATACTAGTACTTTTTTAAATTTTAGCTTTTAAATTTTAACAATTAAAAAACTAAAAAATATAATAATAAAAACTTTAAGCTTTTATTGTTAAATTATAATATAAATTAGTTTTTTTAGTAATAGTATATATATTGTTTTAATATTATTAACATTAGTTTTTAATTTTAAACAGCTGCTTTTTTTACGTTTGTTTAATATATAATATAATCTTGTTTTGCTTTAGAATTTGTAATAGCTTTTTGAGCTGAAAAAAAAAAGTCATACTTGAAAAAACTGTTGAAATAATTTTTTTGTTTATAGTTTGAACTACAGCAAATAGTAATCGATGCTTTTATATATTTATAAATTGATTGCTTTTTAATAGTATAATTAAATTTCTTTAATAAAAGTTAAACTATAAAACAAAACTATAATAAAACTAAAACTAATTAAAAAATATTTATTAAAAATTATAACTTAGTATATTATTTTGTAAGTATAAACTTTTTAACTTTGTTTTAAATGTTTTGTATAGCTAACTAAACTTAGTATTTTGTTTAAATAAACAGCGTTGTTAGTACAGAAAGTTCTTTAAGCTTAATGCTAAAAAATAGTTATAAATTGTTATAATTGAAATATTAAACTGCTATATAATTAGTGCTATAAAATACAACTTTAATTTTGAAAATTTATTTAAGCGCAGTTTTAACTTTTGAAACAAGTTTTAATTTACGCTGTAACATTTAACTACTTATTAAAAGCTTAGCTAACTAAATTCGATATAATTATATTAAATAGTTTTTTAAAGTTGCAAAATTTGCAAATTATTAGCTACTAATAAAACGTTTTAAAAAACTTTTGTAACTATTTTTTGTTTTTATGCTTATATAATAACAGCAAAAGTTAACGAAACAATAATTCAAACTGTATAAACAAAATTGTAAAAATTTAACTTGTTAAAAGCTAGCTAATAAACTTTAATGTTTAAAAGTTAATTTTTATGCAATTTTTTTTTATATAAAACTATAAAACTTTTTAATAATTAAACAACTTTTATTATTTAAAGTAAAAAATTAGTATGTTTATTAAAATAAGTAATTTTAAGTACTTTAATTATAAAAAATAAAAAGCAAAAACAAAAAATAAAATCAAAAGCAATTTTAAATGTAATTTAGTTAATAATAAATAAATAAATATATTTAAACTTAAATTGATGTTTTAAGTTTTAAAAATATATTCTATAGTTTTAAATTTGCTCGTTTTTTTAAATAACAGTATGATATAAATAGTTAAAAATATACTAGTTTTTAAAATAAAGCGAAACAATAAAATTTTAAACTTAAGTTTGAAACAGCATATATAAAAAAACAAAATAATAGTTTAATAAACAAGTATGCAAAAAAGTATAAATATAATCAAATATAATTAAACTTTTATAAAAAGTTTAATAAATAAACGTTTAAAAAATAAAAAATAAAACAACAAAAAAACAATTTTTAAATATTTTCAAATAGCTTAAAAAATTGTTGTTTTGAACATATGCTTTATTAAAAGCTGTGTTATAAAAAGTTCTATATTAAATAGTTTCTTTTTGAAAATTTTTGCTTTAAAACATATCGCTTTTAAAAAAATCGCTTTAAAAAATATTGCTTTAAAAAATATCGCTTTAATTATTTTAGTTTTATAAGCTATTTTGCTTTTGTTTTTAGTTTTTTTTAGCTTGTATTAACTTTTAATAAAACTATATAGTTGTTTGAACTTTAAACTGCTAAAAAAATGAAATTTTAACAGAAAATTTAATACTTTTTAAAATTTGTTTTTTAAAAGCAACATTAAAAGCTTTATAATTTGTTTATTTAAAATTAAACAATTTGTTTTAGCTTTATAAACTTTTAAACTTGTTTTTAAAATAATTAAAGTATAGCAGCTTAAAATTTTGCTAAAAATAAATGCTTTTAAAACTAAAAGCTATTTTATATATTAAATATAATTGAACATATTATATATTAGCAATAAACTATAAACAGTTAAAATATAGTTTTAACAATAAAGTAATAGTATTATAAAACTTAAGTAATAAATATTTTATATATAAGCTAGATTTAACAAAAAAAGTTATAAACTAGTACATAATTTAATTATTTTTAATGTTTTAATTTTTAGTGTTGTTTTACTTTTTAATAACTGTTTTATAATTACTATATAAAAACTATAGCGTATTTTAAATGCAATATTAACGGATTAATAAAATGCTTTGTTTTTTTAATTGCTATTAAACTACAAAATTAAAAAATTGAGTTTGTTACTGCTAAAAAACTATAGCTTGAAATATTTAGCTAATAAACTAGTATTTAAAAAAAGCATTTGAAATTGTTTAGTAAAATTTATATAGTAACTTTGTATTTTTTTTGTTTAAAACAAAAAAAGCTTTAGTAAAATTTGCTTTGTTGAAATAAATATGCTAACAAATAAGATTTGTTTGAATAGCTTTAAATATATTTATATTTAGTTCTATAATTAAAAAAATAATACAACTATTAGTTTTAGCTTTAGTTTTTATGTTGTTTGTTTTATTATAATGTATATATAGTGCAAATAATGCTAAAGCTTGCACTTGTTAGTTAAAACTAGTAGAAACAATTATTAAGTAAACAATTTGTTTATATATATATACTAACTTTTTTGTTATTAAAAAAAACGAAAAAGCGTTATGTTTATATATAGCAGAAAATATTATATATATTACTGCACTGTTATATTTATTGAAATAAATATAAAGAACTTTATAAAATAATATATGTATTAAAGATTTTATTGCTAGATTTATTTTTACTACAAAAAAAATATAAACATTAAAATGTAATAAACAAATAAACTAAAATAAAACAATATAGCAAACATTTTAAATAAAGTTTAATAGCTATAAAATTTAAATATAGCTATTAATATTGTATATAATATATAACATATTAAAATTAGTCGAGTTTTTTGTACTTAAACATATTTTAATTAAAAATTAGCTGTTTATAATTAACGATTCAGTTGTATCAAATAAATAATGTGTATTAGAAAAATCAACAAAAAAAAACATTGTAAATTGTGTAAAAAACATATTTAGTTTTTAAAAGTATAGTTTGCTAAATATTTATTAAAAATAGTTAACAAGTAAATATTTAACACGAAATTGTTTAAAAAGTGTTTAGTATAAAGTAGCATTAAAAAAATATAACTTAATATTAGTTATAAGCTGCTAAATGCTGTTACTAAACTAAATTGTTTAATTTAAAAAAAAATGTCGATTATTAATACATTAGCTTAAAGTTGAAATATTATAGCTGTAAGTATAAAAAGTTTAAATATAAAAGTTTTTAATACAAAAAACAAAGCTATAACAAAAAACAAAATAAAATATATAAACAACTTAAATATTAAAGCATAAAAAACTTTAAATCTATTTCAGTAGCTAAAAATAAATAAAAAGCTAAATAGCAAGTTAGTTATTGTTTAATAGCTAATTAATAAAGTAGCTATTGAAAAAATCGTTGTTATTGTTGTTGTTGTTACTTTGATCCGAATCTATATTAAAAAAAAAAAAAAAATACAGAAAAAACAAAAAACACAAAAAATATAATAATTTATTGTTAAATTCAATATTAAAGTTAAAATCTGCTATAAAATCAAATACTGCTAAAAACAAACATTTTTTAATTAGTTAAAAAAAAAAATAAAAAAAAAACAAAAGTACATATTAAATAAATTGTTGTTTAAGTGAAAAAGTAAGCTTAAAAAATTTATTGAACTAGTTATTAAATAATTATAGTAAAACTAAAGCTGTTAAAAAAACTAAAGCAATAGCAAATATTAGTATAAAGTTAAAAAAATAAAAGTTAAAGTTAAAAATAAAAATAAGCTTAAGCTTTAAAAAAACAAAGTAACAGCAGTATTTAATATAAAGTTAAAAAAACAAAAGTTAAAATTAAAAATAAAATTAAGTTTAAAAACTATTATAAAAAACATAGAACAGTATATATAAAGTATAATAAAGTAATAAGTAATTACAGTTCGAAATTATATTTTACAGTGCAACAAAAACAAATATTTTATATAGCATATAGCTAATATAAATTTACTATAATTAACACTCAAATACTAGCTATAAAATATATTAAAAATAGCGTAAAAAATTAACAGAAAAAATAGTAAAATAAATAAATTATTAACTATACTATATAGTATAAACAAATAAAACTAGTACTTTATATTAAATAAAGTAGCATATATAAATAAACTAATTATATATAATAAAAATATTAAAACTAGTGTTTATATAATTTAATATATAAAAGTGTAAAACTTGCTTTGTTAAATATTTACGCTAAACTAAACTTGCAACAAAAGTTTGCAATAAAAGTTTATAATAAAAATTAACTGCAAGTTTACTAAAAAAATTAGTATGCTAAAAAATACTAAATAAAGTATATTTTTATAAATAATAACTATATAAATAAAATAACATAAAAAATAATAGTATAAATATTTTAAATAACAAAGCTAACGAAAAAAGTAATAAACTAGTATTTATAAATAGCATAGTAACATAAATGTTTAAAACTTTATATAGCAGTATATAAATATAAAAAAAGTACAAAAGTACAAAAAGCTAAAAAGCTGTATTGTTATATTAGTATATAAAAAAATAATATATTAAAAAAATAAGTAAAAACTTAGCAAAATTAAAACTTTTAGTTATATAAGTTAATAAGTTTAAATAAAACTACAAATTAGTTAAATAACTATATATTAAATAACTAATTTGCAAATTAGTCGACTTGTTAAATTATTAACAAGTTTATCAACTTATTAACAAAAAAAATCCCTTTTAAGTTTTATAACAAACTACTAAGCAATAAATAAAGCTTTAATAATTTTATTAACTTTAAATAATTTTATATGTTTATATTTCAGCGCTATTGTTTTAATATTTATGTTTTAATATTTATATTTTAACGTTTTTATATTTTTGTTTTTTATATAGCTAGTTAAGCTTGCAAATAAATCTAGCTTTTTTATATAACAGCAAAGTTTGTAATTAGTTATTGTTGTTTAGTTTAATAAACTTTATATAACTAATTAATAAATTGTAATTTGTCGATTTTTTTGTTTAAAAAGTAATTGCTATACAAAAAAAAAAAAGTATTAAATATTGTACAAAAAAAATTAAATAATATTAAATAAAATATTAGTTCATACAAAGCTATATTTTAAATATATATATTTGAGCAGTTTTTATTTGCTTCTATTTTTTTTTTTTTTTTTTTTTTTTTTTTGTATATTTATTTATTTATTTATTTATATATACATATATATATATATACATACATATATATACAACAGCAGCAGCAAAAACATAGCTATTTGTTTTTGCTTGCTTTTAGTGCTTACAGCAACATATTATAGTTTTAAAATTTTGTTTGTACTAAAAATAATAGCTATATAAAAGTATACAATTTTTTAACTAAAAGTTAGCTTTATTAAACTATTATGTAGAAATTTTATATAAATATATATATTTTTATATAAATAGTTTGTAATATATTTTTTTAATTAATATATTTGATTATATAATAAATTAAAAAAAAAATTGTTTGTACTGCTTTTTTTACTAATATTTTATTTTAAGTATTATTTTTAAACAATTTCGAAAATGTTTAAACAAAACTTGTTTACTAAAAAAAATACTTTTAAGCTATTTTAGTTTAAAGCTAAAAGTATTATATTTGCTATATATAAAAGTTCTAAGTTTATAAAGTAGCTATTGCTATTATATTAAGTCGCTGTTTCTAAAGTGTTATTAAATCTTTAGTTTTTAAAAAAGTGCTTGTAATATTTATGTTTAGTGTTTGTATAAAGCGCATTGTTTTATATATAACTAAAAAAAAAAAAAAAAAAAGTTATGTTTTAGTTAAAAAGTTATATAATTTGCTAAAAAGTTTTTAATAAACAATATTTTTTTTTTGTAGTGTTTTTACGTTTAATTTTACTTTAGCTTTTTTTTTTTTTTATATATAAACAAAATATTGTATAGTATATTGTATAAATGCTCTATATATATAAAACATTGCGCTATGTTATATATACATAAATATAAAGTATTGCGCTATATACATACATAAGCTATTGTGTTATATTATATATAAATAAACTATTATGCTATATTGTACATAAATAAAACAATGCGCTGTATTATATGTACGTAAGTATAAAACATTGCTTTATGTTTTGTAAATATATATAAAGCAATACAATATATTGTGTATATATAAAATATTGCACTATATTATACATAACTAAAATATATTGCGCTATATTATATATAAGTAAGTATAAAATAATGTGCTATAATATATATAAATAAAAAGTATTGCACTATATATATGCATAAAGTATTACGCTATGTTTTATATACATAAATATAAAGCAATATATTATATTGTATATAAACAAAACATTGTATAATACTTGTTTGCTATTTTAGTATACAAGTTAATTCGATTTTTATTAAATAAGCTATATATATATAATAGTATATATTAGTTATATATAAACAGAATATAAAACTAGTTGTACTATGTTTATATTAATAATTGATACTAAAAAGAGTTTTTTTGTACAGCTGGAGATTTTATTGTAAATGAAATCTTTACTAGCGTACGAAGTAAGTGCTTGCTTATATAACTATATACTTAGTTGTACAACTGCAGTACAAATACTGCAGCATATAAACTATAACATATAGTTATAACTAATACTAGTATTTTAATACTAGCTCTTTTTTTTTTTAATAACAACTAAATATTGTACAAAAACAAAAAAATAAAAAATAAAAGTACAACATGCTTTATAATAACTTAGTTCTATTATACAGTAAGTCAGTTGTTTTATAGCTATATACAAATAACATAGTTTAATTATTTGCTATATTAACTTAGCTTATATATTATATAACACTTTTAGTTAATTGAAATAGCTAATTGCTACTTATTGAATTATTAATTACAGTTAATTCAATAAAAGTGACTTTTTTATACAGCAGTTAAATCTACAATAAATTATTGTTAGTTAATTTAGAAGTTTTTATACAGTTGATTGATTAGTTGTTATATATTAACTTGTTTGTTTAATAAATAATTGCTATACAAAAAAAAAAAAATATTAAATATTGTACAAAAAAAAATAAACAGTATTAGTTGAAGTGTTAGCTTATATAGTATAAAACTTTAAGTATATTTAGTTAGTTTTTATTTGTTTCTGTTTTTTTTTTTTTGTTTCTTTTTTATACGTTTGTTTGTTTGTTTATTTATTTATTTATATATATATATATATTACACGCATACATATATATACATATATATACTTATTTATTTATATATATATATACATTATATAGTAGCAGCAGCAGTAATACAATAGCTACTGTTTATTTTTGCTTTATGCTTGCTTTTTTGAGCAGCATAATGTAGTTTTAAAACTTTGTTCAAACTAAAAACAATAAAGCAGTAAAAGTATACAGCTTTTTAACTAAAAGCTAAGTTTACAAAACTTTTATATAATTGCTTTATATAAATATATATTTATTTTTGTACAAATAAATCTTTTTATATATTTTTAACTAATATATTTAATTGTACAATAAGCTAAAAAAAATATTGTTTATGCTACTTTTTCTACTAACATTTTTTTTTAAGTGTTTATTTTGGACATTTTTACAAACGTTCAAACAAAGTTTATACACTAAAAGAAATACTTTCGAACTATTTTAGTTTAAAGTTGGAGTTTAATTACACTACTTTATACTAATAGCTTTCGAAATAGTTATTAATGCTACATTAGCGCACTGTTTACTAAGTATTATTAAATCTTTAGTTTTTAAAAAAGTGCGTGCAGTATATATATTTAATGCTTGCACAGCGCTTGTTGCTTTTAGCGTAGCTTATAAAAAAAAAAAAAAAAAAAAAAAAAAGATTTAGTTTTGCTTTGTTTTTTATATAATAACTAAAAAATAACAAATTCAATTTTTTAGTTTTTTTCAACAATGTTTTTTTTATATATACTATATAAATATTTTTTATACATATATATAACAAAATATTTTATATTATATATAAGTTGTTAAATATATATATATTTTTCAACTTTTTTTTAAATATAAAAGTTTATTATACATATGTTTATTAGTTAACTTAAAATAAAAATATATTATATATATATATATTAATTAATATATAGTAAATATATATTATATATATATATAACTGTCGATATATAGTAAAAATATATTGTATATATATATAGCTATTAATATAAAATAAAAATATGTTGTATATATATATAGCTGTTAATATAAAGTAGAAATATATCGTACATATATATAGCTGTTAATATAAAGTAAAAATATGTCGTATGTAAGTAATTCTAAATACATATAACAAAAAAAGAAAAAAAAAAATCAAAAAAATTAACACAGCTCAAAATCGATAATTTTCAATATTAATTTAGAACTATATATACTTTAGCTAAAAATTAAACTTGAAATATATAGTAAATGCTGCATATATTACTGCTACACTACTAAAACTTGTTTATTAAATATAAATTTTTTGTAATATTTAAATATATACTTTTTTATATAAAAAAAAAAAAGAGCAACTTTTATATAAAAGTCATTTTATATTGTATGCTTTTTTTAGCTAGTATATGAATTATTTTTTGCTAGATTAGCTTTTACAAACTGTTTTATGCTTTATATATTTAAAAAAAAAAATCTTTAACATACAATATTTAAAATAGCTAGCTAATAACATTTAAGTATTTATATTTAATAATATAGCGAGTTATTTAAATATTAAACATAATTAGCGTTACAGTTGTAAAATCAGGTTTTTGATTTTAATATTATATATTGATTGAATTTTGTACAATATATTTGCTAATTTTGTAGTTTATAGCAATTTTGTTGTATTAGTTTATATTATTATATATAGAAAGTTTTCCCTTGTTATATAAATGTTTTAACACTATAGTAGTTAAAAAAAATAACAAAATATAAAAATAAAGTAGTAAAAAATTTGTTGTTTAGTTATTATATAACAAATAATCTAGTATAATTATATACTATTTTTTTTAATATTGCTTGTTGTATATAAACTTTATAATGCAGTAAAATATATTCGAAAATAATATCTAAGCTTGATTTTTTTTTTGAACTTTGTTATACAAAAATTACTCAATTTATATAAAACAAAAGCTTCAAAGTATAATACAAAAACTTGTTCAAGCTATTTAAGCTTTAAGCTAGCTTTATTTTTACTTTTGTTAATTTATAGTATATTTTGCAACTACTAATTAATATTAAATGAACTATATATGTACAATAGTATGTATTAGTTATATATAAATAAAATATAAAGTTAGTTGTACTATGTTTATATTAATAATTAATACTAAAAGAAGTTTTTTTGTATAACTAGAGATTTTATTTACAATGAAATTTCTGCTAGTATATAAAGTAAGTATTTGCTTATATAACTATATATTTGTTTGTACAACTATAGTACAAATATTACAGTGTATAAACTATAACATATAGTTGTAACTAATATTAATATTTTAATAAGTAATATATTATTTATTGCTAAAAAACTTACAATATATTTAGTTAACTGAATTTTTTTCGATTTTTTTAACTAAGCTTTTTGTTAGTGCTTTCGCTATTATTTTCGAAATTTTGCTATTAAAAATTTTTTTTTTGCTTTTTTTTATTTGCTTTTTTAGCTAACACTTGTATAAAACGTAAATTATAGAACTTTTATATTTTGCTATATTAAATATTTTCGAAAAAATATAAATGCTTTTAAATCGGCTTTTTTAGTTGCAGTAAATGTTCTAGCCAACTGTTTTTATTTTTTAAAAATATTGCGCTATATTATACATATATAAAATATTATGCTATATTATATATAAGTAAAATATATTGCGCTATATTATATTTAAGTAAAACATATTACAATATATTATATATAAATAAAACATATTGCAATATATTGTATATAAGTAAATATAAAATAATATGTTATAATATATGTAAATAAAAAGTATTGTGTTATTTTCTATATATAAAAGTATAAAGTAATATATTATATTGTATATAAGCAAAATATTATATAATATATAGTGTAAATTTTTATTTTATATAAGTATATAACAATATGTTATATTATATATAAACTGTTAATTTATATATATTTTTTAATTGTTTGAATATAAAATATATTGCACTAGTTGTTACAATTGTAAAAAGTATAGAAATTAATTAAATAATTTTATTAGTTAAAAACTCTAAAATAAAAAAGAAAAAAAAAAAAAGCTAAATTATATATATATACTATGTAAAGTATATAAGTATATAAAACTACAAATAAAGTTGCAAATAAAATTGTAAAGTTTAGCTGAAGTTTTTTTAAAGTAAGTTTTATAAAGTAAATTTTTTAAAATAAGTTATTTTAAAAATTATAGTTTTTATAAAGCAATAAAAATTATAAAGTTACGTTATAACAAAATATATAAATCTTAATTTACAATTACTAAAATAAGTATAAAAATTAATAGCTTATATAAATTGTTACACTAATTATTTTATATTATATAATAAAGTAATTATTTTGTTAAAAAATATATATTGTTTTATATTATATATTAATTAAATTATTTTGTAATATTATATAAATAATTTAATTTAATAATTGTATAATATATTTAATATAGCTTATTTAATTTATAAGCTTTATTAATTTAGCTTATATATTATATAATATATTTAAATAGCAAAAAGCTACTAAATATTACTAAATTACTAGTTATAGCTAGTTTTAAGTTATAGCTTTGTTATATAATAACTAAGTGCACTAATAACTTATTGTTGTTTAATTTAGTAAGTTTTGTAAAAAAAATTAATAAGTTGTTATATATTAAACTGTTTATTTAATAAATAATTGTTATATAAAAAAAAGCAGTATTAAATATTAAACAGATAAAAAATTAACAGTATTAAAACAAAGTTAATTTATACAACAAAAAATTTTAAATATAAAAACTTAAAAAACATTTTTTTAATATTTGTATATTTATATATACATGTATATATATATACATATATAAATATATTAAAAGCTTTTTAAAGTTAAAAACAAAAAAGCTTTTGTTTTTAAAAGCTACAAGCTATATAAACTATATAAACTATATAAGCTACATAAATTATATAAGCTATACAAGCTATATAAACTTTCAATAAGCTATAAAAAACGAAAGCAGCTTTTTTTTTTAGCTTTTTTTTTACTAACTGTGTGCTTTGCTGCATAAGCGCTTCGTGCGTGCAGCTCCCGCTTCTTTTTAGCTAAAAGAAAAAACTGCTTTTGTTTTTAACGCCTTTAATCCTAGCTTTTTTAATCTTAGCTTTTTAATTCTAGCTCTAGGTCCTAGGCCCTTGTTGACTTGCAGTTAGGTCTGCAAGTAGGTAAGTAAGTCAGTTGGTCACTTAGCAGGTAGGTAGGCCGGCTAGTGACCCACTTGGTAAGCTGGCAGGTCACTAAGTAAGTCGGTCAATCACCTGACTGGTAGGTAGGTAGGTCAGTTACTTGACTGGTAGGTAAGTAGGTTGACTGATAAGTAAGTAAGTTATTTAACAGGCAGCCAAATCGGTAAGCTAACTGGTAAAGTGGTAGGTTAGCTAGTATGTTACTTGGTTAGCTAGTAGACCGGCTAGCAAATAACTTAGTAAGTCGGCAAGTTATTTAGTAAGTAAGTAGGTCACTTAACAAATAAGTCACTTAATAAGTAAGTCATTTAACAAGTAAACAAGTTAGTTAGCTACTTATTAAAATAGTAGTATATGTATATATTGTTAAGTATTTATAACGTAAGCTTTGTAAGCTTTCTGTAAAAATTGTATATATAAAAAACAGCTTATATATAAATATAGCTGGTTTAGCTAATTATAGCTACATATATGCAATAAAAGCTAAATTGAACAAACTATACCTAAATAAATAAAGAAAATTTCTTATTTAAAATAAAAAACAGTTTTGGAAATTTTTCAATAATTAGCTAGCTCACTTTTTTTAAATAAAAAAGCAAAATTATTTATTTCAGCTATAAAATTTTGCTGAAAATTGTTTATAATATTACAAATAACTTTTTGTTTTACTTAGTTGTTCTTTTTTCGTTAAAAACAAAAGTATATATAAAGTAATTTTTGTTGAAAATTTTAATTAAACTGTTTTTATAATAACAATTTAACAATATAAATATATTAAAACTAAACATTTAAAACATTGAAATAATTTAAAGTTTTATAATATAATATAAAAAATAAAAATTGTTTATATAACTATAACTTAAATAAAATATAAATTAAAGATTTTTCAAAATTATAAAATTAATTATAGTATAAAAAATGAATATTTTTTTAACTAAATTATATAATTTAAACAAACAAAAAAAACTGATTTAAATAGTATAAATAGTTATATAAAATAAGCTAGAAACTGTTTTTAATATTAAAATAAAGTGAAATTTTAAAAAATATTAATATATATTAATTTATAAATAAATCTAGTACTTTGAGTTTTTAAGTTAATAAGCTAAGCTTTATATTAATAAAAAAAAAAAAAAAAAAACAAAAATAATAGTATAAGTAATTAAAAAAATTTTTAAAAAATTATATTGTATATATTAAAATTTGAAAAAAAAAGAAAAAAAAATAAATCGAATTTATAAACAAGTTAAACAAATAAAATCAGTAAGTTGTAATAATTATAACAAAGTGTTATTTTAAAATTTACTAAAATAAAATTTAAGCAAAGCTACTAATAGCTTTGTTTTAATTAGTTCTAGTAAAATTAAAGACTTATTTGTTTAAACTAAGTTATTTAAAAAAAAAAAAATAAAACTTTGTAAGTTTTTAAAATAAACAAAAACAAAAAGTAGTAATAAAATTAATAAAAAATATAAAATAAAACTATATAAAAAATATATAAAAAAGTCCAATTTTGAAAACTTAAATTCAAAAAAAAAATTTAATAAAAAAATTTAATAAACTTGTTAGTAAACATTATAATAAATTATATATAATTTTTAATAATAACTAAATATAAAAAAACTAATATATATAAAAAAAAAAAAAAAAAAAAATAAACTAAAAAACATAAAAAATAAAATAAAAAAAAATATAAAAATAATAAATATATTTAATATTTTTAATATAAAATATATAGTAAATAATATATTTTTTAACACTTTGTAAAAGTAATAAAAAATACACTAGTTTTAAAATAAGTTTAAAGTATAAAAAGTATTATAATAACTTTAACTATAAAAATACTATTAAATTAAAAAAAAAAAAAAGTTATTTTTATTTTAATTAAATTATAAAAAAATAAGTTGAAAAATTTTTTAATACTTTATAAAAGTGCTAAAAAATATACTAGTTTTAAAACAAGTTTAACTTATAAAAAACACTATAGTAATTTTAACTATAAAAATATTATTAAATTAAAAATTTTTTAAAATTATAAAATTAATTATAGTATAAAAAATAAATATTTTTTTAACTAAATTATATAGTTTAAACAAACAAAAAAAACTAATTTAAATAATATAAGTAGTTATATAAAATAAACTAAAAACTGCTTTTAATATTAAAATAAAATAAAATTTTGAAAAATATTAGTATATATTAACTTATAAATAAATTTAACACTTTAAGTTTTTAAATTAATAAACTAAGCTTTATATTAATAAAAAGAAAAAAAAAAAACAAAAATAATAGTATAAGTAATTAAAAGAATTTTTAAAAAATTATATTACATATATTAAAATTTAAAAAAAAAAAAAAAAAAATAAATCAAATTTACAAACAAATTAAACAAATAAAATTAACAAATTATAGTAGTTATAACAAAATATTATTTTAAAATTTACTAAAATAAAATTTAAACAGAACTATTAGTAGCTTTATTTTAATTAGTTTTAATAAAATTAAAAACTTATTTGCTTAAATTAAATTATTTAAAAAAAAAAAAGTAAAACTTTATAAGTTTTTAAAATAAACAAAAACAAAAAGTAATAATAAAATCAGCAGAAAATATAAAATAAAACTATATAAAAAATATATAAAAAAGTCTAATTTTAAAAACTTAAATTCAAAAAAAAAATTTAGTAAAAAAATTTAATAAATTTATTAATAAACATTATAGTAAATTATATATAATTTTTAATAATAGCTAAATATAAAAAAACTAATATATATAAAAAAAAAAAAAATAAAATAAACTAAAAAACATAAAAAATAAAATAAAAAAAAATATAAAAATAATAAATATATTTAATATTTTTAATATAAAATATATAATAAATAGTATATTTTTTAACACTTTGTAAAAGTAGCAAAAAATATACTAGTTTTAAAATAAGTTTAAAATATAAAAAGCACTATAATAACTTTAACTATAAAAATACTATTAAATTAAAAAAAAAAAAAAATTATTTTTATTTTAATTAAATTATAAAAAAATAAGTTAAAAAATTCTTTAATACTTTATAAAAATAGTAAAAAATATGCTAATTTTAAAACAAGTTTAACTTATAAAAAGTATTATAATAACTTTAATTATAAAAATACTATTAAATTAAAAATTTTTCAAAATTATAAAATCAACTATAGTATAAAAAATAAATATTTTTTTAACTAAATTATATAGTTTAAACAAATAAAAAAAGCTGATTTAAATAATATAAATAATTATATAAAATAAACTAAAAACTACTTTTAATATTAAAATAAAATAAAATTTTAAAAAATATTAATATATATTAACTTATAAATAAATTTAATACTTTAAGTTTTTAAGTTAATAAACTAAGCTTTATATTAATAGAAAAAAAAAAAAAAAACAAAAATAATAGTATAAATAATTAAAAAGATTTTTAAAAAATTATATTATATATATTAAAATTTAAAAAAAAAAAAAAAAAAAGTAAATCGAATTTACAAATAAATTAAATAAATAAAATTAACAAGTTGTAATAGTTATAACAAAATATTATTTTAAAATTTACTAAAATAAAATTTAAATAAAACTACTAATAGTTTTATTTTAATTAGTTTTAATAAAATTAAAAATTTATTTATTTAAACTAAGTTATTTAAAAAAAAAAAAATAAAACTTTGTAAATTTTTAAAATAAACAAAAACAAAAAGTAATAATAAAATTAATAAAAAATATAAAATAAAACTATATAAAAAATATATAAAAAAGTTTAATTTTAAAAACTTAAATTCAAAAAAAAAATTTAATAAAAAAATTTAATAAATTTGTTAATAAACATTATAGTAAATTATATATAATTTTTAATAATAACTAAATATAAAAAAACTAATATATATAAAAAAAAAAAAAAAAAAAAAAAAAAACTAAAAAATATAAAAAATAAAATAAAAAAAAATATAAAAATAATAAATATATTTAATATTTTTAGTATAAAATATATAGTAAATAATATATTTTTTAATACTTTATAAAAGTAGTAAAAAATACACTAGTTTTAAAATAAGTTTAAAGTATAAAAAGTATTATAATAACTTTAACTATAAAAATATTATTAAATTAAAAAAAAAAAAAAGTTATTTTTATTTTAATTAAATTATAAAAAAATAAGTTGAAAAATTTTTTAGTATTTTATAAAAGTACTAAAAAATATACTAGTTTTAAAATAAATTTAATTTATAAAAAACACTATAATAACTTTAACTATAAAAATACTATTAAATTAAAAATTTTTCAAAATTGTAAAATTAACTATAATATAAAAAATAAATATTTTTTTAATTAAATTATATAGTTTAAACAAGTAAAAAAAGCTAATTTAAATAATATAAGTAATTATATAAAATAAATTAAAAACTGCTTTTAATATTAAAATAAAATAAAATTTTAAAAAATATTAGTATATATTAACTTATAAATAAATTTAGCACTTTGAGTTTTTAAGTTAATAAACTAAACTTTATATTAATAAAAAAAGAAAAAAAAAACAAAAATAATAATATAAATAATTAAAAAGATTTTTAAAAAATTATATTATATATATTAAAATTTAAAAAAAAAAAAAAAAAAAGTAAATCGAATTTACAAACAAATTAAATAAATAAAATCAGCAAATTGTAATAGTTATAACAAAATATTATTTTAAAATTTATTAAAATAAAATTTAAATAGAACTACTAATAGCTCTGTTTTAATTAGTTCTAATAAAATTAAAAACTTATTTGTTTAAATTAAATTATTTAAAAAAAAAAAAATAAAACTTTATAAGTTTTTAAAATAAACAAAAACAAAAAGTAATAATAAAATTAATAAAAAATATAAAATAAAACTATATAAAAAATATATAAAAAAGTCCAATTTTAAAAACTTAAATTCAAAAAAAAAATTTAATAAAAAAATTTAGTAAACTTATTAGTAAACATTATAATAAATTATATATAATTTTTAATAATAACTAAATATAAAAAAACTAGTATATATAAAAAAAAAAAAAAAAAAAATAAACTAAAAAACATAAAAAATAAAATAAAAAAAAATATAAAAATAATAAATATATTTAATATTTTTAATATAAAATATATAATAAATAATATATTTTTTAGCACTTTATAAAAGTAGCAAAAAATATACTAGTTTTAAAATAAGTTTAAAATATAAAAAATATTATAATAACTTTAACTATAAAAATACTATTAAATTAAAAAAAAAAAAAAGTTATTTTTATTTTAATTAAATTATAAAAAAATAAATTGAAAAATTTTTTAACACTTTATAAAAGTACTAAAAAATATACTAATTTTAAAACAAGTTTAATTTATAAAAAACATTATAATAACTTTAATTATAAAAATACTATTAAATTAAAAATTTTTTAAAATTATAAAATCAACTATAGTATAAAAAATAAATATTTTTTTAACTAAATTATATAATTTAAACAAATAAAAAAAGCTAATTTAAATAATATAAATAATTATATAAAATAAACTAAAAACTGCTTTTAATATTAAAATAAAATAAAATTTTAAAAAATATTAATATATATTAACTTATAAATAAATTTAATACTTTAAGTTTTTAAATTAATAAACTAAGCTTTATATTAATAAAAAAAAAAAAAAAAAAAAAAATAATAGTATAAGTAGTTAAAAAAATTTTTAAAAAATTATATTATATATATTAAAATTTAAAAAAAAAAAAAAAAAAAGTAAATCAAATTTATAAACAAATTAAATAAATAAAATTAGCAAGTTATAATAGTTATAACAAAATATTATTTTAAAATTTACTAAAATAAAATTTAAACAAAATTATTAGTAGCTTTATTTTAATTAGTTTTAATAAAATTAAAAATTTATTTGTTTAAACTAAATTATTTAAAAAAAAAAAAATAAAACTTTGTAAATTTTTAAAATAAACAAAAACAAAAAGTAATAATAAAATCAGTAAAAAATATAAAATAAAACTATATAAAAAATATATAAAAAAGTCCAATTTTAAAAACTTAAATTTAAAAAAAAAATTTAATAAAAAAATTTAATAAATTTATTAATAAACATTATAATAAATTATATATAATTTTTAATAGTAACTAAATATAAAAAAACTAGTATATATAAAAAAAAAAAAAAAAAAATAAACTAAAAAACATAAAAAATAAAATAAAAAAAAATATAAAAATAATAAATATATTTAATATTTTTAATATAAAATATATAGTAAATAGTATATTTTTTAATATTTTATAAAAGTAGTAAAAAATATGCTAGTTTTAAAATAAGTTTAAAGTATAAAAAGCACTATAATAACTTTAATTATAAAAATACTATTAAATTAAAAAAAAAAAAAAGTTATTTTTATTTTAATTAAATTATAAAAAAATAAGTTAAAAAATTCTTTAACACTTTATAAAAGTGCTAAAAAATACACTAGTTTTAAAATAAGTTTAATTTATAAAAAGCACTATAGTAACTTTAATTATAAAAATACTATTAAATAAAAAAAAAATATTAAACTTTAATATTTAAATTATTTTATAAAACTTTTAAAAGTTTTTTAAATAAATTAATTTTAATAATATTATTACTATTATTAAAGTTTTTTATACTTTTTATTTAATTATTAACTAGCTTTTTTAAATTTAAAACAGCTTAAAATTATATTATAGCTTTTTTATTATATATTTTTTTTAATAAGTTTTAATATAACTTTTAAAATAGCTTATTATTAATAATATTTAAAAAATTAATAATATAAAAAATTAATTGAATTAATTTATATTAAACAAATTTATTTTTAAAAATAAAAAAAAATAAAACAGCTTTTATAATTTAAATAATAAAATAATTGCTAAAAGTTTTAAATATAATATTAATATTAACATTTATTTTATTTAATAAATTATTATTTTTATTGTTAATATAATATAAAAAAAAACTAATAAATAAATAGTTTTATTATTAATACTTTTGTTTTTTTTAATAAATATAATTTAAAAAATATAATATATAAATTTAATATTAAATTTAGCTTTATTAAAATTGTTAATTAAAGTTATATTTGTAGCAATAGCAGCTTATTTTTTATTTAAATATATAAGCTTATAATAACAAGCTTTATAAATTTTATATAATATAATAACTAGTTTTTAATATATTATTGTTGTTTTTTAAATATTGTAAAATATAGTATATATTTGTTTTTATAATTAATTATTAAAAGTTTTTTTTAATATGTTAATATTAAACAATAAAGTTTGTAATATTTTTGAAGCTTTTAAAACAGTATTTAATATTTTTAACATTTAAAACAACTTTGAAAAAACTTTAGCAAATATAATTATTAATTATTAATATATTTAATATATTAACTAAAATAGCTAAAACTTGCTATTAAATATATTTAATATATAAATTTTATATTTTATAGCTTTTATAATTAAATTAATATATATATTTAAAAATTATAAATATTATATAGTTAATAAATATATATTTGTTTTTTATATAAATATAAAAAACTTATTTATATTATAAAAGTTGTTTTATTTAATTAAAACAATAAAATAATTATTAAAATATAATTTAAGTTTATATATATATAATATATATAAATAATTAATTAATATAAAATATCTTATAGTTAAATATTATTTAATATAATTATTAAATTAATATATTTATATTTTGCTGTTATATTAAATGTTTTTAAAAAAGTAATTTAATATAAATTAAAATAAAAAAAAGCTAAGTTAAATGAAAATAAATTTAAAAAAAAAAGTTTGATATAAATTTTAAATAATAAATAATTTTTAAAATATAATTTAAATTAAATTAATTTTAAACAAATTTAAACAAAAAATTAATATATTAAAAAACTATATATATAATATTATATAATAAATTTAAGTATTATAATTTAATAAAACATTAAATTTTAAAAATTAAAATAAAAAAATAATAATATAAATTTATAGCTTTAATATAATTATAATATAATTTATTTATTTTATATTTATATAAATAATTAAATAAAAATTATATAGTTTATTAGTATATATTTATTTTAAATATAATTGTTTAATATTTAAAATGTTTTAAAAAATTTTAAAAAAACTTTAATAAATAAACTAGCTAACTATTTAATATATTAATTAAAATAACTATAACTTATAATTAAATATTTATAATATATAAATTTTATATTTTATAACTTTTTTAATAAAATTAAAAAATAAACTTTAATATTTTAAGTAAATATTATATAATTAATTAATGTTTATTTACTTTTAATATAAATAATGCAACGTTTAAAACGTTTGAAATAATTTTAAAAAAACTTTAATAAATAAGCTTGCTTATTAACTATATAATATATTAACTAAAATAATTAAAATATATTGTTTATTATATTTAATATATAAACTTTATATTTTATAACTTTTATAATTAAATTAAAATATAAGTTTAATTATATTAATTATTATATAATAAATTATAATTAATATAACTATATAAAAACTTTTTTATATTTTATAAATTAATAAATTTAATTAATAAGTTTTAAAAAAAAAATATAATATAATAAATAATAAAAAAAAACTAAGTTAAAATAATATAAATTTTAAAAAAATAGCTTAATATAAATTTTAATTATAAATAAGTTTAAAAAAAAAATTTAATGTTTATAAAAATAAAAAATTTAGTTTAAAATGATTTAAACTAAATTTAAAAAAAATTGTTTAATATAATAACTAAAAATTTAAAACAGCAGTATTAATTAAAAAATAATTTTAAATAGATTTAAAAACGAAAGTTTAATAAAAAGCTTTAGCTATAATAAATAAAACAGTTAATAAAAAAACTAACATAGGTTTAAAAAAACAGAAATAAAAGCAGTATAGCTAATTTAAGCTTATAAAATAAAGTATAAAATAAGTTTAAAAATATAAAAATAAAAATATAAAAATTAAGTTTAAAAATATAAAAGTAAAAATACGAAAATATTTACTAGTTATATTATTTTATAATTATTTAAAAAAATATAAATAAAAATATTTATTAATAATAAATATTTTTAAAATAAATTAAAACAAGTTTAAATTTAAATAATAAAATATTAAAATTATTTAATTTTTTAAAAAAAAGCTTGTAAAAAAGTTATATAAATAAATATTTAATATTATTTATATTAATATATAAAACAATATTAAACAAATTATAAAAGTTCAATATATTTTTATATAATTTTAACTTATTATAATAAAACAATAAATATAAAATTTTTAATAGTTTTAAAAACTTTAAACAAAAATATTTTAATATATTATAAAAATAATTTATTAATAATATTATTAAATAAAACAAAATAATATTATATTAAATAAAAACAATTATTTAATATATAATATTTTAAAAATTTTTAATTATATAAATTTTATTAACAACTAATAAATTAAAATAATACTATTTTAAAATAAAAATAATATCGATTTTATTTTATTTTTTTAGTTTTATTTATTTTTTAAAACTTTTTTTTATTAAAATTTATTTTATTAAATTTGTTTTAAATTTAAACTTAATAAAATTATTATTATTAAATAAACTAAATTTTTTTTGTTTTAATTAAATAAAGTTTTTAATAAACTATAAAATTTTTATAATATAATAATTAAAAAAAGTTTATATAAATAATATAATAACTATTTAATTAATTTAAAAATAATTAATATAAATAAACTTAATAAAAATATTAAAAATAAAATATTTATAAATATAAATAAAATATTTTATTTTTTAAAAAAATTGTTTATTTTATAATTTTTTTTATTAATAGTTGTTATTATTTTTTTTAAATTTTATTAATTTAAAATTTAACTTTTTTTTATATAGTTATATTTAGTTTTGTTTTTTTTATATATAAAAAAGATTTTAAATATATTTTTAAAAAATTTTCGTAAATATTAAAAAGTTTAAACTATTATAAAAAACATAGTAAAAACTAAATAAAAATAATATTTTAATAAATTTTTTATTTGTTTAATTTTTATTTTTAAAATATAATAAACTATTATTTTATTATAAATAATAGTTTTATTAGTTTTATATTTATTTATAAAAAAAATAAAACATAAAAATATTAATATTTTATTTAAAAGTTCTGCTATATTTACTAAAAAAAAAAGTTAATAATAAGTTATAAAATTAAAAAATAAAATATATTTAAATAGCTAAATATTTTATTTTTTAAATAAAATAAAACTATATTTATTAATAAATTAATAAAATTAATAAATAGTTTTATTATTTAAAGCTATTTTTATGTTTTTTTAATTAATTTTAAAATAACAAGCAATATTTTAAATTAAAAATAACTTTTTTATAAAATTATTAGTTATTAATTAATTAATAATAATATATTTTTATTTTTAAGTTTTTATTTTTTTAACTATTTTTATAACTAAAATAGTATTATTATTACTAGTTTTATTTTTAAGTTTATTTTTTATAACTTTGAAAATTTATTAAATTATATTTTATTTAATTAAATATTTTAATTTATTTTTATTATTAATAAAAACAATTGTTTTAATTTTAATATTTTTTTTATTTTATATTAATAATTTAAAATTACTAATAATATTTTAATTAATTAAAATTTTTATTTAATTATAAATATATTTATAATTTATACTATTTAAATATAATAATTTTTATAAATTTTTTATTATAAATAATAATAATATTTATTTTTAAATAATAAACAAATAAAATAAAATTTTTTATTTTTTTTAAAAACTTTAAAACTTATAAAAATTAATAAAAATATTATTTATTAATTTTTTTAAATAGTTTATTATATAATATTTTTTATAGCTTTTGTATTTTATATATTATAATTTAATAGCTATATTTGTTTTAGCTATAAATTTAAAACTAAATAATATATTTTTAATTATATTATTAATAACAAGTTTATTAATATTTATTTTAAAAATAATATATATAACTTTGTTAATAATAATAAAAAAAATAATAATGTTTTTATTTATATATTATTGTTTATAATAAAAATTACTGTTTAATTTATATTAATAAAACTAATAATAAACTATTGTAATTAATATTTAATATTAGTTTTTTATAATAAAACTAAAAATTATAAAACAGTTATTATTACTACAAATATAAAAATAGTTAAAAAATATAAAAAGTAAGTTTTTTGTTATTATTATTATTATATAGTTAATAATAAATAATAAATAATTTTTATTAGTTAATTTAATGTTTATATTAAAAAAACTAAATATATTGCTTATTATTTATTAAATTATTATATTATAAATTTTGTTATAATTTATTAATAATTATAGTTTGTTATTTATAAAGTTTAAAAATATAACAATTTTAAATATTTTTATATTTATATAAATATTATAATAGTAATAATATAGTTTTAATATAGCTAATATTATAAAAAAATTAAAAATAAAAAGCTATAATAGTTAAAAAATAAAATATATAAAAAATTAAATATTTTATTTTTTAACTTTATATAAATAAAATATATAAAAACAAATTATATATTATATATATTAATAAAAAAATAAAATATATTTATATTTATAAAATAAAATTTATAAATAAAAAACTTATTTTATAATTTATAATAAATTATATTATAAACTTTAATATTATATATTTATATATTTTTTATTTTATTATAATTATAAATAATTTATATTTATATTATTTTTATAATTAATAATATTTTAATTAATAAAACTTTAGTTTTATTATAAAAAAAATATTAAATTAATTAAAAGTTATTTAAATAAATAATAAAAAACTTTTATATATTTTTGTTTTAAAAAAAGTTTTTTTTTATATAAAAAATTAATAATAATTTAGCTATTTTATAAATATATTAATATATATATATAATAAAAAATAAAATATATAGTAAAAAAAGATTTAAAAAATAAAATATTTAAAAAAACAAGCAAACATTTTTAGTAAAAAAAAATATAAAAAAAAAAAAAAGTAAATATTTTTAAAAAAAAAAGTTGTAAAAAATAAAAAAGTAAAAAAAAATAAAATAAAAAAATAAATAAATATAAAATATTTTATTTTTTAATTTTTTAATTAAAACTAAAAATATTTAAAAATTAAAATAATTATATATTAAATATTTTATTTTTTAATAAATTATTTAAGTAATAAAATAACTATATATTAAATATTTTATTTTTAATATATATAATTAAATATAAAAAAATAAAAAATAATAATAAATAATAATTATTAATAATTAATTAAATATTAACTATTAATATTATAAATTTATAATATATTTTAAAAAAGTTTAATAATTTATTTAATTAAATATAAAAGCTGTTATAACTAAAAATTTATATATATATAATAAATTTAATATATATAAATAAATAAATTTATAATTATTTATTATTTAATAATATATTATTTCATTATTATAAATATATAATTATATTATTAAATAATAATTAATTTATATATTAAATATATTATTTAATATTTAATTAAATAAATAATAAAAAAATAAAAAAAAAAACAAAAAATATAATATAATATTTAATATTTTTATTAAATATATAATTAAAAAAGAAAAAAATGTAAAAAATGTAATATTAAATCTAGTGTTTTTATTAAATATATAATTAAAAAATAAAAAAAAACAAAAAATATAACATAATATTTAATATTTTTATTAAATATATATAGTTAATATAAAAAAAATAAAACAAAATTTTAACTAAATTAAATAAGTACTTAAAGTTAATTTTAATTTATAACTTGTTATAATTTTTTTTTTATAATTTAAAAATATTTTTAATTTAAATTATTAAAAGTTTTAAAAATTAATTTTCTTTTATAGTTTTAAGTTTATTTCTTTTAAGCTTTTGTTTTTTATATTATTGTTTTATATATTTTATTGTTTATTTTATAGCTTTATTAATATTTAATTATAATTTAGCAATTTTTTTAATAATTATATTTAAATTTTAATTATTAAATTTATTTTTTTAAAAAAATAAACTAATATTTAATTATTAAATAATATTTATAATATATAATATAATTAATAATATAATAATTTTTTTTTTATTATTTATATAAATATTTTTTTATTATTTGTTTTATTTAAAATTATTATAGCATTTTTGCTTTTTTTTTTTTAACAAAATTGTTTTTAACGATTTTATTATTTTTAATTAATAAACTTATTTTTATTTTGTTTTTTTATAAGCTTTTTATTAGTTTTAATAATATTTAAAACTACTATTTTATAATATAATTTAAAAGTTATAATATAATAATTTAATATATTATTAATAATTTTAATGTTATAAATATTTTAAAATTTAATAATTTAAATAAAATAAATAATTTAAAAAGTTTTTTTAAAGTTAATAATAAGTTTAAAAAGTTTAATAATATTAATATATTTAATATTTGTTTTAATAATTTTATTTAATTATTTATTAATTTATTTAATAAAGTTTTTAATAAATTTTATTATTATTAAATATATAAAGTTTTTATATTTTAATTTATATTTAAATTTAAAAATTTATTATATTATTATATTAAACTTTTTTAATTTATTATATTATTTATTAATTATTTTATTTATTTTTATATATATTAATTTATAATTAAAATATATTATTATATATATTTATTTAATAAATTTAATACACTTTATTTAATAAATTTTATATTATTTTATTATTATATTATAGCATTATTTAATAATTAAATAAAATATTTATTAAAAAGTAATAAATGTAATAATTATTATATTAAAAAAGTTAATATTTATATTTATAAATTTTATTATTATTAATATATTTAGTAATTATAATTAAAGAATTTATATAAATTTAAAAATTAAATAAATTTTTAAGTTTTTATTATATATTTTTATAATAAAGTTTTTTTTTTATAAATAAAAATTATTTAAAAAGTAAAAATTAATTGTAATAAAAGTTATTATTTTAACAATTTTATTAATTATATATATATAGTTTATTATTTAATAAAATATAAAAATTAATAAAAATTTTAATTATTAAATTTAATATATATATTTTAATATTATATTAATAACTAATTTTAATTTAAAATAATTATTTAATAAGTTTTTTTTTATATATTATATAAATTATTTAATATTAATTATATTATTTATATAATTAATATATATTTTTTATATATAAATTTTAAACTTTTTTAAAAAAAACTTAAATTTAATAATTAAATTAAACTTTAAAAATTTATTTAAAAATAAACTATATAAAATTATTAGTTTAAAAAAAAACAAAATAAATATTTAATAAAAAAAAATATTATTTAAATAAAAATAAAAAGTAGTAATAATAAAAAATAAAAAAGCAAAAATAGTAAAAAAAAGTTTAAAAATATATATTTAATTAAATTTAATATTTATAAAAATTAAAATTAAATTTAAAAATAATATTAAAAAAATAACTATAATATATATAATTATTAATTATATTTAATTTTAATATAATTTTTGTTTTTGATTTTATTTAAATTTAATATAAATATAAATAATTAATAAATTTTTAAAAATAATTAATTATATAAACATTTTTTTAAAACTTTTAAATTATATTAAATATATAAATTTAATTAAAACTTTTAATACAGTTAATTTTAAATAAATTATGTTTTTTTTTATTATTTTTTAAAAACAATAATATAAAAATAATTAATTATAAAAATATAATTTAAAAAATTAAATATTTTTATATTTTATTATTAAATTTATATAAAAAATTACTTTTAAATTATTTTTAATTAATTTATTTTTATTAAATAAACTATTTAATTAATTTAATTATTTTTTTTTTATTATTTTATTATTTTTTTTTTTTTTTTTAATTAATTATTTTATATTTAATTTATTAATAAAATTTAATATTTTAAAAATATATTTTTAATTATTAAATTATTAATTTTTATTAATTTAATTTAATTATAAATTTTATATTTAATTTTTTTATTAAATTTATATTTTTATTAATAATATTAAAAATATTAATAAAATTTTATTTTATTTTATTAGCTATTTTATTAATTATTATAATTAAAAAGTTTTAATTATATATTTTTTAAATTATTTATATATATTTATTTTATATATATTTTTATTAATTAATAAAAATATTTTTATATATTTTTAATTTTATTTTAAATATTTAATTATTAATTTTAAACAAAACTTATATTTTTTAAATATTTTTAAAAAATTAAATGTTTTTTGATTTTAATAAAAATATTTTAATTTTTATATTTATAAATTTTAAATTAAATGATATTATATATAAAAAATAAATTAAATTAAAATTTTTTTAAAAAATATATTTAAAATTATTTAAATATAAAAATAAAATTAAAATAATAATTATATAAAAAAAAACATTAATAAAAAATTTAATTTAAATATTAATAAATCTTTATTAATATAAATTAAAAAAGTTATTTTTTATAATTTATTATAATTAGCTAAATTTTTTAAACTTTTTTAAATATTTAAACTTTTTTAAAGTTTTTTTAAATCTTTTTTAAATTTTAATTTTTTTTAAAAAAAACTTTTATAAAAGTTTTAATATTAATTATTATACACTAGTTTTTTTTTTAAATTTTAATTTTTAAAAACTTTTATATATTATATAAACTTTTTATAATTTTTTTATAATTAATTTATAATTTTTTTAATTTATTAAATTTTTAATTAATTATTTAATTTTTAATAAAAACTTTTAGGGGTTTTAAATAAAAAAGCTTGTATAAAAGTGATATACTTTTAAAGTAAGCTATACTAGTTAGCACCTGTAGAAAAAGTGGCACCTGCATACACCTGTAGATTAAATAAAGACCCACAGGGACTTATAAGGACCCACAGGGACCCACGCACACACCTAAACCTTAGGTTTTAAGAATTGCTGCAAATCTTTTTCTCTATTTGATTTATATCTCACTTTTTACTACTACTTTACTTAACTACCTTTGATTGCATTTATTAATTTTATAAAAATTAAAAAACTAAATATTTTTTTTATATTTGTTTTTTTTATATAAATAAATTATTTATTATATATACTTTTTAATTTTTTTAATATTTTTTTTATAAATTTTTAAAAAAAAAATTTATTACTTTTTTTTTTAAATTATAGTTATTTTTTTTTTTTTAATTTAAAATTGTTAAATTTAATTTAATTATTAATTTAATATTTTTAAAACTTTTTTTTATAAAAAATTATAATATTATAGTTTTTAAAATTTATTTTATATTATTATAACTTTTATAATTTTCGATTTTTTTTTAATAAAATATATTAATAAAAACTTAAATAAAAAACTTATAGCTAATTTAATTAACTATTAAAATTTTTATAATTTTTTATTTTTATTTTTATTTAAAATTAATTTTATATATTTAATAAAAATAAAGCTTTTAAAATAATAGTTATATATTTAAACTTTTAAAATAATTTAATAATATTATTACTAGAGGACCCACCCTGTAGGGGACCCTCTTCACTGCGTTCAGAGGGCCCCAATACTCGTAAACACCCCAATAATCATAGACACCGCTTTTACCTCTCTTTTACACCTAAACTGCTACTTTTGGACCTGCGAACAAACAGCCTTCTTTCTAGTCCTTTAGTTTGAAACTAAAACTATAGCTTGGCTGTATGGCCTACTTCACAGCTGTCAAGTTGTTTTTTATTTACTGGCCCACGTTGTTGTGTAAACGCTGTGTGTATGTAGGTCATGTGTGTGTAAATGTATGTTGATTACGTAAGGTAACGAAGTGTAAGTTTGTATGAGATACAATAGTTATACCAGCTTGTACGTACGAACCAAAGCTTCAAGGGCTTCAATACGTACAGCACCGAATAGACCAATACTGTAGCAATAATATATATGCATATGAACGTACTAGAAGCCATGGTATGGGCGTACGAGAGATTGCAACCGCACAGATAGCTTCATTTTCACTTATTTTTTAGGCAATAAGTGTACAGACCTGTACAAACCTGTACAAGCCTGTACAACGCAGTAGAGCTATAATTGAGTCTATATATAGAGCTTTATTTTAGTTCTTCTTTTATATAGACTAAGTATTCAAGCAGTCAGAATTAAAGTAGTTAAGTATTGCCGTTGCAAAAAAACGTGTTTTAACACCAAAAAGTCAGATTTACTAGTAAATTTGGTAGCCGGCTGACGGAGTAGTGTCTATGATTATTGGGGTGTCTACGAGTATTGGGGCCCTCTGAACGCAGTGAAAAGGGTCCCCCACAGGGTGGATCCTCTAGTAAAGCTATAATTTACTTTTTAAACTATTTAAAGTTTTATTTAACTTTTAAAATAAAAAAAAAAACATTTAAAAATATATATTTAAATTAAAATTTTAAATTATTTTAATTTAATATTATAATATTAATTTAAAACACTTTATAATATATATTAACAATAATTGCTATATTTTATTTATTAATTTAATAAAGTAAAAAACTTACTTTGTTTTAAGTTGTTTAAGTTATATATACTAGTGTTATAGTTTAAGTTATTTTATTTATACATAGCTAGTTCTTTTAACGTTACTTTTGAATTTGACCTCAACTTCTGTAAGGTAAGAAGTGAAGGCATTTCGACCTTGGTAAATTTCTTACGAAGAGAGGAAGCCATGATTGTTTACCGCCATGAGAATAATTGTTAATTGAGTCGTTGTGATTTGGGATGTAATCACCAATCTGAATATTGAGGGTCGTGTCAAAAGAAGTTAAGAGGTTTGTGAGTAATGAGGACATAGGAGACGGATGTCATGTTGCGTGCACAGCCACAAACCAACAGTATTTGCCAAAGTAGGCCAATAGCGCAACTCTGCATCCAACAGATCCCATACTGTACCAATTGAAGCGCGCCATAATTGAAATGCCGCTTCAGCTCAATACTGCAATTTTAGGAGATTTCTAATCCCATGACTGCCGTTGGCCGCTCCTCGCCGTAAAGCCGACGAAACAGTCAATCCTTCGGCCCCACAGATCCAACATTCATGCCCCCATGTCCCTCAACCATGATCATATCTGCATGGGGTTAGCGAATTCCGCCGGATATCCTTCCGAGATGCAGCGGTAAGGTTTAAGTAAAGATAGTCTTTGGTTCTAGTAAATTATAGCCTTTTATATTTAGCGCTAAATGGAATTAAAACAATACTTTAACTGTTTAACAAATAACTTAATTAATTAAAGCAAAACAAATATATTTAAATTATTTAATAAATAAAATAAAAGTTTTTTTATTTTATTTATATTTATTAATTATTTATAAATAAAATATTTTTTTTTTTATTTTTTTTTTTAATATTAGTTTATTTTAAAACTTATATTAATTTATTAATAAAACTATTTTTTTTATTTAATAAATTTATTAATTATACTTTTATTTTTAATAAAAAAAAATAATTAAATAAAATAAAAAGTTATTTATAATATTATAAAAAATTTTTAAAAAATTTTATAACTAAAATAAATAATTTTGCTTTTTTATTTAAAAAAAATAAATTAATTAATTGTTAAAAAATTTCTAAAACAGTTTTTTATTTTAAATAAGAAATTCTTTCTGTTTATTTAAGTATAGTTCGTTTAATTTAGCTTTAATCGCATATACATAGCTATAATCGGCTAAACTGGCTATATTTACATACTCTAATAGGTAGCTAACCGACCTCTCTACCTGTTAGGTGACTTACTTGTTAGGTGACCGACTTACTTGCCAGCTGACTTGCCGACTTACTAGGTCACTTGCTAGCCGGTCTACCTGCTAACCAAGTGATTTACTAGCCGACCTACCACTTTACTAGTTGGTTTACCGACCTGCTGGCCTATTAGGTGACTTACTGGTTAAGTGACCAACTTATTTACTAGTTAACCTATTTACTTACTAGTTAACTTACTTATTTACTAGTTAATTTATTTATTTACTAGTTAATTTATTTATTTATTAATTAATTTATTTATTTATTAGTTAATTTATTTATTTACTAATTAATTTATTTATTTATTAGTTAAGTTATTAGATTACAATGTGGTAAATATGTTGTTAAAGAGATAAAGAAAGACCTAGCAGTAGCTGTGCAAGGTTCTAGATATATACTATGCCTCGTACTTTCCCCCACAAAGTGACTAACCTACTTACTTACTAGTTAAGTGACTGACTTACTTACTTACCAGTCAGGTGACTGACCGATTTACCTACTTGTAAACCTACCTGCAGACCTGACTGCAAGTCAACAAGGGCCCAGGACCTAGGGCTAAGATTGCAAGGGCTAGGATTGAAAAGGCTAAGATTGGAAGGGCTAAGATTAGAAGGGCTAGGATTGGAAGGGCTAGGATTGGAAGGGCTAGGATTAGAAGCGTTAAAAACGAAGGCAGTCCTTTCCTTTAGCTGGGAGGGAGCGGGAGCCGCACGCGCGAAGCGCTTATGCGGCAGAGCACACAGTTGGTAGAAAGGAGGCTAAAAAAAAAAGCTGCTTTTGTTTTTTATAGCTTGTCGAAAGTCTATATAGCTTGTGTAACTTATGTAGCTTATATAGCTTATATAGTTTATAACTTTTAAAAACAAAAGTTTTTTTATTTTTAACTTTTAAAAGTTTTTAATTAATAATTAATTTATTTAATTATTATTTATTATTTTATTTTTTAATTTATTTATAATTTTATTTTTATTAATTTATTTTTATTATTTTATTTATTATTATATTTATTATTATTTATTTAAATATTATATTTATTTTTTTATAATAATTTTATAATATTTTTTAATTTTATAATTTTTTTTATAAAATAATTAAAATAATTTATAAAAAATAATATAAAAATTAAAAACTTTAATTTTAATTTATATATTTAATTAATTTATTTAATTTATATTATATATAAAAATATAATTAAATTTAATAAATAAAATTAAATTAATATAATTATAATAATTTTAAAAAATATTTTAAATATTTTAATTTTTTAATTTTTAAACTTTATATATATATATATATTTTTAATAAATATTAAAATTAAATTTAATATTTTATATTTAAGTTTTAATTTTATAATTATTATTGTTTATTTATAATAGTAAATATTTATAATAAATAATAATTTTAATAAATAATATTATAAATAGTAAAAAAGCTTTTATAAAAACTTTTTTTTAAAATTTTTTATTAAGTAAATTTATTTAAATAAATTTTATAACTTAACTTTTTAAGCTTGTTTTATTAAATTTACTTATATTATTATAATTTATTTAATTAAATAACTATTTAAATTAAATAATAAATTTAACTATATAAGTTAAATAAGCGTTTTTTGCAATCAATTAACACAAAACAAGTTAAAAGCCGTTTATTTAACTTGTTTTGATTTTGTTGAGCGCTGTTTATATTGACCTGTATAAATAGGCAGCACATCAGCTGGAAACATCCTTTCTTTTTGCCAACATTCACTTGTCTGCTTCACTCTCCCTCTGCTTGCTTATCTTTTCATTTATACCGCCCCATGTATTTTCGTAATGAGGCTAGCAATCACTAGCTCCTTGTACCTGTTTTTGCTGCTGAAACAAGCAGCCGCTCTTCCCTCCAACTAGTTTAAACAAGATGTTGGCGTCCAATCTGTGAATTTAGTATTTGGTGGTGATTGCAAAAGACAAAGCGAGATCGAAGCGAGGTGGGCCGACGCTATTAAACTCGTGCTTTGTGTCACAGCTAAAATAGTACCGAGCACAGTTTAGGTTTAATCCTTGCTGACTTTATTTCCCTAAGTGAGGGACACAAACATTCTTTATTTAAACGTTTCCTTACAACATCATATGTAGTTGTGACAAGATTTATAGTACTTTATCAGCCCGTTTTTCATGCCCGCTAACTTGTCCTTTCCGCATAGACTTATTTCTCAGGAAGAGGTGGTATATCCTCCACGTAAGGGTCAACCGCCGGATCCTATTCATGTGGTTTCTGTTCCTCTTTGTCTATTTTGGGGATTGGGACAGGCTTCGCATCGCTGTCCTTTGCCTCTCGACGGATTGGGCATTCATCACCCATTGTGACTATCTGTTTAAAATTCGCTTAATTTCAGAATGACAGTAAGGCGTACATTGAGGGTTGGTAGTACAAGGTGGTAGTTTTCAATTTTATTTCTCCAACTGTCTTTAGGAGTACACAGAGATTGCGCCGATGATCTGTGGGCGTCTTTTGAGATTTTGGGGAACTGGGGAGAACTGTGAACTTGATGGTTTGCAAACAATCCTGCGAAAACCAAGGGCATTACCTACCTTAAGTGGTTGTTACAATACACCCAATAGATTTATCTCCCTCATCAACCTGATTACTAAGATTAGCTGGTTTTTACGCGTATGCAGTGGCTTGATATTGTGTTAAATGGCTTGCAGCCAACTACTGCGTTAGGTAGCAACATGCAAGAAGTTCCATCGGTTACCTCGGGCTCTCCGTGTCTGGACGCCGAGGATATTGAGACGGTGTGGGCGACACAGCCACGACTATAATGACTTCGTTGAATTATTCGACGGCGGCATAGATGTGGTTGGCCATCGGCTGACTGAGGCGAAAAAGGCGCAGTATTTGAACAATGATTATAGAATATGCATGGTTAAGTCCGTTAAACCTCTCGTTTCTCTTCTCTGCGATTGATGTTGCTACCAAGTACACTAATACAATGATGCAGCACCTGGCGCTTGATAAATCCAATAGGCTCAGACCAACCCCTCGCGTTATGCGACTGCTCAACAGTAGAACAAGACGATCTCGTGCTCTGCGACAGAATTGTCGTCGACCATCTGAGCGAAATGTACATGTTGAAGCACAACCCTGGGCATGTATGGTACTGGACAGATAGACTGACGAGCGACGAGCTCTCTGCGTTTGTGACCTGGGACTCGAAAGAGGGCGACCATGCAAAGTGTAAGTCTCTCGTGGACTTCCTACTTGTGACATATAGTACTGATACATTTTAGCCAGATTGCCCGCATACTTCGTTCGTGAATACACGAACAGAAATGGAGACACCGCCTCGCGAAAGTGTTGAAACACGGTCGATTATTATCACTAAGCGAAGCTGAATAGACTTCAATCCCTCCAGACCATCCCGTCAACGTCTCGTAGAAGCGTATAACAGTGTGTATAGAAGTTCTTTGCATCACGCACTCGTTTACAAACGTCAATGTGAGAGATGTGTAGTTGATGAATCAAACTAAGGTTATTCTATGCACACGAGTGAAGTCCATCGCATGATAAGCTTCTCCATCCATTATGCCGTGAACATAACACTCTCCCACTACTTCATAAGAACCGCGTTTCCGTGTTGGTCGTATAATAAACGGGACGGCGGCTCCATGTAAAAGGCACACCTTATCGTTGAATCTTATGAGCTGAGGTGCCAAACCCATATATCCTTGCGCGGTATGGAAAAGTTTCCGTTTACGGCAATATAGGTTTGCGGCTTCTCCCCATATCTCAGCTCTGACTTCCTCCGGCAGCTCTAGATTAGGCATTTTATATCTAGGACGATTATTTCGCAAATTCTCCAATGTCAATGGTGTAGATCTGTCCGAGAAGCGGGAATCAGAGCCCTCCGCCAACCATCTCCGATAAAGTGGATAGTATGTATCGACATAGGCCAGGTCAGTCCGCCCAGATAAAGGCCCCTGATCTGTCGACAGGGTCTTGAAGTATGCAACTTCTATTTGCTCAGCTGTTTGAGCGTAAACTGTTCGTACCGGATCGAATGACTTTACCCAAGAATTGAAATCTGCTTGGTCGATGTCAGATACTTCCCGGGGCATTGTTGCAATTACCAAAGACACACTGTCAACGATGTAGCCGGTCAAGATGAGCGATCCCCATGTTTTGTAATTTACACTGGGCTTGGAATCCAAAGTAGCACAGAACCGCGAGGATTGCTCCCCTGTTTCGGCTATGTTTATTGATGAGGTAATACGATCTTTTCTCCAGTCAGGAACCCACGAGGGCAAATCCGGTGAACAATGTGGCTCTTGGATGTACGAGAGGATCGCTAGTCTCTGGTGATTTTCAATATACACTCTGACAACGTCGATAAAGACATTCCTAATTGGATCATCATAATCTACGTCGAGGCGCTCATGGTCTCCCGCTAGACTAAGTAGGGCGTACACTCGATCATGGTCTATCCCGCAATGATAGTGACTTGATCGAAATGTGTTCCGGAGCAGCGTAAATAAGGATCCACCTGGTACCACCCGTGTCACATTCCAGATCGCGCGAAGTTGCGACCGAAATGTCGCATATCTCTCCATTGGGGCATGACGTAGATGTACGGAGGTGTCTACAAAGTCTTGCCAGGAGACCGACTTTGAACCACAAACTATAATGGCGGACTGTGCTAAGACAATTTCTTGGATGGTCCAAACCCTACTAAAGTATTCACGCTTCAACACAGCTTCGAGGGCTACCGAGTCGTTATTATCAATGCTGATCTCGAACTCTGGGGGCGCTGCTGACGGGTTCGATCTTGCGCGCTGGGTGACTGCGTAGTGGGAGATCCTTTCCATGCCGATGTCAGAAAGCTCGTCGCCTTCACCAAGCCAAATTAAGACTCGTAAAGCATGCCCATATATCTCGCCCATCATGGATACCTGATGGGCCTTCTCGCGATGTAGACTCTGATTTATGCAAAGACAATCAATCCAAAGGATGCGCTGTCTATCAGGGAGGCGCAGGTGTATCATAGCAGAGACAACATTTTGGCCCATTTGCCGTTGCGAAGCCTCTTTCTTGACCTGGTTAAGTGTTGATGACCCAGCCCATGTGTATGACAGAGCCTCAAAAGTCGGTGCATGTGAAAGGCTAACAACATAAAGTCCGAATTGCAACGGATCATCTTTTCCGCCAGCGTCGAGAATGCATAAACGAATCTCGTCAGAGTCATCCTTGAGCCTGGAATATTGGTTCGTGCCGCCGTGTGACATGAAACAAGCGATTAGGCCATACCATACTTGGCGGAGGGAGTGCGATGCCGCCTGAGTAGACCGATGGAGTAGTACGTGAGGGTGCATTGTAATGGTTTTGCAACATAGTTCGGTGGCATTTATAACGCCTTTCTCGCAGGCTTCTTAGCTACATGTATAGAACTCTAGGATGTAGGTAGACGTATTGAAGTGGACTAAGAACAATGCCAGGGGGGAGGGGAGCAAAATTAAAGGAGAACTAGATTTACATAATTACTGCATGTGAAAGAAATAAGCTTTTCGGATTGGTCTGATTGATTGATGTATGTTGACCTAGTCTACCAACTGACCGCTGTTCCCCAAGATGTTTCTTTATTATAACTACAACCTGGAAGGGTCCCTTTTCTGGTTAAATATTACCTACTACGTATGCCGTATTCATCTAAAAATAGACCATGCATGGCTTCTTATGTACTACTGTGTAGCATACAGCCTGCTTGGCCGCCGCTTACGCAGTTGTCTCAGTGTAACACACCCTTCCAGATTCGTCTGTATGTCAAATGCAGGCTCTGAGACTCACAAGCTAGAGACAATGGACCCGATTGGGGCATTCTCTACATTCCTCCCTTAGGTGAAAGCCTATTTAACTAGCAACTTCTGTATACTGTGATCTTTGCTAATTGGCGGTCTAACTTCATCAACCCGCTCAGACCCTTATTCAATATTATCTCGATTTAGTGAAAGAAGATGGATGCACTTATAGCTCAATTAGAAGAATTCGCTGTAGGAGCAAATGCAGCGGCTCGGCGGCGTCTCATGTTTAGCTTGCGGGCCCTCTCAGAATCACTAGAGGAGACGACCGACACGATTCAGAGGTTTGGACACTCGGTAAGTTTACAATTGAGCACCGACTCTATCTGATATATTCTCACGTTTGATTTATAGAACCTCCGAAGCTCTATTGTTAAAGTTGGATTTGATTTGGGGCTTTTCAAGCTTCTCGTCAACTCGCCACAGACAATGACCCTCGGTGAAGTTGTTGAGAAAACTGGAGGGGACATCGTATTGTTAGGTATTATGTCTCAACTCCCTTGAGCTGATATCCTGTTGTGCAGCAACTGAACTTAGGAATAGCTAGAATCATGCGCTATCTTGCAGCTATCGGTATTGTAGATGAAATCGGGGATAAGGGGTTTGTCGCCAATCACATCACCCGAAATCTTGCCGAGGACGTCTCGCAGAGTGGGATCTCACACTGGTATGCTCGCTTATCCCAGTTGTTGAATAAACGAGTAATGATATTTCCCTGGCGGTTTCTAATTCATTTCTCAGCTTTGAGACGATCTCACCGCAGTATCAAGCTATCCCCCGCTTCCTGAAGAAAACGGGTTACAAGAACCCAAGTGATTCGATGCACACAGTGCTCCAGGAGGCATTCCAAACAGATCTTTCTGCATTTGAATGGCTCGCTGCGCACCCGGAGAACCTACGGTTCTTCAATGACTACATGGCGTCGAGGCGCAGGCCCGAGCTCTCGTGGTTGTCGGTCTATCCCGTGCGCGAGGAACTCGCTGCTGGGAAGTGGGAGGCCGGTGCCAATACTGAGTCTACTCGCGCAGTTTATGTCAACATTGGCGGCGGCATTGGTCATCAATGTGCTGAATTCAAGGATAAGTACGCTGACGTGCCGGGGCGGGTGGTCTTGCAGGATCTGGCTCACAGCATTGCGAAAGCGCAATCAACTCCAGGTGTTGAAAATATGATTCATGACTTTTTTGACGAACAGCCCGTGAAAGGTAAGTTAAATTGGAGCCTCTCATTATTGGACTTGATTCAGATTGCTGTCCTACAGCATTCCATCTACCTGTCCCCTCTGGTTTTCCTACGTACAATAATGTAATAGCCCCGGGACTAACCAGACTTGTCATCTCGAACGTTACAGGGGCAAAATTCTACTTCATGCGTGGCGTTCTACATAACCAACCCGAGAAAGACGCCATAGAGCTCCTTAAGCGAACTAAGGATGCTATGGTAGCCGACTCTGTATTGCTTATCGACGAGTTCGTGCTCAAGGAACGGGGTTTGGATCCTTATAGCGCGACCGTCGACTTGACCATGATGGCTGCCACTGCTTCGACGGAGCGAACGGAGGCACAGTGGATACAGTTGCTAGAATCTGTCGGATTGCGTCTCGTCAAAGCATATCCGTACAACCCTGCTACTTCTGAGGCCGTCATTGACGTCAGGCTAGCATAACGAGGCTCATGTTGAAACGATGCGTGCAATATACACACAACGCACTCTAGAGGACTAGCCACAGCTATAAAAAATCACTTTTAAAGATTTGAAGTAATAATAACAGTAGTTTAAAAAAACAATCGAAATAATATTAAAGTAGCAAAACTACTGTAAATATTGCGCAATAACTTAGTTAGTTAATACTAAAAGTATCAACTTTTATATTGCTATTTATTTTTTTAATAAAAAACTATTCTTTTGCTAACTAATAAATAAAAAAATGAAAAATTTAAAGTTTTGCTAACTTAATTAATACAACTTTTTGCAACAATGCAACTTATACTGTTTCAATTTTTTTTAAATAAAGTAATACTATTTCTAGTATACTTTTATTTAACAAACTAAACAAATATACAAAAGTAGCACAAACTTATAAACTAAATAACTAAAGTATAAATAAATATAAAAATTATTATATAAATTAACGCAATTTTTTATTGTAAAAAACTTTATAACATATAATATAATACTAATATAAAAGCAAGCAATAAATTTTTATAAAAAAAATTGATTTTAAAATAACTTAACTATAAAATAATTACTAGTAAGTTTTAAAAACTTAACGCTTGATTTAATTTATCTTTTTTAGTTATAGCTTTTTTTAATAGACTTACTTTTTAATAAAATCAAGTTGAACTAACAGTTTCAATTTACATTGCTGTTTCTACTGTTAAACTTTAAAAAAAACTTTATTAACTTTTTTAACAGTTTTTATATTTGTTTTATACTATTTTTAATTTTGCTATTTTATAAAAACAATAAGTTGAAAACGTTGTACTAAATTAATTCACTTTTTTTAAAGCTATTAATATAAACTTTTAATTATATTTAAAGCTAAATTTTTTGCTTTTTTAATTTTAAAATTGTTACTAAAATACTTAAAAGCTATAATACAATTATAATTAACACTAGTTTTATATTTTTATATATTATAGTTAAATAGTAGTAGCTTATAGTAACTAGCTTTAAAATATAAATTACTACTTAATTTTTATAATTAATTAAAAAGCGAAAAAACAAAAAAAAAATAAGTTAAAAAATATATATTAAATAAAAGTTCTGTTAATTTGTAATAACTAAACTTAGCTTTAAGTATAAAATCTTCTTTTTTAAATAAAAAACTGTATATACTGCTAAAGCTACTGTTTAAAAATAAAAAAAAAAAAATAAAAAGCAGTAAATCAAAGTTTATATTAAACTTAAGCAAAAGTTTCAGCTTTTTAAAAGTAAGTCTTTTTTTTTTAGCTTTTTTAGCTTTTTTAGCTGCTTTTTAAACAGCTACTTCTTTTTTTATACAGGTTTTTTAGTTTATATTAAAAAGCAGTTCTAAATAGCAAGTTAAATCTTTAACAATATATACTCCAGTAACTTTTTATAGCTTTTTATACAACTATATAAAAAAAAAATCATTAGTTAGATTTTTTTCGCTATTAAATAGCTTATTTATTTTGTTAAAGTTTGTTAATAATGCTACAATGTAAAAAATACTTATATAAACGCATTATTAATAACTAGTCTATTTAAATAAAAGCACAAAAATTAAATTTATTAAAAGCTAAAGTTTAAAAAAACACAAATAATATGTTTTTCGAAGTACTTCAAAATCTTTATTTCAATTTTTTTTAGTATATTTTATAAAGTTAAAGCAGTATATATAACAAGTTTAAATATTTATTAAAATAATATATTAATAATTTTTTTTATTATTGTTAAAAATAATAAATTTAAAAGCAAGCGCTTGTATTAAATTGTTTTATTTTTTTAGCTAAGTTTTTAGATTTATAAATATAAGTTTTATAAAAATATATCTATATAAACGTTTAACTTTTATTTTAAATAATAAACTTAAGTTATATACTGCTGCATTAACAAATATTAATAAACAAAACTAAATTTTTTTTTTGTTCGCTTAATTATATTTTTTTATTTTTAGTATAATATTAACTAGATTTAGTTCTACTGTTTATAACTAAAAGTAAAAATTGCAAAAAAAAAGTTTGTAACTTTTGAAAAAAAAAAGAGCTTTTGTTGTAGTTATATATTTATAGTTTGCAAAAATTTTCTTTTAAAATATACAGTTATAAATAAACAGTTTAAAACTTTAAGCAACATTAAAATAAAATATATTAAAAAAGTATACAAAAAAAGCATTTCTATTTTTGTACGTTTGTGTTTAATTAAAAGTAACATTGATTTAAAGATTTTTAATAATTTAAAACAGTGTTTAAAACTTTTTAGTTAGTTTAAACTAATGAGCTAAAGTTTTTAGTTTAATAAAAAGTAATTTGATTAGCTTTAGTTTCTTTTTAATAAGCTCAAGCTAATATTTAAAAAAAAAAACAACTTAATTTTTGTTAACTTTTTAGCATATTGTTTAAAAAATGTACTTAACTAAGTCATTTATTTTTTTAACGCTTGAATTTTTATTTCTTTTAATTATATCTGCTGTTTTTTAAAAGCTTTAAAGTATTAAAAACAAGTTTGCTAAATAAAAATAACTACAACACTAGTTATTAGTTTATATTAATAAAAGCGTATAAACTGTATAAGTAAAAAGTAAAAAGTCAAAGTGTTTAAAAGTAATATCTACTGTTTAAATTTTTTAAAAATAACAAAATATACGCTTATATTTAAGATTTAAATAAAAAGCATTAATTGAATTAATAAAAACAACAAGCTTTTAAAAAATATTATAAATTATAAAATACTAATAAAAGCTTGTTTTACTAACTATTTTGTATTTTTTAAAAACAACTTTTTGCGCTTTTTATTTTATATTTTTTTTAGTAACTTTATATAAATAGTATATACTGCTTATATATTTAAAAAAAATACTGCTAAAAGTAAAATTATATATAAACTTGTTTATACTGTAAAAAATAAAATGTATTGCTACTATTATTTTTAACAAGTTTAGCTACTTTTTAGCTTTATATTTAAAAATAATATTAATTAAAAACTTTATTTCATTTTGCTTTTATAATATAGCTTATTTATAATTATTTAAAAAATAGCAACTGTTAACATGCTAAAAATTAAGTTTAAAAAATAGTTAAAAATAAAAAAAGTAATATTATATGTTACAATTAAAAGTATTAACAAAGCAACTAAATAGTTATTTATTTTTTTTAAATGTTATAACTAATATATTTTTACTATAAAATAATTGTAAAAAAAGTATAAAAAAGTTTAAGTGAATTTTTTTTTAAATTATATTTTTGCTACTTTTAACAAATAGGTGCACTTTTTGCTTCTGCAATGCTGCTATAATGCTTAAATAAAAAAATAATAAAAAAAAAAATTAAAGAATTTGTTAAATCTATATATGTCTGTATATAATTTTAATATTTTTATTAATAATGTAGTAATAAGTAAATAAAAAGATTGGGAATATATATAAGTAAAAGTGTAAAAGTGTAAATAAAAAAAGTAAAAAGTGGAAAAAATTTTTCAAAGTTTAAAGCTAAAAATTAATATAATAAGCTCGAACAAAAAAAGCAATAAAAGTTTGTAATAAGTCAAAGTTTAGTATTTTTATTTTATAGATTTTTTTATTTAATAAAAGTTAAAAAGTAAAAAAATACTACTTTTTTTAACTACTAAAGATTTTTTTTAGTTAATTAGCTAAACTTTTAAGCATTTTTAAAAATCTTGTTTGTTAATACTAAGCTTTATAGTTTAATAAAATAAATAAGCAGTTTTTTTTAAATCTTTTAAATAGCTTGTATTTTTCAAGCTAATATTTTAGCAACAGTTACTAGCACTTTAGTTTATTAGCTTTTTAATTTATATATAAACTACTGTTTAATTGTTTGTTTAATTAAACTTTTTTAAATCAAGTGATTTTTTAAAAAAAAACTGCACTTTTTTATTTAGTTAGCTTATGAAAATTGCTTGCCCTTAGTAATTAATAGTTCTTTTTTTTTATTAAGATTTATTACTGCTTTTAGCAAATCTTAACTATAATATAACTACTATACAACTCTTTTTTAGTTTTCACTTTTTACTTCTTTTTTACTAACAATTTCATTGGTGCACTCTTTTTCTCTTAAAAGCTTAAAACTACACACAACATCTTTATTATTTTCATTATTATTATGTTTTTTTCTAGTAGTTGTTTTTATACACACAACTAAAATGTTATTTTTTTATTTGATCAAAAAGTTTTTAAGCCTTATTGTTTTATACGCTTTTTTAAACCTTAAAAACTTTTCCGTTTTAAAAATGTCGATTCTGCTTAGCTTATAAGCAATAAAGTTCACAACTTAGAACTTTTTAAAATTTAAAAGCTTATAAATATATAAAAAAACTATTAATTTATATAATCTTTTATTAACACTATTGTACTACAGATTTTTAACAATTTTTTTATTTAAGTTTTTAGTAGCATTACTAAAAGTTAATACATATATTAAAAAATCTACTTCAACATTTTCAAACTTTTTAGTACTTTTTTTACTATTTTTGCTACAATTAAAAAAGCTTTTAATTATAATATTATTTTTTGTATATTATATATCAAAATAAGTTAAAATAGCTTTTAAAGCAAGTATATTTATAATTTTGCTTACAACTACTGTTGTTTTAAAAGCTTTTATATTTAACAATTTAGCATTTTTAACACTATTTTTTATAAAATGTATAAATGTTGACTTATTTAGTTCAAGCTGCATAAAAAAATTAAAATGTAGCTTTTTTTTAAATGTGTTTTAATCTTTAAATATACTAGCAGTGCTTATAAAAACTATAAATTTACAGTTTAAAGAGCTTATTGCACTTAGTGTTACAACAACTTAGTAATCAACTAGTTTAAAGCAAATAAACAAACTATTAAGTTAAAATTAAATATTTGTTTTAACAATAGCAAAGTTAAATTTATTATTAAACTTAGCATATTTATTAAACTTATAAAACAATATATTAAAAAATTTAATAATAAAAAAAAATAGCTTAATAACAAATAATATTTTCAATAATTAAAAAACTTCTTTTTTTATATATATACTAAAGTTCTTTTATTACACTTATAATACTTTTAAACATTTTAATAAACATATAATATATAATGCAATATTTTTAAAAGCTATGTTTTATTTTAATTATTAACGCTTGTTATACTAATTAATAAAAAATAAAACTATTATATAATATATAAAAAAAAAAGTTACAAAAAAAACTATTACTAGCTTTATATACTACTAAAAAACTTATTAATTTTACTACAATAATATTTTAAATAAAATTTTTATTATCTAAATCTTTTTTTTTTTGTTTACAAATATTTAAAAGCTTTTAATTATTTTATAGCTTTATGTTTACAACTTTAAGTTTTTTTACTTTTAGCTTAGCTGCTACTTGATCTATAATTGGTTCTTTTTTTTTTTTATTATTTATTTCTACAGTTTTACTAGATTTATTTTTTAGTTTTAAATCATCAGTATTTTATTTTATAGTTTATACATCCTTTTTTAAATCTACTAGTTTTTAGTACTTTTTTTTGTTTTTAACGAACTTTTTAAACTTATTTGTATAAAAAATGCTTTCGAACTTAGTACTATTTAAATTTTTCAACTTATACTTGCTACTAGCAAAAACTTTTTTAATTCAATAAAAGCTATATTATTTATAAAAAAGCTTTTTGTTATTGCTTATATCAATTTTGAACTTTTTGTTATATAAAAGTACAAGTATATTTTTTTTTAGTTAATTTTTAATTTTGTAAACATTTTATTAATTTTTATTTTTAGCTTGCTTTTGTTTTTTCTGCAAAATAATTTAGCAGACTTTTTTAATGTTTTTTTTTCAGCGTTTTATTTAATGAACTTTTATTGCAATTATATTTTTAGCATTTTTAACTTTATTTTACTGCAAAACTTTCTATAAAGAAATAACATTTTTTATAAACATAATAAATAACTTTTTATAAATTAATTCATAAGCGCTATATTTATAATACTTAACAAAAGTGCAGTTTGATTACATAACACTGTTAAGTTGGTTCATTTAGCTTTTTTTTGTACTATTAGTTAGCTTTATTAAACTTGACTTTAAAAAAACATGTTTTTTTTTTATAAGTTTTTAAAACTAAAAATAATAAGCTAAACTATAAATTAACTTATACTTTATTTTTACAGCAGCTTTTTTAACTTTGTTTTTAAATTTAAAACTATTGTTACATTTTAGCTTAATTAAAACACTATATTGCTTAAAAATTTTACAATCTAAAAACTTATAAACACTTTTTGTAGTTTAATCTTTTAAAGCTATAGCTTTTAAATAATTAAAAAACTTGTAGCAAATTTTAACAATATATTTATAACTATTTTACAATAATATAATTTAAACATTTATAACTTAAAAAACTAAAAAGTTTATAAACATATTTTAGTAATGTTTTTTTTTAAGCTTTTTTTTTTAAGCTTTTTAATATAGTACATATAACTTGATCGCTTTTAACACATCTTTATAAAAACCCTTTCAATAGTACTATTAAGCAATCTATCAAATCATACTTTTTTTATTTCAGTGTGTAAAACTACTATAACAAGCTTAAATCGTTTGCTTTTATAATGCTTTAATGTTTAATACTTTACAAAGCAAATACTTTTTCGTTGCTTTTTTTTACAGTTTGTTACTTTAAACAAAATACTTCAAAGCTTGCTTTTTAAAACTAGCTTTATATTAAGTACTATTTATAACACTTAAATATTCAAAAATAATTAAATATTTAATTATAGCAAAACTTTATAGTTTTTATTTTTCCTTTAGTAGTAGTAATAGTTTAATAAAGTTTATATCGTTTAAAAAAAACAGCTTTTACTACTTTCAACTTTTTTTTTTATTTTGCAGAATTATTTTTTGCTTATAAGTGTTTGCTATAACAGCATTAAAAACTTTCAAAAAAAAATCCTAAAAATTATATTAATTCTATATTAACAAATAATTAAAAAAAATCAATATAACATTTAGTTAAATGTTAATAAAATCGTTAATATTGCTTTTTTATTTATTGTTCTTTTTATTAAACAGTTTTAACAGCTTTTTTAATAAGCTGTCTATAGCAGTGTATTTTTTACTAGCTACATAATAGATCTTAAAATCAAACATTTTAATATAAACAATTTACTATATTAAAGTTGTACTAAATAAAGCAAAAAAACTATTATTAAATTAAGCAATTAATACTTTAGTATTAGTTTTTAAATAAAAATACACTTTATAAAAATAATTCTATAAATATTTCAATGTTTTTACTACTACTAAATACTTTTTTTTAGTTGTATTATAATTTAATTTTATACTTTTTTAACACTTTGATTTATATTAAGCTAGTTTTACTACTTTATTAATAAACTAAACAAAAATAATTCTTTAGCTAGTACTAAAAACATTTGTTTTTATTTATATAAATCCATTTTTATAATTTAATATAATCAAAATAAAAGCTTTAACAAAAGTATTTTTAAGTTTTGCTATAGCTTTATATTAAAGCTTTTTTTATATAAAAAAAACATTTTTATAAGTTAATATAATTAAAAGCTAAGCAATAATCAAATATTTTTTTATTTAAATATAGTAATATATTATAACTTTTAAAAAAAACCTTATATAAATAAAACTTATATACTTAAGCCATTTTACAATTTTGATTATTTTAGCTTCTATTAATTTCTAGCTATAAATGCTGCATATATAGTTTACTACTTTTATAAAAGCTTAATACTACTTGCTTTTAATACTGTTTATAATTAAACTAGCTAACTTAAAGTTTAGTAAAATAGCATTAATATTTTTTATATGCTTTATTATAAATCGACAGATTTTAAAAGCAATTTTTTGATTTTTATAGCAAAAAGTAAAGCTTTTAATAGTTACATTGTTAAAAAAGAGCTTATACTTCTAAAGCAAAACATTATATAGGACTTTCAACAAAACTTTTAAAAAATAAACAATAAAGTTAATATATTTTTAAAGCAAAATAATTATTTGAAATATTTTTAAAAGTGTAAAAAAAGCAATGTATACATAGCTGTATTTATTTAAAAGCACTTGATTATAACTAAAAAAAAAATTAACAATTAAAAAAATTTTACATATAGCGAAGTTTTTAACAAACTTATTACAACTTTTAAAAAAGTCAACATTTTTTATTGAAACACTATTTAGTTTAATAGCTAAATTAATTAACTAAAGCTTTTTATTTGCTTTTTTTATTACAAACTAAGCATTATAGTAAAACAAATAAAATTTTTTAAAAATTCTATTTTTAAGTTATATTTTAAACACTTCGATAACTTTTTTTTTCAAAAAACTAAAAATTAAGATTTTTTTTGCTTGCTATACTTTATAAAAAACTATTTTAATTTTATATAAAAATACAACTTTATTTTCAAGTTTATTTATTTTAAAGAAATTTTAAGCTAATACTATTTTCTACTTAAATAAAACTTTTAACAATACTGCTTTTTTTAAATCTATAAACTCTGTACTTTCTAAGTTCTTAACTAATTTTGCTATACATTTTAGCGTTAATTTAATGCTTTTTGCTACTTTAGCAAACTTTAACTAAATTTAAATAAACATTTTTAGAAGTAATAGCTAAATAAACAAGTTAGCATTTAAAAAAACCGGCTTTTTTAATATTAATAAATTTGCTAACTAGCTAGTATAATCGCTACTTTTTTACAAACTATTAAAACTAGTATTTTTGAAATATAAACCGCTAGTATATAATTCTTAAGCTAGCGTATATTTATTCAATTCAAAATTAGTTTCTTTTTTTTATTTTTACACTTTTTTCTTTTAAGCTATTTTCTTTTAATTATAAGTGCTAAAAAATATAAATCCATTTAACAGAACATTATTTCAAAAATTTACTTTTTTTGTTTTATTTTTATATATTGTATTAATATTAAACGCGTTTTTTTTTAACATATTAATACTATAATTTATATATTTATTTCATTTAATGTTACAAAGCTATAACATTTTAACTTTTTGCAAAACTTTCTATATAGCAGCTTTTATAATACTAACAAAGTCTATATTTAAAAAAGTCGCTAGAATTTCTTTGTTATTTTTAAAACTAATGTTTCAAATTATAATAATATTTTCAAAATTAACATTTTCTTTATATAAAATCCTGTTTAAGCTTAAATTTATACTTGTTAAAAATAATAAAAAGTTTAATAATATATAACTGTTTAACAATAGCTTATTTTTACTTACTTAATAAAGTAATAATTTTTGCTTAATTTTATAAAGATTTTGTTAATTTATACTTAAACTAATTACAAACTATATTTTAGCTTAAAAAAGCTTTTTATTACTATTTGCTAAAGCTTTTAATAAATAAATAACTTTTAGTTTTTTAATAAGTCAACAATATTAGCGATATTAATTTTGGTTTTTTTTTTTAAAAAAAAAACAAAAACAAAAATACAAATATTTTTAAACTATATATTATATATATAGTACTTTTTGTTATAATACAAAAACATTTTTATACATATAATAAAGTTTATATTTAATAAAAGTAAAAAAGTAGCAGCTGCAGCTTTAATAATATATAAAGCTAACTTAATGCTTTTTTTTACTAGTAAAACCTTTGTTTCAACTACTTTTTTGCAAATAGTATAAAACTTCTACTTTATAAATCTTTTTTAAACTAGCTTGGTTTTTTTTATAAAAAAATAATACTTAATAATATAATTGTTTATTATAATATTTAACTAAGCTTTTATATTAATAATAGCAATAACTAGCTTACTAGCTCTATTATAGCTTATAATAACTATAATTTTAAAACACAATTAAATAAAATTTAAAACAGATTTTATAACTACTAATACTAAACAAACTATAATAATTAGCATTTTATAAAAAAATTTTTAAATCATTTATTTTTAACTTAACTTAGCTATTACAACTATAACATAAAAGTATTTAAGCTTAAACTTTTTAATATTATTATTTAAGCTCGAAATTTTATTTTTTTTAATAAGCTTAATATTATTTAACTTTTAACTTTTAATATTTAACTATTTTTTGCTATAAAAATTTTGTTGATTTAAAATTAATAAAGTTAAACTAACTATATTTACTACTAAATTATTATTAAACTAAAGCTTAATAAAATATAAAATATTACTAAATAATATATTAATTACTTCAATTTTTATACTTTTTAAATTTTAATACAATTGTTTTATTTTTTGTAATAAGATTTTTACAAACTTTAATATATTAATAACTATATTTTTAATAATACTATTTATTTTTTTATTAAATATGTTTTTAATTTTTTTAAGCTAAATTTTATTAATTAAATTTTGTATATTTTTAATAAGTAAAATTAAAATAGTATTAAACACTTTAAGTTTTTATTACTTAAAGCTTTTTATATTAATAAAGTTCTGACTTTTTATTGCAGATTTTATATTCAACATTATTAGTATATTTTAAACAATACTAATAAAAAAACTGTTATTTTTACGTTTATGCTTAATAGCTTTAGTACAATTAGTAAAAGCAACATTTATTTATATAACATTTATAGCTAAATAATTTTTATTAAAAATATATTTAATATATTTTTTTATACTATTTTTGTTTTTATATAAAGTTTAAAAATACTTATTTAATAAACTTTTATTTATAAAATTACTAATAGTTATAAAGCTATTTTTATTAATACTTAAAATAGCATTAGTTATATTAACTTTTTTTATACTTAATAGCTTAAGCTTAATATTTATAACATTAATTATTTAAGCTTTTTATTGATTTGTAGTTTAAAGTAAGTTTTAATAGCTTTTGTTAATTTTATTTTGCAAATTTTTATAAATAGTTTCAAGTTTAAGATTTTTAAAAACAAGCTTTCTTTTATAAAACTTGTAATAAGCTTAATACTAAAAATAAATATTCTTTTTTAAATATAAATTATAAATATACTTAAAAGCACTTTTGATAACATTTTTACTTTTTTTTTAAGCTTTTTAAATAATACTTTTAAAAACTTTAATACTTTTAATTAACATAAGGAAATCTAGTTCTTTTAAATACTACTTTTTATTATAGTATAAAATACTATTATTTTTTAGTTTATTTACTTATTTACAGCTGCTAAAATAGTGTTTCTTTTTTTTACAAATAAAACAAATAACACTTTTATTGCTTTTTTGATTTACTTTTGTATTTTTTTTAGCAAACTAACTTTTTTAGCTATAAGTCTGCTTAAATTAGCTTATAGTATAAACATTTACAACTAGTTCAAAAACAATTGCTTACTAAACTAGCTGTTATAACTAAAAAAACTATTGATACAGGTATAAAAGTAGCTATATATATAATAATATAGCAATATAGCTTTAAAAAAAGTTTTAATATAATTGTTTTAAAAAAACAATATATTTAAAAAAACTAAGCTTATTTTTAATTTTGTTTTTTTTTTTTTTTGTTATTTCTACTTTTTATAAACAAATCTTTATTTTTTTAAACTGTTTAGTAAAATCATTTACTTTTTTGTTTTTTAGTTTTATAAACTTAACTTTTTTTTACAAAATTATAAGTTTACTTTTTACTACAACTTAGTTTAACAGCTATTTAATTAATAATAGATTTAATACTATAGAAACAATTAAAACAAAAATATACATATTTTGCTAAATATACGCTTAATTATATAAATCTTTATTATGCTTTATTTATATAAGCTTTGTTTGCTTATATTTAATATTGTATAATTTAAGCTTAAAAGCTATAATAGTTTAAAACATTAAGCTTTTTTACAACTAGTTGTAATTTATTTTATATAAAACATTATAAATTATTTAAAAATTATTTAAAATATACTTAAGTATTAAACTTTTGATTTTTTTAAATAGTTTATAAATAAAAATAATATTTTTATAAGTTTTTTTACTTTTTTTATTTTTTTTGACTTTTTTAATAAAAATTTTATACTTTTTAAAATACAACTTTAAACTTTTTACAGTATTAGCTTTAAGTTTATTTTTATACTTTTTTAATAGCAATAACAAAAAACATTATTATTTAAAATCGCTATAACTAAATATTTATTTTAACTTTTATTTAACTTTAATTTAAATATTAACATTTTTAATATAGCTACAAATGATTTTTTTTTACTGCTTAATTTGTATATAAATAAACAACTGTTTAATTAAAAAATAAATAAAGATTTTTTAAGCTGTAAACAATATTTCGAGCTTTTTTAACTAATTAGTAACTCTGTTACTTTTAAACAACAAATTAAAAACTATTTTTAAATTAAAAAAATTTAATAAAATTATATAAGTAGTATTTTTTTTGCTTTTTAATAATAAGTTAATAAATGCTGCAGTAATAAAAACGCTTTTTTATTTTTTTTTATTAATTAAAATCGAAAAAAAAGTCGGCTTACTAAACGATTTATTTAAACCAGCTATAGTAGTAAACATAATAAAAACAATAATTTTTTAATAAAATAAATTAAAAAATATTTTAATTTAAGCTTATAAAACAATATTGCTAAAACAATAAACAATTTAATAAATATATATAAAAATATAAAAACAATAAATAATAAAATATATTTAACTATAATTATAATATTAAGTAATTTTTTAACTTTTTTTCGCTAAACTTTTAAAAATTAACTAATTTTTTATATTTTTCGAATTAACATAATTTTTAATATTATTTTTTTAAACAACACAAAAAACACTAGCACTTTAGTAATTATTTCATACTTCTGTTTTTTAGCATACTTTTTTAAGTTTAAAATATTTTTGCAGTTTAAATTAGTTCTTGCTTTAGTAACTTTTAATTTACAATTACTTAATTATATTTTATATTATTTTACGCTTTTTATACATTTATAAACTTAAAATTAAATTATTATATACAATATTAGCAATATTTAAAAATTTTTTAGTTTTAAATTATAAAATTTAAATAAAAAATATTATAACAGTTTAATTATAACAACTACTTTTTTTACACTTAATAACACATATAACAATAAACTAATGCTAATTTTAACTTAAATTACTTTTTGTAATTGTATAATAAAAAAATGCTAAGTTTTAAAGTTTTAGCCCCAAATATCGCAATTTTAACGCTTTTAAAATAAAAAATTTAAAATATTTTTTAGTTTTTTAAAAAAAGCTTTTAATGCTACTGCTTATTAAAAATCTCGTTAATTCTAACTTTTAAATACTAGTTATAACAAAAAAAATAGCAATAATTTTGTTGTTTTAAATTTTTTGATTTTTGTAATACTAAATTTATAGCTTTAGTATTATTTTTGTAAATATATTTTAACTTTATAATTAGTTTTATAATTTAAATATTTAATATAATTAAAGCTTTATTAAAAACACTATTAAAACAATATGTACAATATATATATAACATATTTTAAAAAACTAGTTATAGTTATAAAAAATCACTTTTAAAAATTTAAAATAATAATAACAATAGTTTGAAAAAACAATCAAAATAATATTAAAATAGCAAAACTACTGTAAATACTACGCAACAACTTAATTAGTTAATACTAAAAGCATCGACTTCTATATTGCTATTTATTTCTTTAGTAAAGAACTACTTTTTTGCTAACTAATAAATAAAAAAATGAAAAATCTAGGGTCTCGCTAACTTAATCAACGCAACCCCCTGCAACAGTGCAACCCACACCGTCTCAATGTCTATTACTATTTCTGAATGCTGTGAGGGCTTATTACGGATAGCTATAGACTTCTGTATCATATATCTTTTAGGAGTTGTCTTCTTACGATAGATGGTGTGCGGTTGATTAGAGGCAAAATTTTATATTTCCCACTTATGTTAGTTGTTTATCTATGCCTATGTAGCAGTAAAGAATAAAGACATAACCAGTACTTCGAAAACCAGCTCCGGCCGAAATAGAGGCTGAGGCTCGATTCTTTTAGCCAAATTAACTCCAATTCTCAACTACCCAAAAGCGGTGTGCCAGGTGAACGGGCAATTGCGACGGGTGACTGTGGCAACAACCCTAATAAGAATCTGAGGGTTTACCTAGGCAGACCTCAAGACAGGACAAAAAGCTTTCAGGTTATCCTAATCGTTAAAGCCAGCCAAACCACCCCATTGCGAAGCACTTCTCAGAATCACCATGGTATTGTCTTAACCCCCTTTCCACCCTAAACGGTGCGTTCTCGTTATTCATTTGGCAACCTATAGCTCCAGCAACTCTAACTTAACCGTTGGTCGTGCTATAGCATATCGCATCACATCGACAACATCACCACCACCAAATAATAAAGCCTCTTTAACTTAGCCCCTTGTGCTATTCGGGATATTATAGATACAACTTGCATATATATGTTTTACATACAAAAATAACAATAGCATTGTATAGTTATAGTATTATATTTTGCTTTAGCTTTTATATATATAATTAATTAAATAAATTTAAATTAATAAATATAATATATTTTATATATTAATATATTATAAAACTTAATAAATAAAGTAAAATTAATATAATTAAAACATTTTTATAAAATATATTAAAATAAAATTTATTAAATATTTTTTTTAAAAAACTTTTAAATTTTTAAATTTTATATATATAACATTTTTTTAATAAAAATATTTAAATGTTTAAATCTTTTTAATAAATAGTAATTTTAAAATGTAATATTATATAAAAGCTTTAAAAAAGCTATATATTAAATAAATTTAATTAATAACGCTAAATATAAATAAAACAAGTTAAATAATAACTTTTTAACTTGTTTTATTTTAATTAATTATAAAAAGTGTTTATTTAACTTATTTAATTAAATAAATCAAATAAAATCAAAACTTTAATATTTTTATATTGTTTTTTTTAATACAACAATTTTTTTTAAAAAAGTTGCAGGTTTTTTTTTTATATAAAAAAATCTAATTAACAAAATTTTAACAACACAAAAATTATAAACCGAGTAGTTTTAATATTAACATATAAATTTTAACATTGCTTACATTAAACTAAGCTACACACAAATATATCAGTTTAAGTATTATAGTTTCTAAACATAATCAATTTAATCACTTACCCTAGTCTTTAACACCTCGGGCGCCAATGGTGAAAGCTGTCAAGAGGGTTAAATGGTCCTAGGGGTTAAGGGTTGTCAACAGGGCCCTAGGGGGTCTAGGGGGTCGAGGGGTTAAGAGTGGTCAACAGGGTCCTAAGGTGTCAAGGGAGGTCGAGAGAGGTCGACAGGGCCCTAGGAGGTCCTAGGGGCTCGAGAGTAGTCGAAGGGGTAAAAGCGTACAGGTAAAATACTTATCCGAAAGCTCTTTTTTACTTAGATGTGCCGAAGTAGGTTTTTCTGGCTCCGCTGTAGGAAAAAAGTGGTCGTATAGACTTTCCCAGGGACAGTCCTACTCTTTCTGGAAGGTTTTTAACCTGGTCGGTTAACTATACAGAAAATTAGGATGATCTAACGGAGATGGAGCTTAGCTGCACCGACAAAACTTTGTCGAGCCTTGATTTCAAATTAATACGCAAGAGTTTATTTGACTGGATAATATGGAAGACTTTCTATAAAGACGGTAGTACATCAACCTCTAGGGTCATATTAGGACATAACAATGTTGACGTATCATTTTGCCAAGGAGTACTTTTTAACACTTATGATTGGACTATATGATCCCGAGTACTATATCAATATGTTTTAAGGGGCTAAGTTTAGAATTTATAACAACTTAGGTTAGTAAGCGTTTAAAGCAACTCTATATAATAACACGTCTCTTACCTTTGTTCGCAACGATCGTAATATCAACAGTCATTATCTTACTATACTCGAAAGAGAAAAAGACATTATTTTCGACTTATTTTACTACCACTCGATATGAACATGAAAATGCAGATTCTCCCCGTTCTTAGTTTTTGCGCAACCTTTGGGTGCGTTTTTGCGGGACCTATAAACCAGACTACCGGCATCGAAATTCAGTTTCGCGATTAAGATTTCGTCTGCACCGGGTATAGCAATGCCTGTTATCGGGATTTTTTAGGTGAGGTTAAGCCGGGGGTATATGGACCAGTATTCGGAGCATTCTGCCACTGGAATGGAAAAGGGTGGGGCAGTACTCTCGACCTCAATGGGTAAGGTATCCTGTCTTTTTATACTTAAAGCTGAATGAGACGTATTACTGTTTAAGATGTGTAGTTTCGGATATATAAGCTCGCATTAATAGCTATGTTCTTGATTTAATAAACCATTTGCAGATGCATTCGGAACTTCAGAGGGCACATGTACCCCCGGAAGGGTGAGTATTTTTCGGCGCTGTTTTTTTCTCTTTTTGCGATTTCTAGAGCAGAGACTTTCCCGTTTGGTGGAAATTGTGTCCAGAAGCTTCCAAGATTCTCGTATATAAAACTCAGAATGGCGATAACTAAATCTGAGTGCTCCAGATGGCAACTTTTATACGGACTGCGAGAAGCTTGAATATGATGCGGGCACTACTCTCCTTACCGCAAAATGCAAAGATACCGGTGGTGACAAGATTGCCACCGAGTTGATTTTAGGTATGTGAGCCGGCTTCACATTATGGAAACGGCCAATCTATAAGTCCAGCGCTGATTATTTGTATTAGATTCTATTATTGGCATGCATAATGGCGCTCTCTGTTGCTACGACCATGTCGCCGAGGCCATGGAATACTCCCAAGGCGACCCTTTCCTGTATGGCAGTCTCCAACCTGACCCTGACGAGCCATTTTGAATAAGATCTCTACCCTGTCACACGAAGTATCTACCTACTGTGGGGTTGCAAACGAAAGCGAGGGAATATAAGGATAACGGACCCCGGCTGTAACCTAGTACTAAACCTACCTAGCTGGCTAGAAAGGCTCTCACGAGGTAATTAATATACACTCATTTGCCCTAGGTACCTATGTCTTAGGTGGTCCTCTCAATACATAATCATTTTAGAACAAGGCCCTAAATGGATAAAACTGAGTATTATTTAACGGTAATATAAGTATTGCTGACGTATTTATTAAGAAGAGTAAACTTTAAGATAAAGCAACGGGATACCTACAACTTTTAGTTGAGTGACAAAGTGGGTCTTGGAAAAAGCTTCTGATTGGAGGAGATGGCAGGTCATATGTGGCGGATAAAGGAATCAGAAATCGGCATACTCGACATCAACACGGGCATTTCAGATACAACTTGCATATATATGTTCCACATACCAATTTTTTTTTAAAATACAAGGACAACAATAGCATCGTATAATTATAGTATTATATTCTGCTTTGGCCACCGCCGTACGCGATCGATCGTATGAATCCAAATCACCAAATATAATATATCTCGCGCACTAGTGTACTGCGGAGCCTAGCAAGTGGAATTGAACCAGTGTAGCCAAAACGATCCTATGAAGTGTATTGAAGTAAGGCTTGCCGAGCGTTCTTCTTTTCTCAGGCTCCCTGATCTTTAGACTCTATATATACAACATCCCTTCTAGCGAAAGCGCCCGAGTGCTTGAGTCTCCTCAATAGGTGGTGATCCTGAAACGTGGTGTTGTGTGAAGGCTTCGAAGAAGCCGTAGGTTAGGTAGGTCTGATTGGTGGATCGGTGGATCCTGAGATCCGACCCAGTGGGTGGACCCCCTAGGGCCCCCTATACGTCACAGGATATTATATATTCAGTACCTACGTTAGCTCGTCGATTTCGCTCTTAATCTAATCGCCTACTGTTGGATTTTACCACTGCGCCAAAAGATCATTATTATGCAACACATTATTTTTTAATATAAATGTCACCAATCCAACACCTACATCATGAGCTAAGCCCATATAGCTTTCCGAACTTTGGCTTCTTCCTTCATGGCCTCGGCGTCCTCGGCTACGATTTCCTTGGCGAAGGTGGACTTGAGGACACCAACAACGAAGCCGGAATAGGTAGTCCTGCAGCAATACTAAAAGTGCCCGCGACTGTGTACCTTGATGCAAAAGGACACTTAGTCCACAAAGTCTTATACCATGTTAGCGTGAAATAAGGAATATAGAAATAAACCATCTAGTCGATTGCATAAAAGAAAATCTTAACTTTAATAGAAAGGGAACCTTATTGCTTTGCCAACTTTATATGACGTTGCAACAAATGACCATTGATGACCTGACACAGCAATGCCCGGCAGAAAGTCCTAGCAATATATTCGAGGAACTGCTACTGCGCTGCATGCTATTTAGCTATCTGCAATTCTGTATCGACCTCGCCTTCCCCTCGTCGCTTGGCCACGATGCTGGGAGCAATTGGACGAACCTGGCCGGCCGGGGTCCTGGCCCGGGGAATCTGTGTGGTTAAGCATAAATGCAGGAAGACGTCTCCGTAGAGATGCGATGACTTCTCTGTATTGCCCCGCCTTGTCTTGCGACCCCGGATCGTTTGGGGGGTCGACATAAATGTCGTAATCCACCATGTTTCCAGTGGCTTTCTCGGGAAGGTATTCCTGGATGATAGGGGCCGACATGCACGGATGAAACCCGATAAACTGGCCGCCCTCAGACCTCGACCTACCACGGTATCTAGTAGCGGTGTATGCACAAGATTGTCCCATCCGCTCTCGGCCTGACTAACTCGGTGACATTCAGATGCTTCGTCGGCTATCTTTTGCATCTAGGAGAGTGTGACATCAAGGAGGGGGGCATCGGGATTGGTTGCATACATCGTGTCGTCGAACCATTCCAGCCCTCTAGATGCCGCGATCGAAGCATGAGGCGTTTTTGGAACGATCGCATGCATTTGGCCAATAGGCGACATCGATTTCACGGACTAGTATGTCTGGCTTCGCTGGCGATTTGAGGCATGGCTGGAAAGCTGTGAAGCGGACGATTTGGACGATCTGGCCGACCGGGCTACCTACTTTGTTAGCTGGGCGTAGCGTCTAGTCGTCGTTTGTAGCGGCGCTGCGCTTCGAAGGGGTTGTCACTAGAGGCCCTAAGGTAAGGGGAAAAGACGGAGCAGTCGACTTTCAGCCGTTTCGCGGGTGGCTCGACTCGATCGGTATCGGTATCGGTATCGGTATCAATAATATGTTTCGGCGCATCAGTGTGAATGGCAGTAAGCCACGAAGTAATGCGCCGTTCAAGTAACCGCATAGAGATTGAGGGGATTAATTAGTCGAGATTGTGATGGGAGGGCGACGGTGGTGGTGACGGATGTGTTGTTTGCATCGATTGTTTACAGTTGATAGAAGGACCTATCACTTTCCGGCGTTCAGGTGTTGGCGGGCAACCATCAACCACTTATCTAGTGGCGCAGATCAGTCTGTCTTTCACGCCCTTCGAACCTCGCATTTCATAAGACTAGACGTGAACACTCACTTCTTAACTTTCATAAGCACCACAATTCAATCTTCAACCTCGAAGTTCGACAGATAGTCTCAAATCCGTGTCGGGTTCAATCGTTTACTAGACCTCGTTCATTCATAAGCCTCTCGCAATGTCCGGTATAGAATCAATACTCAGATCATATGTGCACTGCATCAACGAAGAACGATGGCAAGATCTGAACACAATTGCAACCTTCCCGCTGAGCGTCAATGGGAGAGAGCTCTCCGACCCAGAAGACTTCGCAGACATAATCAGGGCCGCCGGGCGACTCCGCCTCACCATCGACGCTATCACCGTCGGTGAAGCGACGCACCTACTAGGAGCTACAGTACTAGCCAAGCTACAACCCAAGGACCATATCGATAGAACGATTCAGTTCGTAGAACAATGGCTACTCTGGGTAGCAAACGGGAAAATATCCAAGTTAAGCACCATACCCGACCACGACGAGATGGAACGCCAATTCTCCGACCCAAGCTACGTCTCGAGTCCCGATCTCATAAGCGCTTTTAATCCCGGCCACGAGAACACGAAACTCTCAACGCGAGAGCTGGAAGACACATATCGCGCGTACATCGGATGCATTAACGCGCGGACAACGGCGACGGATCTTCCCACGTTCTGCCATTCGCATGTCGTCCATAACGCGAACCGTCTCTCGCTGGGCGAGTACCGGCTACTCATGGAAGACGCCATCGCCGCGATTCCAGATCTCTTTTTTGGAATCAACGCCTTGGTCGTCGACGAGAAGGCTCAACGCCTTGCGGTCCGGATCGAGCTCACAGGAACGCCCACCTGTAAATTCGCCGGCGCGGAGCCCAATGGTCGAAGTGGTGAGTTGTCGCACTGCCCGTGAAGTGCCTGGCGTTTCGAAAAGACATGACCTGCATGCTGATTGCACTCCCTAGTTCGTTTCTACGAGCACGTCACGTACCACATCAGAGACGGCAAAATCGATAGGGTATGGAGGTAAGTAGACGCTTTTAACATCTTTCAGTAGTATTGTTCCGAGATTCTTGCTGATCTGTGCCCAGCATCGTCGATTTCAAATCATACCGTCGGCAACTATCGCAAAAGTGAGGCGCATATAAAGACACGAATATAAGCCTCATGGGAACTAATAAGCCTCGATCATCCTTCACATGCAATTGGCCCAAAGTCATCCAGTAAACAGTAGGAGAGCAGCCAGCTTAAGTGGTGAAGGCGTTAGTTAGCCTAATGTATGTCTCGTCGCTCGAATTGACCTTGGGACTTGCCCACGACACTTCACTACACCTTAAACAAGTAGATAGGTACTGGTGGGTTAGATATGACTTAATAGTAATAATAGGGCTCCCTGTCCTTTGGCACACTTAGACCTTTTAGCCCAACCATAATGTGATCGAATCAACTAGGTACCTACCTTATATAAACCACGTGCGCAAATCTGGGAAATTAATGAAAGCCAGTACGCTAATTGAGCAGTCTTTGAAAAATAGTACGTCAGAATTGAATAATCAGCACTAAAGTACTTGGTAGTTGGGCTGCGGCAATGAGGTATGCATCAGCTTACAGCGTCCCCTGACAGCAGCTGCCCTACCTCTAGATAATTGGCCGGCCTACCTAAGGGGGGGGACCCGGTTTTGGGACACGCTGGAACTTGCGTGTTTCCTACGTCGCCCTGTCTATTTTTTTGTTACTATGCTACATATATTGTATAATACTGTTATAGCAACTATATAACAAAGTTGTATAACTAAGCTAAAACTACTTTTTAGTTTATAAATATACTTGTTTTATATAAAAATAATAATATAGCGTTTTTTTTATATTTACTGCAGCAAAGCTGTAATATTATTTTCAGTTATAACAGCTTATATAATATAATATCGTATAGCTTGAAAAAGTTAGAACTGAAATGGTCTGGCCAGCACACTGTTAAGCCAGCCCTGTAGTAAAAAGATAAAAATACTGCTAACAGCGCTGTCAACAGCGTGTCCCAAAAACGGGTTCCCCCCATAGGTAGGTAGGTACTTATATATTATACCCTCCCGCCCTTCAACTTATTGCGTTTCTTTTTGACATCAGCCAAAGTAGCAGCATGTTGCGAACTACCTACTTCAAATTACTTACCTAGGCTATTTGAGTCGTCAGATCGTAATTAGGACTATCGTTAACTAAGCCACCTTACCCTTTCATATATACTGGTTTTCGCTTAATTGATCCGTCAACAAATTCTCATGTGCATCTATAGATACTAACACTATGGCCTCACAGCTTATCCTCTAGCGCCTGCACACTATCCACGAGATCCTTCCATTTAGCCCACTCGGCGTCACCCCCAGGGATACCACCATGCAGCGGTAACCGGGTCCCGTCTACATCGCCAAAGCCCCGCAGCCGACTGATGGCCTCCTTGATGCCCACGGTGCCGTACTTGACCACCAGCTCCTCGATCGAGCTGATCCTGAACTGTAGATACCGTCTCTCCATCATCTCCTCCGCGCTGATCAGGGCCTTGACGGACAGGTCATACAGCCGCACGACGGTCTTGGGAAAGAAACCCGCGCACCCGTCGATGGCGCCGGCGGCGCCAACGGCCATCACGGGCAACAGCTGCTGGCCCAGCCCCGTGAAGGTGCGGAAGCGCCCGTGGTCGATGTCGGGGTTCCCTGCGATCTGCGCGTGCACGGACACGTCGCCGTGCGAGAGCTTGCAGCCCATGATGTTGGGGTGGCGCGCGAGGGTGACGAACGTCGCGGGTGTGATCTTGAGGTTGTTCGAGACGCCCGGGTAGTGGTATCTGTTCGCCAGCGGCCGGGAGAGTCAGCAAGCCAAGTACACCGATAACATTGAACATGAAATGAGAGGAAGTGCCCCCGTACGAGGGGATAGAGAGATAGGGAGAGTTGGAAGATACGCACATTAATATAGGAATGGGGCTCTGATCAGCCACAGCCGTGAACCACTGAACGATACCCTCCTGCGTGCTCGCGCCGGCGAAGTACCCCGGCGCGAGACACATGCCCCACTGCGCGCCCGCCGCCTTAGCCGCGCGCAGCTGGCCCACCGTCTCCTCGATGTTCTGCGTCGCCGTGCCGGCGAGGATGGGGTAGTCCTTGAAGCCGGCGTCCTCGAGCGCCGCGCGCACGCCCGCGAGCACGGCGGAGCGCTCCTCGTTGGTCAGGTGCACCGCCTCGCCCGTGCTGCCGAGGATCACGAGGCCCCGGATCCCGGCGCGCGCGAGGTACAGCGCGTGCGCGGCCTGCGTGGCGATGTCGAGCGGCGCCGCGACGGGGTTGTAGGTGGCCGCTTGCTTGCCCACGAAGAAGGTCGGCACGGGCACGTAGATGCCGGGCGGGGGGTAGACGCCGGGCGGGGGGATGGACACCATGATTCCGTAGATGATGGGTATGCGGAGAGATAGAGAGGTAGATAAATAGTTTTATGTATATTCTTTAGTAGCTGCTGTATTTATGTACTAGATACTAGATGGAATCCCGTTTCCGGTCTGAAGAATCCGTCTCTTGAAAGAAATGATTAATGAAGGGAACGGGATTTAAGTCGAGGATTTCATCATCCTGCTCGAATACTAGGACCCCATTTCGGCGACGCGGGGCTCGACAGCGGACGCGGTAGATGCGATCGTCAATGTGGTGCAAGCCGCGGGTTGTCGGGGTTTCGGGGAAATGCATAGCGAGAGCCACTTGCTTAGAGGTTCTACATAGGTATGCGAAAAAAACAAGTGCTAGAGAGAGCCGGCGTCGGCGCGGGCCTCGGGACGCTGTATTCACATTTATAGCCGGGCTCCGTTGAATCTGTGGCTATATATTTCCTCTTACACAGACCAAGCCATATAAAGCTCGCATCTCACATGAAAACAGCTGCCCTATTGAGATCGGCTACTGTGTAAGATCTTTATTATGCACTAGTTATGTATGTGTGGTCAACAATGTTAAAACCAGATGGTCGGACAATTCTTGTTCTCGTTAGGTTAGATTCCACTGTCTTTACCGATATTCTTCTCGGGGAGTACGTGATACGATACTACGCCCACCGATCGTCACACACCTTGCGTCACCTGTCCAGTGGTAATCAGGCGAAGTATACGCTATATCCCCACTAGCAGATCTGCGTCAAGGACTTCTAGAATAAATAGAACGGGGCTTATGCAATAGTGTCTTGTAGTGAATTGAATGCCGCGTAGGCCAATGGTATTAGTTATGACTAACAGAAGCGTCTAAGAGACACTGAAGGCGTAGTCTAGCTAATCGATAAGACGGTGTCTTAATAGGTACCTAGCATAATAGCCTGGGCAACTAGGTAGTCCCGTGCTTCACCGAACTTTTTCTTAGTTCTGTAACCAAGAGTCTCGTACCCAATAGTATCCAATAATATTAGAATCGTGTATATACCAAGCTAACCATAGGCTGTTTCTATGCATGTCATAATTTTTTATCTATCCGTATTACCAAATCACGCTCGTTCAAATAAAGGTTCGATTACTTCCAAACAGTCAGCGCATTTGTCAAGACACAAAAGCAGAAGATCAACTTACACAAGCGAGAGAGTAGCGAGGCGTGAGCGTTCCCAAGTCACCGGCTCCGTAGATACCGAAATCGGGGCTGGCGGTGCCCCACTGGGACTCCTGCAGACCGTACCAGAACAGGTTGACCTTCTTGGCAATAAGACTGCAGGCGATCTTCTGCCAGTACACGCGAGCATTCGCGGCGCTGGGGACAGCAAGGTGGTTCGTCTTGCCTGTGACGGGCCAGCCAGTCTCGGTCACCCACACGGGCTTGGCCCCAGCGAGCGCGACCGTCTTGTTGAGGCCGTCGTAGAACCGCGTCATGGCGTCCCCGATGGCATTAGCCTGTGTCGTCTCCCAGTACGGGTAACCGTCGAAGCCGAGCCAGTCGATAGCCGGGATGACGGCCTTGTTGGTGCCGTTGAGGAACGCGTCGTACGTGTCCACGTGCCCGATCGGTGCGCTCGCCAGTGCCGTGCCGGCGACGGCCGCCCGGACCTTCTTGATGCTGTCTACCAGGTACGCCGGGGAGGTGCCCACCTCGCCCGAGGCGTCGCGGTAGAGGTCCTCACTACCGACCGAGATGCCAACCACGAGGTTCGTGAAGCTGCTGCCATACTTGCTGATGGCGGCCTTGAGCGCCGTGATCTCGTTAGTGAGGGCCGCTGTGCCGCCGGAAATCCAGAGGCCGAGGAGGAGCTTCGTGTTCGTTTCGATCGCGGCCGGGATGGCTTGTACTACATCGGACGTAGTTCCCCATTGGACTAAAGGGTATTTGTTAGCATTTCATTTTAAAGCTATATCTATGACTGCTGAAGTAGGCATACCCATTGTATATAGGCGAGCACTAGTCCATCCACTGGTACCGGGCATCGACTTGGCACGGTTGAACTCATAGGCAAAATCTGCTTGAACTTTCGCTTGCTGGTTGAGGAAGAAAGCGCCATAGTTGAAGCCCTTGATACCGGTGTTGGCAGCAGAAACGGTAGCGGCAGCATCAGCGATGCCGACGGAGGCCGCGAGGGCCAGGGCGGCGGAAGAGAAACGCATTCTGATACTAGTAGGGGAGCAATCTAGAAAAGCGAGTGCAAGCTAGTGACAGGTCCTTTGGAGCAGCGATCTGTCGGAGAGCAGAACAAACGAATGAAACTAGAGGACTAGATACGAGAATGAAGAGAGAAGAATGGAAAGATCAGCCAATTCGTTCACGTTATGTACAATCGGGCATCATTCGAGATCTGGACCCGAGTCAGGGACCCCCATCATCGTCATCACCATCGATCCTTTACCCGGTCAAAAGCGAGAACGGGTTCAACGGGTAGTGGGCCAATTTGATCCAAGAATCGTCCGAATGGCAGTTGCCGACGCCACCGAAAACCTCGTATTAGAGACCCGCAGGCGCCATCTCAGCCTCAAAACCCACATTTCGTCTACCTACTTATCCAGACGCGTGGATGGGTGGATGGGTGGAGAGGGAGTATTCGTGTGTCATGGCTCGTTATTACTGGACGTCGGGGGCTAGTTTACACTACACACTGTTAGTCTTCGTCTAGTACATACATTGGTTTGTACAGTATAAACAAAGGCCCCTTTTCTGGAGTTTCGTATAGGTAAGTAAACGACAACAAGGAGGTTGCCTTGGCGTTGAGTTGTTCCTTGGACAAAAAACAGGGCTTTGGGATCGCTGGAGCCAAGTTGAGACCCATGTTCTTGAAAGGGGCCCCCACTCGGGAAGTGATCTGCAAATTAAAAACAGACATTCAATCTCGGCACACCAAGTCTAGACTTCTCCTCAGTCCTTCCAAGACACAAGTGGAGAGCTACATATATTAACCCCTTTCCTGTTCATGCGTCTACAGGTGTCTTACATACATAACGCCTTAGTTTTCGTGCCAACAAGCACCTGTACCTCTCTGCACGAACATCCATACGGATTCGATAACCTGGATACATCAACACAGTTGTTATTGTTGTCAAATACATTTGAACTCTTCAACTTACCAAAGGCTCCGTAATGCATATGGTTCCAATCGCTTCAGCAGAAATGTTCATGGAACTTTCAGTATTCTGATGGATATTGATTCACCCACACCTCGAGGGCTTCGGCTTGAATGCTGCTAGGTTGAGTTCTCTCATTAGGGTATTCATAACTAACGACCACCTGATGTTTACGACACTACACGTTGCGACCCGTCACGGTGGATTTTGCTATCTCAACCGTCGCAGATGCAGACTTTCCTTCCAACAACCACTTATGCCTAAGACTGAGTTAGGCAGGCCTTACATATAAGCTGTCGTCTGAGCCGACACATAGCCTAAAATCGGAGAAAGATGTCTAGATTAGGTGTATTTAAGAGGAGTAACAACTTGATATCATAGGGAGGTGAAAGATGTTGTATAAATAGGTGGTTTGGGCAGCTGTACTAAATGCGTGAATGTGCAGGCTGCAACCTGTAAGTAACCCCGCCACTCGAGGCAAACTACTGCGCCTCATGGTGCCTATCACCACCGTGTTCTTAGGCATCCTATTATTATTATATTCAGCCCTACGACGTGTCATTAAAGGAAGAGCTACCCTGTTGTTACAAAACCATGGTTGGGTGCTTGCAGGATTTGTAGAAGGATAAATACTTATTCTATATTATCAAGCTGTGTGTTCAACGTACTTGCAACAATAATCAATCCAATCTTGTCATCGACACGATTGAATTACTTACCGCCGTTTGATATTCTCAACATGCTCAGCGAAATTGTCAAAATGAAAGATAAGCTCGTAGGAAATCGTCAGCCACCCAAGAAAAAGCAGGTCCATGCGCCCGTGCAAACAGTCTACAGATCCAATGACGTTGCCATACCGGACGACTTCCTCAAGTCCAAGCCAGCCGACGCACAACCGATCACGCACACCGCCATCGACTTCAAAGACTCAGTTCTGCCCGAGTACGACGGCTGCTACGCCGTCGTGCTCGACAACGTCCTCAGCCCCTCCGAGTGCGCGGAGCTGATCCGGCTCGCCGAGGACAGCGTGATGGACGAGGACAAGGGAGCCGACGGGTCGGCGTGGCGACCCGCGCTCGTCAACGTCGGCGGCGGCTTCGAGATGCAGATCCCCGACTACCGCAACAGCGACCGCATCATCTGGGACAACCAGGAGATCGTCGACCGCCTGTGGGCGCGCATGGCCGTCGTGCCCGAGATCCGCGAGTCGCTCTCGACGGTCCCCCAGTCCGCCATGGTTATCCCCGCGGACCCCACCAAGTACGAGTTCTGCAGGGTCAACAAGCGCCTGCGCTTCCTCAAGTACACCCCCGGTCAGTTCTTCAAGCCCCATTGCGACGGCCCATATGGGGAGCGGGCGCCGGAGGGCTTCATGGTGCAGACGTACATGACGGTGCACCTGTACTTGAACGATTCGCAGCAGGTAGTCGGTTCCGGCGTGGATCTCGTTGGCGGCGCAACGTCGTTCCTTTCCCGGGATAGTTCTCGCAGGGTAGATGTAGATCCCAAAGCTGGTCGAGCCCTCATATTTCAACACGCTATGTTGAGGCACTCCGGCGATGATGTGAAAGCCGGTACGAAGTATACTGTCAGGACTGATATCATGTACAGGGAACATTAAGTTGAGCGAGGAACAATCATAGTCTAAGCATGTAGAGACAGCATAACTTTAATAAAATTAATTCGCGGGATACACTACTTTAATATATCTAGAGAGTCTATCTGTATACTCGTATTTTGAAATGTTAATACATTCGACGCAGAGCTTTCCAGCTCTCTCGGTCGTTCATTAGCATTAGACAGACTAACCATTTACTGTTGAACGTCGAGAGCCCAACTTCCGCGGGCCTTGACCACCTTATCCCAACTATTCCATACTCATTCCAGACAGACAGCCCCCTAAATTGACTTATAGCGAAATCTCCCGCAAGGCTTTTATAACCTTACAATTAGACTTATGACCCATCTCACCCCAACCCTTGACTTGACAATCCTAGACAAACCCCGTGATTAGCGATAGAACTTAGTGACGTGAACACGGGGTAGACAAAACCCTCTCACCTTTCCGCAATACGCAGCAAACCCGCAACCAGTGCACTTCAAAAACGCGCCCTCGGCCTTCCCGCACGCCGCGCACTTCCGTCCGGCATCCCCTCCCTGCAACACCACGCCCAGCTCCGAGACCCTCTCCAGACTCCCAGGAATGACCTATATATCACCAGATAAGCACTCTGATCCATTTTCCTACTTCGCACCCACTCAACGCACCTTGACATCAGCGCCCCGGCTAGCAGGAACGCGCACAACGGCCTTCTTGCCCTCGCCGCCGCGGTCGGTGCGCCGCGCCCCGGGCACGACGACGGTGTACCCCTTGCGGAAGCCGCGCAGGCTGAAGCGGGCGTCCTCGAAGAGCAGCGCGAAGTCGACGCCCGTCGTGTCCGTCGCGATCAGCGTCGGCTGCGTGAGCGTCATGTTCTCCTTGATCTGCGCCAGCAGCCACCAGTTTGCCTCCGCCGGCCCGTCTGCTGCTGCTGAGGGATCTGACGATGATGCTGGGGGCAGCTCGTAGAAGGCGGGGAATTGCGTACTGGTGCTGGGCGCTGAGGACATGGTGTTGTTTGGTTGTGGGGAGGGGTGAGATGAGCTTGTTGGCGGCGCCGTGAGCTGACGGCGGGAATTCACAGGGTAATTGAAACAAAGCGCGTCTTCTTAACTTTCATTTCAAATTTCATGTCATGGCCTTAGACAGTTTTCGGGGGTTTTCTCGTTGGGGGGTTGTATGTGGTTTAGATACCTGCAAAAGTGAAGCCAGTGGAGGATTGCCCATTTTAGTGGGATGAAACACGGAGCAGTAGCGGACCCATAGCTTACAAAACACCTAACATGACATGAAGCCTAACATAGGAATAAACGACATTTTCTAGCTAAGAATTTCTTCTTATAATTCGCAGTGTGATGTTCTTAAATGTGAGTAATGTAACGCCATATAAAAAGTTAATAAAAATAGAGGGGAAAAAAAAAACCGACAAGCGAAGATGGTGAGGTTCTGAGAATTCTAGCTGCATCATCTGTACGTGATCCTCTCATGTATTAGTCCCAGCCTACAGGCTACAGTTTCATAGCTAAATCTGAATTATCTCCAATACACAGGCCTACTATATTTACGAAATGAAACAACAGTAATTTGATAATGGTAAATGTTTTGGCTACGCTATTCAATCCATTTTAGTCTCCAACTCATCTTACATCAAATGTCCAACCACCGATATAGACATTATAAAGCAGCCCTCGAGCACCAAACACAGTGAGATTCTGGATTCATCATATCAGACCCCATCATACTCCTTTTAAAAACGCCTCAGTTACCGTAACGTAAATAAGCGCAAAAAATCCAATCCTCAGATCCACCCTTTCACGCTTTCTCATTCACCTGCCCTTGACCGAGCTTAGAAATTCCTTGATCGCCGTCTGCATGACCTTCAATCCCGGGAAGGGAAGCGAGCTGGTATACCGGCCCTTGTCGAAGCGGAAGAAGCGCTGGCCTGGCACGTAGCCGTGCTCGGCCCGTGCCTGGTAAACACACCAGTCGTGAATGCAGACAATGTCTCTGCTCGACTCTGTGTATATATGTCATGTCAGTTGATCATGTGAAGTCATAGAATGTGTATCGGTAGGAGTAATGGGAGTTGAAAAAGGAGTGGGTGAGCATACGTTTATCCTCACTGTCAGCCGTGAGCGAGACGGCATGCACATCGTTGGTTAGATTCCCATTGCTGAGATTATAGCAGCTGATGTCGAGAGAGCCGTTTTGCAAGCCCCAGAAGAAGGAGGTAGTATTCTCGTTGAGTTGGTCTGGCTTCCAGTCGGAGAAATCGAATGTTACTAATGATTCCTGTATTAGCCACGCGCATACACAAGTACTCTTCTTCTGCTAATGTGTAGCGATAAAACTTGGATGAAGGACTCACCAGAGTCGTATGACGAGACTAGTCGTAACATCGCCTGGCTGCTAGGCGTGACAGCCCCTTGGTGTGCTGCGAAGGAGTTGATGGAAGCAGTAGCATAATCTTGCCAGTTGGTTTGAGTCAAGACAGCAGCAGCAGACATCTCGAGGATTGAAAGGGCTAAAGAGTTTTAGGGATTAATTAATGAGTTCAGGGGGGTATGCGGTAGTACGTAATCTAGGGATTCTAGATAGAACACATTGAGTTCACTGAAGTTGAGTCGATATGTTTGAGTCATCGAGGAAGCATGACTGAGATGGCAGAGATGGGTTATTATATTGTTGGATCCAAATTTATCTACGCAAGTGAGGCCTAGTAAAAGGGACCCTCCCAAGGTACTATTTGCCACGCTGAGCTTTGGTCAACTGCCAAAAAGGTATCTTTTCGCTTCTGTTCGCCAGTTACTTGTACGGAAAACCCTCTTTATGGTAAGTCCCGAGAGGCTTGCAGAGGCTTGCCTAGCGCGTCTACTTCAACTTGAACCTTTTGAAGGGGGGTAGCATTATACTAGCTATCAATACTATAATACGTCATTTTTATGCATAGAGAGGGCATCATTCCATCGGTAATAGTAAGCCTCTACCTAGCCGAGTTGCGGACTTCGCGGCGAGCGAGTAATTGCACAGCATGTTTCTTGGCTGTCGGTCTCCGAAACACGAGCGCAGGTTGCCGGTCGTCGGGGTTCTTTTTAGCATCCGTTCGGCCCCATCGTTCGGTACACCTGGAAGAAAAACCGCCGAGTTGAGAGTGTTGACCCGGAGCGCATCTGATTATGGATAGTAAGTATAAAATTGGGATTGTGGATGTTTTAAAGTCGTCGTTAACCCAACAAACTTGCGAAAGAAGGCATATATGTTCTTCAAGACAACTTAACCCAACTCGTCATTCAGGCTGAAGTCGGAGATAGATGTCTTGCCATGTCCCATGAATGTACTTCGGCTTTTTGTAATTAAACGATTCTCTTAAAGGGCATGCCTATATGACCCCCTTACCGTCTTGATTTAAATACGGGGAAATACCCAAGGGGTACGAGCAAACAGATCCCACCGCGAGTGGTCGGTGATCTATACGGTGCGTGGTGAGTGGTGGGAAATCAATCACCATTATTCCTTGTTCGCGCGAGCGCCAAGATCGTCATTGAATAATTGCTAGACCAGGTAGATGAAATCGAAGATAATTGAAATGAGAGGTCAAGTCGAGGATTAATTGTGTCTCTTGTGGCATAATCAGTTCGTGGCGAACGAATTGACTGAATAGGTGTTAATGACAACACTATAACAGGTCTGTCCAAAATGCAGTACTTTCTACTCTTACTCAGCACTATCCTCAGCGCTCTCCTCATCACCACAACTGCAACAACGCTCTTCTCACTCCCCACACTCCCAGACCTAACCGTAGGCCCCAAAGCCCCATCCACCCCCTTCTCTCGAAGCCCAGCACGCGACCCCTCCAAAGTATGCGTCGTGGACCCCGAAGCGACAGACGCTGGCCCAGCTCTCATTTCGGCCGCGCACAGCTGCAATAATGGCGGCACGGTGATCTTGCTGCCGGATACAACGTACACGATTGCATCGCCGACGGACTTGACGTTTCTGCAGAGCGTCGACGTCTTGATCCTCGGCACGGTCGTCTTTAGTGATGACGTAGAGTATTGGCAGACGAGGGCGTTCGGGTACGCGTACCAAGACACTCACCTGTTCTGGAAGTTTGGCGGGACGGATGTGAATATCTACGGTTTAGGCATTGGGACTCTAGATGGTGAGTCTTACTCCTGGTATGACATTTTTACGAGGTTTTTCCTATTCTGTTTACCTGAAGAGTGGCGACCTATAAGCAACAATAATAATAACAAGCTAATCGACTTATGTGAAATAGGTCTCGGTCAGACATGGTGGACTGCAAAGCGAAGCAACGAAACCGTCTACCGCCCCGTCTTATTCGGGACGGATGGGCTCGCCGGTGGCTCGATCTCGGGACTGAACATGAAGAATTCTCCAATGTGGTTCAACGTCATTATGAACTCGAGCGATGTCTTGATTACGGATATTAATATCTGGAACGAAGTGACAAACTCAAGTTCACCTCCAGCTGTGAGTTCTCCATTTCGCCTCGCTATACTGTTCCATTGATATGCGTCGTTCGGGAGAATGATTGCAAGATGTTGAGTCCTTGCGGCTGACGAACAGGGAGTACTAAGAACACAGACGGATGGGATACTTACCGCAGTAATAACATCGTGATACAAAACTCGACGATCGACAACTACGACGGTAAGATGATCGTATATTTTTCATTCCCCTCCGTCCTTCATCTCCCCCTTTCTCCCCCACCCCATGTCTGCGCCCCAAGAGACTGACCGCAGACAGACTGCGTATCCTTCAAGCCAAACTCAACGAACATCATCGTCCAAAACCTGAACTGCAACGGGTCCCACGGGATCTCCGTCGGCAGCCTGGGGCAGTACCAGGGCGAATACGACATCGTCGAGGACGTGTACGTGTACAACATCTCGATGAGCAACGCCTCTGACGGGGCGCGCATCAAGATATGGCCGGGCGTGCCCCCCAACACGACGGGGTCGAGCGCAGGCGGCGGGGCGGGATACGTGCGGAACGTCACGTACGAGTTGTTCTATAACACGAATGTTGACTGTAGGCTCCTTTTTCTCCTTCATTCCCTCCTTATCGGATAATGAGAGATCTCAATCCACGGGCTCCCGAGCTAACAATGCGATCCTAGGGGCCATCGAACTGACGCAATGTTACTTCGCCTCAAGCCAAGCAGCATGTGCTGCATACCCCGTAAGTCGCAAATCTCGAGCTACAGTCCCGCACACGCCTGCGTTGTCAAGATACTTTGATAAGAACTGATGGTAACCAGGCTGTCCTCGTGATAGAAGACATCCTCTTCAAAGACTTCCACGGGACGACATCGTCCCGCCACGATCCGCACGTCGGGACCCTCGTGTGCAGCGATCCCAGCGTCAGTACTCCAGCCTCCTCAGGGGGTAACTTCTGGGTAGATAGGAAAGTGTGCTAACTTCAGAGCCTATATAGGTATGCAAGAACATCCGCGCGTCGAACATCGCCGTCGCGCCGCCGAGTGCAGCCGTCGCGCAGTGGGTGTGCACGAACATGGACGAGGGCCTGTTGGAGCTCAACTGTGTGGCCGCATGAACGGCTATCTAACCCCACGCCCAACCAGTCTCCATACTCCATGCGCATGTGTTATCATTCAGGTTGTGGATATAGAGACTATCGGTGGCCCAACTCTCTCACGGGTGTTACATCGTCGACGGCTCTTATAAGGTCTTTCGTACTTTGCTCGCTTGGCGCCTCTGGTATCTATGAATGCTGAGGACTAGTGGAAACATCTCCCACACCGGAAAATGCAGTCGGGCCTCATGTAAAAGTTGAACTCACTAAGTTGGCTAAGCCTATATTCTGAGCGAGGCGTGTTATTTGCCCTTTCAATTTGTTAGGCCGACTGTGTTTTAGATTATGTTTTGTAGTTTTAAACTTCGTCAATATGCACTGAGCAGCTAAGGGGGTTCGAAGCTTAGAATAACCTAGACTATGAATTGACCGTCGGCCACAATACTAAAGCTTGCTTAGTAGCAGCACGTCATGTGCTGTCAATATATCGTATAGAGTATGCATAATTAGCATTATAAGTCCAGCTACGGACAAAGAGAAAAAAGTGATCCAGTAGAAAGGCGTCGCTCCCGTGCAAGAAAATATATGCTATGCTTCAGCTTTATTCCTGGTGAAGCCTTGCTTATAAGCCACAGATAGCATCCAAATCGTTTCCAAGCATCCCTCACGATTTTGAGCTATCGATATCCATGTACCTGTTGTCCTAATCCTAAACGCCTCTTACATCTCATTAAAAAGGGGTATCCTCGGGCAAAGCCATCGCTGGCTGAAAAAACGCTGCTGCTTCCGCAGAGGAAGTTGATATGGAATCCGCCTTCGCCTCATTTGCCGGTGCCCATCCACCCAAAGGCGGCGGCGGCCGTTAGTATTATTACAGCTGTTAGAACACCAGCACCTGCTCGGTCGCCCGTGGTTATTGTTGGTAAATCATCGCCGATCGAGCCACTTCCTATGCCGGCATCCGGGTTTCCGACGCTGGTGCCACCACTGGAATTGGTTACGGGAGCCTTCGACTGGCCGATCAAAAGGGACGAGACGGCGGCCAGTACATCCATAGTCTGCCCGGCCCCCACACTGCCGTCGAAGACACCACTAGACCATTGAAAGCCACATGTTTTTCCGTCCGTGCCGCCCGTACACTGGTTGACAGCGGCTTGTGCAGACTTCGCAAGAACCGGGAGGATGACATCAGCCGTGAAGGGGGCGATCAGAGTCGTGGTCGCCATCCAGCGATGGACATATCCCTTGAAACTCAACATGTCTGTGGTGCAGGTCATATGCTCTTCGCAGGATGCCTCGTACGCTGTGTCGTTGGGAAAGAAGACATTGAAGGTGGCGTTCACGAGGCCGTTAACACGGTCTTGCCATTTCGAGTCTTGGGTCTAAGGGTAGGTGTACCTGTGAGATTCCGCGATTTGTTTTGGGGGGTCAATCGGTCACTTACGAAGTTCCACATATAAGCAGCCCCGAGTAGGAATACGCCGTTATTATATGAGAATTGAGCACGGTTGATATCGGTACAGTTCTTTTCGACATGAGCGCCGTCGAAGATGTTGTAATCCTTGTCCATTAAGCCGACATTCACGACCCAGTCCCAAGTACTGTCGGCGAAATCGGCGTAGGACTGGTTATTGGTGTAGCGAGCGAGACGAGCCCCGAGGTTAAAGAAAATCCCGTTCGCGATACCTTGGCTTGGTCAGTACGACGATGACGGCAAAGGGCTTCGGTGAGGCCTACTATTTTTGTAATCATATCCGTTGTTCGAAAATGGAATTTGCCATCGTAAGCCACCTCCACACGTCGAGTCGTGACGGTCAGGGTCCGCTTGAGTATTCCAGACGGCCTGGGCCAAAGCTAGCCATTGCGGCTGGTCGGCGGGTGGATTGGGGAAGTTCTCTTCGGCGGCCAACATAGCCGACATGGCCCAGAACCCTTGATCGTCGTTCCCCAGCGAGGCCGACCAGTTCGGAGGCATATAATTAGCGTTGGGCCCAACCTGCCACAGCAGGGCCTGTGTGGTGACATCGTTGTACGTGTCGTCGCCCGTCAAGTGCCAATAGTCGATCATAGCGCCCCATAACGCGCCGCCCTCCCACCAGTAGTAGTCGCCGGCAGGGGGAGGCCCCGGCAGGATTCCGGGAGTTTGGCCAGACTCGTTTCCGTGATAGTATGACATCAAATCGTAAGCGAGCGACTTGGATGTGGCGATTATATCCTCTGTCGAAGAGCGGCACTTGGGTCAGAATCAAGGAAAGAAACAAAAGGAAACGCATAGGGCGATCGCATACCGGTGCTGTCAATCTTGTAAACCTGCGCAGATGCCGAACCTGCCGCCAGGAGCAGAAAAGCCGCTATTGATGCCATGGTGACGCCGGTGGAGATTGTGGGGTGGTCAGGACGGTTGGTGACAAGCACCCGATGAACGAGGGCGGCAGCACGACGAGTGATGCGAGGATCGGTGAGAGAGAAGCCGTTGCGTAGGGAATGCTCTGGATAGCCGCGCTGCTGATGTGACGTCGCTTATTGTCGTTGGCACAGACTGCGTAAATTAATCGCGATGAATTTCGTGGTTCAGTAATTCGATGGTGTCGTGGCGCGTGCGATGAGAGTTGAAGCGAGCGTGGTTGATGTTCTCCGGTCGGGTTGCGACGACAATGATGAGCATGCAAATAGCTACCCAGGTGCTGTGTGTTGTTCAGGCGAGGAAGAAGAAGACGAGGAGGAAGAGGAGGTGGGGTTTGGCTGTTTCCAGCATTCTGTAAAAGTACCCAGTTGCAGTGAAGGATGGCGCTAGATAAGGTCATAAGGGAACAAACATCAGGGAACATGAAGATAGAATGACGGGAGGGTCCGTAATTTGCAGCACACGCATCACACTAGTACCTATCTGGTAGCACTATAGGCGAGCTATCTAGCTACCTACCTATCTAGGTAAGCTATTGCAGCCCTCCTTAGGTACTTACATCTATCTAAACTTTTCTGAAGTGTCTAGGTACCTACGCAGTAGGCACCTACTACGTATCTATTCAGCTCCCCGGACAGCTGTAGATAGTGTCCCCTAGCCAAATCCTTGGGCAGAGATCAGCAGGCTAACAGAAATTATTGTGGGCAGCTAAGCTTTTGACAGCGCTAATACTGGGGATCTGACCCTCTATTGAGGCTTGGCATCGGATGACGCAAGTTAATTTGTCTTATCCTGGCCAGACTGGCCCTTTACACTACCCATAGGGTGCCAGAGAAACAAGCTTTTTAGAGTCGCATGCTGCCAAACAATAGGGCACTTATACTACCAGGTATTATCCACAGTATAAGCGACAACAAAATAAATGAACAACCCAACAACGATGTTTGTAGTGATACCAATGGGTATGTAGGTAGCATAGATGAAGGGAAGAACATCACCCTCGTGAATTATAGGGCCAGCTAGACTAGGTATCGATCTAGATGGGCAGCCCACAAATACCCCGGTCTTGGCAAATGTAGACAGAGAGTATAAGAATATACTGTGGCCCATTTCACTCCCCCACGTCCCGTATTATCCTAGGTACACCGCTGCACGTTTTGTTTTACATGTCACCGTGGGAATAACATGTGCGCTGTGAGAAGGATATACGCGGCGTGGGAAGGATGACGTTGACATTGACTTGCGTAAGTGTTGCAATTTCGTGTCATTCATTACAACGTACCGTCATCCTAGGCACTGACATGATCAACAAGCCATTTTATTGAAATATTTACGAGGGTAATCGAGTCGGTAGAATATAATTATGCTTCCAGAGTGTTCAATGGGACTTAACAAAGAATCCTAGCAGCCTTTGTCGGAAGAATGCATGTTTGAAAACTCCATCAATAGTTCCTGTATTAGAGTGCTTCGTAATTCTTTAAGGTAAGTATGTAATGACTAGATACTTGTGTAGTTGGATAACCATCGTAATACTGAGCGTCACTGATAAACTCTCTCAAGTTCTGTGCCCCTGTCTTAACTGCGGTTTATATGTTTTTGATTCGCTTTATTGTCTTGATGCTTTCTGTTTCCGCTACTCTCGTAGGAGTGCAATGCTTGTGAAATTTTCACGCGGGTGCGTGCACGATGCTGTCATCATTTCGGCGCCGAGCTAAATCCACCAAATAATTTGGCGTACACTAATTTGGTGTACATACTCTATCGCAGCGGTTCGCCGGGAAATCCCTCATCCCCTTACTAACTAAGATGGCCTTGGATGCGAGCGACCCGTGCAAATGTGCCTGTTGATTCCTTGTGGCGGTGCGGCGGCTCCTACGGACCCAGTGCCACGGGTTCTGCCTTTTCTAACCCCTCGAGTGGTAGCCGCGCGGCGCTCCGTTTGGCAATGCTTCGATTGTGCCCACTAGACTAGCGCACCGAGAGATCGGGTAAAACGGAACACTGGAGCCTGCCAAGCAATCTATTTCGCGACGTCGTTCGCCGGAGCCGTAACTGGCCATGACGGGGCCAATTTGTCTCATTGCCAGCCAAAAGCTCTGCCTGAAACGAGACTAATGTGGACTCTGAGGTGTTCGCTGCAGGTTATACTAAAATTAGCTTCACCGCCTGGGACATAGGGAGTCCCTATCGCTTGCTAGGTACCTATTGAGGCGGGGCAGGTAGAACAACCATATCGGAAGTGCTTTCATTTAATTTTTTTGCTGATTTTTCCCTTGCTATACCGCTTGGTTATCTAGTTAGATATCTTGGGCCATCTTTTTTACATTAAGATTTTCTGACTGGTTTAAGCGCTTTCCCTATCCCTTTTTACAAGCGGAGTAACGGGGTTTCTTCTTGCCTATTCTTTTATGCATACGGTGCCACTACAACAGGGATAGCATATTCTAAGCTCTCAGATATAAGTGTCTGCATCGATTCGAGCTTCTAGGCAAGGCCATTTGCTAATCGTCATGGTGAGACGAAGGAAATATGCCTCTCCATCAGTTGTTGTCTAGGATAGCAGGGTGTGATGCGGCGTACGACTACTCCCTTCTAAAAATCAGGGCAGTGACTTATACAGACTACCTTCACAATCTCGCTGGCATCGTATAGGCCCAAAAGTAAGGCTTAGGAAGTTGGGCAGGATCCATAATAGGACGACAGGTTATTCGGCGCCTAAGTACGGGTAATAGCTTATTCAAGCATTTCGCTCCGGGAAACAAACCACCGGATACTATACGCCTAGCTCTCTAGATCTACAACGATCAAATGTGTGCATGAACGTCACATTGTTGCGGCTGTGATAGTATAGTCACTCACAAGTGACGGCTCAGCCCCCTTCTTGTAGCGAATGAAGGTCCGCAGGCATGGCCTTGGCGATCTACGAATAATGTACTGCAACCTTGGCTACATAACAGAGCGGCTTGTGCAGTTTGACCTCTCTTATTCTGTAACATTACAAATTTTTTTTTTTTTGCCTATTAATATGCTGCTATGGTAGTATGGTCTTTTGCGACTACATCGGGGATCTACCGGGACACTACCGATTTAGCACGCAGAGTTAATAATGTGCAACTTTTAACGCCTAAGAGTGGTGGCTTGCATATTGTATAGGCAGCCCCAATGCTACACGATTATATACTGCGTATAGGCGAGTGAGTGTTCTAGGCATCAGCTTACTAGATCTAGGCCGAGTAGTGTCTCTTATGATAAAATTCCTCGGCATGTCTTTAATCTAGATGTAGTCGACACATGTTTCTCCATTTTACATTGACTTCTTAGTCCCCAGCTCTAATTGGATCGTGCATACCTACCATATCGACTCCGGTCGGTAGCCATGCTGGTTACCAGCCAGCCAGGAACAATATTTGGAACTAAGCACGGCATAATATGCGGTCAGGGAATGACTACCCCGGAGGAGGCGCCGGAGGCGCTCGGCGTTGCATCAACCCAACGACCCGACGAAATAGTCGGGCAGCATGCCGACGGTGGTTTTTACACTTCATCTCGTACCCTGAGCTTTGCGTCGAGCCTCACCAGAACGTATAGCGAGCGACTATCGAGTAACATTGAAGCAACAAGTTCCAGTGAAGAGCATCTATCGAGGCCTAATCCGTGGTTTCAGAAGACGAACCTAAGATGGTGGTGGCCGTGGTGGTGGGAGATAGCAGGTTCCGTATTAAGTATCATCACCGTCGGTCTGCTAACCCCGGCCCCCAAACTCGCCGACAACAAGCCAACCGAGGCATGGCCGTACGGAACCAGACCGAACTCATTCATGTCGGTGTCCACTACAATTGCAACAACTACAATGACGGCGCCGATCACGTCGTGCCTTGGCCAATTGAAGTAGGATCACTTCCAATACCGCCCCAGCACAATGGATCATCTCCAATTCTATAACGACGCCAGCCGTGGGCCCTGAGGCTCTTTCGTGATGATAGTAACTGGCAGTCTTCATATGATTACAGCGTGGGCTCTTTCCCTAGTTACCCTAGTTGTCCTAGGGATAGAACCAAGCGTACAGCCGCTTCTTGAGCCAATGACTAGATCGGCCCTTTTACCCAGTATCATAGCTCATATTGACGGAGCTCAGAACTATGCGTCAAGAGAAGTGACGTCCAACTCTCCATTTCACTTGGGCGGTATGCAGTGTCAATGTTTAAGGGCTAACGGGCCTTTGGATAGAAGCCCGCAGCCCAAGAACCCGTCTATTCAAACTCCAGATGGCTATCGTAGATGGCATCGTTGGGTCAGTCTCGGATGTTGATTCCTACTTTCCGGGCCTCAATACTCCTCCGGGAGGCGGTGATAGTATACCACAGTGTATTTTGAGCGGCGTAAAGCAGGGTAGTTATTCAACGGAAACAGGCTAGACCCAGGTCGATGGCGATGGGAAAGGGCCTCAACCATTCGGCATTACATGGAGCTATTGCTTGAAGACATTCCACAAGGTTGTCGCATCACCAGCCGGGATTGATGAGGTCAACCACACCGCGGAACCCATCACGCGACAGGACCTCTAGCTAGAGTTATGATAACTTCGTCGCCAATTCTACCGACTGAGTATTCATCCTAAGTCCCTCTATCCAAACTAGGTTGTGGATGCATATTTCCAAACTTCTATCCCGTAAGGTTACCCCTCGGCTAGGAGGCGATTCGTTGACGACTGATTTCAGGGTTAGAGAGTTCATTCCCTAAGCGAACTGGGAAATGTGACGACTAACGTCGAAGAGATGTTATCTAACCACATCAGAAGCTTGACCAGCTTGACCTTGGGCCAAATTGTGACCCAACCAAGCCTTCTATGAAGAGACGTATTGGCATGTTGGAATGGATCATAATTTCGATTGTGGAGGTATTGCTGACGGCGTCATTATTAGCGATCTCAATCTTTTTTTAAAAGAGGACAACCTAGTCTTTCAGAGAGTTTGGTAATTACTAAATAGAATCTGAGGGGTTCTCGACACCTCCAAATACGTTTCGACAGTAATACATATTATGACTGACAATAGAAATCAATTTTGGTCGATTTAATATCGCATGCATCATTTGTTGCAGGGGCCTGCTTACTCTAGAGTTTGGAACGTCATTCAATTCACAATAGTCGCTTATGGATCAAATGTTCTTACCATTCCCTGGCCTCTGACCTAGTTTAGGGGCTTATAGCGTCTTTATATCCTAACTTTAATGTAGCCGGGATTTTTCAGGTCATTGTGCTTCTAGTTGCCTGCATTCAGAAGCCTCTCGAGACCTCGTGGTGATGTTTTATTACCATACGGTAAGCTTGCAGCCATCCGCGCGACGATAGTAGGCAATTCATAGACATATTCCTTACAGTATTATCCGACAGATAGCCATCCAGTGCGCTTTCAGTTTGTTTAAAGAAAGTATATAATTATTAACTACCAAGTTTGCGTGCTTGGGGTTGTGCACAAGTCTGTAGTTTAAAGTAGTTAGATCAATCGCTGAGATTGTTAGAGCTATCTAACGGAACAGGTATTTGTAAGTGAGGCATCTATCATATACTCACTCACATTAGATGCTACGACTATATTTAGAAACAATTTGGCGGTGTTAGGTACAAATGACTGCAGTGGTAGACTGTAGTGCAGGGGGCAAGGGGGGATTTATTAATTAAGGTAGGCTTAGTCTAGCACAACTGCGATTAATGTTTTTATTCATGAAAGTCTGGGGACTTCCTGCCTTAATTAGCTAGTAAGGGAGGTTTTTTATACTGAGATTCTAGATATTGTTTTGCTTCCAGATATTTTGAAGAAGTTAGAAATCCGATTGTAACCGTCGCCAAGTCTCCCAAGTGCGGTGTGTGCCTAGCACACGTTCCGTTTCTCTATAGGTATTTAACCGGAGTCTCGCAGCTTCTCGGCATTGACCGAGAAACTCCGCCTCTAGATCCATAATTACAGGGTATGACCTGCAGTTGATTACCAACGCCCCAGGCAGCCGCATACACATACGTGCCCGTCAAGCTCACCTGCGGCAGTATTGGGGAAGGGGTCGATGACAGCATACTACACCAGCATGGCACGGTGCCGTTGTGCTGGGTTCAAATACAGCACCATCACCGAAAACAGTGGCAAAAAAAAACCCTAAAATACAAGGGGGGTTGACTGGCACATGATAAATTCCAATAGGTAGTATACAATTGGTTAGACATCATAACCTCTATTGTACAACAAACCGCGAATGCCTAGTTTCAGCTCGTATTGTTTCTCATTTATATATCCTAAGATACTACAAAGTGACCTTTAATTACTAGGGTTCGTGATTTGTTTGCATGTCCAGCTAAGTCACGCCGATACCAGGTTTTTTTTTACAACGCACAAATGCTCGCCCTATTTTTTATATTCCCCCGACAAGTGGACAGCGCGGGGATGACAATAATACAATGAATCCCAGAATCACATTCAACCCATTTTGATTTTCTGACGACTGCGGGGTTCGCTAAGTCTAAGCTTCTCAGCTTCTTGCCCCTCCATATGTGAGGATCCGGCCTCGACAACCTATTATAGATAGCCTGGAGGGTATTGGGTTCGTTGGCTGCGGTGTATAATAGCATTGAAAATCTAAGAACACACCTGTCCATAGGTAGTCAATATTAACAAAAGACTGTTTCATCTTATCCTTCCATCACAGCCCACGCTCTAACCTTGTAACTTGTTTGATCCCAACGCTGACTTAAGACGGAGAGGTCTCTTGATGCCCAATAAGCTAATATCGTATATAGGAACAGCTACCGACCCATATTGGCATTGAAGGATCACTGGATCATAATTGTGGTCTACTGCCTCGTACAGCACCAACTCTTCAACTGGTCCTATACCCTGCCCACAATCAGCACCGGGCCCCGCTACCCAACCGCTACCATTTCGGCATCCGGCCGCCACTGCCGTTCCCGCTCCGGCCCCGGTCCCGGTCCCGCTACCGCTAGCACGGAGGCCTCTAGCTTCCACTACCACATTCTGACCTTTTTCCTTCGGCAGGGTAGCCGCAATTCGTGGCTACACCTACTTCTGTTAATTATGTGTTTCTGCGGGTCGAGTTCTTGCCCGATGGAGCCGTGCCCCGAAATAAATCAACATTTTACAGGACCCAACAGCTGGCAAAATAACCAGGGCTTTTTAGGGGAAGATGGGCAGCCTAACGTGTATTCTTCGATGGGTCAGAGTCAGGGTGAGAGTGAGGGTGAGGATCAGAGTCAGAGTCAGAGTCAGGCTAGATCCATAGCATTTACCCAGCAACCGTATTTCGCGGAACCCAGCTACGGTATGCTTTATCATGAAGGGTCAATTCATCCAGACTTGCACATCATGAACAACACCGGATCTGCTCGTGAATATGATGATGCTGATGCCTTTACCCTACCGCCCTGGACTCTGGAGGCATTATCCCTATTTCCCCCTCCATTACCACCATCGCCGATGCTGGTACCTATGACTTCACCGAATGCTCCCATCACGGAGCCATCACGCCTATTCCCATGCACCATGTGTACCAATTCGTTCAAGCACAAAAAGGATTTGAAACGCCACCTCCACACCGTGCATAAACCTGACGATGGGCCTGTTTACCATTGCTTATGCGGAAAAGTCAACACGAGGAAGGACAACTATCTCCGTCACCTCGGCACCTGCAAGAGCACGTATGGTGATCGTTACTATACCTGCAAATGTCTCTCTACCCATCGGAGCAAGGAGGAGCATGTTTGCCATGTGAACATCTGTCGGCGTTATGTATCTAAGCAGTGAATAGTCCGAAGTACGGCAACTTCAGATTATATGGGCTTGGCGTGATCTTGCTATATTTCCCGCATCTCACGTAGATTATCTCGCGCTCGAGCTGCAAGGTGTTTATGAGACAGTCAGATAGTTGCTTTGAAAATGGGCTCAAACGAAAAGGAAAAAAAAAGGGAAGCATATTGAATTGGGTCTTGGGAGATATGGAGCTGGGCTATCATATCAACGGCTGTTCCTTTTATTTTGATTTTGGTCATGGTTGCTACTCGTGGTCTCCATAATCACTAAACGTATTACGCGCGAGCAAGCACACCAACCCCTTCAACCCAGATGTCAAGAGATGTCTCTAGTGTGAGGATAGGTCATGAATTAGGCCACCGTTGGCTCGCAGCTGGGTAGCAGTATAGGGGTTAGGGAATGATAGTACTCAACACTATCTTGGAACGGAACGGCAACGCTATACAACAACAGTACAAAAGTAGAACATTGATTGTTTACAACCACTCATAATATATGGCCCGACAAACACAGACACCTCTAGGGGTATCGTCGAGTATCTAGTGCGCTGACTAGAAGGATTCTTGGTCGATATTGTTCTTAATAACGGAGCGGTGGATTATAGTTATTCTTCAACCGCTGCGTTGGTATGCCTTAAAAATACGTCCCATACTCAGCGAATAGCTCTTGTCGCGTAGAGCCTTTATATACCGTTAGTAAAATCATGGATTAACGGCGTCGTTTTTAAGTGACAATTCTAACTGGTTTCAATCAGTTGTCAAATCTGGCATCTCACAACTCGGGGTCTTCCACTATTACTGTTGAATGCGAGCGACGTAAACGCAACAAGCGAAGACACCATCGCAAATAAACCCGAATCAATCTCATACATCCCAAGGTAGTGCGAGGGCTTCCATCAGAGAATGATATAATAGCGTTAGTCGACACTCATCGCTGAATGTCAGATACAAGGTTTGGTGAACGGTGCTTTGTGATTTGTAAAGAATAAATCTGGAATCAGGATGGCGGCTACTATACTGCTTTTTATATGCACGCGAGAATGTCGCGACGAGCGCCTGTTACACAATAATTCATTCAATTATATACTCTCTATACCAAGATAGATGCCCAATTGCGACATCTTTTCTTTAATTCGCACAATTAGACCGCGACGTACTCCTGCACTGCCAATCATCATACCGCCATCAATATGCGCCCCTTATCGAACAGCTCTAAACCTATCATAACTTTTCAAGTAACAAAGAGTACAGCTCACTAAACTCAATCAATCAGGTCTCCGCTAAAGAGCTTAGACCCGTAGTTTTGTGTATCCTCGACATTTCCAACAACTATTTTTTATTTTATGCTAGAGAGCAGATAATACCTAATAGACCACCATATCATAACACCCAACTAAACTCCCGAGATAATCCGCCTTCTCCATTTTAGGGCTTAGGCATCCTGTAGACCAATAAAATCTTTCTAAGTCGCGAAATCCAAACAACCAAATAATTGATAACCCATAAAAGCAATGGGACAATCAATGAGGGGAAGCCGGTCTTCATGAGGCAGCCAACGCCTCTGAGGCCTCCTTGGCCCACTTTTGAGGCTGTCACTCCGATATCCACCAGATTGATGCCTGACTTCCGATGCAGCCGATAACGGTGGAAAGTGGCAAACCTGAGGCCGAGTGACAGATGGCTTAAGCCTCAAGTTTATGTGAGTCGAGGCCCATGATAGTATTAAGCATGTGATTGTCATGCAACTACAGATTAATAACAAATACTCCACGAACGTATTGAGTGACTTAGGAAATATAGCCGGGATGAATGATAGGACGGCTGCGCTTTTCCAAGGAATCTATCAATAGATAGTTGCTTCGTCTCTCTACTACGGCTCATAAATTTAACTAGTCCAATGCAAAATATAAATAGCATTCTAATGCGACACTGAGGCTCTTCCTATTTCGTATTCAGAACTAATAGCGGTCGACCATGTCAGACCACACGGATTTTACTGCTGGGGTTTTTTGGGTACATGAGAAATTCAGATAATATGAAGAATTATCATATTATTATAACCCTTGCTCTTTCCTGCGATAAAAAAGTAAATTTCATCTACATATCATAGATATGAGCTTCAGCAAACCCCCCGGAAGATACTCACGTCGACAATACGATTATTATACTCTTAAAATACGCTAAACAAACGTTAGTAGAGAACTGAGATTATATGTAGTAGTGTTGAGGGACCTTGAGCCCATATTTGGGATTATGTCATAATATAGCTTTACTAGGAAGTTAAAGTATTGTAACATAGGGGCTCTTAGAAGCACGGTGCAGTATTGGTGAAGCCGGGATCTAATCGCTATGAGTATTTCAACTCTGTGCAATTACAGCTTTGCCTCTAGTCCTCAAACTTGGCGTGAAATCTGATCTGTATTACACACTTAGTTGTCGGCATACAGGAAACTAATTATTAAGGTAACAAAAATCAATCGCTGACAACCCCCAGCGTTGAAATGCACTGTCATAATGAAAGAAGTGGTCGATGAAATAGAAACATGATTGCCAATACAACCATACATCTAGCTCCATACATGTTTAGCATAGCTAGCATACTCGTATCATTTCCATATGAGCGTTGAAATATCATCTCTCACGGGGGAACGCTCTAGGTCGTCCTTGATTTTACGATACTGTCTGTCCATCCTCTCTAGAGGAGGCTGCCTAAAACGAATAGCTTGGTAATTCTTGACTCACTCATAATTCTAATAATAACCCAGTCGCTTTCTATTACCGCACAACCTACCTATGAAGCCTACACAGAGTGCTATGTTGATTAGATGAGATCTCCCTATCCTTTAATGACTAGCAATGACTTATTAGGCTCGACGCAGAAGATCATCGTCCAGCCTCCACGCAAAACCAGAATATGAGTACATAAGGAGTTTGACATTACGAACTTTACCTCGTCAAGCTTGCTCTCTCCCTATAGGTGCTATCATCTCAACGTCGACGTCTCTAGATATTCGCAATGGGCCAATCTGCAGAGGACATAGTGCTCAGTATCATAACGCTCGCATTATCAGCCAACGCGAGGGCGATTTCCTCGAATACCAGGTGATCTTTAAGCGCGAGCTGCCAGCAACACTTCCTGGCTGCGCAACGGATTCCGACAGGAAATGGCAACCAGGTAACTATGCCCCTTTATAGAAATTAGTGACCTATGCACAAACATACTATAATATGGCGTAAATATATTATTTCACCTTTTTCTTGCGAGTTATACACATAGCGATGGACTTTGACACAGATGGGGGTTGAGCTACGGCGGCGCTAAGGACGGGAACTGCCGGGACTTATTAGGCCTGTAGAAAAACAGCGTATACTCGCGCGCGCGGTTCAACGACGGGTGGTGCGAGTTCCTTTACGAAAATTGTTGAATAGTAGGTTATAAGCAATAAATGTATTGCATATATTAATGAATATTAAGTTAAAAAATAAGTCTAGACTTTTTATAATAAAGTAGTATTTTTAATATATATAGCAGATATATATAAAACGAAATATTTAGCTATTAGCTTTATTAGCTATTTATATTTTAATATTTTTATTTAAACTATATATATTTGTTTAAAATTATTATTATTTGTTTTTTATAACTATTTTTTGTTATATTTAAAGTTGTATATAGTTTTTAAAATATATATTTTTAAAGTTTTAATAAAATAAGTTTTTTAGTTATATTTATTTTTTTATTTTTGCTAATAAATTAATAAAACATTTGCTTTTTTTTTTATATATTATATATATATTATATTAAATTTATATTTTAATTATATATTATTTATTTTAAAAATATTTAATAAAACTTTATTATTTTTTAAATAATGTTATTTTTTACTTTATAAAACTAATAGTTTTTACAAAATTATAGTTTTATATTATTATATATTTTTTTTTTATATTTTTAGCTTTAATAATTATTATTAAAAATATATGCTATTTTTAGTTTTTTTATTAATTTTTAATAATCGGTTTATTTAATATATTAAATATTTTAATTTTAAAATAGCTTTTATTAATATTTATTAATTTTATAAAATATTTAAAAATGTTTTATATTTTAATATTTAATATATAAACTATTTAATTTATTTAGTTTTATTTATTATAAAAAAAAATAAGTTTTAAATATATATATAAAATAGTTTTAAATTTTTAATATAGTTTAAAATAATTTATAAATATTAAAAAAGTTAATTTATTAAGTTATTATAAATAAACTTTTATTTTTAGTTTTAATGTTTTTAAATTAAATAAAAGTTTATTTAAAAGTTTTAAAAATATAATTAGCTTAAAAAAATAATTAAATAAATCGGTTTAAATATATTGATTTTTTTTAAAATAATTTTTTTAATTGTTAAATTATAAAAAATTTTAAAATATTATTTTAAATTAACAAAAGTTTATTTTATAAAATAAAATTTTATATTATAAACAAATATATTAGCTAATAATATTAATTAAAAGTTTTATAAATAATATTATTTAAATTATAAAAATTAACTAAATATAATAGTTGTTTAATTTTTTATATTAGTTAAATATTTAAATAGTTATAATTAAATATTAATTAGTAAATTTTAATAATAAAAAAAAACTTAAAATAATTTATTAATAAAAAAATAATGCAAAATTTAGCTGTTTTTTTTTTATTTAAATTATTTTTTTAAACTTAAAATATTTTTAAAAATTAAAAATTTGTTTTTAAAAAAAAGCTTAATAAACTTGTTAGCTATTTATTTTAATATAAAAATCTATTAAAAATTTATATCTTTTTATTAAATAGCTTTTTAGTAAAAAACTTGTTAAATTAAAATATGTTTTATTTTGTTATAAAATTATAAGTTTTTAGTTATAGCAATTATTTTTTAGTTATTTTTATAAATAATAATAGTAGTTATTAATTTATTAATAATATTTAATTTAATTAATAAATATTAAAACTAAATAATTTTTTTTATAATTTATATTTATTTTATTAATTTAAATTTATATAAAAATAAAATAATATTTAGTTATTTTTTTAAGTTTTAATTTATTATATTATTATTAATTAAAAATATATATTTTATAATAAATTGTTTAATTTAAATATATTTAGTTTAATTAATATTAATTTAATTTATAAAGCTTTATAAATTTTTTTAATAATATAGCTATAAATTAATAATACTGTATAAATATCGAAATATTTATTAAACAGCTATAAAATATTTAACAATTAAATTTTTTATATAATAGTTTAAATATAAAACAATATATATAATATTTAATTATATATTTAATATAATATATATTAAATATTTTATTGTTTTTATATATTATTATAAGTTTTTTTTATAAGTTTTAAAGTTTTTAATTAATTTAAAAATTTTATTAATATTAATAAATATATTAATAATATTAGCTTTTTATTATTTTAAGTTTTAAATTATTTTTTTTAAATAAACTTTTTAGCTAAAATATATAGCTTTATTATTTTTGTTTTAAAAAATAGCTATTTTAAAATAATATAAATATAGTTTTAAATTTTATATATTAAATCTAGTTAATAATATTTTTTTAATTATATTAATTTTATTTTTTAATAATTTAGCAATTAATAAATCGTTTATATAAATAATAATATAAATATATTTTTTTATAAATATTTCAATATTTAAATCTAATAATTTAAAACTAAGTTTTTTTAAAAAGTTAGCAAATATTTAATACTATATTTTTAATATTTATTTTAACTTATATAAAACTTTATTTAATTTATATATTTTTTTAGTACTATTATTAAATTTAAAAAATTATTAAATATATATATTTTTTTTTATTTTTTTATAAAAAAACGTAGTTTTAATATTTATTTGTTTAATTTTAAAATTTAATATAGCAATAATAGCAAAAATAATTTTATAGCTTATTAATTTAACTATTAACATAAAAATTTCGTTGTAATTTTTATTAACAATTTGTTTAAAACTTTTAATAACTTAATATATTTTATACTAAATAATTTTTTTATTTAAGTTTTATTTAATTTTATATATTTATTTGCTATTTATTAAATTTTTTTTAATAAATAATTTATATAATATTTATATATAGTTATTAATTAATAACTAATATTTTAAACTTATAGCTTTTAACTATTAAAGCTATTATATATTTTTTTTAATTTATTTATAATTTTTAAGTTTAACTTTAATAGTTAATAATATAAATAATAATATAACTATTGCTATTTTAAACTTAAATAATATAACTTTTAGTTTATAATATATAAGATTTAATATTTATATTTTAAACTTAAAATTATAATAATATTTTAAAATATTTAGTTTAAAATTTTTTAGTTTAATAATTAATAATATTAAAAGTTTTTTATAATTAATTAAACTAGCTAACTTATAAAATTTATAAAAATTTAGTTTAAACTTTATTTTAAAATTGCTAAATAATAATAATTGTTTTATTATTTTAATATTTTATTTTTTTGCTAATTTTTATTATTGTTTATTAAATAATATAAATAATAAAAATCTTTGTTATTTTTTAAAAGCTTTTTTAACTTTTTTAATAAATATATAAAAATATTTCTTTTTAAATTAAATATTATAAATGTTTATAATAATATAATTATTTAATTTTAAAATTATATAATTATAATTATTATTATTTTTATATTTAAATATTTAATAAAAAATAGTTTTTAATTTTAATATATTAAGTTTTAATAGCAATAAATATTTATTTATAGCTTTTATAATTATTATATATAAATAGTTTAATTTTTTTCTATAAAAATTTTTATAAAATATTAAATAAGTTTTTTTAAACTATTTTTTATTTTTAATATAAACAACAATTTAAATAAAAATAAACTAATATTTTAATAAAATTTTTAATTTAATAGCAATAATATATATAAATAACTAAATAAAATCTTTAAAAGTATAAATGTTTTTTTTTATTTTTTTGTTTTATTAATATTTTTTAGTCGCTAAATATTTAATAATAATGTTTTTTTAAATATAAAAAATAATAAATTTTTTGTTTATATATATACTAAATTTATTAATAATAATATAACAGCAATAATATTTAAATTCTTTTTATTTTTTTAAAAAATTTTTAAATTTTAAAAACTAGTTTTTTAGCTATTAAAAAAATATAGTTTAAACTTTACTAGTTTTATTATATATAATTACTATTTATATTTTAAAACTTTTATATTTTTTTAATATATTGTTAAATATATTAAATTTGTTTAAATAAAAAAATTTTATAAAATAAATACTTTTAAAAAACTTACTGCTATATAGTTTTGTTTACATTTTTTTTTTTATATAAACTTTATATAAATAATATTAAATCTAAAATATAATTTTTTTAATTATTATTATTAAGTTTTATATTTTTTTATTATTTATATATTTAAAATATTTATATTATATTTTTAAAATAAAATCTATAAAATATATTTAAAAAATAATATTAAATATAGTTATTTATAGCTTTTTATTTAATTAGTTTATTATATATAGTTTAATAGTTTTATAAGCTGTAAAAAAAATATGCTTTTTTATAACTGCTTAAACTTTATTTATATAAAACAAAAATTTAGCTTTTTTTTTTACTAATTATAATATTAAAACTAAATTTATATTTAATTTTAAATAATAAATAATATTTATAATAGTTACTATTTTTATTTATTTATTAATAATGCTAAAAATTTTGCAATATTTATTTTTTTAAAAGTTATAATTATATTTTTAATTTTATAAACAAGCAGTTTATTATATAAATATAATTTAATAAAAAATAATTTGTTATTAAAATTTATTTAATTAATGCTGTTATTAAAAACTATATAGCTTGTTATTTATTTTATTAGTTTTTTTGTTTTTTTTTATAATATATTTAAAAAGTTTAAAATTATTAAAGCTTTTTTAATATTAAAGTTTAATAAAACTATTTTTATTAAATTTTATAATATTACTGCTAAAAATTAATTAATTTATTTAAAACTACTAAATATTTTAATAAAAATATTAAATTTATATTTTAGTGCTTTTTTTATTATATTATTTTTAACTACTAAAAAAATAAAATTTAACAGTTTAAATATTATTACAAAAATAAAATTAATAGTAATATTAGTTACTACTAATATTATTATATTTATATTATTTTTTTTTTAATATTTGTTATTATTTTTTAAAGTAAATTTTTAAAATATTAAAACTTTATTTAAAAATTTAAAAAAGCAGTTTTTAAACTTATAAAAAATAACTTTTTATTTAATATTAATATAATAAATATAGCTAAATAATAACTTTTTGTTATTTTTTTTATTATAATTATAATTATAATTATAATTGTTGCTTTATTGTTTAATTAATAGTATAGCTTTAATAATATTTTAAGTAGCAATTTTTTTAAATTATTTTTTTTATTATATTTTTAAAAAAATATATTAAAAAGTTATTTTTTTTTATAAAATATTTTTTATAAATTTTTTTATTATTATAAAGTAATATATTTGTAAAAATATAAAAACAAAAAAAAAATAGTTATTTTTAAATGTTTAAAAAATTTTATTAGTAAAAAAAATTTTTTAATAATATAAGTTTTATTTAATTTTTTAAAATCGGTTTTAATTAATTATAGTTTAGCTATTAAAGCTATAATTATTAATTCAGTAATTAATAATATATTTTTTTATTTAAATAGTAAGTTTTAAAAAACTGCATTTTTTATAAGTTGAAATTTTTTTAAGTATATTTAAGTTTTTATAATTATAAAAAGTTTTTATTAGTTTTTATTATCGATTTTTTTTTAATTTAATATATTTTTAAATTTTTTTATATATTTTTTTTATATTAAGTTTTAAAATAGCTAAAAATTTTCTATTATACTATATTTTATATTTTTTTAAAATTTATATAAGTTAATATTAATTAATAAATTTGCAATTTTTATTAGTTTAGTTATTTTAGTATTATTAAAAAATATATTAAAATAATTTATAATAATAATATAATTTTTTATTTTTTTTTTAAAGCAGAAATATTTAAAAAAAAATTTAAATATAATAATGTTTTAAAAACTGCTAGTATTTTTTTTGTTATTTATATTAGTTTGCAATTAATAAAAAATATAAAAAATTATTTAAAATAAAATTGTTTAAAATAAATTTATTTAAAATAAAATCGTTGTTATTAAATAAAACTAAATTAAATAAAATTAAGTTTAATATTTGTTTATTAATATTAAATTTAAAATTAAATAAATTAAAAAAAAAATTAACAAATATTAAAATTAAAAGTTTTATTATTATTTTTAAACTAAAAAAATCAATATTATTAATATTTTCTAATATAAAAATAAATAATATTTTATAAAATAAAAGTAAAAAAAATAAATAAAATAATAATAATAAAAGTATTAAAAAAACAAAAATATAATTATTATTTGTAAAATTTTTTAAAAAAAAAACAAATTTATTTTTTATTTTTAAGTTTTTAAATAAAATATAAAAAGTTTTTTTTATTAAAAAAACAAAAATATATAAAAAAAATAAATAATTAAATTTTTAAGTTATATTTAATAATTATTTAATAAATATTTATAAATAATTTTAATTAAAACTTTAAATATAATTTTAAATTAAATCAAAATTGTTAAACTATATTTATTTATTTTATTAAATTATTTATTTTTATAATTTATTAATTATTAAAATAATTTTTAAAAATAAAAATAGTTTAAATATTTTAAAATAAATTATATATTATTTTTTATTATATAAAATTTTAACTATTTAATAATATAATATTTAAAAATTAAAAGTAATAGTAATTTTTTAATAAAATAATAAATATAAAATTAAAAAATATAATAAAATATAAAACAATTTAAATTTATAATATTATATTTATAATAAATATATTAAAATTTTTTATAAAAAAATAATAATTATTTAATTTTAATAATATTTACTGCTTATAAACTTTTATTATAAATAAATAAGTAATTTTATTTATAATATAAATAAGTTTTATTTTTAATATTTTTTAGTTTTAAAAAAGTAGCAATAGTATTTTATAAAAATAATAAATATATAACAAAAAAATAAAATAAATAGTTATAAATTTTTAAGTTTATAACTTATTAAATAATAAATTATAAGTAATAAATATATTATATATATTAATAAATATTAAATTAAAAAATAAGTTTAGACTTTATATGATAAAGTAATACTTCTAGTATATATAGCAAATGTGTATGAGGCGAAGTACCTAGCCACCGGCTTTACCAGCCACCCATATTTCAACAAAAATTACTTTGAGAAAGACTAGACGGTCTACGGGCCGTATAGCGTAAGCGACTGGGAGCACGTCGCGCCCGGGAACTACGAGGTTAAGCCGGCCACCGACGTGCGCTTCCAGGACATCGATGCTAGGGTGTATTATAGAGGAGTGGCGTCACGTACGATTTTTGATAAGTTAACGAAGATGACGATGATATTGGGAACCATGCGGGGGAATGGTTTTTAAGTCTGGTTTGGCGCTGTGACGTTAGCCCTTGAACAGGATGGCTATCTGGAATATTTACATTGACAGTTCGGCGATCTTGTTGGCTTTCTTGGATTCCCCTATACCGAAACCCGCGGCACGATGCTAGGAGTAGGCAGTCCCAGATGCCAGGGAAGACGTTTACTTAGGCTTGCGTCTTCCAAGGGTGGAAACGATGTCTTAATTGATATGAGCGTGGATAGTGAGAATTCTCCGGGCTGGCCTAGTTGCTAACTGTCTCTTTACAGTATTAGCTTATCTTGAATATGCATATGTAGCTAATTTGTAGTAATGTTAGTCTTCGAGGGACACTACGACTATTCTTCTTAATGGGAGCTTACTGCTTAGATCAGTAATTGAACGACCTTTGCAGTCTATTATGCTTAAGGAGAACAGAGCAACTTTATTGCCTTGCCCATTATCGCCAGTTCACCATATAGCCTAATTTGGAGTGTTAAATTTACAAGCACTTCTTTCGAAGTTTGGCCCTACGCAGTAGGTACATAGATCAACTCATATTCAAGCGAGGATGGTTGAGGCCTAGCTGCTTTGACGAGAAGTACTTATGCGTAGTCTGCAGGAGAAGCCTATCCAGGGGTACTTCGAGCCGATCATAGCTTGTTTAAACATACGATGTTCTTTTCCGGGATGGCACAGAGCGCTGTGGCTGAAAAGCTTCATTTCTAATGGTTGTTCTCATCAGCTAACGGGTCCTAATATGAAAGCTGAATATCCCTGCATCAAACAAGAACCAATAGGGAAGTTGTCTAGCTTCAGGTGCAAGGACATGATCACCAGGGTAGGCTTTAATATAATAAGACAGGAGTTAGCCCATCGAACCGATATAGTCTAACGGTTTAACTTTTTCTAAAGCCCATCGAGTTTGCTACTGCTTCGATATGGGAGCAAGAATACTTCTCAATCTGGCGCTTGCTGCTAGCTCGGCCATCGCGGCTGGGTTCGATAGTTGTCAAGTGAACTCGTAAGTCTACCTCTGAATATTTTCCCTATCTATTAATTGAAACCGTCTCACCTACAAATAGGTCCTGGCTTGGGTGCGTTTCTACTCGTAGGGACACTGCAACATCTGTATGCAACTCTATTGCTATGCTTCCTCTCAGTATAGCGGCCTCTTCTATAGTCACCTGTGACTGCACCGGTTTCGAGATTAACTACTCGTGAGTAATCGCCCGCATTCATCAGTACGGTAGAAGGTTGCTAATACTTCAGCTACTAGATGTGCGAAAACTTACTGTTCTGGATCTACCTCCTATCAATCTGAACTCCTGGGCTCGTATAGCAGTTGTTCATCGCTATTTTCAGATGGGCCGACAGCTCTTTCTACGACAACACAGGCGAGCTCTACTCCAGTGCCAAGCGCTAGCAGTACACCAATCGCCTCACGCACGACAGTGTCGCCCACTACCGAGACATCTTCTACGGCAGCTATAACCTCAGCACCAAGCACGACGACAAGCGTGGCCACGGTTCAGCAATCAAGTACAACAAGCTCTAGCACGGGAGCTGCTCACCCTGCGCTCGTCTTAAAAGACGGTCTCGGCGGACTTTTAGCATTTGTAGCTGGAATAGCCGCTTTGGTATAGGCTATGCTTAAGTCAACTTTGTTATTTTTGGAGGATAGAACGGATGTCGATCAGTAAAGCCATTCTAATCTTGTGTTTGTGTAAAATACCTAGTGCCAAGTGGTCCGTTCAGTCTCTGGTAGTATACGCAGTAATACCTAGCCAGTACCTCAGTAACAGCAAACATTCTAGGAAAAGAGTATGCTAGTGCCATATAAGATAATCCTGCATTGACATAGTCATATTGCGTAGGGACGCTACTGACTTAGCTAAACGTATCTTGGACGAAAGTCGGGGTCAAGCAAGCCACACACCTAACCCACGGGCTATGGTGGAGGGCGCACTCCCCCACAGAGCAGATGATCTATCATGCATTGCTGATTCGGGCGCCCAGAGCTACGGCGGGTCTGGGATGGGGAGGGCGTAGGTCAAGTGTCAACCCAGGACGTCATGACTCGAACGGGCGGGCTCTCTGAGTCGTTCTATATCCTTTGAACCTAATTCTCCCGGGGCATCAAGATGAATCGGCGGTACGGTAGCTAGTGGCCACAGCGGCTAGTGCGATACCCCGGCTTCGTTTCAAGGTATTTCGGATACTCCCACTTTCCTAGTGGAAGTGTCTCGTGATACGTGGAGTTGGTAACACATCTTAAACAGTGAGACAACTATATATCGCACACAGGTGAGCTTGCACCCTTTGGATACTTGAAAGCTCTATGAACCGAGATGCACTTTTCAAAGGCATTATGACTCGTGGCTTGCCCAAACCCCCAAACTAACGCTGCGGCGAAAGACCGACTGTCGTAACGGTGACCTCCAACTGTTCAAAAATTATCGTTTCTAGGACATGAGATCAGCAGTAGTCTGTCTAAAGCTAAGTACATAGCGTTACGAGCTAAGAGTGCGTAGTTGTTTGGACGTTCCCTTTGACGCGAATCGTTGTGTTCCTACCGTCGTAGCAACTACTTCGATAATGTGAGTGGGCATAGATGGTATGAGGAGTTTAACGAGGCCTCAGAGCTCCGTCGCTCCCCGAAGAGGATATGGAAAATATATGGCTTTCTTTGGATTGAAGGGTTTAACGCTAATCAAAAGTGATCTTCTTGCCTTCAGACTTTTGAACTGCTCCGGTCTTATACGACACAACGGCGGTATCACCATATTTCTTGGGATCCGGAGCAGTTCTAGTAGAAGTTGCCTCGTCTCTCTTGTCTCCCCCTTCCCTCCTTTCGGGCCGTTTTCCGTTCTGTTGAGGTTTCCCATCTCTACCGGGACCGCCTTTCCCGTATCTCTTCTTGTACCTGACCTGGTCGTCTTCTGCGAGCTCAATCTTGAGCTCTCGGCCGTGAAGTCTGTTGACCCACCACTTGCGCATCTGGAACTTCCTCTGCTTGTCCTTTTTCTCTTCGCCATCTCCTGCGTCATCCGCATCCTGGAAGTCGTCCTCCGTCTCGATGTCCTCCTTGATCTTGACGAAGCCCTTCACAGCCCAGGCCGCAGCATCTGCTTCCTTGAACCTGACCCACCCGAAGCCCTTGCACTTCCCGCTGTCTTCGAAGGTCGCGATTTTAGCCCACTCGATCTCTCCGCACTTCTCGAACTGCGCGCGCACATCTTCTTCTGTGACCTGGAACGAGAGATTTCCAACATAGATCTTCCGACTTGCGTTACTCTGCTGTCGAGCGGCTGTAGTCCCAACTGCATTCGCCGCCGCACCATTCTCTGCATCACCTTCAGCTTTCGGGGTAGTTTTCTCCTTTGACGGGCGGCCCTCGAAAGACGTGGCATTCTTGATCAGGACTTTCCGGCCCTCGAACTCGGTCTCCGTGAGCGCCATCGCAGCGATAGCTGACGCTTCGCTGTCGAAATCGACGTATGCAAAGCCCTTATTCAGCGGCTTGTTTGTCTGTGCTGTCTCTCCATTCTGCTGTCTCGCCTGCTTATTGCGGTCTTTGTTGGTCGGCAGGTTCACTCGTGTGATGTTCTCTTCCTTTATTGTGCCTCCGGAGCAGTCCACGAGCCACTTGAAGAGCTCCAACCGCGTCAAGGTGAACGGTAGGTTCCCTATCCAAATTCCATGCTCTGATTTCTTCTTCTCTTTCGCGTCTTTGGTCTTCGGTATTCGGAGTCCGTCGTCGGCCTCATCTTCGCTAGCTAGTTTGGTAGGTAGGGGTTTACCCTTCTTGAGGAGACGTTTGGCTTTCTTGGAGGGTGGCTCTGGAAGGCTGAGATCTACTTCGATCTCGTCTAGCTGAGTTTTGCGCTTTTTGGAAGTGGCTGACGGATCTACCGGCGATGCTGGCTGTTCTACTTCTACAGTCGACATCGTGGATGGTGTGGGCGGACTACCGCAGTTAATTGGCCCGAAAAGAATGACTTGCAGATATGGTGTTGCTGGCTCGCCCTGACGAAACCTTGACAAGAGGCTTGATTTTGCGGTTGTTGGAAGTCCTGATCGAGGATTGGGATTCCTCAATACTAGAAATTTTTCTGGGTCCGATAAGATAATGCACGAATATATGCATATAATGACAGTCAATATGCTTCTTATAAGCATATAGATAAATGCACTTAAATATAGTTATGCTAACATCCACGTGCTTCAACAACGTAGATTCCGAAGTTTTATGAAGTTCGTTCACGAATTTGGCAGTATGCTAATCCTACTGATCAGTTTTGGTATTTTTTTTGGTCAAATTTTCCTACGTGATTACTACGGATCGGATGAGCAGCACCAAGAGTCTGCACTTCTATTTGATTCTATCTAGGAATCCAGGCATCTTCCCAAAATAGCCCAATGCTCTACAGAGTCGTACGTATCTATCATATTCATAAGCTAGATTCAGCAGTTAAACCTCGAGATATATCGGTTATGACGGAATCAGGCCGTGGTGTATTGTGTCGCGTTTCCTCCGTTATTCCTGACAATCACAATAAAGTGGACTAAGATTATCAAAATGGCTTCAATGGAGTCCCTTTATGAGCGACAGGGATACTATTAGTCGAGCACTCTATTGTTTCTCGTAGGTGCTTAAAATTCTCTGAGATTGTTTTACTTGCGGCATTGTTACTCGTAGTTTCCGTTACATGGGCTGTAAGGATATAAAGCACTTGAAAGCGTTGTGTATTTCTAAACTACAGATGCTGAGTCTTGATACCCAGTTGTAAGAATTAATAAGCTAATAGCTTGCAATATCAAAATACAGCTCTAGTTCTACATTTAATCATCGTGCATCTCATCATATGAGGATTTTACCTCTACGCTATCAAACCGTGGCTCGTACCTTATTCATGTTTCCACGACTCATCATCGCGACTAACAACAACCTCATGGACATGCGTCCTATTCTCAACAATCTGCCTCCCATTAACCAAATCATTCTCATCCGCCCTCCTCCCCGCCTCCTCCTCGTCGCTAGCAATCCCCGCCCTAACATGCCGCGCCACAAGCCTCCTCCTCGCCGTCTCAACCTCCACGTCCACGAACCACCGCTCGTCCATGAGCCCCGCGGCCGCGCGCCACGGCTCCTTGTCCAAGACCACGTAGTTCCCCTCGAACACGACGATGCGGTGCCCGGGCTGGATCGCGATGTCGTTCTCCCTGGGGTCCTTGAGCGCGTGGTCGAAGGACGGCGCGAATACCGGCGCGGTCGATGCTGAGAGGGGGGCGCGCAGGGCCTGCACGAGAGACAGGAAGGCTGCGCCGTCGAAGGTGAACTCGGCGCCCCGGCGCGCGTGCGCGGTGGTCGGGTCCGGCAGCGCGGAGAGCTGGGCGCGCGTCAGGTGGTACCCGTCCATGGGCACGAAGGCGGCGATGAGCGGGGCGCCCGGGTGTAGTGTTGTGTGTCGAGCATTGAGGGCTTGTGTCACGATTTGCGAGAGCGTGGTCTTGCCTGTGTGGTGTAAGTAAGTTGTGACGGCTGGTGGGGCGTGAGATATAGGTGAACTACCTGAGCCGGGGATGCCACCTATGGCTATCACTGCTTTCATGTTAGTGGGAGCTCTCGAAAATGCTTAAATAGACGGCTAATCATTTATACTTCTAAAAAATCTATACAGCTTGGATTTATATTTCATGATTTGTATATGAAACGGTACTTACTGAATCGGCGGTCCTCTGGCGTTTGCTGAAACCTATCCCAGGCTTTGTCGATCAAGCTGTTGACTTGGTCATTCATGTCGGCTCTAGTTTGTAGTTATGCGGTGAGAAGGATATGGATTGAATGTTGCATATATTGCTGGACAACTCAAATTTCATAGTTGTGAAATTCAATGTCGAATATTAATCGTATAAAAGCGATTATACATCCATAGAATACCTAATGCCTTTCCTCATGATAGGCGTGAAATCAACACCGCGAAACCAACTACAGGGCAGCCAATGAATGAGCTACCCCTCTATACCCCACTACGCATCGGTTCTGCATCTGCACTAATCTCAAGCCCTTTTTCATCTGCGTTCCCCAGGTCATTTATACAGGCTAGTAATCGAAATATTCCTAGGTGCCCAATGCGCCCTCGTCTATAGCACATTTTAGGAAGTATCTAAATAAGGAAAATAGGACTATTCTTCGTTCACAGAGTAAAAATGAATGAAATCGATGACCTCGACTCCGGGCTTCTGGGCATCGCCCTGTCCGACTCAGACGCCGAATCCGGCGACAACGCAGCAGCCGCCCCTAAGAAAGTCTCACAAGAAGCCCGCACCGCACAGTCCGAGGCCGATTTCCAGGCGGTGAAGCGCACATATCAAGCTAAGGTCGAGAACGGTGAAGTAAGCAACGCACAGCACACCTGGCCATCTCCATTCCCCTCCAGCAGCCTATTCCACCCACCAATTGCGTTTCCGTTATCTTGGCTTAATCAGGTACGAACGCTGTCGGAACCTGGTTCACTCCAGATCCGTTGCATGAATACATGGGGTGCAAGTGTGCTGTACAGTGTGTGTAGGTGGCTCACTCACTAACTCATTGGCTGCAGATATGGAAGACCGTGCGCTTACCGCTCGGCCCGCAGGTGTCGAAGCCCGAGGCACAAACCCTGCTCCATGCTGTCGAGGAACTTTACTTCTTCCGACGGTTCCCCGAGGGAGCTCGATTTGCCAGGTCTGTGATAGATGACGACGTCGGGGTGGGCAAGCTGGACGGGGATACACTTAAGACACTTCTGTACTACGAGAAGAAATGCAGCGATAAGATCACGGGTTGTTAGAACATTTACTGAGGATTACAGTCACGATATCCTAGCTCGGTGAAGAGAGTTACTTTTCAATTCGACGGTGAAATGTCTCGCGGACCAGTTGAACATTACTGTATATCCTATGAGCGTAAAGCAGTTGCCCAGTTGCCGCCTCTACTATCTCTAATAGCCGGACCCTGAACGGGTCGTCCGAAACCGTAGCTTCAAGTCTAAACCTCTATGAAATCAATTTTGTTGGATATACCGGAACGCCTTGCTTTTTATATGCTGTGTCGCCGTTGACGGAGTCGCTGGGCCCTTTGGACCCCCTGAAAAATGCCGCAATCGTCTATCGGGTTCATTGTACAATCATCTCGCAGGTCGATGCGTCATAACTGAGTGGTGAGGTGCGCGGGCCGTGAAAATCATTGTGCCGCGATTAGGCCATCATCTTGCCATGGCTGCGGAGTAATTCCCTCTCGCGCTCCTCGGCGAACACCCGTCGGCTCATCTCGAGCACGCACTCGAAGCCCTCCTTACCCTTCATCGCGTTCTCCTTGAAGCGGGTAACGAGTGAGTCCTCAATGCTGTTTTTTATCCGCTGCCAGCCGCCGCACAGGGCTGTTATCCGTGCTGCCTGCTCGAACTGGGTTTGGCTGGCGCTCAGTGGCCGGTAGATGACCGTCTCTTGAACTCGGACGAGGTTGGCCCATGTGATGTTCTGCGATACCATGGTGACGGTCTTCTCGGCTGGGTTGACGTAGGACGTCTCGAGGACTTGGCTGGTGTCCGTGCAGCCTATGACGGTCTTGAGCCAGTCAGGTACGGATTGCTTGCAGGTGATAAGCCGTTCCGTCCGCAAGATGCCTGTTTGCGCATCGACCTCTCGCGATAATGTGTCAACAGCCATGACATGCGTGGATTTGTTGTTCCATGGGGAGTACTTCTGCCAGTTGGCAGTCGATACTTCCTCCCAGGAGTAATCGAATGTGCACGTGTTCGAGAAAACCTTCATCTTTTCGAGATAGGCGAGTTGAAATGAGATCGGTGCAAGTGCTCCTCTGCAGAGATCCTCGTTATGATGCTGGCTGTGGTGTTGGTGCAATCGTCTACGGCGACTGAGCTTTGTGGTGGCAAAACAGCTCTCGGTCGGATACCGTTCGGGTATCCGGGTCACGAGATATTCTTCGAAACGAAAGTCGAAGGCGAAATGAATGTCGACCAAACAAATGGGACTTCAAACGAGGTCTGGCCGCAAAACGAACAAAGTATCAAGATGCTTTCGTAGCTTTTGTTGATAGCGAAGGTGATAAGATGGCGCGCGGAATGCCGGGACGATGGAGAAAAGAGGAAGCAAAGATGGGGTGCGTGCTTTTTTCAATTGAACCGCCGAAAAATTTCATGCACAAGCCGCAAAGCACTGGAATTGGCTTGTGACTTTTTCGCCTCCAGCGCATTTGTAGCCACCCGAAAGCCCGAGCCACTGAAATCTTCTCTTTTAGAACCTAAACTTAAAATGCTCAGTGTCTATTCCGGATAAGGCTTAGCTCTATCTTATCAGATAACCAGCTCGAAACCTTGTCCATGGTCGCCCCGCTGATTAGTCACATCCCACACAGTCCAGAACCCCACGGAGAGGTTTTACAAGATCGATCTAGGCAGGTACAGAGTAGTTCGCCACCGTATTCTACTACACCTACATGTCGCCTCTTTTAATTCAAGGTCTGATTAAGTTCCGACAGCTTGTTACATTGGGCCTGATAATGAAGTCCCAGTCTAGTTTAACCCAAGTTGTTGCCATGGTATGTACGAGATACAGTATATTTAAGGATCCCTCACTGTGCCTGCCGACGAACATACCTAGGTACCTAACTGCTTATTGATAATGAAAACTAAAGTTTATAGTGTTGATGGTATATTTCACACTGTATTTTCCATATCAATTACCCAGCTTCGACAATATTAAAATTTTTTACATACCGGTTAAAATCACATTCGTAAAGTGCCTAGCTGTCGTTACTTTAACTTCTGAGCTCATACTATAACCTACGTGGATTGTTATTCTTGTGTTTAGAAACAAGTGGTGAAGAGTAATTCTATTAGCTGAATAAGAGGAATCCCTGTACAGCTTAACTACAAACAGCGCACCGTGCCTTGAAGAGTTACATAAACTATCCCAAACAGAGCCCCAGATACAGATTGCAGGGAATATTCAATGGAGGGTGCATTCAATAACCCTCTCGAGCTTGCTAGTACATGGGCGCTTTTCTCCGCACTTCTGCAACACGTAAATAAACCAACAGTATTAAAGTCCCTTCCCCATTCGACTAACTATACCTTTAGAGCTTAGAGGATACATAGATCGCAGCTTACTATGCCGTTAGTGTGAATGGACGGTACATACGTAGGAGAAAACCGCCCTGGATTGCGGTAACATGGATAATATTTACCCTCATTAATGATTATGGTATAGTGAAAGGAAAGTTTGGGTTATGTAATACGAAGTTCAGCCCAATTCGACAACGTCGATATTTCTTAAATTGAAAAATAGAGCCGCTCTCCAGGGGAGGGGTTTACAGACCACTCACGCTCTTACATTCGACTTCCGTATTCCAATCTAGTCCTCAGTATAGCGGCCACCCACCTCATTCTTTAAGACCAGCCCCTAATCACGTATGATAGCTAGCATGACAACGACTACAAATATACCTAGCCCTGAGCAACCTACTTCTTTCTTGTGAAGTTATCGCTTGCTTAGTTTGCCCTAAGCCAATTGAATGGTCTTGACTGAATATATGTTGGTAAAGCGTAGGATTCTGCTCCACGCAACTGACGATGGCAGAGCTTAGAATCCTTGAATGTAGAACAACTGTCCTCAGCTCATTTTAGGGGCTATATGATGTTGGGCTATGAGAAAGAACGAGGTCCTACCAACTGCCTCTGCCCCTTCATTCCTTTTGTCTCCCCTCCTATATAATTGCTGCAGTTCAACGCCGTTCAGTATTATAGAGGGTAGGAGATACTCCCTTTTCCTACACTAGAAAATTGAAAGCAAACTCAAGCTATGTGAAAGTACCCTTGTGTTAAGCTTCGAACCCTGCGGCGTAAATCGTTTTATTACCCCTTAACGAGCCCAACATGACAAGCCACTCCCGAGCCCCAAATGACTACAGCATAGGATGGATTTCAGCGCTACCAAGGGAGCAGACAGCGGCCATCGCTATGCCAGACCATATTCACGCCAAGCTACCTAGACTAACAAACGATATCAACGACTACACCTTGGGATCTATCGGGCAGCCATAATATTGTGATTGTCTATCTCCCAAAGGGCAAGATTGCAACGAGCTCCGCAGCCAAGGCAGCCACTCACATGATCGCCGGCTTCCCGTCCATCAAGTTTGGCTTGATGGTTGGCATAGACGGCGGCATCCTCTAGTTTCTCAAGGTTCTTAATTTTACCTCTCTTCCGAGTCTGGGTAAAATAATACTATCTGTATTCCTAAATGGTTTCTTTGCTACAGTCATGCATTCTACTATCTCTAAGACTATCAGTCCCCTTACATGAGGTAGGAAAGGTCTTCTAGATTTGGGCGCGTATTCATATGGTTGCAACTAACAGACTTCTTGGCAATGTTAGCCGTGTGGCAAAGCATCAAGTCAATCACTTCGACGTAACTGCGTAAAAGTGGCCCGCCCCAATTGGTCTTATTACATGACGCGGACGGGAATAGCTACACCTAACAGCGTATGTTGGTTTATACGATGACGCAGGTAAAGTTCTAGATAATTGCAACGTTGATCGTGTAAACACTTCACCGTACCCTACAGCCTTGATCATATTCACATAGTCATCGAGGAATTTCTGTTGTAGGCTTTAGTACAACAATTGGCTTCTAGTAAGGAAGGCGTAGCTAATCTAGCTCAAATTCTCGCCCTGGAAGGCCAGCAAACTAACTAGACTTATATAGAAAAGTCAACGAAATGTAACACGACTGAATCAATGAACTCCCCATGTGTGGCTTAATCCCACAAACTGCCACAATAAATACAGTTCAGCTTCTACTTGCTGGAAGTAGAGTTGATCTTAACTATTAAGATACCTAAGGCTAAGACCTACTAGCTGTCAGAACTATGAAGCAGGGATACATACGCTCCACATTCAATGCCAACACATATAAAAGGGCTGTAAGCCTCCAACCTGGATAATAGAAGTTAGACTTCTAGATAATCAACAGGATTACCAAGTACCTACTTTGACACTAGTATGGGAAGAAGGAAAGACTTATAGAGTTATATTTAAACTGTTTCTGCAGGTTCTGATTATAGCTTTGGAAAAGGTAAGTCCAATCTTTACTAAAGTTGAATTGTTCAAAATGAGAGCGCATGTGCATTTGACTGTATTTTTTGATTACAATGCTACACATGTTTATTTTCTAATTGATAAGCTGTAATCTAACTTGTTAGTGCGTATTGCTACTAACCTGTTATAGGGGTTGGGCTGGGGTTGGGAACGCATAAGTTGCCATCAGTGTCTTGAACAAATCGTCCTCGAGAAGTTGCATTGCAGTAGGGCGGTTCTCAGGTAGGTATGATAGTCCCCTCTCTAGTATAGATAACACAAGTTCCCGCTCCTTAGGACTTACATCTGGCCGAAGTCTGGTGATCTTTGATTTAAGAGCTAATGTTAACTCTGGCTTCCGCATCTGGTCATACCATGTAGCATCGACTGGCCCATTGCCATCGTAGAGATTTTCCCAGGCTACTGGGAGGGGCCCAAGAGTATCAACGGTAAAGGATAGCACCTCAGAATTGTCAGCACCGCTGAATAAAGGACAAGCACAGTATAACTCTGCAAAGAGGCACATGTAGCTCCACATGTCAGAAGCAAAACTCGGGTCTTTACCATGAAGTACTTCTGGTGCACAATATACAGCGGGAGAGCGTAGCTTTCGAATAACTGGAGTGCCGGCTTTCATCGCCACGCCGAAGTCACCAAGAACGATTTTGTCTCCGACCATACTCTCGTGGAAGCTATCGTGGGCTTGCATTGGCATAACAAGCTCACCTCTTTTCCACTGGGTTGGAAACAGTGGCATTTTGCGAGGGCGTCCAAGGTATTCGTATTTCGTGGCGGCATTAAATCCCTTCGGAGGATGAAGGCTATAGAGCACATTGAAACTGGTCAGGTCTACCGAGGAGATTGTCTTTTAGTATCATATTACTTTAATAGGGTAAATTCTATGTTTCGGCTCACCTCGATGCACGATTCCAATATCGTGTAACTGCTTCAGGGCTTGTAGTAGTTGTAAGCTAGCCGATATCCTGGTCGCTGCTGGCTTCCTTTTGCGATAATCTTTAATATTTGGGCCATGTAAGGGAAAAACAAGGACCCTATGATCACCAATAAAACCTCGAAGGAAGAAAGTCTCCTGATAGATTAAAAGACTAGAAGTATCCTGCACGGTATTGATGATCCTGTTCTGCATATCATATTCCTGCTCGCCGGAGTCTCCAGGCACCATGATTTTGAGAGCGACATGCCTTTTCGTGACCAGATCGTGTGCCATCCATACAACTGAGAAGCTGCCGTGGCCGAGTTTGTGCTCGACGCGATATCTTTGAGCAAGGATTTCCCCAATGTAAATAGGATAGTATAAGCCTTGGGTGTATCGGTCTACTTGTTCGGCAATTTCCTGGATCCCACTCTCGTCATTTTGGGTTACAAAGTAGCCCCGATCAATGTCAGTGTCATGATCAATCGACATATTGGTTGCCCCTTTTTCCACTGGGGACTCAGCTATTCGTATTATGCGCTAATATAGACATATACATAGATAATCCTAGCAAAAGTAAATGCAGACCCAACCGTAAATATAACATATTCTAATGACAGTAGCACAGCATTATCAGTATAGATTTCTTTAATCTCATTTCTGTATTCCCCGAGTCTAATGAGTATACAGGGACGAGCAATCAGTTCTGTGCATCCTGAATGTCACGTCCTTTGTACTTGAATTTTCTTCAAGTATTGTAGCTGTAGAAATCCTAGCGCCTAGGAGTACTTGCAAGTAGCCCAGCAAATATCCAGCTACCCACTCGCAACGAAATCGACTATAGATCCACGCACGTAACATAGTCAATTTGTTGCTCGTGTTTTCAGCCGTAGTAAGTTATCAACTCTTAAAATTCTTCCATTGCTAAGGTGTTTAGAAAGAGATACAGAAATAGTTTCGTTAGCTTCACTTCCGTACCGGCAGCGAACTATTGATCTGGTTGATTGATGCTCAGTCTATGTATCAAGTGCTTGGGTTTTCGTGACCTCATACCGTACTTTGTCTCACGGTTGCGTTGTCATGCCATGTTTCATGTCTACGACAATCAGTCCCGCAACCAGGTTCTGACGACGCTAGGAGTGGAAACATACATGATTTCGTTTATAATGACAACGAGCTTGGAATGTAACCCTGATCGTGCCATCATTGGTAGAAGTAGCTGACTAAAGAAACAATCTACAATGCCGCTACCACCCGAGTGTCCTTGGCGCACACTTCTAGTTTGGAGAGAATACCACCCTGTCTAGCTGGCTTGATCCATAGTATGTATGGAGTCGATTACCCGGAAAACAGCCAGCCACAGGAAGCCATAGTGTAGTATGGTGTTAGCCGTCTCGTATAAGCGCTGGGCGATGCTGGGCGTATTGCGCGTTTATTGAAACGTTTGTAGGTACTGGAGCCAAGACTAAGCGGAGTATACTCACGATCTTTATCGAATATCCCTAATCAGTATCGAAAAAAGCTCTTCTAATAAACATAACTAGTATGTAGAAACGTTGAGACCGGACCCGGATTAATTTCTGGGCACAGGGCTGGGCTAGTGCACGGAGTAGGACTGCCGCGGTACCCCAGCTAATTAGCTTGTGGAAGCGGAGTGCCTCTGGCTTTGCTAGAATTAGACAAGACCCTGGGAGTTTTCTAGAAGCTGCGGCTCGAGCTAACAGAATATCTTCATGTTAACACGAGGCGATATGGATCTACCCTGTAGTGCTTTTTATTTAGCGCCCTGTCAAGTGGCCCATACACTATACATAGCATCCTTATGACTTAGCTACTGGGTAGATTATGTCCAGCTGTCCGGGCAGACATAGTATCTCCTAGTCGAAAAGTATTCTGTAATAGATGCCAACTGCTACGGAGATTAAGATAGTCATTGATCGGCTCGAATAGATATGTATGCAATCCATAGTATGTAGCAGAAACTGTGGGAAATACCTAGTATAATGTGTTGTTTGTGGAGTCTCGCGCACACAGACGTAGAGAGCGCCCAATTGCCCTTTGTTCTAGACTTTTAGGTATCTGTGCGTACTTGTATGCGTATCGAGCGGTAGGCGACCAATTTGGCATTGGTCGGACTGCATTCCGCCTAAATGACATGTTGTAAACACTCGAGCGAGTTGAATTTAGATTGAGCTAAACGCGCCACGAATAGACCCGGAGCAAACACGGCATAAACCTCACGATACCGCACCTGTTCACTGCAGAGGTCTCTTCACTGCACGTGAGAGAAATACGAGACGGCGAAATAAAGCGGTATGTGAAAGAAATTCGGTAGCTTCCAGGGCGGGTCTTCGGGGGGCTCATGCGCGCTTGGCATCGCTCTAGTCTCCTCGTATTTTTCCTTAGCTCATCATGCTTATGATGTCAACGAGACTATCCCGCTATCCACCTTTGCGGCTGTCACGCCGGTGGACTTGTGATATTGACCGAAGATGTTGCCATGTGAGTATGGATGTATGTATATAACTTGACTGAACTTCCCTTCAAGTTATCATCATTATCATCATCACCACCACCATCAACAACAAACCCCATTCCACAATATCCACTTCTCATAAATCAACTCCAACTCCAACCAACAAACTCCAACCGACACTCTCAAGTCAACTTTCAATCATCGCCAAAATGTTCGCCAACGTTCTTTCACTCGCTCTCTTTGCCGGTGCCGCCATGGCTTCTCCTTGCCCGGCCACCACCTCGCCAACCACATCGTCCACTGCCATCGTTGCTGGCGACAAGTTCGGCTTGCTAGCTCTGCGCTCCGCCAGCCCCATCCACTTCGCTCAGTTCGGTGCTGCGCTCAGCTCCATCTTCTTGGATCTGCCCGCCCAGAACGCCACCTGCGACGACGGAAGCAAGCCCACCACGGCAAACTACGCCACCTTTACCCTGTCTGAGGACGGCGGTCTCTACCTCTACGCCGCCAGTGCCACCCCCCAGCAGCTGTTCGTTGACCGCTCCGGCATGGGCCAGGGCAAGCTCGGGTACACCACTGGCGCCCAGCCCGCCCCCAAGAACGGCGAGCGCACTGCCTTCACCATCGACGAGGCCGGTGACCTGTCCTTCAACGGCGCCGGCTTCATTGCCTGCCCCAACAGCATCGACGGTGCCTGGAGCGTCTGGGTCGATGCCGGCGTGGCTGAACCCGCCGGCAACTCTGGCTGCCTCGGACTCTCCGCTCGTGCTACCAAGATCGCCGATGCGGCCAACAGCTGCCTCTACACCCAGTAGAAAATTGGCGGTAATAGCACCTACGGGGCTGGAGGAGTATATAATGGCCTATATAATGTTTGAATTTGTATTACAGCATGGTTTGGTACCAGGATTTAGAAAAAAACCTACAAGTACATAGATATGACACTTCTACCGAGCGAGGATAGCGACTGCAGCAGCAGTTAATGCGCTACCAGCTATGGAATAAATTTAATTTCACATTCTTATCAAACAACTGGTCTTGGTACACCCTACTTTCACACTAATAACTGTTTGCCACTTCGGTGATGCAGGATGCCATCATGGTAGCACGGCAATGTGTAGGTTATACTTGCGCTGCATATTGGACCGGCCCGCTTGGCTTATTCGAGGAGTATGATAGTAGAGGCTATAAAGGTGAGCTAATCTACAGCAGTGCATATACCGCGTTTTTATACTCAACCATTCTAGAGACTATATTACAAACTCTTTTCTCTCATCACTCTCCCTGTCAGCTCCAAATCCCTTGGGAGCTGAGTCTTACACTAGGTATTTAGCTCTTGTTCTCACAGAATCTTAGTATTAGCTGTACCTAGTCTATATCAGCAGCCTATAGATTAGGATCGTCAACGTATCTCAGTCGTAGGCGTATCACGCTTGACCACAGGTGGAGCACTGCGCTTTCTACTGTGGCACTGTTATGTAAGTACGACGATGGGTCCGCCCGGCGCCCGTGGCATCATGAATCGGATATACATTGCATCGTATGTCTATATTTGACTCAATGGGATACCCTCTTTTATAACACGAGAGGGCAGTCTCTTATGCGAGTAGTTTGACAGAAAGGGTCTCTCATAGGAATACAAAAATCGATGGATTTGGATTTGGTAAGGATTGATGCGACACATTATTCTAACCAGGGTTGAAATTTAGTAATACTAATTTAGTATTAGTCAGTACTAATACTAACTTAGTTTAGTATTACCTAGTACTAAGACTAACTAAGTTTAGTACTGCTTAGTACTAATACTAATACTAAAATACTAAGAAATACTAGTACTAAATACTAAGTACTAAAATCTACTGCTTAGCTATTATTTTAACTGCTTGCATTATAAAGCTACAGCTGTAAGCTATAGCTGCGTACAGACCACTTGATTTACCTAAGTAATTATTCTTATATACAAGCGTTTACAGCTTATATAAGTGAATATTTTAATACTTAGTATTATATTAAATACTAACTTAATATTACTAAATTAGTATTAGTATTTTGAAAATAGTACTAATACTAGCTTAGTACTTGAAAAATTAGTACTAAAGTAAGTACTAATCTAGTAATACTAAATTAGTCCTAATTACTAAGGTATTAAATTTCAACCCTGATTCTAACTGTTTGGCAGCTTGTGGGGTGAATAAGGATGCGCAACCAAGCCAACCTTGTTATGCCACTCCACCCTAGTAGATGCATAATTTCTTCGATAGGTTCGTAACCATTACCTCCTTTTACGTCTTTATTATTTCCGACTTTTACAATCTCCGTCATACTATACTGTAATCATAATGCGACATCTCCTGCATGCATTCTTTTCAATTGCAAATGCCACGGTAGTGAAATATATTCTGAATCGATGGCAACGTGGCTGAGTGGTTAAAGCGTATGACTAGAAATCATATCCCTTCGGGGTCGTAGGTTCAAATCCTGCCGTTGTCGATTCCCCATTCTTGGTAGTTTGAGAAGCTGGCGTCTGTACTACTATGGTGAGATTATGTAATATTCACTACGATCTTTTTAGACAGCTGGCGACTGGTGATCCGACAAAGTACAAAGTACAGCAGGTATTCACTCCTTTCTTCGACTTTGCGCATCAGCCTTTAAAAAGGGAGGGCCACACCTAATGAGTAGATCGAAAAATTAAGCTGCTATCTAAGGAGGAATTAGGTAGTTTATATTTTACAGCTTACCTGCACTACCTGCACATGGAAGTAAACAAATAAAAGAATTCATAGATACCTCTCAATCTCTGGATTGAGAACGCTAGGCAGACCGAGAGTTGGCGCAGTGCGCTAGCACTAACTTACTCGGCACACTGACCACTAAATATGTGCTCTGTAAATTAGCGTACTTATCCCCTGATTCGCTCTACCTCGGTTGTTCGAAGGGCACGATTACCTGTTCCATCTCCTAAGTAAGTGCGACACCATTTCAATATCAGCATATGAACTACGTCGCATATTTTGAACGCGAAGCGACATGTCTTATGAAGGCATAGCTAGAGACGGTTTTAGCTGTAGTTTCGGCAGGTTCTTCGCTGAGCCTGGTCATGTGGAACGCGTGTCAGGAGTCGCTCTGCGAGACGCCTTCCTACCAAAACAGACCCCCGCCGGAAACAAATTCATTCGCGATGGTGGTGAAAGGTTCGTTCGAGGCCAGTTTAAGCACTACGATGTCACGTTCGATGAGAGAGAATTCTCTGGGAATGGTACCCTCCTTCTCAAGAAAATTCTGCGGGCGGGGAAATGCGACGAGGTGCCTGATCGCATCACCAAATTGCGTGCGGAGATGCATGCAGAGTGGCTAACACAGCTGAGCCTCGAGCAACTTTCTGGCCAGCCGGAATGGGCTATGGAAAAGTATTTCCTGACGTCCGGAAAACCAGATCGCGCAAAAACTTCGGCCGTGATCGGGATTCCGCTGGATAAGTATAGCTCGTACCGTGCGGACCAGATGAGGAAGGCCGCGAGCGAAATTACTGGACTTCACCAAGCGACGGGCCATGGACCTAAGACACAAACCATATTCATGGGCTGGGACTCCGCCGCGGTAGGAAAGGCAGCAAAAGGGCATGCGGCTAAGGAGACGAAAGCCGCTAAGGCCGCAGACGAGGAGCGGGAGAAAGAGCGCGCCGCATCCCACGCCGACTATTTGAAAACCCTCAAGCGGAGAAAGGGTTCTCGAAAGTTTTCGCCCGTTGGAGAATACATTGTAGACTGTAGTGAGATCGAGGCACAGTGGCCAGACCTAGCAGAAGACTTGACTTTTGATATCTGCGCGACCGCCGAATCTGGGGTTTTCGAGGCATCATTCGATTTCGGTGTCCTCGAGGGAGTTATGATTTTAAGCACCGACAAGACAGCATTAAACGAATATTGCTTCCAACAAGATTCCGATAACGGCGACAGTGAAGACGACGACGACGATACCGGGATCGAAACTGGCTCCAAGAGGAAAGCTACCGTTTCTGCTCCTCGAGGCCGTGATAAACGATCTAAGCAGCCCAAAGCTTTAACTTCTAAAACTTTGAAGTTCTACTGCAAGATCAGATGCACAGAGACCGGCGAGGGGCAAATATTTGCTACACCAGAGGAAGGTACTGTCATCTTCAAGGGCGAGAATATGGTTGAATTTTCGGCGGTAGCCAGCTTGCCTTGTGTAGGCAGTGCGGTAAATTTCACAGGGCGGAAGATCACGGACACAGGTGATCCGTCCGGGAAGGCATGGTCTGATTATTCGGAAGGGGTAGCTGAAAGTGCGCGAATTAGGAGATGGCATTAGATGTAATATCATATGCTTCCTAAAGTTCATTTCTAGGAGAGACCTCAAGATGCGCTATCGCTAGGCTTAGAAATGGACAACGCGCATCAATCACGACAAGCCGTTCCTTTATTACCTTCTGAAACCTTTACGTATTCACAATTGCACCTAAGAGACTTGGTCATATAGAAGCACTGCATAGGGACGCTTATAGTAAATTGCCACTGGAAACGGACGCCGTTAATCCATGATTGACTGAATAGTATATATTAGGTATACATGGGGCTCTACGCGACATACAGGCGATGTAATCTTTTTCTAATTGCCTAATGAGTTAATTGGCAAGAAATACTATGGTAGAACTGGAAAGCTACTACCTCCAAGTGTAGACAAGCAAGGGTCCAGGGGTATATCTGTGTATATAGGAATCAACAATGTACCTGGGCTAAAAACAACCATATTTATCTCTATAGGCTTCAGAACCTATAGCAATGGCTGGCTGACCTGTCCGCATCACCTCTATATCTACCCCGGCGCCGAAGTGAAGTTTCACATCAGGCCGCTCTGGACTCCGGTGGCAGGTCTATATCAAGCCCGAATCTATGCCACGATAGCCTTAATACAGGCAACGGCTACAGTAGGCAATATCTCAATCCCGAAGAGGGGGGGGAATCAATCCGTAAATACAGATAGGCCTTGGATTACGCTTTTCTCGTTGAATCTCTAGTTATAGGACTCTAGGAACATCTTCGGCGTCTAAAAGGTAGCCCCATTTAACGTTGAAGTCGTTACAACTTACCGGCACAGTCAAGTCCAGAGCTCAAACGTACTTTGGTGATTCCAAAAAAAAGTTTAATTAAGAAACCTGTCATATCGAAGTTTTTCCCCACTCCGTTTCCGGCGTTATAAACCACCCTGCTTCGATATCGAGGTGAATTTATAACTCTTAGATAATTTTTTTATATAAATCAAATACAATCATTTCATGATATGATATAATACCTGTCATATATAATAAATAAACTTACTTTTAAATTACCACTTAGGCCGGCTGTGGCAATAGATGCGATCCGATTAGGTAAGTTTTCCATTGTACTACCTGGGTAGCAAGGCCTATTCGCCGTCGACTGGCCACGTCACCTTTTCCCACGTGGTACAATAAATATTAAGAGTTGAGGGCCATCGCTCAGCCTGACCATCTTTCCCCTCTCTATGATATTTAGAATACTTCACGATCTCGCTTTATATAACTCATTTAAGCAATACACAGACAATGGTAAAGTTACTCAGTGCTTAATACCCCAACATCTTGTGCTAATAGTTATCTCGCCTAATAGGAAACTATAGTTGAATCCATACCAGGGCCTGGACCCGCTTGCCTACGGCCACGAACCGCTGACCTTGCCCGACAAGTTCAGGATAAAGCAGCTCAGATTTCGCGAAACGAACACCAACCTAAAGGTGAGGCATCTTACTCGTGTAGCTGAGTAGCGTGTTTACAAAATAATTTATTAGTGGCAACGCGTGCAGCGAAAGCGATGAAAGAGCTAGCCAAAATGATGGAACTCATTCAATCCAGACGAATCTCTTATCCTAGTCTCGACCCCATCCTCCAGCACATTTTTAGAACAATAACAGAATATGGAAACTACGTGGAATCACAAAATCCCAAATCTACTTTAGGCCGTCTCTGGCATAGATTTCGTAGAGATCTAGAATCGAACAAGATTTTGCTCGAGCTCGAAGGGACAAAGGAGGAATTGTGCGAAGTAAGCTAAAACCCAACATTAACTAATTACTATTATCCACGAGCGCAATCTAACAATAGCTATTGCAAACATCCAGCGATTTGATATGCAATCGATTAAACTGCTGTATGGTCTACAGAAAAATGCAGAAACGGCGTCATTACAATATTCGAATGCGGACCTGTCCCAACTCGTTGAAAATGATATTAATAAATGGCACCCAAAAAAACCAAACGTAAACATTTCACGACTAGAAACAATGATCAACTCATGCTACCTCAACGGGAATGGGGGTGAGATACGAGCGCAAATCTGCTTGCTAATTGATTTCCAAGCTGGTTGTGACAGATTAGCTGCGTATTTCTCTTGCTGTTCCCGGCCGGTGGAAGATAGCTTTCCCCAAAACAACACTGGACCCGGGGAAATTAGGCTTGAGTCAGATCCCGATTCATCCTGCCCTGTCATCTTGTGGGTTTATCATAATGTTTGCGTCCAGATAGAGATGATCATGTTAGAAAGCAACGTCTTCAACATCAACTACCAACAAGCTAGTGAAGAGCTCGATGATTTTGCAAAAAGAATATTTCAACATATTAGAAATGGCATGGTTGCTAGGCGAGATCGAAGGGACTTAGTAAAGATCCCGGCCCCAAAATCTCCAGATCAGACCATGGTTGGAGAAACATTCGACATCGAGATCAATACCGGCCCCAGCGGGGAGTATTACGATGATGTTAAATACGAAAGTCAGGTAAGTAGAACAACATTTCTATCACATGGCGCCGGGCCCCACAGCGTATTACGAGAGGCTACGGTCTGCTTAGCATGCACTGCAAGTATTTGTTTGTGCTGTTAGACTTTAGTATACTATCTAAAAGTTTATCAATTAATATAGACGCTCTCTAGAATATAGTCTTCGCAATGGCGAAAGACTTTGAAACTTACCGAAAATATACTTTCCTCGCAACTGCAATTGGGGAGGCAAAAATCGACTTCAACTTTGCGCACCGCAAAACGTTCAACTCTACAACTGTGAGCGTGAGTGTCTTGATAATTAGTTAGGTTGTCTGCCACAAGGACCTAGGACTAAGGATATGGGACTAGAGTCAACATGACTACAGTTATCTATAATTTCAAGGTTTTCGAGGAATGTATTTTTCTTCTTGTTGCAGGGCCTTAGTGGCATCCAAATGTATATATAGTTTTATGAAAACCTTAGCTAAAAAAATCCGGGAGAAAATAATGGCCAGCAAATAGCCTAGCTCCTTAGCAATAAATTCTAAAGCGGTTGGAGCGGCGAACTGTCAGATTTGGTGCTTTTGCAGTGACATCTGGCACAGGCAAGATTAGGTTGGAGTAGATGTACTTTAAATTCTTTTGATTTTATTGGCTACAAGACCTTTGTATAAAAGTCTCGGGGCCGAAAAGGCATTTAAGGGGCTTTCTCTGGTACCCCCCTCGTTGCCTCCCTCCAAGTCCATCCTTTACTCCAACTTCATCATTTTCACATTGTCGCCCTTCGCAAACTCTAATCGCGGTGGTTCCCAAGTATGTTCAAATAAAAATAGAATTTAACTCAAGTACGTCGAGTTTCATAATAATACTAATGTGAATCAGTCATGCAAGCTAGTGCAATAGGTGCTGCCGTTTTGTCTCTAGCAGCAGACGCCACTCGGGTGACTTGCGGAGCGAAATCATATGGAATATTAGATCGAGAAGACGCCGAAATCGAAAGAACGGAACGAGATGCAAGAAAAGTTCGCCAACTTGAAGCGAGTATCCAGGACTATCAGCACTTCCTAGGGGCAGTCGCCAAGGTGGAAGAACCGATCAAAAAGGGGCCACAGGGTTTTATTGATCCAAAATGGGTTCATGGATTAGATATTCCAAAATTGTTCAACAAACAACATTTGTTCGACAAGTTGGCCATCGTTTTCGACCCTTTCGAGTGTGAATTTGCAGCTTTAAATCCAGTCATGTTGTACAGTATGTATATACCTCATCATCTGCATTGCTACAAGTTATTTGTGAAGTCTGACAATAACCATCTCAGGGAATGATTATGATGTGATTGATCTACCGTCTTTTAATTATCCATTCGACATAATAACCATCTTCGGTGACGATATCGATGATGGTCATAAACACACGGGCGGGGCTGAGACTGAGTGGACATTTATGGCAAAAGCCAAGTCCAAACCGTACAAACGTGGCGACAAGAGTGCTCGCGAGCAGGTTGTCACTTATCCGCTTGTCGCACTTGGAAGGACAGTTATCCTCCAACGGCTATCACATATAATCTCAAAGTTGTATGTCCTCAAAACAAAGCCGTCACGGGTTCAGGGAGATACATATGAACGGCATTATGATATGAGAACACTCAAATCTAGCCATGTTGAGACCGACATCAACAAATCTGACATGGAAGAAGGCAAAAAAAGCTCGGCATTGCACCATGTCGCGCGGAGGATGATGAGAGACATCTTGCTAAAGGATGAAATGGTGGAATTCGCACAAGGGAGGAACGACTTGGACGCAGTCACCAATAGATCGCTGGAACGCATTATGCGTGTACGGATGGATGTGTTGCAGCCAGTAGAAAGCCAAGCCGACCCGTCGAGATTGCATCACGAGGCCGCACAAGTACTAGCAGAATGGGTAGCAAGCAGCGGAGATGTCCAAGACGCCGCCAACCACTTGCTAAATGCCGCGAAGGAGCATGAGTCGAAAATTATACGAAAGGTACTAGAGCAAGATGAAAAGCCACCAGCCATTGATTCAAGCATTGCGATTGAGTTGCAGTTCGCTGCACAACGGGGCATGGCGTCAGTTCTTGAATACCTATTCAGCTTGTCTGATGGTACAATAAATGCGCGTTCCGCGATCAATCAACGAGGTGACGACGGTTACACGCCCCTTTCTCTTGCCGCAATTGGGGGTCATGTTGGGGCCGTCACGATACTCCTCGAGCACGAACCGGATGTGGACTTGGAGGACCACCACGGTCGGACAGCACTCTCTCTTGCTGCTGGAAACGGGCACCTCAACGTAGTGGACGCCCTTCTACAGCAAAAGTCCAATCCCAACGCTGGGGATTACTCGGGTCGCACACCGCTCTCTTGGGCAGCGACAGGAGATAGCCGTCGTGGCGGCAGCTATCGTATGATCAAATCCCTCGTAGCAAGAGGTGCCAACGTGAACTTGACTGACAAGACTGGCCGGTCACCGTTATCTTGGGCTGCCCAGATGGGGAATGACGAAGCTGTAATGGGGCTCCTCCTTGAGGAGGCTGAGCCGGACCTTGCAGACGAGGCGAATAGACGCACCCCATTATGGTGGGCAGCCGGATCTGGTTATAATAACATCGTTTGCAGTCTGCTGGATACGGGCGCACGACCGGATAGCCATGACAGGTTTGGACGAACACCGCTATCGTGGGCTGCGGCGAACGGGCATGCAGATGTTGTCGCCTTGTTATTGAATTCGAAGGTGATGGTTGACTCAAGGGACAAGAAGTACGGCCGCACACCAATGAGCTGGGCTGCAGAGGCTGGTCACCACGTGATTGTGTCTCGATTGATAGATCATGATGCTAATTTAAATAGCCTGAGCCTTCCCCAGGGCAGCAACTTGCTAGGTCGCCCTCCTTTATCATTTGCAGCGGCACAGGGTCATCTAGAAGTTGTTGAAATCCTGATCAAGCATAGTGCCAGTGTCGACCCCCCTTATGGACCAGCTTCCCGAGAGGTCGAGGAGCTGGTTTCCTCCCAGTATTCACGTTTTCCCCGGGACAACTTCTCACGCCCTACGTTCATCCCAGGAAACAAGCTTACGCGAGCTTCTTTGTCTTGGGCTGCCGGCAACGGACACGCGGAGGTAGTAAAAGAATTGCTTGGCGCCGGGTCACAGCCGGACTTTGCTGACGAATACGGCCGCACGGCTTTGTGGTATGCAGCGCGCAACGGCCACGGCCCTGTAACGGCGCTGTTGCTAACGAAAGGTGCCGACCCAAACATTAGAGATTGTAAGGGCTCTTCGGCATTAGACCAGGGATACCTGATGGAGCATAGCGGCGTTGTAAGAAAGATCCGGGACGAACAAGCAGAGCAGCCTGCGCCATCCGGCAAATGGCGGATTGCCCTCCGCCGCACAAGGAAAGTCATAAATCTGCGGCTTGGCCCTTCGTCAAAACGCCGTGTTCTCGGATTATAAATGAGTTAATGATATATTAGCTGAAGGGGGTTTTGAAGCGCCGAAAGTGGTAAAAGGTTCACACTCGCTTTTATCTAAATCTAGGCTTAGGTTTTTCTCTTTATAACTTGGAGCCGCAATGCCTTTATATAGTTATTAGCAATAAATGTTGTTATAAAATATAACTTTATAAAAATAAAGCTTTTAAAGATAACTTTTTAATTTTTAATTAATATTTTATTATAATATTTAAATAAAATAATATTAATTATTTTATAAAGAATTTATATATTTAAATAAAATAAAAATTATAATATAAATAATTATTAAAAGTTTTATTATTAATTTAATAATATAGTTAAAGTTTAAACAGTTAAACTATTAAAACATAGTTTTTAATAAAAAAATATAAAATATTAAAATGTTAAAACTTAATGTTTAATAAATTTATATTAATAAAATTAATTTATATAATGTTATACTTTATATTTTTAATTATTTTTAAAATATTTAATAATATTTAAATAATTAATAATTATATTTATAATTTAAATAAAAACTATAAATTTAGAATTGTTTTATTATTTTATATATTATATTAAATTTGTTAAATTTAAATATATATAAAATATAAAGCGATTAATTAAATTATTTAATTATATAAAACTATTTTCTTAATATATAATAATAAAAATAAATAATATATAAATTGTTTAAAATATTAAAATTAAATAATAAATAAATTTAATAAAGAAATTTAAAAAATTATAATATAAAAATAAAATAATTATATAATTTATATTATTGTTTATAATAAAGTTAAATTTATTTATAAATAATAATTGTAATAATTTATATAAGCTATTAACTTTTATATTTATTTTATTAATTATAAATTAAAGCTTATATACTTTGTTATAATATAACTTTGCGATTTTTATTAATTTATAAAAACTACGATTTTTAAAATGATTTATTTTAAAGAATTTATTTTGTAAAACTTATTTTAAAAAAACTTCAGTTAAATTTTACAACTTTATTTATAACTTTATTTGTAGTTTTATATATTTATATACTTTGTATAATATATATATATAATTTAGTTTTTTTTTTTTTTTTTTTTTAAAAAAAAATTTTAGTTAATAAAATTAATGAATTAGTTTTTATATTTTTTATAATTATAATATTATTTTAAAATCATTTTTTATTTGTTAATAAATATTTAATTTAAATATATAACTATTATTTATTTTATATAGTTTATATATAATAAATAAATTATTTTAATTATATATTTAAAATAAAATTATTAATATAATATATTATTTATATTTTTAAAAAAAATATTATTATTTAAAAATTTAAAGTTAATTTAAATTATAATTTAAATTATAATTATAATTATAATTTTAATTATTATTTTGTTTATTATTTTATTATTTATAAAATTTATTAATAATAAAAATAAATTTTATAAATTAATTTTATATTAATAATTTAAAATAGCGAATTAAAACAATAATAATAATTTTAAATAAAAAAAAACTTATTATTAAATAAAATATTATTGCTATATAAAAGATTTAAATTAACTTTTTTTATTAATAAATAATTATATTGTAAAAATAATTTAATTTTATTACATTTTTTAAACAAAAATATAAAAGCAGTATTTTTAAAAAAGTTGCAAATATTACTTTTTAATTTTATAATATAGCTATGTAGTTTATATTTAAAAAACTTTTAATTAAATTTAATAGTTAATATATTATTTATTAAAACAAAATTAAAACAAAAATTAAATATTTGAAAAAGTTTATTAGTAATAAAAACAAATTTAACATTTAAGTTTATAAATTTATTAATAAATTTAAAAAAAAATTATTTTTTATAATAAAAAAAATTAAATATATTATTTGCTATTTTAATATAAAAAATTTATTTTATAATTAATAAAAACTTATTATTAATTTATTATTTAATTATTTAATAATATAATTAAAATAGTTTAAATATTAATTATTATTTATTATAATTTAAATTAAATTATAATAGTTTAATAAATTTTTATTAAATATTATTATTAACTTTTTAAATAAATAAAAATTTATTAATTTATTTTATATTTTAATAGTTTTATTTAAAAAATAAAAATATTTAAATTAAAATAAATTTAGTTTTTATAAAAATATTTAAATATTAATTTTAATAATAAAATTTTTAAAATTAATATTAAGTTAAATTTTATATATAAAAAGTTTTATAATAAAGTTTTTAAAACTATTTATAATTATTAATAATTGTTTAAATAAAATTAAAAAAATAAAATTTTAAATATAGCTAATTTTAAAAAAAGCTTTTATTTTAATAATAAATTTAATAAAATTAAAAAAAAACTAAGTTTTTTTAAAATAATAAATATAAAAAGTTAATTAATAATTAAAAAGAAATATATTAAAATAATAATATTTGTTTTAATTATAAAAAAAAAAATATATAATTAAAAAATATTTTTAAAAAAAAACAATATATTAGCTATTTAAAAAATAAAAAACTATAATAAATCAAAATTTAATAAATTTTTTAATTTTAAAAATTTAAAAAATAAATAAAATTAACAAAAGTTTTTATATTAATTTAAATATTTATTATAACTAGTATAAATAATTTAAACAATTTATTAAACTTTTTTTAAACTATATAAATATAAATTAATAAAATTAAAATTATAACTATTATTTTATATAATATTAAAACTTAAATTAATTTATTAATTAATTAATAATTAGTTTAGAAAATTAAATATTATTAATTAATTATTATAATAAAATAATTAATAAAATAAAATAAATATTAAAAGTTAATTTAAAAATGAATAAATATTATTTTTTTAATTAAAAATTTAAAATTATTAATATTAATTATTAAATAATAATTAGTTTATATTAATTATTAAAATAAAATATTTTAATAAATTGTTAATATAAATAATTTATTTAATTTAATAAAATTTTTATTTTTATATAATTTTTTTATATAATTATTATTTTATTAAAAATTAAAACTAAAAAAATTATTAATTTAAAAATTTAATAAAATATAAACTAATATAATAAAATAATTAAAAAGTAATATTATATTTTATAATAAAATAAAATAACTTTAAAAATAAAAGCTAAATTAAAAAAAGGTAATTTTAAATATTATTAAAAAATATTATAAAATAATATATTAATTAATAATATAATTTAAAATTTTAAAATTTAAATTATTAATATAAAAATTATAATTTAATTAAAATAAAATTATATAAATAATTTAAATTAAATTTATTAAAAAAGCTTAATATATTTAATAAATTAATTTTAATTTAATATATTATAAAAATATTTAATATTAATTAAATAATTAATATTAATATTTTATATTAAAAATAATAAAATATTTTTAATAATAAATTAATATTTTTTTATTTAATAAAAATTTAAAATATATTAAATTAATAAAATAGTTAATATTTAAAAAATTAATTTATTTAAAAAGATTTTTTTAAAATTTAATTAATTAAAATATTATTGTTTTAATTTAATTATAATATAGTTTTAAAACTTAATAATAAGTTTAAAAATAATAGTTTTTTATAATATTATATATTAATTTAATATATTTTTTTTTTAAAAAAAAAAAATAAAAAAACTATTAAAATTAAAATTTATTAAATTAAATATAAACTTAAATATAATATTTATTTTATTTATATTTAAATTTTATTTAATTAATAAAAAGTTTTATATTAATTTTTAATAAAAAAATTAGTTTTTAAAAAATTAAATTGTTTAAATTTTTTAATTAATTATTATTAATAATTAAATTTTATTTTTTAATTATATTTTAAATTTAATTAAAAATTTATTATTAAATAGTTTTATTACTTAATTTAAAAATAAAATTTATATAATAATAAAATTTTATTAATATTTAGTTATATAATTTATTTAATTAATTTATTAATATATATATTAATAATATTTTAATTTATTTTAATAAAACTTTAAAATATTAAAAATAATATAAAAAAATAATATATTATTTATATAAAGTTAATTTTTAAAAAAATATTTATAAGTTTTGTTTTAAAACTATTATTATTAATTATTTAAATATAATTTTAAAAACTAGCTAAAATATTAAAATAAATTTAAAAAAAATTAAAGCAATTTTAAATTAAAAGTTTAAAAATTTTAAAACTATAATATTAATTTAATTATTTTTAAAATTTTATAACTTTATAAAAACATTTATTTATTATATTAATAATATTTTTAAACTATTTATATATTTATTAAAAAAAAACTATAAATAAAAATTAAAACTAAAATAATAAAAAGCTTTTAAAATAATAAAAAAACTAATTATTTTAGTTTTTATATAAGTTTTTTTTTAATTTAAAGTTTTAATATATATTAAAATAAATATTTTATATAATATAATTAAAAAAACTATTTAATAAAAATAAAAAAACAATAAATAAAAGTTTATTAATTATTTTTTAAAAATTATAATTTTATATAAATAAGTTTATTTAATTTAAAACTAAAAAATATTAATAATAATATAAATTTTTAAATATAATTATTTTAAATTAATAAATATATAGTTTTAAATAATTATTAATTATTAAATATTAATTTATTAATTAATTAAAAAAGCTTTTTTAAAAAAATAAATTAAATAAATAAATTTTTTAAATAATTTTAATATTATTTTTTAATATAAAAACAAAAAATAATGTTGTAATTAATATATTTTTTTAAAAAATAGTTAATTTATTAATAATTAAAGCTTAAAAATAAAAAATAAAACTTTTATATTTATTAAATTAAATATAATCAAAAGTTTTATACCTATTTTTTAATTTATTAAAACTAAAATATTAATTATAAAAAATATAAATTTAATTAATTTAAAGTTTAAAAAACTATAATAAAAAAATTATAATTTAATATTAATAAATTATTAAAATTAAAACAAATTAATATAAATATTAAAATAAAATTATTTTTAATTTTTTTTTAAAAAAAACTTATATTAATTTATTATTAATTATTATAAATATAAATAAATATAATAAAAAAATAAAAATAAAAATCTTTAAATTATTATATTTAATATTTATATTATAAAATATTTAAAAATATATAATAATAAATAATAAAAATATATTTTTAAATTAATATAAATATAATTATATTTAAATATTTATTAATAAATTTAATAAAATTATTATTATTTTTTTTAATTAAAAAATAAATAATATAAAAAAACTAATATTAAAATATTATTATATATTATATTATATTTTTAATATATTAAAAACTTAGTTTTTTAATAATATTAAATTATTTATTTTAAAATTTATAAAAATATTAAATTTATTAATAAATATTAAATATAAATAAAACAATATATATTATTTATAAATATAAAATATTATAAAAAAAATAAATTATAACTTAAATTAAAAATTATATTTTAATATAAATAAATATTAAAATAATTAAAATATATATTTATTAATTTTAAACTTTATTTATAATATTTTATAATATTTAATTATTAATATAATATTTTTAAAAATAATATTTAAAATTAAGTTTTAAAATTATGTAATTTTTATATTTAAAAATTCTTTTTTATAAATAAATAAACTAAATAAATATAAAAATTAATTAATTAAATGTAATAAATTTAAAAGTTTATATATAAAATTATTAAAATTATATAAAAAAAATAAAAAATTTAAATTAATAAAAAATAAAAACTTATTAATTTTTTTAAATATAATAAAATATTTTTATATAAAAAAAGCTTTTTAATATATATTTTAATAATTTATTTTAATTTATAATATTTTAAATTATTTAAAATTTTTAAATAAAAAAAAATATAACTATAAATTAAATATATTAAATTTATAATAAAAAAAGATTATTTTATATAAATAAATTAAAAAAAATAAACAATAATTTATTATTATAATAGTTATAAATTTTATTATTAATTAAAAAAATTAATAATAAATTAAAATTTAAAATAAATTAAATATTAAAATTAAAAAACTATAATATTAAATTTTATAAAAAAGTTATAATTTTAATAATATTTAATATTTTATAAAAAACTTTAAAAATATATTTATTATATAAAACTATTATTATTTAAATAAATTAACTAAATTAAAATTATTAATTAAATTATAAAATTAAATAAAAATAATAGTTATAAATAAGTTTATAAAAAACTATAAAAACAATAATAAAATATTTAATTTAAATATTATATTTAATTAATTTTGATTTAATTTTTAATTTTTAAAAAAAATAATATAATAATTTATATAAATTATTAACTTTTATATTTATTTTATTAATTATAAATTAAAACTTATAAATTTTATTATAATATAATTTTATAATTTTTATTAATTTATAAAAACTATAATTTTTAAAATAATTTATTTTAAAAAATTTATTTTATAAAATTTATTTTAAAAAAATTTTAATTAAATTTTATAATTTTATTTATAATTTTATTTATAGTTTTATATATTTATATATTTTATATAATATATATATATAATTTTTTTTTTTTTTTTTTTTTTTTTTTAAAGAAATTTTTAATTAATAAAATTAATTAATTAGTTTTTATATTTTTTATAATTATAACAATAATTAAATTAAATATTTTTAATATTTATTTATAAAGTTTATTTTAAAACTTTTATTTATTATATTATTTTAAAGTTTTTTTATATTAAATTATTAAATAATATTATATTAAAATTAATTATATATAAATTAAACTTTATATATATATTGTTTTTTATATAATTATTAAATATTATATATAATAGCTTTATAAATTTATTTTTATTTATATTTTTAATTATTTTTTTATATTTTATATAAATTATATTTTTAATATAATTTTTATTTAAATATTAATAATTTTAAATATATAAATAATAAATAAATAAAAATATAAATTTTTAAAAAAACAATAATTTAAATTTTATTTATTTTAATAATTTTTTTATAGTTTTTTTAAATTTAATTTTTATTAAAATTGCTTAAATAACATTATTTACAAAAGCTATTATATAAAATAATTTTATTTTTTTAAATAAAGTTTAATTAATTTATTATAATAGTTTTTTTTTAAAAGTTTTAAATTTAAAAATATAGTTTTTAATATTATATTATTTTTTTATTAATAAATAAAATAAACTTTAATAATATTATAAAAAAGAAATTTTAAAAATAGTAATAAAAAGTTATAATATTATAAATTAATTAATATTAACTTAATTATTTAAATAAATTAAATAGCTTTATTATATAAATAAATAAATAATTTGATTTATTATTACTTTAAATTATTTTATATATATATATATAAGTAATTTTTTTATAAAAGAATTTTTAACTTTTTTGTTTTTTTTTTATTAATTTTTTATATAATATAGCTTTATTTATTTAAAGCTTTGTTTTTTTTATAAACTTTATATAATAGTTTATAAATTATTTATATTTATAAAATATAAAAAGTATTTTTAAATATTTTTGATAAAAAAACTAAATTATAATAATTATTATAATAATATTAATATTTAAAAAATAAATTAATTTAATTTTTAATAAATTATAACTATTTATAATTATAAATAATAAATAACTTTTTTTAACTTTTTATATAAAAACTAATATTTAAATATATTTTAAAAAAACTAGTTAAAATGTTTTAATTATTATAAAAATTAAAAAAAACAATAAATTAATTATTTTAGTTTTTTTAATAAAAAGCTTTTAAAATTAAATATAAAACTTTTCTTTTATATATAAATATTATATTTTAAATTAAAAAAACTTTGTTTAAAAAATTAATTATTTATTAAAAAAATATATTATTAAATTATATAAATTTAAAAAATTAATTAATAAAAATACTTTTATTAATTTAATTAAATATTTTAATATTTTATTTTAAACAATAAAAATTAAATTTTTAATAATAAAAATATATTAATAATAAATTAAAAATTTATATAATTTAATTATATTATTTATTTAATATATAAAAACTTTTATTAATTAAATTAAAAAATTTAACAAAATTATAATTAATAAAAAAAAACAATTAAATTATTTAATAATAAATAATAATAAAAAATATATTTAAGTTTTATATTAAATAAACTATTAATTATTTATTTTAAATCATAAAAATAATTATTAATAAATATAATTATATTTAAAAATTATAAAATAAAATTAATTAATATATTATTAATTTATCTTTTTATAAAAAATAATTTTTTAAAATTTATTTAAATAAATAAAAAATTTTATAAATTAATTAAAATATTTATTTTTATTTTTTATAATAATAAAAATAAAAATAATATTAAATTTAAAATATAGCTATATATTATAAAAAAATTAATTAATTATTAATAAAAATTAATTTATTAATAATATTATTAAAATAATTAATATTAAAATTTATATAAATAATAAAGTTATTAATTATTTATTTTTATATTTAATTAAAAATTATTTTAATTAATTAATTATTATTAAAATATTTTTTAATTATTTTAAATAAAATTATAAAAATATAAATATTAATAAAAAATTTAAATGAAAATATTTCTTTTTTAATTTTAATAATTATATTTTAATTATTTTTTTTAATTTTAAAACTAATTTTATTTATTTAATTAAAAAAATTAAATTAAAAAAAAAATTTAAAAAAAATATTTTAAAAATAAATTATTTAATAAATTATTAAATGTTTTTTTTATTTATTTAAATAATTATATTTTTTTTAATTAATATATTAAATTTTATATTTTATTAATTTATTAAATATATATAAATAATAAAGAATATAAAATTAATTAATTAGTTTTTTTTAATAATATTAATAAATTTAATTAATATATTATTTATAATAATATTAATAATATTTTAAAAAATATTATTAATAATAAAAGCAGTAATATTAAAATTAATTATATTAATATTAAAGTTTTAATAATTTAAAATTATAATATTTTAAATAATTTTAAATTATTAAAGCTAATAAAAAAAAGCAAATATTTATAAAATATTATAATTATATTTATTAATTTTGATAATAAAACAAAAGTTTTAAAAAATATTATTATAAAAAAAATTAAAATTTTTTTTTTTAAAAAAGTAATTTTAAATAAACTAAACTTTTATTTAAAAAAAATATTATAAAAAAATTATATAAATAATAAATTAAATTTAATAAATAAATATTTAAAAAAATAATTTTTATTATATATATATATATTATAAATAATAATAAATTTTTATTAATTATTAAAAACTTTTTTAAAAATATAAAAATAAATATATATATAAATATAAATATATTATTTATAAAAAAAATTGTAAAAATATTAAACTTTTTAATAATTATTTAATTTTATTTTTAATTAATTTTTAAATATAATAATAAAAAATAAAATTTATTAAAACTGTTTTATTAATATTTTTATAAATATAAAAAAAAAATTTTAAAAATATATTTTTAATAATAATATTTTTTTATATTTATAAAATAATTATTAAAAAACTTTAGTTTTAAAAATATAATATATTTTTTAATTATTAAAAATATAAATTAATATTTCTATTTAATTATTTATTTAATTAATATTTTAATTAAAATTTAGTTATAAATTAAATAAAAATATAATTTATAAATTTTAAATATTAAATAAATATAAATTATTTAAATATAAAGTTTTTTTTTAAAAAAAAAAATAATTATATTAATAAAAAAACATTAAAAAAAAATCAAATAATATTTTAAATTTTAATTATTAAATAATTTAACTTTATATAAAAAAATATAGCTAAAATATAATATAATTTAAATAATCAATTAATTATTTTTTAAAATTTTTAAAAAAAAAACTTAAAAAAAAAATAAAAAAATTATTTTATAATAAAAAATTAACAATTTAAACTTTTATAAAATATAAAAAAATAAATTAAAATAATATAAAGTTTAACTTTTAATAAAAATAGCTAATATTATTATTATTATTTTTAATATATTAATTATATATAATAATTTTATATAATAAATATAAATTATTATTATTTATAAAATTAATATATTTTTTAAAAATAAAAATAAAAAAGTTTTATAAAAAAATTTTATAAATAATTTTTAAAAAATATTATAATTTATTATATAAATTTAATAAAATAAACTTTAATATTTTTTTATTTTAATAATTTAAAATTAATTATAAAATAAAATTTATTAAAAATAAAACTTTTAATAATTTTTAATATAATTTTTTATATAAAATATTATTAAATAAATTAAAAATAATTTATAAATATTTAATTAATAATTTATAAATAAATTTTTTTTAATTTAATAATATATTTTATATTTTTTTAATATTATTTATAAAAAAATTAAAAAAAAAGTTAAAATTTTATATAAATTATTAAAAATTTAATAAATTAATAAAAAAAAACAAATATTTTATATTTTTAATTAAAAAAATATTGTTATAACTTTTTAAAATTAATATATTTATTAAATTAAATATAAAATTTAAATAAAAAAATTAAATAATTTTTTATATATATTATAAATTTTTTAATTATAAAATATTTTTATTTAATTTAATTAATATTTTTATTATATTTTAAAATTATATTAATAATATATTATTTAATTATTTAAATAATTTTTATAATATATATATAAATAATATTTTTATTTATTTAATTAATTTTAAAAATTATTAAAAATATATATAATTAATATTATAATAATTATATATTATTAAATTTTAAATAAATTTTAAAAAATTTAAATTTTATATTATAAAAATTAAATTTTTAAAATATATTATTAATATAAACAATATTTAAATTAATTTAATTAAAATAAAAATAATAAAAAATTAAAAAGTTTTTATTATTATAAAAAGTTTATAAAAAATTATAACTAAATTATTAAATTTATAATATAATTAATAAAAAAAATTAACTTTTTTATAAATTAATAAATATAATTAAATATTTTTATAATTAAAAAAAGTTTTTATATTTTATTTAATATTATAATATTATAAATATAATTTATTTATTAAAATTAAAATTGATATTTTTAATAATATAATTATAAATATTTTATTATAAAAATATAAAAATAATTAATATTTAATTATATATTATTTTAAAATTTTATATAATATTAAATTAAATTATAAAATTTTTAATAAAAAAATATTTATAATATTTTTAACTTTTAAAAAATAATAATTTAAATTAATTAATAATTATATTAAACTATTTTTAATAATAATTAATTATTAAATTTTATAATATTTTAATTAAAAATAATATATAAATTTATAATAAATAAAATAAATAAAACTATTTATAAAATATAATTTTTATATTATTTATTGTTTTAAAAAATAATATATTAATTAATATTTTATTAAAAAAATATAAAAATATTTAATAATTTTTAAATTTATAAATAATTTATTAAATTAAATTATTTGTTATAAAGTTATAAAAAAATATAAAAGTTTTATTAAATTTTTAATTAATTATAAAAATATTTAAAAAAAAATAAAAAAAACTTTAATATAAAAATTTAATATAAAAAAATTATTTTTAATAATAATAATTTATAATAATTAATTAATAATTTTATTATTTATAATAAAAAATATATAATTTTTAACTTTTTATATTTATATATATAATTTATTTAAAAAATATATAATAAAATATTTAATATATATTTAAAAAAAAAATATATATATAAACTTTTTATAAAATATTATTAATAGTTTAAATTTAAAAAAAAGTATAATATATATATTTTTAATTATATAAAATATTATTTTATAAAAGTTTTATATAATTAAATATTTAATAAATTTTATTATTTTTTTATTTTAAATTATATTTAAAAATATTTAATTATAAATTTTAAATAAATATTTAAAGATAAATATAGTTATAGTAATATATTAATTATAATAAATTAATTAAAAAAAAATATACATTATATTATATATTATATAAATAATTATAAAAAATGTTATATAAATATATTATAAAAGTTTTTTTAATATTTTTAAAATATTAATTATATTAATTTTTAATAAAAAGTTTTAGTTTATATTTATTTTTATAAATAAATTATATAAAATTATAAAAGTTTATTATATTTTAATATTTATAAATTATTATAAAATGAAAAAATAAATTAAAATTATAAATAAATATTTAAATTAATAATTTTAATTTTATATTAATTATTATTAAAATAATTATTTTAAATAAATTTTAATTATAAATTATATATAAATATTATTACTTTATAAATTTATTAAATTATTATTTTATAAAATTAAAATTAAATTTTTAATATTATTTTATTTTAATTAAAAAAATTATATAATTTATAAATTTTATTAAAAAAAAAGTAAATATATATAATATTATATAATTATATAAACTAATAAAAAATATTAAAATTTTAATTTTAATATAAATAATATAATATTGTTATAATTATAATAATTAATAATTTATTAATATAAGTTTTTTAAATATTAAGTTTAATAATTTAATATTTTATATTTTTTTAATATTATATAAAAAATATATTTTAATAATTTAAAAGCTTAAACTTTAAATGTAACATTATATTAAGTTATTTAAAAGCTATAAATTTAAAATATAATAAAAAAATAAATATATAACTTTTTAATATTTATTAATAACTAAGTTTCATTTTTGTTTATAAATAATATAAATATAAATAAATAAATATTTTTAAGTTTAATTATAAAGTTAACATTAATTAAAAATTAATTAGTTTTATTAAATCGAAATTAGCTTTTATATATATATATATATTATATAAAAGTTAATTATAAAAAAAAGTAATATAATGTTATTATAATTATAATAATTAATAATTTATTAATATAAGTTTTTTAAATATTAAATTTAATAATTTAACATTTTATACTTTTTTAATATTATATAAAAGATATATTTTAATAGTTTAAAAGTTTAAACTTTAAATATAATAAATAATTAATAAACTTTTAAATAAATTTAATTATTTAATAATATAATAAATATATAAAACTTTTTTAAAAAAAAATAATATATTTATATTATAAGTTTTTTTATTTTAAAAAATTATAAATTAATATTATATTAATTAATTACAAAAGTATTTTAATAGTTTATTAATAAAATAAAATATTTAAACTTAAAAATAAAAAAAAATTTAAAATAAAAAAAATATATATAATATATTTATATTATTAAAAATTATAATATTAAATTAATTAAAAAAACTAAAATGTTAATAATAAATAATATTATAATAAAAACGTTTAAAATAATTTTATATTATTAAAAAAGTTTATAATAATAATTTAAATATAATAAAATTATTATTAAAATTAAAAAATTAACTATAAATAATTTAAAATAATATTATTAAAAAATTTTATAAAAATAACAGTTTGTTAATTTTATAAAAAAAAAAAAATATATAAAAAATATATTTAAAATATAATATTAAAAAAAATAATAATATTTATATATAAAAAAGCTATATTATAATTTAAAAAAAAAAGTTTAATAATTAATAATATAATAAATATTTAAAATAATTTTTTTTTTATTAAAAAATAATTAATTAAAATTTATATATTTAATTTTTATAATTTATAAATAAGTTTATTATATTAAATTTATAAAAAAAGTAAAGTGTTAAATAAATAAAGTTATATTATATAAAAAATTTATAAAAAAAAAAAAAAAAAAAGTTAAAAATTTTTTTATATAAAAATTATTTATATATATATATAAAATAGTTTAAAATAACAATAAATAAATTATTTATTTATTTAAATAATTAATAGTTTTGATATTAATTAATTTATAATTACTTTTTTTTAATAAATTATAATAAGCTTTTTTTATAATTAATATTATTAAATTTTAATAATAATATATTTTAAATATATTTTATATATATATATATATTTTTTTTTTATATAATTAATAAATTATTACTAATATAAAAACTTTTAATAATATAATTTTATATTATTTATAATTATTGATTTAATTTTAAAAAAAGTTTTATTATATTTTAATTATTATTATAAAAAGTTTTTAATAATATAAAATTATTTTTAAAGTTTTTACTATAATATTATTTATTATTAATATTTTATTTTTTTTAATTAATTTAATATTATAATTTTTAATAATATAATTATATTATATATATTTTTTTTCTTTTAAACTTTTTTTTTTATTTTTAAATTTAAATATTTTATTTTTAAAACTATTAACTTTTTAATTTATTAATAAATTATTAAAATATTTTTATAAATAATTAATATAATATTAATTTATTAATTATTATAATAATAAAACTTATAATATAAATATATTATTATTATTTTTTAATATTTTATATATTTATTATATTATAAAATAATTAAATTTATTTAAAAGTTTTTTAATATTTTAAAATTGTTGTTTTTTTAATATAAATATATAATTGTTTATATTAAAATTAAAATTATAATATTTTTAATTAATTTATTTAATTATATAGTTTTAAATATATTTTAAACTTTTTTTAATAAAATTTATAAATTATGTAATTTTTTTTATTTTGTTTTATATATTTATTTATAATATTGTTTTAATTATTAATAAATATTTAAATTTTTTTTAAATTATATAGTTTTTTTAATTAAAATAAAATAATATAAAAAATTTTATTTTAATTTTATAAAATAATAAAACTTATATATAATTTATTATAAAAATTTATTTAAAATAATTATTTTAATAATAATTAATATAAAATTAAAATTATTAGTTTAAATATTTATTTATAGTTTTAATTTATTAAATAATTTTATAATAATTTATAAATATTAATGTAATTAATTTTTTAAAAACTTTAAAAAAACATTTATAATATATTTATATAATATTTTTTATAGTTATTTTTATAATATAAAATATAATTTATATATTTTTTTTTAAATAGTTTGTTATAATTAATATATTATTAAAACTATATTGATTTTTAAATATTTATTTAAAATTAATAATTAAATATTATTATATATAATTTAAAATAAAAAAATAATATAAATTTATTAAATATTTTATTATATAAAACTTTTATAAAATAATATTTAATATAATTAATAATATATATATTATAATTATTTTTAAAATTAAATTATTAATAATATTTTATAAAAACTTTATATATATATTTTTTTTTAAATATATTAAAAATATTTTATTATATATTTTTTAAATAAATTAAATATAAAAATATAAAAAATTAATAATTATAAATTTTTTATTAAAAATAATTAAATTATTAATTATTTATTATAAATTATTTTTATTAAAAATAATTTTTTTATAATATATTTTTATATTAAAGTTTTTTTTATTTTTTTAAAATATTGTTATAATTAATTAAAAATTTAATAAAGTTTTTATATTTTTTTATAATTTTATAATAAATAATTTAATTTATTTAATTATTTATATAAATATATTATAAATAAAATTATTTATTAATTAAAAAATTATTAAATATTTTTATGTTTTTTTTTTTTTTTTTTATATAGAATAAAATTTTTATATTTTTTTATTAATATATTAATTAATATATATATTTTTTTTTAAAATAATATAATATAAAAGTTATATTTTATAAATAGTTTAATTTATTTTATTTATTATAAATTTAAATATTATTTTCAAAAAAAAAATTTTAAAATTTAATAATTAATTATTATAAAAAATAATTTAAATAATTTATAAATTAATAATATTATAAATATTTTTTTATTAAAAATTTTATAATTTAATTTAATATTTTATAAAATTTTAAAATAATAAATAATTAAATATTATTTATTATTATATTTTTATAATAATATATTAATAATTATATTATTAATAATATTTATTTTAATTTTTATATATAAATTATATTTATTATATTATAATATTAAATAAAACATTAATATTTTTTTTAATTATATAAAAATTTAATTATATTTTTAAATTTATAAAAAAATTATGTTTTTTTTAATTAATTATATTATAAAAATAATAGTTTTATTATAATTTTTAATAAATATTTTATAAAAATTATAAAATTTTTAAAAAAATTATATTTTTTTTATAATAATAAAACATTTTAATTTTTTATTATATTTATTTTAATTAAATTAATTTAAATATTATTTATATTAATAATATATTTTAAAAATTTAAATTTTTTTAAATTTATTTAAAATTTTATAATATATAATTATTATAATATAAATTATATATATTTTTTATAATTTTTTATATTATTAAAATAAATAAAAATATTATTTATATATTAATTATATAAATTATTTTAAATAATTAAATAATATATTTTTAATATATTTTTAAAATATAATAAATTTATAAATTAAATTAAATAAAAATATTTTATATTTAAAAAATTTATAATATATATAAAAAATTATTAAATGTTTATATTTAAATTTTATATATATTTAATTAAATATTTATTATATATTTAATTTAATAAATATATTAATTTTAAATAATTATAATAATATTTTTTAATTTAAAATAAAAAATATATTTCTTTTTTTATTAATTTGTTAAATTTATAATAATTTATATAAAATTTTAATTTTTTATTAAATTTTTTTATAAATAATATTAATAATATATAAAAAATATTATTAAATTTAATAAAGTTTTTATATAAATTATTAATTAAATATTTATAAATTATTTTTAATTTATTTAAAAATATTTTATATAAAAAATTATATTAAAAATTATTAAAAAGTTTATTTTTTATAAATTTAATTTTATAGATTATTTTTAATTTATAAAATAATAAAATATTAAAATTAATTTTATTAAATATATATAATAAATTATAATATTTTTAAAAAAATATTTATAACGTTTTTTTTTTAAAAAGTTTTTTTTTTTATTTTTAATAAATTTATTAATTTTATAAAAAATAATAATTTATATTTATTATATAAAATTATTTTAAAAAATTAATATATTAAAAATAGTTATATTAAAATTAATTATTTTTATAAATAACTTAATTTTATATTATTTTAATTTATTGTTTTATATTTTATAAAATTTTATATTATTTATTTTTTATTATAATATAATTTTTTTATTTTTTTATTAAACTTTTTTTTTTTTTATTTTTATTAAAATATAAAAATTATTATTTAAATTATATTATATTTTATTTAAACTTTTTTTAATAAAGTTTAATTATTTAATAATAAATATTAAAAATATTATTTAATTTTTTTTAATATTTTTTTATTATTATAAATATTTTTGTTTTTTTTTAATTAATTTTATATTTTATTAATTTATATTAATTTAATATTTTAAACTTTTAAATTATATTTTTATTTAATTTATATTTAAGTTTTAATTAAAATAATAATTTAAAAAATAATTAAATAAAAATATTATTTAATTTTTATAATAATTAAAAAATATATTATATTTTTTAAACTAAAACTTTTTAATAATAATTTTATAAATTTATAAAAATATTATTATTAAAAATATATTTTTAAAGTTTTTTTTTATATTTATAAAAATAATAAAAAAAAAGTTTAATATTTTTATAATTTTTTTACTAAATAATATATTTATATTTATATATATATTTATTTTTATATTTTTAAAAGAAATTTTAATAATTAATAAAAGTTTATTATTATTTATAATATATATATAATAAAAGCTTTTTTTTTAAATATTTATTTATTAAATTTAATTTATTATTTATAATATTTTTTTATAATATTTTTATTTTTTTAATTCTTTTTATAATAATATTTTTTAAAGTTTTTATTTTATTATAAAAATTAATAAATATAATTATAATTATTTATAAATATGTTTTTTTTTTAATATTATTTAAAAAATAATTTTTTAATATATGTTTTTTTTATTAATAATTAAAATATTTGTTTTTTTTAATTAATTTTAATAATTTAAAATTATTTAAAAAGTTATAGTTTTTTATAATTAAAATTTTATTAATATTGTTATTTATTTTAATATTATTATTTTTATTATAAATATTATATAAAATTAATTTAATTATATTATTAAAAAAAATTAATTAATTAATTTTATATTTAATATTATATTTTTTATTATTTATATATATTTAATAAATTAATTAAATATAAAAATAAATATTTAATAATTTTATTATTAATATAAATTTTAATATTAATTATTTTTATAATTTTATTAATAAATTAATATTTATTAATAATTAATTAATTTTTTATAATATATAATTATATTTTCAATTTAATATTGTTTTTATTTTTATTATTATAAAAAATAAATATAAATATTTTAATTAATTTATAAAATTTTTTATTGATTTAAATAAATTTTAAAATATTATTTTTATAAAAAAATAAGTTTATAATATATTAATTAGTTTTATTTAATAATAGCTACTTTTAACTTTTAAAGTAAATAATTAATAATTTATTTAAAATAAAAATTAAAAACAAGTTTTTTATTATTATTTTTTATTAAATAGTTTAGTTGTTAAATTAATGATTTAATAAAACTTATATATATGCATTAAGTATATATAATTAAAACTTAAACTAGGACTTTTATTAAATAACTAAAAAAATAAAAAATATAAAGATTTATTAAAATTTATAAAATTTATAAATTTTATATATATATATATAAAAATAATTTATATATAATTTTTTTAGTTATATTTTTTTTTATACAATATATATATAAATTAATATAAAACTTTAAAATTTAAAAATAAACTTTAAATTTTATAAATTATTTTAAATCTTTTTATATATATATATATATAAAATTTTATTAATACTAATTAATAATTATAAAATATAATTATAAATTAATAAAATAAAAAAATAAAAATTAATTATTGTTAAAAATAACTTTTATATTTTTTTTATTTTTTTTTATATAAAAAGTAAATTATTATTTATATTAATTAGTTAAAAAAATATCGAATTAACTATTAAATAAAAAAAACTTAACTATTATAAAATTAAAATTGATTTTATATAATAGTTTAATTATTTTTATATAAAAATTAACAAAACTATAAACTATTTTATATATTTATTTTTTTAATTATTTTATTTATTTTATTTTTTTTTACTTTATTATTTTCTATAACTATATTAATATTTGTAACAAAAATAACTATAGCAGCTATAGCTATAACAGCTAAATAAACTTAAAACAATAAATTAACAGCTTTATATAATAAAAATAAATTTATATATAAAAATATAGTTAAAAGTAATAATATTTAAATAAAAATTTAAAAAAAACAAATCGATTTTAAATATTAAAATATAACTATTAACTTTAATTAATTTATTAAACTTTTATAATTAATAATATATTTTATAAAATATTTATAAAATTATATATAATTAAAAATTAAAAGTAAATAATTTATAAAAATATTTATAATAAATTTTAATAATTAAATAAAACTAATATTAATAAATACTAGTTATATATTTTAAAAAAAATTTATTGTTATTATTAAAAACAATAAAAATATTAAAATATATAAAAAATTATTTAAAAACAAACTTTTATATATTATTAAAAAATATATAAATAAAAATAATAAAAACTTAAATAATAATATATTTATATAAATAGTTTTAATATTTATATTAATAAATATATTAAAACTTTTAGTTATATAAATAAATTATTTAATATTATAACTAATTATATTAAAACTAATAATATTAATATATATTTTAATATTTAATATAAATAATTAAATATTTTTTTTTTTTATATAAACAAAAACTTAAAAATTTATATTTACTTTTAAAATTTTTATTATATATTTTATATTTTTATTTATATATAAAAATCAATTATATAAACTTTTTTTTATTTAAATTATTTATAATAATTTAATTGAAATAATTTAATTTATTATATTTACTAAAATATAATAATTTAATTAAAACTATAGCAATAAATTATATAATATATTATATAATAAAATTTAAATTTTTATTTTAATATATTATTAATTTAAAATTATTAAAAAACAATATTATATAATATTTTTTTTTATATTAAAAAAAAAAGCTAAATAATATTATTTTAATTATATTAGTTTAATATATAAATAAAACAAAATTTATATAATATTTAATAATTATTTTAATATAATAATTAATTATAATTAATATTAAATTAATTAAATTATTATTATTTTTATATAAATAAAATAAAATAATTTAATAAAAATAATATTTAAAATATTAAAAATTATAATTAATAAATTTTAATTTATATAATATATTTTAAAATTTAACTATTATAAAAAAATATTATTTTATATAATAATTATATAAATATATTTTAATATATTTAAGTTTAAATTTGTTTTAATTAATTAAAAATTTATATATAAAGTTTTATTTTTTAATTTATAAATAATATTGCAAATTTTTTTTAATTAAAAAATAAATTATTATTATATAATAAATGTTTATTTTATTAATAAATAATATAATATTAAATATTTAAAATAATTATATAGTTATAGTTTTAAAAAAAACTTTTGTTAAAAATTACAGCAATTATATAATAAAAATAATAAAAATAATAAAAAATACTTTATTTGTAAAAAATTTAATTATTAATTTATTAATTACAATTAATAAAAAAAATCAAAAATAAAAAAACAATATTTTATTATATATAATATTTTAAAATAAAAAATTTTATTATATAAAAAATATAATATATTTATATTAAATTATAAAAATAATAAAAACTTTTTATATAATAATAAATTTAATAATAATTTAAATTTTAAAATTAAAAATAAAATAGTTTAATTTTTAATAAATTTAATATATTTTTATTATATAACAAAAAAAAATATATATATTTAAAACTAAATATTAATATTAAACAATTTTTATTTAAATAGTTAATATAATATAAAATATTAAAATATTTTATAAAATATTAATATAATAAAAGTTTTAACTATTAAAAAAATTTAAACTAAAACTTTTATATAAAAAAACTTTTTTATATAAATAAATTAAACTTTAAATAATTTAATAACTTAATTTAATAATATAAAAAGTTTTAAAGCTATAAATATTATAATAATTTTAATATTAATTAAATCGATTAAATTTTATATTTTAAATATATTAACTTTATTTTTACTATTATTATAAAATATAAATCGATTATATATTTATTTTAATAATATATAAAATATAATTATATAATAAAATAATATAATAATATTAATTATATAAAAATAAAAATATTTATTTTTTAATATTAATTAATTAAAAATTATAGATTATTTTATAAAATAAAAATTTTAAAAGTTATATTATTAATTTAAATATTTTTATATAAAAAAATTTATAAAATTATTACAAAAAGCTAAATATAATAATATTAATATTTTAATATTTTAAAAAATTTAAAATTTTTATTATTATTATTAATTATATAATTAAACTTTAAAAAAATTTAAATTTTTATTAAAAAATAAATATAATTTTAATTATAAAATTATTATTAATATTATATAAATTAACAAATAATTGATTTTATATATAATCGATATAAATATTTTATTTTAAATAATTAAATTTTTAAAGTTTTTAAATATATATAATATTTAAAATATATTATAGTAATATTAAATATTAATATATTAAAAGTTATTTAATTATATTATATATAATTTTAATATAAATTTTTTATTTAAAAAATTTTATAATAATATATAACTAGTTAAAATTTTATATAAAAAAATATTTATTAAAATATATTAAATTATTGAAAAAATTAAATAAATATATATATTATTTTATTATATATTTAATATTTTATATAAAAAAATCAGTTATTATATAAATAAAAAAATAATATTATAAATAATTATAAAAGTTTTAAATAATATAGCTAAATTAAATAATTTTATATTTATTTTGTTAATTTTTAAAATTTATTTTTTTTATTAAAAATTATTTAAAAAGTAAAAGTTATATAAAAAGCTATAAAAATATTAAAAAATATTTATATAAAAATTAATATTAACTAAATTATATAAACTAAAAATAAATTAATATTATTATATAAAGTATTTTTTTTATTTTTTTAAAATAAAGTTATAATATAAAAAAAACATAAAAAATAAATAAAATTATATAAAATTTTTATAATTAAAAATTATAATATTATAGTTAATATAATAAATAAATTAACTAAATTTTATTATATATAAATTAAGTTATATTATTAATAAAAAACTATATTTAATTTATTATATAAAAAAAATAACTTTTTATATAACTTTTTTTAAATTATTAAATAATTATAATTTTAATATAAAAATAACTTAAAAAAGTTATTTATATTTATTAGCAATTAATATTTTATATTAAAAAAAGTTAACAATTATATTTTAATTATATAATTAAAATAAAATAATATAAATATTATATTTAATATATTTTTTAAATAATTAAATATAGTTAAAATAAATATATTAACAATTTAAAATATATTTTAATTTATATAATATAATTTAAATTAATATAACTAAATAAAAAATTTTTAAATTAAATTTATATAAAAAATTAAAAATAAAATAATTAAACTATATAAAAAGTTTAAATTAATTATATAAAATTATAAAAATAATAATAAAATTTAAATTTTTTTATAAATATTAATAATTTAATATATAAATTAATAATTTATTATAATTTTAAAATTATTATTAATTTAAAATTATAATATATATATAAAACTATAAAATATTTTTTAAATATATATATAGTTATATAATAAATTAAACTAAAAAATTTATATTTATTTATTAAAAGAACTAAAAAATAAATATTTAATAAATATTATATTTTAAATTATATAACTATTATATAAATTAATTAAATCAAAATTATATTAATATAAAATTTATTATAAATATTATTATTAAAAATTAAATATAAAAATATTTATATATAATTTATATTTATTATATATTAAAAAAAAATCTAATAAATTTATAATTATAAAATTTTAAATAAATAATATTTTTAATATTATATTTAAAAAGTTTTTATATAAAAAAAAAACTAAACTATTATTTTATATAAAATTAAAAATGAAATTAATATTTAAATATTTTATTAAATTTAATAAAAATAAAATTTAAATAAATAAACAAATTTTTTTTTTTATTTAATAAAAATTATTAGGATTGCCAAGGCACAGGGCTGTATTTTGAGGTCTAGAATCGTATATGTATTGGGAAAGTAGGTGGGGGACCTGGCGAAGCCAGGGTCCTTGGCTATATAGGTTGGTGGGCTAGGCTACAGGCTAGTCAGGTGACTGCAGGCCAGGTGCCTGACCTACAGGTCAGGCAACCAACAGACCCCTTTGGGTCCTGTATCAAAATGCCGGGCAACAAATAAAACCTTGGTGACCTCACCAACTGTAATTAATCTAACATGCCTAGCGTCCCAACGCCAGCGTCCCGATGTCTCCGTCCCGACGTTACCGTCCCGACGTTTCTGTCTCAATATTCCTTAGTCTGGCCAAGGGTTTGGTCTAGCCAGTAGGTCTGGTCCGAGGGCTACCAAAGCTGTCGAAGTAACCAGGTTGGTAGGTGTAGAATAGTCTGATTGGCTGGCTAGGTCTCCAAATAGGTCTGTGAGGCTAGGAAGGTCCGCGGGTAGGTCTGTACGACTAGGAAGGACTGCAGGTAGGTCTGTAGGGCTAGGAAGGACTGCAGGTAGGTCTGTACGACTAGGAAGGTCTGCAGGTAGGTCTGACTAACCCAACGTCTCGGCAGTAGTTCTTTTGCCGCGGGAGCCACGGCAGCCGCGTTGCCTTGGCTCGGCTTTGTACCAGTTTCCGTCTGGTCCGCGTACGCAAGTACTTGGGTAAGCTATGTGCCGCGTCTGCAGTAACTTGAGCCGACGGTAATTTTGTACATGTAGTTGAAATTTTCGGTCGAATTCTTGTCGGTCGAGAAATGCCTGGTGCTCGGCTACTGCTCGGTCAAGCTTTTCTTGAAATTCGGCTAATCGTTTGATGTATTGGTTCGAGTCAGCTAAGTACGTACGATATACTTGTTCCATTCTGTCAACAGACTGTACCATAGCCTGAACGTCGGCCGAAATTTCATCGGACGACGAAACGGTTGAACAGTCCATTATGCCGGGACAAGAAAGAAGTAATTTCGACCTCGAAATAGTTGGTTCAGAGTGTGTTCAGCTCGAAATTGTCAATTTGAAGTATGCGTATACGCTGCTGAATGCAGCGTAAACGGTTCCGGGTCGCGCATAAAGCTGCGTATTTGCGTCGCGCGTACTCGCTGCGGGTGCAAATCTTCTACTCGCGCGAAGTCGCTGCGACATAGGGTGGTATGGTTTGGTTCCAGCTAAACACTGCGGGAGGCACCATTTATTAGGATTGCCAAGGCACAGGGCTGTATTTTGAGGTCTAGAATCGTATATGTATTGGGAAAGTAGGTGGGGGACCTGGCGAAGCCAGGGTCCTTGGCTATATAGGTTGGTGGGCTAGGCTACAGGCTAGTCAGGTGACTGCAGGCCAGGTGCCTGACCTATAGGTCAGGCAACCAACAGACCCCTTTGGGTCCTGTATCAAAAATAAACTAAATAATTATAAATTATTAATTTTTATATAAAAAATTATTTTTAATAATATATTGTTTAATAAATTAAAAAAATATATATTATATTAATATATTAATTAAAAATATTATATAATTTATTAATTATTATATAAATTTAAAAATTATTAAAAAATAATATTAAAATATTAAATATATAAATATAATAATAAATTAATAATATATAATAAAAATTATATTATATATTTTTAAATTTTAATTATATAAAAATATTTATTTTTATTAATAAAATATTTATAAATAATAAAAATTTAAATTTTTAAATTAAATTTATAATTATATTAATTAATAAAAACTATATAAAAAATACTTTTATAATTAAAAATAATATTATTTATTAAAATTTAATTAAATATAAATAAGTTATATATAATATATTAATAAATAAATTATATAATATAATTAATAAATTTAATTATATTATTATATTTAATATAACTTTTTAAAAAATTATTTATATAATAAAATTATTAATTATATTATTAATTATATATATTAATTTTAAATTTTTATATAAATATTTAATTAAATTAAAAACTATATGAAAAAAACAATTTATAATTAATATTATATTACTTTAAAAAATATATAAAAATTACAAAATTATAAAAATATATTAAATTAATAGTAAAAATAACTTAGTAAATATTTATATAAAAAAAACATTTAATTAAATATTAAAAAAATTAATTAATATAAATAAATTAATTATATAAATAAAAATATATATAAATTAATTAAATAATAAAAAAAATAATAAAAAATTAATTAATATTAAAATTAAAATTACTATATAAAAAAAAAAAGTTTTAATATTAAATTAATAATTTAAATAAATTTATATATATATATTAAATATATATAACTAAAATTTAAATTAAAACTTTTATTAAATAATTAAAAAAATAAAAAATATAAAAATTTATTAAAATTTATAAAATTTATAAATTTTATATATATATATATATAAATAATTTATATATAACTTTTTTAATTATATTTTTTTTTATAAAATATATATATAAATTAATATAAAACTTTAAAACTTAAAAACAAACTTTAAACTTTATAAATTATTTTAAATTTTTTTATATATATATATATAAAAAGTTTTATTAATATTAGTTGTTTTTTTTTATTAAACTTTTTAATTTAATTAATAAAAGTTTTTATATATTAAATAAATAATATAATTAAATTATATAAGTTTTTAATTTATTATTAATATATTATTATTATTAAAAATTTAGTTTTTATTTTTTAAAATAATATATTAAAATATTTAATTAAATTAATAAAAGCTTTTTTATTAATTAATATTATAAATTATATAAGCTATTAAATTTAATTTATAAATATAGTTTTAAATAATTATTAAAATTATATTAGTTATATATATTAAGTTATTTAGTTATTTCAAAATATAATATATATATTAAAAAAACTTTTTTTTTTTTTTTTTAAACTAAATTATAAACAATATATATTTATAGCTATTAAGCTTTAATTTATTATATATAATTTAGTTTTATTTATTTAAACAATAAATATATAGCTATTTAGCTATATAATATTAAAAATTTATAAAAAAATAACTTTTATTATAAAAATAAAAAAACAAAAGCAAAATAAAGCAATTAAATATATAAAATATTGTTTTTAAACTATTTGCTGTTATAAAAAAAAAAAAAAAAAAACAATTAAATATTATAAATATATTTTTAAATTTTTTAATTATTAATATTTAATATAAATTATATTATTATTTAAATAGTTTATAAATAGTAAATAAATAATTTAAAATTAAAACTGCGATTTTAATGTTGATTTTAATATTAATTTCTAGCTTTTTTTTTTTTAACTTTAATAATAAATATATTTAATATATTAACTAAATAAAAAAGAATTAGCTTAAATATAAATAATTATAAAAATATTAAAAAAAAACTTTTTATTTAATTAAAAAAGTTTTTAAAAAATCAAATTAAGTTTTTTATATAAAAAGTAATTATTAAATATAAACTAAATAAAAAGATTAAATTTATTAATAATAACTAAAATAATTTTTATATTATTAATAAATTATTTAATAATATAACAAAAATAATAATAGTATTATTTTTTATTATAAAAAAATATATTAGCAATTATAATTTAATAAAATTTTTAAATTATTTTTATAATTATTATTTTAATATAAACTATTTAAAAAAAATAATATAAAAACTATTAAAGTTTTATTAAAAAACAAGCAACTTTTTTTAAAGTTTTTTTTTAATTAAAAAAAAATTTTAGCTAATATAAAAAATATATTATAAAATAATTTTACTAAATTAATTATATTAAAAAAAATTATCTATTTTTTTTTAATAAATAAATTAATATTTATTTTGCTTTTTTTTAACTATATAAATTAAATATATAAAGTTATAATTATTATTAAAAAATTAAAAAGTTGCAATTATATTATATATATATAAAGTTTTAGTTAAAAAAATATAAGTTTTTATTTTAATATATAGTTAAAAAAAATAAATATAGAAAAAAATATTTTAATAATAAATATAAATAATATTAATTTTTAAATTATTAATAAATAATTGAAAATTTAATAAATATTTAAAAAAAAAAAAACAAACAAAAAAAAAACAAAAATTATTTACGCTATAAAAAAAGCAGCTATTTTATAGCTTAATATTTACTAGTGTTTTTTATATATAATATTAATATAAAAGCTGTTAATATATTAAAAAAAATAAAAAAACTTAAAAAAGAAAATTTAAAAAAAAAAAAAAGTAATTTTTAATTATAAATATAATTAAAAGTAAATTTATAAATTAATTTTTATAAATTTTAAAATAAAAATTTAATAATATATAAATAATATATTTTTTATAATAAATTTTATTTGCAATAAAATTTTAGTTATTAAAACTTTAATTAATTAAAATTATAAATATATATATATTATAAATAGTTTTTTTATTAAATATTTATAGCTATTATATATTTTTATTATTTTTTATTGTTTAAAAAAAGCAGCAATAAAATATATATAAATTAAAAAAATAATATATATCAAAATAAATATAAATAAATTTTAATAAAAAATATTAGTTTATATAATTTTATAATTAAAATATAATATTATTTTAAATAAACTATAAATAAAAAAATCAAAAATAATTTATTTTATTTATAAATATATAATTAATATTAATAAAATAAAAAGTTTTAAAATATAAAAAAACAGTTTTATATTTTAAATTAAAAATATTATATAAATGAAAAAAATTTAATAATTAATTAAAATAACATTTAATATAAAAATATAATAATTATATTATTTAAAAATAAATAAATTTTTAGTTTTTATTATTATATTTATAAATATTATTAAAATATTAATATTTTTTATAATTAATATAATTAAAAATTAACTTTTTAAAAAATTAATATTGTAAAAAAATCTATTTAATAAAAAATAAAAAAATAAGCTATTATTATATTATAAAAAAATAAATTATAAAATATTTTTATTTAAAAATAAAAAAAGTAAAAAATTAATAGTTTTATAAACTTTTTTTTATAAAATATTTAAAAATAAATTAATTATTTTAAAAAAAATATTAATAAAATTATTTAATAAAAGTTATATTTATATTAATAGTTTATTAATAAAAGCTTTTATATTATTTATAAAAAAACTAAAAAATAATTTATAATTTTATATTAATTATAAAATATTTAATATTATAATTAAAATAAATAAATATTTATTTATAGTAATAAAAAAAACTTTAATAAATTTTTTAAAAGCTAAATAATTTATTAAACTAAATATATAAATTGTTTTTTATAAATTTAAAAATAAAATAAAAAATAAATAAAAAATAATATTTTAAATTAAATTTAAATTTTGTAAATAATTAATTATATTATTTAAATTTTTTAAAACTTTAATAATATTTTAATATTATATTAATATTGCTTTATATTAATATTTAAATATTTTTATATTTATATATATAAATAATATATTTATATAATTAAATAGTTTAAAAAAAATTATATAAAAAAAATAAAATAAATATTTAATTTTTTAAAAGCTATAAAATTATATTTTAATATTAACAAATATAAATTTATTATTATAAAAATTAAATATTTAAATTTTATTATAAAAGTAAAAAAAAAAAAAAAAAATAAACTTTAAAAAAATATATATTATTTATAATTAAAAAACTTTTAAATTGTTTAAAAAGATATATAGTTTTTTAAAATTTATAAATCTTTATTAATAATTTATTAAAAATTATTTAAATTTTATTATTTTTTTTTTTGCTTTAATAAAAAAAGATATATTATTTTAATAAAAAAATAAAAAAAAAATATTTTTAAAAAGTTTAAAAGTTTTTTTATATTAAAGTTAATATTAGTTTAATATAATTTAAATAAAACAATAGTTTTAAAAGTAAATTATTTAAAAATAATATATAAAAAATATTTATTTTAATATAATAAATAAAAACTTTTTTTTTTAATAATTTATTATTTATAAAAATTATTAAAAATTAAAAATAACTATAAAATTTATAATAAAAAACTATTAATAATAATATATTATATAAAAATATAAAATAATAAATTATATAATTTAAAAAAATTATTTTAAATATTATTTAATTATAAAAACTTTAAATATTTTATAATAATTAAATAGTTTATAAAATAATAAATTAAATAATTAAAATTTTTAATTAATTTTTAATTTATATTTATTTATAAAATAAAAACTAATAATAAATAATTAAATATTTTATTAAAATAAAAATAAGATTTATTTTTAAAAATAAATAAATAAATTTAAAAAAAAAAACTTATATTTTTATATTATAAATAGTTAATTTTTAAATTAAAAAAATATTATAATATTAATATATTAAATAATATAATAAATAATTTATTATTTAATTGTTATATTTTTAAAAATAATAATTTATAAATAATATAAAATATTGTTTTAAAAAAAGCTTTAAATTATAAGTTAATAATATAAACAATATAAAAAAATAAAAAAAAGTTTTTATAAAAATTAAAAATAAATAATAAAATTTTAAATATTTTTATTATAAAATATAAATTAAAACTAAATAAAATTTTTTGCTATAAAAAATATATATAAATATTAAATTAAAAGTTATTTTAAATTAATTTAATATAAAATTATTATAATTTTTTATTAATTAAATATTTAAATTATAATAATATAATAGTTATATTAAATAAAAGCTATTTTTAATTTAATATATATTAAATAATATATTGCTTTATAATAAACTATAATATATATTATAAAAAAAATATTTAAAAATAATAAAAAAAAACTTTTTAAGTTTTTATTTAATTTAAAATAATTTTAAAATAAACTTTTAATAAATTTTATAATAAATTCTTTTGTTATAACTTTTAAAAATTTTTCATTTATTATAATAATTATTAATAAATTTAATAAAATAATAATTTAAAAAACTATAAAATTTATAAATATAAAAATATATATAAAATAATTTATAAATTGTTTTTAATAATTTTATAAATTTTTAAAAGTTATAATTAATAATTAAAATTTAAATTAAATAAAAAGTTTTTAATAATAACTTTATAAATTAATAAATATTAAATAATAACTAAATATTATATATTATTTAAAAATAAATAATATAATAAAAAAAACAAATTAAAAAATATTAATATATTTTAAAACTTTTATAACTTATATATAATTTAATTAAATAATATTATTATTAAAAATAACTTTAATAATTAATAATAAAAACTTATTAATTATTAAATTTAGTTTTTTTTTTATTTAATATAAATATTATATAAATTTAATAAAATTAATAAAATATTTCAATATATTTATTAAAAAACTAAAAATATTAATAAAAATATTTATTTAAAAATTAAAAAATATTTAAAGTTTTATATAAGCTATTATAATAATAATATAATAAAAAATAAAAAAAGCTATTAATAAAAAATATAATTTTATAAAATATTTTTAAAAAAATAACTAAATATAGTTTAAGTTAAAAAATATAAAAATTAATTAATTTTTTTAAAAATTAATTTAATTATATTTAAAATATAAAATAATAAAAATAATAAATTTATATATAATAAAATTAAATATATTTAAAAAAATATATAGTTATTTTTATATCGATTTTTTATAATAAACTATAAAAAACTTTTTATTTTTTTAAATTAATTTAAATTTTAAATTATTAGTTATAATTTTAAATAATAATAAATTTTAAATAAAAAATATTTTTTAAATATATATTAAATAAAATAAAAATAAAAATAGCTTTAAAAAAAAGTAAGTTTTAATTAAATAAATAAAATATTTTTAATTATTATAAAAACTTATAAAAAAAGTTTTAAATATAATAGTATTAAAATAATTTCAAAGTAAATATAGCAATATTAAAAAATATAATAAACTTAATATTAAATAATAATAATATAAAAAAAAAAAAAAAAAAAAAAACTATATATTTTTTAATAAACTATATATAATAATTTATTATAAATTATTAATATTAATTAATAATAAAATAAAAAAAAAACTGCTTTTTTTTAAAAATAAATTAATAAAATTTAAATTAATTATATTAAATTAATATATATAAATTAAAAATTTTTTTATTAATAATAAAATAATTTTTTTATTTTTTATTTTAATTAGTTTTTTTTTATATTATATTAAAGTTATAAAAAAACTATAAATTATTTTTTTTATTTTAATTTTTAATATTTTAACTATTATATAATAAGTTTATATTATTAAAATTAATATTAAAAAATTTATTAATTTTATTAAAGTTTTTATTAAAACTTTTAATATAAAATAATATATTTTTAGCTATTAAATTAATTATATATTTTTTAATATTAATTAAATATTTTTTAATTTTAATTATATAATTTAAAAATAATATAATTAATTATAAATATTTAATTTTATATTTTTTAATTTTAATTTAATTGTTTAATATAAAAAAACTATATATTATTTAAAAAATAATAAATTAAAAACTTATATTAATTTTATATTGTTAAAATAAAAAGTTAATAATATTAATATTAAAAAAAATAAATTAAAACTAATAAAAAAATTTATTAAATATAAAGTTTAATAATTAATATTATTATATTTTAATATAATTTTTAATTAAAAAAAATATATATTAATTATTAACTATTAAAAAAAAATAAAAATAAAACAAAAAAAAAAATAAAAAATAAACTTATTAAATTAAATTAAATTATAAATTTTTAATATATTTTAATTATTTATATTATATATTAAAATTATATAAAAATAATAAATAAATAAAAAAAAAATAAAAAAAAAAAAAAAAACTATTTATAAATAAATAAATATAATTAAATCTATTTATAAAATTTATATATAAAAAATAATATTTATTAATTTTTATATAAAATATAAATAATATATAAATATAAAATAAATAAATATAAAAAAAAAAAAAAAAAAACTTATTTTATATATTTATATAAAAATTATAAAAATTTTTAATTAAATAAAAAATATATTATTATTATTAATAAAAAAAAAATAAAAAAAAAATTATAAATTATTTATTTTAAAATATTAAAAAAACTAAAAATTAATAAAATTTTATATAATAAAAAAAATTTTATTTATAATAATTTATTTTTATTTAAAAAAACTAAAAAAAAAAAAAAACATTAAAATTAAAAAAAAATAAAATAAAAATAAAAAAACTAAATATAATATTATTTAATTTAATAAAAAAATAAAAATATAAAAAAAAAAAAAAAAAAAAAAAAATAATATAAAAATAAAATAAAAATTATTTATTATAAAATTAATATAAATATAATAAAAATAAAAAAAATAATAAATATAATTTAAAAAAAAAATTAATATAAAATTAAAAAAAAAAAAAAAAAAAAAAAAAAAAGTTAAAAAAAAAAAATTATTTTTATATAATATTATTAAAGCAGTAAAAAATAATAATTAAATTAATATTATTTATATTTTAAAATAATTAAAAAAAACAATAATTATAAATAATATTAAAAATTTAAAAAAAAAGCTATAAAATTAAAAAATATATAAAAAATAAATTATAAATTAATAAAAAAAATATTAAAAAAAAACTAAAAAAAAATAATATAAATATATTAAAAAATAATAAATTATTTTAAAAAAAAATATTATAAATAAATAGTTTAAAAATAATAAAAATATAATTAAATAAAATTATATTTTATAAATTTTATAATATAATTAAATTTAAATATTATTTATATTATTTTTAAATAAATATAAAAAAAAAAAAAACTATTTTTAAAAATTTTTATATTAAAAATTTAAAAAAAAAAATAATATTATAAATTATATAAACTATTAAATTTAATTTATAAATATTATTTTAAATAATTATTAAAATTATATTAATTATATATATTAAATTATTTAATTGTTTTAAAATATAATATATATATTAAAAAAACTTTTTTTTTTTTTTTTAAATTAAATTATAAATAATATATATTTATAACTATTAAATTTTAATTTATTATAATTAATTTATTAAATTTAAATTAAGTTTTTTTATTTAATATAATAATAAAAATAAAAAAAAATATAATTTTTATTATATTTAAAATTTAAACTTTTAAATTATTAAAATATATTTTTTTTTATAAAAAAATATAAAATATTAAATTATTAAAACTTAATATTTAATAAATTTATATTAATAAATTTAATTTATAATAATATATTATATTATTTTTTTTATAATTAATTTTTATATTATATAATATAAATATAAAAATTAATTTTAAATTAATATAATAAAATTAATTAATTTTTAATTAATATTAATTTAATTATTAAATTTAAAAATATTTATTTATTTATATTTATATTATTTATAAATAATAATAAAACTTAACTATTAATAAATTTTAAAAAAAAATTTTTTTTTTTTATTATATTTTAAATTTATAACTTTTAAATAATTTAATATAATATTATATTTAAAATTTAAATTTTTAAATTATTAAAATATATTTTTTATTATAAAAAAATATAAAATATTAAATTTTTAAAATTTAATATTTATTAAGTTTATATTAATAAATTTAATTTATAATAATATATTATAATATTATTAAATTTATATAATTTAATAATATATTTTTTTAATAAATAATTAATTTTTTAATAAAGGTTTTTTTAATTAAAAATATAATATTTATATATAAAAAAAAAATTTTAAATTTAATTTTAAAAACTTTTTATTAAAATAATTAAAATAATTAATTTATTATTATTTTTAATTTTTATAATAACTAAAATATTTTAATTAAATTTTTTAAAATATATTTAAATATTAATTTTTATATAAAAAATTAAAAAAAGTTATTTATTATTTATAATTATAAATAGTTATAATTTATTAAAAATTAAATTAATTTATTTTTTAATTTATTATTTAAAAATAATATATTTTTTAAATATTAATATTATAATAAAAACTTATTATAATTTAGTTTTTTTTAAAAAAATATTTAAAAATAATTTTTATATTTTATAATTTATAAATAATTTATAAATTATTATATTAAATTTATAAAAAAAGCAAAGTTTTAAATAAATAAAACTATATTATATAAAAAATTTATAAATAAAAAAAAAAAAAAAATTTAAAATTTTTTTTATATAAAAATTATTTATATATATATATAAAGCAGTTTAAAATAATAATAAATAAATTATTTATTTAAATAATTAATAGTTTTAATATTAATTAATTTATAACTAAGTTATTTTTTTAAAAAAAAAAATAATTATAAATTAATTAATATTAATTTAATTATTTAAATAAATTAAATAGTTTTATTATATAATTAAACAAATAATTTTATTTATTATTGTTTTAAACTGTTTTATATATATATATATAAATAATCTTTTTATAAAAAAATTTTTAACTTTTTTTTTTTGTTTTTATTTATAAATTTTTTATATAATATAGCTTTATTTATTTAAAGCTTTGTTTTTTTTATAAACTTTATATAACAAATAATAAAATAACAAAACATTTTATATATATAAAATATATTAAAAAAACAATTATTAAAACTAAATTTTATGATTTTATTAAACTATTTTACATTATTTAATTATATAAAAATCTTTATTATTTTATTATTTAAGTTATAAAGCCAAATAAGTTTTTAAAAGGATCTATATGCTTATTTTGCTTTAATAATTTAAACAGGTTTAACAGGATATATTATTATGCAGTTAATAAATATTCAAAGAAAAAATAAAGTGACAGTGCTTATGTTTGTTATAATAGTATAGCAAAGGTTGATTAATATATATGTAGGTAGCAAGAGTGAACAACTATAAAGGATAAATTCGGGTGTGAAAGGAGTGATAACATTATGTTGTTTTTCCATCCGAGAATAAGGCCGATTTTATATGTTTACTTTAACGACTCCTCAATTAGTCTTTTGTGAGGACATAATGGCCGCGTTCTGGAAAAGGTACTTATTACAGCGAGATAGAAAGTAAACGGGACGGCTTTGATAATACTTATGTTACTAGGGCACAATGTTACTGCCATTTTGATGACGGATGTTTCGTAGATTAATAGCAGTACGAGCCAACAACTAGTTCTGACGTTGAGGTATTAAGCTTAAATAAGAGGTTATACCTTATTTGTATATAAACGATGTTGCTGCAAAGGTGACACATATTATTGGTATGAGAAGGCTTAGAAGGTAGGGAGACCTCTACCGAGTACAATATTTATAGCTTCCTTACGGTTATATCCCCTCCATTTCTAACACAATAAGCTGATGGCAGTTTTGTTTTGGAGAATGGTTCTAACCACCGAGCGTCTGGATAGATCCGGATATAAAAGCGGGGTTAAGCTAGGGCTAAATACAGCGGCTATGTAGCTTGGCATACGTCAATGCCGACAAGGACAAGTAAGTACAGTATACCAACATTATCGCGTGATTAAAAACAATAGCCGAGAAGGAACTGAATGCATGAAATTGTAAACGAGTTATATACTAGAAGAAACCTCTAAGTAATGTGAAGAAATAATGACAACATCTCATGCAATATTATCATGGGTTTAGCGGTGAACATTCCGTCTAAGAGTGGAGAATATAGGCTACCTAGTGCCATTTCTGGAAGTGTAAAAGGCTCGGGTAACAGGGCGCATTAGTGCATGCGGGGATGGATACTACGTCGCTGTACGGATCAGGAGGAGCCATGCAATGGTTGATAGGTCCCATCGATTAAAGCCCTTGACCTATGCCCCTCCTGCTGTCCTCGTGTCAAGGTAATACGAGTATCGAAGCTCGTATTGCTCACGTTATTGTCGATGCTGGCGAATTTGGCGATGGTTGAATCTACCTACTCCACATCCCCTTTACGTAAAGTATCCCTTTGAGTACTATTTCGGCACCAGTACCCTTCTTAACCCTTATATGCGCCCCTGCTTACACGAGAGACATTATATTAAAACAAAATAATGCTTAATCGTAAGACTTTCGAACCTGTCGTGCCCCTACCTATGACACCATGTTTCTAATTGGGACATCTAACACAGGTAAAAGGCAGGCGAGAAAGAAGTACCTCGCGGCCTAATTGATTTATTGGTTACATTCCAGTCTGGCTGGTATCGGTGCGCGAAGCAGTACCGAAAGGGATACCCGGCCCGGCCGAGACTACATGAACACGACAACCACATGATGTGGCTCAACAATTCCATTCTGCCAAGATGCATACATCAGTATATAAAGACGGAGAGCCGTTCTGTATTCCTCGGCTTGCTCTGGTCTCACCACCAGAAACTCACTCAGCTCAGAGAATACTTGGCCTTAGAAGCATACTCGCTACATCTTCCGATCCTCAGACTTCGCCGTCCTCCACTTTGCTAAAATGCAGCTATTTTCTACCATCATGGGCGCTGCCCTCGTTGCCTCTGGTGTCTCTGCCCAGCTAGCGGTGGTGAAGAACTCCTGCCAATCTACCATCTACGTTCAATCCTTCCCTTATGATGGCAGCGCAGCTGGGGCCCTGACTACTGTGACGCCCGGAAATTCCTTCTCTGAGCCATTCCGCGCCTCCGGCTCTGTTCGTCTAGCCCACTCGTCAGGTTGTTAGGGTATAGCAAGCTAACCGGATATCAAATACGTAGACTGTTAAGATTGCAACGACCAAGACCCTCACTGCTCCCCTCTTCTTCGGCTACTCGTTTTCTTCAAACCCGGACTACGCTTACTGTGAGTATTACACTATTACATCCTCTTATATATCCTTACGGTACATCTCACGGTACATAAGCTGACACGAGTGTTTTTTCTAGATGAGTTTAGCACGTGAGTTGTACTGACCGACATATGCTCATTTTCTATTAGTTGCTGATGCTTTGATAGGGAATGGGGTAACCCCTTCGCCGCCTCTCACAATACCCTATCCCCGGGCTCAGGATGTGAGCTCTTCGACTGTGCGGCCAATCAGGCAAGCTGCTATAGCACGCCTTCTATGAAGAAAGTTTACGGCTGCCCGCAACCCGTCAACCTAACCGCTACTCTCTGCGCATAGGCGAGGCGAACTTGCCAGTCTCGGTCGAGTTGGTGGATTTCCGGGCCAAAGGTACGGCATTACACTTACAAATGAAAGTAAACATTGCGCCGGAGTACAGATCAAATATTTGGGTTTTATTTCTTGCTAGTTTAGGGCGGGATCGCATTTGAATACAATATGGTGGACCGGGTTGTGTACCAACTGACAGGATGATCCAAAAAATTACTTTCTTGTATACCTAGCAAAAAAGACTATGACAATGGTGAAAATAATAATCACAGCTACGATACACTATCTGTGCAATTCTTTTTCAAGATTTAAATATGAACTTTGCGCACGATTACAGCCCGAGATTTAAGATGATGGTAGTCTCGAGCCAAAGAATCACAAACTACATCAATGTCGTTCGCAGGATATATATTTCAAGCCATAACATAACTCCTCGAAGCCTCTTAAGTATTAATTAAAATGATGCAGCTACAATGATATTAACCATCCTTATATCTCGCGTGCTCTATATACCGTTAATTCTTCACAGGATCAACAGCGTCAATTTTCTGTTGAATTGTATTAATGTTTGTAATATCTCTCACAACTCATCACTGGCTATGGGAGAACTGTTGTCATTGTCATTAGTTCCCAAGGATACCAACCCACAGGTATAAATACCAAATATATGAATACCTCGACACTAGTCACGATATTGTACTCAAATGTTGAGTAGTCAGTATAGAAGTCTTTATGATTAGAAGTTATGATGCCTTATTAGCTTATGTAACCACATCTGTCGCGCAATATTAGTTATCACTATTTATACTATTTCGTCTTGACATCAAATCGTCACTCTTCATATAAATATTACGATAAAAAAAGAACCATTCATCTACAGGAAACCTCCATTTCAAATTAGTTACCAAGCTTCTCATCCAGCCCCTGCGCGTGCCTAATACGATCGGCTTCAGTCTGCGCCTTTTCGATGGCTTCGAAATTCTCATCCTGATTTTTAGAGCCCCTAAAGACGCTATCAGGTAAAGCGTTGAGAGCTTCTTCCTCCCTGTCGAGCTTCAAGAAAACGAAATGAAAGAGCAATCCACCTATAGCTGCAATGACGGCGACAACGGTGTACAACCAGACGAGGACGGGATCGGTGGAGAGCGGGACGAAGGCCTGAGCGATGGCTGCGGAGAACGCCTGCGCGAACCAGAAGATGCCCGTTATGAACCCGCGCATGTTCTTCGGCGCTTTTGTAAACGCATACTCGAGCCCCGTGATCGACGCGAAGATCTCGGAAAAGGCAATGAATACGTACGCGGGGGTTTGGATCCACACGGTCAGAGGTGGTTTGTAAAGGCGCTCATCAACAGTCTCGTTGGCGCCGAAGCCGAGTGCTTCCTTACAATTGGACACATGGCCATACCCCGAAATAGTCCTACAAGGTGATTTCCAATAAATATAATGCTGAATGAGGGCGCCGATGACCATCGCTAGCGTGCCGAGAGCAAAGCCGGCAGTGATCTTCTTAATAGGTGAGAAGTTGTAACCCCTTCTACGCAGCGCGGGGTATATGAGCTTGTCGCAAATCGGAATAAAGATCAACAACGCAATAGGGTCGAGATTGTTAATTCTATATACTTGATGTTAATATTTGTGCACTTTCATAGAACTAGGAGCATTTGGCCTAAAAACCTCAAACTCAAGCTGAAGATTAATTATACAGTGGCGTTCTTGGGAGAAATTAACAATAGCAGAGAGAGAAGGAATAACTAAACAGATCTTTAAATCACTCACACGTCATTTGGTACACCGCCCAGCACCATAGTGGCAGCTTGCGATGTAAGATTGCTGTTCAATTGATTGTACGGTAGCCAGTAAATGGGATATAGGAGAAAGACTTGGCAAGCCTTTATACCTCGCCGAACCTCATCAACCCAGTTGTCATCAAAGGTCATCCACGCAGGACGCTCTGACTCGCGAATCTTGCTAAGTTTCACACGTTCGAAGAATCCCGGCTCCCTCATGTTTTTCCACAGACGAATAGGGTTGGCACTCCAGCGACCCTTCATTCCTAGCCCAAGGAGGCTAAAGAATTTCCCAACGACTGAGCCTGTAGGGGGTCGACGAACGTACTTATTCTTGAAAGCCAACAGCACGAAGGGGCAGAAGAGGAATAGTATCGTAGGCAGCGTAAAGGAGAGATAAAACCCAACGTATTTCTCCGCCTAGCCAGATGTCAGAAAAAGAATAGAGAGATATCTAGGGCTTGCAATGGCAAACTCACATAAACCATGCTGATTTGGCCAACCAGACTACCAATGTTGATAAAAAGGTAGTAGCGCATGTAGATGACTGAGATTGTCAGAACTGGGTCTTTGATGACTCTTTCCCCGCTCTTCAGGGTCTCGACGATGGGCCGGGGGTGGCCGGCTTCATACTGCTCAGCGATCATAGGAGAGATATTCGCCTTGAAGAAGCCAACACCAATGCCAAAGAAAATGAGACCGAGAGAAAAAATGCCGAGTGCTGCGTCAGGTTTTGCGATGACAGGTGGTAAGGCTGAGATGATGAGAATGAGATGTCCAAATGTCGCGACTATGTGTCTTCAGTCAGAGACGAACCTTAGCGTGTTGTTGGATGTTGGGCGACAATGTGCTCTAAGTGACGAAAAGAACAATAAATCTTTGAAATGAAGCACGTGTTTGAGGGAGCGGTGGCCGTGTACTTACTTACGATGGCAACATGGATGGTCTTGTATTTTCCCCAATAAGTATCGGAGAGATATCCACCTATTTAACGGTTATTATAAAACGTCAATGAGTGCCACCGTGATACATACCAACCAATGGCATCAAGTAGGCCCAAAAACTGTTGAAAGTGACGAGCCCGGTAGACGCCTGTTGGCCCTGGCCAAGGGCACCAGGCTGCCCAAAGGTTCCAGCAGCGCCTGTGGCGGATCCCTCCGGGAGAGGCTGCTGTATGAAGTTGACGACTGTGAATGCTTAGTATATCTTCGATATTTCTGAGAGGCGGGACGGTTTATAAAAAAGTGGAAAAAAGGGCAAATACTTACAAACAGCAGTGGTGCCATAATATGCAAAGCGCTCACAGAGCTCAATGAAGGCGATCGTATAGATAATAGGGGAAATATGACCCTTCACACGGCGCAGGGTCTCAAGATCTCGCTTCGAGGGATATTCTTCACCATTTGGGCCGCGCAGGGGTTCTTCGGTGTTAGAATTAGAAGCAACGAGACCAAGATAGTCTTTAGGACTAGAGCCGTCCTCTGCTTTAGGAGCTAAGATATTCTCCGGAAGTACGGGTGTGCTACCTTCATTAGTGGCAACCTTGGCGGGTTGACCGTCCCTAACCGACATAGTGAAGGTGAAATTTGGATTAGATGTATCTGTAGTAATGATAGTACGATATATGAAGTTTGTTGAGCTTTTCCGGATTGTAGGTTTCATATGAGGAAGTAGAACAGCGTGCTGGCAGTTTCTATGATAAACCACCTATGAGCTCGATGGAGGATGGATCACGGCAGGGAATGACTCTTGAGGTGATCGGTCGAGGGTTCTATTGTGCTTATATCCGTATTACGACTATGGCACGATGAGGGAACGCACTGGTCGTGTAAACCCGGCTGCTGGTCGGAAGAGGGGTTCAGATTTCTTGGTATTGCTTGGCAACCAATGACCTGATTGTTAATGAGGGATCATGCGAGGTGATTTGCTAGTGGTGCTGACTCTAGATAGAACGGCGGTTTAATATTAATAATAAGAGACGCTTGGAGGACTGCTGATCTTGCCCAAGAAGATGGATTTCATGTCCCGAGGATCTTGGCTAGTTTGCAAGACGGCTTTCCCATGGGCTATTTTATGCTACAACGGCTGGCGAAGGTTTCCAATTAAGGTTGATCACATGCAATTGCAGAATGATACACCTTATTATAAAATAGTCAGCTACGCTTTTAAAGTTTTATGGCAGCATGTTTATCTAGCAGCTAAAAGGTTGAATCAATTAAGAGATCGAACCTAGCTCGCCAGCTGGTCCCAGTTGAAGATCTACTTACCTTCTAAACTTGCTAACGCGACAATAGTATCTAACACGCAGCGCATAGGACGTCCGTTATCATTTAATCCCTAGACGTTTATTTTGTAGTCTGGCGATGATGGCGTGATTATAGCCTCACTAGATACTTATTGTCGGCTTGAGGTGATGCCTATGAACTGTAAGATTAATTAGACGGCAACGGCTACTCAACGGCTACTGTCGCCCTTGGCCATTCTTATGACGTCCTGTTTTTATCACCTGCTAACCCAAAGTATAAGTTTAGTGCCACCACATTAGGCAAGGGTAGTACCCACTTCCCCGGATATATGCTAGATATAGTTTAGCGCGCCGTTAGACTCGGTAGTTGTCTTAGGCATCCGCAACCCACGAGGGTAATAACAACTTTATTTAGGTGGAAGTGCACGGTTAAGTTTATGTATAGTAGGAGGTATAATAATTAAATCCTTATTGAACTATCAGCTATGTCGAGCAAAGTAGCAGCTTGACAATTTATCTAGATTATGTCTCGACTAAGACGATGATTATGTTGAGCGGTTTGATTTTGCGCAGGATGGTTGAGGCTTTAGTTTTCAACATCTATTTTAGGGCTCAAGGTATCCCTTCGAAAGACTTCCACTAGTAAGTAGTTAGAGCTTTAAACTATTTTTCCCTACAATGTGCTTCTTTATACCAAGTAACCCTTTTTTTAAATAGTGCTCTTCTTCATTTCACCTCTAAGCGCAGTGCATCGTACTGAACATATATACTCGTAGGTAGCATTGCACTCTCGTAATCAGTTGCGTTATACGGGAGACTAAGAATGATCTCGTTGGTAGTGCGCGTTTTTAGGTAACTGGTCGGGAACGTGAACTTATGCGCTACCTGATAGCAAACCACAGAACTACGGACCCCACAGGACGAAGAGTGGTAGTAGCTAAAAACCTTAGCATATATACTGGTGAGGGAATTTACTTGGAAACCTCAGAAGGGGTGGCTTGAGATGAAAAAAAAAAAAAGATAGGCAGAAACTTACGGAATAACCCACGGCTCCAGCTCGTTCCCGTTCACTACGACTACGAACGGCACGTTGTTGTATGGCTGCGACACGTTGAACAGATCCGTGTTGCCCGCCGCTGTCTTGACGCCGGCCAGCTGCACCGTGAACGTAGCCTCTCTCCTGCGTGCCAGACTCGCGGCCGCCACATCGAAGCTAATGGTCCAGTTGTTGATCTCGCCGTGTCCGGCGACCTGCTCAGGACGGTGGAAGTTAGCACCCCCGCCAAACACAGACCAGTGCACGTAATTCAAGTCTCGCGCTTCGTCGCTCTTGCCGACGTGGAAATTGACGCCCTGGGGAAAGTCGTCGATGAAATCGTACGCGTCGAAGTAGATGCGGTGCTCGGGCGGATGCAGTGGGTGTGTTGGGTCGCGGGCGGCGCCGTGCCGGTACTCGCCGCTCGACTTGTCGGGTGTGCCGATGCGCCAGAGCTCGGTTCCTGCTGCTTCCGGTGTCCACCGTACCGTCCCACCGTTCGTTACGTGCCCCGCCTTGACGACGATGTCGTCCTGGATGTAGTCCCCGAATATACCATCCGCGTATACCGTCAGCCTGTACGTGCCCGCCTTGACGCGGTCAATCTGCACTCCGCCATCGCGGGCCACGATGTCCGCCCAGTATTGATACGCCGTGGGATCCTCGACGTTATCTTGAAAGTCGACCCTGTTCTGCGCGAGCACTGCGACGGCGTTCTTGGCCCCCTGGGGAAGCTTAACTTGCGCTTTCCAGGAGCCGCGACCCGATGTGGGCACGTAGTTGGCAACATGCTTTGCGATCGAGTCGTAGAAGTCGGCGTTCCACGCGGGAGACGCGGCTTGCAGCGCCTCGTCACGGAGCGTCTGCCACGCGCCTCCGACAGCGCCACGGTTGAAATGGTAGTACTGTGGTCCAAACGTCCGGTCGAATCCGTCGGTGATGTTGGGCGTCCCGGCGCCCCAGTGGTTCGAGACGAGGTAATTATACAGAATACCGTCAACTACGAGATCGCCATGGAGCGGGCCGCCAAAATATGTGTCTTGGGTGTTCATGACGAGCCATGCGCCGAAGGTCGAGTTGTCTGTGCTCTGCGATCCGTCACCGAACAAGCCATGGGCTTTTTGGTCGCGCCATGTCGACGCGAAAGTATACTTGGTGAAATAGTCCGCCATCTGCTCGACATATGCGTCGTTTGTCCTGTTGCCGATGTACCATGTCGCATCTTGCACTGTCGTGGCATTGACCGTGCTCCCCGTCGCGGGGTTGGGGTTGGGCAAAGGAGCGTAGAAGGACTCATCGGTAATCAAGTGCGTCCACAAAGGTGTCGTGGGGCGGAATAGAGTGCGGAACTCTTGTAGATTCCGTAGGAACGGTGTCGTCGAGTTGTGGTACGCGAGACGGCTGAACGTGTGAAGGCCCGTCTCACCATCGCGGAGAAACCAATATTGCTCAAAGAGTTGGCCCGTTGGCACATACACATTGCTCATCAGGACGCCACCATAGGCAACGTGGGATGAGTCGACACCCTGGAAGAGCTTGAAGACGGTATTCCCCGAACCTGGGGTGTAGGAGCCGGAAGGTATGCAGTAACAATCGAGATATGGACCAACGCCGCTTGAGCCAGCCCTTGGACCAAGTAGATCTTGTCCATCGAGGGTCATGTAATCAATATAACCAATGCCCTTGTTGACACGGGTAACAAATCGATCATTAGCAAGCATAAAATACGTCTCAGTCTCGTTGGCTATCAGTGCCCCAGAGCAAAGAGATAGCGACGACGAAATAAGAAGCACCACGGTGCGTCTCAAAGACTGGACGCGCATCTTGGTATTGTAGTCGGGACGATCGCGCGTGCCCCAATCCAAGTGCAGCTCATAAAGCGCGCCGTATCATAATATAAGGTATCCATCGGGATTGTGGACCACTTTGGGGGTTTCGTCTTCGATATTAACTGCCTCCGAAATCTTGACACTAAAGACTTACTAACAAGATGAGGGTTAAGATGACTCCAACAAGCCTCACCCAGAGCGAGATAGCGTATCCTACCCCCAGACTCTAGCTACTCTTTTCTTGCGGGGAAGCCTGAGTTCCCCAACTTTTACGCCCAGCCCCCTAGCTAGCTTGGCAGGGATCGCTGCTAGGCCTGGAGACTCGGCTCTATATCTCGGTGTATCATATAGCGAGTAGCGAAGCTGGAACGTATTGTATATATTTCCGGTAAAAAGCTATCAACTCTATAGGTAATAAAATACAAACGATAGTTTTTGCCCCCTCCCTTCTACGACTATGACGCGTATTTAGCGTTACTTCTGGAATAATTTGGAATGAATTAGTAAGTATCCCTCATCAATCAATATCTATTGAAGGGTTCGTATGCTCCGTCAATGTAGGGAGCCCTGGCCCGTTGGTCAGAAGTCTCGTGGAGGAGAGAGTTCGGTTTAGATCTACTTCGATGCGACTTATTGTACAAGTGCCCGATGAGACCCGACATTTACATCGTAAAGTCGTCGATCAAAGTGTCTGGGCTATGGCAATATTCGTTAAGAGTTCAGTGCTTTTCTGGCTATACAGGCTGCTTTGGAGGTTAATGGCTAGCAGGATCTCCCCATTCGGGTTCTCCGTGACCTCGAGCCTTATATCGTAACCAGTACTCGCGTTCAGCCAGTGCTCCTCGCCAAGCCTGCATTCACCAAATGTACCCCTCTCCTGAACAATCTGGCGATAGTCGATGAAAACTTGAAAGAGCGGGGTATGATCCATCGATCGAGGGATATTAAGTTCTTGAAGGAGAACGTCGAATGGTAGTTTGGAATGCTGCAGTGCTGAGTACACTTTGTCACGTGTGCTCTGGACGACGTGGCTGGCTCGAGTACCCTTTAGGCTGCGATGGAAGTAGAGTGGCAGAAAGTTCAGCAAGAACCCCATAGTTCCCATGAACCGATGATCTAGTCGATTGGCATCTGCCATTCCGATGCAAAGGCCGTCAATCTCGGGTAAGTATTGGAACAGCTGAGTCTGGAGGACAGAGAGAAAGAGATGGAAGGTGGCGGAGCGGCGCTGCCGAGCGAATTGCTTGATACGGTCGCCCTTCGTTCTGTCCAGCTTGACCTTTGCCTCGTAGAGGTTATATTCGTAAACTGGCTGTCGTTTCGGAACCGTTGCGAATGGAAGGAGAGGGGTTGGCTTAACATCTGGCGGTATTGCCTGGCGGAACGCTTCTATGCTCTGATCCGTGCCCCAGTCTCGAAATCACGATGTTGTTGAGATGCGAATGATCGGTATTGAGACGTGACTGGCAGAGCGGGTAGAGGTTTGCCCGAGTAAGCTGCCTCGAGGTCCACGAACAGAACGCTAAAGCTCATTCCATCGAGGGTAATGTGATGCGACCCAACGATAACGTAGTGTACCGTATCCGAGAGAGAAACCAGCTTAATCTTCACGCTCTCCCAGCTGTGAAGATCCTATTCCTCGTCTCTCATGAGTTTGAGCTACTCGGTCGCTTCTCGGGGATGCGTGATCGATTTTCTTTCTAATCTTATTATCGACCTTGAAGATATTCCTTGTAATGGCTCGCCTTCGTCGTCATCTTCGTCTTGGGGAACCACGCGCGTGCGTAATATTTCGTGTCGTTGGGCTACGGCGTGGACAGCACGCTCAAAGGCGTCGACTCGAAGAGGTCCCAGTAGTTGAAACAGAACCGCCATATTGAAAGATTTGGGCTCTGCAAGAAGGTTATGCATGAACCAAAACCTAGCCTGCCCGAAAGAAAGATGTTCCTTAATCTCCTTAGCCACTCGTGGACCTGCTGTCAAGTTATTCAAGCCACCAAAAGAAATATCTTTGGGTCCTGGGAGAAGAGAACCATCCTCGAGTGAAGAAAAATCCGTATCTAGGTTAGAACTTGAGGTTGAAGGTGATTTTGACGAAGTTGATCGGGTCTTCCCCCCTACTAATATTGTTGGCGGCGAGTTCTCGTGATCCGGTAGGGTAACTGCTGCGTGTGGTAGACGTGATGCTGCGTCTGACGCAAGGTCTTTAATAGTTCCGCCCGCTAGAATTTTGAGGACAGGCATGTCAACGTCTAGCTCTTTCAAGAACCACGTTCGGACCTCAACAGCCATGAGCGAGTCTATACCCTGCTCTACCAGAGACACACGATCGTTAACAGTCTCTTCTTCCTCAAGCTAAAGAATCCGCTTCAGTCAAATGATGAAAGAATCTACGGATAAGGTGAGCTCGGTGTTATTATATAATATATTTCTTAGGCAGTTACCTTTGGTGATATCTTCCACGTCGTCGGGGAGAGCATCGGCGAGACGGACTCTAACTGGTACAGACTATGTTTTATTCGCGTGCGTAGCAACCTCTGGCCGCTCCAATGGGCAAATTTCAGATCGGTTAAAAACTGTGCCTTGACATCTTGGTCCGAGTAAATCGGCGAGACTCGAGTGACAATTTCCTCGATGGCATCGGAGTCAGGGTGACCAGCAACGATTGCTTCTGCAAATAATTGATGGAAATCCTGCTCCGCGATATTTGTATATCCCAGCTTAGTGAAATAATTAGCATCCAATGTGTCGGATCGTTCAACATAGCCAATTCCCATAAGTGAGCTAATACTAAAACAAAGCGTGCAATATATACACAACGCACTCTAAAGAACTAGCTACAGCTATAAAAATCACTTTTAAAAGTTTAAAGCAATAAAAATAATATTGTAATAAAACAATTAAAATAATATTAAAATAACAAAACTATTATAAATATTATATAATAATTTAATTAATTAATATTAAAAATATTAATTTTTACAATATTATTTATATTTTTAACAAACAATTACCTTTTTATTAGCTAATGAATAAAAAAATAAAAACTTAGGTTTTTGCTAACTTAATTAATTCGACCCCTTGCAACAGTGTTGTCCATACCGTCTTAATATCGATCGTTGAGCCCGCGACACCACGCTTCTTACGCTGCGAGGCTAAAGCTGTCATGAACATGTTGGCAGCGGCGTAATTACCCTGGCCACTGTTTCCCACGACTGCGGTGAGCGACGAGAAAACAATGAAGAAGTCTAATGGAGCGTCGTGGAATATCTCATCTAGTAGAATCGTGCCCTGGACCTTAGGCCGAAGACACGTCATCATCTGGTAGAAGCTCATGTTCTCGAACATGGCATCTCGGAGAACCATAGCACCATTTGCCACACCAGCAATCCGGGGCATGGTTCTCTCGATTTCATTGATGCAGGCGCGCAAGGAATGGCGATTTGTAACATCACTAGAAAATGGTCAAAATGAATCTCGACCACGGTTAATCGTATGATGGGGAAACGTACCATGGTAACACTTTGAGTTCCGCACCTATCTCCGCGAATGACTGGAGAAATTCTTCTTGTACATTGGGTCGACGGCTTGTCAGCACAATATGCTTGGCCCCTCGTTGTGCCATCCAGTAGGCCAGAAACTGGCCCACTTCACCAGCAAGGCCAGCCAGTAAGTACGTCTTATCTGGTCCGAAGCTGAACCCATCATCAATAGCCTGGACATTAATGGAGACTGTACCTATAGTCCAGTCTACAATTGTCAAGCGCTCCCAGGAGTGGACGCTTGTCGAGACAACCGAAATTGGAATAATTGGCAATTCTGCTAAAGTCAGGGTAGAAACACGGCCCAATGTGTCCCGAAGCGCATTCTGTCCAGATTCAATAGAAGGATTTGAACAAATTTCCACTTTCTTTCCAATGAAGGAAGATGCATTGGCAATGACAATTAATTATCAACTTGCCTACTTCGCATGCCGTAGACATGTGGGAAAATCCCGTGATCGTCTTATTTTTTTGTGACCATTTTAAACCTGTGACGATCGACTTTAAACCTGGTTAAATTTGGCAAGTAGCTTTTTAAATAAATGATTTCCAAATAATGATCATACTTTTATAGCTATCTTTAACATCGGTGACAACCACTGTAACTATTGAGACGGTGTGGGCAGCACTGTTACAAAAGGTCGAGTTAATTAAGTTAGCAAAACTTTAGATTTTTTTATTTTTTTGTTTATTAGTTAATAAAAAAGGATTTTTTTATTAAAAAAATATATAATAATATAAAAGTTAATATTTTTAATATTAATTAATTAAATTATTATATAATATTTATAGCAGTTTTATTATTTTAATATTATTTTAATTGTTTTATTAAATTATTATTTTTATTGTTTTAAATTTTTAAAAGTGACTATTATAGCCGTAGCCAGTTTTTTAGAGTGCGTTATGTGTATATTGCACGCTTCGTTTCACTATCTCCTGTGTAAACCCCCTATCCTGCCCCTGTCTACCCCGATGGGGTCACTCCTAGGTATCTATTATTGGCAATTCAATTCATGTATTGGTGACTAGCTTCTGCGGTAAATTCCAACAAGCCACCAGTTGCTACGAGCCACAACGCTTAATGATGAATACGCACCTCCCAGATACAAGGGCTGCTAATCTAAGGTCTTGAACAAGGTCTATTTAGATAATCAATCACTTTGGTCTCACCAGCTCCATGAGTCATTCTTTTGTTTCAGTCTGGAGGCATGAGTCTTATTTATACTTTCCTTACATAAGGTTGTAGGTCCAGGTGACATGGCTCCTCCAATGGCCTCTATACAGGTGTGTTAGGTCTTAGACTGTTGGGCGCGTATTCATATAACCAGTCAATAGCTTCCTGTAGGTCTTAGCAGCCTCGGCCGTGTGACACCCGGAAAAATCGTGACCGTTAAAATAGGCGCATAGAATGTTGTGCAAATTCAAAACATTTTAATTATTTTAAGGGTGCTTTATTATAATCACCAAAGTGTAACCCTCTTCCCACAGCTTGCAAAAGTCGTAGAAACTTCTCGAAATTGCGAGCAAAGAGATTATTAAACAACCAAAGCATTGCCCGGGTATATTAGTTAAATAATGCTAATAATTATCTTTTAAGTCAGAAGCATGTGCAAATACACGATGCAAAAAAAAGACGAATGCGGGCGAGTGCAAAGCGATCCCGCCACATGCAGGCACTCTGCAGGTCTTCACACCCTACTGTAACAAGTCCCCAGCCCCCGGCAAACCGTGCAACGAGACATAAGAAGTTCCACCCAACGATTTCACTATAACAGAGGCTGGCGCATCTTGCCCTCAGTGCCCATAGGCATTCTTATAAGGTATAGTTCCGGAACAATTCATCAAAACATACCACTGACTTCTATAGTAGGACTTAGGTTTTTAGTTCATGTTAGAACTATGGATGTCTTTCTACTGCAAGTTGATGTTTCGTGTCTGAGAAGGGAGCCCTTAATATATACGGACTTTTCGTGGGAGATGTGACCTTGTCACCTTGTAGAAAGAGCCGATTTCGCTAGGCAGCCTATGTTAAAAGTGAGAAAAAGCTTATAAATTTGATAAACTGCTTACCTCTATCCTCAATGTCCTGTGCAACTTCTTTTGCAGACTTGAACACTCCTTTCCAGCATTTCATAATGATATCTCCAAGCACAATATTGTTGATGTCTGGATACTTGCCCTCCCGAATCCATTGGGCGACAATCCATTCTTCTTCTACTTTGCTATGAGGCTTTGAGGATGTGATGATTTCGAAAATCGTCGAGCCTAGAGCATGAAGCTCTGCACGGATCGTAGAATGCTGAACCTCGTCATCATCTGGGTGCCGGTACCCGGACTCGGCCCAGACAGTAGAAAGGTTGTCATCAATAGCAGAGCCAGCAAAATCGCATAGTCGAACTGTCCTAGATGAGTCTAACAGTACGTTTCTACCACCTAGGTCGGCATGTCTAACGTTATGTTCGTGAATGTATTGGAGAGCGTTCGCCACATCGCGAGACCATTTGATCCGTTCTTCTAGCGTCGCAGTCCCGCCCTCGGCGTAATACTCGCGGATGCTGCAGTGCTCTGCCCGCTCAAGATGAATCCCGTAGTCTTCAATACGTAGACACCTAATGATGTTTGGATGTGACCCTAATCGTTGATAAACGCGTTTCTCGATTTCAAGATTGGCGGTTGAGGCTTTACTGGAGAAGGGTAGCTTAATAACTTCAGTCGTACAGTTAGGATAGGTATAGAGCTTGCCAGACCCGCCACCTTTGAAGTACTCTGTGCCTGGAAGGGTCATGACGTAGTAAGTCTGAATATCCATATTCAATGAGTCCTAGTGATGCACACAAGCAAAGTTAGTCAAAATAACGCCTCTTGACATATTTTACCTGGATTGATCGCAAAAAACGTTTGTTAACTGACTTGACAAAATCTATTACTTGAATTAATGAAGTTAATTGACTAAATAATCCAAGTAATAACGTGAGTTCCTAAATTTATACGTAAAGCGTATAAAGTTGTAGAAAATAAAATAAGTAAGTAGGTAGGTAGGTAGGTAAGGTGGTTGGTAAGCTAGGTGAATGCAGGTAGCTAGGTGAGTGGCTAAGTGGGTGATTAAGTACAAGGTGCCACCTAGCTTACCTAAAAAAAAAACGCTTTTTTAAAATTACAAGAATAACTAGCAACCAATACTTTGCCTGCCCGCAGTGCTGATATTTATGCTTTTTTTGAAAGGGATAAGACAAGGTAAACTAAGAGTTACTACAGGGGCACGGAGATCGTGTGAATTTGTACATACCAAAGAGCGAAGGAACTAGAGACTAGTCTGTATTACTAGGAATGCATCAAGACTGTGCTACCCTCGGCCCAGTTATTTGGAGCGGACTCTAAATCCATTCCAGTATATATGCTACTAATCCAACACTTCTACGCGTACATGCACTACGATCTTCTGGTAGTAGTCCATGTGTGTTGTTCATATTGATGCCTGGGGAAGTGTTTAATATCTACGAAAACAACGAAAGTTTAGTAAGGGAACAAGCGTCTTCCGGTACCGTGCCAAGTGTCAAATACACCGTGTGGGACGCTCCACACCTTCTGTATATATAAACTACTGTATATCCCAGGTCCTGTAGATAGGACTGTTACTCTGATCTTCACCTTGAATACACACTCTATGCCAATCTACTCCACTATCTTTGACACCAAGCAGTCATATGACCTCTCTATTCCGCCGCCCCTACTTCCTCAAAGCTCAAATCTCTCTATCTAATCTCTACTACGATAATTATGAAGCGAATGTAGCTTGCTTCCAAAGCCTTCTCAGAAACTTTCCATCAATGATAGGAAATACAACCGGCTTAGGAGTTGACGAGAGAACTGCTGTGGTCTTGGTGTTGTCCAGCACGAACATAATGTGCCCGTGCTGTAAATATTCTTTCACGACTTCCCAGTAAAGATGTTCCTGCTCATTGGCATTTTGCATAACAACTATCAGCCAGTTGTGAATGGGAACCATGCTAGCCCTCTTGCTATCTTAGTCCCGGCGGATGGGCGACACCAGATTAGGGAGTTCGGAAAGGCGAAGAGGCCGGGAGCTTCCAAAGTGAAACACATCCACAGCTCGACTCCTGATCGCTTTTTTAGGCTTTTAAAGCCCAACCCAACGCCAAAGGCCCAATAACTTATATGGAGTAGCTAGAGCCCATAAGCACCCAATAAAAGTTGGATTAAGTTTTTAAATAAAACTTATAAGCGCTCAACTAAAAAAAATAAATTATTTTTAAAAAGTAAAAATAACTAAAATTAAAAAATAAATATATTAATATTTATTTTAAAATATTATTTTTATTTTGATTTTAATTTTATATAATATTTTTAAATATATTAATATTTATAAATTAAAATTAATTAATAAATAAATTTTAATTTAATATATAAACTATTATAGTTATAATATTTAATAAAGTTTTAAAAGTTTAAATAATATAAATATTGTTTAAAAAAAATATTTAAATAAATAACTTAAAATAAAAATTAATATAAAAATTAAAACAGCTTAAATTTTTTATTATATTATAATTTTTAATATAATTTAATTTTAAGTTATTTTTTAAAAAAAATTATAATTAATAATTAATATTTATTATAGTTTAAAATTAATAAATAAAATATTAATAATAAAACTTTGTAATTTATTAAAGTAAAATTTATATAATTATTAAAATCTATTTAAAAAAAATATATTAGTTAAATATAAATTTATAAAAAATATAATATTATTTATAAAAACAATTGATTTAATAATAAACTTAAATAAAAAGTTTTTAAATAATAAAATATATTAATTAAAGTATTAATTTAAAAAAAACTTAAACTATTTAATAAAAGTAATAAATATATATAAAATAAAACAAAATATATTAATTAAAGTATTAATTAAAAAATCAATTTTTTTTATTATAAGGTTTTTTATTGCAACTAGTTTTTTTGTTATAAGTTTTTTTAACAATATAAGCTTTTTTAATTTTATAAATTTTTTATTTTTATAAATATTTTAAATAAATATTTTTAATATAAAATTTATTAATTTCAATTTTATATTATATATATTATTAACTATTTATATTTGCTATATTTTTATAAATATAGTAAAAATTAATATTGTTATAAAAAAAAAATTTAATAAATAAACTAAAAATAATTTTTATAATATATAAAACTAGTTATATATTTTTAACTATTAAAATAATATAGCAACTATAAATTATATATAAATTTATAACTATAATTATATTAATATAATAATTAATATATAAATTAAAATAAATTTATTAATAAAAATAATATATAAAACAGATTTTAAAATATATATTAAAGCTTTAAAAGTTATTTTTTAAATTTAAAAGTTTTATATATTTATAATATTATTAATAATTTTATAAATAATTTTAATAAAAAATATAAATAAAATTGCTAAATTATTTATAAATATTTTTTATTAATAATATATAAAGCAAAAAATTTTGCTTAAAATAATAATTAAATTATATTAATTTTTATATTAATTAAAAAAAAATATTAACAATTAAATTTAATAAAAGTTTAAAATATTTTTGTTTATATAATTTATAAATATTAATAAATTTTTTTAATAATAAAAAAAACATTAAAATTATAATTAATTAATTTAATAAATTTATTTAAAAAAGTTTTATTAATAGCAAATAGTTTTATTACTTTTATAGTTTTAGCAGTTTTAATTGTTTTAGCAGTTTTAACTAATATATAAAAACAAAGTTTACTGTTATAACTTTAAGTATAAATAATATTAAAACAGTTATAATTATAACTATAACTATAGTTATAATTATAACTACAAAAAATAGTAGTTTTATATATATAAAAAAAAAAACTTTGTTAATATTAATAAAAAAATCAATAAAAAGCAAATTATTAATTTAATATAATAAATTAATATATAAATTAATATAATAAAAATATATAATAAATTTTAATATTAAAAAAATCGATAATAATAAATTTTTTAATTATTTAGTTAAAAAAATTAATATATAAATTAATATAAAAAAAATAAATAATTAATTATAATATTAAATAAACTATTAGTAAAAAATTATTTAAACATTATAATAAAAATAAAATAAGTATTAAAATAGTTAAAAATTAATTAATATAATAATTAAAACAAAAATTTTATAAAAAAAACATATTAAATATATAAAAAAAAAACTAAAATAAAACTAAAATTTAAAAATATAATTAATTTAAAAAATAATTAATAAATTAATATATTAAAAATAAATATAAAATTTAAATAAAATAAATAAAATTAATTATAAAAATATAAAATAAATAATTTATAAGTTGTTTTTTTTTTTAAAAAAATTTATAAAATTTTTTAAAAAAAAAATACAAATATAAAAATAAAACAAAAGCTATATAAAAAAAAAAAAACTTACTTTTTTTTAAAAAATATAAATTTATATTAAATAATTAAATAATAAATAAAACTTATTAATAAAGTTAAATATATAAAAATAATAATATATAAATAAAATAAAATAATTAAAAATAAAATTAATAAATTTTTAAAAATTTAAAAATTTTTATATAATTTAATTTAATAATTAATAAAAGTAAAAAATAAAAATTATATTTATTATTTAATAATTATTAAATATTTATTATAATTATAATATATTTAAAATATAATATTTATTATTTAATAGTTATAAAAATTAGTTATAATTATATTAATAGTTATAATATTTATAAAAATTAAAATTAATAAAATATAATAACTATTAAATTTAATTTTAAAAAATATTATATATAAAAATATATTAAAAAAAATTATAAATAATAATATATATATTAATAATATAAAATTAATATAAAATTAAAAAATTATAAAATATTTATTAATTTAAATAATAAAATTTAATTTATTGTTATTTTTATATTATTATAATTTTATATTTTAATATATTATAAATATATAAAATAGTTTAAATTAAAATTTTAATATTTTTATATTAATAAAATTTATTTATTAGTTTATTTATATTTAAATAATAAATTAAATAATTTTTATTTTTTTATATATTAAGTTATTATTATAATAACTTTTATTTTATATTATATATTTAATATATATATAATAAATTAAATTAATAAAATAATATATAGTAATTTTTTATTTAATATAATTAATATAATAAAAAAAAGTTAAATTATTAATTAAATAATATATAGTTAATAAGTTTTATTAATAAAATTTTATTTACAATATATTTATTTATATTTTTTATTTAATATTTTTTAACAATTAAAAATTTAATTATATTATTATAACTTTTTTAATATATATTATATAATAATTGCTATTTAATTAAAAATTAAAAATATTATTTATTAAAATAATAATAAATTTATAAATAAATATTTTTATAAAATATATTTTAATTATTTTTTATAATATATTTATAGCAATATTAACAATTTAAAAAGTTAAATTATTATATAAAATAAATTTATATATTATTTGCTAAAATGATTATTTAAAAATTAATAAATTAAACTATTTTTAATATCGTTAAATTTTATATAATATAATAGCTATAATATATTAGTAATATATTAATTAATATTTTAATTAAAATTTTTATTGCTAAATTTTTAAATTTATTTTTTATTAATTAATAATATAACAATTAGTTTTTTAACTAAAAATACTAATAAAATAAAATAAAATTTTTTTATTATTTTTATAATTAAATTTTTATAAAAAAATAAAAATAACTATTTTGTTACTTTTGTTAAATAAAATAATAATTTTAAAAAAAAACTATTATTTACTACTATAGCTAAAAATATAAAATTTATATATTTATTATAAATTTTATTAAAAAAACAATAAAAATTTTTTTAAATTTTTTAAAATAAATTATTTATATTAATTATAAAATTAAATATATTGTTTTTTTAATTAAATAACAACTTTAAAAAATATATTAAATTAAGTAAAAAAAAAAATAAAAAAAAAAGATTTAATTTAAAACTAAAATATTATATATTTATATTAAAAAAAAACTTTTTAATAAAATTATACTTTTTTTTAATTAATATATTTTAAAAAATATAATAGTAATTAATATAACTTTTAATTTTTTATTTTTAAATTAAAGTTTATAATAAAAAAATAAATCTTTTATTAATAATATTAAAAAATAAAGTTTTATTTATTTAATAAAAACTTGAAACTTTTATTACTAATATAAAATTTAATTTATTTTTTACTTTTTTTATAGTTTTTTTTTTATTTGCTATTTATAACTATTAAAATATTTATAGTAATTTTTTAATTAATATATAAATAATTAATAATATTAATTTTATTTAATTATTAATATTATATTTAATTTAATTTCTTTTTATTAAATAAATACTATTTTTAATATTTTATAAAATTAATTTATTTTTTATATTATTAATAACTTTTTATATTTTATAACTATTATTATTTTTAATAAATTAATTATTTTAAATAAAAAAGTTATTTTATTATATATATAATATAAAATATAATAAATTATTTTAAAAATAATTTATTATTATTAATTAATATAAAAAGTTTATAATATTAAAAACTAATATTTATAAAATAATAAAAATATAAAATTTATTATAATATTATAGAAATATTTAAAAATATTAAAATTAAATAGTAAAAATTGTTATAAATATTTTAAAAATAATTTGCAAATATTATATAAAACAATTAATTTATTTTATTTTTTTTAAAAAAATTAAAATAAATATAATAATATAATATAATAAAAATAAATTATATAAATTATATAAACAAAGTTAAAAAAATAATTTAAAAATATTAAATTAAATAATATTATATTTTTATTTTGTTATAATTTATATATTAATTTTTTATAAACTATTATAATTATTTTATTTAATTATTAATTATAAATTTATATTTAAATTAAAGCTAATTTATTATTTAATTTAATAGTTAGTTTTTATTTTATTGCTTTTTTTAATTATATTATTTTTAATTTTAATATTTTTTTTTTATAATATTTAAAAAATAATATATATAATATATTAATTTTATTATAAAAAATTAATTAAAAATATAATTAAATAAATCTAAAGTTAATATTATTATAAATATATAAATATATTTTAGTTTAAAATATATTTATTAAACTAAAATTATTTACTATTATTAAACTAATAATTTAACAAAACTTATATATATATATTAAATATATATAACTAAGACTTAAACCAAGCTTTTTATTAAGTAATTAAATAAATAAAAAATACAAAAACTTACTAAAATCCACAAAACTTACAAGTTTTATACACATATATATATAAATAACTTATATATAACTTTTTTAATTATATTTCTTTTTATAAAATATATATATAAATTAATATAAAACTTTAAAACTTAGAAATAAACTTTAAACTTTATAAATTATTTTAAATCTTTTTATATATATATATATAAAAAGTTTTATTAATATTAATTAATAATTATAAAATATAATTATAAATTAATAAAATTAAAAAATAAAAATTAGTTATTATTAAAAATAGCTTTTATATTTTATTTTTTTTTTTTTATATAAAAAATAAACTATTATTTATATTAATTAGTTAAAAATATATCGAATTAATTATTAAATAAAAAAAATCTAACTATTATAAAGTTAAAATTAGTTTTATATAATAATTTAGTTATTTTTATATAAAAATTAATAAAACTATAAATTATTTTATATATTTATTTTATTTTTTTTATTTTATTACTTTTTATAATTATATTAATATTTATAATAAAAGTAATTATAACAATTATAGTTATAATAATTAAATAAACTTAAAATAATAAATTAATAATTTTATATAATAAAAATAAATTTATATATAAAAATATAGCTAAAAATAACAATATTTAAATAAAAATTTAAAAAAAAATAAATTGATTTTAAATATTAAAATATAACTATTGATTTTAATTAATTTATTAAATTTTTATAATTAATAATATATTTTATAAAATATTTATAAAATTATATATAATTAAAAATTAAAAATAAATAATTTATATAAATATTTATAATAAATTTTAATAATTAAATAAAATTAATATTAATAAATATTAGTTATATATTTTAAAAAAAATTTATTGCTATTATTATAAATAACAAAAATATTAAAATATATAAAAAATTATTTAAAAATAAACTTTTATATATTATTAAAAAATATATAAATAAAAATAATAAAAATTTAAATAATAATATATTTATATAAATAATTTTAATATTTATATTAACAAATATATTAAAACTTTTAATTATATAAATAAATTATTTAATATTATAATTAATTATATTAAAATTAATAATATTAATATATATTTTAATATTTAATATAAATAATTAAATATTTTTTTTTTTTATATAAATAAAAATTTAAAAATTTATATTTATTTTTAAAATTTTTATTATATATTTTATATTTTTATTATAATAAATATAATATTAGTAATAAATTTAAAAACTAAATAATATTATATATTTTAAAAAAAAAACTAAAATTGAAAAAATTAAAAAATAAACTTAACTTTTTTAATTAAATTAATATATTTATATAAATATTTTTTTATTTATTATTTTTATTTTTTTATATTTATTATTTTATTTAACTTTTAATAAATTTATTGTTTTAAATAAATAATAAAATTTATTTAGCTATTTTAGCTTTTTATTAATTATATTATATATATTAACTATTTTTAAAATTTATTTGTTTAAATATAAATATAATTTATAATAACTTTTTTTATATAAAAAAAGTTTAATTTAAGTTTTTGTTATAATAAATATTTAAATTGCAAATTTTTAAAATTAATATTTTTAAATAATAAAAAAATATTTTTAATATATATAATTAATTTATATATAAAAACTTTTAATTTTTATTACTTTTTTATTATATTAATAATTAATTAATAAAATTAATAATTTTTATATAGTTTTATATATATATTTAAAAACTTTTTTATTTTTTATATATATAACATTTTTTTATTATATTAACTTTGTTATTATTAAAATATTTTTTTATAAATGTTTTTTTTTGTATTATTTTTTTTTATTTTAATAATTTTATTAAAAGTTTTTTTATATTAAAGTTTTAATTATAAAATTTTAATATATATATTAAAAAGTTTTTTAAAATATTTATTAAATATTATTAATTATTATAATTTTATTTTTTTTAAATTATTTTATAATAAAGCTTGTTTTATTTAATATATAATAATAAAACTTTTTTAACTTTTTATTTTTTTTTATTATATTTAAAATTTATAACTTTTTTTTTTAAACATTTAAAGTTTTATTTTAAAAATAAATTTTTTAAATATATATATAGTTAATTTATATAAAACTATTAAAAACTTTTTTAAAAATTTAATAAATAAAACTTAAAAATATTTTTTTTATTATTATTAATAATTTTATAATATGTTTTTATTATTAAATAGTTTAATTTATTATTAAATTAGTTTATTTATTTGTTTTTTTTTATAAAATATATATTTAGTTATTTATAAAAAAGTTTAAATTTTAATAATATTTATTAATTTAATTAACTATTTTTTATTAAATTTAAAATATTTACTGCTTTATTATTATTATATATTTATATATTTTAGTTATAAAATTTTATATTTTTTTATAATTTAATTTTTTTTTTACTAATTTAAATATTAATTTTTTTGTTTTAGTTTTTTAATTAAATGTTATTTTTATAGCTTGTTTAGTTAATATTTTATATAAAAACAAACTATTTAATAATTTATATAATAAAAAAGTTTATATTATATTTAATATTAATAATATTTTAAATTAATTTTTTTAAAAATAATTAATAAAAAAATATAACTTTTAGTTTATTTATTAATATATAATTTTTATTTATTTAATAATTTGTTTATAACTAGTTAAAAAAAAATTTAGTTTTATTTTATAAATTTAAAATAATTTATTTATAAATTTAGTTATAAATTAAAAACTATAGTTATTAATAAAACTTTTTAGCTATTTATATATTTAATATAATTTATTATAATATATTTTTATAACTTGTTTTATAATTATTATATTTTTATAAATTATTGTTTATATAAATTTAAATAATTAATTAATTATATAAAAAGTTATATTATTATTATTATTATTTAAAAAAAAATATTTAAAGTTTATTATTATATATTATTATATATATTTTAATATTTTTAAAAATTTTAACTTTTTTAAAGTTTTATTTTTTAAAACTTTAACTATTTTATATAAACAATTTATTATATATTAGTTTATTTTTTTATAAATTTTAAACTATTAATATTATTAAATTATTAAAGCTTTTGTTTTATTTTTTTTTAAATATATAATAACTAGTTAAATATATACTTTTTTAATTAATTTAATATATAAATAATTAATATTTAATATTATTAAATACTTTTTATATAATATTAAATCGTTTAATATTATTTAGTTTAAATTTTAATTAATATAAGCTTTTTTTTTATATTTAATTAAACTATTATTAGTTTTATTAATTTTTAAAACTAAATTAATTAATAATATTTTAAAAATTAGTAAAAATATAATATTATTTTTTAATATATATATTATTATAAACTTTTATAAAGTTTTATTAAAAAAAATTATTAATTTAAATAAAACTATTGTTTTTTGTTTGTTTTTTTTTTTTTTTTATATTTTTATACTTTTTAAAAGCTTTAAAAAAATATTAACAATAGTATTTTTTAAACTTAAATAATATATAATTATAAAATAATAATAACTTATAAGTTTTATTTATTTTATTTATTAAAAGTTTAATATTTTTTTTATATTAAAATATTTTAAAACTATATAATTTATTAAAACTATAAAAAAATGTTATATATTAATAAGTTTTGCTTTTTAATATAAAAGCTTTTTTATAACTGCTAATATGTTATAAACCACATTTATATTTGAACAAATAAATCTTAAAAATAGTTAGTGCATATAGTATAGCTAGTAAATAGCTAAAATAGTTAAATAAATCTTATTGTTTGCTTAAAACAATAAACCCACTAAAAGTTAAATAAAGTAATAAATACAAAAAAATAGAAGTAGTAAATAAAAAAGCATTTATATAAATATATCGATTTAACTAAAAAAGTTAAGTTTATTTTTTAGTTTTTTTAACTTTAGTTTTTTTTTTAAAATATATAATATTATTTAGTTTTTAAACTTATTGTTAATATTACATTTATTATAAAACTAAAGTTTATTTTAACTATTTAAAAAAACAATAAATTTTTAAAAACTTTTAAACAAATTAATTAATTTTAATATATTAAAATAATATAATTAACTTTTAATAATAATATATTTATTACTAATTATAAAAAAACTAAATAATAAATATAGTTTATTAAAAATAAATTAATAAAATTTGCTTTATAAATATAAATAAACTATAAATAAAATAAATTGTATTAATAATTTTAAAACTTTTAAAGCTTGCTTAAAAATTATATAAAATATATTTATATTGTAAAATATATTATAAACAATAATAATAAGTTTTATTATAACACTTTTAATAATAAAAAGTTTTTTTTTTTTAATATTTATAAAAAGTTCAAATTTATTTATAAAAACTTTAAAAAATATAATAAATAATAATAATATATAATTACTAATAAAACTATATATAACAATATAGTTAAAAAAATAATAATTAATATTAAATATTTTGCTGTTTAAAATAAAACTTTTTAAATAGCTTTTGTTCTTTTTATTAAAAATAAAAAAAAAGTATAGCTTAAATATAATAAATTAATAACTTTTAAATAATTTTAAGCAATAATAAACATTTATAAAAAAGCAATATATTAAAAATTTAAATATTATATTTTATAATTAAACACTGTTTAAAAAACTGCAAAAAAGTTTAAAAATATAACAAATTTTTTTAAATAAAATATTTATTTTTTATATATTTAAATAATTAAACTAAAAAAAAAAACTAAATAGTAAAAAATAAATATAATTTGTTAAAAAGCTGACTTTAAAAATGCTGTATTTTATAAAGCTATAAATATTTATAAAAAAAAAATTACAAATTTAAAAAGTTAAATCAAAGTTTTTTAAAACTAAATTATAGCTATAGCAGTTATAGCTTTAAAGCTTATATTAGTTATTTTTATTATTAATTTAGTTTTTATTAATATAATTTAGTAATAAAAACAAAAACACAAAAATATTTTTAGTTTTAAAATTATTAATAAAGCTTTTATAATTATAAAAAAAAAAACTAAACTTTTAATAAAAATAATTAATTTATTTATATTTATTAATAACAAACTAATAAAAAATAAAACTAAAATTTAGTTTAAATATTAATTTATATTATTAAAAAACAAATTAATTAAAAATATTAACTATTATAATTAAAACTTAAAAAAAATTAATTATATTATTAACTAAATAAAAAGTTTTGTTTTTAAAAATATTATAACATTTATTATAAATAATTATAAAAAAAAACTTATTTTAAAAACTAATACTAAAGTTTTAAACTATTTGTTTATTTATTATTATAACTTTAATAAATATAAAAAAATATAAATTAAATATTAAAACTTTAAAATATAAAACTTTAATAAATTTATATAATTTAATATAAAGTTTATTAAATAAACTAAAGCAGTTTAAATTAACTTTATAAATTTTAAAAAAAATTTATATAATAAATTACTAAAACAAATTAACAAATTATATATTAAAAAACTATATAATAAATAAATAATATTTACTAATTTTTATAACTATATTTAAATATATAATTATTAATAATACAAAAACTTTATTGCTTAAAAAGTGCAATAGAAAAAAAATTCTCTAAAAACAATTAAACAAAAAAAAAACCCAAAACTTAAAAAAGAAAAAAAACCTGCAAAATTAAACCTATACTAAAATAATAGTACAAAATATTTAAACATTTTGATTTTAAATATAGTTTTAAATAGTTATTATATTTATATTAAAGTTTTATTTAATTAAATAAAAGTTTTAATTTTATAACAGCAATATTTTATATATTATAATTAAAAATATAAAAACAATAAATATTTTTATAAATTTAATTTTAAATAATTTAATATAACTTATATTAATATTATTTTTATTTAAATTATAAAATTTAAATAAATATAAATTATATTAAAAAAAAAGCTAAAAAATATTGCTTAAAATAATTAAACTTTTATTTTAAATAAACTTATGTATTAATATTAAATATAAATAAATATAAAAAAATACTATTTAATTTTGTATAAAAATTATTAAAAAAAAACCTTTTTTTTATAAACTATATAATAGTAAATAATAAACTTATTTTATTAATAAAAGTACTAGTTAATATAAAAACAAATATATATTTATTAATTAAATTAAACTTTGCTATAAAAATTTTAAAATATTTAAAACTTAAAACAATTATAAAATTTATATTATTTTAAATAATAAGTTATAACAAAAAAGCTATATAAATTATTAATACTGCTTTAAAAATATACTTTTATATATAAAACAAAATAATTTTAAATATATTTTTATTAATAGTAAATATAAAATATAATATTATTATAAAAAAAAAATATTTAAATTACTATAACATTTTAGTAAATAATAAAAAAAAAAACTGTTGTTTTTTAATAATTAAAAACTAAAATATTAAACTTTTAAAATTTTAATAAATAATATAAAAGATTTAATTGTTAACTTTAATTATTAACAAAATATAAACTATTAATAAAAGTTAATAAATATAAAAAATAAAAAAAAAAAAAACAAATAAATAAATTAAATATATTAAAAAAAAAAATAAAATAAAAAAAATATAAAAACTAAATTTAAAAAAGTTTACTTTTATATTAATAAATTTAAGCGCTAAAAAAAACAAATAAAAATTATATAAAAAAAAAAACTTTTAGTTATTTTTTAATTGTTTATTTTAATTTTATATCTTTTATAAGCTAGTTTTAATATAAATAAAAACTATTTATAACAAAAAGTATAATATATAAAGTATATATTATAAAAAAAAGCTTATAAAAATAACTTAAATTTATATATTTTTATAAAAAAAAAATATAAAAACTATAAATTAAAAATAAAATATAACTAGTATAACTTGTATTAGTTATAAAAAAATACAATTAAATAATATAAATATTAGCTAGTTTAAATTAATATTATTAATATAACTAAGTTTAATATAATAATAAAATAAAAAAATACTGTTTTATATAATATAATTTTATTATATAAATTAAATCAAATAATTTTTTAAAAAAAATATAAAAAATTAATAAAAAACAAAAAAGAATTAATAAAAGCAATATTATATTTAATACTAAAAAAATATTATAAATATTTTAATATATTTAATAAAATAATTTTAAACAATTTTTTTTTATATTGTTTAAATATTAACTATTAAATTATTGTTAATAAACTTTTTAAAACTTTTTTAAAATATAATATATTATATAAAATGTTACTAAAAAAAACAAAAATATATTAAAAATATATTAATAACAATTTAGCAAAAAACTTTATTGAACTAATAATAATGTTATAAACAGCATTAGTTTTATTTATAAAAAAAAAAAACTGTTTTTTATAATTATATATAAACTATAAAAAATTAAATTTAATTATTTAAAAAAATAAATATTTTTTACTTTTAATTAATAAAACTTTAATTAAAATATTTTAAACTAAAGTTTATATAAAAATAAATATTTAATAAACTTTTTATTATATTTAAATATTTAAAAAAAATAAATTATTAATAACTTTTTAAATAAAATATAAAGTTTATTAGTTTAAAATATTTCTGTTTAAATTAATAAATAAATTTATAATGTTTTAATACTATATAAACAATATATTAAAAAACTATTTAAATATTTTTTATATAATATATATTAATAATATATTAATTTATTTTAATAATAAATTAAAATATAAATATTATATTAATAAAGTATTAATTTATTTAAAAAAAACTAAATTATAAATTAATTTTAAAAAATATAAATTTTATATAATAAAAACTAAATTTTTAAAATTTATTATAAAAATATATAAAATAAAAGTTAATTTTAATAAAATAAAAATTGTATGTTATTAAAATTTATTTTATAATAAAAAAAAAAAGTATATTTTAAAAAAATACAATTATTTTTAAATTTTTATAACTTTTATAAAAAATTTATAAAAAAATATAAGTAAATTATAAAACTATTTATTAACTTTATATATATTAATATAATATTTTAATAAATTTTAAAATATTAAAAAATATTCAAAGTTTTATAAATAGCTTTAACAAATATATTTATTTTATACTACTTTTTTTATAACGTTAAAACTATAATAAAAACTGATTTTTTTAACAATGTAATATTAAATATACTATTTTAAAAAAATAGCTTAAAAAATTTATAAAAACTAATAGCTTTTTTTTTAGAAATATTTTATAATATAAAACTTAATTACAAAATATATAATAAAAAAATGCTAATAATTATAAAAAAGTTTTTATATTAAAAAACAAAACTTATAAATATATAACATTTTTTTATAGTTTTAATAAATTATATAACTTTAAAATATTTTAATATAAAAAAAATATTAAATTTTTAATAAATAAAGTAAATAAAATTTATAAACTATTATTATTTTATAATTATATATTATTTAAGTTTAAAAAATACTATTGTTAATATTTTCTTAAAGCTTTTAAAAAGTATAAAAATATAAAAAAAAAAAAAAAACAAATAAAAAATAATAGCTTTATTTAAACTAATAACTTTTTTTAATAAAATTTTATAAAAGTTTATAATAATATATATATTAAAAAATAATATTATATTTTTGTTAATTTTTAAAATATTATTAATTGATTTAGTTTTAAAAACTAATAAAACTAATAAAAGCTTAATTAAATATAAAAAAAAAGCTTATATTAATTAAAATTTAAACTAAATAATATTAAATAATTTAATATTATATAAAAAGTGTTTAATAATATTAAATATTAATTATTTATATATTAAATTAATCAAAAAAATATATGTTTAATTAACTATAATATATTTAAAAAAAAAAAAAAAAAAGTTTTAATAACTTAAAAATATTAATAGTTTAAAATTTATAAAAAAATAAATTAATATATAATAAATTGTTTATATAAAACAGCTAAAGTTTTAAAAAATAAAACATTAAAAAAATTAAAACTTTTAAATATATTAAACTATATATAATAATATATAATAATAAATTTTAAGTATTTTTTTTTTAATAATAATAAAAATAATATAACTTTTTATATAATTAATAAATTATTTAAATTTATATAAACTATAGTTTATAAAAATATAATAACTATAAAATAAACTATAAAAATATATTATAATAAATTATATAAAATATATAATTAATTAAAAAACTTTATTAATAACTATAGTTTTTAATTTATAACTAAATTTATAAATAAATTATTTTAAATTTATAAAATAAAACTAAATTTTTTTTTTATTAACTATAAACAAACTATTAAATAAATAAAAATTATATATTAATAAATAAATTAAAAGTTATAATTTTTTATTAATTATTTTTAAAAAAATTAATTTAAAGTATTATTAATATTAAATATAATATAAATATTTTTATTATATAAATTATTAAAAAGTTTATTTTTATATAAAATATTAATTAATTAAATTATAAAAATAATATTTAATTAAAAAACTAAAATAAAAAAATTAATATTTAAATTAATAAAAAAAAAACTAAATTGTAAAAAAATATAAAGTTTTATAACTAAAATATATAAATATATAGTAATAATAAAACAGTAAATGTTTTAAATTTAATAAAAAATAATTAATTAAATTAATAAATATTAATAAAACTTGGACTTTTTAATAAAAAATTAAATATATATTTTATAAAAAAAAAAAAAATAAATTAACTAATTTAATAATAAATTAAATTATTTAATAACAAAAATATATTATAAAATTATTAATAATAATAATAAAAATATTTTTAAATTTTATTTATTAAATTTTTAAAAAAAATTTTAATAATTTTATATAAATTAATTATATAAATATTTAAAAAACTTATTTTTAAAATAAAATTTTAAATGTTTAAAAAAAAAAGTTATAAATTTTAAATGTAATAAAAAAAAATAAAAAGTTAAAAAAATTTTATTGTTATATATTAAATTAAATAAATTTTATTATAAAATAGTTTAAAAAAAATAAAATTATAATAATTAATAATATTTAATAAATATTTTAAAAAACTTTTTAATATATATATAAAAATTTTATAATTAAAACTTTAATATAAAAAATCTTTTAATAAAATTATTAAAATAAAAAAAAACAACATAAAAAAAAATGTTTATAAAAAAACATTTTAATAATAACAAAGTTAATATAAAAAAAAAATATTATATATATAAAAAATAAAAAAATCTATAAATATATATATAATATTATATAAAAAATAATAATTTTATTAAATTAATTATTAATATAATAAAAAAGTAATAAAAATTAAAAACTTTTATATATAAATTAATTATATATATTAAAAATATTTTTTTATTATTTAAAAATATTAATTTATAAAAAATTTATAATTTAAATATTTATTGCAATAAAAACTTAAATTAAACTTTTTTTATATAAAAAAAGTTGTTATAAACTATATTTATATTTAAACAAATAAATTTTAAAAATAATTAATATATATAATATAATTAATAAATAATTAAAATAACTAAATAAATTTTATTATTTATTTAAAATAATAAATTTATTAAAAATTAAATAAAGTAATAAATATAAAAAAATAAAAATAATAAATAAAAAAATATTTATATAAATATATTAATTTAATTAAAAAAATTAAATTTATTTTTTAATTTTTTTAATTTTATTTTTTTTTTAAAAATATATAATATTATTTAGTTTTTAAATTTATTATTAATATTATATTTATTATATAATATTTTTTTATTATATATTTTATAATTAAATTTTATATTATAAAATATTTTAAAAAAAAAAACTATTAACTTTTATAAATTTTTTAAACTATTTTTTTAAAATAATATATTTAATATTATTTTATTAAAAAAGTTTATTTTTATTATAATTTTAATATTATAAAAAAAGTACTATAAAACAAATATATTTATTAAAACTATTTATAAAATTTTAAATATTTTTTAATATTTTTTAATTTATTAAAATATTATATTAATATATATAAAATTAATAAATAATTTTATAATTTATTTATATTTTTTAATAAATTTTTTATAAAAATTATAAAAACTTAAAAATAACTATATTTTTTTAAAATATACTTTTTTTTTTTTATTATAAAACAAGTTTTAATAATATATAATTTTTATTTTGTTTAAATCAATTTTAATTTTATATATTTTTATAATAAATTTTAAAAACTTAATTTTTATTATATAAAACTTATATTTTTTAAAATTAGCTTATAATTTAGTTTTTTTTAAACAAGCTAATACTTTATTAATATAATATTTATATTTTAATTTATTATTAAAATAAATTAATATATTATTAATATATATTATATAAAAAATATTTAAATAGTTTTTTAATATATTGTTTATATAAAATTAAAATATTATTAATTTATTTATTAATTTAAATAAAAACATTTTAAACTAATAAATTTTATATTTTATTTAAAAAATTATTAATAATTTATTTTTTTTAAATATTTAAATATAATAAAAAACTTATTAAATATTTATTTTTATATAAACTTTAGTTTAAAATATTTTAATTAAAGTTTTATTAATTAAAAATAAAAAATATTTATTTTTTTAAATAATAAAATTTAATTTTTTATAATTTATATATAATTATAAAAAACTAGTTTTTTTTTTAACAAATAAAATTAATACTATTTAAAATATTATTATTAATTTAATAAAGTTTTTTACTAAATTATTACTAATATATTTTTAATATATTTTTGCTTTTTTTAATAATATTTTATATAATATATTATATTTTAAAAAAGCTTTAAAAAACTTATTAATAATAATTTAATAATTAATATTTAATTAATATAAAAATAAATTATTTAAAACTATTTTATTAAATATATCGAAATATTTATAATATTTTTTAAATATTATATATAATATTACTTTTATTAGTTTTTTTTTATTTTTTATTAACTTTTTATACTTTTTTTAAAAAATTACTCAATTTAGTTTATATAATAAAGTTATATTATATAAAACAATATTGTTTTATTTTATTATTATATTAAATTTTATTATATTAATAATATTAATTTAAATTAATTAATATTTATATTATTTAATAGTATTTTTTTATAATTAATATAAACTATATTTATTATATTTTATTTTTAATTTATAACTTTTATATTTTTTTTTATAAAAAAAATATATAAATCTAAATTATTTTTATAAACTTTTTTTTATAATATATACTTTATATATTTTATATTTTATTATAAATAATTTTTATTTATATTAAAGCTAGTTTTTAAAAATTGCAAAATTAAAATAAACAATTAAAAAATAATCAAAAGTTTTTTTTATAAAACTTTTGTTTATTTTTTTTAATATTTAAACTTATTAATATAAAAATAAACTTTTTTAAATTTAGTTGTTATATTTTTTTTTTTTTGCTTTTTTTTTTAATAAACTTAATTTATTTGCTTGTTTTTTTTTTTTTTTATTTTTTATATTTATTAATGTTTATTAATAGTTTATATTTTATTAATAATTAAAATTAATAATTAAATTTTTTATATTATTTATTAAAATTTTAAAAATTTAATATTTTAGTTTTTAATTATTAAAAAATAATAGTTTTTTTTTTTTATTATTTATTAATATATTATAATAATTTAAATATTTTTTTTTTACAATAATATTATATTTTATATTTATTACTAATAAAAATATATTTAAAATTGTTTTGTTTTATATATAAAAATATACTTTTAAAACAATATTAATTATTTATATAGCTTTTTTGTTATATTTTATTATTTAAAATAATATAAATTTTATAATTATTTTAAACTTTAAATATTTTAAAATTTTTATAATTAATTTTTAATTTAATTAATAAATATATATTTATTTTTATATTAGTTAATATTTTTATTAATAAAATAAATTTATTATTTATTATTATATAATTTATAAAAAAAAAGTTTTTTTTTAATAGTTTTTATAAAAAATTAAATATTATTTTTTTATATTTATTTATATTTAATACTAATATATAAATCTATTTAAAATAAAAATTTAATTATTTTAAACAATATTTTTTAGTTTTTTTTTTAATATAGTTTTTATTTATTTAAATTTTATAGTTTAAACAAAAATAGTATTAATATAAATTATATTAAATCGTTTAAAATTAAATTTACAAAAATATTTACTATTTTTATATTTTTAATTATAATATATAAAACATTGTTTTTATAAAATTAAAACTTTTGTTTAATTAAATAAAACTTTAATATAAATATAGTAGCTATTTAAAACTATATTTAAAATTAAAATATTTAAATATTTAAAACTATTTTTTTAATATAAGTTTAAACTTGCAAATTTTTTTTTTTTTTTAAACTTTAAGTTTTTTTTTTATTTAGTTATTTTTAAAAAGTTTTTTTTTTGCTATATTTTTTAAACAATAAAATTTTTATATTATTAATAATTATATATTTAAATATAGTTATAAAAATTAATAAATATTATTTAATTATTATATAACTTTTTAATATATAATTTATTAATTTATTTAAATAATTTATTATATAAATTTTTTTTAAAATTTATAAAATTAATTTAAACTATTTTAACTTATTTAATAAATTTTATATTAAATTATATAAATTTATTAAAATTTTATATTTTAAAGTTTTAATATTTAATTTATATTTTTTTATATTTATTAAAGTTATAATAATAAATAAACAAATAATTTAAAACTTTAATATTTATTTTTAAAATAAGCTTTTTTTTATAGTTATTTATAATAAACACTATAATATTTTTAAAAATAAATTTTTTTATTTAATTAATAATATAATCGATTTTTTTTAAGTTTTAATTATAATAGTTAATATTTTTAATTAATTTATTTTTTAATAATATAAACTAATACTTAAATTAAACTTTAGTTTTATTTTTTACTAATTTATTATTAATAAATATAAATAAATTAGCTATTTTAGTTAATAATTTAGTTTTTTTTTTTATAACTATAAAAGTTTTATTAATTATTTTAAAACTAAAAATATTTTTTTGTTTTTATTTTTATTACTAAATTATATTAATAAAAACTAAATTAATAATAAAAATAACTAAAATAGCTTTTAATATTATAGCTGCTATAACAATAATTTAGTTTTAAAAAATTTCAATTTAATTTTTTAAATTTATAATTTTTTTATTATAAATATTTATAACTTTATAAAATATAATATTTTTAAACTTAATTTTTTAATAAATTATATTTACTTTTTATTATTTAGTTTTTTTTTTTAATTTAATTATTTAAATATATAAAAAATAAATACTTTATTTAAAAAAGTTTGTTATATTTTTAAGCTTTTTTATAGTTTTTTAAATAATATTTAATTATAAAATATAATATTTAAACTTTTAATATATTATTTTTTTATAAATATTTATTATTATTTAAAATTATTTAAAAGTTATTAATTTATTATATTTAAACTATATTTTTTTTTTATTTTTAATAAAAAAAACAAAAACTATTTAAAAAGTTCTATTTTAAACAGTAAAATATTTAATATTAATTATTATTTTTTTAACTATATTATTATATATAGTTTTATTAATAATTATATATTGCTATTACTTATTATATTTTTTAGAATTTTTATAAATAAATTTAAATTTTTTATAAATATTAAAAGTAAAAAATTTTCTATTGTTAAAAATGTTATAATAAAACTTATTATTATTGTTTATAATATATTTTATAATATAAATATATTTTATATAATTTTTAAATAAACTTTAAAAATTTTAAAATTATTAATATAATTTATTTTATTTATAGTTTATTTATATTTATAAAACAAACTTTATTAATTTATTTTTAATAAATTAAATTTATTATTTAACTTTTTTATAATTAATAATAAATATACTATTATTAAAAATTAGTTATATTATTTTAATATATTAAAATTGATTAATTTGTTTAAAAACTTTTAAAAATTTATTGTTTTTTTAAATAGTTAAAATAAACTTTAATTTTATAATAAATATAATATTAACAATAAATTTAAAAACTAAATAATATTATATATTTTAAAAAAAAAACTAAAATTAAAAAAACTAAAAAACAAACTTAACTTTTTTAGTTAAATTAATATATTTATATAAATGCTTTTTTATTTACTACTTTTACTTTTTTATATTTACTACTTTATTTAACTTTTAGTAAATCTATTATTTCAAACAAACAATAAAATCTATTTAACTATTTTAGCTTTTTACTAGTTATACTATATATATTAACTATTTCTAAAATTTATTTATTTAAATATAAATATAGTTTATAACATTTATTTATATATAAAAATCAATTATATAAACTTTTTTTTATTTAAATTATTTATAATAATTTAATTAAAATAATTTAATTTATTATATTTATTAAAATATAATAATTTAATTAAAATTATAATAATAAATTATATAATATATTATATAATAAAGTTTAAATTTTTATTTAAATATATTATTAATTTAAAATTATTAAAAAATAATATTATATAATATTTTTTTTTATATTAAAAAAAAACTTAAATAATATTATTTTAACTATATTAATTTAATATATAAATAAAATTAAATTTATATAATATTTAATAATTATTTTAATATAATAATTAATTATAGTTAATATTAAATTAATTAAATTATTATTATTTTTATATAAATAAAACAAAATAATTTAATAAAAACAATATTTAAAATATTAAAAATTATAATTAATAAGTTTTAATTTAAATAATATATTTTAAAATTTAATTATTATAAAAAGATATTATTTTATATAATAATTATATAAATATATTTTAATATATTTAAATTTAAACTTGTTTTAATTAATTAAAAATTTATATATAAAGCTTTATTTTTTAATTTATAAATAATATTATAAATTTTTTTTAATTAAAAAATAAACTATTATTATATAATAAATATTTATTTTATTAATAAATAATATAATATTAAATATTTAAAATAATTATATAGTTATAATTTTAAAAAAAACTTTTATTAAAAATTATAATAATTATATAATAAAAATAATAAAAATAATAAAAATAATAAAAAATATTTTATTTATAAAAAGTTTAATTATTAATTTATTAATTATAGCTAATAAAAAAAATCAAAAATAAAAAAGTAATATTTTATTATATATAATATTTTAAAATAAAAAACTTTATTATATAAAAAATATAATATATTTATATTAAATTATAAAAGTAATAAAAACTTTTTATATAATAATAAATTTAATAATAATTTAAATTTTAAAATTAAAAATAAAACGATTTAATTTTTAATAAATTTAATATATTTTTATTATATAATAAAAAAAAATATATATATTTAAAATTAAATGTTAATATTAAAATATTTTATAAAATATTAATATAACTAAAGTTTTAATTATTAAAAAAATTTAAATTAAAACTTTTTTATATAAATAAATTAAATTTTAAATAATATAATAATTTAATTTAATAATATTAAAAGTTTTAAAGTTATAAATATTATAACTATTTTAATATTAATTAAATTAATTAAATTTTATATTTTAAATATATTAATTTTATTTTTATTATTATTATAAAATATAAATTAATTATATATTTATTTTAATAATATATAAAATATAATTATATAATAAAATAATATAATAATATTAATTATATAAAAATAAAAATATTTATTTTTTAATATTAACTAATTAAAAGCTATAAATTATTTTATAAAACAAAAGTTTTAAAAATTATATTATTAATTTAAATATTTTTATATAAAAAAATTTATAAAATTATTATAAAAAATTAAATATAATAATATTAATATTTTAATATTTTAAAAAATTAAAAAATTTTGTTATTATTATTAATTATATAATTAAACTTTAAAAAAATTTAAGTTTTTATTAAAAAATAAATATAATTTTAATTATAAAATTATTATTAATATTATATAAATTAATAAATAATCAACTTTATATATAATTGATATAAATATTTTATTTTAAATAATTAAATTTTCAAAGTTTTTAAATATATATAATATTTAAAATATATTATATTAATGTTAAATTTTAATATATTAAAAATTATTTAATTATATTATATATAATTTTAATATAAATTTTTTGTTTAAAAAATTTTATAATAATATATAATTAATTAAAACTTTATATAAAAAAATATTTATTAAAATATATTAAACTATTAAAAAAATTAAATAAATATATATATTATTTTATTATATATTTAATATTTTATATAAAAAAATTAATTATTATATAAATAAAAAAATAATATTATAAATAGTTATAAAAGTTTTAAATAATATAATTAAATTAAATAATTTTATATTTATTTTATTAGTTTTTAAAATTTATTTTAAAATTAATAGTGATTTATTTTTTTTATTAAAAATTATTTAAAAAGTAAAAACTATATAAAAAATTATAAAAATATTAAAAAATATTTATATAAAAATTAATATTAACTAAATTATATAAATTAAAAATAAATTAATATTATTATATAAAATATTTTCTTTATTTTTTTAAAATAAAATTATAATATAAAAAAAAACAAAAAAATTAAATAAAACTATATAAAATTTTTATAATTAAAAATTATAATATTATAATTAATATAATAAATAAATTAATTAAATTTTATTATATATAAATTAAATTATATTATTAACAAAAAGTTATATTTAATTTATTATATAAAAAAAATAACTTTTTATATAATTTTTTTTAAATTATTAAATAATTATAAATTTAATAAAAAAATAAATTAAAAAAATTATTTATATTTATTAATAATTAATATTTTATATTAAAAAAAATTAACAATTATATTTTAATTATATAATTAAAATAAAACAATATAATTATTATATTTAATATATTTTTTAAATAATTAAATATAGTTAAAATAAATATATTAATAATTTAAAATATATTTTAGTTTATATAATATAATTTAAATTAATATAATTAAATAAAAATTTTTTAAATTAAATTTATATAAAAAATTAAAAATAAAATAATTAAATTATATAAAAAGTTTAAATTAGTTATATAAAGTTATAAAAATAATTATAAAGTTTAAATTTTTATATAAATATTAATAATTTATTATAACTTTAAAATTATTATTAATTTAAAACTATAATATATATATAAAACTATAAAATATTTTTTAAATATATATATAGTTATATAATAAATTAAATTAAAAAATTTATATTTATTTGTTAAAAAAATAAAAAATAAATATTTAATAAATATTATATTTTAAATTATATAATTATTATATAAATTAATTAAATTAAAATTATATTAATATAAAATTTATTATAAATATTATTATTAAAAATTAAATATAAAAATATTTATATATAACTTATATTTATTATATATTAAAAAAAAATCTAATAAATTTATAATTATAAAATTTTAAATAAATAATATTTTTAATATTATATTTAAAAAATTTTTATATAAAAAAAAACTAAACTATTATTTTATATAAAACTAAAAATAAAATTTAAATAAATAAATAAAATTTTTTTTTTATTTAATAAAAATAAATTAAACAATTATATATTATTAACTTTTATATAAAAAATTATTTTTAATAATATATTATTTAATAAATTTAAAATATATATATTATATTAATATATTAATTAAAAATATTATATAATTTATTAATTATTATATAAATTTAAAAGTTATTAAAAAATAATATTAAAATATTAAATATATAAATATAATAATAAATCAATAATATATAATAAAAATTATATTATATATTTTTAAACTTTAATTATATAAAAATTTTTATTTTTATTAATAAAACATTTATAAATAACAAAAATATAAGTTTTTAAATTAGATTTATAATTATATTAATTAATAAAAATTATATAAAAAATATTTTTATAATTAAAAATAATATTATTTATTAAAATTTAATTAAATATAAATAAATTATATATAATATATTAATAAATAAATTATATAATATAGTTAATAAATTTGATTATATTATTATATTTAATATAACTTTTTAAAAAATTATTTATATAATAAAATTATTAATTATATTATTGATTATATATATCGATTTTAAATTTTTATATAAATATTTAATTAAATTAAAAACTATATAAAAAAAACAATTTATAATTAATATTATATTATTTTAAAAAATATATAAAAATTATAAAATTATAAAAATATATTAAATTAATAATAAAAATAATTTAATAAATATTTATATAAAAAAAATATATAATTAAATATTAAAAAAACTAGTTAATATAAATAAATTAATTATATAAATAAAAATATATATAAATTAATTAAACGATAAAAAAAATAATAAAAAGTTAATTAATATTAAAACTAAAATTACTATATAAAAAAAAAAAGTTTTAATATTAAATTAATAATTTAATAAAATTTATATATATATATTAAATATATATAATTAAAATTTAAACTAAATTTTTTATTAAATAATTAAATAAATAAAAAATATAAAAACTTATTAAAATTTATAAAATTTATAAATTTTATATATATATATATATAAATAATTTATATATAACTTTTTTAGTTATATTTTTTTTTATAAAATATATATATAAATTAATATAAAACTTTAAAACTTAAAAATAAATTTTAAACTTTATAAATTATTTTAAATTTTTTTATATATATATATATAAAAAGTTTTATTAATAACTATATTAATAAAAATTAAAAACAATAGTATTTTTTAATTAATATATAAAATATTAAATTTAAAAATATAAAGTTTATTTTTTTTTTATTTTATAAAACTTTTAAAAATATTAATTTTTATATATTAATTTAAATAATAACAACTAATAATAAATCAAGTTTTAAATTTTAATATATTTAATAAATTTTAAAATATAATAGCTAATTTAAAATAATCATTTATTTATTATACTTTTTTTATATTATATAATTTGTTTTTAAAATATTATTTAAATCGCTAAATATTAAATATATATTAAAAATATAAACATTATTAAAAAAAAAGTAAATAATATATAAAAAAAATATATATTATTATATTAGTTAGATTTAATTATTTATATAATAAATATAATATAGTTTTATTTTATATTTAAAATATATTAATTAATATATTAATCGATTATAAATTTATTAGCTAGCTATTTATATTAATATAAATATAAAAAAATAAAAATATTTCTATTTTTTTAAATTTTTTTAATTTTATTTAAAATATAAAAACTAAATAAAATTTAATTTTTATTATATTTATTAAAGCAATTATATTATAATATATAATCGAAATTTATATTAACAAAAATTATTTATTAATAACTAAGTTTATTTTTATTTATAATATTTAATTATATATTAATTATATAATAAAAATTAAATTAATATTTTTTTAGTTTATAAATAAATTTAAATTGTTTAATAAAAATTAAATTAGTTATATTTTTAACAGTTTATAATTTATTTTTAAATATTTTAATTATTATAAAAATTAAATTAAATAAAAACTATTAAATAATATTTAATTTTTTAATAAAAATAGTTTAAAATTATTGTTAAAAAGTTTTAAAACTAGTAAAAAAAAAGTTAATAAATATATAATTAAAACTTTTAAAAATAATTATAATTTTTTAATTTTTGTTTTGCTTTTTTATTTTGTATTTAGTAATTTTTTAATAACTTTTAATATTTTTTTTTAAAAAATAATAAAAATATTTTAAATAAACTAAATTAAATAAATAATATAAAATTAATATTATTATTTATTTAAAACAAATATATTAAAACTATTAATAAAAATATAACTATTATATTTATATTATAACTATATAAACTATTAATATTAATAAATTTATAATTATAATATAATTAAACTTTAATAAAATAATAATATTATTTTTATTATTTTATTTTATATTATATTAACAAAAAAAATGAAAGGTTTTATTTAATTAATAGTTTAATAAACTTTATAAATATATTATTAATATATATTTAAAATTATATAATTATTTATACTTTTTTTATTTTATATAATAATGTTAATTTATTTTTAAGCTATAATAATAACTAGAATATTTTTGCATTTTAAGCTATAATTAAAAGTTAATAGTTAAAACTAGTTATTTTAGCTTAAAATATACTATATATTTAAATAAAAATTATTACTTTAAAAAAAATTTAAAACTAGTTTTATTTAATTTATTAGTTTAATTGTTTTTATATTTTTTTAAAGTTATTTTAATTTATATTTATAATTTTTATTTTTTTATAAATTAATACTATAAAAAATAATAACATATTATATAATAACAAAAAAGCTAATAAATAGTTAAAATATCGCTTAAATATTATATAAAAAATATTTTAACTATTTAATTTATTTTCAATTAATATTTTTCGTTAATAAATATTTAGTGTTTTATTAAAGCTAATATAAAAAAATAATAAACTAAAATTTATTTTTAAAGATATTATTAAAAATAATATTAAAGTTAAAAAATCTAAAAAATTAAATATATTATATATATTAAAACAAGCAAAAAAAATAAAACATATAAAAAGTAATACTATTATAGCATAAAAAAATAGTTATAAAAGAAAGCAAAAAAAGTAAAGCTAAATATAGCTAATTAATAACTAGTTTTAATAAAAAACAATTTATATTATATTAAAATATTAAACTATTTAATTTTTACAGCTTTGTAATTTTTAATATATTATTAGAAATATTTTTAAATTAATTATATATTAATTTTATATTAAAAATATATAAATAAAGTTTTAATTTTTATTTTAATTATATATAAATTATATTTTAATTATATATTATTAATAATAAATAAAAATATATAATAAAAAAACTAATAAAATAGATTTAATAAATTTAATAAATATAATAATATAATTTATAACTAATTATTTTTAATATAAATTTATTAAAATAATAAATTTTAGTTTATATTTTATTTATAATTTATATAAATATTATAAAAATATAATTTTATTTTAAATATATATTATATATAAAAGTATAATCAAGTTTAATAAATAAAATTAAACTAATATAACTAAAACAATTTTAAAAAATATATTAAAGTGAAATTTGCTAAATATTTTAGTTATTTTAACTTTTTAATTTTTAAACTTTATATATATATATATATTTTTAATAAATATTAAAATTAAGCTTAATATTTTATACTTAAGCTTTAATTTTATAATTGTTTTTATTTGTTTATAATAATAAATATTTACAATAAATAGTAATTTTAATAAATAATATTATAAATAGTAGAAAAACTTTTATAAAAACTTTTTTTTTAAGTTTTTTTATTAAATAAATATATTTAAATAGATTTTATAATTTAACTTTTTAAACTTGTTTTATTAAACTTATTTATATTATTATAATATAATAATATAAATATAAATAAATGTTTTAAAACTGCATTTTTTATTTGCTATTTTAAATATAATATATTTTAAAACATTTTAATAATATAAATTAATAATTTTATTTTATATAATAGTTTATATTTATTATTTTAAATTAATTAAAATATTAATATTTATATATTTTATTAAATATTTATATATTTTATTAAATATTTATATATATAAAATATTATTTTTAATTTATTATTTATTTATAAGCTAATATATTTTAATAATAATAATTTAATATTTTTTAATTTTTTATTTTATTATATATAATTATTTTATATTTTAAATAATTAATTTTTTTTTTTAGTTTTTTTAATTAAAAAATTATAAATATTTTTATATTTATTTAATTTATATTTTTTATTTTATTATTTATTTATTTTTTAATTTTTATATATATATATATTAATATTATATTTATTATTAAAATTAATAATAAATTTTAATTTTAATAATTTTTTATTATTATAATTTTTATTAATTTTAATTAATAAATATTTAATATAAAAATATTAATTTATTTTAATTTTTAAAAAAAAAAAAAAAAATTTTAATTAAATAAACAATATATTATATAATTAACAGAAATATTTTTAGCTTTATATTAATTTTTTTTTTATTATATTTTTTTTTTTTTTTTATTTTATTTATTTAATTTTTAGTTAATTATAAACTTTTAAAAATTTAGCTGCGCTTTTTTTTTTTAAAAATAATTTTTAATATTTTATTTAGTTTTAATATATATATTTATTTATTTATATTAATTTTTGTTTTAATTAATTATTTAAATATTTAATAAATATTTTATAAATAATTTTAAAAATTTTTAATTTTTTAAATATTATAAAAATAAAACTTAATTATTTATAAATTTTTATATTATAAAAACTTATATATATATTGTTAATTTATTTTTTTATAATATATTTATAAAAATATTATTATTATATTAAAATATTAAATTTATTAAAAATAATCAATTTAATTTAAAAATTATTTCAATATATATTATAAAAAAAAAAGTTAAATTTATATTTTAATTATATTAAAAATTAATAATAACTAATATATTTTTTATTTTAATTTTTTAGTTATATTTATAATAAATATTTTAAACAAATTACTATTGTTTATAATTTTTTTTTTTTTAAATTTAATATAAAATTGTTATTTTTTTTTTACTAAAATTAATTTTAACAAAAAAAAAAGATTTTTTTTAATAATTTTAATATTAAAATTATTAATTTTAATAAATATAATTTAAATTATTATTATTATTTTATTAAAAACTTTAAAGTTAAAAATATTTATTTTTAAAATTTTTAAAAATATTTATAAAATTTTATATATAATATTATTTTTATTTTAATTTTTTTTAAATATTTATTTTTATTAATTAAAAAATAAAAATTTATTTATAATAAAATTTATAAAATATATATAATTTAATTAAAATATAAATTAATATATAATTAATTATTATATAAATTATTTAATTTAAATAACTTTAGCTTTTTATTTTTAATTTATATTATATTTATTAAAAAAAATAATAAATAATATATTTTATAATTTAGTTTTATATATTAAAAAACTTAATGTTAATTTTTAAATTTTTTTATAATATTTATAAAAATATTAAATAATTATTATTTATTATATAAATTAAAATTAATATATAAATTAATATAAATAATTAATTTAATAAAAATTAATTTATAATTTTTATTTTTTATAAAAATAAGTTTTATTTTTTATATTAAATAATTTTTTTTATAAAATTAAAACTTTTTATTTTTGTTTAAATTATTTTTATTTTTGAATTTATAATATTTTATTAATTTAAAATTTTAATTTAATTATAAAAAAACTATTTATTTATTTTAACTTATTTATTTTTAATATTTTTAAACTTTATATATTTTTTATAATAAAAAAACTAAGTTTTTTTTTATATTTTTATTAATAAATAATTTATTAATATTATAAAATAAAAATTTTTATTTTTTAAAATTATTACTATTTATATTTTGTTTTATTAATAATTTATATAAATTATTTATTTTTAAATTTTATTATTATATTAATTTTTATATTAATTTTTTTTTATTTTTTTAATTATTAAATATTATAAATTTTTAAATATTATAAATTATATTTTATAATTTTTTTTTAAAATATAAAAATATTTTTAACTTTTTATATTAATGTTTTAATTATTTTTAATATTTTATAAAAAATTTTTAACTTTAATTAATTTATTAAAAAGTTTAATATTAATAACAATAAATATTTTTTTATTTTTAATAATAATTATTTTTAAAATAATAATATTTAATAATTTTTTAATAATTTTAATTGTTTTTTTTATTTTATTTATAACTTAGTTAATTTAGTTATTTTTCTGTTTTATTTTTTAAAAATTTTTTTAAAAGTTTTTTTTATTTTTAAAACTAATTATTATAAATTTATAAAATTTAATTATTAAAATTTATTATATTATTTTTATTTATAAATTAAAATATAAATTAATATAAGTTTTAATTTATTATTATTTTTAATTTATTTTAATATTTTTTATTATTAAGTTTTAAATTAATAATAATATATTATTATATAAATTTTTTTATAAATTTTATATTTATTGTTTTTTTTTAATTTTATAATTTAAAAATATTATTTATAAAATTTAAATAATAAATAATTAATATATATAATAAAAATTTAATATAATTTATATTATATTTTTATAATAATTTTAAATAATATAAATAAAACTAAATAATATTAATATATATAATTTTTTTTATATAATTAATATAACTTTTTTTTAATAACTTTATATATTTATTATATTTTTATTTTTATTTTAACTTTATTTTTTTTTTAAATTTTATATATAATAATATATTTATTTAATATTTATTATTTAATTAATATAATAATTATAATATATATATTTTTTTAATTATTATTTTTAATTTATTATTTTTATTATTTAATCTTATTTTTAATATATATTATTTTAAATAGGTGTTTAAGTAAGCACTTAATCTATCGAGCCCATAGGTCTACTTAGATACCCGCCAAGAACCTATGGGTGCTTGGCGGGCGCCTATGAGTTGGGTTTTATCAAAGCCTACCGCGGCTCTTTTGCACGTAGATACATCTAGGAGGGCTCTGGCTAGAGCATCGACCGGTACGAAGTCGATGACAAAGCGAACGTTCTGTCCGTCTCGCCCGGTAATGTCAGCAACGGTGTTGTGCCGAATCATGTTCATGATCAAATTCCCGACGAAATCTAGACTCGGCGCAGGCACCCCAGTCGAAACGCTTCCAGACACAGCAGCAGCGCGATAATGAGACGGTGTGGGTGACCTGACCATATGGGGATTAGATTGATTAGGTCATTAAGTCCTAGTTTTTCTTTTCTTTACTTAAAATAGTTAGCCGAAGCTAGCACTTTATATAGATAGTACGCTTTTTATGCAGCTTTTTAAAAGGTCTGCTATTTTTAAATATACGTTTGCGTTACTTATTTACTATTTTTTTAAGCCTTAAATCTCTAAAAGTGATCAATATAACAGTGGTCAGTCCTCTAGAGTGCGTAGTGTGCGTGTGTTACATGCTTTGTTTCATTATCTTTGGCAATAGAAAGTAGATTAAGAGTTTTGACTGCTTAACCCGTTAAAAAAAGATCCGGATTTACTATAGGATAGATAATATAGAGTTAACATAACCTGAGCAGAAGACGGCGTGTTTTTAGCCTCAGTCGTATAGATTAAAGTTGGCATTGTGTCCTTCTCATTCCAACGGGCAGTATAACAGTACTCCTACGTGGTGTAGCTCTGCTGTTGATGGGGATACACAGCGATTTGAACTATATTTGACTGATCTCAGTATTACGACCTGCTATCCCGGACATAATACCCTTGTGAACTATGCCGCCACCAATTTTTTATTATGGCCATGCACTACTACTGTTGCCCAACGTCGTAAGTAAATAGCTACAAATAATCATGTTTATGCCGATTCGCAACAATTCGGTGATTTCGGCGGGGGTCTGTTATAATCACGTTAGGAGGACCTGCGCCCGAATGAGAGAAAAAGCCTCACTCTTACGATTGTATCCAAATCACCTGCTGAAGATCATGTTTACGCCGACTCGCAAGAATTCGGCAAATGTTGTTTGTGTTCTATGTATTCATATCAGACAGAACCTTATTCAAAAAAGAAAAGCAATACCCCGGAGCTTAGCCAAAAGGAGGAAGAGCCCATCAATTTTCAAAAGTTTGAAATTATTCTTGATGTCATAGAATACTGCATTCGATTAAGGGCGGCTTCGCTACTGGGATTCTTTTAGCCCCTATTATCATCAAGCTCTCATCCCCCCTACTAAGATTAGTTATATTATCAATACCGCAATTTTACCCTCTCCGAATATGCTAGCACAACTAATACAGCAATGACTATCATTAGTGTTCAAGTTTTGGGGAAGGGGTCAGGGGTCAGGGGTAAAGGCAGTGACTCGTGCATAGTGCTCCTATTATCACTATGTCACTATGTCGCTCCTTCAACCCCTAAAGGAAATTCATTACCGTTCATTATTATATCTATATAAACAAGGTAAAAGGTATTTATATAGGCATAGAGGAACCAAATCAAGTAATCCTAGTGACCTTCTTGTTTTAAATGAATACCATGTGTCAAAGATAGTGGAGTAGATTGGCATAGAGTGTGTATTCAAGGTGAAGATCAGAGTAACAGTCCTATCTACAGGACCTGGGATATACAGTAGTTTATATATACAGAAGGTGTGGAGCGTCCCACACGGTGTATTTGACACCATGCGCTTGTGCTTCCATTTAGAGTGCCCCGTATTCAATATTCTGAATTCATAGTGGGCTCTCCAAATAAAAACGCCAAGTTGTCCGTTGTTGAAAGATCGATGAACCGGGGAGATAGGCCAGTGTTAGGTAGGTAACCTAATAATGCATGTAAGTGCCACTATATTTGCAATAAACGACAAAGTTTGAACGTCCGCATCTGTCATTTTCTATATTGAAAGCTTAGACTCACTTTTCTCATAATCATATGGACCAGTATATCCTGCTAGTGACTGTAGTCCGTAAGAGACATCGACTTCGGGGGAAAATGCCGAAGTAGCTGCCGTACGGTTTCGTAGAATGAAATTCAAAGCTTGCACTGCCTTTTGGGCTTCTTTCGATGCACTGCTCAAGCGACCCCAGATCTCGCGTGATCGTGCGAGGCAAGTGGTAATCTTTTCGACCTCTGATTCATCTTCAGGTGGATGCCTAGGATCGCGAATTTGCTGTAAATAGGAACAGAGGAGACTAGCTGCGAGTAGAAAATCGTGGTTCACAATGGAGGACATTTTCCATCGATCCTGGTAAAGCTGGCCAAACGGCTGGGTCTCTTTATCAAGCAAAGACTGATAGTCGAGGAGCTTGAACGCTGCATTTAAGCAAGCCTCTCTGGAATAGGTATACTGGCGACTAAGAAACCTTCGGTGCAGTACGATTTTCGCTCTCCAGTAGATTTCTTTAAGGAAAAGCTTTTGCATAATGATCTGGGGTGTATCGGTAATGCAATTCGTGATTGATTGCCATTCCAAGCAGCTTGGGATAGATTTATGGACGCTCTCAAGCTTTGCATCTATTTCCATCACTTCAGCGTAAGAATGTGACTTCACGTCAGTTGCCGAATCCCAAATCAGGCCAAAAGAGAACATCAGTCGGCCCTTTACAATGCGATAAAGCATAGGTGTCAATTCGCTGTCTGGGCGTGCGATGGGGATGCGTTGAGTGGCTTGGTTGAAATCACGATCTTGTAAGTTACGAGGCTCTTCCGTATCGACCTGCCTTTGCTTGATGAGTCTAGGAACCCCCATCTGGGCCGAGATGCCAAGATCAAGCTCAACGATGGTCGCCCACACGCGCCTTCGCATCTCACTTGTGAATGGTGACATTTCTTTGAAGTGTTTTGGGTCTTTGTGGTAGCCCGTATGGATGGCGATTTGAACAATGACGCTCAACACGATCCAAACGTCAATCTCTGCGTCCTTGCAAAGAAAATGCTCGTTGGTAAAATAGAGTATCAGGGTTTCAAGTACGTAAGGGCCGCCTTTCGTGTACCTACTTAAAATTAAGCATTGGACAGTCCTCTGTCTAAATGTTGCTATCATTGTATCGAGATCTAGATCCATCGAGACTCTTCCTCCCAGTCTAGTGGTAGGATCAGAGCTGAACTTCTGAAACTGGGATGCAAGACACATTATGGCGAACAGTAGGCCTAACCAGATGCATGGAGTAGCAGATGGTTGCTCCCAAAACTGTCTATACTGCATTTACATTTCCTATTAGCAGTGATAGTGATAGATAAATTTGGAACACAAATATAACAATGAGGTCTTACCTCTTCGAGAAACTGAACACTGTGGAGAATTGCTACGTACAATTAATTAACCCATGTATTAAATCTGATGCTTGCTCTGCGAGAGGAACCAACCTGGGGACATCTCGAAAGAGTTGAAGTATTGAGATACCAGTCGATCTACCATTGGCCGCGGCGGGATTGAGGTCAAAATGTCCTCTATCTGTGGAGGCATAGAGCACCCGAAGAGCAATTGAGGGCCAGACAAGTCAGTAGGAAGAATGTCCGATATGAGATGCGCATGTTGCACCGTCTTCTCTTTGTCGAAATGTTCCTTAAGCTCCAAGATACCATCAAGAATAGCAGCCCAATGTCCGCTATTCACGTAACCTGCTCCACTGTCACTTGATTCTACAGCGCCGGTTTCTGATACGGTAGAACTATCGTCTGGGATGACTTCATTCCCAAAGCTGGTAGCTTGGAAGTCCTTGAGGACCCCTGAGAGTGGTGACGCATCCACCGCAGATTTTTGGGATTCGGAGACAGGGATGCCTGACGAAGTCTTGTGCATCAATTCAATTACCAAATCTTCCAGCTGCTGAATTCGATCCTGAAAACGGCCTGGCTTGGACGCTTGAATTCTTTCAACGCCAGGCGAAAGCTCTGCGTTTGCTGAATAAGTACATGACAAGCCGAGACCGCGCTGCGTGCAAGAACTACAGGGCTGTTCTCTGTTACATTTGAGCCTGTGCAAATTTAGTCTACTTGGGCGCTATGGACAATTGCATTACAGGGCGGTTCTATGAACTTATTGCTTACTTCCTACGCCTACATAAATTGCAGGATAGCTGAGGTTTGTCTCGCCGCCGACTAGATGGCAAGCGTGCGCGACCTCTTGGCGTATTGCCTGGGCCCGTATAAGCGGGTGTATGCGCGTCCTGATCAGACATAGTCCAGCCGGCGAGGTGTCGCAGTATGGTTACTAGCCACTATTACACTTTGCGCTTGGGGAACTTGATCTTGTGTTGAATATTTTGTGCTAGTTGAGGAAACTAAGCCAATGTACAGAGTAGAAACATCTGACAGAGTCTATGTAATATGTAATCACAGGGGTATTTTGTTCTCGTTTTATTGGGTAAAACCCCCTGTAAGACATACGCACGTACGAGAGCTGAACAGCCCCTTGTGCCCCGATCCTCCATTGTTATATTCCGATGCTCCGTTCCTCCGTTGCTCCCTGGCATCGTTTCCGTCCCGATGCCCCATTACTCGTTCTCCCATGGCCTTTCCGCCTAGAAGCTGCCACCATCCGCGGACGGTATAGCAAATCGCGGAATGTCCAACATGCCATCCAATTCCCCCTCCATTATGGTGCTTAGTATGCGAGCATCTTTATCCAAAGTTAATCAATATAACTTAGCAACAGAAACAATGTCTTCATTCCGACGGTTTACCTCTGCATCTCAATTCATTCTATTAAGAAACAACATAATTGAGAGACCTAAATCCCTACACCATAAGTTAATTTCATCGCATGAAGCGACAGCAGCATCCTTCTCAATCAAGCTTTCGCCATGACCCTAGAAGACACCTCGCCCTCGAGTCTTGAGGCAGCTATTAGAGAAAGCCCAGAAAGCCGGGGTCCACCTTTGAAGACACAGGATAGTTCCACTATAGACAGTGTCCAGGAAGCGGACGTAGTGGATTGGGATGGACCTAAGGATCCCGAAAACCCTTACAACTGGCCGAACTCCAAGAAGTTGGCTCATGTACTCATCGTGAGTATCTTTAGCCTTAGCGCGTAAGTTTCCCACTGTGGTCGTGTGAGCGCATTACTCACAGTTGACTAACCTCTGTCAATTTTCAAGTAATCTTGCGTCAACTATGTTCGCCCCCGGTGCAGAGCAGCTCGCCGCCGAATTCCATTTCACGAGCCCTACAATTGAAGCTTTTACAGTTAGCATCTACGTTTTAGGCTTCGCTGTAGGGCCTATATTTCTCGCGCCGTTGTCTGAGTTATACGGCCGCTTGGTGATCTATCACGTTTGCAATATTGTTTACACGGCATTTACTATCGGATGTGCTTTCAGCACGAATGTCGCTATGTTCCTCGTTTTTCGTATCTTATGCGGTATAGCGGCCTCAGGACCTATGAGCATTGGAGGTGGCACTGTGGCCGATATAACCCCCCAGGAAGAACGCGGGAAAGCTATTGCACTGTTCGGTGTTGGGCCACTACTAGGACCGGTTTGTTTAATCCGCCGAAAGAGACATAGAATATTAGCTAATAAAATACACAGGTTATTGGCCCTATCGTAGGCGGCTTCGTTACCCAGGATATTGGCTGGAGATGGACGTTTCGAATTATTTTAATTTTGGTATTTATCTCCTTTACCAAACCAATCTCTCCTTCTGATTCTAATACCATGTTTTTAGTCCGGCCTCCTTTCGGTAGCGACCGTTGTTTTTATGCGTGAAACAAACGCCGCCGTTTTACTTCAGCGAAAGACTCGTCGTCTGATTCGTATGTGTAGGTGAACTTTCTTTCCGTGGTTGGTCTCCGCCTAGCGGCCTATGCTCCCCTGTTATTTCGGACACGACAAGCCATACTCCAAGATAATCGAGGATCTCGATCGCGAACTCTTCATCTAGCTTATATAGTATCATGAAGGCCGCGATAACGAATGGCCAACATATGCTCAGATAAGCAATGATGACGATGGAGCCTGGAAAAACGGTATTTACTAGTTGATTTTGGATGGCACCAGGTGATAAGCGTGGCAGAATCGATGCGTTCAGATGAAGATGTCTAAGGGAGTTGCCCGGTATCTGTGTTGTCGCGAACGAGCCCCTACGGCCTCTCTCTGCGGAAGATCTCGGTAGGTAAGGATCTTGACATCGTGTTTTGGGGTAGAACCATTGCCGTGCCGTCAATCCTAACTTCACTTTCTCGGTTTGCAATAGCAACAACGTGGAGTTCTTCCACATTGGCAATTGGCGCTTAGACTTATTAATTGAGCGAAACATTCTACAGTCATCCGATGAGAATACTGTTGACACAGTTTGGACCCTAAATGGGCCGAGAGAAGCCCCCGCATCACCTGTCCAGCCTCGAGATGTCAGCCAGCGCTACCCACTGGTAAAGTCAGTCAAATAATAGCCTCTTAACTTGTTTTACCTGTATTGATCACAAAAAACGCTTGTTTAACTGATTTGATAGAATCTATTACTTGAATGAATCAAGTTAATTGACCAAGTAATCCAAGCAATAACGTAAATTACTAGATGTTATACGTAAAGCATAAAGCATACAAAGTTGTAGAACTTTTCACTATCCGTAGAGCAGTCTAAACCCTTTCCGGAAAACCCCGCACCCTATTTTATATGAAAATCATAGCGGTCGCTGAAAATAAACGGGCACTTTCAAGTACAACGTTTTAACAGTTGTTTTTACTAAAATTCAAATATTTATATTGTATTTTTAAAATACTACTAATACTAGCTTAGTACGAATCTAGTAATACTAAATTTCAACCCTGCTTTCTTTTATATCTACGGATGTCGTCTTTTCCACGTCAAATACTACAAATTACTTTATATCTAAATTATATAAGCATTAGAGCAGGTTAGAGTTCTGGCTTAGCTATTAATTAGTATTTGTATAATTTTTACTTAACGCTAGAAAAGAGTGCCTCATAAAGAACGAAGAACTTAGCTAGAGCTACCCGATTGCCTACATTCCACGTCTTCAATACAAATACTTCAAAACCCAGTCCATCTAGCTATTAAAAAGGCGTTACTTCGATACTTTAAAATAGGTTCTCTACAAGAGAAATGAGAGAAAGAAAGGGGGATAGGGGTTTCGGCTTATGAATGAAGAGAGTCTTTAAATCTAGTTATTATACCGGCCGTACTAGCAATCTTGAACCCGAGTGTACACGATTGTAGAATGAGAAGACTACATACTAGTAATATTTTCTATTTATATTAATATTTAATCTTCAAGCGTGTTGTTGGGTAATTGTAATCGCGTGACTATGATTGATTATCTCCTCCGTCATCGAAGACACCACAGTAAACTTGCACCCAAGAATAGTGAAGGCCACTCTTTTTCCACACCACATTATAGACAAGCTTCCTATTGCTTCACTTTCTTTATCTTCTCCCTGTGTCAAGTATACCCGATCATTGCCAAAGTCAAGGCTAATCAAGGCGTCATCGCGAGCTGCATCGATGGATATATTACTAGTATGCTGCAGCATGGTATAATCAACATGCCAAACGCGCGATATCTTCACGTCGTATTTTTCTCCATTCTTTCCTTTTAACCCTTTCCCATCCCTTCCATAACAATAAATGTTAGGCAGGCAAGCAAACAAGCCGTGAACGCCGTCGCAATGCAAGATAGACAGACAGACAGCTCCCAACTGCGAGGAAAACCTGCATCTCTCTGGATTAATCCACCCTTTTTATCTTCGGAACTGGTCCAAAAATCACGTCGCGCCTCTAACCCATGTAACCTCCTAACCACTGCGCGGCATAAACATGCTATGGCGTGGCGCATGTAGATAGTGCGTCACGACGAAGTCCTCGCGTATTCCGATACAAATCTTGGGCTCAATAGTGATACCAGACGACACGGCACACTCCCCCCTTAACTCGATAGAGCAGACAAGATCCTCACTTGACCGAATGCATTAATCAAAGTCAACCATAAGACTATCCAACATCCCGCGCGTCATAACAGCCTTCTGCGCCCACTCGACCTCGAGTTTGACACGCCTGTATAGTGTCTTAAACGCAGCCGCGAGTTCCGCGCTATCATCCGCAAACTCGACATACAAATCCAGTAGGTGTGTCGCCACATCCGTGCACACGGACACGTACCGCGGGTCGACGATGTGCAGGTGCACCCACTTAAGGATCGGCTGCACGGAGATCTCGTCGCGGCCCTCGAGCGCGACGCGGAGGGCGCTGCGGTGGCGCAGCGCCACGAGGACGGTGAGGACGGTTAAGGGGCCGTGGTCTTTCGACGTCGGGTCGAGCACGCGATCTAGCGCGCCTCTAAAGTTGCCGTGCCGCAGGTCTTTCTGCCATGGCTGTTCGCGCTTCGGGTGGGAGAGGTCGTTCGCTATTACCACGTCGGCACCCTCGCCTACCATGTCCAGGCGCTTAGTGGCGCCGGCTTGCTTCTTCTGCCTGTTCTTCGTTCTGTCGTGCGCGGCGATGGTGCCTGCGAGGAGGGCCTCCATTTCCTTTTCGCGCTCACGCTCGCGGGTTGCTTCGTGGCCGGTGAGCCGTGTGCGTAACGATAACACGCCGGACTGCATGCCGACGGCCAAATGCCGATCATCTCGGTTAGCGCCTGCGGTGATGACGCGCACGGCGAGAATAGGAGAAGGATATTTAGCACCAGCTACTACATTCCAGCCCGTAGTCTCGTAGATCTTTATATGTCCGTCGAGGGAGGCGGATACGACGCGGCGGTCGTTGGAGGCAATGCTTAGAGAAGTCACAGTCTTTTGGTGGTTTGTAATGACATGGCGAGGCTTAGCGGCGACTAAGTCCAAGACTGATATCTGGTTTCCAGCAGATGCGAGGATAGTGGTGCCAGAGGTAAGGGGTAGAACGTCTTCGATAGGTGCGTGGTGCTTGAATATCATGACTGAGGACGAGGCGCTCGGTGTTCGCGGATCCCAGACTCGTACTGTATTGTCGTAACTACCGCTTACCAAAAGATTGCTCATGGTGCCGGGTATGAAGGCACCTGAGCGGACGTAGTCGGTGTGGCCGAGGAAGGCCGACGTGCTCTCGGAGCTGGGCAGATCCCATAGCCGAACGCTGCGATCATCGCTGGCGCTCATCAGGGTAGTGAGATCTGTAGGCGAGAACTTGGTGGTCCACACTGGTTGCTTATGCTGGGTCCATGTTTTGAGAATGGCTCGTGACTTGACATCGAAAACCTGTATTCTGCCCGAGTCTTCTCCGGCGACGAGGATGCGGCCGTCCCGTCGGATCTCGCCACTGCGCGCATTGTCGGCAAAGCGCGTGAAGGTCTTGACCAGTTTCCTCGTCTTGACCGAGTAGATCTGCACGCGCGGGCCGGCGGTGACGGCGAAGAGGTCGTTGCTATCGCCATCCGGGTTGGCGACGGGCACGGTGATGTGGGTGACGGGCACTTCGGTCGGCGTCGGGATGACCAGTTGGTTCTTGAATGTTCGCCAATACTTCTGCTCTGCCGTGATAACGGAAGGGCCCGAAGGCAACTTCACCTGTTGCAGAGGTGCCACCTCGGCCGCCATCTTGTCAATTGGTGAGTTTCTGTCAACGCGGGAGCTCAAGGTTCATGCATCTGTACAGTTAGTTTTTTTTTTTATCGGACTGGCAGAGACCAGCCATAACCACAAGCCCCACCAAATATCCTAGCTGATGCGCGATAAGCTGATAGATACATATCGATAAGAACCATATGGGTCCCCAAATGCTAAGCGGGTCCCCTTGACGGACCTCGGCTCACCCAGCAGCGTACAAACAAGAGGAATCCAGAGTGTTTGCTTACACAGGTGAGTGAGATAGGTATTTACAATAGACTTCAAGAATATACTAAATAGCAACCTTTGTGTTTAATCAATACACAAATCAATAGTTCCCAATCTTAGAACACTTTAAATATTAATTTGAGTAAATTTCCTATGATGGCGGCCTCACTAGACGGATATACCAGCTTCAAATATTTCCTCATCTCGTCACCGGCCGAGTATGTGGCCCACGTCGAGATCAACCGGCCGGAGAAGCTGAACGCCTTTTTCGAAGACATGTGGCTCGAGATGGCCCGAGTTTTTGGAAAACTATCACACGACCCCAACGTGCGCGCCGTCATTTTCTCTGCCGTAGGGGACAGGGCGTTCTCGTCCGGTCTCGACGTGCAGGCGGCGAGCCAGGGGGGCATACTGTCGCCAGCAGGAGTGTCGGACGGGTCACGATTCGCAACTCGTGCTAGGCGACATATTTTTGAGTTTCAAGATAGCATTAGCGCCATCGAAAAATGCGAGAAGCGTACGTTTTCACTCTACTTTATAGTTCGCTACTAGACCTCACGTCTAATTCGTCATCAGCTGTTATCGTGGTTTTGCATGGCATATCTATCGGTCTCGCCATCGATATGTCCTGCTGCGCCGACATCCGGATCTGCTCGAAAGATACCAAATTCTCCGTCAAGGAGGTCGATATTGGTCTAGCCGCAGACATCGGCACTCTAAGCCGTCTACCCAAGATTGTCGGCAGCCATTCTTGGGTTAAGGAAGTATGCCTGTCTGCCCGCTTCTTTGACGCAGATGAAGCACTTGCTGTGGGGTTTGTCAGTCGGGTATTGGAAAACAAGGCCAAGGCCATCGAGGCTGCCACAGAACTAGCAGTTCTCATCGCTTCTAAGAGCCCCGTGGCTGTACAGGGCACCAAAGACATCTTAAATCACTCGAGGGACAATTCGGTGGCAGACAGTAGGTAATGACCTAACGAGAGTCTCGGTGTGTTTGCTCTAACAAAAGTCTACCTAGGTCTCCGTTATACAGCTGTTTGGAACTCGGCGATGCTCCAGTCGAACGATTTATCAACTGCCATGGTCTCTGGTATGAAAAAGACAAAGCCGAGGTTTGAGAAGCTGTAGGATCCCGAACTAGCATACCACGTACAGTAGGGCCTCATGAAAAAAAGAGTATTATACGCAGTAATCAGAAATCGAATAACCTGGAGAAGCGTGTCGTAGTGGTAGATGTAACATAATCATGTCGCAGGCCGGCAGAAGCTAGGCATCCGGGTCTTCCGATATATTTCGTACGTATGGTCCCGGCCACCGAGTCCGTAAGAGTTTGCGTAAGGTAGAGTGATCTCACAGTCTCATTTCCGATTCTCTCGCTCTGAGCCCGAATCATCTTCTACAAAAGGGACAGTCTCCTTTAGTCTCTGTTTGCACGAAGTCAGTCAGCCATCGTCAAAGCCTAGCAGCCGTGCTCATAGCCAGCCTTGTTAGCCAAGGACTTACCTCCTCCAATCTTGCCTTCAGCTGCGCCACCATAGCATCCTTAATCAGGAGGTGCGAGTCGTCAAGATCCTCGATGATATAGTCGTTCTTGTCTTTATCGATGTTAATGATAATCGATTTAATCGACGGATCACATTCCACTAAAGTTCCTGCAACGTAACGAGCTCGAAAATGGTTAGATGTACTGTAGAATCTCTGCCTGTGTAGTTCATATGCAGAGCAGGGATAGGCAGGCAGCATGATAAGACAAATAGAGATATAGACAGATACCTTTGATTGCTCGAACCATTATGGGTAGTTGACGCCGACCGTGAAAGACGACACTAAGCTCCTAGTGAGACGGCGATACTGAAAATAGAACGGTTTTCTCGTGAATCCCGTGGAATTCAGTCCAGCTCTTTTGGGTTCTTAGCTTATTACTTGACTTGTGAATAAGTTATTTTGCAAGATGCTGAAGATGCAGTTGTTCATACTATTGTAGTTAGGTTAGGTGGGAGGTTCCGAATGCCAAGCCCACTACCTGTGTAGGTACGTATAAAGTTTGGCCCCACTTTCAACTTTTATGTCACCTAGCGGAATGGGCGCTTGCCTCCTCTACAGAGTAGGTACCTAGGTACCTACCTACATAACCTAGCAGTTGGGGCCTACGCATAGGTACCTACCTGTCTAATATGGCTGGGCTAATTACTTAATACAGAATACCATCACGTCACTAATAGTAGGTACAGGATGTTCTTTATGGAGGTGGGGTCCCAGCCACCACCTCCGATGACCAACAACCCATGCACCGCTTTGCATAACTACCTACGTCAAGCGAGAAAGCTAAGCTAATGAATTGAAATGAAGTACAGGAAACTGCCGTGCTTTCCGTAGGATCGATGGGATGCTGTCTGCAAAACCACCTATCCGAACCATGATCGTCGCCAATGGCCAATGAATAACAGGCCAGAACACAGGCCTAGGCCTACCTAGTTATTATGCGTACTGTACTCTGTAGGTATGTGTGTAGGTAGGTACTAGATCTAGTAGGCAGCTACATGACAGGCGACCCGTTAAATATATTCTGCATCGCCCTGGTACATTCATCACCTGGTACAGATGTATTACGACTACTCTTAGTCTAGTGATATTTATGGCGCACTTGGAATCCGGGAAAGAGCAGACAAAACAAAATTATGTACGCAGCATCTACGCATACATAAAAAAGGATATCTCGTGATTTGGAATTAATACCACCCCTCCATCGTCCCATAAAGCAGTGCCTAGCCATCCTCAACACTCTCCCATTTGTCTAGCTACATATTCTATATTTTGTATATACCCATCTACCAACCTAATATATACCTGCTTTGCCACTTAACTGCTTTATCGGGATGATAACTCGAAAGGAAATGGTGAACTAGAGAGCTTTCATGATCCATCATCTTAACTATCTAGTCTAGATAGAATGCTACCTAGCTCAGGCACATTGAGTTCTCATCATTAGCAATACCTCTTTTATCATCCTTGGCATCATCATCGTTATTGTTTTTGTCACATCTGTTCATTGTAGCCAGGTCTCTCGTATCCGTTATAAGAACTATACTACTGTATTTCACAACCACGAGGATCAACAGGGCCAGCTTTGGAAGAGAACCATTTGTAGATGGTGAACGCATGGAGGTTGGATCGGTGAGCGAAGACCACCTACCACCACCCTATATTGCGGTGTGCGCCGGTCAGGCAAGCTATACCAATCCACGGAACCCTCGGTTCTTGGATCGGGTAGGTTTCCCAGGATCTCGAAAACCCTAGCATTGGGCATCGTGAACGAGAAATACGGCCATACCATCGGGCTTCGCATTTAATCCAACCGGATTTCAGTCGCGCCCAATACCTAAGCCAAAATATCAAACGAAAGCGGCTACTCAGGAACGGATCAAACCAGCAGACTAGAATTTCGCCACTTTAGACCCCAGAAACAAAGCACCTCTCTGCACCGCCATATCCCGAAAAGGGAAAAAAAGGCCCAGCAGAACAAAGAGCCAAAACAGAGCAGCGCAACCATGGCAACAGGCAACGACGAAAACCCGAACAACGGGCCCCAGAACCCCTTCGCCTACGTCCTGATCCCCGTGATCGGCTTCGGCCTCGTCGTCTCGCTGATAACCTGCTACCGCTTCCGGCGGCGGAAGCAGCGCCTCGCGCGCTTCGCCGCCGCCGCAGGCGCAGGCGCAGGCGCAGGCGACCCCGAGGCCGGGCACGCGTCGCGGCTCGCCAGCCGCGGGCCGAACGGCGTCGTCATCCTCACGACGCCCGGCGGCGGCGGCGGGAGGAGAAACGGGGGCAGGTCGCGACGGCTGGGCATGGGCATCGGCGTGGGGAGTAGAGAGGAGGGCCTCAATGAACTCGGCGAGGCACCGCCCGCTTACGCGCCTAATGGACCTAAGCCCCCGAGTGAGGCGGGAGGTGGCGACATTGAGTTGACTACGTATTCGCAGGCGACGGCGGAGGTGGGCATGAGCCGGAGCCCGCCGGAGTATGGCGCGGAGCCGCCGGCTGGTGGGATGACGGGGACGGGGACGGGGACGGAGACGACGAGGAATGAGGTTGGTGGTGCGAGCGTAAGCGAGGTGACGGAGGGAGATACTACGAGGAGCACTGTTACTACTAGTGCCCCTACTGATACTACGACGACGACGACACCATCGGTTACGACTAACGCTACATCAGCAATGGCCGAGCCGACACCGCCTCCGAAGGCTGTGTTACCTTCGCCTTGAGGTTACTGTAGGATATGGCAGTGTTGATATTCATATATATACATGAGACGATAGGATATAGCACGATACGATACGATACGACATGATTTCATGATAAGGCGCCGGCTTCAATCTAAGTATCACACATCGTGCTCTCACACATGGCAAGAGCAATGAAACCACTCCAGGAGCGAAATATTAAGCAAGTGCGGGATCCGGCCAGGAGCCTAGTTAAGATAGGTACCTACAGTACCAAGCGTAACGCAACGGGATTAACACCGCGTGCGTGCCGTGGTGAAATGCATGGCAGTATACACAAGAGGAAGCAAGCTGTCAAGAGGAAACAGGACCTAGGGCGAGGTTTTACCATGTTACTTATGATACCACTTTTCTTTTCGCGAAGGACTGCGTTTTTGAGTCTGACAGAGAGCACTACATCAAATTTGGTGCCTCCTGTCCATGTAAGACCAATGGTAAGAGGTTATATTATAATATACCCAGAATTCATACATACTTAACATCGAGCTACAATCCGAACATGAACTGTGGTATCCTTGACTAGGTGATGAAATATGTTATGAAACTGCGGTCGCACTCATCCCCAGATATTTTAAGCACATGATCTATTTACATTTTGATGCGTAAGTGCTCTCATCGCGTCTATCTATCCCATCTCGCAGCTAATGCCCCCACGTACCCAATGAGATGACGACCAATGAACCTATGCTAGACATAGATGGTGAATCGAGTATCTAAACATGTCTGATACCTTCCCTCGTGAGATTTTATGTAAGGCGAGGGTATCACTATGAGAAATCGAGCCTCATCCACAGCAAATCCCATCACCCATTCCTCTACCGTCACTTAGAACCGCGCGACAACAGCGGGCGGCTTGTTATTCAAAATCTCATCGATCTGCGCCAAGATCTCCGGCGTCAGCTTATCGACGGCCGCGACAGCGCGCACATTATCATAGACCTGCTCGACCGAGCTCGCGCCCGTGATGGCGGAGCTGACGTTGGGGTTCTTGAGGACCCACGCGAGCGCCAGCACGCTCATCTTGATGCCGAGGCCCTCGGCGATGGGCGCGAGGCGGTTGATCTGGGCGACGATCTCGTCGAACTTGGCCTTGCCCGTGCGCTGCCACCAGCCGGCGATGAACTCGATCTCCTGCGAGCGCGCGAAGCGCGAGTCCTCGGGCACGCCGTCCTTGTACTTGCCCGAGAGCAGGCCCTGGCGCAGCGGCGAGAAGACGGTGAGCCCGGTCCCCACCTCGCGGTAGAGGTGGGCGTACTCGACCTCGACGCGCTCGCGCGCGAGCATGTTGTACTCGGGCTGCTCGGTGATGGGGCCCACGAGCCCCAGGCGGTCGGCGTAGCGCCAGGCCTGGGCGATCTCGTCGGCGTTCCACATCGACGTGCCCCAGTACAGCGCCTTGCCCGTGCTGATGAGGTGGTTGAAGGCGCGCACCGTCTCCTCCATGGGTGTCTGTCGGTCTGCCCGGTGGGCGTAGATGACGTCTACATAGTCGAGGCCGAGGCGCTTTAGCGAGGCGTCCATGCCCTCGAGGATGTGCTTCCGGGACAGGCCCGTGTTGTTCACCGGGTTATCGCCGAAGGCTGCGCCCCAGTAGAGCTATGTCGAGATATTAGTAAGAAAAGATTTTTAAATTCTTATCGTCACCAATAAGAAAATTGTGTGTGGCACAAATTCATGCTAGAGAAAGGCTGGATTTATGAGAATATTCTGAGAAATGAGGTGGTATATATACCTTAGTTGAGATGACAAGATCATTGCGCTTCCAGCCAAATTTCCTGATGGCTTCACCCATAACCTCTTCAGACTTGCCGCCTACCAAATTCAAATGTCAGCGCCATCCATCCTCTTCGGCTCTCAGAGCACAACGAAACCACATGTCTAGATCTTCGTCGACTATGCGAACCACCTCCAAGGCGTAGAATTACTCACCAGAATAAACTTCAGCACAGTCGAAGAAGTTGATACCGCTGTCAAACGCAGCCTTCATGCACTCAAATGTTTTTTCTGCGAAGAGTGAGATGTCAGCTTCAATCTTTAGTCATTTTTCTTGATTATTATTCCTTCCTCAATCTCACCAATACCCCTCTCATGACGAGTATCTCTCGATCCCCCAATTCCTCATACACCCAGTCCCTTTTTCCCTATCGTCAACTTCTCGCGAGGAAAGCACATACAATTCACCCCCAAAACAACAACAATGAATAGTAAAACGTAACTTACCCTGCTCGGTGTATCCACCATATGTCAACCAGCCACCAAGCGAGATAGCCGAGACCTGGAGGCCAGAGCGGCCCAGGAAACGGTACGTCATCTTGGGGAGATCCTCAGGAGGCGCCATTTTCGCGGGGGTGATGTCGACAGGGAGGAAATAGTCGTAAGTCTCTCTCACTTCTCTCGAGGAACCAGAGTGGAAATAATCTCTTTTGTCAAATCACGCTCAACGTTCGTCTTAGAACCGTGAAGAGTCGCAGTGAATTGTGAGTGAGTGAGTGAGTAAGTGCTCGCCAGATCTTTATAAAGTTATTAGCTTCCCCACTCTGATCGTCAACTTTAGTACACGCAACGAGTCGGCATGCCTAGACTAGGTGCCTATCTAGATACGTGTACGCAGTCACAAGTACGCAGTATGTGTACTGAAAAGAGGGGATAACTCCGTACCTGAAGTACTAAACTCCTCGCATAACCCCGAAAAAAAAGAGCCTACCGGCTAATTATTGGTAAGCCGAGGAGAGATGGGATTACCTAGGTAGATAGATGTCTCTGTGCCGCGTCTCGGTATATCACCGAAGCTTACCAAGTTCTTTTTATAAACCAAGAAATGAGGCGTAGATATGGTGAAGAAGATAAGGTGAGAAACAAAGCGGAGTGTAACACTGAGGGGCAAGAATAGAAAAAAAAAATATACATGCACAAAAAAACCGGCAATGAAATCGCAACTGCCATTCATCGGAGACACACCTACCTGCCCCGAAACCAGCACCGAGAGGATGCTATAGCTACTGGGTAGCAGCGGGGTCACGCCCGCCCGCCCCGCATCATGGCGTCCCGTCCGTCAAACAAACCAGGCAAAGCTACAGTCGCTAGACGCCAGTAACGATTCGCGAATAAGACGTGCATCCCCACTCCGATGACCTCTTTTGAATTATATCGTCGTACTGTGATTCTGTATCTTGGTTCGACATTGCACTACTGCTACACAATCTAGGAGATGCAGAATACCGAGACCAGATCAACGGGTCAACTGTGTAACAGTCGCTTAAATGGCTCACCAATGACAGTCTTTCGGACATTATCACCGTACAGTATAATTAGGTATATATATACTGTATATGGACTACCTACATACTAAGTAGGTACATAGGTAGCTGACCAAAACTCCTAACGCCGTCTAGATTTCATGGTTTAGATACCTATAAAGATAGATAGATGCCGAAGTTGCCATGGTTCATGTAAACTGCTCAATTACCTATTCATTCTATAGTTTGATAGTGGTACTTCGATCCTATTCCATCTACGAACCCACACAACACAGCCCCTTACACAGTTCCCCAGTCGTACATCTACAAATATGTGGAATGCAACGCTGTTCAAGTCTACACTAAGTTGAGAGTATCTGTCCATGTCCATAATACATGATCTGCTCTCGTAAAATTCCACATCAACGTATTCTAGGTATTCATTTCCCATCCTTGCTCTCGTCGCTATCTACCCAGATAAATCGTAGTCCCTTTCCAACAAGTAGCAAGATTCGACATCCTTAGCGGCGAGTGATTTGTACCAATACAGTGTATGTACCACACATAACGTATGTTCCGGCGATGCCCAAGCAATTTAGCTCGGGCTTTTCCCAGCTTAGGAAGATGGCCAGTAGTAGAAGGCATATCGAAACCCGAAGCCAGAAAGATGGTACAAGATATACCACGGTATGCCATCAAAAAACTCCCCAACGCCTAGTCTAATCTTGCACTCATGACGCCTTCTCCCCTAGGCTATAAATAATGACCAAAAAAAATAGACAAAATGATATCCAAGCCTGTGATTGAATAGAGTATCCCAAAGGGAAAAAAAAGGATCAGTTATATCACCCCGGTACGCCAAAAACTCCATCGCCTGCTTGTCTCCTTCACCGACCGAAAGTTGCCGCTATCCCATCGTTCCAAGCCTGTTAGAATACCACCCTGAGCCATGTAAAGGAACTCCATGTCCTTTTGTCAGAAGATGAGATGCGACTGCTTAACCCCTGTCGCGTAGATATTTCCTAGTCGTAAAAGATCTTGGGCTGCTGTTCCCTCCCGCTGCTAGCCTACAGCGGTTGATTACTTGGGTACTCGCTTGGCACGCTAGAGCCCTGGCTATGAATCTCATGCTCGTCCAAGTTGACCACCATCAAACTGTGACTAGAATCATCATCAGTCATGGCATCGTCATCCACGTGAATGCTCACATCCGGGTCGCGGTTCTCGACGTCTTCAATGCCAGACCAAAGTTCGTCCTCAGGTGCTTGGCCATCCTGCAAAGATTCTTGCGATTGAGTCTGGTATGAATCATGGCCGAGATCTGCCATAGAGCTATCATCGTCGTCCGCCCCGCTTTCTAACTTGTCGTCGCCCACGGCCTCGTCATCATAGACTTCTATATCGCTACCGCTCTCAGCAGCATCGAACTCAGAGTCTAGATCCTCATCATCGTCATCGAGGACGTTGGCACCACCGCGACCGGGCCGTGTATCTACGAAAGGCGCATTGCTGTACGGCGTGGCATAGCAAGGCGTTGTGTTACGCGGCCCTAGCACCTCAGGTACGGGGCTGGGCGACGCTGTGCTCCAGCGCGGGGTGAACCGATTCATGCGTGGTCGAAGGGACGGGGAACGGGTGGTGCGGCGTTTGGCGAGTGCTGCTATCTGCGCCGCACGGCCTGGTTGAGGTGAGACGTATCGCTCGTTTGGAAGAACATACGGTATAACCCGCCTCTTCGCCATCGCTGGAGAAACTAAAGCTTGGAGGGTAGGCTGCACGGAGGCGGTTCGAATACGTGGTGGTTTAGAGGCTTTCCGTTCTTGAACCACGGCTGGGGTCTGTGATCGTGAACCAGAGCGCCTAGTTGCAAAAGATGGTGTTGTAGCCCTGGCGTCAGTGAAGACATCTCGCGACGACGATGATCTAGACATAGCTCGCCACTGTTCTTGCGCAGATGCTTGCACTGCCTGCATTCTCGAGGTATGAGTCTCAGTGAGTGGAGACTCATCTAGAAGAGTATTCTTGACCCAGCAATCTTCTTTGGCGTCTCCTTCAAGAATCTCCTGGCTGTTCTGCGAGTCTGCATAAACACGACTCAATTCGCGTAGGCGCTGCCATGTCCACCCATTTTCGTACGCATGTTGATCTTGGAGGTACGCCTCGGGATGGGTAATGAAAAGGCGATGGACACCATGCGACTTCATAACGACGCTCGAAACGAGGAACTGGACGTCCCACGAAACAGGCGTGACCATCTCGGGCGGTGTGAGGAAGCGGAGTCTAGAATCTTTATGAAGCTTTCGTAGCGGCACCCATGGCGATTGCAAGCCTAGAAATTTCGTGACGAGAGGGTGGATTGTGGAGCCATGGTGTACATTGCCTTGCATTCGAGAGAAAGTCCGAAACAGTGTGCCAAAGGCTTCTGACATGGCCTGCTGCACGCTCCGAGCATCAGGGCCGCGGACGGTGACGTTCTGCACCAAGCCACGGCTTCTCAGTCGCTGCCCAATCATGTTGTCAGGCGCACACGCGCGTCCAAGCAGCCAGTCTGAGTCAACCTCGGGCCCAGCGTAGTCACTGTAGCCTGGCGACTCAGGCTCGGGATTATTAGGCAACTGCGTCCATAAATCGACGTCTGCAGAGCCACCATGGGAGAGACGTTGGCTACCAAAGTCACGTGACTCCGACCATACGTTCTTCAAGGGGAAGGGAAGAAACACGACCTCAACTTCCCACGGCTGTGTAGGAGAAGGGAAAGAGGAACGACCCTGTAATTGAGAGAGTTGAGTTTTTAGGCTTTGGAGTTCCGTTTGTAGCTCTGCGCGATCCATGAGGTAGCTGCCTGTGCTAGTGGAAACTGATACGACGCTGGCTGTCGCATCATCGATCTTGTCACGCCTCGACCAACCGTGGCCTGAAGGATTGCTTGCACTATCATTGAGGATCTTTTCAAACTCTTCGACGCGTGATTCAAGCTCTGTAACTCTTAGGTCGGCTTGATCATGCTTCTCATGGCACGCATCGTGCGCAGCAGCAGAAAATGAGATGCTTTCAAGATTCTCGATGCGCTGCTCATGGCCCTGTACAGTATTGGAGAGTAAATGAAAAGCTTCACGGTTTCCTCTTGGAGTAGGTGATTGGTCTGGTGCATCAGTAATGCCTCTATGTCTTATCGACTGCGGTGTGTTGGCTACTGTCTGGCCATCGTCCACAGACTGGTCAGTGTCATTTTCGGCGGCATCCTCATCCTCTGGCTCCGCGTGGTTGGGCTGCTCCTGAAGTGGCTGAAGTATTTTAGACCTGACACCACTAAGTGTCTGTAATCCTTTGCCAGCAAATGGTTTTAGATATGCTATCCGCGCAGACGATGTAGTTGAACTCGGCTGCGAGGGCATTAAGCACTGGCTAGGTATAGGGGGGAGTGAGCCAGCTCGGGTTGACCCTGATTGAACGAGGCTGGCCCAGGCCAACGTGTCGGGCATTGAAGGCTCGGCAGATCCACGCGGCCGCGCATCTTCCTCGGGTCCATAGGAGAGAGAACCAGGATTGAAAACAGTATTGAAGTCCATGTCCTGGCCTAGGGACCGGGGGAGAGGGAAAGATAGATCCGGAATCACAGGTGTGAGTGGCTCGCGATTAGTCCTAGGGCGCTCATTCTCCTGGCCATTCGTAAAGGGTGGTGCGACGAAAGGGGTTGCGCCGGGCGTTTGATTATCGCGAACATCATCATGAAAGCAGGCATGATGAGAACACATGCACCAAGATGCCTGGTCTTCATATCCATTAGCAAATCCTGGCGGGAATCCGATCGGGCTCCCTCTGTCCAGCGGGCCAAAAGAGGTGCGACTCCAGAAACGACGACATCCACATTTGTGTCCACCAGCGCCTGGCGTCAAGTCAACATAGTTGCATGGGCCACCTGGAAGGCTGGGCGAATTGGGCGCGAGGGGCGCATCGGCGTAGATATTGAAGAACGAGGCACTTGGCAACTGGAAATCAGGGGCGGGTCCTGCCATTGGGCTATTCGAGCGAGAGTCGCTAGCATTGGAGGGTTATGTGGCTTATAGATAGAGGAGAGAGAGAGGAGAGAGCGGGGAGCAACGGGCGGGCGATGGACGATGGGAAACTGGCTGGTATTTATTGTCGCGACGAGCGCAGTGCGGTGGTGGTGGTGGTCGCGAGGATTCTGGCACCCTGCATGGAGCGACCGACCGTCCCTATGCACTGCTGGGGTCGCGATCCGGAGATATCTAGTACATGACTGACTGTGTTCTGTTAGTTCAAGCTCGCCAGCATTCGTCAACTCGACGGCCCACAGGTAAAATCTACCCAAGCGTCTGAGACACTGACCGACGGATAAGATGTATATAAACTCGGTATAAAATAAAATTGGACGGATTATAGTAGCAGGAGGGGGGCCTATGGGAGATTAAATACAGGCGACAGTATGGTGACTATAAGGCGTATAGAGAGCAATGCGAACGATGAAGGCGACGAGAGGGAACTGAGGTTGCCAAAAAGTGAGGCGCCCGCCTGGGATTGGCCCGACTTGAGGAGGAGGAGAGGTGTGGTGGGGTTAGCTTGGGTTGGGCAGATACTTGGTAGGCATCGCATGTACGCTATGAAGGGTGAGAATGTATTCTGTAGCAGTGTATGTAGGGGAGAATTGTTGGAGCACACAACCTTCTTCTCGGATGAAATCTGACAGGCTGCCAGGATACCTAACCTACAGGGGACGGGGGGGGGAAGAGAAGATGCAGGTGGGGACACAGACCCACGGCGGACAGCAGCCAAGCTAGCCCAGTGGGGATGGTGGGGTGAAGTTGCTACCTCTTATGTTGAAGTGAACGATTTCTATCACGTACCTACATAACTACCCGCGTTGTATCCTTCATGTAGGCATTTACTGTAATCTCGGTAGGTTAATGTGTCAAGTATAAAACTGTAGTAGGTAGCAAGTTAGAAAAGAGAATGTGTATAATTATTATAATTAAGATAGATAGGATTCTAACTCTATTCAGTAGATATAAAGAGGTGTAACTTAAAGGTTACTTATCCTATGCAGGCAGACAGTACCTACATCATATATAGATAGACCTCTTAATTTATTAAATCGATGCACTTAACGCGTTATCTCACGAGCTACCAACGTACTTACGCACACGACTTGTACGTAAAAGAGGCGACCAAGCAGGGTTGCGCGTACCAGGTGAAGCGGCACCCCTCCCCATTGGCCCCAGATCCCCTTCCTCCCTCCCCCGGTGTCTTAGACACACCCAGGAGCCAATGACCGACACGCACGCCCTCCAAGTCCCGATACGCACAGCTCCTCGCGCGCACCACCTCAACCCAGCCCTCGCCCACGAGTTCGCGCACAGAAAGTGACTTCGCCGCGGTGCAAGAACGGTAGCGCTCTGCCGCCACATTACGAGTGGAATGAAACATCCCATCCCTTTACTATAAACGTCTGTGCCCATCGCCCCAGGTTGTCGTAAAACCGACGCAGTCCTCCCCGGGAGTCATGGCCCAGGAAATAAAAAAAACAAGGCGGATCGGCGCGCCTCGTTTTGTAGCCTTGGACTGCCTACCTGCAGACCGACTTACTTAATTAGAGGTAGGCACGGACTCGACGCCGGCGGCACGCTCGCTCTCTTTATCTCGGAACCACTCCGGATTCTGCTGTTCAATGCCGCCGAGATGACACAATGCATACATATAGTGCTGTACTGTAAGTAAGCGGCTAGATCTCGCCGTCGTCCTAGCACAAGCCAAGCATACGCACAGATAGGTAGATATAGATAGATAGGTAGTGCAGGCGGATCGGCAGCATCTCGGACACCTCGCAGCCGTCGGTGAAATTGAAGTAAGATGATCAGATAGGTACTTTCCTAATAGAGATGCAGCAACCCAAGCCAACCAGCCAGCCAGCGCCGTGATGGACACTTTATACAGATATTCATACATAGATAGATAGCATACGTCAAACGGCATAATACATGAGCCAATTCGTTCACTTCGTTAAACCTCGCCCCAGGTCCCCATAGGTCCCGTCGTAGCAATCATAGACCCCGTGCCGACCGATCCGCCGATATCCCAGTAATGGCGCGATGACGAGCAGCTGCTCCGCCTGACCGACCGCCGCGTGCTCTGGCTCGCACAGCTCGACGCGGGCCTAAATAGCGCCGGGTTGGACACTGTCGTCGACTTGGACTTCCGCCTCTCCACGTGACGCGACCGAGACACCAGAGGATGGTTCTGGCGAACTCGGGCCACTTTGGCTGCGGCATCTTGCGCGCTGAGTGTTGACGCCGCCATATTATGCGATGTGCCAGAGGGCCCGCTATTGCTACTTGAGCGTGGCAAAAATCGCGACCGAAGATACCGAAATACCAGCCGAATATCGAGGTCTTGCTCCCATTCTTCCTGTGTGAAAGCTATGGCGCTATCCACCGGTAATAACGACTTGTTGTGAGTAGATATAGACGGGCGGCGCGCCAGCGGTACATCCATCGGCCGTGGTGGTTTGGGGATAGAAGGCTGGAATTCAGGTATGGTTGCAGGCTCTATTACGTCGGGTGGCGAGGGGTTAGCAGTTTCGGGGATGGCAGGGAGGCCTGCGTAAGGGATGGGCATCTGCTGCACCCGGCTAAATGTCGTAAATGCGCCAGGATGTTCAGAGAGTTGGTGAACGAGCAGGCCTAGTTCCTTAGCTACTCTTTCGAGCATCTTAACGTGCCAGCTCGAGTCCGACCCGGAATCCAAAGGAATCTTATTATCACCGTTCGATGATAGCAAAATTGATGCCTTTGGTGTCGTAGAGAGGTCTTCTTCGTCAGGAAGTTCTTCGCCAAAGAGAATAGATAACATCTTGTCATCAATCCCCAGGAGATCTTGTATTACCTTGCGAGTGATACGGCTCCATATACTGTCGCGACCCTCAGATGAATCGCCCTGGTTCTGGTCGTGCCAGTCTTCCTCTACATCTCTCTCAGTTGTTTGGCCCGCCGCACCCAGCGCCGTATCTTTAGCTATTTCAGTTGTATGATGCGTCTTCGATACGCTAGCGAGCGAGCGACGTCGTCTTCGAGTCTCTTTCTGAATTTCATCTAAAAGGTAGCGGCTTTGTTCCAGACGCCAGGACTCTATCCTGCGTATCTTGTCGATTTCTTGGTTTTCTTCTCTCTCGAGTTCCACTTGCGCCAAATCCAGGCTTTCCCGTCGTCTCTTGATCCGGTGGGGGTTGTATTGCTCGAACGCGTATAATCTATTTTGGACATCGGCGCCCATACCCTCCTGCTCTAACCGGAACGAGCCCAGTCCATCATGAGTTGGCAGAACATGTGATGCATTGAGTGCAACATCGGACAACATATATAAATCGGGAGTAGATCGAAACTCTGGTAAGTGACCGTCGAGACTATCTAATTCGGCATCGTCCTCTACTTCGGCGGCATCTATGAAGCTATCGGAACGCCGCCGCCCGACGCCAGCTTCGGACGGAGCGAGGGTATTGAGACTTCCAAGATCACTAAATCGCGAACGGCCAGGTGTTACAACAGACCGATGTGTCGACGTCAAGGACGAGTTTGTGGTGTCAGCGTCAGTTGCGGGTGAAAATAGTACCCATGTCTGGGATTCGTCGGCGGGTTGAGCGACGTCTAGCTGGGAACGATGTGGCTCGTTATCCTCCGGTGCAGGCCTGAAAACTCGCTGCGCAGCCTGGCGTGTGGTCTGATGAAAAGCCATATTGTTCCTTCGTTCTAGTGTTGATCAGGCTGCTAGGGTCGAATACCTAGGTAGCTAGGATCAAACCAAGGTCGCCCAATGAGGGGACAAATCCTATCCTAGCAAAATCCCTATCGCCCGCAGTACACTCTGACAGGAACGAAGCTGCAAGGCACGCTCCCGGTATAATCTCACCGGTAGGTTGGTAAGCAATGTTTTATGAAGAATATAATAAGAGGATATTTCACGACGAGCACAGAGTAGGTATGGTTGGAGGGGTCAGGGGGTTGGGTGGTTGGATCTTATGTTGTGTCTTGTTGCGGCTGTTAGCTTCACCCCTGCCTGGCACGATATCGGAGGATCTGATGGCGTTGGATAACTATAGAGACGTGCTCCGTACAGAGTAACGCGTCTGATAAGCTCTCAAGGACTGTGCATGAATAGAGGAGCCGTTCACAACAGAGTGAAATCCCCTTTTAGAGCTACTACTAATAATCTGTTGGGCGTGTCTGGCAGAAACGAGGCAGGCTAGCTACCAGATAAGTATGTAGGTAGGTATATATGTAATGAATGTAAATGGCAGATGTTAGGCGCGAGGAATTAAGGACAGGGCGGGATCTGTTGTGTCACCTGTCGGATTTGGGGCCCGCCTACCTAAGATAGATGTCGTATGCGCTGGTATCACGGTATCAATACCTACAGTACATGGTAGGTGATGAATGGTTGGTGATGATGACCTCCCTATACCTTGTATATATCTAAAGACAGTTGGGGAAAGGTACCTAGTGTGATAAGGTGCTTAAGGTACCTCGACAAGGCAATAAGCGTGCCAAGTGTCTTGCGGTAGTCGATTGGGGCGCTTTATTTAGCCCATACGCATGCAACTACTAGCACTAGAGAAGCGAAAGATGGGCGTAGGATAGGTAGGTAGGTGGCATCAGACCCTCTAAAACAAACACCTGTAGTGACCCAGTATTCTTTTACCAACCCGCCACCCAGCCCAGCGTCAGGGGCTCCACAACTGATCATCGACGTAAGACAGTGGTAGAATGATGCGATAAGCCATCCGGTCCAAGTTCGCCATCGAATGTCGGAATGTCGGTCAGTCTGACCACGACGATGTATCCCCGAGATCCCTTCATAGGCGGTGTTGACTCTTTATAAATGAAAGGGAATGGCCATGGCCAATCGCCATGGTAGTATCGGAAAACCCGATGCAGTAGGTACCTACAAGGAGTTGGCGGAATACGTGTAGTAAGAGGTATACATAACCTACATGCAGTATCCATGCAATGGCTAGTTATGAAGGCCAGCCACCCATACAAAATACATCATGTCCTATTTTTTTCTCCCATGTATTCTGTACTTAGAAAGATGTTCTGTTGCTTTTGTTTTCAATTTCGGATTTTAACTGGTCTAATCGCTCCCAAACCTCCAGTTGGTCAAGACCGGTCAGGAGAATCGCGGCCAATATTCGCCCGCCGATGTAAGCTGCCACAAATAGTAGGTTTCATGTGTCATAGTGGCTACCTACCTACAGACCGCATCTCGTAAGCGATCTTCTTTCTTATCGCTTCTCCGCTCAGCTAATACGGACTAGACAATTATTCAAACGAAAAGAAGTCGGCAGTCTGGTCACATACCCTAGGTTAAATGGATGCTGGTATTGTCACTTGCCAGCACATCATGTAGATAGTTAGCATGAATAGTAGGTAGCTACTTTAGGGATTTCACAGTAGTCATACGTAGATTCCCATACTTGAATTTGTACTACATCCGTGGATGTTGGATATACTACGTCCAGGTCTCAATGACTGTTTACAATATTGTCATATACCCCTAGTAGGAATCCTATGCCCTGTCGGACAAGACGCAAGAGGGAACATACGGTCGACTCGATTTTTTGAATTCCCAGAATCTGCACAGCCCTTATGGTCATCAATGCCCGAGTCTGGGCGAAGAAAGGCACAACGTTAAAAACAGATAAAAGACTTGATGCAAATGCAAGATCCCTGTTGACTGCTATGGCACAGTGCTATGGTAACCGAATGACGCCAGACCTCTCATCCCAGATTTGCGTAACAACATGACAAAGTAACTCTTTAAGCCTCCGTGAAGGCATCGGGGAAACGCTTCATGTTGTCCGCCAGGCTGCCCTTGTTGCGAAGGAACTGGACGTAGGCACCGTCAACCAAGATGCGGCCAGCAGCCTTCGTATCGAGGTACTCCTCGCGACGGAGAGGGGTGAAGCCCCAGTTCTTGGAGATGATGATCTTTTGTCGGCCGGGGAACTTGTACATGGATCGGCGGAGAGCCTCGAGAGCGATGGCACGGTCTGAACCTCGTCAGCAAAATAGCTTCCCAAAACTGGAGCGGAGATACTCACTAGAGTCACGAGTGCGGACGCTGAGGAGAATCTGGCCAATGTTGACACGGGCGACAGTGCCGTTGGGCTTGCCCCAAGCACCACGCATACCGGTTTGCAGTCTATCGGCACCAGCGCACGACAACATCTTGTTGATACGCACAACGTGGTAGGGGTGGGCGCGGACACGTAGATGGAAACCTTCCTTTCCGGCCTGCTTGACTAGGTACTTGTTGGCGCAGATACGAGCGGCCTCCAGAGCCTCGGAGCTCAGCTGTTCGTACTCATTGGAGACCATGTGGATGCAGAGAGGGAAGTCATCGACGTTGGCCTTCTTTCGACCGAGGTCGAAGATGCGGATCTTAGGGTCGGGCACACCACGGTTGAAGCGCGACTTGGGATACGGCTATTTGAAGTACGTCAGCGAAAGCTCAGTTATACAGCGCCGGATTGAATGGAGATGTGCTCTGTGGTGCAGATCTCGTGTGTGATGCATCTAATTTTTTCAGGGCGCAAAGGGAATCTAGTGCAGCATTATCGCTGCTTGCGTCGAATTTAGGCCACGATGAGCCGGTTGAACTGAAAAAAAAAAACACCCAAAATGAGACAGATTCTCCATCTCATCAGGTTTCTAAGGCTGTGTTCTTTCTTACCTTGTTCTTGCAGTAGCGGTAGCAACGAGCGGGACGACGCGCCATCTTGTCTAGAGTTTCTGGATTGTGACGTAGATGAGGTTGAGGTGGTTGTGATGTCGACGGAGTGAAGAAGCCCGGGCCGTCCTCTTTGAAGTCCTGGGGGATGGCAAAATCGAGCACTTGATTTCAAAGCAGGCGAGGCGCAAGTAGTGGGGCACAGGCGAGGGTTTCTATTGGCTCAGAGGGCCAGGCGGGAAATGTGGGGGTTAGGGCTACAATGCGCACCGCAAATAATGAATTTACTGGCCAAGCAAGAGCCCCTCCGAAATTCTTCGGTAGCGCCAATCGAGAAAAATGCTATCTACCTACATCTCCAAGCTCTTTTCGCGGTAGTCTTCTCCTTCTTTCCTATTTACACCACCACAATATCGCCCAACTCTAGTCCCGACCCGTCCCGACCGAGGCCTCAATTACTCAGACACAATGGCAGGAAAGAAGGCTAGAAAGGATGCCAACTCCATCAACAGCAAGCTCGCGCTTGTGATGAAGAGTGGAAAGGTCACCCTCGGATACAAGTCCTGTATGTGCATTGCCGTCTTCTCGCATCATCCAGTCGATGCTTAACGCTTACAAATACAACAGCCCTCAAGAGCCTCCGCTCCGGCAAGGCCAAGCTCGTTTTGATCGCCGCCAACACTCCCCCTCTCCGCAAGTCCGAGCTTGGTACGTGAACGTGTCGACGACGACATGGGACCTGAACTGACTCCAGCGATAGAATACTACTCGATGTTGTCTAAGACCCCAGTCCACCATTTCGAGGGTACCAACGTAAGTTAACACCCAGTTTCCGATTGCCTATTCTTCTACGATTCGTAGGGGATGGCGGTCCATTGGTCTGCCCGATGGACCGGCATCTCAGCCCAGAGAAAAAGCCTTACTTGGGCTTTGGAGGGTACAACATCCGGCTAACTTGGTACTGATGTAGATTGAACTCGGAACTTCTCGTAAGTCGCCACCCAAGAGGAATTGTGCTTCTTGATCCGTCGATTATCACGCAATAAATACTAACATTAGCCCCGATAGTCGGCAAGCTGTACTCGTGCTCTACCATGGCCATCCTCGATGCCGGTGACTCCGATATCCTGAGCGACCAGCAGGCTTAAGCTTGACTTGCATATAAAACGGCGTTTGGGTTAACGGTCTCGTCAAAACGGACAAGGGTTTCATCCTTCGGGGATTAGGATCGCTGCATATCCTCTGTATGAGCAATGATAGCGCTGGAAATCGGGTTATCGTAGTCCAGTAACGGCTCCCCGGATTTGGTTCTGGATGCCTCATACTTAGCACTCGGCCTATCGAGTATGATCACGAGTGATACCCAATACACTTTTTTCTAAAAAGAGATTTGCAGTGCTTCTATTCTGTAGGCTGTTTAGAATACTTGTCACAGCTGTAGTAGCATTCTCAAATAATTATACGACGAACAACTCTATATACACTAAATACTATGCAGTCGTTAGCGACGGCTGTTATATGAACACTTTGTAAACAGTACACTTTGCTCGATGCCATCTCATTAATCTCTCGATTCATAGATGCAAAAAAAAAAGAAAAAAAAAGCAAACCCTGTAGAACCTACAGGGAGGGTTGAAGGTTCATTGCTCCTGTACACCCGCGCTCAGAAACGTCTGAGACTCTTAATATATATATACCAAGTCTTCGACTATGCAAGTTTCGTGCTAGACTACCTAAATACGCAGAACATTAAGTCTCGGATGTGACATGGAACAGGTAGCGACAGGCACGAACTGATAAATGTTGCAAAGTTTAATTCTTACAAGACGATATTCAGCAATCCCTTTATTCCAAATGCTACAAGCTCTCATACTCAGTCAAGGCGACGCAGATTATACTAATATGTTTTTGATTATATCACAGTTTGCGTCACTTCTCCTTTGCCCGCCGGCTCGTGCATATAGGTCTATTATTTGCTTGAAGCGCTACCACGCATCCAGGCTGTCCTACTCATACACATCTCCCTGTTCAACTAGAATATTCCCTCATACTACTTTACTTGCCTCTCATCGGCCAAATATTATAAAAGAGGCAAAAATACCAATACGCGAAGAGATCAGTATTAGACGAATAATAAGATAGCATAGATACAACTAAACAAACTATGATACAGCTTCCAACGTCTATGCTCCAAATTCGAAAAACAATATTCGTTTAGTTTCTTCCAACATCCTAGCGAAATAGTCAGGTCGCACTGTGAATACCGTGTTCGACACTCCAACAAACATTTATAGTTACGGTAGCGTTGAAGGCCCGCCTCACATGTCGAGGCTACAGCGGTACGGGGAGGCTCCGGGGATGCTGAATCTGGGGTACCACAGCCTTGAAACCTTGAGAGCAAATACATCATCTACCGAACAAGGTGCTAATGACTGCATGAACTTGCAGAGTGCATATTTTGAGCTTTCAGCTGTTACATCATCGTAAGCCTCACATGCTAAACTACTGCCTTTAAAAACAAACCGAGAGGGGCAGCTTAAAGGATTAGCCAAATAGCCTCAATATATTAACACTAAACTAGGTAGGTATATACAGCAGCTATACAGTACCTATGAAGTTAACTCAGCCTCGGGAGTTTACCAGTAGCTCGGAGATGATGTTCTGGACGGCGCATGGCTCAATACGTATACGTATGTGCATGTTTCATTATAAGTAGGTCTCCGAGCAAATTCATGTTATACAAGACCCTAGCTTATAAATAGCAGGGGATTGCTAGGATGTCAGCACGGTAATTAAAGCAATCGACAAAGGCCGACGTACCTACTCTGTCTCCCTAGCAGCACAGCCGGAGTGCGAGCAATCGCTTTCTTGATTTCTTTTGACTTTTTTATATCATGACAATAGATCTAGACCATTGATGCTCTTAAGCTTGACTTGCTCTGGCTCAACTTATACAGTATAATATGTACTACCCCCGCAGTACATATAGGATTTACAAAAAGCTGAGTGGGCCTGCTATGGACTAGGCGAGCCCAACCAAGCCTAAATAGGCACCATCAAAGACCTGAAATGATCACGGTACCGCTCGTGGATACCGGTGTAGATAAATCAGTACACTTTCTACATGGCATCTACCTGTCCGTACTACCTATATTAGGTAAGTAGGAAAGGGAAAAAGGGCCTATCCCGAATAAGGGTTCAGTCATTTCTAAATTAGGGGCGCCGCAGTATTTTGCGCCACGCGCACTACCGACTCTACATCCATAGTTAGGTACCTCTACAGGTGTCTACATGTCTGCCCAGCACACGACGCATATACTACCCTAGCCCACTACCACGTATGTATGTACAGTGACCGCCCAGCAACGTTGATTCCTCCTCCCTGAACCGATCAGGGCTAGATAGATAGGTAATCATCACATTATCATACTAATTACAGTACATGCCTACGGGGGGATGAGTTGTTACCAGCTCAGTGCGACAACAACAGCAACAACAACAAGAAGACCACCACCACCACCAGGAACAATACAGATAGCTTCCTACTCTGAATCACTTTCGGACACTCGACATTCCATTCATCGCTATCGACACAGCAACGGCGGCTAGTCGTCTCAGCCCACCACCACCGCTCTTGCACAGCATTGCTAGACAGTATATGTAGTTTTAGGAAGGCGTCTAACCATGTCCGCCGCGACCAAGAAGCCGAGTTCCTCGGCGTCCGGGCGAACTTCCGCGTCCTCGACAGAAAGCAGCCACGCATCGTCGTCATCCTCGGCGTCCTCGAGGACACCCCGATCGTCTACGCCCACGTCATCTGTGCCCTCGCCTGCGAACGCAACCGCCAACGGCACGCCAACACGGACTCGATCCATTCGCACCGGTACGCCCGTCTCAGCACGAGCTGCTGCACATAGAGCCAGCTCCTCGTTAAGCATATCCACTAGAGTCGACTCCGATGCCCGTGCCGAGACAATCGCACTCATAGAGGACCTCAAAGAACGACTGCACAAAGCCGATGCCGCATCTGAGCAGTACAGGAAACAAGGAGAAGTCTTACAGTCACGACTCGACGAGGCCCTGAAAGAACAAGCCAAGCAAGAAGAAAGGGCACACGAGAACGAGGAGCAGATCGAGGCCCTGAGGAACGAAAAAAGAGAGGCCGCGAGGCAAATGCGTGAAATGGAAGCCATCTACGAGGCCGAGAGGAGCTCCATGATGAAGGAGAAGGACGAGATGTCGAACCGTGAAGAGGAGATGCAGACCATCATCAACCGACTAAAGGAAACGCTCAACCAGCGCAACGCCGAAGATGAGTACCGAAACACCAGGCAATGTGAGTCCCACAGGCCCCATCGCATCCTCGTATCAAGCATGCTAATCATATGTGCTGCGCAGCGAGTAACAACTCTCCCAGCGTGGAAAGCGGTAGCTTTGCGCCGCCGTCCTCGGTGCAGAGGAGCGATTCTCGGAACAATTCAAAACTTCTGCTGCAAAAGGACAAGCTTATAGAATCACTCCGTCTCGAGCTAGCAGAGGCCCAGATCAAGCTAGTTGAGTCCGAGAACCAGGGCGGCGGGCGGATACACGAGGTCGAGCGACTCCTGATGGAGGCCCGCATGGCGAACGCACGGCTGATGGAAGATAACGAATCGTATCAGCTGCTTCTCCAAGAAAAGACACTCCACGGCGACTTTGGCAAAGGCGACTTTAATTACATGGGCGTCTCGGCCAACCAGGACGCCCTCAACGCTCTCGAAGGCAGGAATAGCACTGGCAGTGCCCTCGCACCACCCGCGACATGTCTAGCTGACGAGCTTGGCTCCATCGCCGACGAATCGGAGATGGGCGAAGACCCCACACGCCGCCTGGATGCCGAGCTCCGTGCCATGAAGGACCAGAACAAGGCTTTGACGCTGTATATCAACAAGATTATCGAACGACTGCTGCAGCACCAGGAGTTCGAGCATATCCTCGACACGTCATCCGACCCCAAGTCCTCTGCCAATGTGCACAAGGATCTCCCCCCGCCTCCCGCAGCCGAGATGCCAGGTGTCGGCGTTTCGCTTCTTCAGCGTGCGAAATCCATCGCCACAGGTGGAAATGCCGTCCGACCCAAGGCGCGCCCCATGACCATGATGCCGGCGCAGGTCTCGGCGCATAGCAACCCTGAGACGGCGCCGAGCATCCCGATTGGTCTAGGTCGCTCGCAGAGCACGCGCCGCGGCGGGCGTCCCATGAGCGAGCAGTTCACGGGCGCAGCCGGTATTGTGAACGCAATGTACAAGGGTCCCGATGGTCCCTTGTCCCCCACACTCAGCAACCCGCGTAACTCGGCGTCTTTCTTCTCTGGTGTATCGACACCACGCGTCCCCTCAGCCGGCCAAGGTGCTCCTAGCGCTGGTAACTTTCCCGGCATGCGAAGCGAGACCAGCAGCGTCAGCGGCGATTCTGCCTCAGCTGGAGAAGGCACCACGTCAAGTCCGCCACGCGCCGGTAGTGGTCATACAAGCGTAGCTGGCTCTGAGAAGGCCACCACTTTGGCGGGCAACAAGCCACGTCCCCTACGACTCGTCCAAGAGAACGCAGTCGAGAAAACCGAAAATAAACGCGCCAGTTGGATGGGCTGGGCATCTTCGGCATGGACTAAGAAAGATGAATCCATGACGGAATCGATTAGGGAATAAAATTCATGGTTCTGCGTTGCTTCGTGTCTGTCTCCGCCATAGTATTGCATACAACAAACAAGACTTGCTTCACTTGCATTATCGGAATCCCATAACTGCGACTTGAATTTACTGGGGGGAGTATGTTTCGGGGTTCACATTTTGCCCACTCTTGTATCGTGCGGATTCCAAATTGGTCTGGGTAACTTATTACGCTACGTTGATTTGAGCCTTACGTAAATGAACGCATGTGATGATGTCGGGAGAGAGTGGGCGGTTTGCTGTTTGTTCTCTCGCGGTTGGGAACCCGCGCGCGTTTGGGGTTTGGGTTCGGGATGGATGAATGACTCTGACTCACGGGAATAGGGATGAAAAGGGATGTATTAAGCTCGAAACCTCAGATGTTGAATGTTGGAACGTTATATATGAAAATCGAAAGTGCTCAACATCCTGGACCCCTCCTAGACCCCATGAGGGGATTTCAGAACTCGGACTTTTCAACTCGTTTATCTTGCTTAATTCTGGGACTGCTATCTATATATATCTTGATGTCTCAGACCCCTTTTTATTCACTTAGGGATAGCAATGTTGCCGATCCTTGCTATCTAGTACCTCAACTACGTCGTAAGGCCTCTTGGTGTTGATTCTAACTGATTTAGTGCTCTCAAAGCATACAACTTGAGTCTAGGAGCGTTTAATAGCGCGGTAGAATTGGCAGGACTGGTAACACTGCCTGCCACTGTCTATTATGCCTACCTCTGTAAGTATGTACCTAAGATCGCCGCATCGTAATAAACTGACGCATGGATATCCAGAGTCTCGTGTCTTATAACTATCGCTAGCCAGGTCCACGAGTCCAGTCTCGCCGTCCTCGGCATCCCTAGTCTCTACTACCTGCATAGCTAATATTATCAGACTATTACAAGGCTCAGATTTATCCCTGCTTACTGCCAGATATACCACGAAGTAGGGTCATTGTTGAAAGAGAAGTTAGCAGACTATGCTTCGTCAGTCCTCGCAAGCACGTGTTAGTGGTCACGACGTCAAAAGTCTCAAATAGCTCGAAATACCCTCATCTACTGGCAGGCAATAGATAGCGTAAGCACGCGAAACCCAGGACCAGAACAGCCTTTACGCAGCCCGCGACAGTCCTGTCTGCGCTCACGATAGATCTCCGAACTGTCACAAACGAGATGGAAGGAGCTTAACCTCCTTTAAGGTCCCGTTGTCGTATCTACAGCCATGTCCAAGCCTACAACACCGTGGTTCACTCGACGAGTGCCCACAGGGAATGTGAATGCACCCCCCGTTTTCTGAGGTAAATATAAGGGGCACAAACTGTAAAGACTCTAGAAAAGCCGGGCCCTTGTAATACTCGCTCATGTTCTGTGTCTTTCATCTTTAGCTCTCTTCGCTTAGTGCTTAAGGTATCTACCCACAGGTGCTCAAGACCTAGACTTGGGTGTGCGCGGATAATTGACATCTGATTTCGCTTCAGGGAATACCGTAGTATCACTTTCTACAAGGCACAAACTCACTTAGTCAGTGGCAATGGTATGCTGTCTCGGTTGACCTAAGTAGGAGTTCGGATATAGATAGTAAATCGTGCATCTAAATATACGTAGCATGTGTAAGAGGACGAAGATCGTATATAGTCTTTAGCCCAACTGTAGAATGCCTATTATCGCGTCCTAGTGCCTACAAATACATACGTTCAATTCGTACGCTCGGTGCATCAATTCTAGCAGTTCATGTATCGTGTGTCTAGATCCCCATGCCATCTGATTCTTTTTCAAGATATGATTCTAGTCATATGGAAAAGGGGTCGTCTGACACGTTAGCCTAAAAAGTGAGTATAAACTGCAGTTTTACTTCCATGCAATAGTTACGCTTAATTAAGTAGCTAGTATGGCTCATCGCTCGAGATTCTCATCAAGTTGGCCTAGGACCTCACTTAGAGTATTATCACAGGTCCGTAGGTAGGCTCGCTATGGGGTGAGAGAGAAAATCACCCCTATTTTAGACACGTTACAACACACAAGTCGGCCTTGTTCTTGGTGTCTTCCACGACTGCAATTTTTCGTGCGAGGCTCGTCGGAACTTTTACACGAGTATCTGTGATGATGAGCACTACAAATTGATAAGCTAACGTTCGCCCGACTCCAAGTAGTACTCTGGGGTTCGATATCTAGATCGCTGCTACCTTCGATTGCGTTCATTGGATAGATATCAACAAGCACTGCACTGCCATCGAAATTACGGCTCAGCGCCGTTTGGTGGCTTTTGGTGGCTTTTGGTTGCTTCTACAAAAACTGCGAAGGCACCAGCTACCTCTAATTTCATTGGATATCAACAACCACTGCCAACAAAATTACGGCCCAGCGCGATTTTGGTGGCTTTTGGTTGCAACTGTGAAGGCACCAGTTGCCTCTAATTTCATTGGGTATATATAGTATAGACCTGCACTGCTACATAGTTTTTTTCGTGGTCTATCGACTAGACGACAGAGCTCGCCTATATTATTGTCCAGAGCAGCACTTCACCGCCCCCAGTTATCGGTTGGGCAAAGAAATACATACCTATGCGCGAAGAGACCGTCGGCTGAGAATGAGAGTTATCTGTGCTCGTGCTGTACTCCAGAAATCAACGCAATAATATACTATTCTCTCGTTGAACAACTGCCTGTCGTTGTTCTAATTAAGCTGATACGATACCAGTCACCCTGTTTATCTCTTAAACGTCAAACGTTAATTATATAGGTAGTGATTATTCCAAGAAACAGCATCTGGTAAGTTCCAATATCACTATAATGTGCAGTTCGGACCTTCTCATAACAGGAGCTGCAGCTGAGCTCGCCGGAACCATGGGCAGTACAGTCTCCAGACATCGGAAAGTTAAGACGATGAGCTAGAGCCGCATGCATCGAGTCGGTGAGCCCATCGCTCGCGGATTTCAGCGCCTTCTTTTTCGGCCCAGCCCGGCTGGTTATAATAAGCCACCTAACTAGAATCGAGCCCTATAGGAGACATGCACGTCTGGGTATGACGATGGCATTTCATACTTAATCTGTGCGGTGCACGTAGGCCTTTTCTCCTGATTGCGTAATTCCGCGCTGCCTTCCATTTTTATTGGAGTTGATAGAGCATGTCTTGCTTCTCGCATTACTGAGTTGCTTGACTCATTGGCTACGCGTAAACGGTTAAACTCTCACCAAAACCTAACCACAGCTCTTTTACTGCGGCCGCAGATGTCTATGAGTTGGCCTTGACTCGTCTTCACAGTCATGAAGTGTTAATTTAGGCGAGTGGTGAAACTTGTAATGCGATTACCATCTCTTAATGCTCCCTTTTGCACTACACAAATATCTTGGATGACTCCCAGATGTGGCATAGAGACCTACCAACATGTCGCCACGTCTCCGGGAAGTATTACAAGGGATATGGCGATGGAGAAACGTGCTCTCGTAACATCGCATGGGCAGCGCTATACCCATATCCCATGATTTCTGTCGTGTTTACATCCCGAGGCTGTGCTCACCGCGTGCCTGGAGTAGCAAACACTGAGCCATGCACCTTCTCACGGCTTACGTCGGCCGTATTTTCACGTTTGAGGGTCTGGCCTCAATCTGGCGTTTCGGTACAACAGGAGGGTTCTCACGGATCCACCATGAGTCAAAATGAAACCGTCATCCCGGGACGAGAGGGAGATTTCATCAAGTGATGACTATTTCTCGCTGATGGAAAATGTTGCTTAGAGGACGCTAAACAGATCGTTAAGTAATATAAATGCCGGCTCGGAAGGAATTTATGTATGACGTTCATTCTCTTTAGGTGTTCAGACGCACGTTGCAGCTCGCCATGCCACACAATCCTCCCGCCGGAGAAGACTGTCCGCAGGCCTGGCCATTGGACGCAAGATGGTGCTACATCAGCCTCGTGTCGTCATTTAGCCAAGCTCCTTTATATCGATGTTTCAGCTGCCGAATCAGCTTCCGCACCATCCCTCCATTTGGATAATGTGGAGGAAAGTCCGTATATTCAGTGCTCGGCCTGATCTGTTGGGCTTCTAGGCTGGCCGGTATGTGTACTAGTAAGTTTGTACGATGAACCAATCGCTCATCGCGATCGAGGGAGCCTCTTACTGTATAGAGAAGGTAGGGATGAGCCTGCGAGAAGTCTGGCGTGCGCTGCATGCTTGACAGTTTTGGGGACTGTCAGGAATCCTAACCCGAGTTGATTGAAAAGTGACTAGTGAATTTTATTAACTAGTAAACTAGTATTCAATCGTGGCGTCTTTCTATAATCATTATTTTGGTTTAGAGCCTCCTATCAAGACTATTAGTCTTGCTTAATACTGAGCATAACCTAAATGATAGACAGTTCACCTGGATGACTCTACCCCTGACGCCTCCAAAAGAGCTCACACAAGCTACCTATCTATTACTCTGGGACTTGTGCTGTAGAGAGAATGCGTGTTTCACCTTAGGCGCACCGATGCTGATAATAAAGTGTACGTCACCTAGCCGGAGCGCAAATGCGACCTGGTGCGTGATTCTCCGCGACAGTAGCACGAGGCGAGGTGACACTCGGCTAGGAGGGGCCCTTCTCGTGGAGGCACATTCCTCGTGGAGTTCCTGGAGAAACAACCGTTCACATAGCCGGTAACTTATAGATATTTCCTCACCGTTGTAGCCTTTAGACTCATAAAACCAAGTTGGAATACAATCAAGAACATCCAACAACGCCTGTTGAATATGAGCATGAGAGGAAAATATAAGCGTTGTTCTCCAGAAATAGAAGGATATGTGCAATCACTCCAGTGTTAACTTCAATATACAACAATTCAATTCAAAATAAGTGATAGAAATAACGTAGTAAAGACGTTACGCCAATTACTTCAGCTTATGACTTCGCGCGAGATAATGCCCAGTTTGAAATGCCACCACGACCGTCATGTCTAATAGTGTGTTGTCATCAAGACAGTGAAGTTAGTTTAGGCGACTGAGAGAACAGTGCCTTGGATGAAGTCCTATCATGTGGTGTGTGATTTGACTTCTACGAATTGGCAGTAAGGTCATGATATCAAGGTATAATTACTCCGCCTTTTTGTAAGCATGCGTGGTCTTGTCTGGGCAATGCCGGCGAGCCCACTTGGGATCTCACGACTAATCGCGGCTATATCCTGATGCAAATGGGTCAACAAGAGCTTGATAGAGATGATATAGATCATGTGTGATATTGAATCGGGCAGATCGTAAACAGATGCTATGAGTGTTCTAGCCTCTCACCGAACTAGTAAGATATGTAAGTATATTACAAACTCCGAAAAATGAATGCAACTATGTCACAAACGCGTTATTATTCTGCGGGCTAGGAGTTTTGCTTCCGTTGGATCAGCGCGGATGATGTAGGTATCCGATGTCATGGAGTGGTGATGCCTCCCATCTTAGACTAGGTCTTCTCACAAGTGAGCACATAAGCTGGAATGAGATCGGTAACCATGTAAGCACGAGAATATGAGACGAACCACACGACATAGAGAATCACCACATGAATTCGACAATGTGCGCGTCAGTGTTCCCTCCACATGGCCAGCTTCCCTTGCTGCATTTCGTCACCTATTTCAGCCCTCCGAGGCAAGATCACATGACACTGGGCCGTCTCCGGATCGACTGCGGCATAAAGCGGAAACACGTAGCTAAAGAAAAAAGGGGGACCGCGGGGAAGAAGACAGACAGACCAGCCAGCAGGAAAAGGTGTGGGTGGGCAGGCGCATGCTTGGCCATGCGCGCAATAGGGTACCTAGGTATTCCAGTCAGTAGGGAACGAGGCCCCCATGCCATTCCCAAGCCCATCCCAAGCCATGCCATAGCTGGGCCGCCAGGCCGCATGGCGACGGCAGCCGAGCCTATGGAAACGGCGGGTTCCTGCGCAGATGACCACCACACCCCAGGGCAGGCTTCCCAATCGATCGATGCCATGTCAACGCACCACGACGCCGATAAGCCTGGGGGAGGAGGTGGAGGTGCGAAAAAGGGAAACTTGGGACCAAGCTGTGCTGACGAGGTACCGTCCGAACGGGCCGTGGCGGATTATGTCAGATCTGACTGGGTTGGATAGGTAGCAGAATGGCCAGACATGGACATGCATGTCTTATGAAGAAGTCCGCGAAGGCTGACTCCTATCTACGCAGTACCTGGCGGGCGGAGGAGCTATGGATAGACAGATTGTGACAAATTAAGTCGAGTGCCCAATCCGGGATATCTTTAGATTGAAAAGGCATTTGGGGAGGATCTTGGCCCGGTTTCTAAGCTGACATTGAAAGGCCACCTACATACTGTACTTGATCATTAGTTAGGTAGTATTGAATTTTACAGCTGGCAGCTTATACTACCTCCCTACCTACATATTGTAGGTACCAATCCAAACAGGAAGGGGGACTTTACTAGATCTGGAAATGACCGGGGATATAGGTATGTATGTATTGTAACCGACGACGGGAACGCCAACCTCATACGTACCAACCTTATAAGCCAAACTTACATATCTAGTGTCTTTCGAGGAGACATCGCAGGGCAATTGTCCTCTTTTGGATGACCACGTATCTAGTTCATGTTCATGCGTGATAACTGCGTGCGTGCGTTGCGTGCGTGCGGTAGTCTGCGGTATAGCAGGTAAGTACATATATAGTACGCAGTAGAGGGTGGCATTGGTTAAGGCATTGGTTAGGCATTGCCTATTAGTAAAGTGAAGGAGAGCGACAGCAGTTAATCGCGCGTACGCTCCTGGGTGGCTTGCCGTCCACATGTCGATCTATGAGAGGTCCAAGATCTGCCGGGTTACATGTACCCTTACGTAGTGTACAGAATACAGTGCATGCAGTGCTGTACTGTAGGTATGTATGTACCTCGCTCTCCAGAGGTACGTTTTCACATGCATGTACCTATGTAGGTGCTGTAGGCTGTAAGTACCTGGCTGTCGGCTGTACTGTGGGCTGTCGGCGCGGTAGGCTGGGCCGCTTGCTGGGAGGATATTCGGGTAAGGCTGCTGCTCGCGAGGGCTGGAACTGTCTCGCTTATCAATTTCTAATCATGCTGACTCCAACGTCGTCGATACTATGTCCTGTCCATGTCGCCCTCGCTTCTTCCTTTGCGACAGAAAGGCCGAGCATATTCTGATCGGTATGCCTACTGGGTAGGTACACAGCAAGGAGTACCGGTGCTTCCGCCGATAGAGGCGAATTATATTTTACCAAGACGTGATTTTCTGAATCAGACCTCTTGAGGGAAAACGTAAAGCGTAAACTCCGTCGGATCCTGCCGGGAGAAATTGTTCGTTCATGGCGGGCCGCGTTCCATATTTCGATGAAATTGTAACTGGCTCTATGTATATTTTCTTTTCTTCCTTCTCGGGTGTCTTTTACTTACGTAGCAGTCCTGTCAACTTTACCGTATACTCACCACCCCCGGATACAACCTACGCGATTTGCGGGAATAATTGTCCTACTGATATGCCATATACTGAGTATATGATATTTCCTTTTTCTTTTACTGATTTAATAGAGCCGCTTGGTTTGATACTTACGCGTACATATACGAACTCTGAAGAGATAAATCTGTGCAATGGAAACATGGAAGACGATAGGCCCGGGTACATTAGATAGGTTGTGCACAGACACGCCGTGGACGGATGGTCATTGGAAACGTGCGAACCCTGTCTATTACGGGCTTAATGTACTATTCATAGTTGTGTGTAAGTCAGTGCAGTATACATAGTGTGGGGCAATCTGGCTGGCGTAACTTGCGGTCTACAGTGCCTGCAGTAGTCCGTTAATAAATCCTCTAGTCAATACTCACCTGTGGATGACCTTGACCGCCGCTGAAATCATAATGAAATAAAATAAAACACAATATTTCAATGTGTCTCTCGGACTATAAAGTATAGCAATGGGCAATGGCGGTCACACAAACACAAACCTCGCAACAATATACGGTAAGTGTAGCTAGTACATTACCTATTGGTGGAGTTCCTCCATTCTAAATGTTACGAGGACCGGTAGGTAGCAGCAACATGAGTTAAAATGCATCATTAGATACTCTATAATACCTAGGTATGTTAACTTAATCTAGTAGGCTCGACTCTTTTAAGGACATCAAGCTGTAAACAAGAATACTTAGAGAGATAATACCTAGTTGTAGCATAAGGAATTAAGCATGATTCAAAGCATACAGTGGACTAACTTGTATATAGTAAGCCTAAATTATAGTATATTCCTATGTAAACTACATACCTACAGAGCAGATTCCGGTTGTATTACATATGTTTTTAATTGATTAATATGCGATGTAGGAACTTCTAACACTGGAACCTAAACATAGGTCGTGGGTGTATGCGTAGACGAGATGGTACGGATTTACGTATACATACTACCAGCTTGCAGCAGGGTAGACCACACGTGTAAGTAAATATTCTCCAAGGAAATGATCGACTGACATCGTTCAACTTTTGTATATTCACGCCTAGGTAGAACACTAAATAAACGGCTTTATTGCTTCTGGGGTGCTTCTAGCTCCCTGCTAGTTGCAGGCTACTTGTGTGGTTGTGTGGGTTCATAACTGTCGACCATCGTGCATTGAAGATCTCCATACATAACAAGATCACGTATTGATGCATAGGTACTTATACGCATACCGGTATATATACTAATACATACATGTATGTAGTAAATATCCCAGAGGTATTACCCATTATGGGGAATGTAGGTGAACAATGTAGTGAATAGGAATGCCCTCGAGTACAGTACTTCTTGAAATAGTACCGTCGGTAAAAAGAGGTAGGTACGCTAGGGGTTCTCCTGATTAGAAATACCTAACCTCTCGGAGCTGGGGAGGTTTTGCTACCGTGTCAAATTTATTGACCAAAACGTGATGGAAAAACGAGATCTGGGACTCCAATAAAAAACGTTGAGCTGTGTGGGTGCGTGGCTGATGTCACTTGGTCGCGAGGCAAGGCGCCGTCGGCCAATCATGTACTCTGTACGTCACCATCGAAATGGGTTTCAACTCCAAGGACTAGGCTGCATCCGAAAGCGCCAGCTCATCATCACGAAATTGATCGAAAATTTGCAGCCCCAACATGACCAAATCTAGTGTGGCACTTATCATTAGACAAGCCGGAGGTTAATCCTCTGATCTTCTCATTTTAGATGTAATCTCCTGTAGTCACAACACCCCAATATAGGTATGTTAGTTATTACCTACATGATATCAGACCTCGGCCGGTAGGTCAGATAGGTACCAACTTGTGTACTTTATTTAGGTACTATACTTACCCTGCAGCATAAGTACCGCCGAGGTGGACCGGTTAGGTACCTTAGGTAGGCTGCCTACCTACAGGATTGTGCCTACTGTACTGAGCGAGCATTTAACAAGCCCCGAAGATGCCGTAGTTTGTGTGGTACACTAAACCTGAAAGGGGAGTTGTGGTAAGACAAACAAATACCTAAGCCAGGTGCCAAACTCGGGGTCAACTCGCTGCTTGCACCATTGTTGCTAGGTACCTGCCTAGGTCTGTAGGTAATGCCCGGCATGTACACTGCTCATATTACCTATTGTGGCCATTTGGTCCCTGCCTACATGGTAGGTACCTAACCCTTACTACACCTATAAATTTAAGTTCCTGTCACACCTGTCACACACATGTTTCGTTCACGCTATACTTAAAAACGTAATAAGTCGACTCCTTTTTTCGCCATATTTTCCGACCTTTCCTCCTGGCTGTGACGTGACAACGCTAGGAGCTAAGAATAATACCTAGCCCTGTCTTGGTGTGTTGTTCCTGTTTTCCCGAAATACTTCTGACCGGACTGGGGACTGTAGCTCTGGAGCACGCTCCGTCACCCATGCTATTCTCGTCGCCCTTGGACCTTTCAACTTTCGAGAAAACACACACTACACACTCAATTCAGGTATAATCAATCCCATGCACAACCAACACACCTGCACACCTACGCACACACATAGATCATAGATACCCATCGACACATCTAGAGTACCTACACAACAACGGCTCACAGCAAGCACACTTCACTCGGCACACTCTCTGCGCACTCTGCCTGCACGCTGCATACTGCACACTCTCTGGACTGGACCTTGATTGTTTCTTCCTTCTTCATCCTGACATTCCGCCTCCGCCTCAACCACAATTCTCTCGGCTCGGTACTGAACAACATTCGGCTGGCCCTACCGCTATCGACCATTCGAAGACCTGTTTTTGTCAGCTTGTGCCACGCTACATTGCATTCCCCCCCACCGTCACGGCTTACAACTACAGCATATTGTGTCATCCAGGCCGTGTTCGCCAGATATCTCGCGACCAATCCAGCCAGCCCAGACTCCTTCCTCTGCACCGCCGCAGCCAAACAAAACAAACCTCACCCGAGAAACGCCTGGTGCCATTCCCTCTGTGCAGACACACAGCCAGCTAGTGTGGCAGATCGTCTCAACACCGCCCGGGGCATAGGCCCGAACAAGTCGCGAACAATTCCGGGGGAGACGTGCAGCGCCGAGTAGCGACGGCAACCCTAGCGCTTGTCTCTTGTAGCCAAAGCACTTGGTAATACCAGTTACCTGCCCAGGAGCCACTTAGCTGGTGTTCTCCGTTCGGTTGTCAAGTTGCATGTCCGCCTTGTTACGGTGCTTGTCCTCCTACGATGGTCGTTCCTGACATAAACACACCGGCCATTTGTTCGAGTTAGACCCAATCCCTGGATGGGTGGTGTAAGCTACCTTGAAGACGTGGTCCCATTTCTCACACGAACCCCCCACGAGCAACCAGAACCAAGCACCAAACAGAGCAGCACTGATCGGCTCAGACACAATGGCAAACGCTAGCCAGACGACAGGCCTCGAAGCCAGTACTTCGAGCCTGAACTCTGCTGACAACGACGCATCCGTCCCATCAAGCGCAATTCCCGATACCCAGGCTTCTAAATGGACTTCGGCTTCCACATCTCTGACAGCCTCGCCCGTAGAGTCCAGAGACACATCGCCTACGCGAACAACCAAAACCTCGGGAAGACCAAGTCGTGCATCCATATCACCAGCGCAGTCACGCAAGAACAGTGGCCAAGATCTGAGTCCGTCGAGAGCAAAATCGAACATCCCCACCTCCTCTGTGACCCCACGACAGCTCTCTGCGACCACTATCCCCAGCTTGCCCCCTCCGTCCGGCACGGACGCTGTTCTACGAGCACCTGTGCCGCAAAAGTTGGCGTCTGTGGTCCACGAGACCTCGAGGGATGCGCCGCGGTGGCCCATTTCTCCACGATTGAAATCCCCTCCACCTTCCTTCGGTAGACCGACGGCTGCCTCATCGGCCCGCAGAAACGATTTAGAATCTCCTGTTATCAATGTACAACGGGCTACTCCGTCGCCACATGTGGAACCGAGCTCGCAGTCTGCATCGGACATGGAGGCTGAGGACTCCTATCTGTCATCAGGTATGAGGACACCAGCCCGTGGACCGAGCGGCGGTTCCTCGGCTCTCGAAACCGTCCAGGAGGTTAGCCAGCCAAACACACCACGGCCGGGTTTAGATGCTGCAATCAAGAAGCTAGAGGAGACTGCCTCATCACAGAATACCTCGCGGAAAAGGAGCTCTGACATTACAAACAACGGTGTGAAGTCAAGCCAAACTACAGCAACTAGCGAAAGCGGGAGTGATAGCGGCAGCATCAAGACTAACACAAGGCGATCTAGTACTGCTGCGCCACCACCTCGGCTACAGAGTAGGCAGTCTAGCTCAACGCTCAAATTTAGTGGTAGGGGACAATCAACAGCCGAGAGTTCGTCTAGGAACATGACTGTTGAGACGGAGGAGGTCAAGGACATGCCGCAGCTGTCTTTGATCCCCAACGCAGGTGGCCAGAGAGTCAATGGAAGCCTGAGAACCCGCCCGAGCAACGAGACTATCAAACCTAAGAAGGAAAAGAAGAAGCACACTAGGAAGACCACATCCGTGGCCACTGGTAATGGTGAGCACCCACGTTTAAATCCGGCGCAAAAGCTTCGACATAGCTGTTCGACAAGGTCGATCTCAGTGACATCTGGCCGTTCGCCACCAAAACTTCGCGGTCAAGGATCGTGGGGCGAAGAAGCAATATTGAGTTCTAGGCGGCGGGTCAAGCGACTGGCGCTACTACGGACATCTAGTATAACCTCTCATGTGACATACTTGCTAACACGAGGTTCCCGCCCAGCATCCTCAAAAGCAGATATATTTGAGGCCAAGGTGGCTAGTGCGGTTGAAGAAGCTAACTCTTCCGACTCGGATGAAACATTCGTCTACGACTCGAACCCACCGGACGCTGAACGCCCTCGTCGCTATCACTCACGTACTCCTAGTGCGGCATCTATGGCTAGCCAAGCGGATCGCAACGGCATGCGGTCTATACATGCTGTCCTTGATAATGGCGCTCATAACGTTCACGTCAAGAAGAGTATGAAATTCGTCAACACTTATAATAGTAATGCGAACGACGTTCTTCAGGGTGATGACGATGGACGAGGCACAAGCCGGAGTAATGTCGGCTCAGCAAGAGGCACAGCACGTCACCATCATCATCCTGGCCGTTGGAGTAGGAATAATGGTAACAATCATCTTTCGCTCTTTGACAACGAGTCTCCCTTTCCTGCTGCACCTCGGACCAAATTCTCTAGCAGTAATCCTAGGCAGGCCTCTAATCCTCCTAGCCCTCGATTCAACACTAATACCAACCGAACCTGGCTACCAAGCGGCAAGCGGCAAATCTCTCTGGCCAATGGCTACGATATGGATGATACCACGCCAGGAGCGGACGATGAACGAACCCCTCTCTTACAGACTGGCACCGTGCGTACTTCCCGGTTCAACAGGAACAGACAAAACGGGCCATTACGAAACTTGGAATCGCAAACCTATCACCAGAATCCCTCATTTCTCAACCGTTTCGCTAGCTGTCTAGTCCTCACGGTTATGTTACTGCTGGTTATCACTGGTGGCATCGGTTTCATGTTTGCAACATCACAGCCACTCACAAATGTGGAACTCTTGAAAATTGGCAATGTCCTTGCCAGCGAGCAAGAGCTCATGTTCGATCTTACTGTGCAAGCACATAACCCCAACGTCGTTGTAGTGATGATCGACTCCGCAGACATCGAGATATTTGCTAAGTCGCGACATGCTGGTAATGACTCAGAGTGGTGGCGTCATCCCCACGGAGACGACTTCAAGATACTTGACGATCCGAAGGATGATCAGCCCGACATGAATGAGCCTGACGACACCACCTCGCCTAATATGAGGTTGGGAAATGTTCACACGTTTGACAGTCCGCTGACTTACGAAGGTTCGTTTTTCCAACGCGGATCTACGACCTCGTCTGGCGAGCTCCGTCTTGCTCGCCCGGGCAATACGACGGACAGTGGCACCGAGCGATGGGAGCGCATAATATCCGATGAGTTTACTTTGGTTATCAAAGGTGTACTCAAGTATACGCTTCCTCTTAGCCAGAAGGTCCGAAAAGTGTCAATTTCTGGCAAGACTCTCGTCAAGCCAAACGCTGCGAATGACCCGACGCTAAATCCTAGCAAACCAGAGATGTCCATCTCTGATGAATCTACAGCTGGGGCAGCCTAGCCCTACCCTTTCTCCTTTGTTTGTGATCTGATTCTGTATATTAGCAAGCGTGGTATTGCATCCTCGGAGCTTCTGGCGTTGGGTCCAACTCCCCGTCCCTCGGCCACGTGATGGCCGGGTTTTATTTGGGATGCCGTGGACCTGTTGGGCTTGCTTATTGATTTGCTTTTTATTTTGCTCTATGTTTCCAGCGTCAGAAAGAATGGCTCTAATGACTCAAGACACGTACATAGCAACGGCGTTTTACATGATGCGGCTTCACTGCAATGGCATAGCATGGGATGGACAACAAAAAAGGACGCACGGACCTGCTAGGAAGCAACCGTACGCGTGTCACTGCTTGTTTTGTTGCCGGTACTTGTTTTTTCTCTCACTCTTCTCCCGCCTACCCTCTTCTCTCACAAGATTGAGTACTCGGAACGAGGAAAAGAGATTTTCTTATCGTCTCTTACAGAATGGGAATTTCGTCATTTAGAGGGAAGTGTCGGCGACTACCCATGAAACCAGATACCCAAAGACAGAAACGGGAAATTCTGTATTTGTAATGAAAACAAACGTCTTTATGAGAAAAAGAGAAAGAGATTCAACACACAAAATGGCACCTAGGAGAGCCGAGAACGTTACGTTTTACTATTTTTAATTACGCCTGCCGAATTGCATGGCACGACAGCTAAGAACTGTCGTATTTGTTAATAAGGTGGTGATGGATGAGGGATACGAAAGACTGGAATGGGGTAATATATTGCCTATCTACTACTTATTGTAGCGTCGATCTATGTTGATGAACTACTAGATAGCAGCAGCCTCGCGTATTTCGCTACGTGGAGGTCTTAATCACATATATACCTACTCCCTCAATATGTGCTATATGTAGCCGTGCCATTTATGTCTACTGCTAAGTTCTGGCTTATACCTAGCCGTATCTATATTTCGTCTGTCTTCGTGCTGCTATGTTGCTCTGCTTTGTGAATAGGAAGGTAGAATGTTGGAATATTACCATTTAATGAGGCGGTAGAATATATATTTTTCCCTTTCCTTTTTCCTTCCTTTGATCAAGAGGAGGCCATGATAACCTAGCTACTAGATAGACTACTTCCGTACTCAGGTGTATACAATTCTCAAATCCATAGTAGTCCGCGGTATTCAATTCGACAAGCGTGTCCTTATGTGTTTTCCTCGAAGATAAAAGCTACCTATCTTTAGCACGGCGAAAACAAGAACACCACGCATCACAAGTTCGAGACGTGCTATAATTACTTAATGTATTGATAGCCCCAGACTAGTCCTGTCCTTTTCCTCCCTCCAGCTAATAAGCTAAGTCCTGGAATCGTAATCGTCAAACAAGGTACGTAATGTATTGTATAACACAGGGCAGTACTACAAAGATCGAAAGCAAGTAGGTGGAGAAACCTCTCGATAATCCGGGCTATTCCTGGGGGTCCCAGCGCCATCCCCGTGTAAAGCAGAGTGCATCTAAACAATAAAGGTAGGTGCGTAAGTCCCCAGTGCCCTTAAGAAGAGGCATACAATCCATCCACCTCCATCCACGCATTAATGCAGCTCCCCCGCCACAATCTTAAGCACCTCCTCAACCCCCTTGCGCGCATTCCTCGGATCCTTCGCAACGCGCTGCCAGACCTCGCCATGCCTAGGCTCGACCCCAACGCACTTCCTGACGACCTCCTCCCGCTTCTCAGGCGTGCCGTGCTCGACGAGGAACTTGTAGTACCACCCCCACGAGTCGCCGCGGTCGGAATCGCGCACGAGGGCGCGCTCGAACCAGGCCTGCGCCTTGTCGAGGCGCCGCTCGCCCCAGAAGATGCGCGCCACGGCGCCGAGCAGCACGGGGTCGTTCTCCGCCTCCTTGACGGCCTCGACGGCGCGCGGCTTGCGCTGCTTGGGCTCCGTGAGGTGCCAGATCTTCTCGGCCCAGAGGAGCCCCTGCTTGGCCTTGGGCACGTCGCGCCGCGCGCGCTCCATGAGCGACTCGGCCTGCTTGGTGTCGCCGGCGCGGAGCTCGAGGCGCACGGACTCGCACCAGAGCTCGGGGGACTTGGGCACCGCGAGGCGGGCGCGGTCGAGCACGGAGCGCGCCTTGGGCAGGAGGCCGGTGGATTCCTCGAGGCGGGCGTAGAGGAGCCAGAGGGGCACGGAGGCGGGCACGGCCTTGACGCCCGTGGCGTACGCCTCGCGGGCCTGGGGCTTGCGGCCGAGGTCTTCGTAGATCTGGCCCTTCATCATCCAGAGCTTGGGGTAGGCGGGGAAGAGGTTGAGCGCTTGCTGCACGAGGTCGAGCGCGTCGTCGAGGTTGTTGAGCTGCCGCTCGAAGGCCACGCTCTTCATCCACACGCGGTCCGTGGGCGCCTCCTGTCGGGCCTGCTTTAGCAGCCCACGGGCCTGCTCGGTTTGGTCGTTCTCGGCTTCGAGCTTGACGGCGGCGAGCCATATGTCCTCGTTGTTGGGGTTCTGCTGGAACGCGCGGGCGAGGACGCGGCGCGCGTTGTCGACCTCGCCGGCTTGCCACTTCTCCTTGGCGAGCATCATCCACAGCACCTCGCTATGAGGTACCGCGTTCACCGCCTTCTCCAGCACTTGCCAGAGATCCTCTCTTTTACCGTAATTTCTCTCGAGATCTGCGGCTGCGAGCCATATGGTTTTGCTAGTGGGGAAGACACGCAAGGCATACGCGTAGATAGCCCGAGACGTTTCGTACATTCCTCTATTGATACTTCCACGTGCGTCTTCTAGCCATGTCTCTTTGCGATCGTCATCCTCGTCTAGGCCGTAGCCTAGAGTCTCTCGTATGATCGCGCCACAAGTGATGATAGCGCCCTCTTCTTCGCATTTCTCGGCCTCCGTAATCCATTCCTCTCGCTTTGGCATAGCTGACTCTTTCACTAATACCTGTGCCGCACGTTTCATGACATTGACCTTCTCGCCTTGCCCGAGTTGCTCTTGTAACCTAGCAGCGGCAATCCAGATCTCGTAAGATGTCGGGCAATGTTTACGAGCTCTGTTGAGTACCTTCTGCGCGTTCTCGGGGGTTTCAAGACGGGCCAGCGCGAGCCATAAATCAACAGATAATGGAATTAACTCGGTAGCCTTCGCGAGGAGCAATTTCGCATCCTCAGGATCATCTTCGAGGCTGACAGCCTCTTTCCACAATGCTTCGGAATCGGAGTTGTGATCAAGAGCTTGCCGTATTACTCTCTTCTTGGATCGCGTGTCGTCTTCTAGCTTCATCGCTTCAACCCATAATCGCACCGAGCGGCTGTTCTTTCGGATGGCATTTGCAGCAATGATCCTGGCGTTCTTCTTGTCGTTTAGTCGGATATTCTCCAGCCACGCGTCTTCGCTCTTAGGACAGTGGTCGCAACCTCGAGCTATGACATTACGTGCTGCTACTATCTTGCCTGCAAGCTCCTCAAGACGGGCCGCTGCAATCCAGCCCGGACCGTTATTCGGATTCGTCTTGATGACCGATTCGAGTAGTTCTCTGACTCGGTTTATGTCGCCAACTTGGGCAGCGCTTTCGGGCAGTTGTGATTTCGCAAGGCTTGTCAAGTAGCCCTTGGCGTCTACACTTGTGCTAGTTCCATTCTGGGAAGCCTGGTCTAGCCTCACTTGTAGAACCTTATCTCTCGCTTGTCCTATCTTGGCGAAATCCGTTACGGTTCCGTCGGTGCCATTCTTGGAAGCGGCAGAGGAGGCGGCGCCATCGTCGGCTACAGTCGTGCCCAGTTCGCCGGCGCTACTCGCCGCAGCCAGGACACTGTCGGGCACGGCATAGAAGCGTTCGTGTCTCGCCTGTCTCGCACGTTTGTTCCGGCCAGTGAGATCGCCGACTTCGGGGAGTGCGGCCCACTCGTCTTCGGTGATGCTTTCGAGGCCTCGTTTTAAGTCGGCGAACTGTTGAGAGATCTTGGGGTTCTTGCGCTCGTATTCTTCGCGTTCAGCCTGCTCGCGGGCTTCCCTACTCGAGTGACAATGGTCGGTAATCTGCTTTACTACTTCCGAGATGAACGGTGAACTAGCTGGGGGTGGGGGATTATGGCAAAGGCAAAGGCGAAAGTAAAGGCAAAGGGATTTCGAGAGGATTCGTGGAAAAGGGCTGGTAGTAAGTACTAACCTTCTTGTTCTTCGACGTTTGTCCATCTTCTCATCTACCTCGCGGAATATCCGATCGGCCTCGTCATCGTCTTTATCATATATGCCGCCTGCAAAGAGGCCGACCTCGTTGTCGGGGTCTTGGAATCGCTCATCGTTCTCTTCCTCCTCGGCGGCCTGGTCCTTCTTCTTGCCGGCGACTGCATCGCTAAAGCCGAGCTGTGCGGCGCGCTTCGCGAGCGCCTCCTTTATCTGGTCTTCGGAAGGCCCCTCACGTGCTGGGCCTAGATCTGAGCGTGTTGTGAAGCCGGTAGCACCACGTCCCAGCCCAGCGACGTAGTTCTCGGGCGCCGGTTGTGATAAGAAGTCGCGTCGACCTGTCATGGTGACGTCGTCGGGTGTATGTCTCGATTCCTTTTTCGCAACAGTCGCAGGGAAAAATGATTGTAATTATAGATGGGATATGTAGATAAGGTGTATCGGTAGAAACTGGGAGCTTTGGCGCGGGCGCAGTTTGGTCTTATAAAGCTAATGTTGCAGAATGCTCAACAAAATGCGAACTCATAAATCTAGGTAGACTAGCCTAGGTACCTATTAAGGTAGAGCAAGCTGGTTTAGGTAACTTTAGAGATGGGTGACCTAGGATATAGATAAGATAAGGGGGAAAGAGTGGGGATACCGCAGCCCACTTCAGCTTCATTGACTTGTTAGGTAAGTATTAAAAAAAAGAGAACGATTAAAGTGCCCCTCGGACTCACATGCATGGAATACTGCTTGATACTGTTCAAACTTCATTCACCTCCGGCACCCTTACCGCTCTACTGCTCGCTACTCGGTAAACCAACGCCACCTATATAATCAAATAGGTCTCCGAGACCTCAACGGTCGGTTTAAAAGAAACAACCAAAAACTCGGACTCGTCTATTGCCTAGCATGGGGAAAGCCAAGACATCAAAGCGTGGGAACGCAAGTTCAGGACCATACGAGCGCCCATCCAAGAGCAATGCAGCCGCCAACAACGTATTCAAATTCACGTAAGCCGCATCATAGCAATTATTATATTTATTACATTGCCAGAGTCCTTCAGAGATAATAAGACAGTGCAAACTAACTCGGCTTCTCTTACAGAAAGGACCTGGGCCAACACATACTTAAAAACCCAGGCATAGCTCAAGCCAGTACGCATTTTACAGCTTTCCACCCCCGATTTTGGCACATCTGGGGCTCATTATTTTTATTCTTGCATTCTCCGGAGGCTCTGCTGGTACCTGTGCTCTTTGGCCAATCTGACTCTTAATTTCGGATAGTTGTGGATAAGGCGTATCTTAAACCAACCGATGTCGTCCTAGAGGTGAGATACTCACGTATTTTGACAATATGGTTTAACACTCATTCTTCAGTCGTTTACTAACTGAGTCCGTTTAGGTGGGCCCGGGTACAGGCAATTTGACTGTTCAAATTGTGGCTCAGGCGAAGAAAGTTATTGCTGTTGAAATGGATCCCCGAAGTAGGCATCTCCCGCGACTCACATCTATCTATTATGTTCAGTGCTGATTCGCAAATTCAAAGTGGCCGCTGAGGTCACCAAGCGACTCCAAGGTAAACCGGAACAGAAGAAGTTGGAAGTTATATGTAAGCGTTCTTGAGTCCTTTCCTCTCAGTTTTGATTGCGTAGTCTCGATGCAAAGCTTTCGATAAAAGAGTAACGACTAATTTTTTTGGCTTGGGCAGTGGGGGACGTCATTAAACAAGAACCTCTTCCTGATCATGATGTAAGTTCCCTATCCAGGGGTAGCCAAGAGGGCATAGAACACTAGGCTATCAGGCTGTGAATTGTTTCTTGATGAGCGTCGAAACTCATGTCTGGTCACAGGTTTGCATCTCGAATACGCCTTACCAGATTTCAAGTCCTCTCGTGTTCAAGTTATTACGATTACCGAGTGAGTGACCCCTTTCCATTCTGCCGCCGATTGTTTGACTAGTGTGAGAAATTGCAATAGCAATACAGGCTCGCTATGAATGACTTAGGCTCTGGTACATGTTTACTAACGACGAATCATGCAGAACCGCCACGGACTTGTATTCTCATGTTTCGTGAGTATTAGCTACTTAAGCGATGAGTCTGTTGAAGCTAATGGAATTATACGCCGTTAGAGAGAGAATTTGCTATGCGTTTGTCAGTTTGAAACCCCAATTTAAGCAAGTCCAGACTGATATACTAACATCAAACAGAACTGCACGGCCTGGGGATTCTCTCTATGTGAGTAAATTAAGTTTCCCCGACCCCTCGTAGTCGGTTTCGATCACGGTCACCGTTTTAGCTACCCCTCCCGTCTGTGGGAGACATTTTTAGCTATAGATCATACGTACTAACTTCAAAAAGTGCAGACTCTCGGTTAATGCACAGTTTTGGTGCGATCCCCAACTCCCATTCACATTATCTAGCCATGTACTAACAACCAGTACTAGGGCCAAAATCTCCCATGTCTTAGTTAGTGGCTTGCCCTTTTCTTCGCCCGTCAAATCGCTTTAAATATTACTTCACGCCTAGGTGGGCATTCGTCTAAGAACGTCAGTAAGCGCTAACAGCTGTTAAATTTAAGAAAGTTGGCAGGGCGAATTGTGAGTACACCTACTTTAAGCCAAAGCATTTCACGTTACGTCTATCCAGGCCAAACAGCCAACCCCACCGAGGATGATTGTTCGGAGATTTCACTGACCATGATCCTTGTAGTCCGCCCTCCTCCCCAAGTAGATTCGAGTGTTGTTAGGATCGAGCCCAAGATGGGATCCGAGCGGCCCAATATAAGTTTTGAAGAGGTATGCTGTGGCGAGTAGACACTTATCAGCAATATCATGCATTCTGAATATGAGCATGCACTGACCTATTGAAGTTCGACGGCTTACTGAGGATTGCATTTAACCGAAGAAATAAAGTCTTGCGCTCTCTATTCCTAACAAACAAGGAAGTCCTAAAACGTGAGTCTCCCAGAAGCGACTTATTCTCTTTGTCACTTTCAGATGGAGATCTCGTGTACATACAAATTGATACGTCCTTAGTACTAATCCGTAGCTATTAACCATGCGTAGTCATAGAAACAAATTATCGTCTATACTGTGCAACCCACGACATCGCCATTGATGAAGGCCTGGTAGACGATGCCGGGGAAGACGAGGAAATGGAAGTTGATGACAACGACAATGATGCCTCGATGGACGTCGACGGAGACGAAGATATGCCCTCTTTCTTTAGTGCAGCCAAAAAGCCAGCCGAAGGGGCTTCTACAAGCACGAGAGGGTCTGTCAGGAAGACCCGTCTTGCTGTCTTAGTCAAAGAGAAGGTCCGTAAGGTTCTTGAAGAAACTGGACTAGCTGAGAGCCGGAGCGCCAAATTACATGAGAACGACTTCCTTTCCCTCCTCGCGGCGTTCAATGCTGAAGGGATACATTTCTCGTAGAGGATGGGGATGGCTATACGCACCTGTCTCGATAAAAGTTGCAGAGTTATATACTCTGGGGAGGCTTCCCTCGTGGACGGTGGGGCCTGGAGTTTGGCGTTGAGGACGGAGAAAAAACTAGATGGCAATACCCTGCTTTGTATTCTCTAAACGAAGTCTACGGGACATGAACGAAGTGCTTAAATATATGACATTACAGCATGCACACTACAGTGCGTGACACATTGGGCCGTAAGAGCACCGGCTGCGTGAGGTTGGTGGGTACTAATAGGAACTCAGCCAGTTTTCGTTTGCAGTCAGTCAAGACGCCTTCTTATTTAAGCCAAGCCTACATATTGCTACATTTTATACGCATGTCTCCAGGTTTTCAGCTCCGAGAAATTCGACGTAAGGGTTGATTGAAATTACTACAAGGAGAGGACATTATAAAGCACACAGGATAACCGGCGTTGCCCATGCACGAGATGCAAGTAATGATGCGTCTTGATGAAGCAGATATACATATTAAGGAATAACATTAGAAAGTCTCAACTCAACATGCCCACCCTAGTACTTATTTGCCACCGAACCAACTCGAGATACCGCTCTTCGCCTTGGACGCCTCGGCCTCGACCTTGTTATCGAACTCGTTGATCTTCTTCGAGGCGGCGTTTTTGGTGTCCTTGGAATACGCCTCGGCATCGGCTCTGGCCTTGGACAGCTCGGCTTCTGTCTTGCTTAACTGCGGGGTGGAAAGGGGAGAGTTAGTCCGCGGGAACATATAGAAGAGATAGAGCATGTTTGTAAAGGGAAACGTACTGAGCTATCGACTTTCGCACCGACCTTCTTGCCTAGTCCCTCGGCCTCCTCCTTGCCGTGATTCGCCTCGCGCTGGAACTTGCCGGATAGCTTGTGTACGTCGGCTACATTGTCGTGCGTCTATGTCAGCTCTTGTCTATATTTTTTTATTTATAAAAAGGAAAGATTCTCGGTCAGTGTTTGCATACCCTCGGCCTGCTTCTGAGCAGCCTTGCCATCGCCGCCTGCGGTGTAGAGGTAGTATCCGATACCAGCTGCGGCAGTACCGCCGAGCACGAGGGGCACGCGAGATCGAGACATTATGATTTTAGGGCGGCGGTGATGATGGGAGGGTAGAGTTTATTATTGCTTGTATACACACTACCTAAAAGTAATAAAACAAGAGTGGTTTGATTTGCGGCAGTTTTGGACAAATTGTCGTATGTCTTCTGCTGTAACAAATGGTGCAATGGTGGTGATGGTGGTGGTTGTTAGAGTGTATGTGGTGGGTGGTGTTGGGTTTGGATTGGGTAAAGGTGAGGAAGAGCAGCACCTGGGCACGAAGAGGGGTTTATGAAATCATCGAATGGCCTGACTCTCGTTTCTGAACCCCCAAGCTCTTCCTCCCATTCTTGGGGAGCTCTTCCCTACCTATGCGTGGTAGTATTGCACTGCGACAGACGGTGGATGGTTGGTTGGTTGGTTGAACTCGTTGTAGACTTGGGGAGACATGACGTAGCATAACATGTTCTGGAATGCGGGGAGCTCACCTAGACCGCATGCGACCTGTATACTATTACCTAAAGTGCCCACTATAACTTATACAGTACCTCTATGTTCAGTACTGTTGCTCAGGCAGTTGTCTTATACAATTATACTCATAGGTCATAAAAGAACATGAAGAGGCGGAATTACAGCTTATAGAATGAATATACTATGTACCTTCTAGATACTTACAGAAAAAAAGCAGGCCCATATTCCAGAGCCCGGTTCCGTCATTAGCCCAAATCCGTTCATTCAATTATACCTACCTCGGCCTAGATGTTGTGCATAGCTCAAAAGTCTTGGTCGATCAAAATAATATTACATCATTGCAGCTCTTTCAGTTATTGTCAGAAATTATTTAATTCATATCTTTGTGTATAACTTTTCCCTCCCTACCTATATCGTTAATCCTAATTGTTTACTTATCATACCATACACATCACGATCAATTGACGTGCAATATGCCTACATATGTACACGTACAATACACGGCAGCAGACAGACATGGGGGTCTGTGCGTGTGTGCCTACCGAGGGAGGGAGGTAGGGGGTCGGAGCTGTTGTAGCGGCAACAGCAAGCTAAACCTGCCCCATCGCAGCCGCCATCGTCATCATCCATGCCACTAGCTCCCGCTTGAAATATTTAGCCTCCTGTCTTATTGCTAGGTAGGTCTGCCTACCTCCTTACATCAGGTAGAGCAGGTACGTTGTGCCCACAGGTAGGCAGATTGAAATTGGCCTCTTTTAACGACTACGACTGCCCGTCTACTTTGCTCTCCTGCTTGGATTTCTCCTCTTCGCTTTCCCCCTTCGACCTCCTCATCCTCGTGTGCTTGTACTCTGTAACAAGATTGCAGCGCATATCTTTGAGTCGCCGCCATAATTCGCCAGTCTCTAGATAGCTACCTACCTAAGTAATAGTAATTCTTTTCAGCTGAACATTTACAAGCAGCCTCCTTCCCACGCCCGCGTCACACGCCAGGTGCTTGTGCATCTGCGTCGCTATCTCTCGCTACTATGCTGGAGCGCGACGAGCTCTAGCTATGTCCCACCACAAAGCTCGTGTGCGGAGTTCTCGTCGTGCGCCTCCGCTCGCCGATAAAGACATCGACCATGAGATCAACCTTATCGACCACGACGGCTCGACGAATTCGCCAGATACCAAGTCTCCAAGCATCGAGTCGAGCCGGTCGAGCCAAATCGTGACCCAGTCCACGTCCGATCAGCCGCTAGCCCGCTCGGAATCCCAAGCGCCCCTGACCCAACAAGCGAGCGAGAACGGAAAGCTATCTAATGATGGAGAGCCAGAGGCTAGTCCCTCTCGGGCCCTACGCATAAGTGAACCTCCTCGCGATGAGGACGTCGAGTCTTTGAGTCCAGAGCGCGCCTCAGGTGCAGCCCAGAATACAGATAATGATACCCAAAGGCCGATTGGTCGGCCTAGCACAGGCAGTCGAGAGACCAAGCGCCTCTCACATCTGCTGGAAGAACCCGAAACAGAAATTGATATACTGTATGAGAACCAGCGCGGCGGTTTCCTATGTGGTATTCCCCTGTTCTCCTCTGCAGCATTGGGGAACCTCGACCCCCCGGCCTGGACCAACTTTGCCCATAATCCTAGTCCGACCAACACCCAAACAGCCCAAGTACCTGACCCGAGCTGGCAGTGGGCTTGGCCTGAGTGGCGCATAAACCATGACGACCAAATCCAAGCCGATGGCGACGGTTGGGAATACTCGTTTATGTTTTCTAAGAAGTTTTCATGGCATCGGCCAAGTTGGTACAATTCGTTTGTCCGGAGAAGAGCATGGATCAGAAGACGGATAAAAATTAGTATCGGATATCAAACGACAGACGAGCATGCCATGAACCCAGCTTACTTCACGGTGTCGGCAAGGCAAAGAGAACCGAGCCCTTTTACGACGTCGAGTGAGGTAGAAAGAGGCAGCATTGACAGACAGTCGCGGGCGTCGCGCGGGGGCTCTAGATTGTCACGGGAGAGGTCAAGAGGCGACATGGACAGCTCCGTGGTCCCCCTTGAAGTTAGGACTACGGAAGACTTAATGACTATTCTCAGACAATCGCGCATCGACCGGGAGAGGCTCGAGGCAGTCGAAAACTATATCAATAACTGTAGCGATGACTTGTTGCACCTACAGAACTACATGCACGAGATCATGTCCATGTTTGTCTTCCAAACATCTCGGAAGACACTCCTAGCACGACTCACACAATTGCATGATGATGTTGTTGGTGAGAATGGTGGGACAGGTGGCGCGAACAAAGGGAAATCAGCAGTAACTACGGCCAAGGATGGGAATCTAGCTGAGGCGATTAAGCACGCCGACGAGGAAGTGCGCCGGTTAGAATATTGGAGCGATATCAAAGGAATGGCTGAAAATGGCGAGGCGGTTTGCGCCGTGGATCAGAAGCAGTGGGACTCGGGCTGGAAAGGATTGGACAAGAGTGGTGCAAAAGGCATCGACGAAAGCTGAAGAGGATGATTCAATTCCGCGATAGGCTCAGCAGATACAGCTGGTAGGTAGGTGGTGTAGGTATGCGTTTGTGAGTATATTGATAGCTAGCTAGGCCTCCGAGGAGTCTCCGAGGAGCTGCGCTTCAGCATGGGCACGAAGACAGACATGGATACAGTGGACAGCCACAGGAACGGGTGGGTTTGGTTTTGCGAGGGATTGCAGGAGGAGCGTATGTTTCTTTTTTTGGAATACATGCAGTACACTAAGGAGACATACGAGACGCCATTATACCGACCTACCCAATCCAACCCGACTTGCCTTAGAAATGACAGCTACATACAGTACAGTAGGTATGTACGGTGATCAGTGGGGGCGAGTGGATAAACGGATGCATCCACACTACTTATGTATCTGCCTAGTGTTCACCAGAGGTATCTTGGTGTGTATGGGTGGTGTTGTACGTATGAAGTGGTATGGACATTCGCCACATTATCGCGAAAAACGAAAAAGGACAAGCATAGGCACTTAGCGGCGGCACTTATTTCACGTTGTCTACAAGACGCCACACTACGCGATACTACATACGCGACACTACAGTACGTAGTAGACACACAGAGACACACACACTTTGCTGCTCACCACACGCAGTACCGGCCCGGGTTTTTCGTCTGACCACTTTCTCGTCGTGTGTAACTGGGTGGCAATGTGTTATTGGCTTAGGAAAGCCAATATCCGCCTGCACGCCCATTGCCCTCGCACATTCGCCCACGCCGCCCAGACGCCAGGACGCGAGGACGCCAAAAGCCGTTTTCCGTTGGGCTGTCAGATATGAGAAGTGACAGACAGCTGGGCCAGAACGCTGTTGTATTGGATTGTGCGCCGATGCCCAGCAACTGCAAACCTCCCTTCCTCTTAGGGCAGGACGGCTCAGCCGCAGCGGGACGGCCCAAGAGGAACCCGAATAGCTATTGAGTGCGGCTCAATGTTAGCGCACCTGTCACAAGTCCAGCTTTTGACATCTACACTGTATGAACCCGATAGACAGAGGCAGCCAAGCCAAACAAATGTAATGTATGTACATACATATATACATACATACCTGTACCTACCTACTGGCAGCTGTACAGTACGTATATCTATGTATGCATACAGGCCTAACTGAGATCGTTTTCGCTGCTCGCTCTCCGCTTTCCCTCTTAGGGGGCTCGCTGACATATGCTTCCGATGTCTAGGTCCCAAGAGAATCTAGCCTACCTCTTACCCATGTCGGTGATTTCTTTTAATTTTTTTTTCTCTCACCTGCAGCCTCGCGATGTCACACCGCATGTCAACGGTTCAAACCGCTTACCTGGTCTGGCGTTGGCCTGGGTCTCGGTCTCGTCTAGCATCTCATCATACCTAGCTATCTCCTTACCTATCTCACACACCACACGGCTACCTTGACGTTCAGCTCCTCACATCTACAGTATGTATGTAGTGAGCACGTCGTGCTGTGTCGTATCCATCGTATCACTATCTACGTCTTACACTAGGTAGTGTGCCTACGCTTAGTTCGGCATTCCCTATCTACCCATTGCGTTGCCGGTGTTCCTGCATAGGTACACAACGAAATGGGGGTCACTGCGCGATATCTCATCAAACTACTGTAAGCATTAAAGCATTTTTCCGACCGGTCCAAACCACCCCGGCCGAGATAAAGGCGTCTACACATTACACTACCGTTGTGGGCGCCAGCTGCTCTTACGCTATTATACGTGAAGAGAACCGCAGTGGGAAAGAATGTCCGTTTTATTGGCTGCGAGCTGGAGAAACCGGGAACACCATCTATGTCTTGAACTTATGTTTTTTGCCTATTTGGGGCGATAACCCACGCTATCCCACGTATGTATCTCGTACCTATGTAGCTTATGCTTATGATTTGGTGAGGTCTTTAAGTGGATGAGATGAGGGGGAAGGGGAACTGTCGACGTATTTACACTATGTAGCTATGTTTCCGAAGCTTCCAGAGTCTTGGCCGTTGTTATAACCTATAGATAGATCATGGTATCCGGTCCGTCTCTCCTCCTTCGACCATTCGGAGACCGGTGATATATGCCATAATCCCGTTCGCTGCGTTACCTGGTTGCTTCAATTGGTATCAGCTCCTGTAGAGAACCGTCGATCGGCCCGTTTTCGTTCTTCTACTTATTACACTGCATAGGCTGCTTGTCGATCTCTCCTAACTCCAGCCCTACCTGTACCCACGAATTACTATGGCGTCGCTGATAAGAGCGAGGCCCAGCGATCAGGGATTGCTCGCCGTGAAGCCATCTTCTCCTCGTGCTACCTCGTTCGGTGGACACAGACAGGCGAGTGGAAGTGGAAGTCAGGATATGAAGGCCCAGGGCGAAGTTGTTGCGACGAAGCCTTGGGCCGACCAGCCCTGGCCACTTATCGAGACGCCGTCGAGGACACAAGCCGTACGTATTTTGTTCTCGTGCTTGTGATAGAAACCTAGGACATCGTCTCTCTTCGCTCGAAAGGGGACAGACTTGCCTATCTCTTTACTTTCTTGCATGTTATTCATCGCTTATCCTTGGACTCTGTTATTTCACATACTCTTGCATTATTGAGACCGAAAGCCACCAATCGAAGTAGAATAATCTATCTTGATGATCAGATCGACAGCTGACAGAAGATCTATGTAGATCACCCACCCAGCTCTCCATATCGCCAATGAAATCGCACTCATCCACAATGCCATGCTACGCGGCCTCAACGCAATCTATCTGCAGGCACCCCACGTGCAAAAGGCCCCAGATGTAGCAGACTTTCTATTTCTAACGCAGAGCTGGAGTACCTGGCTGCTCGACCACCACAGCCTGAAAGAGGGCACGATGCTCCCCGGGTTCGAAGCCGTGCTCGGCGTGCCGGCGGGCACTTTAACTCTCCCGCAGGGTCGAAGCAGATCTGCCGAGTCTTCTAATTCTAACCCAGACGAGGACATAATAGCAGCGCTGAAGAGAGACAGTGGAAAGGACAAGGAGGTGTACAGGGGCGAAGACGACGAGGAAGAGGAGATGATATCGTTCCTCTTACACCGCGTCTACGCATACGCCTCGGCCACGCACAAGGACCCGCAGGTCTACAACGCGGACACGCTCGCGGGCCTCCTCGCTGCCCTCGCGACCGCCCTCGTTCCCCATCTCACGAAGCAAGTCGGGCTCCTCATGGCGATGCGAGAGATGTGCCTCGGCGCCTACGCGCCGCCAGGTACTTCTGCCAACGGAGACGACGTGCCCGGCCCCCTACCCATCCCCATGGTCACGATCACGCGAACGGTATCAAACATGCGCTCCCCCTCCGGCTCGCCAACCACATCCCCACCGCTCTCCCCCTCCTCCTCGACATTCTCCGCCTCTTCCTCTGCGTCGACATCAGCCTCGTCCCCCGGAAACTCGCCCCCGCTATCCATCTTCCCGAACTCGTCGCGCGCCCACCCCAAGACCTCCAGCAGTAGCAACGACACCGGAACCACAGCCCGACCCAACCACCCGGGCTCGCAGACCATGGCGGCAGTCGACAGCGAAGCGCGGGACCGCCTCGCCCGCGCCCGCGCCCTGCTGGAAGCAGGCGACCGCGCGGCGCGCCTCACGAAGGTGTACCTCGCGGCCGAGGCGCGCGCGACGGCGGCCATGGACCACTTCGTCGTGCCGCCCATGATCGTGCGGCTGCGCGACGCCACCGTGTCGCTGCCGCCCCTGCCGCTGTCGCGGACCGCGTCCGCGTCGTCGCTGTCTTCTGCGTCGTCGCATGGGTCGCGGGGGCATGGCGGTGGTGCTGCTGGCATGGGGATGGGGATGGGGGGAGGGATGAATGCGGGCGATTGGCCGCGCATGTCGATTCCGGCCGTCCATGCTATTGCTGACAAGCTCTCGCCTAGACACGCGGGTGCGTGGAGGTTTCTGCCGTGCGATGTTTGGGGGCGGCCTAGGGAGTTGCCGTTTGCTGGGTGAGTTGGGCGGGATGGGGAGGGTTTTTCTTTCTGCTGTTATGATGGGAGGGCTGAGCAAGGAGTCTGGTGTTTATGGGCTTGTTGGATGGGTGGCGAGCGAACAAACATACGCCTCGGATGGTAATTTGACCTGCCTCTTTACTTGGGTGTGATGATAAGGGGCTACATAGCTGTTGATGGATGGGATACCAGTGTGCATAGTTAGCTGTTTGTAGTTATTTGTTCGTTTCTTGCTGGTTTTAGTAGCCATGTATACCTTCTATTTGAATGATCATGTGTTATTCCGCTCCTCTCTTACTGCTTCTTTCCTTCGGGGATCACGAACGTGTGCCATTAGTCTATTTCCTAAATCGTGGCCACGATATCATGGCTCCGTCGTAGGTGAGCTCGCTATCACTGCTAGCCGCCCGATGTAAAAATGCCTACGGATCGTGAGTCTGAAGCCCTTTGATCTTATTATCGCATGTTAGCAGTGTATACATTAGTCAACGAGTTTTTTTTTTAAGCACACCCCCACATCATTGTTACTGAAGTAAATAGCTTGTTAGGTATAAGCCTCTTATTACTTTAATATAAATAGGAGGAGAAACCTATTGCTACATATGGGGGAGTTGGCAGTGTGAACTCTATCATACTGCCCAGCCGCCAACATGGGTTGAAGTATGAATCATGAGCTTAATGGAATAGTCTTTAGAGTTATCCGACATAATCATGGATTCCATAATAGTTTTCAGTCTAAGATATATGCATATTATTCAGGATTTAATCGACATACTTTGCTATCGCTGCTTTGATATCCCCTATAGAGAACGGTTGATCATGTAGAGCTTGTATACACTAGTAGGAAGCATTTTAACTACATATATTTAATCTTGTCGACTTATCATATTTTGAGTTATGGGGAGCTAAACGAGCTGAGCAAGCCACAAAAATTTATTTATTTATTTTCCCCCCCTCTCACCCTCCACCCGCCTCGCGCCAAACGAACAGTATAATGGGGCCTTTTGCGTAAGCGAGCAATCACACAAACCCAAAACCCGAGTGAATACAAGTATGGCCACTGCACCACGTTGCAACATCGATCGCCCGGTTAGCTCAATCGGTAGAGCGTGAGACTCTTAATCTCAAGGTTGCGGGTAAGCTATTCTGCCAATAAAAATTCGGTTCCGAATTGTACTAACATCCACAACCAGGTTCGACCCCCGCATTGGGCTCAATTCCTAATGCCTCCCAGTTTCAACTGGGAGTACCAACCTATTTTTTTGCTTTTTTTATATTTTATTCGAATTGTTCTGTGCAGTTTGCTATTAAAATATTAGTGAAGACATTCTTTTGAAAATTATTTCATTGTGACGCGGTACGACGGCTGAGTATGCTACTGGTGTACTCCATCTGAGAGGGGTGGAAAACACTGCCTAAACTACCTACTGTCTTCTCTTTTGCCTCAATTGCGTATTTTTCTCTAACTAAGAGGATGAGTAAAGAATCAGTGAGTATAAATGAGCATTAAACTAGAGAACCAATAGAATAGGAGCAAAGCGATGCGTACAATGTCTTCGTCCAGCAGTCATGGCCCGTTCTGGCCACCAGGCTCGGTCTGCCACTGAACCTATTTTTCGTCTCTTCGGGGTCGGGCTTGTAAGGGTCGGTATCTACGTCGAGGTGGAGGATATCGGTCACCTTCGGCTCGAGATCCTTGCTCGAACTGTTGTAGGATATCTTGATTCTTTTTGCGAATCTCTTCTGAATCGGGCTTGTGATTTCTCAGAAATAGGTTTATAAACAATTCTTAATAGTGGTATATGCACTTGAGGAATTTATAGTGAATAAATAAAAATTTACATAGTTATTTCAGAGATTGTTATGATAATTTATAAGACCATAATGTTAACAGGTTTTTTATAGATAACCTCTAACTAATGCCACGTATGCTCATAATATTCAGCAAAAATAAGGTTTATCGATATGTCATCGTCTTGGAAATCATGAGGAAGGAAGACTGCTGGTTTAAAGAGGTTTATAATATGCAGTCGCCCTCACTTAACGAGACCGAAGGGATATTTCGCTGAAATGACCTCTACCACTTTAAAGTAGGAATTCGCTCTTTATTAATAGGCAGAGGATATTACCTCCTAAATTGCTGCAGGGACGCCGTAGACGGTATCCCTCCGCCGGGCCCGGAATGCCAACATCAATGACGGCCGTAGCTAAGACATGCTAGCCCCATAAAGATTCCAATACCAACCCGACGGCCACCCATCTAGCGCCGTAGATTAAAGAAAATGTAAGACTGCGCCGCACGCGATATAGAGGAAACGCGTGCCAGTCGTGTCAGAGAGACACGCTCGAAACGGGTGTAGTCAATCTAAAGTGGGCGATATTGAGTCTCTGACGTTGGCTCCTACTTACTACATTGCATTGCTGCGAACCGCAATGCGCGCCTATAGTATGCATAGTAGTGCACGCACGCACGTCATGGCAAGAAGATGGGAGAAGGGATGGGTTGGAAAAGATAGCTCAGGCGCGATCGAGACTGGTGCTCTCCGTTGCCGCCGCCGCGTGAGGCTTCCTTGAACGATACTTGCTTCTCATTACGTTTTGTGTAAACCTTAGGTCAGAGTTCATAGTTCATACACACGCGATACCCCCATGCGCAGGATAGCAGTTGGGTTATTGGCACCGAAAAAAACGAAAGACGACGACGAACTACATCAACCGCTGCGCGCAACTAACTAGACGAAGAATAGATCGCGGGTTTATACGCTCTTGACGAGTATACGATTAGCGCGACAGATATTCCATGAAAACACCTTACCGCCATCACCGCTATCGCCGCCGAGATTCACTTATACGATGATGGCGACGCGGCGGCGGGCGAGTCCCCGTCCCCGTCGCAGCAGGATCATCACAGGTATCTCACGACACTTACAGTTGTTATTTACGAGCCAGGTCGCGATTCTACTCTTCGGCTTTACTACGCCCGTGGCGAGCACGCCGATATCATACTTCCCCTTAAATTCACAATTACCACCCGTGGCGCGCGTCGCGGAGCCATTCTCCTTCATCTTCTCGCCACTCACGTTCTCTTCCGATACTAAGATGAGCTACGCGCTAGCCGACGGCTCACCGCCCTGGCTCTCACTCGACAGCGCGTCCAGAAAGTTATCAGGAACTCCCGACGATGCCTTGATACCCCCGGGCGACACACTAGTTGGTGTCGTAATCACGCTCGTGGCAAGCGATGACACGGGCTCGACAGCCGCGAATGCAACACTTGTCGTGTCGCGCGGTCCGGCGCCCATTGTGCGGATACCAATTGAAGATCAGATTGAGAAAATCGGACCGTACTCGGCGCCCTCATCCCTATTAGTTCATCCGTCAAGCGAGTTCACCTTCAAGTTCGACCCAAATACCTTCGGCATCGGCGCTGCGGGGGATAGAAATGGTCAAACCAAGACCCGAGATCTAAAACGAGAGGAGGACGGAGCCGTGAACAGACCAGGGCTGAACTACTATGCGGTATCTGGCGACAACGCGCCCCTCCCATCCTGGATCGGGTTCGACGCGGAAAAGCTCGCTTTCTCGGGCAAAACACCATCCTCCGAGTCTCTCGTAGAACCGCCTCAGAAGTTTGGGTTTCGGTTAGTAGCTTCGGATGTTGTCGGATTCTCATCGGCCTTCGTCGACTTCTCCATCGTAGTGGGCCGCCACGAACTCACTGTCGACGAGCCCCTTGTCGAATTAAATGCGACGACGGGGAAACCACTAGAGTATACCGATCTACCCACAATCTTAAAATTGGATAAACAACCGTTACAGGCAGATAATGTTTCTTCTATCACTGCAGATGGACTGCCAGCATGGCTTGCATTTGACGAGAAATCGTGGAAGGTTAGCGGGACGCCGGAAAAAGATGCACAACCCACCAACGTCACGATTGTGGTGGTGGACAAGTATTCCGACGCCTTGAACGTGACCCTCGCGATAAATTTCTACACCAAAATCTTCACGTCTGACCTCCCCAGTCTCAATATATCAGCGGGGAAAGACTTCTCATTCGATCTTAAAAAGTTCCTCGTCGCCCCTATGGAGACGGAGATCACGGCCGAGACGCAGCCCGCCGGCTCGTGGATCCGATTCGACGAATCGACTTTGATCCTCTCCGGGACGGCGCCTAAGGCACCGAGCGGAGGAACTGCACACTATGTGAACGAGCTTCGGACCACGTTTAACGCGACGCATAAGGGCACTAAAGATCAGGAAGCGAAAAATTTACAGATTCATGTGAACCTTCCCCCACCGCCGGAAAAGAGTCCCAGTCCCCCAAAGCCAGGTAGAAAGGGAGGAGACGACGACTCGCGCAGAAACCTGTACTGGCTCCTTGTCATTCCGGTCTTGCTCATTGCCATTGCCATCATCGTAGCGATCTTCCTGGTGCGCAGACGACGGCAACAGCCGAGAAAGCTGGACTTTTCAGAGGTCTCGGGGCCGGTGCCGGGTACCTTTGTGGCAAATGGGTTTATGGACACCTCGTTTCAGGGGTTACGGCATATGCTGGACACAGGACAGCCGGCACCATCTACACAGCCAAACGGTTTTGTGCCAACGGTCCCTCCAAGTCTTCGCATGTCGCAGACGATGCCGAATCCAAGCACTGATATAGATCACACCAGCCCACACGCAATGACCACTCAATCTGGGGCCATCAAGCTTGCACTCCCCGGTAACAACATGGGCGAAGCACGAGGGTCTTGGTTCTCCGGCCGCCAGACAGGACAGACGCGTCCGTCTCCGGCAGTTACGGACGAGGTGAGTCTGCTCTCAGACACCAGCGTCGGGGACGACATGCACATCGCGGAAGAGGATCTATCGCCCATAAAGCTACCCGAAAGCATGTATGGAAAGTCAGCTCTCCTAGAGGCCCCGAAGGCGGAGCCGTTGAGCATACAGCCGACTCCGGAGCTCGCCTACGCGGTGGCCAGAAAATACGACTACGTCTCAGACGATGACACGCCGCCTGCGACCGGATATGTAGAGCGGCGGAGGTCGGGCTACCAACAAAGCACGCGTGCCAGCCTCCGCGGAGTTCAGCACAGACTCTCCACCGTCTGGAAACGAGGGAGCGTGACTAGGATTTTAGGGGACCAGAAGCGACACAGCCAACTTAGCGCATCTTCAGGCGTGACAACACGTACGAGTATCCTTACCTCTGGAGTCACGGAAGAAGCGACTACGGCGAGCACGAATGTGGTGGCCAGACCGACGGTGATCCACATACCCAGTAGGCCCGGCGAGGCGCGACAAGTAAGCAGAAGGACGGATGATTCATCGACATTCTTCGGCGGCCGTTCTCTTACCAAATCCCAACGGAATTATGGCCTCGCAACAAGCACGATACCAGTACCAGCGGACCCTCCCGCCATGGGAGAAGTAGACCACCCGGCTACTTCGATGGAGCCAGACCTAGGTCAAGACGCCGTCACAACATGGGATCCGCTATCGAGGAATTCCCTCGGCATCGCGTACGCAGACCTCATCCAAACCGGGCACGCGATAGGGGAGCCGTTCGTCAGCCCAGAAGAACCGCCGGTGGGCGTGGCGCAGAGCAAAAACTGGGACAGCCACCACACAAGCAAAGACCTCATGTCTCCCGACCGGTGGCCCGTGCCAGACGTATTCCTCGGCCTCGGCCAGCGCTCTCCACCCCCTCAACAACACGCCGCCGCTCACGAGCCGCACGCAGCGCCCACCGGAGCGGCAGCAGCGAAGAAGAGAAACAGCTTCCTGCGCATGTCGCGCGGGTCCGGGTGCATGCCGACGCCGCTCGCGCACAAGCGCGGCAGCAACAACAACGGCAACGGCAGCACCAAGGCGCGGCGGTCGTCGCGCGAGGAGCGGCTGCGCATCAGCCGGATCCGGGAGCAGAAGGCGCTGGACGAGTTCCGGGCCATGATGGCGTCCGCGTCCTCTGCGACGCCCTCGCCCAGCGCGCACCAGACACACACCGAGTGGCCCGGGCCGCGGGCGCGCCAGCTGCCCGAGACGCCCAGCCGGGGCCCGCTGACGGACCGGCTGAACGAGTCGAGGAGTGGTGGCGGGGGCGGGCTGAAGAGCACGAGGAGTGTGAAGACGGTGCGGAGCGCCAAGAGCGTTCGGAGCGCGTGGGGAGGGGACGAGGATGATGAGGATGCGTGGGAGGATATCAGGCCGCCGGAGTCGGTGGTGGGGGGTGTGCACGGGTGGGAGCCTGAGAGGAGCGATGGGAGCTTTCCGGTTTATATCTGAGGTGAAGGAGAGATGCCGTGGATAGAGAGCGTGGTGTAATAGGACTGGTCTGGCTGTTTTGTCTGTCTGTCTGTCTGTTTGTTTGTTCGTAATACCTGGGTGTCTACCTGCCTACCTACCTGAGCTCATCTGCTGTTATTATTATACCTGGCTAGCGAGAGAGCGTCGAGGTTTGAATCTAAGTGGTTTCTAAATAGGAGCGCTTGCAACCTGTTCCACGGTGACGACGGGTTTATGCTACTTGTGTCGCTGATCGTGAGCTGTGATGTGGGATGCAATTGAGGAGCCCATGCACTCCGCGGCCCCTACTTGTTAGTGTACCGCATAGATTCATGGCCCAGGCTACATGCGTATAGATTCACGATGCTGGGTCGATGTGGTGGTGTAAGTCACGGGATGGCAGCACGGCGCGCTGCATGCTGGGAAGCCTAGGCTAGGCGTTTCGGGGGGTTGTAGGGGTATCGGCATGACCGGGATGGCCTGGCCTGGCCCGGCTGGACACGCCTAGGCTCCAGTACCTAACCTACCAGGTCCTACCTACAGTAGATAACTCTGTACCTTAGTAGACTGCAGTTCGCACTTCTTCTCTATGCGTAGGTACTGTAAGCGCTCACCGCTCCGGACCTCTCATTTCCCCAGCTCACTGGAAACTATTGTGTATTTGCATGCTGATTAGGGTAAAATATATATCATCTGTATTTAGTTCCACCCAAGTGTAGGGCCCATGGTAAACCTTGTCTCTGTCCTCACCCCCCGGCGCGCGGGGAGGGATGAGTCTCATCATGTGACTCCTCCTTGATACAGGACAGGATAGGACAGGACAGGAACATGCTTGATTGACGCCTGAAAGAATAATTTGGAAGCACAAGTAAGAAGTAAGGGCGGTTGGGCTGTGCTGGCTGGCTGGCTGGTTGGCTGTCGCTGACGACTCGCGAATGATGAACCTTGAATATTGAATACGCGGCTATCATATATACCAAGCAAGTATACCTATATATCACTCTGCTCTAGCTACCTATAGTAAGGTACTCTAGCGTGCGACGTCATATTTTATCTTGTGGATTTTGAGGAGAAATTGAGAACACCCTTTTGGTTTCTACACTTGCAGGCCGATAACTAGAAATTGGGCGTTGACCTTAGTACGGAGATGTAGCACGAAATCCAATAAATATCTATCTGTCCTATGATATGTCACCGCTACCTGTCTAGGTACTCTGTACTCTGGTTAGGTATCCCTTGGTCTACTCAGCTGGCTATAACGGCTAATTATCTGAAAACTTAGCTACCTACATACTTTCCTGGTAAGTAGACACATTACATGATGACTGTAACAAATCTGGACTTACATCACCTGCATCTATGTAGGAACCCAGTTTAAGGCTTCAGCCTGAGATTCGTGACCGGCTTCACAAGATATGCACATAGTAGGTACTGCGTAGGTCGCGTGCTAGAGCTACCTACCTGTAGATAAGGCCATCTGTAACCTAAGGCAGGGTATATAGAGGTAGAGATAGTGCAGCCCACCAGATTTTCTCCATATGCCCACGCCTATTTGCTCCCTCCCTCCCCCCTGCCCGCGTAAGGTAACTACATGGGTACTTATAGAAGATTTAGGGGGGCAAGCCCCTCACAGCATAGCCTGCAACCTAAGGAGGGGGGCGTATACTGTACAGTAGGTACCTACTTAGGTATCAACTCTCTCTGTTTTGTTCAGCTCCTCACTTTCTGTACAACCACTTCCAAAACATTCTACATTCTATTTTAATATACAAAACAAACAAAGTTCGTCCTGACTAAATTTCTCAAGTTTTTGGACATGTTTGTCCGGATACTCTGTCTCAGTCAAAGTTATCTAGGAACACCAAAGATACCTATATAATAGGAGGGGACTGACAATCTCTTAACCTACCTCCGTAGTACAGCGTACATAGTACTTAGTTCGCAACTAAGCCTATATTGCTCTAGCCCTCTCAACTCTTTCTGTTTAGATAATCCGCGTAGGTACATGTTTTATCCCCAATAATACCTGACAGTCTGCACCTGTTCTTCTGCTCTTGTCTGTACATAGTTTGTACCTCGCTCCGCGCCGATGCACTTTTTTTTTGTTCAAGTCATTTGGCATGCTTTGCACCCTGCACGCCTCGCAACCCCGCCCTTCGTCTTCGTCCTCACGACCTGGGCAAATCCTCGACTGGCCGCTGTAGCCCGCCGCCAGCCAGATCCCATATCATATTCCCAAACCATCATCACCTACCAACAGTTGTCGTGATTAAACCTACCTACTGTCTTGCCCTATCCTGCCTTGCCTAACCTACTACCACCACCACCTTATCTGGTCTGCAACCTTTTTTTTCCCCCCTCTCTCCTCCTACCAATACCTACCAGAGAAAAATCGGCAATTGTTATTATTTTTTTTGTTGGGTTCTATTTCCTTCCAGTACTGACCATATTGACCCCTAGTCTAGTCCTGCTAGTCTCGTGCCGTAGCCGCTCGACACTCTGGTCCCGACCCGATTCTTTTGGCGCGATACGAATCCTTTCTCTGCCTTGACAACACCCATCTTGCTCTCGGTTTATCCATCGCGCAACTTTCTACGGCCCACGATCTGCGGCACCCCTAAAGTACCTACCGATCTACCCAGGCTTTTTTCTTAGAGTGTGTTCTGTTCGAGCCACGACCTGTCTAGGCACACATTCCGCACTGCCGACAGCCCAACGACGACCAATCTGCCCCTCCTTCAGCCAGCCCGCCGACGCCCATCTTATCCCATCCCAACTGACGACTGACTGACCACCACCGCCACCATCCCCCTTTCTTGAACTGCCACTCCGCCTTCGATTTCAGCATCTCCTGTCGTCATGGGTCAAACCCTCTCGGAGCCCGTTGTCGAGAAGGTATTCACTCAGTCTTTTGCACTCCCGCGTCAATTGCGCCGCTTCCATGTCCTAGTAACAACCCCGGTCATCTGGGCGCGTGCCCGCCTGCGTAGATGACCTCATGATATGCATTATATTTATTATTATATCTGCTCCTCTTGCATTGTCCCCTTTCATTCCGCCGAGCCGCCATTGCCGTCTGTCTGGTCTCTCACTGACACCCTTCTCATAAAACTAGACCTCGGACAAAGGTGAAGATGACCGGCTACTATACGGCGTCTCGGCCATGCAGGGATGGCGCATCAGCATGGAGGATTCCCATTGCACCGTTCTCGATCTCCTAACGCCTCAAGGCGACGATACCAAGACACATCCTTCGCGGTTATCATTCTTCGGTGTATTCGATGGCCACGGCGGAGATAAGGTTGCCCAGTTCGCTGGCAAGCACATACCCGATATTCTCGTCAAGCAGGATACATTCAAAAAGGGTAACTACGAGCAGTCGCTCAAAGATTGCTTTCTCGCTACCGATCGCGCCATATTGAGCGGTATGTACCTCCCCCGCCCTTGTCGCCCTTGTCGCCCTTGTCAGTACCATATTCTGCCCACGAATCTGCTAACCTCCCATCTAGATCCCCAGTACGAGGATGAAGTGTCCGGATGTACTGCCTGCTGTGGATTAATCACTGCTGACAAGGTCTTCATTGTGCGTGGTAACCCCCAAACTGTGACGAGTTGCCCGATTGTGCAAATAGCTAACTGGCTGTCTCTTTCTCTCCCCCTTAGGCGAATGCTGGAGACTCGAGAAGCGTATTGGGAGTCAAGGGACGGGCGAAACCGCTGTCCTTTGATCACAAGCCGCAGAACGAAGGTTAGCCTCCCTCATCTTGCTATGCATTGGCGAAGTGCTTACGTGAATGGTTTTACTTCTACAGGCGAAAAGGCCCGAATCACTGCTGCTGGTGGTTTTGTCGACTTCGGCCGAGTCAACGGCAATCTCGCCCTCTCTCGCGCCATTGGAGACTTCGAATTCAAAAAGAGTGCTGAGCTTGCACCAGAACAACAGATAGTAACTGCGTATCCCGACGTCGTGATGCATGAGCTTAGCGACGACGACGAATTTTTGGTTATTGCATGTGATGGTGCGTTGCCCATCCACCCTATATTTCTTCGTCATGGCGGCTAGACTAACGTTTTGCTAGGCATCTGGGATTGCCAGTCGTCACAAGCTGTCGTCGAGTTTGTGCGTAGAGGCATCGCCGCAAAACAAGAACTAGATAAGATTTGCGAGAATATGATGGACAACTGCTTGGCCTCCAACTCGGAGACGGGTGGAGTGGGATGCGACAACATGACCATGACCATCATAGGTTTCCTACGTGGCAAGACGAAGGCGGAGTGGTATGAAGAGGTTGCCAGCCGAGTAGCTAAAGGTGACGGCCCCTGCGCCCCTCCCGAATACGGTATGCCATCTTAGAGCCCGGGTCTCCTGGAACGAACTGACTTGCGGTGCCTCAGCCGAATTCCGGGGACCTGGTGTTCATCACAACTACGATGACAGCGATAGCGGCTATGATCACGACCTAGAAAGCAAATCTAGGAATTACGGTGTTGGTGGGTACAAGGGTCGCATTATATTCCTAGGAGACGGCACGGAAGTTCTGACGGACTCGGACGACGCGGAGATGTTCGACAACTCGGAAGAGGATAAGGATCTGACAAGTCAGGTTTCGAAAAACATAGCGGATGATGGCGAACTCCCGCCCAGAGCCCCCTCGCCTCCCCCGCGCGGAACGAAGAAACCACAGGAACCCTCGAATGCAGCAACGGACGAATCGACAAAAAAAGAGACTGAGGCTGACGAATCTGCCAAGGAGAGTTCTGCGGAAGCTGCGAAACCTACGCCATCGTCTACTGTATCACAAGAATGATGTAGCTGTTGCAACGGGGCCCCCCGAGGCGGCGGAGCCAGAGCTATATTTGTTAAAGCATCTCGTCAGCGCTTTGAAAGAGTTGAGACCAAAACCACGCGCAATCCTGAATGCTTAGACGTGAACGTGCCATTGTCGACGACGAAGGAGTCTTTTCTTTGCTTGGGCCATGCGCGCGGGAATGTCATATGTCAGTAGAAGGGTATATGTGACGACGAATACCCAGGCGAAGGCGAGGGTCTCCTTGGGTGGCGACGATAGGCAGAACCTTGAGCATACGATATCGGGTTGGGCAAGCGCATTTTCGGGCGAGGATACCCTGTTCTATGATGGGGACCTTTCTCAAGAGAGCGGCCTAGATAGCTCGAGTGAAGCTCGCATAGTCCAGATTTTGGGTCTTCACTGTCTCTCGGTCTTGAAAGATATAGCTTGAGGTTTTTGTTACACCTTTGTTTCCTAGTCTGTTAGTGTTCATCTGCATAAATGGGAATAAATGCATGCTGGTGACTCCTTAAAAATATCTCTGCTCATGCATGTATGTGGTTAGGCTTTGCATACAGCCGTGGCCCATGGCGCTTACTCGTTTATTATCAATATTTATTGTTTCCGATTTGTCCTTACTTACTTCCTATCCATATTTCATCTTATGCGGTCAGAACCTCAGATATTATACTGAGACAAACTGGGTAGCTGAAACCAAAATTCGAAAGGCGACAGTCCCACTTATACTTAACATCGAAGTTGTATGCGTACAGTATCTACTTGGTAGTGTATTTACTGTATTCATACTGTAAGCCCTGGTGGGTAGCAAATCCCGATTAGGACTAGGTAGCTAGATATAAGTACATCGATAAGAACTAAAAGTTGCCTACCTACGTTTAAAAACTCTCGACGCAACTAGACAACTGACAAACGCAACGCCGGACATCAGCACGGTTAGAACATACACGATTAACTAGCATGACGAACTTATAGCTCATGTACCTGGGAGTCAAATCGCTATGGAGGGCTCGGTCTTGCGTTCGCCTCGTTCAAGGGCTCTCCTTGCTTCCTAGGGAGTCTCGGAATCTGCCGTTCAGCAGTGCATTGCAAACCCGATGCTGGCTCTCTTCCCTCGCCGAGCCCTCTCCACCGGTAGGAGCAGCGGAAGGAGCAGGAGATGCAGCAGTCTTAGGGGTCGAAGGCGAGCAGGCCGAACGGGGGGTCGTTCGAAAGTGCGAAGTCGGTGGGAGGAGGCCCAAGGCTAGGCCCAAGGTGCCCGCGACAGCCTCCTACAGCGCGCTTTGGCGACGCTTTGTAAAACGTGCGCAAACGACGCAAGAGCTGGGCTCGCTACCGGCTCCCATGATCAAGAGTTCTATCGAATATAAAACCCGATACGGCTCCAGTCGAAGTCGGAAAAAGTATATGAAGAGCGTCGGAAGACAAGCGCTACATGAATATGCCCGCGAGGCCCTCCACAAGCCGCGCAACGACTGGAGGTGGACCTTCGACTTTATGATCCGATCCACGCCCAAATTCGGCGAGGTGCTCGATTTCAAAGTCGGCATCGGTCGGGCCGCCGCGGCGCGAGCACGTGCAAGCCTTTCCAAGTTGGACACAAATCTCTGGCAGATACAGCAGAGACATAAGTGCAAGATTCGCATAGAGTCGACGCGTCACGAAGATGCGCCGCTTATTCTGAGCCTCTCAGGCACAACCGTTTCCATTCGGGATGCTCTTTTGGAGCTTGTTAGTGTCGTTGGCAAGGTCACGGCTGTTCGAGTTCTCGACCCGTCCTTGCAGATCTCGTCGCCCGAAATTTGGAAAGGCGCGAACCTAGGCGAGCGCCCCATTCGACTCCTCCAAGACGGAGAGTCTGCCGTCGAGGACGAGACAGTTACCGTGTATGGCCACAATATCGACAATATCGACTTTTTCAGGATGGCTCAACGTCCAAGGCTGAAGCCGTATCAACTGACTATCCGAGCCGACGAGATTCCCCGGCCCACGGTGTGGACAACATCTTCGTTCGAGCAATATGTGGCAAAATTGGTTCTCGCCCAGGTGCCTACTCACCTACACCAGTCGCTCTACCCGGTCGGCTTAAACCACCAAGGCATTGTAGTCCAACTCCTTACGGGACTTTTCACCTCGGAAGATTTGCGAGCGGCCGTGTCCCTCAGCGCAATGAAAATGGCTCTCCGGTACATACACGCGCGGGACCCGCTCTATCGACCCGCGGCTCGATCCATTTTCTATCAGGTTGAGCTACTGCATCTACCTTTAGATGCCGAGACTTTCCAATCCTTCCTGATCAGCGCATCGAAGGCTAGTGATCTCCAGGGGTTTAATAGTGTTCTCAAAGCAATGCATAGGAAGGGTCTTTACGCGGGAGTCGAGACCTGGACCGCATTTCTAGCCATGATTCAGGACCCTAAAATCAAACTGTTTATCATGAAAAAAATGAAATCGCGCGGCCTACACCGCCTCCAGCCTATCCTGGCAGAGATGGGTCGGCAGAACATGCTGATAGAGCTCGAACGCCGTCCAAACCCGGGGGTGAAGATCCAGCGTATAATGCAGGGACAAGACAAGAACTATGGTACAGCATGGTTAAATACGATAACGCTCAACCGCATGATAAACATAATTGGATCCCGTGGGGATCTCGGAGCTTGTTACGAGCTGTTAGACTTGGTTGAGCGCGATCAACGCACGCGGCCTGACCAATACACACTCAATACCATGGTAGTGCATACTCGGTCTATCCCACAGAGGATCGCGCTCCTCTCGCGTTTGCCAAGGGTAGAGCCCGACTCGGTCACGTATGGGCAGTTCTTCCATGTCGCTTGGAAGCAACGCCTTCCCAACATGCTCCGAGTGGTCTGGCGATACGCCGTCTTTGCGAACATGACCTATTCGCATATGCGCTACACTCTGACGCTCCTCCTGCGTCCGGAGCTAGTTCTGAGCAACAACCGCGCGTTCCTCAAGGCGTGGGAAGACGTCATCTTCGGACGAAGCGAACTTGCCGCAGGCAGGCTCTCGGTCTCGGGGACGTCCCGCCAGTGCGGCTCGGTGCTCCTGATGGAGATATACAAGAAAAACGCGGGCGGTCAGCAGCCTCTAGTCGGGCTGGCAACCAAACTTCAGGAGGCGTACGAGATGGACATGAAGATTCATAAGATGAACAAGGAAGTTGCCGAATTCACCCCTGAGATGATGGATAGTCTCACGGTCGACATACCTATGGGCTTTAAAAGACGGACAAGGATAGTAGCACCCCCTAATCCAGCAAACTTAGGGATTGAGGCCAATGCAGCAGACTAGAGCATTCGACGCCTCTCGACACCACTCAACTTAATTTAAATGTGATATAGTTTATTAGGGGCAGGGTCATTGTGCCAAAAGGGGTCCCGGATATGCTTTTCTGTATATATACGGTAGGTATCTATAAGGCGTAGGTTCGAAGGGTCGGCTTGGACATTTTGCATCTACATACCTATATGTATCTATACACAGCTATGGCATACCAAGGGGGGAGTCAACATAGCTTCAACAACGATATCTGTAGAATATTTAACCTACCTATCTCTTGTCTAGTGAAATCAACACGCCTCACAAGCTTCGGCTTTTCGTTCCAAATCTGAAACTCTAGCAAGTATATGTAGAGCGGATACGAGGTCAAGCAGATAAGCGGCGCAAACGCAGCACATGTGCACGTAAAATAAATACAGAGGCGGCGGGCCTGGCAAAGTACTTAGGTATGTCAACTTCCGCAAAGGGCAGGCGTTGTGCAAACGCCATTAATAGCCGTGCTAGACTATACTGTAATAATACATACAGTATCTGTCAAGGTGGAGCTTAGCAGCATTTTCTGCCATGTGAGCAGCGACAAGCCTCCCTATCTAGTAGGTAGGTTTGGCATCTCGGTGTTGCTCTCGAGACCTGCGTCCAATGAGCTAGCTCGCCTGCCGCAACGGTTGTGTCATTGCTGGTAGGTATTGTGCCTACTGTACCTACCTACCTACCTAGCCTAACCTAACTAACCTACATACTTACATCTACCGAGCGTACCTACCAGCCTACCATACGCCTGCAATAGGTGCCATCCAATAGGTCTTACCTAAGTAAGTAGGTAGGTAGGTATTATCTAGCTAATCGATCGCTAATCCGTTGCCCCTCACTCGGCAGCATCGCATGCCCATAATCATCCCCCAATGCCCCGCACCTTGTTTACACGATTATCTCGCCAACAACTCGGACGTCTTGCGACACCACCATTCCCATTCCCATTCCATTTACATTTATACCCGAGGGTCAGCGTCAGCGTCAGCTCCAGCTTCAGTGTCTGTCGAATCCCCAGCCGCCACTTCGCTCTGTCCACCTGCACGTCCTTCTCTCGTACCTATTCGGCTTCAACAGGTGCATCGGGATCTATATCCAGAGCTCGCAGTAGTCACAATAGCCTTGGCACAGTCTCGGCTCCCAGGACTTATCTAACGCCCGCCACCCAAGCCCATCAAGCACGCAAGATGGCGCCCCAGCTCGACGGCTACTTTGCCGAGGTCGACAAGTTGTCGGACCACTTCATCGACCGCCTAGCCCAGGCCGTCGCCATCCCTTCCGTCTCCTCCGATGCCAGCCGCCGTCCCGACGTCGTCCGCATGGGCGAGTTCCTGGCCGCCGAGCTGAAGAAGCTGGGTGCCAGCGTCGAGATGCGGCCGCTCGGCAAGCAGCCCGATAAGCCCGAGCTCGACCTCCCGCCCGTCGTGCTAGCTCGCTACGGCAGCGACAAGAGCAAGCGGACGATTCTGGTGTACGGTCACTATGACGTCCAACCCGCCGAGACGACCGATGGCTGGTCCACCGAGCCCTTCACCCTGACTGTCGGCGACGACGGCCGCATGTTTGGCCGTGGCAGCACCGACGACAAGGGCCCCGTGCTGGGCTGGCTGAACGCCATCGAGGCCCACCAGAAGGCTGGCGTCGACTTCCCCGTCAACCTGCTCATGTGCTTCGAGGGTATGGAGGAGTACGGGTCCGAGGGCCTCGAGGAGCTGATTGAGCAGGAGGGCAAGGGCTACTTCGCCGACGCAGACGCCGTCTGCATCAGCGACAACTACTGGCTGGGCACCGAGAAGCCCTGCCTGACCTACGGTCTTCGTGGCTGCAACTACTACAGCGTCGAGATTGCCGGCCCCGGCGCCGACCTGCACAGCGGCGTCTTCGGCGGCACCGCACAGGAGCCCATGACCGACCTGGTGCGCGTGCTGGGCAGCCTCGTCGATACGCATGGCAAGATCCAGATCCCCGGCATCTACGAGCAGGTCGCGCCCGTGACGTCGGACGAGGAGGGACTGTACGATGGCATCTCCTTCACTATGGAGACGCTCCACGAATCCCTGGGTTCCACGACCACCATATTCGAGGACAAGAAGGCCACGCTGATGGCCCGCTGGCGGTATCCGTCGCTCAGCGTCCACGGCGTCGAGGGCGCCTTCTCGGCCCCCGGCGCCAAGACGGTCATCCCGGCCAAGGTCATCGGCAAGTTCTCCATCCGCACCGTGCCCGACATGGACATCGACAAGACCAACGAGGCCGTCTACAGCTACGTCAAGGGCGTCTTCGCCAAGCTGAACTCCAAGAACTCGCTCAAGGTCTACGCCCAGCACACGGGCAAGTGGTGGGTCGCCAGCCCGAACCACTGGAACTTCCGCGCCGCCAGCAAGGCCACGGAGCGCGTGTGGGGCGTCGCGCCCGACTTCACCCGCGAGGGCGGAAGGTGAGTTTCCTTTTTGACGAATCGGGGCGTAACCGTTTACTGACTTGACTTATCTAGTATCCCCGTCACCCTGACTTTCGAGCAGGCCACGGGCAAGAACGTCCTGTTGCTGCCGATGGGCAGCTCGACGGATGGCGCACATTCGATCAACGAGAAGCTGGACAAGCGCAACTATATCGAAGGTATCAAGTTATTGGGCGCATATCTGCACTATGTGGCCGAGGAGCCCCAGAGCTAAGGTGTGGCGGATGGAACGATATGTGTAAGGGACTCGCTATACTCATACCATACGGCCTTTCATATGGAGCCAGCGGGCTTAGTTAGTCGCCAGGACTACTTGGGAGTCTATTGTGGGAAATGGGATATACCATCGTAGGATCTAACGGCGGCGACAACTATCTAGGCAGTCAGGTAGAGAGTTGCGAATAGCTAGGTTATGACCGTAATATATCCGATCCAAATAATCACTGAGGTCGCATTCATTACGCGAGGTGGTCCCTGATTACGCATGCCTGTTATATGTCCAGTCTAACTCGTCTAGGCCCTACGTATATATATACAAAGGACTGCCACGACTGGAGAAGGCCTGGGATGTAGATATCGCCAGCGCTTCCCACAGGTAAAACAATACTTTGACTGTTTGACAGATAACTTGACTAACCAAGGCAAAACAAACGCATTTGAATTGATTGCCAGGCAAATCAAAGATTTCTTGTTTACCTGTGTTTGCCAGTTATTTTCAAATAATTTCTTTCTTTTTTTGATTTTTCTTTTGTTGTTTTTTGGTAAAAAAAAGCTATTCAGAAGGTGTAATACTTTCTTACCTAGGTGGCAGTCTGTTTCAAGACCCACATTAATCCACCAATAGGACCCCTTTCCCAACTAATAAGCCCACTTACTGACTTAGCCACTTACCTACCTAGCCACTTGCCCTACCTACCACCCTACCTACTACTTTACCTACTACTTTACCTACTACTCTACCTACTATTTTACCTACTAACGCACCTAGTAGGTTTATTTGATTGTTTGACTCAAATACCTGTTCAAATCAAACAACAGATTCGACCAAACAAGTCAAATAAGCGCTTTTTGCGATCAATCAAGGCAAAACACGTCAAAAGCCGTTTATTTGACTTGTTTTAACTGTGTTTAGCGCTGGATATCGCCGTGACACGGACAGTTAGATATGACATTGAAAATATGTTGTCATTGTCATTGTATACGTAGGGATGCATCTTCGCGTTACTGTAACGAGCTGCCTGCTCGCCCTTTCTACTTCTCTGTTTGTTTCATCTGCTCGTCTGGCTTTCCCTTGTAAGATATCATGCGCAAGAAAACCGGGGATTAATATCTGCTGATGCTAATGCTGGAGGGGAATAATGCTAGCGCCGCTTATCCGCGCGTTTATACCCCTTTTTTACGTAGAGTTTAATCTAGAAAACGAGTTGGATTTCTCAGCTTGCTTCATATTTAGGCTTTTCGGTCAATTACACGTGGCAGTTTGTAACAAGCGTCGTAGGTGTTTGTGTTAGATAAAGTAATTAGATTAGTTTAGCTCAATTTAATGTGTAAATCAACGTTTTAAGTTCTTTATTTTCATTGACGATGATCCCTCGTAGTTGCTGACTTGGCGTATATATTTTATCCCGCTGGACAGGTCATTGGTTTGGTACTGTCCGTGTGCGTTTGGGGCTGTGGGTTCGGATCTGATCTGATCATGCTGATTAGATCAGAATTATGCCAGCTGAGTTGGCGATACCAGGCGGGCAGCTACTTTCTAGGTGATCATGATGGCCTAACTCGGTTAGGGGAGACAACGTCGACTTCTTGAGGTACTGGTAAAGGCATGTGTGTGGTGGCTGTAAGGATATACGGATCGATCCCTCTGCTTTTCTGGGAACTGCTTATTACAGATACTTGTAAGTCAGGGCTCATTTATGATGGGTTTGTCAGTAAGGCTTAATAGGGATCTGAAGCTTTCTAATTCTTAATTCCTGTATCTACCTATTGTACAATATTAAGCTAGATAATAGGGAACGGTGCTGCCGGGTCGATCGTACTGCAATAATCCAATAATCCCGAATAATAATCCCGAATGGGACAACCTGAGCCACGCCGCTTTTAGCCTGAGGCTGAGCCCTATCCTGGGTAAGACCCGCTCTTTTGTAACCTACCTCGGGGCTAATATGAACAAAAACTTGCATAATTTCCAACACATGTCAAGATTGTTAGAAATCACCATTGTGCCAAAAGATGAACTTAATATTCCAATTTTTATTGTAATATTTGCAACAGGTATTACGGTAATGGCGATTCATTCACAGCGCAGCGCAATCCATCAAGGAGTGAGGGGGGTATACCGGCCATTGGTTCTATCACAATTTCATCTTGCTGTCAAATTCAATATTTCAAGCCACTCTTTTGTTACAAGTCCCGTGGTGTCTATCAGCGGCTACTTCAGCAAATCGACGACAAGGAGGCGCTGGTGCCCATTCTTCAATGGATCGTTCTCGCTGCCCGGCCCCTCACAGTGAACGAAATGGCGTCGGCACCTAGTGATATCAATCTGTACAGCCCAGATGAACAGAGAGAGATTCCATGATTGTCAGTGGTACGAACGTTAGCACCATAGCTATTCAACATGTCTGCCGTGCTTGTCTCTGCTGCTCGGACTTGCGCCTCCGCGGACCAAGGACTCACTCAGCCAAGCTCAGATTGCTGGCTTGTGCCGCGTGGTGAAGCTATGTCATTCCCGAGTCGTCTTCGTTCTCCACGTCGAGATTTGTTACCAATGCGTCAAGGTACTCTTGGTTAATATGCTCTACGCCGTGGTCCGATGTCGCGTACAATATATACCGTTAATACTGTAGAAGTATTAACGGCGTCGTTTTTTCCCCGTCACATCCGAAATACTAATTAGAGCCTCAACGTCGCTCTGGAAGTCTAGATCTTCGTCGTCCAGCATTTCGTCAATATCGCTAGGTAGTCTTTTCAACGTAAGAAGAGCGATCTCTTCCATGTGCGCGGCGACGTGTAACTGGAGAGCTTCGCTCGAGAATACAGCGCTGGGGTCGACTTTGTCTGGGTGTTGAAAGTCATCGCCAAACGGACATTCGAGCACCTTGTCGGGGATTGGTTTCCGTCTTATCCAGCTAAGATTCCCGACATGCGCCTCAGGCACACCATGCTCTTTGATGCAATGTTCTTGATACCGAGACTCCTGATCGAATATAATCGGATCGTGAGACAGAACTTTGCATTCCCAAATACTCTCGTGACCATCCTGCATGTGGCTGACCCAAGCTTTTGACGTTTCAAATGTGGGCGGGCCAGTCCCATGTTGGCCAGCTTCCAAGCAGTGTGTGGAGAGACAAATGAAAGGCTCCAGATCATCGAGGACATGATTGCTAGGGCGCGTTAGACGTTATACTATTACAAGAATGATGATCGGCTTACCGCCACAACGTTGACTTCCCAGTGTTCTTGAACTCAATGATAACGCCGCAGTATGGGCACTCGCGTGTCGGTGGTAATGGAGAGAACGACACTTTGTTGTTCACAAGAACAAACTTAGCCTGAGGAACCTCGGTTGTGGATCTGGCGTACAAAGGCCCAACACCAGTCTGTCGAGTAGTAGTTGCATTCGTTACCGGCACTGACGGAGGGCCCGCTGGTCCCGGTGTTTCATCGATAGTCACGGACTTTGGTAACACACTCAGAACAAAACGGACGACCGGGGAAATCCCCTTTATCTTGAGCAATCGAACAAGAGTTGAGGTGGTTTGTAGTTTCCGAGCACTCGGTTTAATGCGCCTTCGATGGGATCGGTAGTAATACAGTCGTTGAAGTCGCAGCGCATTAGCTTCGATCAATGCTACGCGAAGCGAATCCGGCACCATAGGATATCGGGAACGGAGGTAGCATTCTGTATCAAGGCGCAACTCGGCTATCGCGCTATTTGCCTCTTCGTCAACACGATACCCCCCAATCTTACGCGCTGGGTTGGCTTCCGCGAATTCTCGAAGAGCAGAAGATAGATGATAGAGCTCTGTCACTGCTTCGCCGATTTTATCGGTAATTTTTGAAATGTTCTCCTCTTCTAGGTCCACGTCATCGTCTGAATGGCTTGCATCGTCATCGGCTCTGTGCTTGACTTCCGAGTCACCATGCTCTGATATGCGTTGTCTCTTTTTACTCGAATAAATTGGCTTCACTACGGTATTGTGGAATTTCACATTAGCATATAGTCCTAGACGTTCAGTCCAGACATATTCAGCGCTACAGGTACTTACAAGATGCCAAAGTGTTGCAAATGATATCCAACAGCTTGTGTATCACCTCTACCAATCTAGGCCTGAATCGGAGTCTGTAGTCTAACGAAACATTGAGCGGCCCATAAACATCCATGTTTATTGCCCACAGTCTAAGGCGTGCCAACTGGTCATCCATGATAGCAGGATCGGGCACGACTTCAGGCATGACTATATATTTATAGAAAAGAGCGAAGCATTGTGTTGCGTGTTCTGCGATGCTCGGGCCAAGATCATCTTGAAGGAAGACATCTTCTATAGAATCATCTTGCATACGATCAAGGTTTCCCATGGCGAAAGAGTGCTATAGGTGTGCCAAATCCAGGACTGGTCAACTTTTGCGTGAAAAGATTGAGGACAAGCAGGTCGCGACTGAGGTCGATCAAGGGAAGCGGTTAGAATAAGGGGGTGAATGGAATCAGACGTTAGACACAGAAAATACGTCTTTACAAATGACATAGATTTAAGGCTTCGTTCGCGACTTCAGGCTTTCCTTCAGAACTCCCCAGATCATTGTGTCCTTAAGTTATTTATACTAGGACTCGTCACTGTCCTCTAATAGGTGGGACGGAAGTGCACTCTTTTCTACTACACCACAACTTAGGATTTTGTCATTGCGACTCGTCAGGCTGAAGCGTGTGAGAGGAGGTATCACAACAGGGGTCGGCCCTTGAAACTAAGGAATTGAAGTCAACCGGGACACCAATTCTTAGCTGGACAAGTGTAGAGTCTCCGACACGTCGGTATTTAGCGTTCCCAGGAGTTGGACTATGACGACGGCAGCTAACCCTCTACCTCAGAACTGAAGCTTCAATAGCAGGGTCATGTGTTTGCTTGTTAGGTTGGCGGGCGGTTAGCATGCATCCATGCTAACCGCCGTGCCGTCCCTGCTATCTCTGCCAATGAGATTCATTCATAGCGTAGCGCAAGGAGTGAGGGTATACCGGCTATTTGGTTCTGTCGCAATTTCATCGTACTGTCAAATATGATAGTTCAAGCCAACTCTCTCGGCGCCGAAACACCTCGACAATTCTTTTGTGACAGGTACTCTTCTCTCCCTTAACCCTTGGGTATCCTAGATCTCCTCTTCATCACTTACCCCTCCTACTATGCTCCACCATCAGCGCAGTTTCAATTTTCGGGAAAGGGACCATGACAAGAGCAGAGCTCAAGCAACGGCAGGTGCCGAAAGCCACCATGAGCACCACAAATGACACGAGTCGGCCGGGGGCTCAAGCGCGAACCGTAACTTGGAAGCAGATTTCGGAATGGCAGCTCGACAATAAGTATATCCTCAGTGGCTATCGGCCAGAGAAGGCAAGCTACCTGGAGATCTTGACCAGCTTGACCTTCTTGCACAATGAGACCTGCAATGTGTACACTCATCTGATCGGGGCTCTCGCCCTACCACTTGTCGCAGGTACCTTCTTGCGTTACCTGGCTGAGCCTCGATTTCTCAATGTGTCGTCGATGGACTACACTATCTTTGGAATCTACTTCTGGTGTGCCGAGATCTGCTTGGTCTTGAGCGTACTTTACCACCTCATGCAGCCCCATTCGCATGATGTAGAACAGTTCTGGCATGGAATGGATCTGCTCGGTATTGTCATTGTGACAGTGGGCACGTTCTCTTCCGGCATATACTATATCTTCTTCTGTGAAGCAAGCCTGCAAAAGCTGCACTGGGCCATTGTCAGTCTCCCCGACAAAATGTCATCACTAGGGTCAATCCCACGCACCCATACGCTGACCTGGATCCCAGATCTTAACCACGGGCACAATCACCGGTGTGCTCATTTCAAACCCATCACTCAAGACACCGCGCTATCGGAATGTGAAGGCAGGCGCCTTCGTTGTTTTTGGCGCTTCATCATTCATACCCCTACTGCATGGAGTTCAGCGATATGGGCTCGAATACATGCTCGAATACGCAGGAATGAAATGGTATCTCCTCGAGCTGACTTTCTATGGCACCGGAGTCGCCTTGTACGCGGTATGTCTGCCCTCTCACCCATCACCTCTGAGAGACAAGACCTCTGATAAACATCTATAGTTCCGGATTCCAGAGCGTTTGGCACCTGGTAAATTTGATATCTGGGGAAGCTCACATCAAATCTTCCATGTGGCTATTTTATTCGCAATGTATACACACTTGACTGCTATGCTGCAAGGTTTTACAAGCGCTTATACACTGGATATGTGCCAGCTTCGGGGCGTTAAAGGAGCGAGTTGAAGCTGAATGCGGATCGAATGTTGGGCTGCTCCTCTGGCTCTGCATGAACAAGGGGCACACTGCTCTGTACGTCCGCATGGTTAACCTCGACTGTCTCTTATTTCGTAATAATATTAAGCTTCGTTGCTTCAACGTTGCTTATACTATATTTATTACAAGGGAGGAGGTAGACTTAGACCCTTTTAAAATAAAAACGATTATTTATTGCGGTGCATTTACGGTTAAACACGTTCAACACATTCTGGAAGTTCTAACAGTTTTAAGGCCATTAAGGTTCTCTCTGCATAAAATAATGCATAAATGCACACGGAGCAAAGCCTGAGCAAAAGCGGCAAATGCGCTAAGCATTTTAGGATATGCGGTGTATTTATTTTAGTGCTCTTTTATTCGATGAGGGGGGTCTACTATTTTGATGCATATTCATATTCTAAGATCAACCACCTTGAAGAATGAGGATGACGATTACCTCTATAAGCTGTAGTGGTGATAAGGTTAACCTACCTACAAAGATACAGAGATAGGAAAATAGGGGGGGCCAAACTGCGCGAATATGAGATAGGTTCTAGAATTCTACGAGAGAAGTGGGTTGTGGGCTTTATCATTCCCGCACTCGGCGTTCCTAACATTCGCCCAACGAACGGCTGAAGACATTGGGCAACATATCATATTTCGTAGACACAATCTAGAAGAGGGAAAAATATTCTAGTGAAAAGCCTCTTAGGCCGTTTTGAGATCTGAAACTGAAGGTGAACTAAGAAAATCATTATCCACTTACATACCTAAGTTAAATAGACTCTCAACAGTATATGACGCTATCATCACATCATACTTAGAAATCCTAACTATCACGACTAGGGAACATTACACGAACAGCTAGATAGCTACCTACCCACTCGTATAGCTTCACTTTGTCATACATACACTACCTCGATATAGACACGTAATACATGTCTAACCCAACAGATACCAAAGAGCCGCTCGCCACGGTGGCGGTGGTTCCGGTGATGCCGTCACCGCCATCGACATCACCAGACGCCTCAGACACAGAAGGTGAGCTCTTCTCCCCGCTGACCCTCGCCGAGGACTTCACGCCCCTACCGGCGTACAAGGCGGCCGGGACTACGGAGACCGACTTCGACGGCTTGTTGCCGGCCGACAAGCCGCTACGGCTCCGCGAGGACCTCAAGAATGGATGTGGCGGCCAGCTTTGGCCTGCTGGCATGGCGCTTGCGGGATACATGTTGAGGTATCATGCGAAGAGCTTAGTGGGCAAGAGGATGTAAGTTCTCTTCTTCATGTTGAATTTCTCCCCACGTGTAATGGTTGGGTTGCCTGCCCCTTTCGACTCCTCTCCATGAGATCACGGTAAGGCGAGCAGGTAGCGAGCCAGGTCTATATCATCCCACACACAATAAGCGCAGGGTTGAGCTAGAGTACTAGTATACCTTTACGCTTCGACGCGTGGCGATTATGCTAACGAGAATTCAACATGCTATAGATTAGAACTAGGCGCAGGTGGTGGACTCGTCGGCCTCGCCGTCGCCCGCGGGTGTGATCTGGGAGACAACCCTGCTCCGCTGTGCATCACGGATCAGATGGAGATGTTCTCGCTCATGCGGCACAACATCGCGCTCAACGGGCTCGAGGGCAAGGTCGAGGCTACGTTGCTGAACTGGTGAGTACATATCACACATCTCTCCTCCAACCTCTCGTTGGCAGTTTCTTTCTCTTTTGGCGACGGTACCTATACCACCGCCTTCGGAGATATACATCGTCTGCATCTCGGCATCTCCTCTTCACTTACACTATATTCCCCTACGTGCCCCCACTCGCTCTCGCCTTATCTACCTTAAGTACTTACTAACAGCTCCCAGGGGCGAGCCGCTCCCCGCAGCCGTCGTCGCGAACCCCCCAGACGTGATCCTAGCAGCCGACTGCGTGTACTTCGAGCCGGCCTTCCCGCTGCTGCAGGCCACGCTCGCGGACCTCCTCGTGCTGCAGCCCGGCGCCGTCGTCTACTTCTGCTTCATGAAGCGGCGGCGCGCCGACATGCAGTTCCTCAAGCAGATCCGCCGGCGCTTCCGCGTCGTCGAGATCGGGGACGACGGGGAGCGGGACGGCTGGAGACGGCAGGGGCTGTTCATGTTTGCTATCTCGGCGAGGGGGGAGTGAGATGAGATGCGGGAGATGACGGTGGAGAGAGAGGTACACTGCGTCGTTAGATTTGTGCTGTGTACGGGTAAAGAGGATGCAAGGGAACGCAGACTGGAGGACTCCGATATGATCTGTCTCGTGCATTCATTCATTCGTTGCATGAGTACAGGAGGGGGGAAGTTGCACAGAGAGAAGGTTCCGGAGTCACAACGTGGGCATTATTTGTGGGAGAGGACATGGTCGCGGAGTACGGAGTCTGGTGTTTACTATCTAGATACGCATAGAGTGCATGCATCGCTGGCATATGGCATATGGCATACATAGAGTTGGGGGGGAAGAGGCCTTGGCTGAACTTGCTGGCTAGAATATCGTAGCGTACCTAGGACTTAGACATGCATCGCACACCGGTCGGCGGCGGCGGCGGCGGTACTAGATATAGAAAATAAAAATAAAAATTAGGATGAAATGAAAACTAGAAAATGAGGGGTTCGTTTTCTGTAGATGGCTGGCTCGCTTCTTGTCGGAATCATATTGAACTGATTTGATCAATTGATCGATCATATGGTCTACTACATGCGTACTTACATACACAGCCCAAACCCCAGATCAGATCAGATCAATCGTGATCGATGTGAAGATGGGGGGTCACACAAGCATATTATAGGTAGTTGTATGTGTATTCACTTTATGAATGGATCTTGAGTTGGCCCGCGGAGGTATCTATATATGTATGTATACAGAATGTGTATGGAGAGACACTATGTACTGTATATATACACTATGTTCGCTTCACCGTTTACGCGCCCGTGCCCGTGCATTAGGAGGCACATAAGTAGGTAAGTCTGCCGAGAAAGGGTAGCATCGATTGCGACGGCATGTCATGCCATGCCATGCCCACGTTCCCCCGAGTTCAATTCCGCAAGGGCAGATTCCTATTCCGTACACTACTACTTACTTACTTTACATATATAAGAACTTTAAGATCCGTCGGATAGCGACAGTTTGGAGGTCCTACCTAGCACTCCACGTTGGAGCCCTCTGGATCAATCCTGGTCCTTTTTCCTCTTTCATTTCCGGTCGTCCTACGCGGAGACCTAGGGACGGTTTCCTACGTACGTTAAGTAACGACGTAGGTATTCCCTTATACCCTATCTACAGAGTAATAGGTCCCGGCTGTTCAGTGTTGGCAATTTCGCTAGTTTATAGTACTCTTTCATCGGTATATTTACAGGTCGGGCCTTTATGCTCGGGGTAAGTAAAGAAAAACCGGATCAGGAAACCAAAGGGATACATAGATTGGAATAACAACTCTTCCTCTTCTTGGGCAGTAATAGGTAGGTAATGAGTTCCATGGTATAACGGCATCAAACCTAACGTCTACTCCTGGCCTGTAGGTTGTTTACTCCGGGTCGGATTCCGCACGTAGCGAACATCTGGGAGCAAGTGACCACCAAGAGTCAAGTGAGCGCTGTGTACACATAGCACCGCAGCCTTAGTCGGCGACGTGGCCGGCTCTCAAGTCTTTGTGACTGCCGATCCCGTTTGAAATTGACGGTAAAAGGAAAAAACGCCATCGGAGAGGCCAGAACTAGAGACCTTTGCACTAGCTATTCTCATTGGTACACTAGCAAGGAATTGTGAGGGATTTGACAAGTCACATTTTTTCTCTTACGTTTCCGGGAGGGGGGTTCTTGTTTTTCACTGCGGATTTCAAGGCCTGGACTACATACAATGAGAGCCAATGAGTGTAAGCTGTTTCAGCTCTGCCTTTTGGAGTCTGTTAAGGCCAGCAGAATGGGGAGTCAGAAGTACGCAGTAGTGTGAAGATTGGCGTCTGGCGGACTGGAAACAAGTGAGCCAGTAGAATTGAGTGAACGTGGGCATTCGAATATACCAACTGCTGTACTACTATGTATGTAGTCAGTTTACGCGGTAAATTTATCGTGTGTGTGTGGGTGCGTGGTCAGCTTTTGGGGCGTGTTGGGGCGGTGCTGCGCTGTTCAGAAAAAAAAAGTCCTGTTCTTCCCCGACCCCTGCATCGCTACCGGGGTAAATCATGTACTGTAGGTACTGTACCTGACACTAGGGCTCTGTAAGTACGCTACACTATGTACAACAGGTATGCCACGCACGGCCGAGGATCGCCCAGGAACGGGGAATATTGTAGGTACCTAAACTAGGTACTACCTAGTACCCAGTCTAGCCTGTTCTGGGGCCAAATGGCGAAGACCCCTGGCCAGGGGCCAAGACTTATCGGAAGTTAATTGGCCAGATTGGGCTGACAGGCGGACAGGCGGATCGGTGCCTTGCATTAGCCCAGGTCCAAGAAAAATTAACGAGGGGGGCGGGAAGAAAGAGTGCAACCTGTTTTGCCGTGACCATCCGTTTCCTTTTTCTCTTTTCTCTGTCGCTGGGAAAAAGTTGCCCGGGAAGGATGGCATTCTTGTATTATTTTACTCATCTTATCCATTATATAAACAGGCTACATAAGTACACTAGAGATAATCAACAACCCGCCATTTTAGCTAGCTGTCCAGCTTTATATATGTGCACTACTATGTAGTAGTAATGTACCGGCCATCGCCGCATTGGGAATCAGGGGAGACAAAGGGATGCCACCTGTTTGTTCCTCAGTAGCATCATGTTAGGTAGGCACTTACTGTAGTAAACGACCAATGGCACTAGAAAAGAGGGGAGAACAGAACAGAGGAAGAAAAAGAAACAGAGGGACATTCTTACAATAGGCATAGTAACAGTAGGAGGGAGTTTACAGTGCTGTACAAGGTATTCAGTACCTGACCACTCTCTCTCTCTTGTTGCGCTGTACATTAGGTACACAGCAGGCCAGTCCCAGCTGGACTGAATTGTTTCAGCCCTAGGTACCTACTATAAGCAGCCCACAATCATTGGCTGATGGCTGCCACAACTCGAGAAACGTGCTCAATGTACCCTATCACCCCATCATCGTCCTCACCTTGTTTTCTCTCTCTCTTCCAAGGTACCTACTCTCACTAGATGTCCCATGCTCTGGGGCTCCCTCCGTAGGCCATTGTGGCTTTGATTTTAGCGTAGGTATATAGACAGGCAGCTAAGACGTAAGTGGGTTGGTTAGTCCAGTCCTATGTACATCCACAGGGCACCCATCAGCCGTTCTTTTTTTTCTTCTCCCGCTGACAGGGCTACCTGCCTGCGTTAGGTACCTAGTGTAGGTACTGTACAGGATACCCGGACCGATATAGGTACTGCAGTGCAGGGTATACTGTGCTGTTGGTACCTCTTGTCATAAAGAGGGCCGGCCTTCCTTTAACTGGCATGCTCCCATCTCATCCTCCTCTCACCTCACCCACCCTTTTGCTTATCCATCCGTCCTCATACAGAGCTACATTCTTTCAACCTGAGCAGCGCTCACCATATACATTCATTTTCCTCGGACCAACGGCCTGCTCACCACGCTCATTCGTGAAACGAAATAAGAGACTAGGAACTAGATTCGAATCCATACGGCAGCACACCCTCACTCGGAATTTGCCTGACCAAGATCAAGAAGACAACAACAGCAACAACAGCAATAGCGCATTCTGTCGTCCTTTCCGTGACCCTGTTTTAACCAAGATACCCCCTGGCTGGACCTGTCGCATTTGCTCCTCCAAGAAACCAAACAAATAACTAAAGCGTCAATACGACAATACGACAAATCCACACGACCGCTAGACACCATGAAGTCTGTATCTGTTGCCGCTGCCGCCGCCGTCCTGGCTGGCATGTCTATGGCCCAGCCCCATGGCCACCACCACCAGCACCCAAAGCGTGAGCTTGTCACCGAATGGGAGACAGTCTGGGAGACGGTGACTGTGCTCGTGGACGAGAGCACCACCGAGACCATCTTCCCAGCGCACACCACCTCGGGGGCGCCAGGCGAGTTCTTCCAGCCGCCAGCTAGCACTACCACTACCACCTCCGCCATCTCCACCTCCACATCGGAGCCTCAGCCTGAGCCCACCATCGCCGAGGTCACCACCTCCACCCAGGCGCTGCCCACGACAACATCGACGCCCGCGCCCGCGCCCACAACCAGCACAACCTCCTCAGTAGCCCCGCCTCCCGCTCCTACCACCACTTCTACGCCTGCTCCCGCGCCTACAACCACGAGTGTCCAGGTCGCCACTACCGCAGCCTCCTCCAACACCGGTTCGTCTGGTTCTTCTGGCTACAACTATGCCGGTGCAGACGGCGCGTTCGGCAGCTCTAGCATGGACAGCGCCAAATACTCGGGTGACATCACCTATTACGCCCTTGGTCTCGGTGCCTGTGGATATGATGACTCTGGCCTAGATCTATCCCAACATATCGTCGCGCTTTCGCACGTCGATTGGTACAACCGAGGTTCTGGAACCAGCCTCGGCATTGACATGCCTAACCACCCTTGGTGCGACCAGACCATTACCATCACCGCCGGTGGCAAGTCTACTACCGCCCTGGTTCATGATATTTGCCCTGGCTGCGCTGAGGGTTCCATCGATGTCTCCGAGTCTGTCTTCGATGCCCTGTTTGGCGGTCTAGGAGCTGGTCGCGAGCCCGCCTCCTGGTCCTTCAACTAAGCCAATTGGGCTCCGATCAGTCCTCCTTTACAGCGAAGAGCGACGCTTGGTCTGGTTGGGTTGAACCGTCTCGCTAATGATGACGATGTTTTTTTTCGTGTCCATATTGTGATGTATAGAAGCAAGCCAATCTAAACAAACATCATCTTATGAAATATTCCATTTCTTCGGATCGACAGAGATGCGTAAGCACAAATCAATTGGCGTTAGGTTTTTGGACAGGATAGGTTCCGGTATAAAAAGTGAAAGAGAAACAGTGAACCTCAGGCGACTTTGGCGTATCTCAACCCCAACTTGATTGGGTATCGAAACCTCGGGCTACGAGGACGTTGCGTTAGAGTTCAACGCTTGCGCAATGTAAAATCAAAAACTTAGCCTTTTTAGCACATGGTCTACACGTGTGTAGCCTGTTGCGAACCTTCTTTTCACCGGGCTGACAATCTCTAAGCTTGTTTGGACCCATTTTATGCCTGGGCAGATAAATAGATTTTCGATTCTTTGTATATATATTATCCAATCTTGTTGACATCTACATACTTACCTGGCTATCAGGCGAGTAGCTACACGTTTGTCAGTATGGGAAATCTAAATGAAAAAAAAAAAAATGAATCATATAAAAATATCTACTGATTGTTCTGGCATTGACGTATTGCTGATCGTCATATTACGCTTTTAACCCGGTAAGATGAATCTCCATTTAACTAGGTATGTAATGATGTGGTGGACACGTTTGTTCATCCCCATCAATATAGTTTCATATCCCTGGTATAGAAACATAAGCAAACAAATGAATCCTCGTAACCGGAAACCCCTTGTTTAGATAGCGTGGCTGATGTTTATTTTATCTCACTTATGTAATCGAAAGCGCAAGTTAGAACGTTGATTTAAACACAGCACACACACAACGCACACTCGCTAGGGTACACGATTAAGTATGTTGGTAATCAGAAGTGTAACCTCCATCTTCATCTACTACCTACAAAACGATCAATTTGAGCCAGGGCGGTAGAATCAAGACAGAAAGAGTGCAACTAGAGTCCCCCTCTCTCCAAGCTTAAATCATTCCTCTATCATACACGTCATATGTAGTATTAAGCTGAGCGTCAGGTACTATCAAAAGAGCCGTCGTTTGATTAGCAAGCTCACTATTGCGTGACGACCCATAGACCTTGCCTTGACTAGATTCGTGTAGTTTATGAAGGCATGGCCTGTTAAAGAACCCTGATATGGATCATCTACCCGTTGACGATCTGTGGGTCTCCTGCGAGGCTGTGCATATGCTCTCAGGGTCAAGCACAAGCTCGAAAGGACACTTCTTTTTATATATCTAATAGGTACCCGGCCTGCCCGGCATAGGCTCACATACATATATGGATGCCGTTTCCACCCTTATTGAGAGCAATACCAGAAGGCCCGTGTCCGTAGCGTCGGTAGAAGCCCTATTCATTCGTTTAGGTCAATTTCTTTCAGGTTAAAGATAGTACTCATTCCGGTAGTTAGTTGTGCATAACCTGAAAGTCGCGTTTGTCTAACAGAGAAAGGTCTCTTCTTAAAGCTATTTACATATTAGGAGTTCCTCCTACTCAGATGTCTACATACTTGCCTGAAGGTACTAAGCTACCTACAGCCCATGCGAGCCGAAAACTAGATCTAGATGCAAAATGATGTTCTGCTTGAGCATTTAGCGTTACTTCATTATCAAGCTATCGAGCCAAGTATATACTGGTACTTTGACATCTATATAGTGATACATACCAGTGCTATTTGTAAAACAGAGCATAAAAGTACCTTTCAAACAGATTACACCTTGTATATTTGCTTAATCTATCAACTCTAAACTACGTACAGAGCTAGTGCATATCAGTATATTAATTCGTAGTATGGGTGAAAGACACTGTTCTTCATAGCTGTAAGCCCTTTAGCAATACACGTAATCAGTTCGGCAAGTGATAATTATAAGCGAATTTTCCTAAAATTCAATAAGCCGTTAGGACTAAATGCTCTCATTACAAGTTATAGGAGAAGTACTCTAGTGAGTACTAGTATTGCTACCTTCTTATTTCTAACGAATTCTGTCGCAAGTCTATTTGTTAGAATGTCACGGAATAGAACTGCAACGCTAAACCACGACACTACCTACAAAAGTAGAACGTTGTCAAGGTCGGGAACCTTGACCGTATGCAGCCACTTATAGGCTCATAGATAGAACGAGAAATACAGTAAGTAATAGCCATATATTATCCGTAAGACTACTACTTACCAAGTCCAAAAATATCTCTAGATCCAGAACCTCAACTCGTTACAACGGTAATACATAACTTACCAGCAACTATAAAACCCAGGCCCTATGTAGTTGCTAACATTCCACTATTTATTTTTATACGCATGCTACCATCCACTTAGTAAACTGAGCATAAAGGAAATAGATAGCAGTTAATCCCGCCATAGTGACACCCGATGTCTCGTTAGGACTTGGCATCGTTTTCTCATTCACTTCTATTAACCTATATTACTATGTCTAGGAGTGACCTTATAAGGGGGAGAATCGCCTTGATGTCAATAACTTGCTCATAGGACTACTAAGAATCCCTAGATGATTCACAGCCCTGCCCAAGACCTGCTAGCTTTTTCACGGAGACGGCTTAGAGAAAGGAAGTACGTGGTCTTCCCGACCTGGATGTTCATGCCCTGTTAAGAAGGACTCTATTTGGCTACCTAGTTTGGCGGGAAATGTATACGACGCTCTACATAAATTTACGATACACAGATGACCGGCGTAGCGAGCCACCTACAGGTTCTCCGGATATTATATCACAAGCACTTCGGTGAGGCCAAAGCGAACCAGACCAAGCCAAGCTCGTATCCTTGCTGAGGCAACTTCTTTACAAGTAAACCTGACACAAGTGACATTATAACAGGGGGGAGGGATTTTTTCAGAGCTGCAGCACATCCGCTATGTAGTCTCGGGTATCATGGTTGCAGACAATGAGAACATAACAGTTGTCTAAATCACGACGTATATTATCAAGGGGCTGACGAGGTCGACTATAATCATGGAAATATGCGTTTCCTACATTCATTTTCTATACTCACTTTAACTCGAAATTGATGCAAGATTTTGTTGACTTCATCGACGTTAAAATAGTAGCGTTTGGCGGCGACGCCTCTCTGCGCATTCGTCGCCATGGTAGGGATATAACAAAATGCCTCGCTTACCTATCTTTGCTAACATTAGGACTAACTAAGAGTCAGAAGTTGAGTCCCCTTTAGATGAGAACCGTGCCGTCAAACCAGCCTATAATATGCCTATTATCTATGTCTGTATAGATTAAGCAACACTAACAGGACAGCATCTTCAATGCAATCCCAGTAGATCCTAGGAAGATTGGGCTGTGTAGGACAATAGAGTGGGCTTCATCACAAAATAGGCGATCTAACTATGGGTTACGACAAGGGACATAGCTATATATTGAAATGGAGTGCTGTGCTCGAGAGAGATAAATGATATAACCTTAAAATATGAGCGAAGCATTGCGTCCCTTCTACTGCATCCTCTAGTAACTCAGAGGTGTAGCTAGGTGGTATGGTATATAAGTTAGATGAAATAGGGGGTTCACTACTGCCCTTAGGATTGACAAGTAATTCATCGTAAGGCGCCGTCGTAACCTCAACCTTCTAATATAACGAGTGCGCGTTGTATGCAGTTCCAGGGAGTCTTATTCCTTCTCAAGTATCGGGATGCTTTAACTAAGCAAAACACACAAACACACACACAGACATATATATATCTCAATACACATCAGCGGCCCGAACCAAGTAACCCCTCAATATACCGATTCGTATCAACCCCGATCCCCTGCGCAAGCCGACTAGCGCCATCCGCCCACCCGCCGCCGCCATTCTCCGTGTACGAGCCAGCCCCCCTGAAACCCGCGTGCTCGCCCGCGCGGCGGATGAGGAAGATCTCCTTGCTGACCGTCGGCCTCGCGCGGGAGGCGTCGCCGCCGCTGCTCTCCCGGGTGTCGCTCTGTCGCGACGTGGACGCCCTTGGGTGGTCCTCGGACGCGCTTGTAGTGGTGGGAGCGGTAGTGGTGGTAGAATTTTCCGATTCCGGGTTTGGAGGAGGAGGAGGGGAAGGGGAAGGAGGAGGTTGTGCTGCGACGGTGTCGCGCTCCATGATGCGTGTCCAGACGACCCACCACCCCCGGTTTGTCTTGCACGTCCGCTCGAGCTCCGAGGGCTGCTTGAGCGTGGACGCGTGCATGTGCAGGATTTGGTTGTGGGTGTTGACGGCCTCGGCCCGCGACCAGACGGGTGGTGCTGCCGTCTCATGCAGCATCTCGGCGGGCGTGGGTATGCTCGGTATGGTAGAATGGATCGTCATGGCCTTCTCGTCCCAGACGAGGTCGAATATGTGGGACGCTTTCTCGCCCACGTCTGGTTTGTCTGGCCGGTAGCCCGTGGACACTGCCAACGGTTTCCGCAGGGGCGCGAGTTGGTGGTGCAGCGATCGGTACAACCCGTCCCATGCCAACGAATCTGTCCTGTTCCGGAAAAGAAACACGAATACAAATGGCTTGTTGACATATACGACCACGCGCATCTTCTGCGTTTTGTTACCGTCTTGGCCGTTGAACTGGGAAATAGGATTCGGATGATCCGGGTTGCTAGATTCTGGCGAGGTTAACTCGTTGCTCTGGCTACCTAAGTCCTCGACTTGCTGGGCTTCTGCCCGCTCCTCGCCATCGAGCTCTACTGTGAGTGTTCGAACAATAATCCTAGAGTTGTATCCTGATATTTCGACGTCGTCGCTGGCGGGCTGATTTCTACGTTCGGCCTCGTCGGCGTTGGACTCTTCCATATCCCCCAAGAGTCCGATAAGATAATGCCCGGAGGCGTCAGAGGGTTTGTGCGAGGCAGATTCAGTGACATTGGTGGATTGAGAAGCCTCTTTCGTGAGTGTGCTTGGTCGCGCTTCATTCTCAGAACCACCCAAACTCCAGTGCGTGCCATAACCCATCTTAAGGTAGCTCATGAGTTTGTACACATTACCCTCATCGGGTGTCCCCTCGTCCCGTATAGGCTCACTGGGTTCTGGCCCAGCGGGTTTCTGCGGCGTTGGATCATGAGCCGGCGAGCCATGGTCAGAGGTCGCCGTCTTGTCACTAGGCTGTGGCTGACTACCACTGCTGTGCGTCGTAAGGGGATCCGCTCTTTGCCTCCTTTTAGCTTGTCGTGTTGATGTTGGACTATCCTTCACGCCATATGCATTTTCGCCCCATGAATAAATGTCTTCCATCCAGTACGTGATATCACGCAGCGACCTCCTAGATAAGGCGCCAACTCCTAGGAAAATCGCGCCGTCTTCAGCCCCAGGTTCTTCTCCTGCCCCTAGCCATGGCAGCGAAGGCGTACCAGACTTCTCATCTTCTGTGGGCTCCGCGTCCGGCGCGGCCTCGGGGGGACCGAACCTCGAGACGACCAGATCTGTTAGGCCCTCTATTCTACCTACAAACCCCTCAAGCACCTCTCTTTCGCCGCTGCCGCGATTTTCTTCGCCCACGCCCACACCAAGCTCGCCGCACGCTGCCATCTTGATGCCCCTATAGATGTTTCTTGCGGGGTTGCCATGGAGCATGACATCCCACGTAGCCAAGAAAAGATTCCAGAACCGACCCAGTAGCCTGACAAAGTTGGATCGCCTTGATCTGACAAAGAGCGCACTTAGGGATGATGCATGGTGCAGCAAGAATACAGAGTGCGCGCGCAACAGATCTTGCATGAGCAGTGTGCTTGGTTTCAGTTCCCGTGACGAATACTCGACATTGTCCGGCTGTTCATCTGTCTTCCCAGGACCCGGTGGCCCGAGTCTGGGAGGAAGGGGTATTTTGGCCAGGTCGATAGACTACATGCAACAAAGGAGAGAAGCCAAATTAGTATGCATCTGCTACAACGGAGTTCTAGACATGTGTGTCTACCTACTGCTACTATCCACCAGCCGGGTTCGACCTCCTGCAGCACCACCCGCGTCTTCTCGGTCTCTATGGCACTGACTGGCTCGCCATTGGCAAAGCCACGACTGAATTCGACCATGCCCTGAGCCAGACCAATCTGACGTAGCCGCTCATTGCGTTCCTCCTGTGAGACATTGTCTGCTGGCTTCCTGTGAGAATGATGATGACGTCGCTTTTGGGATTGGCTAGTGACGGAGGCGTAGTAGACGATCTGATCATCCATTGTCTCGTCGGTTGCCCCGAGAGACGGGTTGAAGATGGCTAAGAAGCCTAATTGGGCAGGCACCACGCCCATCTGGCTGACCATAGCCGAGGTTGCCATGGCCAAGGCTCCCAAGACGAGGGAGACACGAAATGAAAAGTAGTAGCTAAAAGAGTAAAAGGCTGGCAAAAAAAGATACTATAATATGCATAAGGACAGACTATGCGCTGTCACTGCTGCTATAGCCCGATTAAGACGAAGCGTTTTCGAAGCGTGAGCCCTCCAGATCAGCATCAGCATCAGTATCAGTATCAGCTGCACAACTACGCATGATACAGCACTGTATCGGTGAATGCCAAACCTTCTAGCCTGGGGACTGCTCCAGGCAGGCCCAAGAAAGCCAAAAATACGAGCAGTACGTACCTGGGAGTAGGGAGAGTTTGATTACGAGTAAGTGAGATGGTCATCTATTACGATAAAGTAGGTAGATAGGGATGCATAAGCTAAGCAGGTAGAAGGAGGTTGGCTCATCGAAAGATGCTCGTTTAAAGCAATAGGTATAGATACTAAAAATATACATAGTACTGTAGTGTGCACATAGTGCTGTAAACACCTAATCTAGGTGAAGTACTTACCTATGATGCCCCACCGACTTACGTCACAGCTATTATACGGCATACCTAGGTACGCAGTAATCGACTCGCAATGTCACCTAAGTATTCAACTACATATTCTCTCTTAAGTGGGTTGAGAATCATAATTCTCATCACGAAGGGTCGGTTCGAGGTACCTGTCACGGCTATGATGTGTCCCCTTTTATAAAAAAAAATGATCTTCACTTAACAGTACAACACAGTCGTCATAGCCCAAATTCCCAGTCCAGCTGTCCCTAAATCGCTGGATGCATCGGCCAACCGTGTCTGGCTGACCAGGTGGTATAACTTGTACAACCGTCCGAAAAATAATCCAGCAGGCATCCCTACTGTTTTCACCTGACGCCGCCTCTTAATGCTAATGAACGCCTTTGGCGTCGGGGTCGTGAGAATCTCTATCATTTGACCAGGCGAGAATAGTAGACTACACCAGCACCCTCAAATGTTACGAGAGTACTGCTAGTCCTCGCCTTCCCCTTCTCCCTGACAAAAAGAAATAAAAGAGCCGTGTGGTGGGCTGTATGATTGGAAGCTAGAATCCCACCAAAACATTTCCACTATGTGGATATAGATCAAAGCAGCAAGCAAACAATCCCGTCCCATTTATCATAATTACTCCAATATGAACAATAGCTGGCCAATCTACCAGCCTAAAAGAAGCCTCTTGCTTCGGGGGGATGAGCCGCTACCTAATGGTCATACCCTGCACCGCGTTGCCATGGGCTATATCGCTGTTAGTCACCGTTGGCCTCAATCTAGGGTTGCGAATGAACTTACCTTGCGTTGTGTTGCTGCCTGAAACTTGTAGGGGTGGAGTTGTTTTGCGCCCGGAACGCGGCCGCCGAAGCAGGGCCATATGGGCTTACTGATCTATTTGAACTACCGTTGGCGGGGAATAATGGTACAGACGGGTCTATGGGAGACCGGGGTGGGTTCTGGTGCTGATGCCCCTTAGGTTCGGGGGAAGATCCAATAGGCATGCTGAGACGCGAGCCATCTGTTCGGCGCCTCATTGAATCTGAGGATATCGACTCGTTATCGTCGTCAAGGTCGAGCCCGGGCTTGTAGTATCCTCCAGCTTTGCGAGCAGTCGCGGCCAGGGCGTCGAGTTCCGTGGTGCCCGTGAGTTGAGACTGTGACTTCATGAACGATGTTCGGTCATCTGCCATGAACTGATAACGTCCATCAGGATTCTTGCGGTAGAAGACTAGCGCGGTCGAAACGATGACCATAATCAACAGAACAGTCGCAAAAATGGCATTGAGGAAGAAGAGAATCAGGCCAATAACTCCATTGACGAGAGCAGGCTGGTCGAAGACATCGGAGAAGATCAAGAGGAAGATAGCGTTGATGAAGTTGACAGCACAGATAGAGATGTTAAACGAGTTGGTGCTCTTGTCCATCCATGGTCGGAGCACACTGACAGCGATGAGAGCACCGGCTTCGATCAAGAGTAGTCCGATTGCCTGGACATTGCCTTTACCTTGGGCAAATGCGATGAAAAGCGACTTGACAAAGGTGTAGCCAAGAACCGGGATCACGAAATAGTAAGCAGAGGCCCTGAATTGAACGTAGAGGAAACCCCATTTATTCAATGCGTGGGGGTCAGAGAACAGGATGTACGCGGGATTGCGGTGCATGGCAACTGAGCGACGTGCGATGCGAATGACCTTGAAAGCAGCCCATCCGAGCGTGACCGTCATACCGACTAAGAAGAAAATCGCCAACACGACTTCAGCGGGAGAATCGACTTGGGTGAACTCCCATAGGCACAGGATCGTCATCTGTGGGTAACCGATGAGTGTCAGTCGGAACAGAATTCCCTTGAGAATGGTAAGCCATCCATTGCGGAACTCGAGGAAAGTGTCGCTCTTCATCCACTTCTTCTTGGCGGCCAATTCACAGAAACCCTTGAATGCAGCCACACCGCCGACAGTAAAGACAACAAGCAGAGAATAGAAGACGAGACCAGTTAAGAACAGGTTTGTCGACTCAATACCAGCCCTGAATGCAACACGCTGGATACCATAGACGATGTAGCTTCCTGATCCTGTCGTGACATTGCCGCGTTTCATCAAGGCGCTAGCAGCGCGCGGAAGAAGAGCTGCAGATCTGCGGTAGACACCAACTGCTGCAGCGGGTAAAACTGACAGCGCACGCTTTTCAACTTGAACGGAGACGGTAGTTAGAGAGTCAAAGATGGTAGAAGGGGTGCCACCAGTAGCCCGCTGGTACCAGGTAAAAATATCTTGCATGAAATTTACGTTGATAATGCCCATAGTCCATTGAAAATCCTGTGTCCAGGACTGAACAACTGGAGGGAGATGGACACTCATCATGCCGAGAATAGCTTGGGCTTGGAAGAACCCGAAGAGGGATAGGGCACCTGACGCAATGTGAGCAGCAGCGTTGGAGTGACCGAGGCCGTTGAGGACAGCAGACGAGCAGAGGACCAGGCCAGCAATGATGGCAAGCACCCATTTCACGGCGAGGAGATCAACGGTCTTGCCGTTTGAGACGTCAGCCTCGACACAGGCCACACTCTCGTAGGTATCCGTCTTGTTCAAGACAACGCGAACAGTAGCATCCAGGTCGGGGAATGTATAGGCGATTCCGGGAATTTGGTCGGCGGCAGAGGAGTCGACATCGAAGTTGAATTTGAGGGAGATTTTACCAGCAGTCATAGGACAGAGACCGGCTAGTCCAAGCGTGCAGGGGCTGAGACTCTGGCTGATGATCGAGTAGCCATAGGCGACAACATTAATATCAAAGGTGACGTTTCCCTCGATAGACGATGTGGCTACGACGTTAATGGAGGCAGAATTATTGTGTGGCGTGTATACGACATTGAAAAGACTGGCGCTGAACTGCGAATCGGTTTGGCAGGAATTCAGCGAGGTAGACGAGAGCATGGCCTCTGCCGCAGTACTCGAGTGCACTGCGGCGAGGGCGGACAGCAATAATGCTGGCCGTACGTAGGGAAATCGCATGATGGTGGAGGATCGAGGTCGTCGTCGTTATGGTGAAACGGAACTGAATATTAGGAATACGGTGTATGCAAGATATTCTCGCGGTGTTATCGATTATATCCCTTTGCTACGGGGACTCCTTCGTTGGGTTTAACTTGAAAGAATGTGAACAATCAATTACATTGGTCAAAGGCTGGTTGGCCTAAGATAAAGAAACCGTGGTGGCTGGGTGTGCCTTCGCCCACGTAACCAAATACACGCGAAACCGTTGCGATGTTGTCCGGGTTTGCGAGCGAGCGAGGTCGTTAACCAAGCGGATATTTTCGTCCCTTCGCCTCGTCGATTGATTTTCGAGAAAGGAAGTTACTTTAACTGCGTAATTGTAACAAGCGAGTGTGTCTACGTGTTGTTTCGAAGAGTCGACGAAAAAAGGGGTCGAACTCGGTTACGAAGTAGAGTCGACGAAGACGACGAAGGACAACACGACAACTCCCCTTCGCAGAACGGGATGATTGATAGTCGTGATGTAATCGTCGACGAAGATCGGAAACAAGTCGAAGAGGTCGAAAGCGTCGAAATTAGTGGAGGGTGGCAGAAGAAGAGAAAATGGGTTTCAGAGAGTGACTTTGGTCGGTGATGTAGGAGTGCTTGTTGGTGGATGTACTAAGAATCTAGGAGGATGAAGATGAGCAGTGAGAGGCGAGCAACAAGTCCTCTGGGGGGACAAGAAAGGGGATGGGTGGGGCGTGCATAGATCGGATAAGTGGGACCAGAGAGACCCGAAGAGGCTAGTGACTGACAGATCTAGCAGGTATAGAGCAGGTAATGCACTGTACTGTGTTCTGTACTGTTGCCTACTTACATAGAGTGGCGACGGGCCGTTGCGGCAGTGCGCCAGGAACTGAAAGGAGGATTTGATATATCTAGTTGCACAGTCTACAGCATGCTACCCTGCTGTATTCAGTTGTAATCTCGCAATTGAAGGAGTTCGAGGTGTAGCTGGAAAGAGTATTTTAGGTATTATCTATACAGGTACGCTACAGATGGAATGTCAGGTAAATTACGCGTCAACCTGTAACTCCCTGAGAACATTGTTACAGGTAGGTACGTACTGCTTATGAGGTACACAGGCGCCAAAATCAATTGTTAATGACTCGCCTTACATACATATGTACAGAAGGTATCCCTCACTACATTCATAGGGTGCCGAGATTCCGCGCCAAAAAACACTAACCTGGCCAAGTGGTTGGCACTCGTGTTGCTGACGTCGAGGGGCCAGGCCATGTTACCGTTTATCAAATGTTACTATGGATTTGATTGGATCTTCATCAATCGACAGTGGAATACTCTGTACGACTAGGTAGTGTTTATACGCTAGGTAATAGCATACAAAACAGGCGCAAAACAGGTTGTGCAACTCAACTACAGTACCTATGTCACGATGGTAACAATTGCATCATAGCGTATGCATAGCGTAGTTATGCTGTAGAGCACCTACAGCAAGTTCTGCGCATACTATGTACATGTGGAGGTATTACCGCGTATAGGATTCTTCTCGGTCGGTCACCATCCACGACCTCGTATACCTACATACGCTCTACAGGTGTACGCGTAAAATGTACGAGAAGGGGGGGTCTAAAATTCAATAAAAAAAAGCCGAGACAGTCGGGCTCATGACATTAGCAGCAGATGCAATTCTAGCAGTCAGCGGCCTGGGCATTTTCCCAGTCTGCGACACGGCATGTTTGGGAGGACAAATGCAGAGCCAATAGCGTGCCTTGGAAGGTGGCATCCTCATTTCATCTCATGCTACCCACCGCAGCACTGCCACCCTCGGCTTCGAACCGCCCGGGATGGCGGATGGGCGACGCGTGCGTACCTACATACTGTACTCCGTACCTGAAGACACTAAGAATATCTTACAGTGTACTAAACTGTGTCCACATTAGGCACTGGGCTATGCCTAACTGGGGCAGTAGACAGCCGCCAGCCATTTGCGTAGGACGGCGCCTACATCACGGCGCATAGCGGTAGGAGACTAACACTTTTTTACCGGGCATCTGCTACACTACACTACCTAGTTGCACCGCCAAGACATTATGTAGTTCAAAACTCTACTTTACGTATCTGCAATGAACGACACTTATCTGGATAACACTTGCATCAACCGGATTGTTCACTAGTTAGATTTAACAAGGTATAGAAATATAAATCGTAAAGCACCTATCACCAACCCAATTATAGCAACGATGATAAAAATACATACATAAATCGGCGCTAGCAACGCAGGGCGAGCCCTTCTGCTTCTGCAACCTGCACGCACAAGGTACCTTACCTACGCATCCGCATAATCAGGATCAGGATGATTCCCCCATTCCCGCTCAGCAGCCCCAGCCACGGCCAATCTGTCCGCATCCGGCTCCAGCTCGAGCACCACGACCTCGTTCCCCGCCGCCCGCAGCACCGTGCCCGGCAAGTACAGCGACTGCTGCGGCCCGACGACCCAGTACCGCCCCAGGTTGAACCCGTTCACCCACGCGTTCCCCTTGACGCCCCCCGGCACCGCCAGGAACGTGTCCCGCAGCGCCGGGTCCGTCTCGTCGTCTCCGCCCGCGTCGAACGTGGCGCGGTAGAAGACGGGGGGAGAGCCGGCTTTGATCGCGTGTGTGTTTTGCCGCTGTTGGGGGTTACTAGGCGGGGATGAGGATGGGGATGGAGGCGTGTCGAGCGGTAGGGAGTGCATGCTCCAGCCCGACAGCACGTCCGAGCCGATCGTCACGTCGCCCCGGATCCCCTTGTACGGGTCCTCGAGCGCGACGAACGTCCCGGACTCGCGGGACCAGTAGTCCACGCGTCCGAGGTTCTCGACGAGGAGCTGTAGCTTGTCGCCCGGCTGCAGCGACACGGAGACCTGTGCCGGCCGGGAATACGTGCTGTCGATCACGCCCTTCTTGCTGCCGTTCACGTACACGATCACGCGATCCCTGGCGCGGTCACCTGGCTGCAAGTTGCCGCTGAGCGTGGCGTTGGCCGTGTGCTCGTAGAGAACTAGCCCGTACGCCTGCCCCAGCTCTTCCATTGTCAGGGGCGTCTCGTTCGCTCTCGCCTCGCCAAGCGTGTCGAACAGACCAACTAGCGGCGTGAGCTCGAACTCGGGGATCTCCAACCGGGGCAGGTTCTGCGGCGGCTCAGGAACCGTGCCCTCGGGCACATACTTTAGAATCGTGTCCCGCAGGGCGAAGTACAGCTCGTTCGTGCGCCCGCTCTCGTCGAGCGGGGAACCGTAGTCGTAGCTCGTGGTGAAGCTCGCCGTGAAGTTCTTCCAGATGGCGCCGTTGGAGAAGCCGAAATTCGTCCCGCCGTGGAACATGTACAGCGAGATGGAGTTGTTGGCGCCCAGCACGTAGTCCAGGTCCGTCGCGAACTGCGCCACCTGCGCCGGCCGCCCGACGGTCGTGTTGTGCACGTTGGCCGCGCCCCAGAAGTCGGGCGCCAGCGTGTAGTACTCGCCGTCCATGAGCGGCCCCAGCTCGCTCGCGCGCGTCACGTACCGCTCGCGCGCCGCGAACCCGCTCCACTACAACCGCTGGAGTCAGTAATTACTCTTTTGCGTAGTTCTACAGCTCTCGAAACATGCTCCCGAGACATTTCGGGAGCTCTCAAGTTACTAGAAAGGGAAGAAAATGACTCCAGCGGTAACTCACCGGGTCCCCGTCGATCTCGGCCAACACGCCCTCCACCTCGCCGCCCGCCAGCGTCCAGTCCACGCCGCCGTCGTTGGTGTACAGCGGCACCTCGAAGTTGGCCCGCAGGATGTCCCGCAGCCCGGTCGTGTACACGTGGTCCTCGCCGTACGACCCGTACTCGTTCTCCACCTGCACCATGAGTAGCGGCCCGCCGCGCGTGACCTGCACGTCCTGCAGGTCCGCCGCGAGACGCTCTAGGTAGCTCTGAGCGGCTTTCATGAACTGTGCGTTTGACGAGCGCACCTGCATCCCGGGGACCTGTGCTAGCCACTGCCACACTTCGAATCAGTTGATACTTCCTTGCGTTGTACATTCTCAAAGTCGCTAGGGCAAGGGGGAAAACGACGTTGGGATTGTCTCACTGCTGGGAATCCGCCCCATTCGCGCTCGCCGCAGATGTACGGCCCCGGGCGCAGAATCACGCTCAGCCCTTCCTCCTGCGCGATGCGGAAGAACGCCGCGATGTCGTTGCTGATTCCGCTGACATGCTCACTTTCCCCCTCTTCTGCCCCGTTCTTCCATTCCCCGGGGCTCGGCTCCAGTAAGTTCCAGTACACGTAGCTGAATATCGTGTTGAGTCCCACTACAATCTTCCGAGTCAGCTTGCCATTTTCAGCGTACCATGTAAATGTTTCAAAACGGTGAGAAGCTTCTAGGACATGGGATTTGGCCCGAACAGGCGCCAGGAGTGCAAGGGGAAGACGAGCCCGCGAATTTATGTAGGTAAGTACTCACTTGCTCGCGCTTTGGCCAGCCGGTCCCGCCAGTACGCGGCCGGGATCCGCTGGGGATCCATCTGGCCCCCGATTATCACATAGGGCGAGCCGTGCAGGTAGAACGACGTCCGGTCGTACGTAAATGCCGGAGCCGGAGCCGTCAATGTTGGCGTTGGCGGCGGCGCTGAGGTGGATAAATTCGCACACGCGAGAACACCGGCGAGAAGCCCCGCGCACTGTCTGCTCCAGCGCATGTTTACAGACCTAGTAACGCACCGCACAAGTAGGTAGCTGTGGATCACCGACTCTTCATATATCGAGGGCCGTAGTTCAGGGCACCATTGCAGCTCCCGCAGATCACAGGACCAGACCCTGTTTATTAAGTACCCAAGGTATGCGATTTAAACTCGAGATAAGAACACTATAGTACGCATGTAGTAGGTCGCATCCCATCCCCGCTCCCCACGTCCCTCCCCACGCGCCATGACGAGGTCGCATCGACGAACCCCCTCTGCTCTGGATCCCGCTATGGGCGAGGAATCATGCTATCGCATTACAGCCGAGATCGTCGTGCTGAGCTGCTCCGTTCCTGATTCATCCGCGCGAGTCCGTCCGTCGCTACCCCGCTGCTGCTATCACACAGCCTATTCCCCAATCCTGATTCATAGGCGTGCCAATGAGGGACGGGAAGAGGGAGACAGGTCCTCGGAAATCAAAATCCTACTCTTGAGACTGCATGTAAGTATCTTGAGTGAGGTGTTGTGTTGTATTTTCTAAATAGAAACTAGCTTCGTCGCGAAAATGCGCGACTGTATTGTCCTACATGCTGGCTCATGAACATGTATATAGATGTATATAGATACGGCCTTGGCCGACCGTGTTGAAAGGTAAACTAAAACACCTGGCGCCAACTCTATGCCTGCGAGTCGTGCACTCCGGCCATGATAAATAATTGATGCCCGCAATGCTAAAGACGTGACTTCGCTATGCTTGACTAAAAATCTCCGTGCTCTCATTACTGGGCCTAGATAGATAGATGGAATTTTCGTAGTTTTTACTCTGGTACGTCGAAGATCTTCTCGACGCCCTTCCAATCGCCCCTACCTCTTTCTTCCCAGTAACTGTCTTTTCCGCTCTTGAATCGCCAGAGCTCTTCGCCATCTGGCGTGTCGGCCACCTTGTAGAACCATCTAGGCTTGTACTCCTCTCCGCTCTCTTCCACGTCTCGCCGTCTTGCGCGCTGCGCTTCCTCGAGCCTGACCTTCCATATCTCAGCCTCGTCCAGGTTCCCTTGTTCGGCTAGTCGCTGGTCGGGGCGAAGTCTAGTATCCGTAGGGGGTAGCCGGTTCTTTTCGACGTCTGTGATCTCGTTGAGACCCGCTGCGAAAGTCGTCATGCCGTAGGTGTTGGCTGCATTGGGGACGAGCTGGCCTGCCTTCCAGATCTCCTGCCCTGTGTTCTTACCGCCTTCAACCACCTGCAGGGATTTCGTCCATGTACCCGTCAGGCTGACGCCTGTAGGTGTGCCGTCTGGTCCGTACAAATCGACATGAACGTCTTCGCAGCGCCCTCCGAACATGCCTTTCGTTTTAAACTCAATGTTGGCCTTAGCGCCGGTCGACTCGTTCGATATCGTCATATTGCCAACCGGCTCGACGTACTTTTCGCCCATGACCACGTTTCGTAGAAACATGGTACCAATGTTCCACGAGTAAAGCTCCTCGGTCCCGTCCGCCAGGTGTAATGCTACACGCACACGTCCATCCGTAGTAATCTCGGCGCTTTTCCCCCAGAACTTTTGTCCTGGGGCTGGGCTTTGAGCTAGGGACCAATTCTCTGCATCAGCTTGCATAGCTAGGCGGACCGGGCGATGCGTGACCTTTTCCACGAGCAAGCGAAAGCTACTAGGCACCTCGCTCTCCGTACGAAGCAGTTCGAATGTCTCACCGAGAAGGGGATTGAATGGCTTGCGTATGGCTCGCTCCTTAGCACGATTGACGCTGAAAGAGGAAATAGCAAAAGCGGTTACGAAAAGGAGCCTGTCTCTAGGGATTTTCTGCCGGGCTGCTTGATCGAGGAGCTGTGCGTACTCTAGCTGTTCTGCTACTCTTTGTAACATGGAAGTTGGCTCATTGGCAGAGACAGGCATACTAATGGTACTAAGATCCTTGCCAACGTTTTTACGGACGAAAGCAATGAGGCTCGGTGGAAGGACAGTGGCAGGGGGGACAGTATTACGGCGATCAACGGCTATGTCGACGGGAAGGGGATGGAGAGTCTTTGGTCTCGATGGAAAGAGAGCTGCTACGCCGCTCTTGTCACCTAATTCCGTATCGCTCTCGATGGAAGAAACCGACGAGACATCGTCGATAGAGGCCTCGTCCGCCACCGACTCGGGAGACTCTGCATCGCTTTCATGGCGATCGATAACTAAGACACTTCCGCTGTTATTAGGTTCCCCTGCTTCTGCGTCAAAAAACTCATCGGCAGATAGCGTTGATTCCATGCTCTTTCTCATGGTTGAAGCCCTTGACAATGGCGACCGGCGTCTTTTGCTGTTGGCAATGACATTGGTAAAGTCGGCTACTACAAGATCCAAGTCATTTAGTAGTGCGGCACAATGATCTTCGGTGCTCCTCTCGGCTTGCCCGCCGCCCTTGGAGAGACGTTTGCGGTGATGACCGTTTGGCCTACCAGCGCCAGCAGAGACCGGGAGCGGCACAGCTAGAGACGATGACACTGCTGGTGCCAACACACCCGGCGTGCGGAGTGAAGCACTCGACTTCCTCTTCCAGAAGGGCCGCCTCTCGGGCTGTGGAGCGGGGAAATACTCCTCGCCCTCCTCGGATATATCTGTGTTACCAGGTGACAGGTGAGAACTCATGGGGCGCTGGGACTGTTTCTCGGCAGCCATGTCCTTGACTAGACGGCGAAGAGCGTCCCTTGTGCCTACTATACGGCTTACGAGGGTCTCAACCTGTTGCCAGTCTCGATCGGCCTCTTGCTGGGTATTCGGAGCGGGGGAATTTAAAGCGGGAGGCACGGTCAGTCTTTCACGGTTCATTCGGCTGGGCTCGGGGGCTGGTTCAACGCCCCTCGCAACTCTGCTAGCCCTCTCAAGAGCCCGCGCCCACTCCTTGAATTCTCTGTCGTTCGCTGCCCTTAGATGCCAGACCTCGGCACCCGAATCAATGGTGATTTCCCGTCTTCGTTCGTCAGCGGCTATGGCAGCTAGGCTAAGGGGGATGGCGCCCCTGAGGGCCGAGCTATTTGGGTTGTGATAGTAAGACAATGTACATGACGAGTAGTCCAGTGAGAAAAAGCGGCGTGCGTAGCCCTGACCCTTCTTTCTCCGCCTCTTATACAGAGTGCCTGTGTGATATGGCGATGCCGATGCCGAAGCTGCTGCATCGCCCCGGCCAGCACTCGACAGCGGCGTCTCTCCGGTAGGATGGCTATGGAGGCTCTCGGCGGAGTCGGCTGCGGTGGCGCCCAGGCGAGGACTGGGCTTCCCGAGGCTGGTCTTGCTGGCGGTGGCGGCGGAGGCGGCCTGCATGTTGGGCAGGTAGTGGGCGCCCTGGGGTGGTGCGCCGGTGGGGTATGTGAGGATGACCAAGGTGGCCGTCTTGGAGATCTGCTTGGAGAAGGTATTGTCGAAGATCAGGCCGAACATGCCTCCCTGGCCGGCGGCAATGTCGTGCGTGCCCATGGAGACCTTGTCGGCCTCACACTTGCCGTGCCACTTGACCAGGATGAAGCCCTTGCTGGCCAGTTGTTCGCGGGCGGTGCTGGCGTCCTTCTTGGCGAAGAGGCTGCTCTTGCCGCCACCGCCTCCACCCCCTTCGGAGCCATCGAGTTGTTCGAGCGAGCTGTCGAGGTCGCCGGCGACCGAGTGGAATTTAGTAGCACCAGAGCCGGGATGCTTGACTATGCCGAAGTTACTGCGAAGCGTCAAGAAAACACACGACTCCTCGTTAGCAAGCGATCCGAAGAGAGGGAGACGAGAGACGAGAGGAGACAGAAGGGGGGAAGAGGTTATTACATCGACTTCCTGTCCGGTTGAATGCTCCAAGACAGAGTATGGCCTTCCTCGACCTTCACCCATCGCACAATATAGGACTACAGGAGACGAGACAGGACGGTTAGCCAAAGGATGACGCGCCTCCCCAATTGTGATAGACAACGCCCAATCGCACCTTGCTATGAATCTCGAGACGCTCGATTCCGGCCATTTTCGATACCGGGTTTTGGGGCGTCGAGAAGTCGAAGAAGTCGAAGGGGTCGAAGAGGTCGAAGAGGTCGACAATGACGGATGGACGGAGGGACGGACGAACGGTTACGTCAGGTCTCTCGTCAGGGACTCGGGGGTGACAGGTACATATCGATACCGAATGCGAATCCGAGATACTGTATAAGTGGATGGCGGGTGATCAAAACAAGTCTTTTCGGAATTGTCGGCGCTGAGGTTTGCTTGTATGTAGTATGTAGGTAGATGTTAGGTTCGTTGTTTGTCTGTACGGTAGGTAGAAGATATAATAAGCCTAAGAGCCTAAGGAGGTAGTGGAAAGGACAATTAAGCCTTGGATTTTATCTATGCAGGTAGGTACGTAGAGTAATATGTGGTAGGAAGGGGCATAGCTAGGATTCTTAAAAGCAGGCAACAGTCAATTAGAAGTCAATCAATCTAATTTCTAGCTCAATTAAACACGTAAGACCGGTATAGTACCTACCTTACAGTCCTATACAGCATACAGCATAGGTAGTTCCTAGGTACTTTTATAAGGACCGCACCTACTCTGTAGACTGATGTCGGACGAGTAAGAATCGCGATGCCGATCATCCGCAGTGAGTGGGTGGGCTTACAGCAACCCAGGTCCCTAGCGTGCCTATTTTAGGTAGTCGAAGTGCCTAAGGCAGCCCCCAAGGCAGCTTGTAGGTATTCTAGCCTATAGCAAATCTCCAATTTAGCATGTGAAGCCAAAGTCCCGTCTCTATCATACTAATGTGTCCCGTGTCTACGCAACGACTTCAATAAATCTAAATTTTACTGCACTGCTGCCAAGCGACAGCGATTTAAACTCCGCGTATGTAGCTACTTCTCGCCTTTTGCGCTTCGGGTCAAACAAGGGTCATATCGAACATAATGAGATGAGGGGAGAGGTCTTTATCAAGTATCCGGGATCCTCCTCTTCGGGCATGCGCCACATATCATGTTGAACTAAAGACGAGACGCCATTGCCTAGTCTGCCTGGTCTATCTATCTACGGGATAGACTGGACTATATAGGTGATTACCGGTACAGAGTACACAGTCTAGAGTCTAGATATAGATAGGTCGGGTTGGGTAGGTACATGAGATAAGTATTCGCGCTCCCGGGCTCTCCGAGAAGTCCGGCTTGCTCTGCATTTTACTTATTTACTTACATACACCAAGGAGGAGTGCGAATGTGCTTTGCTAGTACGTGAGCTCAAGTAGCTAAGTACGTATGTTGCTACATACCGTGGGTCGTGGCACGCCATACATGGCTTGGTCAGCGACAAGCCCTTGAAAAGCCCTTGGAGAACGGGCGTCGCTATGCAGTAATAAAGAGCCGTATCGCGCTAGTACGGTGCTCATATAATTGGGAAAGGGGAGTGTAGTCTTTAATTCCTTCTACATTCGAGACTTGACCGGCCAAATATGAACCGAAGCTCGCGATGGCTTCATTTTCAGGGATATGTCGATTGTGACCTGGGTCAAGGTCTAGGTTTAACATCAAGGGGAAATGCGTCTTACATGCGAAATAGGCATACGCAGCCACAGCGAGGCCACCAATGGCGGCCCAGAGCGCGCGTGGTAGTACCCCTCATAGAGCTGTTGCTTCTCAGCCCAAGGTATGCTCCAACACTTGACACAAACATTCCATCTATCTCTCTATTCCGGCCGAGCAAATATGGCGGATCCGCTCTCAATAGCTAGTGGTGCGTTGGCCGTCATTACTGCGGCCCAAACAACTACTACTGCCATCTACAAGTTCATCCGAGACTGCAGAGACGCTCGCACAGATCTGTCCCAGATCACCGGAGAGCTATCAGAACTTACGGTGCTACTAGAACTCATTAGGGATGACAATGCCGCCGCCACAAGCGACTGTTTACCGAATGCGCTTCAAGTCCAGGTGCAGGCTATGTTGACTAGCTGCACCACGGCCGTGCAACAAATCGAAAGTACTCTCGCTAAATGCCGTGGAAAGCCTGGGCCATTGCGCTGGACCCTGCTCGAGAAGGACACGGTAGCGGCATCGAGGAGCTCTCTCGAGGCGTTCAAGAGCGGCCTCAGCCTTGCGCTTGAAACTGTCAACCTGTTCGTTAACTTTCACCTCTAGCCCCCCTCGTCCCTCCCTCTGCCTACCTACTTGCTAGATAGGTCTTTCGTAGACACCTGAGGCAGGCTAACACCCGTCCTCCAGATCCATGACGCGGGAGATAAATAATAAAACGGACATGATTCAAGATAGCACTACTGAAATCAAGCGCGATACTAGCCAAATACTGGATGAGATTTATAAGCTGCGAAATCAATTACCCCCCGGATCTCCGCCAGATCAGGAGAGACTTCGACTTGAGCACTGGCTTGACAGTTTGACTCATTATGCTGAAACTATTATAACTGCTGAAGAACTCGAGGGGGTTGAAGGTCAAGACGAGTCTGTCGATGGGGCTGGTAGTCCTCCTATAGCCCTCGTTGGAACGACAGACATGGAAAAAGGAAGCGAAGGTGACATGCCAAGAAAGCAGCCGCAGAGTAAGCGCATCCGAGGAGATCAGGGTGAGATACTTTGCCACATAGTAGCTTCGATGCCATGCAGTTCCCCTATCGTAGCGAGCGCGCACTGCGCGGCGCTCGATATGTGGGCGACGTTGCATCAGGATTGTTTTTTGAGATTGTGGTCACCCGAGAGGAGGGAACTTGTCGTGCTCTTGAGGGTTTTTCGCAAGTTACCCCAGTATCCAGATCCGCATGCGAAGACTGCCGTGTTTCGAATAGAGTTCTGTCTAGCGAGGTCTGAACTTATTCTTATTCAAGTTTTGCGTTCCCAGATAGAAGTCTGGGATTGGCAACGCAGCCACAGAGTCAGCTTAGCACGAGACGCACAGGCGATGGTCAGCCGATATAAAGTTGATTGGGTGAAATTCGTGCCTGGGTCTACCCTGATATATGCTGCCGATAGCGATGGCCGCATCATGATGGTAGACCTCGATGAACCATTAATATCTCAAGAAATATCGCTAGCTGGGGTGATAAGACGAGCCAGAGCATTGCTCTACTTAATAAGATTTAAATGTACTGCAGTCTTCTTCCTATCCGACAGCGAAATTTGGACCTTGTGGCAACCCAGATGGTCCGGGTTGCCTAGTTCCATATGGGTAGCTGAGATGGCTTATCTACCTGTGGCGTCTAATGACCAGAATGGCCAAAGAGCGTCTATTAAAATAAGGTATAACGAAGCTGTGATTGGGAACGCCTGTGTATCTACGAGCTATCGGATCCAGAGAGAAGGTGAAGGCATACCGCGTATCGTTTTTGACAACAGTACACGAAGGCTGTTGATTAGAGAGAAGGACGTCAGAGAGGGGCGAAACATGACTCTCGTTCTGGATTTAGCTACAGGCGCCAAGCTGTCTCGGTGTCGTGACTCCAGTGTTTGGAAGTTCATATATCTTAAGGACGCGTCCTACACACATGGGTACTCTGAGGATCTAAGTGCTACGACAATTAAGATAGTTTGCGTGAAAAATGGACGCGACCTGGGGGTGCTGCCTTTGTGGTCGGCATGTGCTACAGCAAAATCTGGCAAGCTCACTACTTGGAAACAGGATGGCTCGAATATCGAGTTCGGAGATTCCGAAGCCACTTTAGACGAACTTGAAATAATATAAATGTCAACTTTATTATCGGAAGATACTGACTATCAATATCGATAGACAATGAAGACTCGGTTGGTGGCGATTCAGAATATCGATGGCACCGGTGACAAGCAGCTCGGAAGGCCCCTGGAGCGAAGTGGTTGCGCTGAAAATGGCTCCACGGCCCTGCCATCTGCATCTCACTAAGCTCACCCGCCGGCTATGGCTAGAGTGCTCTGATAGAGTCAATCTTAAGGGATTCTAGAAGAAACCGAGGGATAGTAAGTACCCGGAGTTGTTAATGACAGCCGAGTTAGATTTTGAACAAGAGGCCGGCCTGACTAGACTACCTAGCAGGACGAGAAACCTCGCACGGAGTATACATAAATGGTCGAGGTTAGGAAGACGGTGACTGAGATGAGGTGTATGCTTGCCGAGAAGGGGAATTGTCTTATGTACGATCACACTTATTCAAGCCTGATATCACCGGCCTTTTAATTCTAACTCTTACATTGTGAGATACGTACTATTCATTCAATTCATCCAATTTATTCCCGTTGCTAGATGAGCAATAGCAAACACAATGGAGTACTATTTTGAACACCGGCAGGTGGCTAATAACATATTGATACAAAGAGTCATCTCACTAAAACTGGCAACACCCTGCCACAAGTAGATAGGCCTAATAGAGTCGTCTATCTCCTGCCCTGTTGCTGCTGTCTTGTGATTTCGCTGTTAAACCTCAGCTTGAAGCCATTGCAAAGAGCCCGCATGTCGGGGTACTGATTCTTCATCATCTCGAAGGCTTGGGGCACCACCTTGACGTTCCACATGCCGATCGGAGAGCTGCGGCTAGCCTTGAAACAGAGGTTGAAGTAGCCGGGATGCTTGGGATTTATACAGAACATGTAAATGGATCGGTTCGGGTTGGCGTCCGAGTACGAAGTTAACCAGCGTTCTGTAATTTGTTGTTAGCAAGGTCATAGGCAATGCGATAATGTGATAGACGATGAATCTGCTTACCTAAATCCGCCAGGCTTCCCTTCTTGAACTTCTCGTGACCCATCAATTCGTCGACTTTCTTAGCCATCGCCTTCACATGGTCTACGATTAGCTCGTCCAGATCGCTGTATTGCCATTTGCCGCCAATACGGAGTTGCCTTCCCAGTGTATACTCCGTCTCTTTGTCCAACTCAAGCACGTCGATATGTTGAAAGACACCATCCGCAACCTTCCAAGTGACGGTAAGGTGATCATGACCTTTCGACGAAGGACGTATAACTACATCTCCTGATGCTTGGGACCCAAGATACTCCTCGGCCTGCGTCGAGTTGAAAGTTCGGAATAAGGGGTGTTTAATGACTCGCTGTGTGCGTCCCGTAGCTTTGTCCTTCTCCTTCATATCCTCCTGGTCCTGGTCTTCCAATCTAGTGTCCCAGGTGCCGCTATGCTGGTCATATTCTGTGGGTCGCTTGTACGGTTTCTGCACGACTTCCCTACGCACTGAGAGTTTTGCGTGGAAGTCTGTGCGGTTGATATCGATGAGCTTAGCCTGGATAGTTTGGCCAACGTGTATTGCATCGCGCATCGACCCGTTTCTCAAGTTAACATCGTGCGCTTCAATCCGTCCTTCGATACCACAGTCTAGCTTGGCAATAGCAAAGTCCTCCTTCACTAGGCGTACGTTGACGGGAATGTTCATGCCTTCTGCGAGGGAGTCTTTTGTTTCGCCAGTAAACATGACGAATATCTGGTCAGGTGAAAGGGGAGCAATTGGTCGCCGTAGCTCTTCATAGGGGACTTGTAATTCTGCCCGGATCGTTTCCAGGGTAGCACGCTTTCTTTGGTTGAAGTTTTTCTCCAGTTGCTCTGCGTATTCTTCCAAAATCAATTCATTGACTTTCTCCTGTTCGTCGTCTCTAAAGAGCTTGCGAACAATAGCCCCAGGTCCATTTTCATCCGTTTCCGCCTTAACGTCCTCTTCATCCAACTCTAAAGCATCCGCAGCCATCTTGCGACCAAGTTCGTAGTCTTCAGGATGCACACGAGTATTATCCAGGGGTTCTGATGTAGGATTGGTAGAATCGAACTCGATTGATAGGAAACTGGCACAGTTGTTCCAGACACGAGGCCCCACAACAGGTAGCTTTTTGTTGTCAGGGTCTCCTACCAGTTCCTCGCGGGTATTGACAACACCACCGTTTGTGTTGATAGTTTTAATAACGCTAGTAGCCTTTCGGGGACCAAGGCCAGCAACATAAGGAAGCAGATTTGCTGTGTACGGGTCACTAACGGCCTCGTTAATGTCGACGCCGCAAAGGTTAACCATGTCAACCATGGATGTCTCGAGGACCTTCCATAGCTTGTCTTGCGGGAGGAGGTGCTGACACGGATTGTAAAGCAGCGTAGCTACGTCTTTTCCTAGGGCGGCATATTCCTTCATGGGGTTTTGAAGATATTTAGCTAAGGCGATGCAATATCTCGTCACAGAGCTCAAGGTAGGGTGTTCTGCCTGAGCTCGCGGGCTATCTTTGTAGAGGCGAGCTACTTCATCGTTAACGACAATTATGTCGAGGGGGTCAGTGCGGTAGTCATCCGTCTCCGTATCGAGGTACTCGGGGCCCATGAGACGCTTCTCTTGCACGAGCGACTCTAGGTCCCGAACGAGCCGGTGTGTTTCAGTCGAAAAGCCGGAGACGGCGATGAGGTCCGGCTTCCGGTGCTCGATGAGGTCTGCAAAAGCCTCTCGCTGGCCTTCGTCACGAGCAAGGCTTACGAATTTGCCATGGTCAACAACTCGACCATCCTCTTCGACCCAAGCCCAGAGTATAGGGTCTCGGTTCGGGTCGCCCATTCCATTTGACAAGGCGAGCACGCGTGGTGTAGTACCTAAGATCATGCCCTTGGGTTTCAAGGGGGCTTGGTCAAGTCGTTTTAGGTATTCCTCACGGCAAAGCTTCAAGATTTCCTCCTGACATGCTGTCCGAAGTGAATCCTTGACCCCTTTCACGACGACCCTTTCGAGCTTTGGAAAAGCCAGGTCGATGACCTTTTGGCGCTCCTCATTCCAAGCGTCGGCGAGCTCACTGTAGTTATCCGACGCAAACTCGGCGTGCAGCTGCCGGCGGAATTCTCGCTCGTTCTGCAACCGCATTGTCACCTCGACCAAGCCCTCCTCCTCGGCTCTCATCATCTTCAAAAATAGTTCTGGGCGGCGAGCAAGGTCTCCAATAGTCTGGTTGATAAGATACTTGATCTCATAGTACGGATGTGCATCGTCGATTCTGCGGAGACCTTTGTCGGTTCTATGACAACTGACCTCGCCCATCTGATAGTACTGTGTTCGGAAATGCTTGCGCATTCTTGGGCTCATGAACAATTCCTCTGCATATGTCTGTCGCGCGTGATATAAGACCTGGTCACCGGTTGGGAAATCGGCATCGGTAAGGCTATCAGCCAAGTCAATCGGCAAGCTCTGTTCATCATCTGCGATGACCTTTTTGCCCTCTCGAAGGGCATTTTGAGCGAGCCTATCTGGGGTTATGCCGTATGCCCTGACCATTTTGTAGGCTCTAGATTTCCGCACCCGGTCGAAAACAGAGGATTTTGCGCCGGGCCGTTTGGTGGCCTTGGTGTTTCCATTCATCGCAGCGATGTCCTTAAGCTGGGGCGAGTACTGAAAGTTGATATAGTCTTGAAGGTCTTGGAGTTGTTCCATATCTATGGCCTGTACTAACATTTTCGGGACCATGTCGTCTTCGACGTTCGCGACGGCTTTTAGGTTATCGTATGTCTTCTCGAGAGCATTTCGTTTTTCGATAAGTGAGCGAAATTTGATATCTAGCTCCAAAATGCGCCAAAGATCGTCTTGCGTGAGCAGCTTCTCCGCATTCACAATATACTCGGGGGCTTCCGGGTCGTCGCGGTGCTCGGGGTTTCGCGTCTTGCGAGCATGGATGAGATAATCCTTGCGATGCTGGAATACGTAGGGTACTTCAAGCTCTTCGACGACGAAGAATTCGAGTACTTTGCCGACGGCCTTGTGGAAAGGGACCTGCAAGTCGCTGGCAAGTTGCTTCTTCGGCCACATGAGGTTGGCAATCCAGTGTGATTCTTCCTTGAACTGGTCGACGGAGATCTGTAAATGCTTGAAAGGCTTGCGATCGAGTTGGAATCGCTCAGGCTCGTCGGTGAAGCGGATTTCGTTGTCTTCGTCGGTCAGGAGCTTCTCGGCTAGCTGGGAAGGCTCGAAGACATCTTTGAGTTCGAGGGTCTGCTCTTCCTGCTTGCGCACTTCCTCGTCCTCCTCGACGTCGAGGGCCCAGTCGTATTCGGCGCCGTTGCCGAAAATGGCATCCATGTCTTCCAAGGCATCTCTATCAAGTCCGGTGCGGTCGATGACCCTACCGGATATGCCCTTGTCACGGGGTCGAGCAACCTCTTCGTCCTCTCTCTGGCGCTGGAGTTCGTCTTCGTCTTCGGGATAGTCCTCCTCGATGAAACCCTCGAATTCGTCGGCGGCCGCGCGGTTCGATCTTCCTCCGTAAGGGCGGTCTTCGACGACCTCTTCGTCCTCGTCTGAGAACATCTGGTCGAGTCCTCGGCGTTCGGTACCGCGTGCTTCATCTTCCCGATGACCGCGCTTGAGGCGCTTGAATTTGCTCTTTTTTTATCATGTTAGTTAGGATACTATTACATTATTTCGAGATCTGAGGCCTGTCCATCCTGAAGTGTATGTAGCTATGGTCTTTCTGGTACGTACCTGAGAGGGTTGTCTGCGTTCCCAGTCCCCGATGGATTCGCCAATGAGGTCCAAGTCTTCCTCGTCCAGCTCCTCCTCCTCTTTCCGTTCCTGGCGACGCTTGCGCTTTCGTCTCTTGCGTTCCTCGTCCGAGTTCTCGTCGATTTCTTCGTCATCTTCATCTTCGTCGACAATGAAGCCTTCGCGGACCTGTTTGTTTGTGCGCCCGTGATTAGTGTCTATGCTCCTACAGAAGTTCCAAGCCACGATAACAGCGGCAACAAGACATAAGACGAAAGGGTGGCTTTCGGTACCTTCTGCATTTCCTCCTCGTCATCGTCATCGTCGTCTTCCTCGCTCGAGTCATTCATGTCCTGGTTACGGTTCCGATTCTTCTCACGGGCCTCGCCGGTTTCTTCGTCAAAGGACTCGTCATCCTCCTCGTCATCAAGTTCGGCTTCGCCGATGACCAGGTCTCTCATGGAGTTGCTCATGTTGTTTGAAGAGAGTGGGCGAGGTATAATATTAGGCCGATCGGGCACAATCGATAGGACGCGGGCGCGGGCACGGTCGATCGATGGTGGCCAATTACTAAAGCGTTGAAGGATGAATGGAAGATGAAGAAGGAACCAGGTATCAGTCCCACTGGGAGCAGATTGTTGTAACGTAGAAGTCTACCTAATTAAGAGAGATGGTAGGGCCTGTAGAGAAAGCGTGCAGTAGGTTGCGCGTGGGTATTAAAAGGTGGAGGGATGGAAATTGGGGATTGGGATTGAAGGTTTGTGTGCAACGAGAGACGGATGCCTTCATAAAAGTTTCGTTTTATCAGCCTTGCGCGCGACGGGAATCCCTACCAACACAGGTAGGTACGACGTGCATCAGCAAGGTACGTACATCAGGAGCTGGTTGCTAGCCAAATTAAGTAGTGCCTAGATACATATCTACATGTAACACCTACGTAATTCGGTATTATGCATTTAGGGAGTATATATCAGTAAACAGTACATCAATCACTGTACAGTGTAATCTGCGACACTCTAACTTCATTAACAGTATGTAAGTATGTACCTAGCGTAAACCTCTACCTAGGTTCTCTGTAGGTATTTACCTAATTAACCTACCCTACTTAAAGTTATGTTAAAAATAGGTAGACAAATGTAATGTTGTGATGTCGGATAGAATCTTTAGCGTATTTGTATTTCTGATATATTCACGAGGAGTCTGCGTTCTGAAGAGGGTTTGTGTCGCACTCGCAAATTTCTTTGTTGTGCTGTGTAATAGAGAACCTCACTGGTTTGGATGACGCTAGTTTGTAGACTCCCTCTAAGTGCAGCTTTGCTCTAGAATTGACCGTTAACTTGTGAATGGTTCCTATGTTAATCCGGAGAACAGCGGGAGACAGCTGGCAGACTGGCTGATGATGCTATTGTGTGCTAGAAGAACGCTTGAATAATTAGATTTGCGCAAGTTGCATGTTACCTAGGTAGGTATTGAAATGATAGCATCTTGAAGCGAGCCGCTCATGCCTCAGACACAAATAATAGAAACTTGCTCTTTAGGGCAGCTTTCAGCTGTTCAGGCAATTGCGACCCGAGCATCAACTCAGTTGTCGATGTCCTAGTAAGCTACTAGCGCTACCGATGTTAATATAATGAGACCTACCCCTTTTATAGCTGGGCCTCAACCCCCTCACTTGGATAATTTAATTAGGGTGGTTAGATCTACGAGTAGTTGAGGATTTAGCCATTGTTTTTACTCCTACTAAGCATAAGTAGGACATGAAACAACTGTCGAGTCAAGCAAGAGTGTCTAGGTCAAGCCATAAAAGGTGGTAGGTCTCCTGCAATTTAGCAGATGCCTTAGGTATGCGTAAGTCTCGAGAGCAGCCCTTTAGCGTTACTGAGTTCCAAGAGTAATCAATCACCGCTCTCTTTATGTTACCTCGTGCAACCTTAACCTTCTATCAACACTCGGTAGGTATTTGTCCAGTGGTGCACAGGCAGTAAGCTAGCCACTGCCTCGTTTGACCCGATTGAGCTAGTGCTCATTAACTTCTAAGTGCTTGTCCGATAATAATACAGATGCGCTCGCAGCGTCATTTTTTACTGCAGGCCAAGCCTCTAAGGATCAGCCAGTGTTCTGAAATAGCTCTTGTCTCGTCTTCTCCGAAAGTGTGCTTGACTTCACAAGTAGGATCTCAACTTCATATGTTTAATTTTCATACCATAAAATCGGACAACCTGATGGCTGCTCAAAAGTCACTTTGGAAACAGCTTGATAAATATCTCTAAACATAGCTCGTCGTTACCTAATGGCTATTAGTTGTTCAATGATGAGGCTTGCAATCTATGCTACATGTTTAGCTATGTCTTAGCTTTCTGTCACTTAGTGTTGACCAGCTTTATAGAAGATCCATAGAGACAAGAATACTTGTAGAGAATCTCTTGAGTCGTCGAGTTATTTTCTGATCACTCATTCCATCTTCCCCAAGTTACTTGGATCTTGCCCAATTAATCTTGCCTTGTTCCCGGTTATCGAGGTTGATTATCTAGCCACTGCGACCAGCCATATCCATCAATAGGTTCAAAAAATATATTCTTAGAAGCTAAGTTAGAATAGCATAAATATGTCCTTGTAGACTGGGAGTTAAATAAATAATCAACCATCCTGAGGCGGAGTTAATCTTGTAGATGATTTGTCTTTAGAGGTGGAAAACTGTACAAGCTAATATAAGTGGTATAACTATCTTTATACATACCAGCATATGATGTTAACTTGTCAGGGGAGGAAGTCACAGAGTGAATAGAAGTCCTATAGCGGCTAAGAAGAAGGGTGTAGGAGGGCGTAGTATAGGGCTCAATAGATAAATCAATTGATTCCTAACCTCCTAGATCTATAGAGGGAACCGAAGGTCTCTTATATATAGCTAAATCCATAGATATAACTACGCTATAGGGTCTAGTTACTTTATCACCTGACATAACTTGTAACTTAGAACATGTTAAAACAGTGAAAAGTATAATCGACTTCGGGGTGAAAAGATTTATTATCTAAACGGTAGCAATTCCCATTACAGCATGTAACATATGCTCTTTATTAGTTGCAGGTAATTAAATAATAAGTCTGCAAAACTTTTGAAACATTTTTTTCAATCCATAACTTTACGTCGCTATAAGTACTAACCCGCGGCAAAAAAACATGCAATGACCTTAAGATTGGAGATTGGCTGGCTGCCGACTTTGGTCCTAAGGTTACACAGCAACCCCCTTTTCCAAGCCGCATGAACTTTTCGGTTACTTCGGCCTCGGGCTAGATTCCTGATTTAGACCCTGTCAGATTTAAACGTTGCCACATCTTATATTTTAATCTTGACTACATCTAATTATATGCTCTAGCTGGATTAATCAGCTTGATATTTCGTTGATCTTCGCTTATTTTGTCTAAGTCTAGAGCTATAAACAATCTTGATATTCGTTGGATTCCGTGTCACTCGATTTAAATCGGTCTAATATTCTGCTTCAGAGCTATAGTAATGATGATTTACGTCATAGCGTCTGACATAGAATTAAGTGGCTCTATGAAATATACTGTAAATAAACCATATCGGGAGAGTAAATTAGGGAAGCCTTTTCGTACGAGTGGCGACCCTACAGCTATATATAGGCTAGAAATAAAGGTTGACCAAGCCACTTGCCGAGAGGGCTACCTCTGGTTCATATATTGCGTAGTCATACTTATTTCATTCTCAACCTTTGCATATTCCTAAGTATTCCTTAGTTCGGCTGTCACTCTGCCCCTACATGTTGCTTGGTAATTCAATGACTGTCTATATCACCGTTTATATCATCAGCTATCTTCACCATGGCAAATCTAGGACCATTGCCAACTGACTTCTTGAAAGTCTCAACATGCGACCCTCATCTATCTGAGATTGCTTCCTATACTTATGGCTTTATTGGCTACCTTGTCCAAGGGCCAATAGCACAAACCACGTGCTATCCGAACGGATACAATCCGAATACGCAACAGTTCTATTCACCTGCGCACTGCCCAATTGGATTCACAACAGCATGTCTGTCCGTCAATAGTATTGGATCACTGCAAGAGACAACTGTAACATGTTGCCCGACGTGCGTATTAGCCGCATCTAAAGCTTCTTTATGCATTTCTTACAGCCGAAGATACTCTTTTCCTATGCAATAAAACTCGATCGACGATTACTAATCTTATTTGATGCTCTGATAGTGAGCATCTCTTCAAATGCCAAACAACTAGTCGTTACCTATGGGAATCAACTTTAGGTTGCGTTCTGCCTTTTACAACGGCAACAATATTGACAGTCATCCCACAGAATGGGTCAACAATGCTCAATACTCAAGGAGCGGGCGGTGGATTGAACGCTTTTTCGATTCAAGTACGATATCAATCTACTGACTTCATACAAACAAATATTTCCTCTGTAAGTCCGAGTGCTACTCGTGTCAGGTCTAGAAGTATAGTAGAGACTAGGCGCTAATATATTTAGACTGCCACAAACACCACTAACGTAGCCCGGAGTAGTAGAAGTAGTAGTACGGACACCAGTGCGAACTCTAACCACAAGATCGGGGGTTTGACCCCTGGCGTAGCAGCCGGAATTGCAATAGGGGGCTTCGTGTTCCTCTTAATTATAACAGCTGTGGTGTGGTATCGATTACGACAAAGGAGGCGTCTTCCTGCCATGGGATCGAAACAGCAATTGCAACATAATGAGAACCTTGATCTAAATTCTAGACCGGCTCTTGCGCAAACTACACCATTGGCAGATGGTATCCCACCTTACCAGCTAGCAGACAATTTCCCAAGTCCTGTGGAAATACCAGGGGTTAGTAAACTCCATCCACATACCTATAACTATGTATTACTAGATCCCCTATTACTCTTGGGGCTATCGCTCAACTTTTTAACTTTTTTTCCCCCACAATCCTAGATATTACTATCTCCTACACTTATTATACAGGCCTCCACTCTTTCTAACATGCCTGTCATAGGTTGAAAGAGCCTCAGAGATAGATGGAACCAACCGACATGAAATGCCCTAGCCGCTTAGAAGGGCCCAGAAAAGTGGCTTCAGCCCTTCTACTGCGGTTAATTGGGCTGTCACCAACAGACGTGGAATGGTATTATGGAGATTGGCCCGATACTCGAGCGCAGTGTGTGCCTTGCGGCTGCAACAACGTGAGCCTGCAAGATACGTAGGTGTTATGTCCTCATGACACTTGCGAGGCGTTTCTTCCCTAGAGTATGGGATTCGAGGCAGAGCCAGAGCTGCTAATTCTCGAGATCACCTCGGGCGTGGCGCTGTTCACCCCTATTCGCCTCTGCGGCGCAATGATAGGCCGAGAGAATCTCTGGCCGCAGTTAGTGATCCCCCTTTATCTAAAGCCTCTCACTACAATTATGACGTACATGCTCGGTTCTCTTCGACCATCCTTATAGCTCTTCTTTCACTCCTGACTGAAAGATGACTTGCTGAAACACTGGGCTTCTTAGTGTAGGCTCTGAATGGCTTCCGCCTACTATTGCGTTCTTCTACCTACACCTCCTTCCCGCCAGTGCACCCAACCCTTGAGGGTTGGTGGGATCGTTGGAAGCGTATGCATCCCCCCTACCTGAGAGTGTGCTTGTTGATTGCCTCCCGCATAATGCTCGAGAAGGATTGAGCTAGGATGTAGGTCTTCGTGAATAGTGATAGGGATAGGCATGTTAGTCTCTGTGTACAAACTTTGGTTCTATGCTTGGTGGAAATGTGATAGGCATTCTAGGGATAAAATTATTTGCTATATTTATAAAGCAAAGATGTTGTCTTGCCGCCCTGTCGGGGCAGTACATCAGTCTGTCTAAGTTTGTTCCAGCTGATTGGGCGAGCTGCCCACCCACGCCTTGCTATATTCCACTATACTAGTCTCAAAACTTCTATTGCAACGTTATAGTTGTTAAAGGATGCCGACTACTTCTAAGTGAAACTTTTATACCTTGTAGGCTTTGTGAGCCTCGGGGGCTGCATCACAAGTGCTGGAGGGTGCAACGACCATAGCAAATCTTGTGCGACTACTTGGGGTGAAATTAACGACTTTGTGACCACTCACATGTGACCGACCCTGTTATTAGATCCTTGCTAGCCGCCCGTGCTCGTGCAGGTACGGGTAAGAATATCAACAATGCTTTTATATGTGGACGGTGAACAGCTATGCTAACTCAAAAGCTCTAGAGCTTCCGCAAAACCCTAGTGAGCAGCCGTCAGATGCCCTCTTGCCGTATATGAAAAGGGCCCTCGACGTGACCTTTGATATGGACCAGTTACCCTCTAAAAGAAACTGGCTGACGCGGAGAGAAGGGCCACAGCCTGGAATCGAGAAAGAAGAACAGAGGGATAAAGTAAGTAGACGCTAGACGCCCCCTGGCGCAAATAAACGATTAACAGACGAGATCCCGCAGACAACTCTACAACAGCCAGAACCTAGACATCCTAAGCGTCTCTACGCCTCGTTCCTGAAGGACTTCGTCGACCTAGTCCACCCACATTCCCATCCCGACTCCCTCGACCCCTTCGTGTGCGAGTGGGTCGACGCCGTCGAGTCACGAGAGAAACTCTGTCGGTCAGACAGCCATGTTTACCGTTCAAGCGTTGACCCTGTTTCGAGGCATCTCACGAGATCAGCTCCGGAGATAGGCTACGCAAAGGAGACCGACGAGTTTCTGGCGCCTCTCACACCCCTTTTTGCCAAATCACAGTCCTATCCATCTAGTACTGCTAGTTCGTCTTCTAGTATTCGACATCGAGTGTACCGTCAGAACAACTTGCAACTCAACCACATTAACGTCCGACGCGCTGACGCACCACTACCAAGTATCGTCTCTAGTTCGGTCAATAGCACGTTACACGCTAAGCGGGACTCTCCCGAGCCGTCGGCTGAGGAGACAAAGGTTGCTATGGACTGGCTAGAAACTCTCGCGGAGGGATGTGACGAGGGCGACGTCGCTACTTTCCTCAGTCGCACAATATTTCCCAACCCCAACGACCGAGCGTACGGAGCAACTGCGGGTTTAATAAGCAACGCTAGCGCTCCCATATCGCAGCATCTCGTTCCCATCGATCACGCAAGTTGGTACAGGGTTACCCAGCCTAAACCTGACAAGCTCTATGGGTACCCGGGGATTGCAGACAGAGCATTTACACAGCCACAACTCCTCGCTCAAACTATGCTCGACGCCCAGATCCCACACGATCCAGGGGCAACACCACAGGGCCTTCGATTCCCTTTCTTGAGCATCGAGGTCAAAGCGGCCGGAGGTACGCGAGGTGACCTCTGGGTTGCTACAAACCAATGTGCGGGCGCTTCAGCAGCCTGTCTCAACGCTGTGGGCCAGGTAAACGAGTCGCTTCGAGATTGCCAGAGACTAGAGCGTATCGATAACTTATGCTACAGCATTGCTATGGACAATAACACCGCCCACTTATACGTATCATGGATAGGAGATGACTTGAACTATTACCTTCAGCGAGTTAATGTTTTCCTGCTATTAAGACCAGAGGATCTTAACAGCTTCCGTATGCAGATTCGAAACATTCTTGATTGGGGAAAAAGCACACGCTTGAACCAGATTAGGGATGCATTGGATATTATCTTTCACGAAAGGAGGAAGAGTGCGCGCGAAGCAGCAAAGGCTCGCTCATCACCGTCTGTTGATTCTGTAACTGGTATTGGCAAGAAGCGCAAAATCTCCTTGTCGAGCAGAAACAGCGGAAGAGCTGGCGGTATGTAAGAGCAGAGCCAGAACGTAGATAAGCCGCATTAAGATCTAGGAAAGATTACTCGGCTTTGGGATAGCACTTTTATCTGCTAATAATGCTTTTAGGTTTTCAAGATCCATGGTCTCCCTTTTAGTCTAGAAACCCTTGACTAAGTTTAGCCCTATGGCTTTAGTCTGTAACATTTAAACAATATATGGACAGGTTTATACTCGTCGCGTAACGTACCTATATAATCTTCTCTTGGCCTAAGATTGATCGCTGTAAAGCCATGGAGAGAGAAATAGGAACTGAAGCAATTTGCACCTTGCCTTCTATTGAATTCTGATCTCGGGGGATGACAATATCCGCGCGCATTTTCCATTTTCCCACCCGAATCTTCACCATGTTTTTCGTGGCTTCTGTATAAACATGTCATAGTTTTATAGTGGTAAATTTTGACGTAAACTTCACCTTCGAGGTCTTTCACTTGAACTTTTTTTAGACGACCTGTCTCGGTTTCATACACCTCGATCTCCTTTTCTCTTTTAGGAGTATTTGGAGACACAGACTGGACGGGCCGCTGGGGTTCGGCAGACATGATGATAATAAGCAGCCTTGGGTTGGATGATATTGCAGGAGCTACGCATAGTAAGTTGCTAACACATGGGATAGGAAAATGGCAGTGGGAAAACAGGCGGGTGTGGAGGCTATGATGGCTTCTTGTACATTTCCTTCGTGGCGAAGCACAACTGATTGGAGTGCAGCGCTGTAACTAGCCAGTAGAATGCACGAGCGGCGGTAGATAGGTAAGGCTACCACTTCAGATTTCGCAGCGCATTTGATAGATCAAGTCTGATCTTCTTGCAGCTAGTAGTATTTGTGAACTAAAAAGGCTGTACTTCCCTCCGCTTCTGTGCTACGTAATGGCCAATTCTGTCCAGGCGCCAAGGGTCCAGATAGTAAAGGTCCTAGACTGGGAGAGCGATGAAAAAGCGCCGCAGGCCTTAGTTAGAATTGGCACCGGAACGTCTAGGAAGGACGATAGATATAAAGCTATATTAGTTTGGCTAAACATAACACAGACACCAAGGGTACTCGTGTGTGCATGGAGGGTTCGTAGAACAGGTAAGATATGTCAGATTGCAAAAAGAACTAGAGAGACTTGGTACACCTGCGCGGTTGATCGGCCAGCTCTGGAGAAAGAGGCTATCACTAGCAGGTACAACACCTACTTGCTCTTGTGAAGATTAGAAATGCGATCACAAATGCGATCACCAGCGAGACACTTTCATATGCTGCAGAAACGGACTAAGACAATGTGCTCTGTCTCTCGATATCGGTCTTGTGGCGCGGCATGCCTCGGATGCAATATCTAGGTACATTACATAATCAATTATACCTAATACCTAATTACGGAATAAGTGGGGACAAGGGGTGTTGGGTGTGGCTGTGTAAGGAGCGTGAGGTGAGGGTCTCCTTGTCTCAGCAGCCACGCATTTGAAATCCGGGAGAGTAACACAGCCATCACCGACGAGCCGGGGCTGACGGAAACCCGTCAACTTTCATCTATCAACCATCATCCATCAACCCTACCGAACTATCCGCCACGTCGCGTTGGTGTCCTCATCCCGTCAATCTCCTGCTACGCATGCGACCTCAAAATCAACGCAAACATACAGTACACACCCAGAATGACCAATCTGTTTTGATGAGACTGCAGTCGGTACATACATACGAACGAGCCAACGAGGCAGCAGGCAATCGAGCCATTTCACACGCATGATCCGCGCGTGAAAGCAACCGTCTACCCCCCGTGGGTATCCTACGAGCGATCGCATCCTTTTCTATCTTACTTAATATACACTGTCCCCAGGTCTTCCGTTTTCAACGACAATTAGCCCAGGATGGCTTCTTCTCAGGATTCCACGCATGATCAGTCGTCGGTTGAGGAAAAGAAGACGAGCAGACGCCCTGCGAATACCGCTTTCCGCCAGCAGCGATTGAAGGCCTGGCAACCCATCCTCACGCCCAAAAATGTCATCTGGATTTTCTTTGTGCTGGGCATCTTCGCCGCCGTCGTTGGTGGGCTTCTGATCTACGCTAGCCGTATGGTACGAGACACCGTGTTGTTGGCCGAACTGGCTCGAGATGAAGCTGTTCATTCGCTAACTGACCGTCTGCGCTGTTCTCTAGGTTTCGTACATCGAACTCGATTATACGGATTGCCAAACCCAGGCAACCAGCGACGCCCTGGCTCCCATGCCCTCAGAGTTCGTCACGTCTCACTGGCGAAACGGTTCCGCCAACGTGGATGCTCAATGGAACAAAACCGACAACGTCAACTATACCTATGGCAACTTCGAGGTCACCGGTCTCAAGAAATGCACCCTTCAGTTCAATGTCTTCCAAGACATGAGCGCTCCCGTTAGAGCATACTATCGCCTCGACAACTTCTATCAAAACCACCGTCGCTATGTCAACTCTTTCAATGCCGACCAACTCCTGGCCAAGAACGTGAGCACATCGACCCTCTCGAACTCGAACTGTGCACCGCTCGCCGTCGAGACCCTGGAAAACGAGACCTCGGCTCGTCAGATTTATCCTTGTGGCTTGATTGCCAATTCCCTCTTCAATGACACCATCGGCCGCCCACTCCGAGTTGGCGTGACCGACAATGTCGCCTACGAATGGAACGAGGATAACATTGCCTGGCCCGCCGACAAGGATCTCTATAAAAATTTGACGTCTCCAGACTACGACCTCATCATCCCACCGCCTAACTGGCGGCCGCGATTTCCCAACGGGCGCTACAGCGCCGAATACCCGCCACCAAATCTAAAGGAAGACGAGCACTTCATATCGTGGATGCGAACTGCTGCCCTGCCTTCTTTCTTTAAGCCTTGGGCCTTTGGCAATGAAACCCTGGTCGCCGGCCATTATCAGGTGGAGATTATCGACAGTAGGTCAATCCACAATCAGCTCTGTTTATGTGCCAGCTTTCTAACGTGGTGATATTTTAGACTTCAACATGACCGAATACAAGGGTAGGAAATCCCTCGTGATCACAACGACTGGCCCCCTAGGCGGCAAAAACGATCTTCCCGGCATCCTCTGGCTTGCCCTCTCCGGCTTCTTCATCGTCATGTCGCTGGTCTTCGTCATCGGAAACTTCCTCCGGCCCAGGAAGCTTGGCGACCACACGCTCCTCTCCTGGAACAAGGTACCGCCCTCCGCCGCCGCCAAGGGTAAGGGCAAGGCCCCCACCGGCCCTTCCATTGGTATGAGCACTGGACGAGATTTGTAGTCAAAAGATGTGGGAGACAAGAACCTGGGTTGCGGCGTTACTATGGTACGGCATGGCGTTTTTTGGTGCTTTGGGTATTCTTATGAACCGAAATCTGTATTTGTACTAGACTGGACAATGTATGTGAGACCAAACGTAACATGAGCAGCATTGGTGATGGAGACGTATTTGAGAGAAAGGGCATGGCGATAATCCATCAATTAGAGGCATACATCCACCCAACCCACTCGACGTGACAAATGGGATACGCCGGATGCGCAGGCAGATATATGTTACTTTTTATCGGAATTCAATACGAATATGAATATATTTTGCTACTTCCAAACCGCAAAGATGATATGAATTAAAGAATCAATAGCATAACGCCATGTCCCACCGCGCGCCTACCCAATCACCCATCCACCCATCGAACCAGCCCTGCTCGATTAAGTCAAGCAAAGGAGGAGAGAGATGGATGTATGTATGTAACCTGGCCGTTAAAAAAAACCCACTTTCCTTCCTGTTCCCGTTCGTTCCATGTGCGCCAATCCTTAGCGCGACGAATCCCAAAGCGAATGGTGAAAGCTCCCTGTGAGGTTTTCCTTCCCCTAGGGGAACCTCCGCGATGAATGTTTGTTTTGTTACTTACGTGGGCTTATAAGTGTTGTAGAGTATAGTGTACAGAGTCTAGAGAAATAGACTTGTTGATTTTTGGGGGGTTGTTGCTGGTGCGCCAAACGAGGAAAACATGATGTGAGGGGGGGCTCCTCTATTTTCCATGCGTAAAGTTCACGCGAAGGCGTTCTACGATCGACTAAGCGGTAGCGGTAGCGGTGGGCTCCTCTACCTTTGCCTTTTTGGCCTCTTCTTGCTGTTCGTCCGCGGGTTCCTCGGCCTTCCGCTTACCGTTGCGCTCGACGAGCTCGGGCTCGGGCTTAGGCTCTTCCTTGGCCTTTTTACGGACGAGGCCCGAGAGGTCTTTCGCGTTCTTCTTGGCCTCCTCGACGCGGGAGGCCTGGCTGAACGAGGACTCGCCGAGGGCCTGGCCGAGGAGGCCGGTGAGGGGGTTGTCCTGGCCCAGGGCCTCGTTCATGTCGACGGGGGGTTTCCGGAGTTCGGTAAGCTTTAGTTTGGGGGATTATAAGTTAGTATGGGGAACACAACTGTGGCTCAGAAGACTGGGATCGCGACGACAAGGAGGCGACGGGGAAGAGGTAGACTCACCCGCTGCTCCATGTCCGCGATAATCTCCTTAACGTCGGTGATCTGCTTGCGCGTTTCGTCGTTGTCCTCGGGCGCGTGAGACGTCGCGAGCTCCACCTCCTTGTTCTGCAGCTTGAGCTTCGTGCTGTTGATGGCCTTCTCTAGCTCCTCGGCGGCCTCCGCTCGCATGGCCTCGTCGACGGTCTTGGGGGCGGCCTCGTCGCCTTCGCCTTCGCTTGTCGTGGTCATGGACGCGAATTCAAGGGCGAGGGATAGCTTGAAGTGGGCTTCCGCGATGATCTCCGAGTCGTCTGTGAAGAGTTCCTTCTTGTATTTGAGAGTCGCGCGGCAATCCTTAATAGCCTCGGGGAATCTGTGCCCCATTGTTAGTATACGCATGCTGCGCAATGCTAAGAATGGACAGACTTCTCGTTTTCAAGGGAAATCTCGGCTAGAAGATCATGAATATCCGAAAGCCTTTCTTTGGTGTGGCGGACAAGCCTGTTCTCATCTGCGGCGTCATCCTTGTTAGATTCTTCTGCGGCGGTTGCCTCTTCGAGTTGTTTTTCGAAAAGAACGCGCGAGAGTTCGAGGATCTCAAATGCGACGGCAAGATCGTCGTCCTCTTCCTCTTCCTCTCCCTCTTGACCCTCGCCATCAGCCTGCTCCTCCTCATCGGAATCTTCGAAATTTTCATCCCCGGTAAATTGGAATAACGGTTTCTTCGCATCGGAAATAGTCTCCTCGTCGGCACCGGCGCTTTTTGCAATTGAGGCAATGCCCTCGTCGGTGACTGCTTCCGCATCGGTCTTTTCTTCCCCGGGCGCATCGGCGGCAGAGGCTTCAGCCTTGGGTTTCTGCGCCTTGGGCTTGTCGGCACCGCTTGACTTCTTCTTATCACCTGGGGCCTTGCCACCCAAGACATCGCTGCTGCTCTGGCCGACCTTGAAGAGACAGCGGCCGTAGAGGAATAGCACGTCTGCGTTCTCGGGGGCCATCTCGCCATTGAGCTCAGCCTGTCTTTCGGTGGCCGTGGAGAAGATCTCAGCGGCTTCCTCGTACTTCTTGGACTGGTAGAGGGCCGTGGCCTTCGCAACCATGTCGGCCAGCGACACGTTGAGAGACTTGGTGCGCTCCTCGGGATCCATTGGGGGCATCGACTGGGGAGTGCCGACGGCAGACACGACGGCGGAGGGGATGGCTGATGGGGCTGCGGAAAGGGTGGAGGTGTCGGCGGGAGTGGAATCTGCCATTGTGAGTAGATAGCTAGGTAGTAGGCAGCTTGCGAGTGTGAAGAAGGTTGAATGATTGGGTATTTGATTGCGACGTAGAATTGGATGATATGCGCTGCGATGCGATGGGATGAGATAGGATGGGATGAGATGGGGTGAGGTAGAGTCGCCAATGAGATGTTGATTGATGCACAGCTGATGTGCGTGAGTGGAAATGCAAGGCACGATGACGATGCGAAGGTTAGTTCAGGTAATGGTCGAATCAATTGAGTGGCGGCAACAAGCAAAGCTGTAGTGGTAGTAGTGACGAAATGTGGGCAGTTGACAGGTGACGCGATTCAAAAGCCTTGGCGATCAGCGCGTCGAGCCGAAGCAGCTTGCAGGAGCTCTCGTCTTGCTACCTGCTTAGCGCCTACAGTAGGTGGTAGAACCTATCGTACGCTGTACTAAAGTATATACATCCTAACGATTTAAATGTCGCTTATACGCATATCTTCCTAATATGAATCTGAAGATCGTCCTAATGACATATAATCTCACATTCTCCTTAAAAAAGACTGTCTCGTACTTATTACACTATATTACTTGTTTATACCTGCTCAAGTCGAACAAGATAAAAATCGCCGTGGCTTGTAAGTAGGTGCTGAACTGTAGCTAGTCAATAGTTAAGTTAGCACCTAGGTAGGTAGGTAAATAGTCTAACCGATTTTGCGTTAACGTGTGCAAGTTCCCATTAATCGGAAAAGTTGAACGACCCAATTGCGACCTACATATAGAGCAAGTCGCAGGTCGACTTAGTCTTTATTACAGTCTAAGAAGTCTAAGCATGTGGAGGGTTTTAAGCATGTTCTCTCATTATCTAAGGCCGCTGGAGCCATTGCCCGGCCTGTTGCTTATAAGGTGATCATGTGACTTTGCTACGTCTGTATTGAACCCCTTCGCTAGAGATGACCTGTATATACACAGTACCTATGCATACGTGTAGATAAGGCAACTTATTGAGATGCGGGAGTGACAGTGTCTTACTTATGTAGTGTAGTTGCAGATAGGTATGTCATGCCTTGAATCCTTGCAGTATGAAGAATAGAAACGGGACGCTGCTGATGGCTACGCAATATTTAAAACCTCTCTCAATCGGCCTTGCCGTTAGACAGGTAGGTTCCACAATATGCATATGGAAGTGGCCCAATTAGGTAGATTTGATTGTCGTTAACGACATCTCACTGCGAATTGTCTCAAACATACCTCCTCTCTCTCCACAATTACAAGAGCGACGAGCTTTAGACAAGATGCGCCTCTAATAACCCCCCGACCTATTCGCATGCAAGATCTTATCCGAAACCACGAAAAGAAATATCTTAGTTACGAGGACTAGTGTTAAACAGTACCGAGGAGCTATGTGTATATAGTCAAGAAAGCGCCCATGTGGCTTAGACGAATCAATGTTGTATTGTTTACAGTAAGGCCACTTTGAAACAAACAAGTCAGTCAATTATCAACAACACTCTTACCGATCCGGGCGTCTAAGGCATAAAGTATGAAACAAGGAAACACAAACATGGTTTCTCAACTACTACTTATTAACGCCTAAGGTTCGGATGTAGCGGGAGAAGCACATTAGCTAGGTACAGTTAAGTATGCAGGTGGCCATCAATTTCCCCTTTTACAAGAACAACGTCTGTTGACTTCTTATGCTGTACACTCCAGAAATCTTGTTCACTGCATTCTATACATAGGTAGGTAGTCAGTACGAAGAATTGATTCGTTTGGGTGCTTAGTTAATAGAAGCTCGTGTGCTGACATGGGATGTCGGGATGTGTAATCATCATCAGATCCGTCAGATTGCGACCTGCAGCCCCTGGTAATACGAGATCGTACAGTTCGGGCCTACTTAATGTAGCCAGCAGTGGGGATTGTTTTTTACATAGCAAGTAAAATCACAATGCTCTTGAATATCTAGACAGATTTACACTAGGCCGTTAAACGAGTTATAATATGTATTTAGTGTTTAACGTTTAGTGTTTACATATGTAGGTACCGCACTGCGGCCTGTCATAGCCACTTCAAGTGTAAAGCATTAAAGGTTTGGCATGCAGTTATGCTATTTATACATACCACGACATTAGGTAGGTACCTAATAAGAGACCCAGGCACTCGGTACATTCGAGCACTAGGACACCTATTTTCTAATACTGTACGGGATACAGTGCCATACAAACCTGGTACTGTTTGACAGTATAATACACAGTGTGTTGCGCACATGATTGCTCCTTACTAGGTACCTAGGTTGATCGTAATTTCTGATTCATAGTTACGCGATGATACAGGAAGCCTTTTGACATATTGTAGCTTGGTCAACTTAAGAAAACTTTCTGACTCAGGGAAAACGTATTTATGGCACTACCTTATCGAGAATTCTTACATCTATTAGGACTTCCTAATGCCAATTCTAGTTAAGGTAAAATTCATAGGAGGAGGCTATGAGAAAGGGTACCATTGTACCGGACCATACACTACGGCTGTACCGAAAAATCGGGTTCACGCTGTCGCAAGAGTGGTAAGGGTCAGTTTGTTTCAGATTTACAGGAGTGTGCCACCGGGCCGCCTAGAACAAACCAGGCCTGATTTAGTAGGTAGCTACGCAACGCCTCTAGTGTAGCCGAACTGCAGACTGTACACTAGCGTCGTCCGCAGCAGATATCTAGTGCGCACACTACAGACTACCTACAGCATGCACATAACCGAGCTAACCAACTGCCATCGACAGGTCCAATATGATAGCGTACGTAGTGTCGTGTAAAACGGGCTGATTCAAGCCAATAAAATAGTGCAGATAGGTAGGCATGCGTCATTCCATCACAGCACTGGGACTGATGCTAGGTATTTATTGCTTCTGCATGCGTACTCTGGGTACCTACCTACCTACCTAATACATGTAAGTATCTAGATTGCATGTACTTAGTCGAATTACCAGGTTCGAGAACCACCCCGCCCCCATCGATGCTAGGCAGAACCTCTGGCAGGTACCTTGCCTTGCTGTTCGTGTATGAAAACCACCTATACCATGCCAAGGGTACAGGATGGGTCGATCCTTGTGGCATGTACCCGCTAGCAATATTACGTACATGCACTACAGTACAGAGTACACTACAACACTACGGGCCACATCCGACGTACCGATTTCTACACCTTGATACGATACGAACGACTTTGTGAGATTCCCACTCCCTCACACGAATCACCCCCTCTCCCGTTGCTGATCAGCTTGCTTCCCTTTTTCTCGGTCTGGGTTTGTAAGGCGGTCCTCTCCGTTGTCTTTCTGTCCCTGGCCTCTGCTTTTTTTTCTACTTTTGCATTATACGGCGATTATGACGGTTCGCTGATTATTTTGTATCTGTCTGCTCGTCGTCTCGAGTTATTCTTGCCTATCTATTTTGTTCTACATGGTTTTTAATGTTGCCTGATTTTGGTCGCCGCTTTCCTATCTCGGCCGGCATATAGCGCCCGTCTCTCTTGGTGTCTTTGACTCCAAACAGCCGTCCGCCTTCTCATCCACTCCATCTCCGCCTCTCCGGGTTAGCCGATGGTATATATTTGCAGCTATCTGCCGAACATGATTGCAGCACCCAGCTCTCGGCGTCTTCGCATCTTTGGCGCTGTCACCGTCATAACACTCATCGTAACATATCTCCATCTCCGCCCTCAATGGGAATTCGATTACCGCGATTACTATGAGGACGTCAAAAGCTATTTCTCAAGCCCCGTGTATGAGAATACTCTCTACAACCAGGGCACTGAGCAATTGGTCCATAAACAATACAACGCGAGCGATCCCTGCGCTCGCTTCCCTAACACAGATGGTGTACTTCTCGTCATGAAAACCGGCGCCACAGAGGCCTTTGACCGAATACCAACCCAACTCCTCACCACAATGTCATGTCTTCCCCAGAATTTCCTTCTCTTCTCTGACCTGGTATGGAGCCCTGATACTCGCATGTCCGGTAACGACTAAGGCTCAACTGCATACGCTAACTCCTAGACAGGAACAACAACTTGGTCCATATCACCTATATGATGCGCTGTCTGAGGTTGATGAGGCCGACAAAGCCAGGATTAGCGACTTTGACCTGTATCGCAGTCAGCAGGAGTGCGTCGTGTCCCAGAAGTCGTGTATAGATAACGACGCCGAAAGCCAAAATGCATGGAGACTAGATAAATACAAGTTTCTGCCTATGATTGAGCAAACCTGGAGGATGCGTCCGGGACACGACTGGTACATCTTTGCCGAAGCCGATACCTACGTTTTCTGGCCCAATATGATGCATTGGTTGAAGAAGCAATCGGGCCTGAATCCTCGCGAAAAGATCTACTTGGGTAGTCGCTCCTATGTTAGCAATAGGCCTTTCGCACACGGCGGCTCAGGCTACATACTCAGCCGGGGAGCTTTGAAACACTTGGTCGAAAAACACTCTAATCTCACTAGCGAGTACACCGAAAAGGGGACCCAGGAGTGCTGTGGAGACTTGTTGGTCGCGCTGGCTTTAGATGAACACGAAGGCATCAAAGTTCGACAGACATGGCCAATGATCAACGGCGAAAAACCAACCACTCTACCCTACGGCCGAAATCACTGGTGTGAGCCCATCTTGACGATGCATCACATGAATGCCGAAGAGATCAGTACGGTGTGGCAGTTTGAACAAACCCGGAAGACAGATGTAAGTATAGACCCAACTAAGAGGGACAGCGAAAGTAATCCGACTACCATTTCGATTGAGCCGACCTGGAATAGTTCATCTAGGATCGGCATTCTTAAAATCGAGACTAACATTCAATGTTTAGCGTATTTTGTTAATCAGAGACTTATACGACAGTCTGATCGCTCCGAAAATGCAGGAGACTCGTGAAAACTGGGACAATGGCTCGGACGATGTTTGCTACATCAATCCCGACCCAGACGCCCAAGCCCGTGCCGACGGTCACGCCCGAGATCGCCAAAGGAAAGAAGATGAAATGAGCGAAATAGAGAAAATGGCATGGGAGTCACCTCAGAATTGCGCCAAAGTCTGCGAGTCGGAAATACTCGGCGCAGACTCGAATGACAAGGACAAGCAGCGCGACCGGAACTGCTTTCAATATCGCTGGCACGACGAAGTGTGCTGCACCTCGAAGAGCTTTAAGATGGGAAAGCCCAAGCCAAAACCTGAGGGTCTTGACCCGAAGGAGAAGTGGACGAGCGGGTGGTACATGAAAGGCATACAGGATTGGATAGATGCGATGGGCGAATGCACGGAACCAGCCTGGAAGATACCGGAGCTATGAGCAGGCATCAAAGCTCACTTATCGGCCGGACCGTGAGGCGTCGTGAGAGACGCCATCCTCCAAACGAAATGTAATAACAAAGGGAACAATCATGGGAGGGCTCGTTGGTGCGAGCTCCATCGTCGGCCTTTTTGTCTTCTATTGTCCTAATGAAGAGGCTAGGTTGGACTCTTGGACTTGGCATATCTTGGCGTTTCATACCATGGCGTTACTGGGGTGTACTAGACAGGCACGGCAGACTTTCGGTCTCATCACTTGGGGGGAATAAAAATAGAGTCATGGCCCCTAGGATTAGACACGACTCTGGGCATAGTATAGCATAGCACGATAATAGTGCCGCAATGGAATCTATTTCATCTCTTCAAGGCGGGACTATGTGATGCTGCTTGATACTGTGGAATAGTGAGTCGTCCATAGTTAATAACTAAGATAGATAAGGAGCACTGATCTGTGATATAGTCCAGACAAACGTGATTGGAGACAGCCGCTATCACGTGGAGGAGACGTCCGTGTAAGGTTACCAGGCAGACGTCGGCAAAGTATAAGCGTGAGGGTGCTTCTACATGCACCAGCCAAGCTTATTGACACATCGACTAAAATCTTGGCAAGGCTTAGCGAAGCAAGGACAAGGGGTCGTCGCCGATGCTTCCCCCTTATTTTTAGATAGTTGATTGCGCCGCATAGTAATTTGCTTCAAGGAGAAGCGGCGTTCGCGGAAGCAGTCAGTCAGCCAGTACTAACTCTCAATTCATTACCAGGCTTCGAGTATAGGATGTTTGGAGTACTGGATACAGAGGCACGTGATGATTAGCAGGCTGAACTAAGGTTTTGTCAAAACCGGGTATTGGAACTTTGAGTTACGGCCACGAGGCATTGCATGATGTCCCATGCGTTTGGACGGCTACGTCCCGTGCCGTGCCGTCTGTCTCATCACGCTGACCGAACTCAGATCTCAGCCCGGACTTTGGGATCATTTACTGGAGATTAACTTCATTACATACTTTGAGTGCTCGGTATGACTAATAACCTTAGGTGACGAAAGTCTAATATTGTTCGTGAATAAGGGATAATAGGCGGGAAAGTAGTTCTAGTGTTCAGTTGCATCAACCACTATCTATCTATCTACCTAATCTATCAACTCCAAGTTTAGTACTTCATTCTTGTAGCTACTAGTGTTACAGTGCCTAGGTTCAAGGCGCATGAAAGCCTATTGATTAAGCATAGTTCAGTAGTTTGTCGTCAAATTTTTACTATGTATATCTAGGAAGCCATGCCCTGTACACTAATTCGATGGATTTTACTGTGAATTTATCATGAGGTTTTAAGTTGGTTATGTGATTGTGATATAAGCCTCTGTCTCACCGGTACAACTTAGGCCTCATGTAATGTCATCTCTCTACTCGGTCGATGTAACACAGGATGTTCTGGGTCTGTTAGATCTATGCAACCCAAAGGCTCACTGTCCTTAGTAATCGGTATCTCCTTTGTGCTTTTTGCCCAAGTGCCGAAACCCAATTCTTCATGAGCAAGGCGATGTAGCTGCATAGTCCCGTTGGTAGCCCATTCGAGATGTGCATACTTCCAGTATCCCCATCTCTTGTACAAGAATTCGGACGCGGGTTCCAACAAATAAGACGTAATGGTGATTAGAGAGCCGATGACTAAGATGAAGAGAAGGCCGAAGAGGCTGAATGAGCCGTACGCTGGGCTCCTGACTTTCTATGCTTAGCAGCCATGATCAGTAATTGTTCCTAGTACTTGAATAAAAACATATAAATCAAGTATTAGGCAAAGCCTGGGAATTACCTGACTGTTACACAACTCTTTTAAATCTGGTGCTGTGAAACCCTTGCGAATTCTGAGGTCCGCCGGGTCCTTGGGGTCAAAGTACGCGGTGTCGAGAAACCCTGCTTGGATAAGCGCCATAGATATATGCGACCAATGTACGACATCCAGGTGCCATTGATTTGCAGGAAGCGCGCCCTGAAAGGCATTTATCAATGTGTTTTGCGATGCCAGACTTGCTGGCCCCAGTTGCCTTAGGTAGTTCCAGGGCGAAGCGTATGAGTTCTTCACTACGGCTTTCACGACGTACTTGAAGACGGCTGTTGAGGTAGAGTTGGCAAGCTGGTCTAGGAAGCTGTCGTCCGTAGAATACTCGAAATGCGCCGTACTTGGTGTGATATTCGCCCCGATGTTCAGCCCCCCATCAAACGTGCTATCGAAGAGTTTTGCTGCTCCGAGAGCCGCGTCGTGGGAACTTGCCAAAGGGCCACAGCTCTGAGAATCCTTGCGACAGAACTGATATTGGTCGGTGCAGCCTAGAGGAGATGCTGGATCGAGGGGAAGGTAAATGCCCAAGCCGGCGCTTTTGGAAATTTTTGCATTTCCCACAGAAACCTGCGCCTTCTTTGAAGAAACGCGATACCATTGATCACTTGATGGCGCTAAGTACCCAACACCGTTTCCAGAGAGGAAAATGAGATGAGTGTCGGCATCGCTTCTAAAAACTGCTTCTATCGGGGTAAAGCTTGAAAACGTAACATCAGTACGCCCGTGCCGCACCTGGGCTACCATTGAGCTGTGCGTTTGAGGTTAGCTAAATAGCTCGCTTATCAATCTTCAAACGGGGTTAAGTTTCGTGATGTCACTAATACAGGGAGGTTGGGGACAGCTCACTCTAGTTGGAAATTAGCATAAGTGATAATAGGATCCGAAGAAGTTACAGCCATATATTGAGATTCAACGGACCTGGCTGTACCCACGTAATCTAAAACTTCAGCAGTTGAAACCTCTGTACTGCCGTAGTGGTACAATGTTAAGTTCCCAATGCTTGAGCTCTTTTGACTAGAAAATCCTATCGTTGTCAGAGGTGCGCAGTGGATGACATTTCTCACCAAGACCTTGTCGTCAAGGGGGGAGTTAAGACCCAAGTCATCACGGCTATCAATATAGCCCGAGTCCACACGCACATTGGCGTTCTTGAGTCTGCACACTTTATCCTGAAACGGGCATCCTGCCCGACTGTCTATGTGGCTGTCGAGCCGCTTTCTTACAAACCGCCTACAGTCAACTGTTTTGATGCCGTTGTTGTCATCAGAATAGCATTGACGGGCGTAATCAGCAGCAGCATTGATTTTCTCAGCAACCGTAGATAGCAGCGGGTATTGTCCATCCTTCGTGATATCGATATCACTCCCGCAATTCAAACTCTTGACTAGGACTTCCGGTCCGGCCTGTGAAGAGATTTGTGAGGAAAACCCACTCGCGGCAGTGAATGCTGCGCTGCAGACCAAGGCAACTGAAATAGCAAAAACCACGCGCATTTTTTTCTTATTTTTGCGATGATTCCATAGCAAAAGACCGAACAAATGAATGCCGCTTTGCGGATCTGGAGAGTTTCGTAGGAGGACTTGGCGCTGATGGTAAACGATATCTTGTTGGGTAGGCGAGGAGTAATAGCGGTGGAGGGCAAAACAGATGATTCTCCATATACAAGTGAACACGAACGAAACAAAGAGAGCAGTAAGGCCAACTAGAAGGTCGGCATCCTGCCTTCTGAGAGTGAGTGTAGGACCGAAAATCGGGCCCCGCGACCAGTTCGTCCACATACCGAGATGAACTGGGTAAGACCCAGTGTCGTCTTGAGCGCGCATTTCAACGAAAATGAATAAATGCGGCAAGAACACTTCACTCTAACAACGCAAAATGCGAGGGACATGAAAGCGAAATGGCTATTTTAATCTATACATACATGTTGACTTCAACTTACCGAGGTAGACTTATTATACTGGTTGCTTAGCTCTCTTGAAGCATCTTGGCACAAAATGAGGTTATAGGATTCCTAGGAGCAAGAGGCTTTGCACATAGGAAGCAAGGGGATGTCGGCACAGGCCTAGTGACTTTGCATGCGATCCAATCGATGTCTTAAGTTCTAAAACTGGATCATCGTAAGCAATTATAGTCTTCATACGCTCTCTAGTAGTCGTACGAATTTAGCTTCATAATTTCTAATTGAGAAACACCCACCTGTTATAGACTTTACCATAGCCCATTCAACACATGAAACCAAATATATAGAAGATAAGAAATACCCCATTTACAACGCATTGATTGTTCAAACTCTCAGTCGTTGGCTCGCAGGCAGGTAGAGTTGGGGGACAAAGCTGAATCTCCTCGATCTACCTAGTCTATTTCCATCTCTGCTGCCTTCCTTTGCCAATGATCAGCACGGCCCGCTATATTGGACATGTCGCATGCGCTATAAATATAATGACGGGGGGTCGTTGATAGTGCCTGGGTAGGACAATCAGCTGGTCCAACAAACAGGGTTCTAAAAATATTATGTAAACTAACCTTAATTTAACTCGACTATTTTGATTAATTAACTTTAAGAGTTTTTAATTAATTAATGAGAATAATTTAATGTGAAAACTTATCATTGCTATCAATTATGGGAAATACTGAGTTACCATTTCTGCGTTACATTTCAGGTTAAAAGGGCTTTGTTTACTCCTAGAGGAGAAACTTCACTGGCAACTCTGTAATTGGAAGACATGCGCTAAACATGAGATGAGCACAATACACTCGAGGCGATCCAAAACCACATCATTTAAGTACCTGTATAATTAAGGAGCGTTCAATTATAAGTGCCTAGATTATGACACAATTAAAACATACGAAAAAGAAAATTCTTGTATGTTAAATATCACAGGAACTTATCTTATACAAATGAATGGAGATAAGTAAACTGCCAGGTGGGGCACCCATCTGACTCAATATATGCATTTAATGAAACATGCATTAAAACATACTAACATCAACGTCATAAGCCTAGCAAGCATAAAGCATAGCGCCTTTCTCAATGTCGTCACTCATCTCTTGAGCATTATATTCGATATTGAGCTCCCAAACACCTTTTTCCAGCCCCAATTCTCCTCCCCAAGCCGAGTAGAATAATATTCAATGCAGCGAATTCCGGGATGAGGCATGCCCGCTCGCTCAGCTGTGTCCCTCCTGGCAGCTCCAGCCCCAATCCCCCGCCAATGTCTCAGCTTCCTGTACCCCCCTTCTGCGCTCCTCACACCTCGCACCCCAGGCTCGTTCTCTAGAAGCGCAAGCTCGGCGCGGAGACAGCGCAATGGGCTCGTCAGAGTCGACACCCGCCGTCTATTCCACAGCACGGCGGCCCGCCGCGACGACGCAATCGACGATGCGCGCAACCACTACGAGACGCTGAAAGTAGCGCCCAACGCCAGCGCGTCCGAGATCAAGAAGTGCGTACAAGCCACCACCACCACCCATCCCTTACCGTGCTCTTCCTCCTCCCAACTCCCTGTCCCCATCCCATGGCCCCCAAACAACCCAAACCTAACCCCCCTCCAGATCCTTCTACACCCTCTCCAAAACCCACCACCCCGACCTCCACGAGGCGTCCGCCCGCCGCGCCGCCGCCAAGCGCTTCATGCGCATAAGCGAGGCCTACGCCGTCCTCTCCTCGCCCCCAAAACGCGCCAAGTACGACCGCGAGCACATGGGCCTGCCGGCCTCCCCCACCTCGGCCGCCCGCCAGGCCTCCTACTCCTCGACGATGGGGCCCGCCGGCGGCCGCCCCGCGTCGGGCCTCAGCCGCCGCCGCGGCACGTTCCAGGGGCCTCCCCCGAGCTTCTTCCGCTCCGGCGGCTGGGGCGCGCAGGGCGAGAAGCGGCGGGCCGCGCACGAGGACAGCACGGGCACGGGCGCCGCGAGCGGGCCCAGCGCTAGCGCAAACACGGGCATGGGCAGAGGCAGAGGCAGCGCGGGATCGGGCACGGTGGGCGGCATGGGGCCTGGCCAGGACCCCTTCCTGCACCGCGACTCGGCCGTCCCGCACTTCGACAAGGAGAGCCACCAGCGCACGGGCCGCCGCAACGACCGCCGCCGCGACGCGCGCCGCGCCGCCTCCGAGGCCACCGACGAGTTCGGCCAGGCCGTCCCCCTCGGGCCGGAGCGCGGCGTCGCCGGCATGTTCTTCTTTATCAGCAGCGTCCTGCTGTTCAGTTGCTTCGGCCCTTTCTTCGTGAGTCGGCTCTGGACGGAGAGTACTCGGGGACAGAAACCGAAGAGCGCGGGTAAGGGGAAGGACTGACGTGTCACATCCGGCGCTACGTTACGTCATGTCTTGCATTACTGCAGGTGGATGCATGAACTTAAACTGCTGTATATATATAAATCATAGCTAAGAAAATGGAATGCTGTACATATAATGTATTGTTTAAGACTAAGGCACAAAGTAGAAACAAACGAAATAGAATCGCGTGAGCGTACACATATTTCCCCGGCAGAGACGTTTTAATCTTTGTTATTTCTGCGCTCTAGTCTACATTCAAGAGAGGCCGCCGACCGGGAATGCACCGAGATCTGTTTGGTTATATAAGATACACGGTATGCGAGAGGGTATTAGCAGTATTATCCCTCCAAGTGTTCATCCTATCTAAGAGTCCGATTCCAAAATCACTTCGTCTATCCAGTCTTGCAGACCATTTAGCTGTCGAAAGTGAAGCTAGCACCAACCTATTTCGACAACGTTATTAGTGGGAATTTTGGACTTGGTGGAATGGGGCGGAACGAACCTTGTGGGTAGCCTGGTCGATCTTCTGGGTATCAAAAGAAGCACCGATGCCGACGGTGACACCAGGGCTGAGGAGAACGTTGTAGGCGACGGCAGCGACACCACGGTCGTTGATCTTGCCCTGTTCCATGGGTTAATATCTCTTCAAACACCGACGTGCAGAAATTGCTGCCGCGAAGAAAAACAAACCTTGACGAAGGAGATGGCATCCAGGCGGTACTTGCTGGCTAGCTCGAGGCCAACGGTGTTGCCGCCCTTAGAGTTCCAGACAGCCTTGGCGGAGGTCTCGACCTGGCTGTTAACCTTGTGATAGTAGCTGGCAGCGAAGACGCTCAGGTTGTCAGTGGCCGTGATAGCAGCACTGTATTTGGGAGCGACGAAGCCAACGGCGGCGCTGTAGCCGGTAACGGCGGCCTTCTGCACGTTGTAGCCGGCAGAGGCACCAGCAAGGAAGCCCTCATGGCCGATAACGGCGTCCACGTTGGCAGTGGGGCCCTTTAGGAGATCGAAGAAGGCACGGCCATGGAAGGCGGACTGCTTGAAGGTGAGGTTGAGCTTGGCGCCAGTGTTGTTGGCGGCAGGCAGGTATTGGAAGAGGGTCTCGGCCTTGAGGCCCTTAGCTAGCGAGTCTGCTAGCTCGATCTTGGTGTCGAGAGCATTGGCCGTGTTCCAGGTCTGGGTCAAGGTGAGGCCTGCACGGTGATATACCATTAGTATTGTGTTCAGATGGGCGAAATAGAAGCTCATGTTAAGCCCGTGGCAAGTGCTGCGAGGTAGCAGCTCGACCGGTCCTATCCCGAATGAAATAGTTGATGACGGCGGCCGCTTCGAAACTTTTCGAAGAGTACGCTTGGCCGAAGAGGAAGTAGAGGTTGATTTACCGAGCGACTTGTCTGAGTATTTGCCCTCGAGCTATATTTCAGAAGCCATGGTTAGCAGCGTGTCCGTCGCGCGACGACCGGTACGGGGCAGAGAGGCCTATGTATCTGTGTACTAGACATCCGCGAGGGGATCGTGCTCGGGAGGTGGACGTACAGCACCGCTGGTGTGCTTGTCGTGACTGCTCTTGCCGGTGACCTTGAAGGCGACATTGTTGGGGGTGTTGCTCTTAACCTCGATGGTGCCGGCAGAGAGGTGGTAGAAGTCCTTGTTCAACAACTGCGAGGGGACGATGTTAGCTGTGATGTCCCATGGAGGACTGGCAACAAGGCTGTGAGGGAAATTGGCCACGGGCAAACGGATGGCGCAATTGCTCCAGCCGTGGTGGGACAATTGGGATGTGGCATGGGGGATTGGGGGCGGGACTTACGTCGTTGGCGGACTTGGAAATATCAGAGAAGGCCGGGACAGACATGGTGGGCAGATGCAGATGAATGCGAGGCAATCGGTCGGGATAGGTAGATGCACAGAGTTGGATGGTGGTGGCAATTGTCTAGAGAGAGGAAGAAAAAAAAGGAGACTGGCACACAAGACGATGGTGGTGGTGGTGGTGGTATATTATGCAGGTGGTGTATGCAGGTAGTATTGACGATACCTAGGACTAAACTAAGCTGGTGGAAGTGGGACTAGCTGTGAGCGACCCGGCTGGAAATTTGTTTCGTCGCTGCTGAATTCGTTTCCACGTTTCCAGCTTCTCCAGACCAATTGGGTCGGCACAAGTCACAATGACCCGGGAAGTGCAGGGCAGAGCTGCCACGCACGGGCCATTTCTGCCCTATGTGAAGTGGGCTTACGCTAGATAACGCAGTGCACTTTGGCGGAGGGGCTCGGTTCGAATCCCCGAGGTGTCTGAAGTGACTTTTTGCGCAAGAGGACACATCTAATTAAATGATAATATTAGGCTCAGGTAAAAGTTGCATTGATATATCTTATATACAAAAAAAGCCCCTTTATTCCACTTTGGAGTCACGGAGTCAAGAGGCACTTAAGGGGATAGTCCCGGTAGACCGCACGTTCCGTTTTACCATAGATACATGAATCAAATTTCATCCCTTGTATCAATTGCAAATGGCCTCCCAGCATAGAGAACTCAAAAAAATCTGAGATACTATTCGGTAATTGGTTGTTTTCCTCCATTGTCCTCCTCCACAAAGCAGAACTGTTTTGGTTCGCCGTCGGCATCTGTGCTGTAGCCTCTGCGATAAACCTTGGTGTCATCTGGTACAAGTGCTCATTTGACGATATTATACTAACTACTGTCGAATGCGCTCCTAAGTCTAGTGTAGCACTTATTTAGCTTGTTTACAAATTGGCGGTCGCCCTTGACGTGATTTACGATACATTGAGTGAGTTATTCCGTACCCTATAACTTACTCGTAATAATAAATTATTAACCTTGAATTTTCAACAATGTCTATGATGAGGTAAAAAAGGCTAACCGCAAGGTATATGATACGGCATGGGTGTTATTCTAGCTCTTTGTTGAGTATCTTGTTTGTGAGTATATTACATCGAATACTTCATACAGGGTACTACTAGCATACTATATGACTGACCGAATTTTTTCTGTCCAGTTTTCATTCTCAATTGTATAATCTCTTTCTCTCTAGTAAACTCGAAACAAAAGCGAAGAGGCGGGTATCAGAGCGTGAGGAACAAAAACGCATAATCATGGCCGGTCAAGCTGAGCTAGGCATCCGCCTTAAGTGGCAAGCATTTCGTGAACCCATTTTGGACACTTATGCACATCTTGAGGGGACTACCCTTGCGTGGAGCAGCTCGAATTTCATTCAGATCGAGCCTCGATTAGGGAATATTACCGTGGCTTTCTCGAGCTAGACTCTCCGTGGGATGTGATATGGCGGCCTAATAACCAGTCTTGGAGGTTGTTGTATGCTAATGTCCAATCAAGATATGAAATTATCAAATCGGACTTCAAGGTTAATATAATCTAAGTCAACAATGACGATGCATGGTCCATTTACTACTTAGGGCGTACCCTAAAAGCATATTCTGGTACCATCTCCTTGGTAGTCTGGTATAGAGGCTGGGGTAGCGGTGCCGACATATTGACTTGCACAGATTCAAGCCAGTTTTGGTTTCTAAGAAGCTCAAAGCTTTGCACCACTGAGACATAGGTATTATATGTCTCACAGCTAAGACTGCCAAGACATCCAGGAAGCTGTTGGAAAAAGACAGGTCACCTGGACCTGCAACTTTATGCAGAAAGAACCAACAGTTCTAGGAGTGCTGGATTGTAAGAATTGTAGCCTAGAGACTTCGGGTATAAATAGGACAGGATTTCCCTGACTGAAAGGAAGGGAAGAATTATGGACCCTGTGAGACCAGAGAAGAATTATTAGCTGAATAGACCTTGTTCTAAGCCCTATAGATTATTAGCCCTTGTCACAATATAGCATGGTAGATATCTGAAGGTAAGTTATATCATCTTATATGTAGGTTCACCCTACGGGCGAGGCACGAGAACTCTATGGCACATTTTAGGACTTTCCGTATCCCAAAAATATCCCTCCTGGTGGTACAAAGCCGTTTACGTTTACCTTACTAGAGTTATATACTCATTTCTTCGCATCTCCTGTGCTGTAATGCTCCATGCAGTTTAATCGACCTCAGTCGTATTAAAGTGACAAGTCACAAGAGTTGTCTTGTATTATTAAATACTCCTTTATTAAAAAACCCTTAAACTATTATTATATCAATTAAAATATGGAAAATATATACCTAGAGTTAAGTATTATTCGGTGGGCCCCTAAACCCTGTAGAGCCACCCATTATATTAACCCATTGTTCTGAACCGTTTCCCTACCTTTCAGCAACAGACTGCCTACCTATCAAAGCAACGAGTTTTCAAAGTCGATGATTTACGGGACTTACGCGCAGTCATTTGGAGTCTTCGGGCCCTAGCTATTTTCGCCTCCTAATACCGACACATTACTTCAGGCCTGACTCCTAAGCATGAGCGCATTCACCATTGCTACCGCCTTTACCTTGATCGGACTTACTTTCATCATGGTTGAGTTTCGGGAGATGCTCCGAGTCACTCTATTCGGATCACAGAACGCCGCCTCGAGTGGTGCGTCTTTTGAACCTAGCCGCAATATTCCGTCCCTGGCCGGCAAGGTCATCCTTATCACTGGTGCAGCTGGGGATCTCGGTCGACAGACTGCTATCGAGCTAGCTCGCTACGGGAGACCTGCCCGTATCTATATCGCCGACCTGCCGCTAGACCAATCAGCGAAGGCTGCCCTAATTGATCACGTTACGCGCGAAGCCTACAGCGATGACGATGATGATCCTTCCACGCATACTGTCATCCACTTTCTCGATTTGGACCTGACATCATTTGCAAGTGTACGGGCATGTGCTGCTGAGTTCGTCTCCAAGGAGGATCGCCTCGATGTTCTTGTACTCAACGCCGGAGTGATCCGGGTACCGCCTTTGCTCACGTCCGAAGGGTATGAACTACACTTTGGCTTGAACTACCTCGGCCACGCTCTTCTCGCAAGGCTGCTAGTGCCCAAGATGCAACATACTGCACAGGCAAACAAAGATGTGCGCATCGTCATCATCTCGAGCGAAGGCCACGAAATTGCGCCTAAAGGCGGCATACAATATAACAGGCTGAAGACACCCTGCCCCGAGATGGTGTGTTCCCCTATTTCTCTAATTCATCGCCAATAGTGTAGAAGTTCTTGATGATGCTGATTATCTTTTCTTTCTGTAAAGTCTTACGATCAACGCTACGGACAGAGTAAGTTAGCTCTCATTGGGTTGATGCGAGAACTCACACGCCGCTATCCCGACATAAAATCGGCCGCGGTACACCCTGGGCGGATCCTCACAGGAATGGCCGACTCCCTGAGGAAAGAGAGCATGCTCGCGCGCGTGACTGCTCCTATCTCGCCATTGTTCTGTGTGCCCGTTGCCATTGGGATCCGGAATCATCTCTGGGCCGCGACGAATCCAGACATGGTTAGTGGCACGTATTATGAGCCAGTTGGTGTCCCCGCCAAAATATCCAAAGCTGCGGAGGATCCGACCATGCCACAGAAGTTATGGGAATGGACTAGCAGTGAGTTGAAAGGTCTAGATGTACTAGGCTAGCATAATGTACCTCCTGCACGGCATATAATGGACCTGTGAAATCCACTGGCTGTAGGGATGGAATCTTGACTGTCGAATTTTCTCTAGGGATAACTATTCTTTAGACACCTCTTAAATGTGGAAACGGCACGCTGCCGGGATATTCTAGCATACGAGTTTGCATGGCTGGCTATGAAGAACGTACACGTGTTTAATAGATATAGTTTTGTGAGGGTTCAATCAAGATCTTTCGGGATTAAGCCCTCCAAGCTTGAGATACTTCTAGGTTCTGCCTAACCCCTATCTCAATTTGACGTCGCAGCTCTATTTCTTCTCCCGCGGAGTTATCCCCGAAAAGCGGACCTATTTCTTCGAGTGTAGCACCCGCCGTTTCTGGGACTACAAAGAAGGAGAAAATGCCCGCTTGTGTGCAGAAAGCTGCGAAGAAGACTAGAGCTTTTAATTTAATCTAATAGTCCATAGGTTTAATACAAGGTTTATAGCATATCTTCCACTCCGTTATTTTCTAACAACTTGTTTTATAAGCTGCGTATTATACTTTCTATGTTTTGAACCGATGTCTCGCTAACCTCGAGCCGAACAGAGTGATAAGTTACTTCTACTACACCAGCACTATGATATTGTGATGGCTCGTTGAACATGTCAAGCGATATTGACGGGATTTTTGCTTTATAAAAGTACAGATGTTGGGAATCCTTCGCAAGAGCGAGCAGTCGTACCTCAAAGTCAGCAGGGGACTGTTGTGGTAGAGCTGCAGGATCCAGCTTCGTAGGCGCTGATTCCAGACACTCGTCGCGACCATCCACGACTTTTTCCCGATGCTGACGCTGGAGGCCTTGTGCGAGCGCGATCAGCACAGCAACGATATATGGATCCTCTGCTTCGATGGATGGTTGAAGTCGGCGTCGCTGCACTTGTTTGATTCTCCGGACTGGGCCGTCGAGGATTCTGGACACAGTGACCCGGATTGCCTTATCGCGAACCGACACCACGGAATTGAGGTCGAGGTAGGCAAAACTAGCCATATTAGAGTGATGTGAGTATACGCCATTGGTCGGTAGTCTTGCAATAGTTTTCCGCTTGAAATCAAATAGCACGCGAGATCTATCATCGGGCGGGATGGCGTAGGTGGCGTTGCAGCCTTTGAGAAATTGGCACATGATCCAAGTCTTTGCGTTGCTGCGGCTGCGTAGCCTCTCTATTGCCTGACGAGTCTTTGCTTCGCTTGGGAGCTGTAATGAGTTCTGGTGTGGGTGTTGGCTGTGGTCTCTGAGTTCGCTCTTGCTTCTGCGAAAGAATTGGTAGCCCAAGAGCTCAAGATGCTGCGCAGTCCATCGTAGGGGGTGGACGAAGAGCCGGGTCCGGCAATGCTTCCGTAGCAACCCGTTGACTGATAGTGGGTGAGGCTGACGCCACAACGGCACCGATGAGCTGTTAGAGACCCGGCGCCGTTTTGTTGAAGACGGCGATAAAGAATCTTCAGCTCTTCGTTTTCTAGGCTGGTCTTCAGTGCAAGAAGGGTCATGTGAAGACTCCAGGGTCTTTGGGGATTGTGTGGCCATCTTGGCGTCTTGTTTATGATGAAAATTGAACGTCGCGCTTCGCGCGTCTTAAACCATAAACAGAACAATAGTGTGTAACCATGTGACTCATAATAGTAGCTGTGGTAGGGGGTCTTAGGGGATACAAAAAAGCAATTAAAGAAACAAATTATGAAAAAGAAAAAAACCCCTGTGTATATGTCGGATTGGCGGAAAATCCCTTATCGCCGACGGTCCGGTGATGATGATGAGACGAGGGTACCAGGACAGTGTATGCTCTACGATTGCTGCGAAATATATTAGTTGGCTCGTATCAAGAGTTAACTACAATTCCTAGTTAACTGTAGCACACCGGTCAGGAAGAGGTCAAGGCAGGGTTGAACCCGAGTGGGTCAAGGGATGATTGCTCGCAAGAATGTGGAGGCTGTACAGCACGTGATATGTGAGAAATGACAGCAAGGAAAGCTAATGAGCGACCGCGGTAAGTGAAAGCCACTAGCAAGACGAGGAGAGATGCTTTGATGCTTGAGTTCCTTTACCCAAGTCCCCCGAATCGAAATAGATAATCAAATCCATGCAGTAAGGAATCTTGAGGAGCTGAAGGCTGTGTCCGAGCAGAATGGAAACATACAAGTGCTCTCGCAACTTAGAGGCAGGGAATTGAAAGGCCTAACCAGTAGGTATAAGGTTTGAGAAAACCCTAGGTGTGTGCCTTGGAAAGTCAGTTTGAACTTACTCACAATCTTGCGCGTGAATATGGTCGATGAAGGTTTGGCCCCAAAGGTCTCTTACGTACCCAACCTTTATATAGTTCATCATCATCGGCCGGATACGCTATGGGGGTTTCCTTTTTTACCCCACAGGAAGTACGGTACAAAGCGGCCATGATCCAACTTCGATCCAGCTATCACCTTCCCCCCTATTTCGCGGCAGACTATTAGAGAAATTCCCAGGATGGCACCGTCTGTCTCTAGCATTAGAACTCAGTTCTTCCCACCTAAGCCTCAATTCACAGAGAAAGATGCAGGCAGTCTCAGGGGCAAGGTAAAAACAAACCCTACAAGCTCATGTAATCCTAATACTTACCTGTCTGGTCTAGGTCTACATCGTGACTGGTGTTAATTCTGACGTCGGTCGGGAGCTGGCCCGCCTACTTTATTCTAAGAATGGGAAAGTGTATGTAACCACACTTTTCGAAGAGACAGCCAAAGAAATCATCAGAAGCATTAAACGTTCCTCGCCTAAGTCGTCGGGCTCTTTAATCTTCCTTCCACTCAACCTGGGAAATTTGAGCTCCATCAAGTCTTCCGTAGAGCAATTTTTAGCGGCCGAAACCAAGTTGCATGTTCTTTTCAACAATGCGGGACACAGAAACTTAGAGGGCACCATTGAACGGACCGCCTCGGGCTACGAGAAACATTTGCAACTCAACTGTCTCGGCACGTTCCTGTTCACCAAACTGCTAGGCCCTATCCTAACAGCAACGGCCAACGACCGCAAGACCCCTCCAAATACTGTCCGCACCATCTTTCTGTCATCATGTGCAGCCGAGTTATTTGGTGAGAAAGATACTGGATTCAACATGGACAACTTGGACTACCACAAAGAAATGCCAACTAGATACTGCTACGGTATCAGCAAGCTAGGCAACTGGGCATATGCTGTCGAGCTGCCCAAGCATTTCAAGGGCGTGATTGGCGTCCCCGTTAATCCGGGACACCTGCGCACTGACAAATGTTACTACACTGGCAAGATTCCTCAATGGCTGGCCGAGCCCTTTCACTCCCCGGCAGTCAATGGTGCATATGCACTGTTCTGGGCCGGCGTTTCTCCTGACGTCACTGTTACAGAGTCTGGTCACTACGTGATCCCTTTCGGGCGGTTCCATCCAATTCGTCACGACTTAAATGCGGCAACGAAATCGGAAGCCGAAGGTGGAAACGGAACGACGGCTAAATTCTGGGATTGGAGCGAAGCACAGATTGCTGAATTCTGCTAAGGCATATAAAACCTTCACAACATCTCTTGGTCGGCATGGTTGGCGCAATGTCTTCATAGTGCTACCTCTTTAAATGCTTGGTTAATGTGTCGAAAAGGTTTGCATCTGTTGTCTACTATAAGGAATTAATGATTTACTTCTGTTTTTGTACTTAGGTTATGGGTGTTTAGGAGTAATATACGCATATCATTAGAAGATTTCCTCTAGAGTGAAGATAAGAGTAAGGACTTGTCAAGCGTCCAGCTAGCGACTCTATTACTACTTGACAGGTATTTTACTTCGTAGTACAGTTGTTGTACCTCGCAAGCTTTCAGAGCTCTACGTCGTTTCATATGCCATATGTGTAGAAATACTTGCAGAAAAACTATGGCACACAAGGGTACGCCCGACGTCTGAGGTTATTTTATGGAGTAGCGGGCCGATCCGTTCCGCCAAGGCCGGTTGACGGCCCCTCTCGGGCGGTTAGGGGATCCGTCGCTCCCGTCACCGGTAATTCCCGGCCCATTTCTAACGTGTCTCGTTATAGTTGCATTAAAGTTAGGAATAAACGAGTAGAAAAGCAGATATTAATAAATGAAATTGTTTATTTATCAATCTGGCCCCAATATATCCTAAAGAGTCGAGCATGGAAACTAGGAAAGAAAGTTCAAGAGGTCTGAACTTTCATTAGCTCAACCGCACTGCGTCTACATGGACATACCCGGCAATGCCGAGAGCCCTGATATAAGTTAGAATCATCAAGATGGTTAAAAATAGGGAGTTTAGAAACCTTACATCCATCTGTCTGTTCGCCGATCATGTCCGGAACCTGGCACTGGTTGGCGATAGACATGCTCTGCTTTTGAATAGAACCACAGCCGTCGTAAAAACACTCCGACTTATCCATTGCCCGTTGAAGGGCGTCGCCTCGCCAGCCGAACATATAGTCGGCATGCGTACCGTACGAGCTCCCTTCGAAGCTCCAGACAAATGGATTGGGAGCACCTGCGGGCCACATGCTATTGAACTTAGTCGTGTCCCTGGGAAAACGTCGGGGTTAGCGTTTGCCTATCTTGGAAAGGACCAGAATTGGTGACTTGAGAGAATGAGATTGGGGTGCTCTGAAATCTTCATACCAGGTGGTTTCAAAGGTCACTTGTGGTACACGAACGGGATGAGATGCCGGGCACGCGGGGGCATTGTTGAAGTAGTCCGTGTTCACCGTGTTGTACATATGTGATTGATGGTCGGGACTATCAAGGTTCTTCCCATCCCAGCATCTAAACCGAGTTAGCCTAGATACCCACGAAGCTTAAAGTCTGAGTTGGTGGACTGACGGGGGAAAGTGGTGAGTAGTAAAGATGCCGCCCGAACATGGTTTACTGGGCATATCGGCCTGCAGTGCACCCCTGCTACCTCCTGTCATGCATTGGTAGCTGAGTCCGAGGTGTGCGCGCGAAGTGGCGGTTGGACTGCCCACGGTCATGCGGAAACCCTGGAAATATAAGTAAGCCAGAGGCCATTACAGAACATGATTACGCAAACTTACTGGTGGGAAGCTCTTGATGGGTTGTTGCTTCAGGTTATCCCTGCTAAGATCAAACTGAGTGTAGTAGACTGTAAGTCCACCTTGCGCGCCATTGGAGCCTCCTAGCAAGGGTTGCACTGGAAGCGGCTGCACACGGTGGTAAGAGCCATTGGTAGGGTGCTTGAAATAAACTACATAGTCGGGGTTAGTAACTACTACCATAGGTGTGATCTTGGTAGAAAGCTCGAAACCTATGAGAGGCTGCAAAACCATTTGGGTTCACCAAAAAGCAGTAGTATTTTACGCGAAAACATGAATAAAAGAAAAAGAGAAACTCACGCGTTGCAGTCCAGTAATTAGAGAAGTCTTCTGACATCTGGCAGGTGGTGCAATTAGCTCTAGCGCCCACGTCGCCGGTCATAGTTACGTTGAAAGCATTTCCACCAACGATGTGATGAACATGCGACGACGGGCTTTGGCCAGGCTCACCGGCGGGATCGAGGCGCTGAAAGGTGAGAGTTGAGCATGGGAAACGAAGGCCGGCTTGGACAAGCGCCGTCAACGTAGGAATGGTGTAGAGAACCTTCATCTTTGCGACAACCTAGGTGAGCCCTTGAGAGCAACTGGAAACCGGTTTGGCTAAGATGAGGAGTGGAAGGCAGAGCCATGAGTTCACGGGGGCCACACGGATTAATTTAATACCTTTCCAGGGCTACTAGAATAATAGAGAGGGAGCACTAGAGCCTGATGGGACAGCCTAGGCCAGCTATCTGCTAGCTCACATGCATCCTTTGCCGGCAATATAGCAATATCTCGAGTATATACCGAGTCTGCAATATAATTATGTCTGTTCGATTGATAGGATGTCAACCAATGCGCTTCTTACTTTCTACCCTCGGTGTATACTCTTTCCATCGGCCAAGCTCGGCACTTGGAACGCCTGGTACTGGGTTAAACTACCAGCGAGTCCCGATAACCGGCTGCATACTATTGGATGCGAGTAGAATTGATGAAGGTTGGGATCATTTTGATCTAAGTTCTCCCTGACCTATGGGGTAATTTGAGGCACACCTTAGTAACCCCGTTTTATGAAGCTCGGGTTATCGCTCTCGCGAGTAGAAACTATTACAAGCAATAACAAGCTGCAAGGGAAATGAAAGAAAGACCCTTTTCAACCAAATTTCTATACACTCCTGAGAATACATTTATTTTCTATTAAGAATATGTAAATGATAAGATTTCATCAAACTGTTAATTATTGCTCTCGTCTTAGGCGCTAAGGCTAGTATTCTAGCATTTACCCGAGGTATTTACGCCACCTATTAACGGAGGCGATGTCCTACAAGATCTACTTCTTCTTTTTCATGATATAATACAACTTCGACCTCAGGCGTATAATTACCGTTTTGAGAAAGAGTGCCAAGCAAACAGCGGCTTAAGTATGCTGCTGATATGTATCACAAGTGCAGTTTCCTAGACCTAGAATATCTAATTCTGGAATATATTATAATAAATTCTCATGGTTTTCCTTTATCCACTCAATTCATATCTATAGATTTTGAAGCAGCTATATTGCTCGCCTCTTTTCTATTGAATCCGAGGAGCGTGATGTGATAACGTCATATATTAATTGACACTCGTGGTAGCCTGCTTTCCGTTGTGCACCACCAGCTCTTTGATTAATTTGATTGACTATGTCAGTAATTATTAAACTGCTTAGTCCCATTAGCTTTTCCATAAGATTGACAGATTTTGCGATAGCATCGAAATCCGCGAATGCCTTTTGTACAGGCTGGCATAACAGATGAAAAGGGGGTTTTCAAGCCGCCAAGTTTCAACTACCTTGATAACGCCTAACTCCCACTAATCAAAATAAGGCGGTTAAACTCATACATACCATTAAAGCGGGGGTATTCTACAAGATGTCATTGGTAGTTGAATTAGCTTCTCCCAGTTCCTAGTTTACATTGAAAAGGCCAGAACCAATTTTCTTCAATTATTATCCCCTTCTCCAATCACACATTGATATCCCTAAACCCCTCTTGCAAAGTCCTATTTGATATCACAAAGATCTCGCGCTTATTAGACAAATCGGCTCTTAGGAAGACAGTCGAGACTTACACTGAGGGTTGCATGGGGGGCAAAGAGTATCGTTCGGGGGCAAGATCGCAAAAAGAGAATCACAAAATATCGACTATAGTTTTTCTTCATCATCGATCTCCATTTTCGCTAGGGGCGGGATTATATCAGCCACGGTAGGATCTTCATTGCCATCACTGTTGGCGTTCGCCTCAGGATTGTAATCTTGCATCACAACATCTTGGTATTCGTCTTCGTCAATGTCCCAGCCTCTAGCTAACTCATTGAAGATTACGGCATCAGTAAGGACCCAAGACCCATGGTTGACGTCGTAATCGCCAATTGCCTGGAGAAAAGTGATGAGTTCGCGCACTGCTGGGTTGTACAATTCATATTCGTAGAAAGGGTACTGTGGTGCCTTCTCCCACTCGTGGCGAGCCTCTACCAAGCGTACGACCAGATCGAAGAAAATAGTCTCTGGTAAATTTCGTGCCCAGTCAATCTCAAGCTGGACGCGACTCAGCGAGTCCCATAGGGATTCACCATTGGCACGTGCTGCGGCAACAATGGGGGCCGCCATCCGAAACATATTTACAAGAACCGTGGTGATAGTGGCGCGTTTAATCTGGTATCCGGCGGCCTTGAGAGCTCTGGCAACAAGCTTTTCACGGTGCTTAGTATGCATGAGTCGGTATGGTGACTGATATTTCACTGAAGAAAAAGCGTTAGACTCTCAAAAGTAGATGAGATGGATGGCGAAACGCTTACTGCCTAATCTAGGCAACGCCCGCCGAAGATTGCCTCTATAACCATGAGGCATGATAGTGAAGATGACGAAAGATTGACGCTAGTAGTAGCGGGTGGTAATTGAATCGAAGTTGTGAACAAGTCGAGGATATAAAACACAGGAAAGATTATGGCTTAGAGTAACACGAGGATTGGGGAATTGCCTCTAAGAGCATACTGGCCAAGACTTAAAAAAGCTAGCCAGCAGAAGCGAAAAGGTACCGAACAGAGAGCAGGTCACAGGAGAAACGATAGAGACTGAATGGAAGGCAGTAGATGCTGGACAGGTAACTGCTCAACCATAGGCATATGACGATACCTACCTAGGTACGAAGGTACACAACCATGGAAACTACATGATGTACTGGCGAATGTACCTAGGTACATAATATAGATGCCTGAGGACCCACTTACCGCTGCCACAGAGCGCGTGGTTGTAGATATATATCAAAGTACAGGACTATCCCCTTAACCGAAGTGGTCTAGTGGTCTGAGGGACGAGGTATTAACGTACCTGGCAGTCTCTAAACATGACGAGTTCGATTCTCGCACGTGTAAGGTAGTCTTTACACACGGTTATGGGCAACTGGGGGCACTACACTATATCATAATTGTCGGGTTCCAGCAATACGTTGCAGGCCTCTGTTCCGCGTTCTAATACAGTGTAATCTGAGGGCTCTACAGGCTCTAGACCATCTTTTTGTAAATTTACCTTTATGGTGCTTTTGCAAGCTGTAAGGATATTACATGGTTAAATTATCAGTTAGTGAGATAATGTCATTCAGTCCCCGCCACCCTCTGGTGTGTAACAGTGCAGCCTAAGCCAGCTATGGCAGAAATTCTGACACCTTATCTACACAACCCTTGATGCAATCCAAAAGTTGTATGAATTGCTAATTTGACTAGCTTCGTGCTATTAAAGCACATTTATAATAGGTAACTAGAATCATGTGGCTATCTTGCTGTACTAATGGCTAGCGAGCCTACATGTTGGCGATAACTCATAATAGCCTCTATAAAATACTTAGTGTACATTCAGTGAGCATATATACTATCTCGAAGCGCATCCGAAAGAATCACTTTCTTCACACAGGGTTTCCTATACAAGCTCAATATGCACGAGGCCTTAATAGGATACAACAACCTGGAGAGAAAACATAGGGGAGATTTAAACATAGAGTATTTTCGCTACCACTATATAAAATAAAACAATAAACAGAGAAGATTACCTGCTTAGAATAAATTGCGAAATGAGAAGAGAATTTAATCGCAAATGTGTAAACAACGCAATAGTTCTAGCAGGCCAGCGCAACAAGATCCTCTTTGTATTATATCGAAATTTTATGTACCATCTCTCCCGTTGGGTTGCTCAACTCTAATTAAGAATGAAAATAGGAAAATGCAGAGCCGTTATAAAGAGAGGGTGATGTTGTAGGTATTAGGTAAGCTTAGACCCACCATGATCCGGGCAGCACTGCGGGATAGGGCCGATGTACAGTACGCAATATCACAATGCACCGTATACGCTATGTAAGCGCCCGCCTAGATGGCTACCGAATATTTCACTCCATCCCTTCTGCAACATCATGATTAGCCCGAATATAAACACGGCAGTACTACTCTCTGAATGCAAACAAATGGGTTAATCATTAGCTTTTGGACATAGGTAGAAATTTCCACTACTGCTTAGTATAGGCTAGATGAGTATAGCAGATGGGAACACGTGACAATTAAAGCGATGAAGATTAAATAGCCAACCTGCTATTATGTGTCATGGCTACAGTCTAACTCTTTCAGGTTTTCTAAATACTAGCTTCCTACTACTCCATCGAGCCAGCTTGCTCTGTATCCTGGATTGAATTTCGATCTAGAACACGGACCGAGAGATCTGTGGAACCTTAGTCTTCACGAGACATCTTAACACCATTGACTAGCCAGAAAATATATTACAGCCTTTCTTTGTTGTATCACCTGCGCTTGTTTACGATGTCATGTAAACTTCAACATGCGCTCTGCCGTTAGGCTGTCCTACTCGATCTACTTGAACGTAAAAGCTGGCCAATAGAAGCGGGCCTCCCTCTTAGTAAACGGAAGATTCATGCTCTGTCGAGTTTGTGAGGCGACCCCTGTATGGGTAAGAGTAGTTTCCTTCGTCTTACTTCTATCATTAGATGAACCGATTTTCAAAATGATTTTCTTGTCGGTACACTAAAGCAAAAACAATAACATGGTAGTAAAGGGAGTGTGTGGTGTGTGGGAAAGGGATAAGAAATGATACCTATAATGGTATCATCGGATGGGTCATCGTAGCTTAGTAGGCTCCAACATGTATCACGAACTGAGTCCTGCATTTCATATCTTAAATAACTCCGTAGACCGTCCGAATTGTGTTACCCTCAGACTTCCATACAACCGGCCCTTTGTGAATATACAACATTACGGGATCAAAGCTCTTAACTGATTGATATAAGATATGAAATATATTTGAAAGGCGGAAAATTCTCTTGAGGCCTAGATTTAACCATGTCTAGTACCCTGTGATAGTTTCTTCAGACCTTAGGGGGTGGTTATGTTGGTGGTTTTAACTGTTATATATGGGGGCTCCAGTCCCTTGAGTGCTCTATATGAGCAAGAATTAAGTCATACTCCTGTCAAACTATATACTACGCCTGTCTTCTTAGCTGTAACTAAGCTTCCTATCCCTCCGGGATTAAATCTCCTGACACCTTACTTATACGCGCACGAGTAACATCCCAAATGTGAAGATACGCTAATTAGTGAAACGCCCGAATGTTGCTTCTCCCTATGTAGTTACGAAGAATTTAGAATCAATAATATCAAGTGTATTCTCATATACCGCGGCAACTCAACACTAGAGTGGGCTATCCTCAGTCTACAAACACCAAATCTAAGATTCTGTCTGTTTAGGTACGATAATGTTATTCGTAATCTAGAAAACTAGCTAAACTGCCAGTTTTGAATTACAGAAGTGTGTAGGAAAGTGAAGGCAAGTAACAATGCCTAAGCCATATCTATCCCGGGTGCTTTTGACGGCAATGAAAAGCGCCCCTAATGGTCACCTCATAGAGCTCCGTACCAATTGCAACACTCTCAAAGACAAGCAACCATGTCTGGCAACAAATGGCTTCCAGGCGTCCACGAAAATAGCCACTGATCTCCCAAACCCGCCATTAACACCCCTTTCCATTTCGGTCGATGTGCTTGGTAGTGACGAAGTTGCCGTATGAATCTTCGAACTGGACGGTAATGTGGACCTTGGCATCTGGATTAGTGCCACCGCTGTGCCAAGTATGGCCTCCACTATATGTACAGGTTAAAAATATAGATCTTAAAGATTGAGTTTACTTAGATAGTGAAGTGGAAGTTCCCTAAGCTCTTTTATTCTTCCATGGGTGAGGCGTAGCTCAGGGGATCTTGAACCTTGAATGGGCTGCCCATCAGGTTTTTCACCCATTATTCTCAATATTGGCCTTGGAATATCTGCTCCTATGCTGCCTCACCATTATGGTATAAAAAAACTCCTCGGGATGGGGTGGACTTACGCAGCTTGCGGGGTACTTTTTATGAGACTACCAGACAAGTCCCGCTTATCGGTTTCGGCGTATTGGCGGACAGCCGCGTCTGCTGATGGGCTTCTTTTGGTTTCATCTGTGTAGCGAATGTCTCTCAGACCCCGTTTGGCGGACTCTTCGTTTTTTTGCGGCATAGTTGCTGATGTGAAGAATGAGGGAGTTCTGGGGTTCTGATGATAAGCTGAGATTGCTTCGGGACTGATTCATGGTGGAAAGTAATATGGTAGTTAGCATGGGAGGGTAAATATTTATACTAAATTTTGAATGCAGTTTTGAATGATACAATGTATGTTGTTCAATGATGCACAATACCCAATTAGTATATTGTTGGCCTCCCAACTGTGAATTAAGGGATTGATAAATTACATTGTCGCGCAGGTAATGTAACAATATTTCTATTTATAGGGCCTTGATCCTATGTACAATACGTTCAATATCTATAGAGATAAACGTGCTCGAATAGCCTGCTTCACCTGATCAATAATAGTGTGCAAATTGATAGTATTTCTGCAAAGGATTTGACAATCTGAACCCTATTATTTCAAATGGGAGCTATTAATATATTCACAGCATCCTACTATAGCTTAAATATACGCAAGATTTTGCTCATGTTAAATATGCTGCGTTTGCGTCAACTAACGCGAGCCGTACAGTCCACCAGAACGTTTCTCTATAGAGTTGTGGCAGGTGATAAAGTCGACTACTATCGTCATATAAGGATAAGAGTCTTCCCCTAAGTAGCAGTATAGGGTCAGGGCTCAATTTCATTGATTGCTGAGTCCTAACTACTTGTATTTACGTGATCTATCTTCGCTCTGCACTTTATCCTCTAGAAAGTTGATGGAGAGTGCTCTAATTACTTTATAAGTAGTTAAACCTTCCCAGTCAGGAATTAACGGTTATATATGCTGTCACAGTAATGGAGGTTATTGCTGTTCTGAGTAGAGTGGTTTTTGTACATGTATGCTGAACTGTCAAGGGAGAGCTAGTAATGCAGTACCCACATGTTCCCAAATGCTGTTTGCTACACAATGTAACACCTTAGGTACCTGGGTACCTAGTTATTGATAGCTGTGTTTTATTGGACAGTATTAAACGATCCCTAACGGCGCACAGGTAATACCATGAAGTGACAGCGAGGGTGTTGTGGGGCCCTCTACTCCTTCACTGCCACCCCGTTGGTGTAACACAATCATGCAGTATTATTACCTACCTACCTAACCTACCTACTTGCCTAGCGACCAGTGCAGTCTTCCCTATAGCACCTAGTTATTCGTCTATAATATAAGAGACAAAGCAAGGAGAAGGTTCCACCATCTAATCGCGGAACCTTCTATCCAGAAAATAGGATATTTCCTGAAGGCCCCTCCTGTTTCGCTAAATTCAGCTTATCGCACCTAAACCTACTTTATTTAGCTACTGCCAGTGCAGTTCAACCAAGACCAGTAACCGCGGAAGAAATGCCGGAGCAGACACAGAATAGTACGGAAACTCCTGAAACCATGGTCCACTCCAGTCATCCGTCCACTTCTGGCGGTATTGGGGCTACGAGCCAGTCCGAAAAAGCCCCTCGTTCCCCCGAAGAGGAACAAAATCCAGCTCCACCGGACACAAAGCCTCCGCCACGTGATATCGAGGAGGGCAGTGATGCTTACCATCCAGGTGGTTTCCACCCCGTCTACATCGGCGACGTATACAACCATAGATACGAGATAATTAACAAGATCGGTTACGGGGTCTACTCCACTGTATGGGTCGTCAAAGATCTTCAAAACCTGTAGGTTTCTAGACACTCCACTCACCGTACCTTGTAACACTAATAATATAATTATAGAGATAGCGACCGACGAAAATATTTAGCTCTTAAGGTTCTCAGCGGTATCTGCTATCATACCGGGTATGACGTTTTCGAAAGAGAAATCCTGGCGCATCTGAGAGATGGAGATCGCGACGCGTTTGGGTACAAACACATTTGTCATCTACTCGATGACTTCGAGCACGAAGGACCGAATGGGAAACATGTTTGTCTAGTCTTCGAGCTCTATGGGGAAACTCTTTCCAGCTTTGGCACCTTGTTTGACGAGAGCATGATTCCGACTGCCCTAATGCGGCGTTTCACGATTCAACTACTGTGCGCACTGGATTTTGCTCACAGCCACGGAGTCATTCATACCGGTAATCCTCTCCTCTCTACCTGTCGAGTTCAGTCTGATATCAGTCTCTAACGTTTCATTCCTCCAGACATTACACCCAGCAACATCTTTGTCAAATTTAGAGACCATTCACTAATAGAGTCTAAATATCTCAAGACCCGACGCGTGGCGCAGCAAGATAGGAACGAGGAAAAATATACCGTTATCCCTTCGTTCCGTTTCCAGAATTGCTACTTTACATCTTCTGACGACCTCTGGGAATTCGATATTGCACTTGGTGATTGGGGAGTTGCAAGTTGGACCGACAAGCATCTAACCGAAAACATCCAACCTGTGGCCCTTCGGGCCCCCGAAGTGTTGATAAAAGCTCCGTGGGACGAAAAAGTAGACTTCTGGAACCTCGGCGCTGTGCTATTAGAGGTATACCGTGCGATACGAATGTTCAGCGGATGTGTCCCCCGAAATGGCCCTTACGAAGTTAGGGAACATTTGGCGGAGATTGTGGACTTCTTTGGACCCTTCCCGCAGTCCCTCTTAGAGAAGGGAAACCAAGAAATAGTCCAGGATATATTCGATGAGGAAGGGAAGGTTAGGGGTATGCCACCCAAGATGAGGCCGCCACTAGGCTCCGAGGTTATGATGTCTGGCCTGAGGGACGAGATAAGAGCCGATTTTGAGTCTTTTTTGCGGGCCATGATGAAGATCGAACCCTCCGAACGGGCGACTGCTGAAGATCTCCTGCGGCTTCCTTTCCTACGCGCGCTACCGCCGAAAGGCGAATGGAGTCAGAAAAAGGAGAACAACGAGGGAGCTGAGACAGAGACAACATCGTAGATGCAGCTAATTCTACTTAAGCTAAAAATATTTACTCTTTAATGGATGGTGTGCTAATTACTACCCAAACTGCTTACTCGAAATAGTAGTGTTACGTCACCTCATATGGGCCTAAATACCGGTGACGTTAGCAGCGGCGATCGGGTGTAACGATCAAATCAATTTATCTTAACATAAAGATAACTAGGTAGTATGATATCGTAGCCAATTCTGACATGGGTGACTTATAAAACTTGCCTATGTAGTACCCCAAACAAAAAGATTATGTTTAAAAGGGGTGCTTCAACTATTTAGTTGTTTATTGTCGGGTTCTAAACCCCCCAATCAGCCCGCGTAATTAAAAGCCTCCTTAGCCAAAAAGGCGAATGATCCCACCAGCTATCTCCTCAAGTAGGTCATCAGACCTAGGAGACTGCGTCAGTCTGTCCATTGTCTCCATATGCCCTCTTGATCTTATCTACGCCGTGGCGACCGAGATGTCTCTGGAACTCGCTGGCCCCCTTCACCACGCCGCCGCAGACACGACATATATACATGCCCTTCTGGTGGCGGGCATGAGACCGCATGAAAATGTAAGGGACCATCTGCTAGTCGCTGTTGATCGGATACGCCATTTGCTAGTTCTTGTCCTTCCAGCTGTACTGGCCAATGGCGATGTAGGAGCTCGACTAGCCAGTTTCGGGGGCGAAGCTGGGGTTGGGGCAGAACTCAGCGCCAGCTTAACTATAGTCAGAAACGGAACTGAGTCACAACGCAGTTTCTAGACAGATGCAATGACTCACAGTTCGGGGAGGAGCTAGATGCTTGCGCCGGGGCCCGCAGAAGTCTCCCTTGCGCCGTTCTTTGGTACAGAGAACTGAGAGTTCCAAGCACGCCTGACTGCGTGTTATTGGATCTGGCTAAGAGGGACGAGACATGTGGTAGCACAATAGCCGCGGCATCCTTAGTTGATGTGAGCACAGCGATGGTTATTTGCTGCAGTTCTATAGTGTGTGCCTGTAATTGTAGCCGCGACGTCTCTGTTTGTTTTATATCTTCATGTGATTGATGGAATTTTATGGAACGGGCCATGTAAGCCCTGGCACGCACCGTCACCCCTTTCAAGCTGTCGCCCGAGCCTTCTGAAGTCGTTATCATCTTTATTCTGGATTGCGTATGTCCATTGTTGAGAGAGCTAAGGAGAGCCTGATTCCTGGTACCTTATTCCCTCTGCTGCTGGTTATTCAGCCAATTCTGGAGAATCCCAACGCCTACAAAAAAAAAAGATCCTACGATAGCTGCGACAAGGGCGGGAATTTCAAGGCCGCTTATGTTGTCTAGTCGGCGCCGGTCTTAGAGAGTGAGTGTAAATTTAAGGAATCAGTCAACAAGAACTAACTCGAAACCTAAGCACACGCAATTAGAGGCTGCCTGATGGCCTTTAATAGGAGTTACTCGTATGCCAGCTAGGAGGGCGACTAGGTTAAGTATTTCCTCGCATAGAACCCCAAGGACATATAGTATGTAAGATTCATCCTTGAAACCACAAGCTTCCAATAATAGTACCGCTCGACCCTTGTCACCAGAATCTTGGCTATGTATGGTACTCAATTGTAAGACTTCTATAACCCCTTGAAATGGGCCATAAGCCCCGGTATGTAGGTATGTAACTGTTGCTTGTACCAATTTTTCTTATGGAAATGTCTCCGTGATGCTCGGCATTTCATGCTTGTTTTCAACATAGTTGCATATCCCACAAGTTGTTAGAACCTAACCTATTCGATAATAGGAGATTCGTCCACATTGAGGAAATGTTCAACATTTTGTGAATTTAATCCATTGCTGCTACCAGATTTCTATGAAGCTCGGAGGTAGACTATTATCTACTAGAGAACCTAATAGTTTAATTAGACTCCTGAATACCGAATGAAGTGTGAGGTGATATAAAGTCGCAGAAATGATGCTTCCAGACCCCTAAGGTATTTCTATCACGTATCATTAAGACATAAAGAGAAGAGTCTTCCCGATTAAGCGAAGAAGACTGAAGAACTAATAATATTAAGCTTGACTTTATACTGCCCCTCGTAGGAGTTACTAGTAACTCCAGCCCCCCCTCCTAGCCGATACTTTCTGTCTTTGTCTTGATCTTCGTTTTGGTCGCCTATTTTATTACTGAATGTCGCGTCGGACCTTTTTTCTCGAGTCTTTGCAATCTGCTGCCGCGCTTGGGTTATGTTGTAGAAGAACGAATACTCGGTAGCACACGGCCGTAAATGCAGCAGATGGGTTCTACCATCATCGCTCCACAAGGCATTGTTCGTAAACTGTACGCCGAAGCGAAGACCAGCATTCACAAGACATCCGCGCATCTATACACAACATTCACGCTCAGATTTCGCCACTACTTATCAGTGCCTTTGCGACCAATGGCTTCCGGTCATTTGTCAAAACAATTTGTTTACCTACCTAGTCATCAACAGCTTTATTGTGATCACCAACAAACTTGAAACCATGGTCATACAAAGCATCACATGGAGATGCAGTAATACTAATAGAGGAAAGAATACGAAACTACTGTCTGATCATGTTCCACTTGCTGACACGAACACAGTTAGAAATCACGATTTGGTGCTTTGTGACCTATGTCAACCTCGACACCTCCTCAATAATCCTCTCACTGATAGACACCAATGACACAGCATTCATAATGTCTAGCGTCGTCAGGTCAACACTCAACTCCACCTTCAAGAAGTTGCGAATCTCAACTGCAGCCAATGAGTCAATCCCATATGCTGATAACGGCCGCGCGAAGTCCAGCGGTTCGGTCACGCGTAAGATCCGCATCATGTACTTGTTCAACACCTCAGAGGTCGTCTCCAGAATGAGACGCGCGCCAACTTTGGCATGGATCATCGCCCGAATTGAATCGAGGTCCTTCAGCCCCTGGCTGTCCCCTTGCGGCTCGTTAGGTCCATGATCGTGTGAGAAGAGCCCGGCGAAGCGGACATCTCGTGAGAGCAGCGAGTCTGACGGTTGCGGGACGCGGATGCCTGTAATCAAGTTTGAAGTACTTTCAGCGTTTGTGGGAACATCTGATTGCCTTTGAATGGAGATTTTGATGCTTTCGCGCAAGACCTTGTCGTTGATTGTGTAGAAGACGGACTCGTCGAATCGATCCATCAGATCATCGTGTCGGGCAACATATCCAACGTTCGATACGACGCCTAGGCTAATAGAGCAGGCCGGCAGACCGAGGCCGGCCCGGTATGAGGCAAAAGCATCGAGGAACGTGTTTGCGGCAGCGTAGTTGGCTTGCGCCTTGTGGCCATACAGACCGGAGATGCTAGAGAGGAGAGTAAAAAACCTCGGCGGGGATCGTTCTTCAAGAGAGACTTCGTGAAGATTCAGAGTTCCTTTCACCTTGCAACTGAGTGTTGCATGATATTCATCTAATGTCATAGAGTCAAAGGGACGATCCTAAATAGTATCATCAGCTTGACCATAGTTTTCGTACTAGACCATCGTGATACTTACGTTCAAGATCATGGCGCCTTGAATAATGCCATCGACAGGGCCTTTAGCACTTTTGAAAGCCCGTCTCACGTCGTCGATGTTCGTGACATCCCCACGAACCATCGTGACCTTGCAACCCAGAGCGTTGATTTTCGAGAGCGCCAACTGCGACTTCTCGTCACCGCCCCCGCTTCGCGACAAAACCACCAGGTTGTGAGCGCCGCACTTAGCTAGATACATCGCTATACTCGAGCAAAGGCCGCGGAGGCCTCCGGCGATCAAGTACGATGCATCGCTGCGAAGGCAAACACTGCTTGGCGCACGACGAACAGGTACTTGAAGGTTGGGCTCATGAGATCTAGTCACGACGAGCTTGCCTATGTGCCTCCCGCTGCGTATTAATCTCAACGCGTCTGGTATCTGGTCGAATGAGAATTCTCGGGTCGGCGTTATTGGCTTAATGTGGTCTTTCTCGAAGAGCTCGAATGTCTCTTTTAAGAGGCTATGTTTTCTGTCAGCTAACGCAAAAGGCAGAAGGGCATGGTATGGATTGGTGGCTTAGCCAACTACTTACCTGCCCAGAACTTCGTCAGTGATATGCTGCTCGTTCGATAGGTCCAGCGCTCGAAAAGAGGCATTACGATTGAACGGTTCCATAGACAGCATGTTACGGTCCAGTATGTCTTTCTTTCCGATCTCGACCATCGTCCCCCCAGTTCCAATAATTCTCCACGACTCGTCGAGAAGGTCGCCGGCCAGAGAGTTCAAGATGATATCAACACCGTAGCCGCCTGTTTCTTCCATGATAAGACGCGCGAAGTCCGAGTTCCTAGAAGAAAAGATTCTCTCATCTTTTATATCGTAATTCGACTTCAAGAAACTACGCTTCGCTTCCGTACCTACGGTCGCGTAAACCTTCCCAGACATGCATTAGCAAAATTTTCACAGCTATGTCGATTGGGTGCATTACCTCTGCTCCAAAGTATCGACAAAGCTGTATTGCCGATAAACCAACTCCACCCGTGGCTGAATGTATCAAGACACGGTCTCCTTTCTTGATCTGTGCAATGTGGATGAGGGCGTAGATAGATGTTGCGAATACAACGGGCATCGTAGCTGCTTCTTCAAATGTCATCTGATCTGGAATGGCGTGAACCCTCTTGCGACTGGTCTGTACACGATTACCAAAAGAGCCGCGCTTGAGGAAGTTCACTCTTTGGCCAATATGGAAGTCATCGACTCCGGGCCCGATGCGTGCAATGACTCCACTGCCTTCTCCGCCAAGCAGATATTCGTCCTCTGGCACAAGCCCGATGGTACTAGCGGCATCTTTGAAGTTAACACCAGACGCAATTACGTCGATCTCGACCCAGTCGTCTGGAAGGGGTGGTGGTTGAGCTGAGATTTCGCTATATACAAGTGAGTCGAGATTCCCTACACGCTCGGTCCTTAGCTTGATGGTTCCGGGCGTGGTGTGAAAAGGGGTCATGACGGGGGCTTTTCCATGACGGTCATCTTCAACTGACTGGTTAGCTCTTGCATCGGATACAACACGACTGATATGAATTATGCCCCCCCTTTCGACGAACTCACTGTCCTTGCAGCTTCGCTCATCCATGCTACATAGGAGATCAAGGCAGGTCAGGATTGCCTTGTCAGTAGTGTCGCCTGACGGACTTTCAACGTCAAGATTAAGGAGTCTCAAATACGGCATTTCGTTTCTGATGGTCCTGAAAAGTCCAAGTATCAAAGCCTTTCGAGGGTCGATCACGGACATTTGTGCCCCTGATGTGACCCATAGTATGCGGCATTCCTTCTGTACTAAGGTCTGCAACGTGTGCCACTGCTGCTGATCAAGCTTGGACATCACTGCGACATTCACCTCATCCATCACAACAACATTACTCTTTAATGGGACGTTTTCGGCTCCTATCACTGAAGAGAATGCCCAAGACGAGTGTTGGAAATTTGCCGGAAGCTCAGGACCGTGGGGATTGCTGAAGCGAACCACGAATATACGCTTCGATTCCGTAGTTTCTTGGGTGGTTTCTTTACGAGCGACAATCATGCCATCAGCCGCCAGTAACTGTCTCAGGCCATGCAGCGAGAATGTGCGAGATAAATGTGCAGGCTTAGTATTTGGAGTGATGAAAAGCACCATTCCATTCTCCCGCACTGATGACCTGATTAACTCCGAGTATGGGCTCAGGGGTTCCTCTCCAGAAGCAGAGGACTTGACAATTGCCAGTTCGTACTTCGAATCAAGTAATTCGTGTAGATTTTCATCATCAAGGACAATATAATCCCTTTGCAGAGTGCTGTGATATTTATCTCTTAGCTGTATGAGCATGGACGCGCTTATTGCGGCAAGGGTGTATCGTGAAGAAGCAGTCTCGAGGGCGGACTTTGACCTGTCTTCATCAAGCCAGAGACTAGAAAGATCGTCGTCGTCTAGATTGAATTCAATCACATTCAATTGTGGATATTTGTGCACGACGAGATCTATCCATTTGTGTGCAGAAAGCAATGCTCGAGATTCAGATTCTGTCCTCAAGTCCGCCGCAGAACGTTTCGCGAGTTTGTCAAACCCTGACTCGTCAAGCAGCGTGATGTCAGCATTCCATACCGGCTGACAGAACACATGCGGTGAGCTGCTAATATCTGCGCTGCCGAGTGTGGCGTATCGTATTCCTCTCATGTCAAGCAACATATCACCTTGTTCTGGGTCATACGTCGCGCACGAGAATGAGTAGTTCTTCATGACCTCTTTGCGACCAACCCCTGTGTAATCAGAGCGCGCCGTCGCAATTGCCTCTGGAGGTTGCTGCGATCTGTAAGGCACAAAAAGACTGTCGATCTGGAGCGGCACCAAGGTGTCGGCGTTATGGGAGTCCTCCTCCCATGTGGCAGTAACGCTCTGAAAGCAGCCATCCATACAAGCCGGGTGTATGAGATACGGGCTTTGCATATATCCAGATATCGGCGGTTCGAGTGATACTTTAGATCGCCCAATTCGGGAACTATCGGAGGATTCCATCAATATCAGCTTCTGAAATGAGGGTCCGAAATTGAAACCATAGTCGCGCATCGTTTTGTACCACTTGCCGTTCGACATTGCATGTTTGAATGGCTGTAGTACAGATTTTGGCGCAGCAGGTATGCTGAATTCTGTGTCGATACGGATGAAACCTGACGCATGATCGCTCCAAGTTCCATGCTTTTCTGCCGATATCTTGAACTGGTACCATGACGGATTAGATCCCAATGGAGGTGTCAGACTAAGGGAGATTAACGGGGATTCGTCAGAATCTCCTAGAAACAATGCCTTGAGGAACTTGATGTCTCTCATCCGATAAGCATACCTCTCTGGTGCGCGCTCGTTCCACGTCGTCATAATGGCTGTCTGGTAGATGGATTCAATTGCCATACAGATATATCCAGTGCCTGGGAAAACGATGTTGTTCCCTAGTTTGTGACCTTCAAGCCAAGTGTTGTTCGCAAGTTTCAGTTTGTTCCTCCAGATAGGCGATTGCCAGGAAGTTCCTGGGATCTTTGATCCCAATAGATCGTGCTTGACAAATGGGCGAAATCGCCAATCTTTGCTAGCAAGGCTTTCGTGCCAGAACTTCTTCGAATGATTCCAAGAATAATTCGGCAGATCAATCAGAGTGGACAATGAGTCGCTGTCCAGCTCGTTCACTCGCTTTAGGTTTATCGGTCCACCAGCAAGGAAGAGGCCGCCTGCTACATTGTATAGAGACGTCACAGTGTCTTGACCCCTGACAGCCACGGATGTGTATAGGGGTCTTTGCGTGAGCTCAGGGTGATCATCGCAAATTTGTGCGATAATTCCAGACAACGTATTAGAGGGGCCAACTTCGATTAAATGATTGACCCCTTCTTTCCTACCTATCATGATCTCAACCGCGTCTTGGAACAAAACCTGGGATCTCAGGTTACGTACCCAGTATTGGAGCTCAATCGGGCCGGTGATTCGCCTTCCGTATACGGATGAGAACATCACTGCTTCGCCGAGTCTCGCGCCTGTAGTTCTGATCTCAGTGGACAGTAGGTCGGCGTATCTCTCTGATATTTGATCCATGAATGTGGAATGGTACGCAAAGTCGACTGCGAGCATGCGGGCTAAATAACCATCGTCCTTCACTCTCCGCATAAGTCGATTCAGGGCATCCGCATAACCTGAAAGCGTAACACTTCGCGGACCATTCAGACATGCTATTTCGACTAAATCGTCCGTTTTGTCGATATATCGCGTGACTGCGTCCGCTGGCATTCCCACCGCGAGCATGCTAAGATTTGATATGGGCCGAAACTCTGCGATAGCCTGTCCTCTGAGATATGCGATCTTGATCGCTTCCTCGGCAGTGAGATACCCAGCGGCGACAGCAGCTGCAATCTCACCAGAAGAATGGCCGACAACCGCCGTTGGCTTAATACCCCAGTCAGAAAGCACTCTAAGATAGGCGATCTGCAATGCAGTGACTATTGGCTGAGATATCTGTGGCTCTCGAATGCGACTTGGGTCGATCTCATCTACCAACATGGACGCCAATGACCACTTCGGGGGCTGCTTTAAGGTTTCCAAAGCTTTCTCGAGGGTCTCAATAATACTCCTTGCAACGGAGAAAGTGTGTATAAGGCCTCTTCCCATCCTTATCCATTGGGCGCCTTGGCCAGTGAAAATCAGGCCAATTTTAACACTTTGGTTCAAGAGTCTGCCGGTAGTAAAAGAACCAGGACTAAAACGTGGGCTCTTTTGAATGCTATAGCCTCTACAGAACAAGTGACTGCGTCGCTCAGAGAGAGTAAAAGCCAAATCGCCTAAAGTAACCTCGACGCCTGGGTGTAATAGATGTGACGACAATCTCTGGATGGAGTTTTTGAGAGCAACGTCATCGTTCGCCGACATGACTATCAATTTTGGTCTAGGACTGGATTCAATTCCATTACCATTATGATCACTGAAGAACTCTGCTTCGATGGTCTCACTTTTGACGTAGGAGCTTTTGAATTTTGGCCATAAGCTTCCCAAAAGATACTCGGGGCTTTCGAGAATCGCGTGCGCATTGCTGCCACCAAATCCGAATGAGTTGATGCTAGCGCGGAGCTTAGCATCCTGTGGCCAGCTGATAGGATTACGGAAGGCGTGAACATTGGCTTTCTCGAAGTCGATCCGAGGATTTGGGTCTAGAAAGGTGGCTGTCCCGGGTATTTTCTTGTTTTCCAGGGCAAGAACCGTTTTTATCACGCTCGTCAGACCCGAAGCGGCTTCAGAATGGCCTACATTGCCTTTCACTGATCCAATAGCTAGTGGCTGACCTTTTGGTCGTGTGTGGGCGAACACCGTGGCCACGCCTTCGACCTCGATAGGATCCCCAGCCACCGTGCCAGTGCCGTGGCACTCGAGGTATCCAGTATCAACTAAGTCTGCTTCATTGAAGCCCGCGTTGCCATATGCATCGCGAATGGCGAGAGCTTGTGCCTCGGGATTAGGCATTGAGATTCCAGGAGTCTTGCCAGCACTGTTGGCAGAAGTCCCGCGGATAACAGCACGGATAACATCACCGTCCCGAACAGCATCGTCCAGCCTTTTCAGGAAGACTACGTTGATCGCTTCAGCGGCCACGTACCCATCCGCGCTCCTATCGAAAACATGGCATCTACCTGTTGGAGACGCTGCAGCTCGCATATTGCCCATGTCCTCGTTTCTTTCTGGGCTGAGGTACATATTCACACCACCGACAAACATCGCATCAGCTTGATGGTTTCCAAGATATAAGCAAGCGATGTCGAGGGCGGTAAGTGAGCTTGAACAAGCCGTATCAACTGAAAGGCTACGAAAAAGAATTAATTGACTCCAAATTTCGCCTTTTCTCACAGATCACTTAATGAAAGTCATGATTCGTGACTTAAGAATGCTTGAGGTCTTCTCACCTTGGCCCGTGAACGTTCAAAAAATGACTAATGCGATTACTCATCAAAGATCTGCTTGATCCTAACGTCGGCGAATCCGTTCGATCTTCGACATCTTTAAGGTCCATATCGTAGTAATCTTAATCAAGTCAGCCCAAATGCCCTGTGCCGTGCCAAAAGGGCGTGAACACGAACCGACCGCACTCGCCCCGATCAGACAGCCAACTCGTCGGCCGCTGAGCTTTTCGATCGGTATGCCTGCATTTTCCAAGCATTCGTAGGCCACCTCCATAAGGTTTCTCTGCTGCGGATCCATAGCAATAGCATCTGACTGATTGATGTTGAAGAACTGGGCATCGAAATCTGCCGGGTCCACGTGCTCCATGAACATTGCGCCGGGTGTCTTCATGGTTTGAGGCTTCGCGGAGGCATCGAAGTGCCCGGAAAGGTTGAAGCGACTTTTTGGTGGATCATTCGCTGCCACACCTCCACGCATCATGAAGTCCCAGAACTCATTCGGTGTACTGCAGCGCCCTGGAAGACGGCATGCCATCCCGATAATCGCAATAGGAGGTTGGGTGTAACATCTCTTTGACACGCCGTTGGTGGTGGATGCAGCCTGGTGTCCGATATCATGATCGTCAGATGCATTTAGGGAACTGGGATATCCATTTAGATGCTGTTGTTCCCCGTTCGACGAGATAAGGTTCGCTGATGAAGACATAAGAACCATGCAGTAAGACTCGCCAGAATGAGACGATCTTCGATAAGTAACGATGCAAAATCAACTTCGGTGAGTAGAGTAGACGGAACTTGAAAGTGTTTCAATGTTTGAGACTTGCGAGACTTCAACGAGATATTCTTGATGTAGATTTCTGAACTACTTGAAAGGAAGACAGCGGCTTCTGTGTTATGGAGCTCACTGATTATATTAACATACTTGGGCCCCTTTTGCCAGCATGTACAGCCCTTATAACTAGCGTACCTATGTCGACTTAAGTATCAAACATCTGGAGCCTCTTTTCCTTTCATTCGCAGAAAGCTCGGTACCTCATTTTGCCTCTGCATAGTCGGTGTTCTATCGGCCCGAAAGATTGTGTTGGGGGAGCCTCCGCATAGGACAGGTGCCGAGGAAATAGGGTCAACTCTGCTTAGTCCGCCATTTCATGTTCGACTACAAGCACTATCACATCCGCCTCCATGGCTGCTTAAAAGGAGGGGGAGCCCCTATACGCCGTAAATCACGGCAGTCAATGATATTCTGAACTACCTCAGCATGGCGACTTACGAGGAGATCAGTTTCCGAACCCTTGATGGACTTACCCTTCGGGGATCTCTCTACTGTGCTGGCCTTAACAGTTCTGCAGTCATTATCACGCCAGGGGTGAGTGTACAGACTAAACAAGCCTCGACATAATTTTCATATCTGAGACACATATCTGAGACACACGACGCTAATGGGAATTTAGTTCAACGTCACGAGGGATGTGCTTCTGCCCCGAATTGCTCGTCATTTTCAATTGAGTGGCATCACCGCTCTGGTTTACGATCATCGCTCTGTCGGTTCGAGCGATGGCATACCCCGAAACGACATCAACCCCGCACAGCAAGTGGCGGACTACCACGACGCGCTGACATTCCTAAAAACCGACGGACGTGTCGATCCAGCGCGCATTGCCTTTTGGGGATTCTCGTTTGGGGGTGCAGTAGCATTGAATGCTGCGGCACTCGATAAGCGAGCAAAGGCCGTCATTGCAGTCTGCCCATTGACCCAATGGAACCTCGACACAAGCAAATGGCGGCGTGTCATGGAAAAGACAATGCAGGACCGGGAGTCGCGCCTGTGTGGAAATGCGCCTTTCAGTCTTCCTATGATAACCGAGTCGGGAGTCAATCCCGCCGGCTTCTCGTCCGGTATAGGGGCAAGCGAGCTAAGTCTCGTGGCGGAGGCTAAGAAGATTCCAGGATTCAACCTACATACAACGATCCAGACCTATTACAACATCATGGCCTGGAGCCCATTCAAGCTGCTTGAGTATATAGCGCCGACCCCTGTCCTCGTCGTGTCACCCGAGGATGACCGCATCTCACCCCTTGCAGACCAAAAAGAGCTTATTTACGATAAGGTGACTGGGCCGAAGCGGATGCATGTCGTTCCTAAGAAAGGACATATGGATATATTGGATGGTGATAGCTTCGAGGCCGTCATGGATGTTCAAGTCAACTTTATTCGCGAATCCTTCGATGCAGACGTTGCATAGAGCTCGGAGCTGCAGCCAGAAGAAGTAGCGGCCGCGCGTAAGTGACACTCTACGTGCGATTGAGGTCGAAGTTACATTGAAATACGGCGTGTACGTAGCAAATAATGTGAAGCCAAATCGGAAACCCTGCTTATCCTATCTATGGTGCGATTTCGTTCATGCTGCATGGCCCCCAATCTTTATGCTCCATTGAACGAAATCCTGCAGCGGCATATAATAACATCAAGCAAATATCGCAGAGCGGATTCCTGGGATGAGTCGCGAACCCCCATAACGTCGTGATGATATTTATAGGCACTTCGTTACATCGCGGGTCTCGAATCGTGCCAAAAAGCCACTGGAAAACCTTATCACAGCTGAAATATTACACTGAAGTTCAATGCAAAGCTCAGGAGTTGTATTTGCGAAAGATAACTTCGATACAACGTGGAAGTCTAACTAATCTCGCTCTTGTCGTCGGTCTACCTCAAAACAGAAGCCACGATTGTAATGCATCGAGTCGTAGTCATCAACTCCTGAATCCTTCGGTGAAAAAGATTTCAATTCGCCATGGTGATGGACCAGGTCAAGATGCTAGAGATGGTATCTTGAGGCCATTGTATTTAGTACGAAGATGTTGCCCTTGGCAAGTTGTAAGTGATGGGTGTGTTGGTCAAGCTAAATTTGTTCAACGAACATGTTTCTTGTAATCTCACTTTGCGTGATTTTCACCCTGTGTGAACCAGCTTGGGGAGTACCGTTCGAGAGCAAACGATGCAGAAACATTCCCGGAGATCCCAAGTGGCCCAGCCAAAAGGACTGGGATATGCTCAATGAGACAGTCAATGGTCGCCTGATATCCTCTGTTCCTATCGCGACTATTTGCCACGGCTCAAATTTCCAGCCAGGTCAATGCCAGGAGCTCCAAGAATCATGGCCATTTGCTACCATACAGTAAGTTAAGAAAAGAGACCAAGGCACCCTGAGTGTTAATAACGTTCGAAAGTGTTCAAAAGCCGGCTGAATTTCTTGCGCCGTACTTCCAAAACCAATCCTGCGACCCATTCACCCCCCGCCAGAAGCCATGTGAGCTTGGGAACTATGCCAGCTACTCCATTAACGTGTCTACTGTGAGCCACGTACAAGCTGGCATCAAGTTCGCTCGGGACAACAACATTCGTCTGACAATCAAGAACACCGGTCATGAGTGAGTTGATCGTTCGCAGTCCTTCATCACGATGAAAGCTAATCAGTTACACACAGTCTACTTGGCAAGTCAACGGGAAAGGGAGCCTTATCCTTGTGGACGCACCATATGAACAAGATTGACTTCATTGATCGCTATGATGGAGGTTTCGATTATAATGGGCCCGCAGTACGACTGGGTGCCGGGGTCCTGACGTCCGAGGTCTTTACGGCAGCCAATAACGCGGGTGTCCGCGTTGTTACTGGCACATGTCCCGATGTTGGCACCGCTGGCGGATTCACATCTGGCGGCGGCCATGGAGTCTTCACATCAGTCTACGGTATGGCAGCGGATAATGTTTTGGAATGGGAAGTAGTCACTGCCCATGGCGAGCACATCGTGGCGACCCCTGCATCAAACGCGGACCTATACTGGGCCTTAAGCGGTGGAGGCGCAGGTACCTTTGCCGTTGTTATATCGCTGGTAGTCCGTACCTATCCGGACGGTATGATGGGCGGCGCTCAGCTTTCTTTCGATACCGGAACAGCCGCAGGCGTGGATAAGTTCTGGGCGGGTGTCGAAGCGTTTCAATCAGCACTTGGGTCAATCGTCGACACTGGAGCGGTCGCATCATTCCTCCTAACTCAAGATGCGCTGGACGTCTATGGTATTTCAATGCCAGACCGTAACTTGTCTACGATAGACAAGATCCTACAACCTGTCGTCCAAGCCATGGAGGATGTTGGTGTAGCTGTAAACATCACCAAGTCAACCTATTCTGGGTTTCTCGACTTTTACAATCAGTACTTCCTTCCGGCCGTCACAACAACTCCCAGTGCCCAGATTACCGGAGGACGGCTGATCCCACGTTCTATAGCAGAGAACGCAACAGAGAGTGCACGTGTTGTTCGTGCCTACCGAGCTGCAACCGAAGCAGGGTTCGGTATCGTCTGCGATGCCGTCCAAGCAGACCGAGCACCTGCGTTTGCCAACGCAGTATTTCCAATATGGAGGTCTTCTTTACTAAGTTGCATATTTGTCAAAACGTGGGATTTCAGTGTGCCGCGGGGAGAAATGGTAGCATATCAGGCGAATCTGACTCAATTTGTAATGCCCGAGATCGAGGCTGCAACCCCTAATGGGGGAGCTTATCTGAACGAAGCGAATTTCCAACAACCAAGCTGGCAGAATGAATTTTACGGTACCAATTACCCTCGACTGAAGAGTATGAAAGACAGCGTTGATCCCTTGGGTGTCTTCTACGCCCAGACAGCAGTAGGCAGCGAAGAGTGGGCCGAAGACGCCCGAGGGAGACTATGCCGAACATGAGAGGTTCGGAGATATACGGGTGTACCTCAAAAGTTTAATATTTGTCTATTATGTAATGAAACGAAGTATGTAACACACACTACGCACTCTAGAGGACTGACCACGGTCATGTAGATCACTTCTAGAGATTTGAGGCTTAGAAGAATAGTAAATAAGTGATGCAAATGTATATTCGGGTGTAGCGGACCCCCGAAGGGGGCCGCCTGAGAGGCGTGCCAACTATCTCTGACTGGCATGGGCTAACTATCTTAAATAAAAGAAAAGAAAAACTAAGTCTTGATGACCTAATCAACCTAACCCCCATGTGGTCAGGTTACCCACACCGTCTCAGTAACTTCGACCTGGTAGCAATTAGATGCGTCTCTTAGCTCGAGTCGAGCGTTCTACACAACATGTATGCAGTGACTATTGTGACATTACACCATATAAGTCGAAATAAAAGAATTTTCAAGGGGATGAGGTAAATAGACTCATGGGATACAGAGTCTCAGTCTCACATCATAGGTTCCCATGCCCGGCGTCTCTTAACTAGATAGGTACCTCACCCAACCGCGGCGACCTCTCCAGGCCTTAGTCTATGATAAAAGGGATCATTAAAGTGTGATTGTTTGCTCTGAAGTTCTTTTAATATACATCTCGATGATCAAATGGTCAAGCTCCGCGATAAGAAGTGTCTGCTCTACTTTCAAACATGTTCAACCGAATACTCCGTCCGCTGCATAATCACATTTTGCTGACTTTCACTCCGTGGCAAGTCCTGACTCTTCAAGGCTTTCCCACTCGACGTCACAGTATAAGTCTTGTGATCACCGGAAACACGGAGCTTAGGTACCAACTCCAAGTCCTGATCAGACGACGGTTGACCAGAGCGAAAGGAAGACTCAGACCTTATTCTTGATGACCACGCAGAGGGGATCACGCTGAATACCCAAGATCGCACGTCTTCCAACCTTGGCCACTTGGAGAGTTTTGAGATTCGCAGTGTCGGGATGCAACCCATGATGATGACTAGGCATTGCTCTAGCGTGGCAATCAACTGGACCAGACTCTGGTAACGTAGCGAGATTGTGTCGTTGGGCTGAGTCAAACGGAGTAGAATGATAACGATCTTGGCGACGACAATTCCGAACGTGACGAGCGATAATGCCAGCAAAGCCGCAAGAGCTAGTTTCCGGCGTGTGGGCATGTTCAGTCTCCATATGATGAGGACCGGAAACAGAACGAATGTCAAATCTGATATAGCTAACAGAACTGCGAAGAATGGATTAGTTTTGGGTTTGAGAGAGACTGAAATGGGCGGAAGTAGTATGCGACTAACATTGGCCTGCTAATGCAGTATAGGGGTAAATCAGTGGATTCCATCGTCTGGCAGGCAGAGCGTACTCCCAAAGGCCATACCACGGTACGCACTGCGCGAAAAGAATGATGATCGTCACAATATTGAGAGTTGTCAATAGCGTGGTGAAAGATATCAAATACCATCTCAACCAAGTTTGGACACCGAAAATGCGACCAAGGAGGATGGTGATCGAGATTCTTGCTATGGTCGAGGCTAAGATACTGGGTGCTGCTGAGTACCAAGCCCACTTGTTGAACTGTTTGAACTGTTGAGGCGTAACTCTGTCGTAAGGCAACCCGAAACCCCAGTGAACCTGTACGGTGAACATGGCTTCGTAGACTATCTGCAGCAGCAATGCCAGAAGCATCGTCCAATCGTCTACGCTCCATCGTTTAGTCTGCAGACGTACGACAAGACGCATGGCCACTATCACGACAGCGATCCCCGTGAGCGTCCATGATAGTCCTAGGCCGACAGGACCGAGACCCTGACTGCCTGTGGAGTCGGTAGGAATGAACCCTCTCATAGTTAGAGAAGCTCCCTTAGCCAGATTGCAGAAACTCGCCATTTCTGATGGCTCTGTAGTTAACACGTAGGAACACAGCGCTGTGCAAGAAGTGGATTAGAAGGAGGAAAACTCAGATGAGGTTGAGATGCGACGATTTTTGGACAGGGACTCCTACTTCAGAGGTCTTTTGACTTGAGTCAAAGTAGTGAAGGAGCCGGTACGCCATCAAGATTTCGGCTTGCAATGGTAGGCCGAAGGACTAATCATAGTGTCTCACATACCTCTTGCCGCGCATATTGTTAGGCAGGATGGGTGGGCGGAAAAGTTGCATTTGTGGTGGGATTAAAATAGTACTGCATACGCTCTGCTACGTTATTTACATGAGCCAGTAGGTAAGCATGAGTCGTGGTGTAGCTCTCCGCCCCTGCTAGACTCTACTACGACCCCATACATAGATTGATAGTGTTCCGTTCTCTGCCTAACCGAGGAACTCCCTTCCCACGACAGCCACTGTCCATTTTCTCCTTGCAGTGGCTAGGGTTCTGGAATTGGAGGAACACTGGTCAGGCACTCGCCGAGAGTTACATGCAAGTCCATAGTTGAGATGTCACAAAAAGGAGGAAAATCACAGAGAAAAGAACCGAACGTTAAGCATCCCATCTAGCTGCAACAAGGGGGCCATGACCCCGCAATAACAGTACATGCCGGTCTGGGGCGTGGTTTAGGGGGCATCTTGGGGTCGTACATCATTAGCCGTTAGACATGAGGACGGTAGGCCATACATACATTATCCAACAAACGATTTTTTACCCCACTTTCTGTTTTTTGTTTTTCGTTTTTAGTTTTTAGTTTTTTACTTTATATATATATTTATACAAAAAATACTAACTATTTTTAAAATGCTTTTAATATTAACTATTGATAATTTTTGTAATAAAATTATTATTTTATATAAAGCAAAAATTTTAGTTATTATAATATTTAAATCAATTATTATATAAAAATATTGAAATATTTAATATATATTAAAATGTTATATTTAAGTTTAAGATTTTATTAATTAAAAAAAATTTAAATAAATTAAAAATATAATTTTTAAAATTTAGTTTTTTTTTTTTATATAAAAATAAAAAAACAAATTTATTTAAATCGATTTTTAAAAAGTTAATATTTTTATTAATTTTTATATAATTTAAAATTTATATTTTTATTATAAAATAAAATAACAATATATTAATAATAACAAATATAACTAAATTTTATAATAAATAATTAAATAATTATATTAATATATATAAAAAGATTTTATAATTTAAAGTTTTAAAAAAAATTATTTTTATAAATTTATATAAATATATATTAAAATAATTATTAATTAAAATTAACTTTATTAATATTATAAAATATAATAGTTAAAAATTATATAATAATATAATTAGTTAATTATTTATTAATATAGAAAATTTAATATATTTAGTTATAATTTTTTTTAATAATTTAATAAATATATAAAATTTTAAAAAATAAATATTACAGTTTATATAATTATTTTTTAAATAAAGTTTTTTTTATATAATAGTTAATTTATAAAATTTATATTTATATTAATATTTATTTATATATAATTATTTAAATTTATATTAAGTTTTTTATTTATATTATTATAAATATTTTAAAATAATTTTTTTATTATTAATAAAATTTTTTATATATATATATATAAAAAAATATAACTAAAAAAGTTATATATAATGTTATAAAGTTGGAAAAACTATAGGTTAAATATAATACAATAAGTAATATATAGCTAGTAGTATATATTATATAAAACTAAAGCTTGAAAAAAAAAAGAATTTTTTTCGAGATATATATAAAATAAATATATATAAATATACTAGTACTTTTTTAAATTTTAGCTTTTAAATTTTAACAATTATTTTTTTTTTTAGTTTAAGTTATTTTTAATTTAATTATAAAAATTAATTATAAATTAATTGATTTAAATATATAAATTAATTAATTAATTTGCTAGTTTAATTAGTTAAAAATATAAACAATATATAGTTATATATAAATATTTAAATATTTTATAAGTTGTTAATTTTTAGAAATAATTTATACTTTTGTTAATATAGTTTTATATATAAACAAAAATATATAAAGCTATAAGTTTTACTTTTTTTTTTTTTTTTTTTTTTTTTTTTTTTTTAAATACTGTTAATTTTATTAATTTTTATTTAATAAGTTTTTTTTTACTATTTATGCTTGTTTTTAAGTTATTTTTATATTTTTTTTTTTTTTTTTTATATTTTATTTATTGTTGTTATTTTTAATATACTTTTTTACTACTAAACTATTTATATTTGTAACTATTAATTTAAACATTAAAACAAACTTTAAACTATAGTTGTTTTATTAATATATTATTTTTGCTTTAAATGTTTTTATAACTTTTTTTAGTTTAAAAACATTAAATTTTTAAAAATTTGCTGCTTTTTTAAAAACTTAAAAAGTTTTATATATAATAGCTATTAAAAAAGCTATAATATTTACAAACTTATAAATAACTTTATTTTTATTTTAGTTTTATTTTGTTATTAAAAAATTAGTTGCTTATTATAATAATATTTAATATAGTTTATTTATATAAAATTTTAAAATTTAATGTTAACTTGTTTAATTTAAAACAAAAAAATAATAACAACTTAAGTAATATTATTATTTATAACAAAAAAAAAAGCTATATTTAATATATTTTAGTTTAGCTTTGCTATAAAATCGCTAAAGTATAGTTTTATTTTTTAAAGTTTTTTTGTTATATCTTTTTTTTATATTATATTATTTTCTGCTTTATTAGCAAAGTTTTTGTTATAAAAATAAACTGCTTTATTTATATTTGCTACTAATTTTAATATTAATTGCTAACTTTAAAATACTATTGTTAAATATTAGTTTTTAATTTATTAGTATAAAACTTTAACTTAATAAACTATTGCTTTTTTTGTTGCTAATATTATAAATAAGCTATTTTGTTTATTTTTTACTTTTATTTTTAACTTAAATAAAATATTAATTAATACGTTTAATATTGCTATACTATTATATTTTATTTGTAGCTTTTTAATACTAGCTATATAATTTAGTTTTTAGTTATATGTTATTTTATAAAAAAAATAAAAGCAATTTATTATAAAAACAATAGTAATATAAAACATTTTAAAGCTTGCAAAAAGTTTATAGCGTTTTAAAATATTTTTAAATTTGCTTTTTAAATTTTTCGACAAAATTTTATATATAGCTTATTAATAAAATATAAATTATTATTTAAAAAAATAAGTTTAATTTTTATTATATAAACTTTTTTGTAAAAGTTTTAATTTATTTTATTTTGCTAGCTTTTTTAACAATTTTAAATAATTAATTAAAAAGTTTTTTTAGCAGTTTTAATATGTTTTTACTATAATATAATAAATAGTTTTTTTTATAGTTTTGTTAATTTATTTTTTTTATGTTTTTTTTTTTTTTTTTTAAAATTTGCAATAGCTTTAACAGTAAATATATTAATAATTAATACTTATTGATTATATTTAGTTAGCTAGCTTTTTTATTTAACTTTATAGTATAAATTTTTTTTATAAATATATTTTTTTACTATATTTTTTACTTTTTATTTTATATTATTGTTTTTTAAATTAAATATAAATAATTTATTTATATTATTAGCTTTTTAAAGTTTTAATAATTAAACAAAAAATATGTTATAAAAACAGATATATTATATAAAAAAATAAAAGCAATAAACTTATAAATTAACTTTATTAATAATTTTAAATAGTTTAATATATTTAAAAGCTAGCTTGCAGTAATATTTTTTAAACTTAAAATATTTAGTTAACAAAGCAATTAATTAATTTATTTTATAGCTTATTAATTTATATTTATTATTATAATATTTTGTTTAGTTTTTAATTATATTTTGTTACTATTTTATTAATTTATTTTTAATAGCTTTTAATTTATTTAATCGATTTTATATTGCTAGTACTTTTTTTAAAATAAAATTGTTTTTAATAAATAATTTAAATTTTAATATATAGCTATATAAAGTTTAAAAAAATAAAATATTAATAGTTAAATTAATTGTTAAATTTATAGCAAAAAAAGCTTAAAATAATAATTAAAACTAGTTAATTTGTTTAATAAAAGTAAAATATTTTAAATAACATTTGATTATTTAGTTTATATATTTTGTTTAATTGTTAGTTTTAAAATAAAACATAACTAAATAACGTTTTTTAACTTTAATATAATAATATAAATTAAACTAAAAGTTACTAATAAATATAAAACTTTAATTAATAACTATTTTAATAAAGCTTTTAAATTTATATTTTATTTTTTAATAAAATAAAGTAGCTAATTATATAGCTGTTATAATAATATAAACAAGTAATAAATATATTAATTTAATAAATCAGTTTATAATTACTAATATAAAATTTATATAACTACTTTTATAAAAAGTTTTTAGTAAACTAGTTATAAAGTTTATAAATAGTTTTTATATAAATTTAATAAATATTAACAAGTTATTCAATTTGTTATATTTTTAATAATGTTTTATTTTAAACTTAAAATAAATAGTATAGCTTTTTATATAGCTTTATATATTATATTTTAAGTTTTACTAATAAAACTTTTTTTAAAAAAGTTTTAAAATATACTTTTAACTAAAATAACTTGTAAAAAAGTCGTTATAATATAATTTAATTAGTTAAAAATAAATTGATTTTTTAAAAAATATATAAACTTTTTTATTATAAAAAATTAAAAAGTTTTAAATTAATTATTAACTTTTTATAGCTAAACTATTTTTGATTTATTTTAAAATCTGTTAATATTTAAGATTTTTTTTTTAAACATTTTAAATTAATAATTTAAAACTTTAATTAGCTTTTAAATTTTAAATATTTTTTTTTGCAGTAACTATTTATGCTTATATATATATAACTAATTAAATAAAAATTAATCGTTTAAAAAAATAGCGTTTAATATAAACTTTTTTAACTAATATTTTTAAATATTAATTTTTAATAGTTATATATTATATAGTAATTTTTTTTTTTAATATAAAAAGAAAATTTATATTAAAAAATATATTATTTATATAATTAAAACAGCACAAAAAAAAATCAGCTTTATTTCGCTTTTTTTTTTTGTATTTAATAATAAAATCAAAAAAAACTAAATAAATATACTATCAAGTTTATTTTTTATTTAGTTTTAATGTTTTTATAAAAGTTTAAAAGTTATTATAATTAATTAATATTTTAATAAACAATTTATTTTTTTATAAATAGTAATATTAATATTTAAAGCTTTTAATAATAGTTAATATTTTTTTATTTAATATATTTTAGTTTAATTTTTAATTAAAAAACTTTTAAAAATAAAACAAAACTAGTTGTTATTACTTTTGATTATTTTTTTACAATAAATTATTTGTAAATGCAGCTTTAAATATATTAATTTTTACTAATATTTATTTTTTAAAGTTAAAATATATAAAAAAAATAGCTTGCTTAAATAAATTTTACAATTGTTTAAAAGCATATTTTTTTAAATTATTTAAAAAAATTCAACCCTTTTTTATTTTAGTTGCGCTTTTTTTTAAGTATTAATATAATAAAACAGCAACTAAAAAATACTTTTTAATAAAACAGCAGTAAAAATTGCAGAATTTTAAAAATTGCTATAGCTTATAATAAAAATTAAAAAAAAGCTATTTTTTAATAGTGTCGATTTATAAAAAGTTTATTTTAATCCTTTTATTTAAAATAATATAACTTAAAAATTCTAGTTTATATTAATAAAATTAACATTTAAAAAGTTTAATATATAGTTTAGCTTTTTAAAGTTTTTTAATAATATTTTAAATATAATTTATATATAAATTTTTATTTAAAAAAAAAACAAATACATTATTAAAATATACTATATAAAAAATATTTAAAATATTATTAAGTATTTTTTGTATATAATTTTAAAAAATAATAAAAATATTATATAAATTTATAAATATAACTAAAAATTTATAGTATTTATAATATATATAAAACATTATTTTTTATTTATTTCTTTTTTAAATTTGTATATAATAATAAACATTTTTGAAATTAATTTTTAAAAATATTTTTATATATGCAATTTTATTTAATATTTTTGAAATAAATAAAAAAATAAAGCAATTTTTTTGCAAAACTTTGTTAAATTCTTTATAGTTAACATAAAAACATAAAGTTCTATTTTTTTTAAATATAAAAAGTATTAATACTTTTACAAAACTTTTTAATTTTTTGATTTTTTTGCTTTTTATTATTTTTTGTAGCTAATTTTTTAGTTTTTATAACTTATTTTAAACTAAAAAATAAATAAAATAATAAAATACTATTGCATTTTTTTATAAATTAATTAATAAATTGTTTTAATAAATATAAAAAAGTATACTAATATTAAAAATATTAAAAAATTTAAATAAATTTTAAAACTTTTTTAAAACTAAATTAAAACTTATAAAAGTTAGCTTTATTTTTATTTTTTTTAAAAATAAAAACTTAAACAAAATAATAATTGCTTAATAACATTTTTTATTTTAATAAACTTATATAAACTTTTAAAGTAATAGCAATTTAAAATGTTTTTGTTTAAAACTAAAAAACTATCGATTTAAGCTTAGATTTAATATGATTTTTTTACTTTTTAAAATTAATTGAAACAATAGTAATAAGCTTTTTTTTAATCAATTATTATATAATATTGCAATATATATATATTAAATTATATAAATGACTTTTTGCTAATTAGTTAATTTGTAAAAAATTTAATAAGCTTTATATATATTTAGACTTTTTTAATTTACAGTTTATAAATTATAAAGTTTATAAAAAACTTTTTATAATTTATAATATAAAATAAAAATATAATTAATATAATTATATTTAGTACTAAAGTTTAAATTAGCATATGTTTTCAAAAGTAGTTTATTTAAACTAAATATATATATTAAACAAAAAGTATAAAAATATCAAAAAAATAAAACAAATAGCTAGTATTTATTTTTAGATTTTATTGTAAAACTTAAGTTTACTTTTTGTTTTTTAAATTAAAATTATTGTAATTTTTTAAAACAAATCAATAAAAAAAAACAGTTTATTTTAAATAATAAAAATTATTAAATTTTTTTTTAATAGTTTAAGTTTTTTAAATAATTTGTTTTTAAAATTATTTATTAAAATATTAATTAATATAATATTTTGTTTTATTATAAAAAAAACAAATAATAAAATTTTAATTTTTTAATAGTTATTAGTTTAAATTTAAATAATATTTAAGCTTATTTTTTAAAAGCTTTTGTAATTTTTTAACTTTATATTTATTTTTTAATTTGTTAAATCAATATATTTAATATTTTAAAGCTTAATAATTTATTGATTTAAATCGGAGATTTTAATACTAAAAATTCTATAGCTTTTTAAAACAATAATTTTTATAACAATTTTTATTAACTATATATAAATCTTATAGTTGTAAAAAATTATAATAAAAATAATAATATTATAAAAGTTTTATATAAAATTTATAACAACTTCGATTATAATTTATATATAAATTTAGTTACTGCTATATTTTTTTTTAATTTTTATTTATTAATTTTTATTAATATATTGCTATATTAACTATATTTTTTTAAGTAATAAATAAAAAGTTATAAAAATTTATTATTTTTTTTTTTAAAAAATTAAATAGTTTTTAATAAAAAAATATAGCTTTTTTATTATTAGTTTTTTTCGTTTTTTGCTTTTTAATTTAAACTAAATAATAGTTAAATTATTTAAAGTATTAATTTAAAAGTTAATAAGCGTATTTTAACTATATATTTATATTTGTTTTTAAATGTATTAATTGTTATATAAAAGTTTTCGTTTATTTTAAAAACACATTTTAATTATATTAATATTAAAGCTGTTTTATTTTTAAAGATTTTTTAAATAAGCTTTAATATTTATTTTTACAATTTTGATTTATTTTGTTAATTATATATATAATTTTATTTGTTAAACAACTAAATTTACATTTAAAGCTATTAAATATAAACTTTAACTTTTTAACTTATTTAATTTATTTATTATATATAAAGTTTAAAATTAATAATTTATATTTAAACTTAACTAATTAATTAAAGTTTATATTACTGTTATAGTTTAACTTAAATTTGTTATATTTTTGTTAATAATTTGTATATATAATAAATTTAATTATATTATTATTATTAAAAAGTACAAAAATAATATTATAATTATATTGTTAATATATTCTAAAAATTAAGCATTAATAAAAAAAAACCGATCATTTAAAGTTTTGCTATTTTTTGCAGTTAATAAAATTATTAGTTTTTTTTTTTTTTTTTTTAAAAGTTGTTTTTAATATAGTTTTAAATCAAAAATTATATAATTTAGCAATATATTGATTTTATTTATTTTGTTCAAGTTTTAATTAATAATTTTTTATTTATACTTTTGTAAAAACTTTTTATAAAGCTAATATATTAATTAATAGTTTAAAAGTAGTAGCAAAAACAAAAAATTAAGCTTTTTTAAAAAAAATTTAAAATTAAAGCTAGTTTAAAGTATTTTTATTATTATTTCAGATAATATTTAACTTTATTACATTTATAAATACAACAGATTTTTTAAAACATTAAAATGCTATTTTATATTATAAATAATTTTAAATAAAAGCTTTAAAATTGTTATAGAATTAAAAAAACTATAAATTAAATACAATATAATAAATAATATATAGCTAATAATATATATTATATAAAACTAAAGCTTAAAAAAAAAAAAAATCTTTTTTAAAACATATACAGAATAAATATATATAAATATACTAGTACTTTTTTAAATCCTAGCTTTTAAATTCTAACATATAAATTATTTATATATATATATATATAAAACTTATAAGTTTTATAAATTTTAATAAATTTATATATTTTTTATTTATTTAATTATTTAATAAAAGTTATAGTTTAAATTTTAATTATATATATTTAATATATATATATAAGTTTTATTAAATTATTAGTTTAATATTAAAGCTTTTTTTTTTTATATAATAATTTTAATTTTAATATTAATTAATTTTTTATTATTTTTTTTACTATTTAATTAATTTATATATATTTTTATTTATATAATTAGTTTATTTATATTAACTAGCTTTTTTAATATTTAATTAAATGTTTTTTTTATATAAATATTTATTAAGTTATTTTTATTATCGATTTAATATATTTTTATAATTTTGCAATTTTTATATATTTTTTAAAATAATATAATATTAATTATAAATTGTTTTTTTTATATAGTTTTTAATTTAATTAAATATTTATATAAAAATTTAAAATTAATATATATAATTAATAATATAGTTAATAATTTTATTATATAAATAATTTTTTAAAAAGTTATATTAAATATAATAATATAATTAAATCTATTAATTATTTTATATAATTTATTTATTAATATATTATATATAATTTATTTATATTTAATTAAATTTTAATAAATAATATTACTTTTAATTATAAAAGTGTTTTTTATATAGTTTTTATTAATTAATATAATTATAAATCTAATTTAAAAACTTAAATTTTTATTATTTACAAATATTTTATTAATAAAAATAAAAATTTTTATATAATTAAAATTTAAAAATATATAATATAGTTTTTGTTATATATTATTAATTTACTATTATATTTATATATTTAATATTTTAATATTATTTTTTAATAACTTTTAAACTTATATAATAATTAATAAATTATATAATATTTTTAATTAATATATTAATATAATATATATACTTTAAACTTATTAAATAATATATTATTAAAAATAATTTTTTATATAAAAGTTAATAATATATAATTATTTAGTTTATTTTTATTAAATAAAAAAAAAAATTTATTTATTTATTTAAATTTTATTTTTATTAAATTTAATAAAATATTTAAATATTAATTTCGTTTTTAGTTTTATATAAAATAATAGCTTAGTTTTTTTTTTATATAAAAACTTTTTAAATATAATATTAAAAATATTATTTATTTAAAATTTTATAATTGTAAATTTATTAAACTTTTTTTTAATATATAATAAATATAAATTATATATAAATATTTTTATATTTAATTTTTAATAGTAATATTTATAATAAATTTTATACTAATATAATTTTAATTTAATTAATTTATATAATAATTATATAATTTAAAATATAATATTTATAAAATATTTATTTTTTAATTTTTTTAATAAATAAATATAAATCTTTTAATTTAATTTATTATATAATTATATATATATTTAAAAAATATTTTATAATTTTATATATATATTATAATTTTAAATTAATAATAGTTTTAAAATTATAATAAACTATTAATTTATATATTAAATTATTAATATTTATATAAAAATTTAAACTTTATTATTATTTTTATAACTTTATATAATTAATTTAAACTTTTTATATAATTTAATTGTTTTATTTTTAATTTTTTATATAAATTTAATTTAAAAAATTTTTATTTAGTTATATTAATTTAAATTATATTATATAAATTAAAATATACTTTAAGTTGTTAATATATTTATTTTAATTATATTTAATTATTTAAAAAATATATTAAATATAATAATTATATTATTTTGTTTTAATTATATAATTAAAATATAATTATTAATTTTTTTTAATATAAAATATTAATTGCTAATAAATATAAATAACTTTTTTAATTTATTTTTATATTAAAGTTATAATTATTTAATAGTTTAAAAAAAATTATATAAAAAGTTATTTTTTTTATATAATAAATTAAATATAACTTTTTATTAATAATATAATTTAATTTATATATAATAAAATTTAGTTAATTTATTTATTATATTAACTATAATATTATAATTTTTAATTGTAAAAATTTTATATAGTTTTGTTTAATTTTTATATTTTTTTTATATTATAATTTTATTTTAAAAAAATAAAAAAAATATTTTATATAATAATATTAGTTTATTTTTAGTTTATATAGCTTAATTAATATTAACTTTTATATAAATATTTTTTAATATTTTTATAACTTTTTATATAGTTTTTACTTTTTAAATAATTTTTAATAAAAAAAATAAATTACTATTAATTTTAAAATAAACTTTAAAAACTAATAAAATAAATATAAAACTATTTAATTTAACTATATTATTTAAAACTTTTATAACTATTTATAATATTGTTTTTTTATTTATATAATAATCGATTTTTTTATATAAAATATTAAATATATAATAAAATAATATATATATTTGTTTAATTTTTTTAATAGCTTAATATATTTTAATAAATATTTTTTTATATAAAGTTTTAACTAATTATATATTATTACAAAATTTTTCAAATAAAAAATTTATATTAAAATTATATATAATATAATCAAATAGTTTTTAATATATTAAAATTTAATATTAATATAATATATTTTAAATATTATATATATTTAAAAATTTTAAAAATTTAGCTATTTAAAATAAAATATTTATATTAATTATATATAAAATTAATTATTTATTAATTTATATAATATTAATAATAATTTTATAATTAAAATTATATTTATTTTTTAATAAAAATTTAAATTTTTTTAAAACTTAATTATATAATTAATAATAATAATAAAACTTTCTAATTTTTTCAAATATTAAAACATTAATATTATTATATTTAGTTTTTTATAATAGTTTTATAAGTTTTTTTATATAAAAATATTTAAATCAATAATATAATTTTTAAAGTTTTTATTTTATAAAATAATTTATAATTTTTAATTAATTAATATTAAAAAACAAATGTTTTTATTTTTATATAATTAATACTGTTATATTATTTTATTATATAATTATATTTTATATATTATTAAAATAAATATATAGTTAATTTATATTTTATAGCAACAGTAAAAATAAAGTTAATATATTTAAAATATAAAATTTAATCGATTTAATTAATATTAAAATTATTATAATATTTATAGTTTTAAAATTTTTAATATTATTAAATTAAATTATTATATTGTTTAAAATTTAATTTATTTATATAAAAAAGTTCTTTTATATAAAAGTTTTAACTTAAGCTTTTTTAATAATTAAAACTTTAGCTATATTAATATTTTATACTATATTAACTATTTAAATAAAAATTATTTAATATTAATATTTAGTTTTAAATATATATATTTTTTTTTATTATATAATAAAAATATATTAAATTTATTAAAAATTAAATCGTTTTATTTTTAATTTTAAAATCTAAATTATTATTAAATTTATTATTATATAAAAAGTTTTTATTATTTTTATAGTTTAATATAAATATATTATATTTTTTATATAACAAAACTTTTTGTTTTAAAATATTATATATAATAAAATATTGTTTTTTTATTTTAGATTTTTTTTATTAATTATAATTAATAAATTAATAACTAAGTTTTTTATAAATAAAACATTTTTTGTTATTTTTATTATTTTTATTATATAATTGCTATAGTTTTTAGTAAAAGTTTTTTTAAAGCTATAATTATATAATCGTTTTAAATATTTAATATTATATTATTTATTAATAAAATAAATATTTATTATATAATAATAATTTATTTTTTAATTAAAAAAAATTTATAATATTATTTATAAATTAAAAAATAAAGCTTTATATATAAGTTTTTAATTAATTAAAATAAATTTAAGTTTAAATATATTAAAATATATTTATATAACTATTATATAAAATAATATTTTTTTATAATAGTTAAATTTTAAAATATATTATATAAATTAAAACTTATTAATTATAGTTTTTAATATTTCAAATATTGTTTTTATTAAATTATTTTGTTTTATTTATATAAAAATAATAATAATTTAGTTAATTTAATATTAACTATAATTAACTATTATATTAAAATAATTATTAAATATTATATAAATTTTATTTTATTTATATATTAAATTAATATAATTAAAAAAATATTATATAATATTATTTTTTAATAATTTTAAATTAATAATATATTAAAATAAAAATTTAAGCTTTATTATATAATATATTATATAATTTATTGCTATAGTTTTAATTAAATTATTATATTTTAATAAATATAATAAATTAAACTATTTTAATTAAATTATTATAAATAATTTAAATAAATAAAAATTTATATAACCGATTTTTATATATAAATAAAAATATAAAATATATAGTAAAAATTTTAAAAATAAATATAAATTTTTAAATTTTTGTTTATATAAAAAAACTAAATATTTAATTATTAATATTAAATATTATATAATATATTAATATTATTAGTTTTAATATAATTAATTATAATATTAAAAAATTTATTTATATAATTATTAGTTTTAATATATTTATTAATATAAATATTAAAGTTATTTATATAAATATATTATTATTTAACTTTTTATTGTTATTTTTATTAAACTTTTTAAAAATATATATAAATCGATTATTTAACATTTTTTTATATATTTTAATACTTTTATTATATTCAACTATTATAATAAATATTTGTTTAAATATATAACTAATATTTATAAATATAAGTTTTATTTAACTATTAAAATTTATTATAAATATTTATATAAATTATTTATTTTCGATTTTTAATTATATATATTTTTTCAAACATTATATAAAATATATTAACAATTATATCAAAATAATTATATTATTTAAATTAATTATAATATTTTAATATTTAAAGTTAGTTTTACTTTTTTATTTAAAAATATTAATCTTGCTTTTTTTAACTATATTTTTATATAAAAATAAATGCAATTTTTTATTTAAAGATTTAAAATAATTAATTTTAACTATTATTGCTGCAGCTATTATAGCTAACTTTATTACAAGTTTTAACATAGTTATAAAAAAAAAAGAAAAAAAAAGAAATATAAAAATAAAAAAATAAATAAATAAATAAAGTAATTAAAAAGTTAAATATATAAAATAGTTTATAGTTTTATTAATTTTTATATAAAAATAACTAAATTATTATATAAAAAGTTATTTTAACTTTATAATATTTAAGCTTTTTTTGTTTAATAGTTAATTTAACTCTTTTTTTTTTAATTAATATAAATAATAGTTCACTTTTTATACAAAAAATAAAAAATTAAACATAAAAACTACTTTATAGCTAAACTCTGCTTTTTTATTTTGTTAATTTATAATTATATTCTATAATTATTAATTAATATTAATAAAACTTTTTATATATATATATATATATAAAAAAATTCGAAATAATTTATAAAATTTAAAGTTTGTTTTTAAGTTCTAAAGTTTTATATTAATTTATATATATATTCTATAAAAAGAAATATAACTAAAAAAGTTATATATAAGTTATTTATATATATATATATATATATATATATATATATATATATATAAAACTTATAAGTTTTATAAATTTTAATAAGTTTTTATATTTTTTATTTATTTGGTTATTTAATAAAAATTATAGTTTAAGTTTTAATTATATATATTTAATATATATATATAAGTTTTATCAAATTATTAATTTAACATTTATATAATAAATATTACTAATATATAACTATTATTTATTTAAATCGATATAAATATTAAAATAGCTTTTTTTATTAATGTTTAAAATTTTTTTATTAAATTTAATAAAATAGCTATTTTATATAAAAGTTTTAATAATAAAAAAATACTATATTAACAAAATAATTATTTAGTTTTATATTATATATAAAACTTAAATAAACAAAATTAAAAAATTAAAACTTAATAAAAGCTTTTTTATATAAAATTAATTAATTAATAAATTTAATATATTAAAAAACTAAATATAATAAGTTTTTTAAATTTATATAATAATTAAAACTATATTATTATATATATAATATATAATTTAATATTTTATATAAAAATTATTAAATTTTTTTTAATTTTAAAATAATTATATTATATAAAAACAAAAAAACCGACTTTATATAATTTTAAATAAACTATTTAAAATATATAAAACTTTTATAATTAATTAAAAAATTTTTATATTAAAAAATTTATTAGTTAAAAACTTTTTTTATATAATAGCTGTTTTTTTAAAAAATATTAAAATCGATGTTTTTTTTTTTATTAAAATAAAAAACTAATATAATATATAGTTATAAAATATTAAATTTAATAATATTTTTTATATAAAAAAAAATTATAAATATTTATATTTATATATATATTTTAAATTTTATTAATATATATAATAATATTAAATTTTTAATAAAATATTAAATTTATTAATAATTTAATATTTAATTAATAAATTTAAAAAATATATATATAAAATTAAATTTATTATTATATAAAAACTAATTTATTTAAATAATTATATTAAAATAAAATTACTTTATATTTAAAATAAAAAATAATTTAAATAAAAGTTTAATTTTTTTAAATATATTTATTAATATATAATTTAATTATTAAAATAAAAATAACAAATAAAACTATTATATAATAAATAAATTTATTATATAATTTAATTTTTTTATTAAAGCTTTTTTTTTTTTGTTAATTGATTTAATTATTAAAATTTAGTAAAAAATATTATTATATAAACAATATTTTTAATTAATTCTAGTTATTTTAATTTTTAATTAAAACTAAAGCTAAAATTAAAACTAAAACTATTAAATTTAAACTTTTTAAAAACTAAAATAAAAATATTAATTTAATTATATTTTATATAATAAAAAATATTTAAAAAAAGTTATATAAAAAAACTAGTAATAAAAATAATAAAAATAGTAATAAAAATAATAAAAATAATAGTAAAAATAATAAAAATAGTAAAAAAAATATAAAAATATTTAATTTAAATAATTAATAAACTTTTTTTTTATTTAATTTTAATTATATAATTTTATTTATATAATTTTATTTATATAATAACTTTTTATATAATAGTTTTTTATATAATAAGTTTTTATATAATTTATTATTAAATAATTTATTTAATTTAAATAAATTATTATTAAAATATTATTAATATTTTAATTTAAATTTAATATTTATATAAAAGTTAAAAAAAAGTATATAAACTTTTTAAATATAAAAATATATTATTATATAAAAGTTTTAAATATTTTTAAAATAAAAGGTTTTTATAATATTAAATAAATTTTTAGCTATATAATCAAATATATTTGATTTTTTAGTTTTAAACAAATTAATAATTGATTTATTTATAATATTTATAACAATTTTAATATTATATTAAATATAATCGAAATAAATAATATATTTATATTTAATATTTAATTATATAAAAATTTAAATTTAATTTGATTTATTTTATATAAAAAATTCAAATAAATAAATAAACTTTTTAAGTTTATATTAATTTTTATATATATATTAAAATATTTTTTTTAATTTAAATAAAATATTTTATTTAATTATTTGTTTTTTTTATATAAATATATTATTTTTTATAAATTAATTTAAATTTCGATTATTAAATATTGTTATTATATAATATTTTATTTATATTTTTTAATAAATTTTAATTTTATTATAATATTTTTATATTTTATTAAATATAATTAATTTAATAATATATTATAATAGTTAAATTTATATTTATATAAATATTAAAATTTTACAATTAAATATTTTTATAATAAAATAATATTTAAACTAAAATTAATTAAAATAAATTAAAATAAAATTTATTTTAAAGCTTTTATATAAAAAGAATTTTAATTATTATTATTATTAAAAATTTCAATATTTTAAAGTTATAACTTTAAATAATTAAAGTAATATATATTTTAAAAAAAATTTTATTATATATTTTAATATATATAACATTTAATATTGTTAAAATAAAATATAGTTATAAATATAAAAGTTAATATATTAAATTAATTATATAAAAAAAAAAAAAAAAATAATATAAAAAAAAAAAAAAAATAATATAAAAAAAAAAAAAAATTATATAAAAAAAAAAAACAACAGTGTAAATTTTATATTTAATTATTTTATTTATATAGTTTAATTAAATTAATAATATTTGTTATAATATATATATTTTATATATTAAATATTAATATTATATAATTATATAATATATAATAAATATATATATTAAAATTATTATATAAAAAATATATAAATATAACTTATATATTTATTTATATATATAATAGTAAAATAATTAAAATATATATTACTTTATTTTTTGTATAAATATATTAAAAATGTTTTTATTTTTTAAATTTTTTTTTTTTTTTTTTTTTTTTTTAATATTAATATTAGCAGCAACAACAGCAACAGTAACAACAATAATAATACTAATACTATTACTATAATAATATTATATATATATTTATTTTTTTTAATTATATAATAATTTTTAATTTTTTTATATAAATAATACTTCTATTTTTGCTTTAACTTTTTTTGCTGCTATTTTTTCTTTTTTTTTTAAATTTTTTTAATAAAAAGCTAATAATTAACTTTTATATATTATAATAATATATAGCAGAAAATATTAGCTTTATTTAATTATAATATTTTTTTTATATAAAAATAAATTATTATAGCTTAAATTTAAATATATAAACTAAATTATATTAATATTTTTTTAATTTAATTAAAAAAGCTTTTATTATATTATTTTATTTTAAATATATTTAATTTATAAATATATTAGCTAATAAATTAATAAAGCTTTTTTTTATTTATATATAATTGTTAAATTATTTCAATAGTTTTTATAACAACTATAAATAATAAAACTATTTAATTTATTATTTTATATAAAATAAATTTAATAATAATAGCAGCAGTAATAATAATAATAATAATAATAATAACAATAATAATAACAATAATAACAACAATTTTTATACTTTTTTCTTTTTTTTTTTTATTAAAAAAAAGTGTTAAAAATTAAATCGTTAATTTGATTATATAATTAACAGTTTAGCTATTAATTCAATTATAATTGTTTAAATAAATAACATTTTTTTTATTTATATAACAAAAAACTATAACTATTAATAAAGCTTAAATAAATAACTATTAATAAAACTTAAATAAATAAAAATATTAAAACAATTATTAAATATTTTTATATAATATTTTAAGTTAATAATTAGTTATATAATTATTTTGATAAAACTAAAACTTAGTAAATATATTGCTTTATATAATATATATAAAACTAAAAACAAAAAATAAAAAACAAAAAACGAAAAACAGAAAACGGAAAGTGGAGTAAAAAATCGTTTGTCGGATAATGTACATATGGCCCTCCCTACATGAGCGTCTAATAGACGCGCTCTTGGGACGCCACGGCAGTATGCCGATAGACTGCTGAAGTATGCCTGGTGGGGGCTATCTCTCTCATATGCAACTGCAGTACCACCTTGGCGAGCAATGAGCACGTTGCCTCTACCCAGGGAGGTATGCATTCGAGGATGCGTATTCTAGGTCATCCGACACGAGGGTTCTTCAGTTCTCGAAGGAATCTATCCGTCCAATTAACAAGATCAACAAGGGAGCGTGACTGGACCTTCTACCAACCATCGTCTCGTCGCTTCAACAATTTAATGCAGGTTGAGCGCATCTTTAGCTAATCACACTTTTAGCTTACGACGACGAAGAAATACGGTCATTGTCTGCGCCACATGACTGCATGTGCTGCACGGAACTTGAGCACACCCTTATAATCCCACGAGACCAAGCACTTAAGTTTCGTTATCCCCGATATTCCCATAGCCGAGATGGATTAGAGGGGACAAGCTCTTGCATCTTGCTCGCTAATACACATTTACAGTAGTATCTGTTTCTGGCAAGTCAGGCCACTAGACCTGAAGCTGGCAGGCTCGTAAGAGCCAGTTTAGGACAATCGCTTCTCCCCCTATTCCAATCTTTACGAGGCATAATTTTGACCAAGGTTTTCTGAATCACAATAACTAGTAGCATTAATGGAGCCATAGCCGGGTTTGCTGCCTTTCTTGTCTTTTACTAGCTATCTACAAGTCATAGTTCTATTTGACAATCACACGTACCCCTTTACTCCCCCACTTAGGCATCGCTCTCGCAAGATCAACATGAAAGTCAACATCATCACGACCTGTTTCAAAAAGCTCTAACTCATGACGACGGAACAATGTTGCCAGTCCAGCATACAGCTCCATCCACGCAAGGTTGATGCCCAAACAACCCCGGGCCCCACGGCTGAATGACACCATGTAGGATGACAATGGGCGCAAGCCATCCGGACCTTTAGGGTTTCCCAACCATCTGTCCGGAAGGAATTCCGTAGGGTTTGGAAATATCTTGTCATTCATGTGCATGTGATATGCGTCCATGCCAACTGCTGTATTGGGAGGGATTACCAGCTCGCCGTATTTCAGATGTTCCATCCGATTGACTCTTGGTAATCGCTGAACTGAACCATAAGTTAGACGTAGTGCTGTCGAGTATTAGCCATAATGATAGATGCTTCTGCTCCCTTTTACGGCGTACCTTCCATGATTACAGCTGACAAGTAAGGGAGTTCTTCAAGGTCACTGCAAGGAGGAATCGTTCCTGGGTCCGGTATGGCGCTGACAAGTTCCTTCTGAAGACTTGAGAGTATCATTGAATTGTGTAAAACATGGAATACAGCGACGGAGAGCGTCCAAGATGTAGTCTCGACAGCTGCACCATTTAAGCCCATTGCTTCCTGACATAGTCTCGATAAAGTCATATCTTCAGGGGGTAAACCGGCGCACATGATTCCCTGAAAGACAGTCGAGCCGGGCGTTTGTTTATGTGCAACATCTCTCTCCAAAAGGGCATCTTGAACCCATTGCGTCATTTCCTACGTCTTAATTAACAATGACTCAAGCGTACCAACAATACGGCTGTTGTGATGCCGTACCTTTCGAAACTCCAAGACGGGTCTAAAGGATGGCACCAAGCCCGCAATCAGGACGTCCGGTAGCACATCCAGAGTCGAAGAAAGGAATTTAAAATGAGTCATGAAGTGGACAGCACGAACTGATCTTCCAACTGCGACCATGAAAGGCGAAGTGAAGTCTGGCGCGGATGAAAAATTCGTTGAGTGACCGAAAGTTATACCTGTGATCATGTCGGATGCCATGGCAGCCCACATGAAGCCTACATTGACGACACTGCCCGTCCCTGCGTACTCAGTCGTGAGACGTCGTGAGATGAGGTCAAGTACCGCCTGCAAATCGCCATTGCGGCTCCTCAGTCGCGCTTTCGAAAAGTATGGCGCGATAGCAGCACGCCGTCTACGATGAGCTTCGGCCTGCGCTGTCAGCGATGTGGCTTCTGGAATGCTAAAGCGATACCGAAACTTTTCAGTCTTGTCGATGGGGCGGCTGGGTGTGCTACTGCAGTAGACGACATCATAATAGTCGGGGTCGTCGATATGTATCTCATCTGGATTGATGCGGATGATTGGCCCATAGGTTTCGTGCAAACGCCGTATCTTAAACGTCCACTGGCCGCCGCCCTTGCTGACAAGGTCATAATAGGCCTCGTACCAATGTGTGGCAGCAGCGAGCTTCGGGCCAGGGAATTTTGCCAGGGGATGCAAAAGCAGTCTATAAGCGATGAGGTAGACTTTGTAGACGGCCCAGAGTGATAAGAGACATAGCGTAGTATGGATGAGCCACATAATGACGAGTGCTGCGGCTGCTATATTTGGGACAGGTAATAGACCGCTATTGACTGACTGAAAGGTGAAGCTACCGGTATTTTGCTGCCTTGACTAAGATCATGTCTCAGGAGCACAAGGTTGTGAATGCCGCCTCTAGATGAACGTGAATTCTTGGGCTAGATACGGCAGGTCTCAACAATTGATCTTGGTTGAGAATAACGGTCAGAAAGACTAGAGTCATGAACCACATTGCCACTGCAACGATCCTGAATAATGCCTCCTTCCTGCAGTATATTTAGAAATCACATACCTACCTAATCATGAATCGATTCGACACATGGTCTTAGGCGAGATGGGCACCCTGGCTGCAACAGTAGTATTAAGTTGTTCTATGCGTTCTCGCCGGGCCAGCTAGGCTGTTGACGCCTTTCCGTTGCATTCCTTTCCTACCCGGACACCACAAATACTGGCACATTCAACCATCGATCCTGCAATGGAAGTGCAACCGCACTACGCAGAGTAATTGGTCAGCACTGCTTCATATGAGAATATCTCCCGAGAAATTGAAAGTCCCAATACAACGGCGGGCGGCTCAAGGTATTAGGAAAGATGATATCGCCGTGTCGGGGTAGGAATTGCAGACCAACCGGCGAGGAGGGTGACATTGAGGTATATGATAAGCAAACCCCCCCTGTCACGAACCATCCCATTCTCAAGGATAGTGCAGTAAAATGGCATAAAGTGTGTATTCAAGGTGAAGATCAGAGTAACAGTCGTATCTTAAGGGCCTGGGATATGTAGTAGTTTATATGTACAGAAGGTGTGGAGCGTCCGATACGGCGTATTTGACACCCATCATGGATCACGTAACCGAAAATGGCCACTTCCCACCAGCGCCACACACTAGGAAAGTATTACTTTTGCCAATTATTAGATCAATCCAAGCAAAACAATTGTCTTTAAAAATTTGGAAGATAACTTAATAATTACTTACTTGACTTGGTATTTGCCAATTACTTCTAATTAATTTTTCTATTTTTCTAGACTTTTTATGTTGTTTTTTTAGTAGAAAAAAGCTATATAAAAGGTGTAATGCTTTCTTTCCTAGGTAGGCTCGGCGGCACCCTATTTCTATACCTATATCGACCCACGTACATAGCTTAGCCACTTCACCAGCCGCTTCACCAGCCACTTCACCAGCCACTTACCTATTACAACTCTGTACCTTTTCCATAGTACGTATCCCTTTAAATGCCCCTTCGGCATAGTGACTTTGGGTAGGCAATAGGCCAGGGTTATAAATGTCCTTGTGGTTACGGTTACAGCGCATAAAGTGTGAAAATACGAAACCGAAATGCAGTGCCGTTCATGTCCGCCATTCTTAGCCCACGGTGGGGGGTAAGTGTTGAGGAATGCAGAGCTCAGTCACATCCAACACCGAAGCTGACGGCGGGGGAGCTTATTTTCCCCAACAGCCGAAGCATGACTGATCACCTGTACTACGACAAGGCGCCTGCCTGTCGTGCTCTTTTAATTGCTTACGGACTCTAGGCGAGAGAACAGGCGTCCATCTCATTGGCCGTTCTAGGACGGTCCAGCTCGACCTGACTGCTTGTGTATTTTCTGTTTGTCGGGCGAAGCTTCACTGCATTCATCTTTCGCCTCGAATCGCAAACATAAACTCGTCGCATCATCGACTACTCTCAATACGCGAGGCCCTAGCATGATGGCTGACCAGCTCGTTGTGGTGATTACTGGCGTTGGAAGAGGTACGTGAGGCCAGAAAACCCAGGACGAGGCTTTGAGCTCATTCTATGTCAGGTCTCGGGAATGCTTTGGCGAGAGCATACGTCTCGCGCCCTAACTGTACCGTTGTCGGAAGCATCCGCGACGATACTGCCCCTGGCGTCGCCGAGCTCAAGGCTTTCCCCACGGGCAGTGGATCGCGGCTGGTTCTCGTCAAGATTGAGAACGCACAATTTGCGGATGCGCTGAATGCCGTCAAGCAGATGGAAAACCAGGGTATTGATCATATCGACATCTTGATTCCCAATGCGGGCGTGAGCCCGCCGCTGACCCCTATCGAGGTCGTTGATCCTGCTGTGGTGGCGAATGCATTTCATGTGAACGCGTTGGGTCCTCTCGCATTGTATCAGGCCTGCCATGGACTGCTCAAGAAATCCAGCAATCCCAGGTTCACTCCGATCAGCAGTGCTGCCGCCACTATCAGCGGAATGGAACGGTACGCCATCAATGCGTCTTACTCCTTATCTCTACCTATGGCCCTATTCCCACCAGATGCCTAGGTAACTAACTGTCATCCCTGGCTGACTTTTGATGCTGACTAGTGGGCGCACGTTTGTCGCCCCGTCATATTGTATGTCGAAGGCGGCATTGAACTGGATCACCCTGTACGTCATCACTGCGTGGGAGACCGAGTACATGAATCAATCTGACAAATGCTCGTCCCTACAGAGCGGCTCATTGTGGCAACTCATGGCTTACCACTATTGCTGTGAACCCCGGGTGAGACTTCGCCCAGAACAAATACATGAAAGTGTGCTCATACATTTGACTAGCTTGGTGGCTACTGATATGGGTAACGAAACGGCCAGATACCTTGGATTGGAAAAAGCCCCAACGACAGCGGAAGAGAGCGCCGCGAAGATAATGGCCCTGGTTCGTCTCCCTCCTTATCAGACTCCTTTTTCCTTTCTGACCCTGTCCCCATAGGTTGACAAGGCAAGTCGGGAAGAGCATTCCGGGAAGTTCCTGGATGCTATAACGGGCAAAGAGTTTCAGTGGTAGATCTTTCAAAGAACAGGTAACGAGTCACTGGGCTAATACGTAGATCATTTCGTTATCAACCGGTATGCGTAAAGAAAGGGCTTGTATTGCCTAGAGGCCTATGAATGAACAAATATCGACACATGACTGCCGTGTACACATCATTTACGTGAAACATAGTAGCACTGCGATTTATAGTTATATTACATCTACTTTAGCAATTCTTTTTTAAAACAGTTGTTTAAGCTGGGTTAGACGCCGAGGCTAAAACGGAGCGGCGGGCAGCTAACGGATAAAACCCGCCGGTGTGGCGCCGCCGGACCGGGGTTTTAGTCAGCAGAAACGCCGGTGTTAGCCATATTGCCTCGGCCAACTACTAACGGATTGATGAAGCGGCTGACTAAACTGCTCTACTGCCGAAGGTACTAAGCACACTAAATCAACTGTTGTTAGGCCTCTTTTAATATATAACTTTAATGAACAAATTTGGACTATTTTAGGATCACATATAGGTAAGTCTTTTGCTATAATGAGTAACTTTCCAAATTATATCTTCATTCGTACCTATACGCAAGACACAGGGTTTATGTTAGCGAAATATTATGGACTATTACTCTACCATCCACCTAGATAGGTGCTCGAGAATATTATCAAATAGTTGCTTGATAGAAGTAGGTAGGTAGGTAGGTAATATACCTTTCGTAGCACTAGTAGCACCTTTCTAATCTATATTAGCCATCGATAGAATTCTATTAACTGTAGTAGTCGTGTTTCAAATCCACCTCTTACTTTTGTGTTTGCACTACAAGACGACGACGACTATAAGAACCATCATGGGTCATATGAGGCCACGAGGGAACACAGCTTGAATTAGCGTATTGATGAACCACAGTGAGTCAGGTTCGATTCCTAATCACGCTATAAGACGGCTATCGTACTACTTCGCTATGTTCCTTTCTTTTCGGCTGGCTACGCCACTAAAGGCTACTTACCCCTCTGGAAGTGAGGTGCTTACAACGAATAAAAAAGTCTACCAAAGCTTCCTATCTCTTATATCATACTCTGGCCCTACTTCACCATTCTTAACTAAAGCCTGGGAACTGCTCCGTAGCGTATAGAAATCGTACCTCGTAACTTCTCTTACTTTTCAATGAGATAAATGAGAAATATGACATAGGATGGAAAATTTGGAGGCCCGAACGTCATCTCTCCCTCGAGACGTAGCCTTCCCACCATCGCCCCCTTTTTCGACGATGCTGCCGCCAACTCAGATGGCTAAACCTCATGTATTGCCTGATCGCTATAAGAACCCGCAGCTTGTTCTGCCTCATGAGGACCTGGACAATTATACAGCAGGCGGCTTCCATCCAGTTAACCTCGGCGACACATTTCAAGGCGATCGATACACCATACGTGACAAACTTGGCTACAGGGGCTCTTCGATAGCCTGGCTCGCTTATGATAAAGATACCCTACATGTTAACTTTTACAAAAAGACGAGTTTACAGAACACGGTTACGCAGCAGTAGAGTCTCTTTCCTAGGTGGTACAAGGGCTTTTGCAGTTTCAGCCCGATAAGAGAATTTCACTCCAGGAGGCGGCCTCGGATGTTCGATCAAAATGGATCGACCACAGGCAGGCGTGGGAGCTCGAGGAACCGTAATTAGAGCAACAAATATGATATATCTGAGACAAGACTAAAAGACATCATGCATTGAAGTACCTAGGGCAAACTGTTAAGCCACATAGGGCACACAAAGCTTGTAAAGAGGAAAGGATTAAAACTTAGGCAAGCTATTGAAAACACTCTTGCAGTTTACTCCTAGTGATACACAAGATAGATACAATCTTTAGTAATACTTGCTTTTTGTTGCTGTTCTGGCTTTTAGGAGGATACGCCTCCTAAAAAGGGGTAATTATCTAGCCTACACCACCCGCTTTAGTATCCGCCCCTCTGAGTTTATCGGCTGTCTAGTACATCTTTTAATACCTATCGCGTATTTGAACCCCCTTTTTCTTTCATAGATCTAGTATCTATTATATGCTACGAGGCAGTAGAGTACAGTAGAAAATCCTTCCCGGACCAAGGTAATCCGTGCTGTCTAGAATTTATGCGAAATCCGAACTTTACAGGATGTAAAAAGAAAGAAGTTGAAGTACGGGACATTATGTATGTAATATGTAGACGCTACATATGACGAGCCTGCCCTATACCACCTGAGAATAGGGGCAGTGACGCCAGGGGGCCTCTTGATTCACAGGTTATAATAAATGAGTGAGTAATGTGTTCCTTAGGCTCAGGGGGTCCTACTACTAAATAAATGTATGAGTTTAGCTAGAAGTTACGCATGAATCTAATTCGAGTCCAATAATTGCAACAGTAACCTCCTTGAGGTTATGTCTTGCTCTGCAGGGTAGTACTAACCAACCCTCACGTTTTATGTCAGAATAACGAGCATCTTCGCTAGCAGGTCTTCAAATTGCCAGTGAATACCGATTTTCAATGTTCCATGCAACAAATTATTTAAACCTTTAGCGTAGTAGTTATCTTTAGGGATAATGAAAATTTTCCTATAAACTGAGTGTTTCTCTATCATAGCTCAGCTATCCATAGCATTAATCCTGAAGATGGTGTATGTTAACCCCGTAGCCACTTTTATTCTCATGTGAATCTCACACCGGGCTGGAAAGTGAGTGAAAACGCTGATGATGTGCTCATAGTTGCTTTCTTTTCTAAGTTTATTATAATATATTGGCGCAGCAAGTACGTGCTAAAGCAAGAGAAATTCGGTGAGCTGTTAAGATAACGAGATCTTGAATGGCATATGCAGTCAGCGCTCTAGGTAGGCATGAGCAGCAGGATCTTCGGGCGCTAGTCTTCCGAACTTGTAAGCGTGTTAGACAAGGTATAAAAATCAATAAATTTATGAGTAGTTAATATTGTATCAATATACATTTACTGATATCATAGTAAAGCCCAGTACTAGGTGTATAAAGTTTTACTCCTTGCTTGTTTACGGCTCACACGAATATTGGTATTCGGAGAGCATAGGAAATTACGTAGAAGCATAGGAGTTAAATCATAAATAGAGAAACAGCGACATCTTGCGGTATAAATACTTGAACCGTTTCACAGTACTTCTAAAGACCCAACTAAGTATCAAGTTAATCGATGATCGAGTAAGCTTAGGAGAGTTAGCTTAGCTAAGCAAGAAGACGGCTCCATACGCGTAAACACTAGCTACCTATTGTTTCAATATCTCGAAGCTGGGGCCAGATAAACTGACGAGTTAGCAATCACCCGCCTACTTCATTATCTATGATACCTTATAATATTTGTATTTTATTTCAGTGCTCAAGCCTATTACGATGTTGTTGCTAGAGCACTATCTAGTTCATATCATGCCTACCGTTGTTGAAAATAGTATGCTCCAGATAGGATTGGTGTTAACTTTCCGGCATTATGGCCATAGGTACCTAGTCCGATTTTCTTGTCTTGATTGTTAGTAACTACTGCAGGGTGGAATAGCGGCTGTACCCGACGGTTACCTAGCTTGATGGGGCGATGTTACAAGTCATCCAAGCCATTGGGACTAAATACCTAGTATGTTCGTTGCTAAAACTTGCGTAGGTGGTGTTAATTAATACTTAATACTTACCTATGTATGTAGGTAAAGTATAGAATATGGGTAGATGATGTGATTCCGGCTTGCTAAGCTAAGTAAATATATATGTACCTGTTATTACTTGGCGTATTTAATGGCCAGGGTTATTGTTCACCCTAGACCGGTGATGTGTTACCCAGGCCTCCGGGCTGCGGTTATATTTAGAGGAGCCACACCTATTATAGTTTAGTGCAAGTACCGTCCGAACCTCTCTAACGTTCGCTGTACACAGGTATTCGTGGAGCTACAACCTTGCTCTCCCACCTTGAAGTTTAGACTCACCTCATCTGCCGAGCTCACTATCCAGTCTTTAGGTTTTAGTTATAGAAATGTGGCTCAGTGATTATTGTGAAGCATTTTGTGCTGTGACTAGCTTGTATGCTGCCTGCCAGCGTGCGTTCGCTAAACGACGTACGCTAGTGGAAGGTCGCCTGCATGAATACGGCCATGAGGCTGTAGAAACCCTGCGAACCATTATAATAGCTGGTGCAAACTGAGCAGATACCGGGTGTTTTTGCTGGCACTATCAGCAGAGAGTCATGGTGGATACCATTCGAGGCAGGAGTCCGACGGTCAAAAGCGGTGTCAGGGCTAATGCCTACCTACTGCATGTGGAAGTTACGAGTTATTGAGAACCGTGAGGGTATGTATGCGTAGGGAAACTCTGTCGGGCTGGAGTCTTCCAGGTCTTCCCATTTTGCCTTGGTGCTCGTATGATGGCCACAAGATCAGCCCACAAATGGTCGTGTCAGGCGCTCCTAACCGGCAGCGTAATCACATATAGATGGCTTTTGATTGGCGGAACCGCCCCTGCCATCGACCATTTCAGCAAGTGGCAGTGGATAGCACCCGCTGGTACACACCATCATGACCCCTGATCGTCCCGAGACGTGTACTACTGGATTCTGTATCTAGCCGCCTAGCTAGCTGCCATAGATACCTGCCTAGCTTCTGGATTGCTGTTCGCCTTAGATTAGGTAGTACTTGCCAGGTAAACTCTGACCAAGCATTACAAGCATTAGGTAGATCTTGTTGCTCTTATAAATTTGTCCCCTACAAAAGGAAAGTGTCAAGATCCTACTTATACCTAGAATTCCCTATTTGTTTCAAGAGTTCTCTCTCTTTCTTCTACCTCTAATACACCCAAGAGCCTTCAGACCTTTGCACGCCAGCCAGAGTACACCCCCAGTCCAGGTATCATCTCGCTCCGTTTACCAACTATCTACAAACAAAGACCCGAGGACTTCCTGTTCTACCCAACAATAACAACAATGTCGCCTACATATACAATGTCGGCACACCTGTGCAAGCAGATCTACAAGTCCTTCCAGAATCGCCAGACATCGCCCGAGCCAAGCTCCAGCTCTAGCTCCAGCTCCAACTTCCAAGCCTCATCCTGGCCGACGGTGATGCCCCGCCGATCGCCGTCTCCCGACAAGCGCACCTCGGTCGACAGTGACCGCAGCGACTCAACGCCAGCATCCAGTGCGCCGATGTCTCGTTCCTCGTCAAGTTCTAGTTGGAGCTGGGGTAGCCGCTAAGAGTATTAACTACTTCACAAACAAACAAACAAACAAGCAACCAAAGCGGCATGCCTATTTCTTGGCGCAAACCCTTTCTACCCTCACACGCACTTGCACTTACACGCACGCACACACTGTATATCCGAGGACTTGGTCTGGCATTGGACTGGAACCGGCGTTAAAAACGGAATGGAAATACCCTTGACATTTTCTTTGTTCTCTCGTCACTTCGATTTAAGCGCCTTGATGTGTCTTAGCACTACTACAGACAGCACAAGCAAGCACACACATTGAGCAGCCCAGACGACAAACCCTCTATTTGAATTTCCCTATTGATAGGGGAAGGAGTTCGGCTCGGCTGGGATTTGATTTGATTCGCGATCCGTTGGTCTGTTGACGCCTCCAGTTTGGGAGGTTTGGGGGGAGAGAGAGGGTGGTATGCAGATGGATAGCTGGTCGGCTTGCGCGATGCGCTCCGATGATGACGCAAACGCACTAGAATATGCTGTAATCACGTAATCAATCGTGAACCACTATCACGTCGCGATGAGCGCACACTAGGAATAGTATAAATCCACCCATTGCATCTCTTCGCCCGATTATTAATGCTATTTGAATCTGGTTATAAATCTGTGACTGTATTGCGCAAGCACCAGAAGCACGCCATCCGGGTACCCATTCGCGACAAGTAGCCGTATCCAAGTACGTAGTTGCTGTTCAGTAAAACGTACCTTGTCAGGTATTCTTGGCACGCTAACTCGTTGGCCACCGTGGGCTGCGTAGCCAGATGTATCTCGTTTTTTGATAATTGCATAGAAAACCCCCCGGTACACTCGCGGTTGACCCTCGCCGCAAACCCTCGCCGCAAGCCCTGCCTAGCGCGGGTACTTGACAAGGCACGTCTTATACCCCTACACACCAGTATACTGTAAAAACCCATGTAATACAGTGCTACCCCCTTGTAAACGGTTCAATGAAGCCTCTCGAGACTTGCCATACAGGGGGTTTTCCGTGCAGTAACTAGTGAATAGAGGTGAAAAGATATGGTTGATCAAAGCTCAGCCTCTTGCGTAAGAGGTCACTGCGCTGTAGTATGTCGTCACTTGAAAACATACCGCATAGATAGATGCCTCTAGAATATAGAAGAAGGCGGTAACTGATACATACCAGTGCTGATAAAATTTGAACCTATCCTCGATAGCCCTTCGCACAACGGTTTGTGATCTAAGTAATACGTGGGGGTGAAACAAAGAATACTAGTAGGTAGCATAACCTCCAAGTAAAACCTTGAATCTGGTGCCTGACTAGGAACAAAGCTGGCAGCACAGACAGGGATGACCCAGGAACGCGACAAACCATAGCCAGAACCTCAGGTTACCTCCTCACAGCGGCTATCTCTGTGTACCAGTCCAAGTATGAATGCAGAACGAACTACTCACGCTACACCTCAAGCCCAGGCCGGGGTTTTCTACACCAGGTAGTGCAGGTAGATCTACATATACACACAGCATGCCTCCCACGTACAACACATAAACCGCATCTCGTGTAATAGTTACCTAGCTAGGGAGTGAGGCGAGCCTTATTGTTCAGCTCGCCCGTGGCCTGCAGCTAGGACGCCGTGGGTTACCCAACCATGTTACACCGGTGCTGTGCATGTACATGGGTTGGGATGTTGTATCCAAGTACGCACCTCCTCCTGCATAGTTACACCCTGACTATAGTACCCATCCAGCGGCGACCGGTGTTCTCTTGGGTCGTGGTAAAGCGATCTAAAAGTAAATAGAAAACGCTTCAACTCAATGCCCAGGTTCCTGGATACAGACCAGCAAGGCTTTGAGTAGATCGATATGAAATTAAAATTATCGGGAACCACGTTCTGTTGCTCATTAAGCCATGTTCATGAAGCTTAGTATATAGATTAAGTACTTAGTCTATTGATAAGGTATTGATCCCCAGGCATGTATGTATGTGGTGCATGAGGAGTCCCCTGTTCTATCGGAAAGCAACGCCAAGATGGTATATACAGAGTTGGTATGTACATTGTATCCAAAGTCTATCGGGGCAGGGATCTAAGCGCAGCAGCAGCAGCAGCAGCATATCCACCTCTTCTTCTTCTATTATATCTCTAATAACAGAAGTGGAGACTCGGTGTAGCTAAGTCGTCAAGCAGGGAATATTACCGACTTATGGACAGCAGGCGGCCCGCACGGGCGAAACTAGGCGGGGCGGATTCTTATAGTATAGATGCGCCAGCGCCGTATTGCGTGGTGTTTAACCCGATAACACGCCGAATACTAAGCCAGAGCTCGAAGATCTCGAGCTTCAGCTCGACGCGCAGATACCCCATCCAGGCTGCGACGAACCGGATGGCATTTCCCGGCGATAATAGGCTGCCGGGACGCTGCCTGATCTCGTCCACCTGCTCGCGCAACACCGTGCGCGCACAGTAGTGTGCGAGGATTAGGAACGTGCGCATGGGGCCCTGGCGTGTATGTAGGTTTTCATCGAGGCTGCGAGTGAGGTCGTTGGTCTTCAGGATCAGCAATATGATGCGTGGGACCTGGCCCAGCATAGTGACGAGGTCCGACAGTAGGCCCTCTTGCAGAGCATCGCCCATCGTCTTCTTCTCCTCTTCAGACCGTGACTTGAGGATCGACGAGCTGACGACTGTGTAATCTCGACCGGTAATGGCACTCGCGAATAGGGGAAATTGCTCCTCGGTAACGCCCGCTACGTCGTGGGCGTATTGCTTCATTCCGTCCATGTCTCCGTCGATAACGGCTAGCCACATCTTGGCGTACGAGCGTTGAAGATGCTCGGGGATATCCCGATAGAGTCCATGGTCGTACATGATAATCTCGAAGTTTTTGCCCCCTCTCCGCTTCCCTGAAGTCTTCCGAATCGCAATATTCCCTCCATGCGGGTCGCAATGCAGCGGCGCGTTCTTCCCAAATATCATTTCGTTAAAAATATGCGCCAAGGTAGCGGAAACTTCGTCCCGATCGATGCCATTCGAATCTAGATAGTCGAGGTCGTCTAGGCGGCTACCGGATTCATTCGCCATGACCAAAATTCGCTTCTTCGCCCAGAGGACATCAGGTATTACTAGAGGAAGCTCAGGCAGTTTTTGAAAATGCTGTTTCGTACGGATCGCATTATTAGCTTCTAATTCGAAATCAAGCTCTTGAGGTAGGGAAGCCTCCATCTCAGATGATAGCCACTCTAGGTCGTATTCAGGAAAGAACCGTTTCAGTGTAGAAAAGGTAAATTTGGTCAATGCCATATCGAGAGGTGCCCACTGAGCCAAGTTGGGATGTTGAACTTTGACAGCGACTCGTTGTCCCGTTTCTTTAACGGTAGCCAGGTGGACTTGGGCAAGCGATGCGGCTCCTATCGGTTCGTGTGCGAATTCGGAAAAGTAGTCTAGGAGCTCTTCACCAGTGTCTTGCCTGAACATGTCCTCGATTGATTCGTATGAGGACACGGGGCACTTGTCCTGAAGTGGTATGAAGGTGCTGGTCCATTCATATGGTAAAAGATATGTCATGGCACTCTATTTAGACGGTCAGTATTTCCCCCTATTTGTTTTTTGGGGTAGAATACAATACCAGGTGCTGTCCCAGCTTGATAAATATGCCGCCATTCTTTTCCAGCACCTTGAGCGTCCGCACGGCGCATCTCTTGTGGCATTGTTTTAATATGGCCTCCTGCTCGGCGAGATCGTCACTCGACTCCCGTTGATTCAGTGAAGTTCGGTAACTAAGAGACGCATCGAATCAGTATCTTTGCTCCGTCAATTGACTGCCTAGCCCACAACTCACTCGTTAATGCATATGGCTAAAGTCGCAGCAACCCTTCCCGTGCGCTCAGTTACGTCGTAACCATACTTGATATCGTCTGTAAAGGCTAGCAGTCCGGCACCCGTAGCACCTGTTGCGGTAGCAGCTAAGACAGCAACCCTGGTCCTCGTCCTCGTTCTTGGACCACGCCCTGACCAGCCAGACGGGCGGCCCGTAGAATATCGCTGAGAGGAAGTTTGTTGGAACTTGGCGTGTCTAAGAAGCTGCGCGCGACAGGTGGTGCATGTCCAAGGAGTGTTGCTAGCAAAACGGCTTAAGGAGGGAAAAGACAGCGGCTTCATATTGTTTAGGTAGCGAGAGACAGCGCATTCGGAGGGAGGGAATTAACACGTGAGACGAAAGATTCTAGCAGTAAGCAGCGGTTAAACAACACCAAACCATTCTTGTGTTTCCAGGATGAATGGCCAAGTGTATAGAATTCCAGGGGTATTTTAGGAGTGGATCAATAGATGGGTCGTCGAAGGTTGAATCGAATTTGTTGAGTTAAACCACTATCTAGATAGATAGGTAGATCGACTAAGTACTCTAGCGTAGGCGTTTTTTTTTCTCTCTCTCACCAGTACCGAGTACGAAATAGCATGGTCGGACACCACCGGTGCGGTAGGCGACCCGAGGCGTCAATTAATCTCCAAAAAGGGTAAGGATCTGGGAAAGTACACCTGAACAAGGGTCTAGGGCTAAAAAGACCTATGATTGGTTCGCGCTTTCTACATATGCCTAGGTTGCGGGGAGCTGATCTCTTTACGCGTCCTATAACCCGCTTTGGTGCATGTGTATATGAGACCGCGTCTTAACGCGGGTCCCCTTTGTCCCGCGGCCTCCCGCCTACCTATTTACCTACTTAGTGCATCATCGGCGCACCTACGGTTACACACCCACCAAACTCCTACACAACACATCTTGAAATCGTCGCTACTCGATCTCCAATTCGTTGTACACAATCTCACAGCTCAATCACAGAGACGATATGTTAGCTACAATGCCCACACCAATATTTAATCTCGATTTCTCCTCACCACATCGACCATCAATTCCCTCGCCGCTTTCTTCCTCTCCCCTACGCCCATCACAGACCTCTCCACCTCTCTCACCACGCAATCGTAATACTCTCCCACGACGGGACACACAGTCATCTCCAATCAAAGGACCGTCTCCCATATTCAAGTATGCGTCCCGCCACGTCAAACCCAACCCATTGCGGTTAAGTCGCGAGAAGGCCCAGGAGAGCAGAAGGACACTCTTCTTGAAGAACGTACGACAGCGAGCAGATGACAGGAAATGGGAGCAGAGAGGTGGTGACCAAGAAGTATGTGGCTCCGTATACCTGTATCCCTAGTAACCCTTCACTAACATAGTTCATAGGCACTAAAGCTCGAATGGCACGTATTGAACAATCGACGGAGGCAAGAGAAGGAAATGGATATAGACGGAATTGTGTTCAATGACGAGCTAGAAGATATACCCGAAAATCCGTACGAGCTCCAGGAGGAAATCGACGACATCATGGTTGATGCCATTGCCCGGGAAGAGGAAGCCGAGTTGGATGCGATGCTATCATTCCTCGATACTAGCTCTTCTTCGCAGGCGCCTAGACGCCCTAATACGCCATCGTTATCAGATGAAGAAGATTATGACACTTTGTTCAGGGACATTCTGTCTCGGGAAAGTGACGACTGCGATGAGCTTGTGCTGTCGGGTCAAATGGACATGTCATAAATAATGTCTGTTGGAAGGGGAGTTGTTTCTCGGTAGATATTTAATCAGGGTCGCCTTGGAGTTTCGGATACGGACATCATTTGGCGTTGTAGTATAGGAACGGTTCTACGGCCTGGGCTGGGTCATATTACCTCTGTAAATACCGTACATGGCATAGCGGCATTAGGAGCCGCGGATCCAAATGTATAAATGATTCTCGACCAACATCCATAATTATATCACCTTACTGTGGCGCGCAGGAGTCCTCTGGGGCATCGAGGACTTCCTTGGCAGAAGGCATATCTCCAACTAAGTCCTGGGGTGGCGATCCCGCCGCTTGCATCTAAATTGCTTGTTAGTGCCTCGGTATTCACTCTTAACGAGACCGCTTACTTTTTGCATCCTATCCACAACATATTCTCGATCCAACGAGTTCGAGTCAGAGTATGTAGGCTCTTCAAACTTAGTGACCATTTCAGAAACGAGAACTTGCTGTTCCTGGTACCGCTTTAAGTCGTCTTTCGCTAACGTATCTTTGTTCTTCTCCATCCACCCAGGGAACTTGTCGTTGAGTTCTTTCATGGGCTCGTACAGAATCTCCTTATTAGTAAGTTGTTCCATCATGCCCATCAACAAGTTAGAAAATTCCTCTTCGTTGCCACCGTCTCCAGGAATATCTTTCATGGCCTTCATCATCTCGGCGATGAAATCACCCTCGGCTCCTTCCGCTGTGGCGGCAGCTGTGGCCTGGTCGCCTGATGCTTGCATTCTGGCCATCGTGCGCTGAATAGTCTCCTGAAATGTGGCATCTTGACTGAGATCTGCAGCCATCGCCTCAGCCGAGTTTGGTATTGAGGGCGATTCATCACCTAAACCTGTTGTTTCTGCAGCCCCAAGCCCCTTGAATATGTTTTCGAACTGGGCTTGCATATCCGGCTGCAATACGGTTAGTGGGAGGAATATATGAGACGAAGAGCAAAACTTGCCGAGTTTTCTAAGTCACCCATTAATTCCGCCATGCCGGCTTGCAGCTGCTTCTGAAACTCGTCGGAGAAATCATCCAGGTCTGGCAGGGAGTCGTCAGTGTCTAAAGCGCCATCGCCCGGAGCTGGATCGGCCGAGGTGGTGGCAGTAGAGGCAGCAGCAGTAGCTTTCGGTATCTCCGTCTTCGGATTCAACTTTACGGTAGAAAACTCATCTAGCATATCATCTAGATCATCCAAGTCGTCCTCATCTGGGTCAGGCGCATCACCGACATCGTGGGCATCAACCACAGGATTTAGTTCTGTACCAGACGCCTGATCTGGCTGCTTAGATTGGTCGCCAGCTACGCCGGCTTTCTCTGCTTCCATCACAATATTTATGCCTAAGCTCAAGCGTTTCTTAAAAAAAATTGGATAGACTGTGAAGTAGAATAAACGACCAGAGTATAATAAACCCCACGAGCCCCGCACTGAATTTCTCCCTGTACGCGAGGTTCTTTTATAACTTGCACGTGTGGTATTTCTTGTCAGGTTATTAAGAATAGTGACGAGTCGAGATCTCGAGGAGTGATGAGGGTTGTCAGCCTGAGGAGGGTCGAGTGAGATGTGACTAGCAGAAGATAGAAGTTGCCGAGGCGTTGGATCTTGGCGGTCGGCAGTCTATGGAGAATCTGGGCATCAGATTAGGTACCTTAGGTACCTAACTATAGGGAGAACCCGGTTTTAGGACACACTGGATCTTGAGTGGTCTATGTTACCCTATCGATTTTCTCGTTATTCTGTACCTAAGCATAATATAACAACTGCATGGCTACGTAGATTTTGTCGCTAGATCTGAACTCTCACCTTTTTTATTTACACTTGCTGTTTTGAAATATAAAGCTAAAACGGCTTTTCTGATTTCTTATAACAGTGCTGTAACATTCTATTTTCTTGTAACACTGCGTACGATATAACAGCATACAGGTCGAAACCCCTGGAACTAACCCGACCAGGCCACAAAATATTGGATTAGCCCTTTAATAGGCCCAGAAATGCTGCTAACAGCGCTGTCAACAGCATGTCCCAAAAACTGGTTCCCCCCTATTGGTATACATGTATGATGGAGGGGCTTAAAAATACACGACATGAATCTAACCCCGCTATGGGTCCGTCTTGTATACCTTACCTACAGTGTAAAGTACCTACTACAACTACCTATACAGTCAGTACCTTACTCCACAGTGCATGTATTATTTACCGCCTTCCTTGGGTAGAAATATGTAACCAATAACGCTGCAAGGAATTCTTACAAGCGATAGGTCAGGTATTGAGATTGAGAGTACATATCGCTCAATCTCAGCCTCTTTCCCCCTCAGCACCTCCCCGCAATCGAATGTCATAGGCGGTTACCGCTCTGTGCTACTATTTACAGCACCTACGGATTGTGTCTTCGTCATCTTTTGAACCCGATCTAACCCAATCTGTATTCTCTCCCTTCTTCACACCCAGCCGCACCCAGCCTTACAGCTTGGTTTTATTCTACATCTTCCTATCTTCTACGCATCGCACCGTCTCCATCGCGTATTTATCCTCACCGACTTGACGACTCAAGCTGTAGTCAACTTTCCTTAACCGCCTTTACCCCCTTGCCAGTTATCCCATCTATCAATATGTCGCTTTGCACCTTGCGACTCGGCGAGGAGAGGTTCGTGAAATTTCACCGCTCCCCTCGGACAGATAGCCGTGTCATAGATGCCCCAACGGTCCATCTCAAGGCTGACTGACTGACTGACTGATTGCCCAAATGGCCGTCTAACATAAGAATCACAGGAAGCACTGGCGAAAGGACCACCCGTTTGGCTTCTGGGCGCGACCTGTCAAGAATGCGCAAGGTGTTCTCGATCTCAAGACGTGGGAGTGCGGCATCCCCGGCAAGGAGAAGACAATTTGGGAAGGCGGACTTTTTAAAATGACCATGATTTTCCCCGACGGTATGTACTGGAAGTTACTAAGGAAATTACCAATGTTATCATTATCACTAACATGACCGCTCTGCCGTCAGAGTATCCGACGAAGCCCCCAAAATGTAAGTATCCATCTACTCGCCCCCTAATGTTGCTACACGTTGCCATGCATCTAACACGAACGCTTCATCACAGGCAAGTTCACGCCACCTCTTTTCCACCCGAACGTCTACCCCTCAGGAACCGTCTGTCTATCGATCCTAAACGAAGATGAGGGCTGGAGACCTGCAATCACGATCAAGCAGATCGCCCTCGGTGTTCAAGATCTACTAGATACTCCGAACCCCGAGTCGCCCGCACAAGCTGAAGCCTACAATCTTTTCAAGAAGGACCGTACGGAATACGAGAAGCGAGTGAGACGTGAGGTTCGACAAAACCCCGCACCCTAAGAGTGAAGATCTCGAGTATGGGGTGAGCGGCGCAGATGTTACGAGCAATGCGCTCGTCGGGCTTTGGGCACGGAGTTTAGGTTCTACGGGATACCACAATGCGGCGTTACTTTGCGAGTTCGAAGTTGGAGTTAAGCGCCCAATGTTGGCGCCGCTCTGAGAATGTGGCAGACTAAGACGGGCAAGGGTGGAGATGACGACTGACACGTTTTCGCAAGATGACCTCAGAGACACATGAGATGGACGTAAAGATTCGGCTCACGTACCACCATCGAGCCACCACTTAGTTCACTAGTAGTCGTATGGATTCTGCTACTATTTTATTTTGACTTACTTCGCATACTTAGAATTGCAAATTTACAACATGACGACTGACTAGCCAACATGATGTCCCATTACGAAAGTTTTAAGTGGTGCAATATGAAACCGTCGGCGGGTTACTGTTGGTCCAAGCCAACTATCTAGACGCTTCGTGGCCAGATTTGCATGTAATTCCAATCAAAGCCATCTAGTTGCAACATCCCCTCAACACTCACCCGCCCCACATAAGAAGAGGTGAAGTATGTACAGAGTACTTAAATGGTATAAAAAGAGGACGTGGACAGGTAGGTATACACTTAATATGCATTTGTTATAGTTACGCGACGCAACACTAGCACAATAAAAGCTTACCTACCTAAGGCACTCACTCTCGAGGGTCCCGGCTACGCTATAAAGTTGTTGTTTGTTTTTTTCTTCCGTCTCTCGCTTGGCAAATCTGGAGTGTAAATCGCTTAAGATTAATTGGACAATTCGCCTTATCGAACTAGCTGCTTGTAGATTTGGCTAGGGACCTAGGTACTCTGCACTTGCTACTTAGCTAGAATGTAGATACCCAGTGGGATTGGGGCAGAGAGAGTCAAGTCACCAGCTCGCCGAGATCGGCACGTGTCCGCTATCGCGAAACAGAGTTCCAGTCACACAGGCCGTTGAATTTAGCACCGAAAGTGAGTAATAGTTCTCGATAGCTTAATAGTATCTTAGCGAGTAGTCTATGATTTAATCTTAGAGCTTTTTGCAGTATTCGTCTCCCTCTTCTTTTTCAACTCAAATCACCATTGTCGTGTTTACTCTGCCGTGCAGCACTCACCCTTTCTGGCCAATCCCCGAATCCCTAGAAGCTACCTTATATACTACCCTATTAAATTTTCCGACAACCATAACGAGGGACCGAGGAAAAATAAGAATAAAAAGGAGGCAAGATGTGTGGTATATTTGCTTGTCATTGGTTAGTGTCTATCCTATTTCCTTCTCCTCCTTTCTCTTCCCGCCCTCTTCTTCTCCTATTATGCGCTCGTGATACGCCCCTCCAATTGGTATTTATTCGTGGAGGGGAGGAGGAGGGGCAGTTCACAGGTTCAGCTTGGAGTAGAATACACTGCGCTGTACCGCTCTGCACTACTACACCGATCAGTATCCCAGATGCGGCAGCGATAGTAGCACGGCATGCCACGACACGTTACTAACACGGACACGTGCGCAGTCATCCCGACGTGCAAAAGTTTAAGCCTACAGCTCTCAAACTTGCAAGACAGTGAGTACGAACCTCTTTCTATCTACCAGTCTTCTACTAACTTTTGTTGTGCAGAGTTCGACATAGAGGCCCCGATTGGAGTGAGTCGCAAAACCAGGGCTAGCAATGCCCACGAATCCTTTTACTAACACATAATAAACTAGGTGGCAGTGTCATTTCCAAGAACACAAGTAAGTCGACCCAATTGCGAATAGTCTACATGATATATGGCTTGCTAACGTCGGCATAGTCCTCTGCCATGAAAGACTGAGCATCGTCGGTGTCGGTACGTATAACTCATTCAAGCTTCGTGACAACCCTCCAAGTTGGTTGTACTAATCTAATCTCGACCTCAGAGTCTGGCGCCCAACCGCTCACCAACGAGGACGAGAGCATCATCCTTGCCGTCAATGGCGAAATCTATAACCACAGGCTAATCCGGAAGAGCCTGAAGAAGCCTTACCACTTCAAAACCACGTCTGATTGCGAAGTTATCATTCCCTTGGTAAGGACAACCAAGCAAGAGACGCCATGTTGTACACGGGACCAAAATTACTTACCCACCCATTAGTATCTAGAATACGGCCTCGACGCGCCCAAGTACCTCGATGGTATGTTCTCTTTCGTGTTATACGACAAGAACCTCGACCGGACGATTGCTGCCCGTGATCCCATCGGCATCACCACATTTTATCAGGGATGGAGCTCTAAGGAGCCCGATACGGCATACTTCGCTTCCGAGCTGAAGTGTCTACATAGCGTCTGTGACAACATTCGCTCATTCCCTCCCGGCCACATCTACGATACCTTGACGAAAGAGACCACCCGCTATTTCCAGCCATCATGGTGGGAGGAGTCGAGAGTCCCGGAGACACCGTTAGACTTGAAACTTGTGCGCGAGACTCTCGAGAAGTCCGTTAGGAAACGGCTGATGGCTGAGGTCCCCTATGGAGTCTTGCTATCCGGAGGGTTAGACTCCAGTCTAGTCGCAGCGATCGCCCAGCGAGAGACCTTAAGACTCAAGCAGGCTGCTTTGGCTGCCAACGGCGAGGCGGATACCGTAGAGGACGCCGATACAGGCGATGGAATGGTCGGTATTGACGACGAGAACAAACTGTCGACCGTCACGTACCTCCCACAACTCAACTCTTTCTCCATCGGCTTGCCTGGGGCACCAGATAACGAGGCCGCCCTCAAGGTGGCCAAGTTCCTGGGTACCAAGCATCACGTCATGACCTTCACCATCGACGACGGTCTGAACGCCTTGTCCGATGTCATCTACCACCTCGAGACATACGATGTCACCACCATCCGAGCTTCTACGCCCATGTACCTACTCTCGCGGAAAATCAAGGCTATGGGAGTCAAGATGGTGCTCAGTGGTGAAGGAAGTGACGAGATCTTCGGAGGCTACCTCTACTTCCACGCCGCCCCCGACAAGAAGGCTTTCCATGAGGAGACGGTCCGAAGGGTCAAGAACCTCCACCTAGCAGATTGCCTACGAGCCAACAAATCCACATCAGCTTGGGGTCTCGAGGCCCGCGTGCCTTTCCTCGACAAGGAGGTGAGCTAAACCCTGCGCATTCTACATAACCCGCTGCATTGATATTAAGTGTCGTCTTTCCAGTTCCTCGAGGCCTGCATGAACATCGACCCGCAAGAGAAGATGATCACCAAGGAGCGCATCGAGAAGTGGATCCTGCGCAAGGCCTTCGACACCTCGGACCAGCCCGACGCCGAGCCGTACCTCCCAGAGGAGATCCTCTGGCGGCAGAAGGAGCAGTTCTCCGACGGCGTGGGCTACGGCTGGATCGACGCCCTGAAGGACAACGCCGAGCTCCACGTCACCGATGAGATGATGAAGAACCCCAAGCCCGAGTGGGGCAGCGACATCCCCGATACCAAGGAAGCGTGAGTTTCTAGCACCCGGGTTTGTTGTTGCATGGTTATTTTCGCCCGGCTAACCCCTTGTCGCTAGGTACTGGTACCGCACGATGTTCGACGAACACTTCCCCCCTCACTGCGCCTCTACCGTCATGCGGTGGGCGCCCACGTGGTCCAAGCAGACTGATCCCAGCGGCAGGTATGTTCAAGCCCTTCCTTCGCACCAGGAATTGATTATATGACGCTAGATGGCTGATACTAATCCATCCAATGCAGAGCTATCTCCACCCACAACCAGAAATACAAGGACACCGAATAAAGCAAAAGGGCCTTGTAGTGGTTCACATCGGATTTTAAACAGCCGGGCATTCTGGGATATGTATTATCTAGTCTGTAGGCGGGGCTAAAAGGGATACCTACAGGTTTGCATCTTGTAAATACTAGACGGGGGTGCTCGGTATTTGTACCTTGAGTGTAGAAGCGATCTGCTGATGAGGCGGATCCGTGGGGAAATCTAGATTTGGGGGTGACATGACAAGTTAAGCAAAGACATGGGATTATTACCTACTACGATTAGTGTTCTGTGACGAGTTATATAACACCAGAGTATAGGTGCAATCCCACGTCAGTCGGAAGTTGAATGCGCTAATACCTCGCTATAGCTTTTAATTGCCATGAAAAATAGTGTAAGACCCCATCTCTTTAATGCGAAGCGCCCACAAGTAAATCCATAAGAATGAATTAGGTGAATGGACTAAGATGAATGAAAGATTGTAGACGGTACAAAAAACATTATGACAGGGCTTCTAACTCGGAGACAGGCTGGCTGCCGCCAAGTTCGATGACTAAGCCTCGTACGCAGTGACTTTAGTAGTGTCAGGTAGTATAGGATTTAGCGCATGTAGGTAGTTAAGACTGATTGGTTACCAACACCTCAGGTGGTAACTACCTAACCTACTGCGTAGGTACAAACACTATATTCAGCTTCGTTTCTTGCTAGGTATTATCTAGAAGACATATGCTATGAGACCATTTAAGTCTCAAAAGGCGTGAGAATCGATTATTATCTCTATTGAGACTTAACTGTTTTACCACCTTAGCACCAGCTGTAAGCGCCTGTCTCTTAACTATATCAACGCTACACCCCGAAAAGTGCAAGCATAACAGGCTACTACCCTCAGACCAAGTCCTAACTTAAAACTGTACTTGTCCATCTAAATGCTACGATATTTATTGAGCTTGTCGCTAATTTCCCTGCTAATTAAGCCGACTAGGCCCTTTCACCTGTTTAGTCGGCCAAATTCCCTCCCTAGGTCACGCTTTCGTAAATTCCTTATAGGAGGGAGAAGGTTAGTTATCTCTATTATTCAACCGCCGGTTCTACTACTCCGCACTGTCTTGTTCTTCTCTCTATTACCGTCCTCGTCGCCCTGACTACCACCGCTAGCTACCCGGTGTTTTCTATAGTGGCTCAGGTACCTATGTAAGGTAAGATAAGTGAGAGGAGGGCTACCATGTTAGGTTTAGTGTCCTCTCCGATTTTGCGTGCGTTTAATAGGGCTGGACCCACGCGAATGAGATACTTAGGTACCTATTTAGGAATCTAGGAACGTGCTTGCAGATAAATAACCACTGAATCTTCCAGAGGCAGTGTATTATAGCCTCGGGTTATAGAGCAAAAGTCAGGCTTGACTTGCAGGAATAGGTATTCGACGCTCGCTCATCGGCCGATCAGCTGCAGCGTCGCATCAGCCACATCCAAAATAAGAGCTGACAATGTTCATGATATTCACAAATCCCCTCTTCAGCTGTGAGGCTGCGCCGAACAGGATAATGTCTTATCAGCAAGACCATGGCAGAAGCAATAGCAACACTCAACTTAGCATCGTCTATTCTACAAGTCATCGACTTTGCTTCGGGATTTACGACAACAGCATGGAAGCTCTACCAGGCCGACAATCGTAGTCGGCAAGGCCCCGATGATATTATAGAATTGCGAAACATTACGACCAATCTCGCTGGCATCTTACGAGATCTACAGCCCCAATCTAATGTGTCTGGAGCAGCCGTTGACAGTGATAGCGAAAGCATGATCAGTCTCGCCAAGGAATGCGCAGTAGTCGTCGAGGAGTTGCTTCAGACTCTACCCATCGAGACTAATACTACCCGCAAGCGCGACGCGATACGCATGGCTTTCAAGTTGAAATGGAAGAGTGAGGACATTCGTGCTCTTTCAACAAGACTGACCGTGTTCAGATCTCAGCTAACTCTGAATCTGTTGGTCTCGATGCGGTATGCCTCCCCAAGTGTGCCCACCATGAGTTTGGTATTTATACCTGTGTAGTCAATATGCGAGTCAGTCCGTGGTCCAGCAAGAACTCATTCTCAAAGATCTTTCGGCCTTGAGCGGCAAGTCCACCAACTTAAGTGTAGTGAGTGATTACAGCTACTCCGAAGAGAGAATGGGAAGCTCGGTTTTAGAATACGTAACTTCTAAGTTAAGCCCTGCGACTCGGCTAGAGGAAAAACGCCGCCTTCAGAGCTATATAAGTCAAGCCATACGGAGGAACATAGAAGATGACGCCAGTAATGGACACCCGTCATTAAACTTGTCTATGTCCGGGGTGGCACGAACGGATTCCTCGGACACCCTGCTCGCCAGTCTGACCTATACCAGGATGGATGATAGAGAATGGCGAGTAGCGAAGGCACATTGTGCGACATTCCGTTGGCTTTTCGATGAAAACGAGGAGGCTAGGAAAAGTGACTTCAAAGACTGGCTAAGCTCAGAGGAAAAGCTATACTGGATTGCAGGGAAAGCTGCTTCGGGAAAGTCCACCTTGATGAAATACATAAGTCACCCTGAAGAACCCCCAGACCACCCTAACCCGCGTGCTCGATGCTATAAGGACCTTTCAAAATGGAGTGGAGATAGCAGGTTAGTCATCGCGTCGTTTTACTTTTGGACCTCGGGCATGCGTATGCAGACAACCCAAAGAGGCATGATGATGACACTCTTGCACCAAATACTAAAGCAGTGTCCGGATCTGGCACCCGTTATTTCTCCGGCGCGATGGGAGATGCTATGTCTGTTCGGAAACTACACTCAAGATTGGGATGAGAGAGAATTGCGCAACGCCCTCCGCCACGCAATTCGGAACGCTCAAAACTATGATACAAAAATTGCCCTCTTCATAGATGGGCTTGATGAATTTGAAGGCAAATCAGAAGAGCTCATCGAACTTCTCCAAGATATCCTACCCCTACCAAATCTCAAACTCTGCGTCTCCAGCCGACCATGGATAGAATTCGAGGACGCATTTCGCCACAAGCCCTCCCTGAGACTAGAGGACTTGAACTATGACGACATTAAGAAATTTGTGGCTTCAAAGTTCGATGCTGAGCCACTATTCCAAGACCTACGTGACCAAGAGGAACAGTATGCCGAAGCCCTTATTACATCTATTGTATCTAAAGCACAAGGAGTCTTCTTATGGGTAGCTTTAGTTGTTTCATCCCTAATCGCAGGACTTAGTTCCGGAGATAGGTTTTCTGATCTCGAGAAAAGGTTGGCTCTGCTCCCACCCGGCCTTGAAGGGCTCTATGACAGGATTATACGCAGCATGGATACATTCTACCTCGAGCATGCAGCCCAGCTTTTTGCTCTCGTTGCAGCTAGCCAACGGCCCTTAAATGTTGCAATAGCATTATTCGCTGACGAGGAGGCACCGGAGTTCTGCTTGAATCGCTCTGTGCAAGAAATGCCTAGCGCCGAGATCCAGCGTTGCATAGACACGATGACTCGCAGGATAAATACGCGAACCAAAGGCCTACTTGAGGTCAAACAGGGAAGCGATGCGAGTTATCCGCGAGGCATAAGCGCCCAATTCCATACAATTCAATACTTTCACCGAACGGTGAAAGATTATATAGAGAGCGAAACGGCCCAGATGATTTTTCGTCCTGCACTGACGTCTTCGTTTGATCCTTACCTGAGACTATTAGCTGGACAAGTAACGTACACCAAAACTTTAGAAACATTCGACGAAGATTGTCGTTACCTGACCCTATGGCATGTTTTCGACTGTATGCATTCCGCTCGCAGGGTGGCTGCAGCAAATAGTTCTAAGATGGTCATTCTCCTCGACGAACTAGACAAGGTTGTCTCTAAGATAACCACCCCCCTCACGGGCCACCCTCTCACGGGCCACCCCAACCACCTCAAAACGCTTATATAATCTCTCTTTAACACTTTTCAATTGCTCTCTTAATTCTTTATCAATTATCTTTTTTTTACATTTATTCCAATCTTTTTTTTTTTTTTTATTTATCGATACTAGCTACGAAGCAAAAAACTGCTACATACGTAACAATTTGCAACATTAAACTAAAAATACTAGTTTATACAGTTTCAAAAAAGTGAAAAATTTCGCAATTTTATATATAGCATTGTTTTATTAGCGTTTTTATTAAAAAATAGTTTAATAAAAACTTATAAGTTTTATTTTTATTTTTTAAAACTAAATTAATTATTTAAACAATTAGTTAAACTAAATTAAATTATATATTAAGTTTTTTTAAATTTAAAACTATAGTTTAACAAATTTTTAATAGTTTAAATTTTTTATAATATTTAAAATTTAGCTAATATATTAAATTTTTAACTTAAAACAATTTTGTAAAAACTTTTAAAATTAGTATAATTAATTATAATAAAATTAATAAAGCAATAATAACTAATATTTATTTTTTTTTTAATCGATTAAAAGTTTTAAAATTAATTAATATTTTTAAAAAATATTACTATAACATTAACAAAATTAAAATTAATTAAAATGTTAGTTTTAATTATTAAATTATAATTAATAAAATTATTAAAAAAACTTTTAAAAAAAACATTAATTAAAACAAATAAATTACTATTTTTAAATATATTTTAGCTAATAATAAAATATTTTTACTGTTTATAATTTTTAAAAATATTTATATATAAAATTAATAATTTTTTTACTAAAATATAAGTTTATAAAATAATTAATAATTTTATTTAAGTTTTAAAAAATAAATTAATAATTTTATAACTTTAGTTTAAATTAAAAAAATATTTATTTTATATATAAAAGTTTGTTATAACAACTAATAAATAGTTTTAATATATAATAATTACAATTTATATACTAATAATAAATTTTTTTAACTTTATATAGCTAACAAAATATAGCTTGTTTTTTATAAGCTTTATTATAGTTATATTATATAAGCTTTAAATGTTAAAATATTTAATTTATTAAAAAAAAAGCTAAAAATATTAATTAAAAAAACTTTTAGCGCTTTTTTAAAAAAAAAGCTTTTAAAATAAAAAGTTTTAAAAATTTATAAGTTAGTTAAAATAAAAATAATAAATATTAAAGTAATTAAAAATATTTAAAAAATAGCTAAAATTTATTTAAAAAATTATTTAAAACTATTATTTTTAAAATATATAATATTAAAAAAAAAAAGTAAATTTAAAACTAAAAAGTTTATTTTTTAAATTTTTAAACAGCTTTAAACTTTAAATTTTTTCGAAAAAGTTTGTTTTATAAGCTTTAAAATATTTTTTATAAGTTAAAATTTTCAAAATATTAGTTAAAAACTAAAAATTAAAAACTTTAAAACAGTTAATTTATTACAAAAATTACTTTTTAAAAAAGCTTTAAAAGTTTTAAATAAACAAACTAATAATATTACTAATTTATAACTAAAAATCGACTTTTTAAAAACTAAAATTGTTAAACTTACTATTAAATATTATTAAATAGTTAAACTTTTGTTAAGTTTGCAATTTATACAAATAACTAATGTTTAAAAAGCTAAAAAAAAGCTTAAGTTTAAAGTAGTTTATAAAAACGAAGCAGTCGATTGCAACATTTTTAAAAGGTCTAATATTGAAAAAAAAAGTCAAATTGAAAACATTAGCAAAAAAAAAAATTGTATACAAGTTGAAAACACCAATTAAAACTGTAGATAATTGATTATTGAGTGTTGTAGAAGCTTTAGATTGAAGAGGGTGGTTTTGGGGCTAGGTGGCCCGCGAGGGGGTGGCCCGCGAGGGGGGTGGTTATCTTACGCTTTGGAAACGAATAGCAATAAATACGGAAGAGGCCGGCACGAGTAGGGAGGAAAACTTATGGACTTTACAAATTAGCCCAGTCTTGGATCGGACGACTTTTGGGGGACATTTCTTTGGATATACATTCCTGTCTCTCGCTGTGGCATGCAATGTTGTCGAATATGTCCGAGCAAAAGCACCTCCATCTTGTCTCGTGGAGGGGCCATACTTAAATATAGAAAATCCCGCCACTACTTCCAAGCAATGGCCTCTGATTATGGACATAATTTCTATCGGCCTTCCTTTTGTTTTTTGGATCTTAGGTGTTGGAGTATACTATCAGTCAACTATAGAGGATCAGAGCGAGTCTTCAATTATACCGATGTTGGAATGTTTACTCGCCAAAGGCGCTGACCCAGCGTACAGCGCCTACGTAGGTCATAGCAACACATCACTATTGGTTGAAATGATCGCAAACATGATGAGAAATCAGGCTGGATCGGTGCCCGAAGCCATACGACTACTTATTGCAGGCGTCAAGATAGATGAAGTCATGTTAGCTAAAATCCTTCACCGCTTCCGAGAGCGCGCATTTGGAGGCATGATGATCAAGGATTATTATAATCCTTCGGGGTCGCTGCCCTCTCCCCCACGCACAAACTTCAAGAGGTATCTTCCTCGGAGTGAAAGAATATATCCTCGCTCGTTCAAGAAAATTACGCGGCATCTAAGAATTACACTTGAGAATCTTCGTGACGCAAATAAGTCGGCCGATCTAATTGATTATGCGCAAGTAATCAACATGGCACCCGAGTTCTCAATCGCACAGGGGCTCATCTCTTCTCATTTAACCTTGTTGCTCACGCTTGGAGCCAAAAAGCAGGACTACATACGAGAACCTGTTGATTTCCCCTGATTTTGATTGAACGGATAACTCCCCGAACCCATCTCTACTCATGAGCAGGCCACTTTTAAAACCGGCGCTCTGGCGAATCGTATTGTGTCCCCCCTCCCTCTATGTCTATCCCCCCCTACTGCTACAAACACTTTTGCGGCGACCTAGTTGTTATTCAACCGAGATAATATCGAATTCATAGAGGCATCGCACCCCTTACGATTTCATTGTCTACTAAGGGTATCTCTTGCTGCTTGTATAGGTATATAGCTTGCAAGAACAACCAAGTGGATGTCGGCCAGGCCCGCGCCTGAATTCCTGTTGGAGCTTTGGTTTTGGCGTCATGATCTCTCAGGCCCTCTTTACCCTCATTTTACGTAAGATAAAAGACTAAGGGAGATTGTGTTCTTGGGGTTATGTGATCAGGTTAGCTACTTGGGGTTCTAATGTTTACAAGGTCTACTTGTCAAGTTGTCGGTGGGTTTTCGCTGTTTTCCTACATATAGCTTTATCTCTCGCTACATTACTACCTAGTTAGCCAATCAAGCCTCTCAATCCTTTTTCCTTCCTTATGATTTGATGTCTCCAACCCCAATTTGAGTAATTTCCCTGCCTATACTATGAACCTCTATATGATTGTTTAGTCGTGCCCAAAGTCTCCAAATTGTGGCCTATTAGTATCTAATTGCGAATCGACTACAGATATATATACACATATTATCATTGTTATACTTTAGTTCATAATATTCCTTTCAAGGAGTCGTGATCCTTACCAACCTCAAGCCTCAATTCAAACTTTCTCGCCATTTTATATGTAAACGCTGATAATATCGAATTTCCCGGTTTACACCGATGCAATATTAATTTCCCAAAGGAGGTAGCCTATTAATTCCTACCGCCACCTTCTCGCCCCTTCATTTCCAGACACCTAACTTGCTCAGGCCAAAATACTTAAACGTCCCTTTCCAGTTATAATTTGCCATTTGTGCTTGCCTTAGTTTTTATATTAAATCAGTAAATCCAACTAGACATATCTACACGTGTAAGTAGCATTTCATAGCTACCGCATGTCTTGGTAGAAACTTAGCCTCAGTATATCATCCACCTCCCTATATAATTTTATAACTAATTGTCGCCTTACCTCAGCGGAATATCCTTACAAGATACTGCATTAGATAACCTCATGTTGGCTTATTGACTGTACGTATTTTGGGGAATTATGAGGGGGGTTTGTATTTTAGTTTGCTCTAATAACCATTTGCGTCGTCGGAAATAGGTTTAAACAGGGCTATAAAAATAATAATGAGGACGATACGGGTTTTTTTCGCGTTAATTTACGTAGGAGAGGTTACTTTCAATACAAAATTCTAAGGAAATTGCTATTTTGACAGTATCCACACCTTATTACGAGGGGATGGAGTGTCTCGACTTGGGTCTTTTGATTAACATTATCGTCGACTCACATTAGACTATACATGACTAGGTACTCGATCGTATATACTCATTAGTCCTTGTACAATTAATCTGCTAAGAACAAATGCCTAAACTATTTTTCAAGTTGTACAATTCAAATATGGAACCAAAGATATCTCTCAACTTTCAACAACAGGGTAAGTCCTACGAACCCCTGATCACGATCTCAAATAATAAACTATGAACAACATCGACACATGCGAAAAACCCACCCTTTAAAAGCGGAAATACTGATGAGATATCACGCGACCAGAGGTCCGTATTTGGCTCACCCCTCGAAATCTCAATGCTAGGGATCCCAGCTGAGAGAAAGTTCACGCCATTCCTGCTGACCCGTTAGCGCGTCACGCTGCCAACAAGCTAAACTCTGTTTAAGAGCTCACCACGCGATGGCGAAGGCGGCTGCCATAGGACAGCGACCAATGAGCGAAATGCCTTGCCTAAAACTTCCGTAGGAATCTGGCTATTATGCTAGTCAAGTCTTACCTAACACCGCGGGCAATGGGGTTAAGTGCTGTCAGCCATCTCGGAATACAACGATGATCCCTAGCATCAATCACCAAGCACTCGTTCTCTGGCTTTAGACGTGAAGGGCCGCAAAATCAATAGATTCGCTAATACTACATATAAAACATTAATGGTATAACGCGCTGTGCGTGATGACATGTCTTTCTAGCGCCTCGTCTCGACTAAGTTTAGACAGCGGATACATTTGACGTCTAGAGGAAGTTAATGTGCTTCCCTAGTATGCCTGCACCGCTTCCACCTACCCACGCACGTAGCAAACCGCAAGGTTCTTCCCAGATGGCAAGCGGCATTACCCCAGATTCTCCTCAAAGACCGAGTGCGCATCTTCAATGACCCCAACGACCATCCTTCTCGTCATTCATACTACGTAGCCAGCTCCTCGTCTCCTCAACTGCCCCGTCTCAACATCCATCTCGGCTGGGTCTTCATAGCTATTGCGCTGTCGAATTGGCATAGACCCGCGGAAGCTTAGAGACAAGATGAAGAAATTCGGCAACATCTATGTAATCGCGGCTACGTCCGTGATTGGTACGTGCCTCAACCTCATTCTCGCCTATTTCCCGCTAAGCGGTACTTACCGCCGTGAATCGTTAACATCGTGTGTTTGGCTCCAGGCGGCGCCCTTTTCGGCTTCGACATCTCGTCCAGTGAGTACTTTTCAGACCTGTCTTGTGGTTTGGGTGGATTATAGAGCACAAAGGGCTATAGCTGACTCTCACTATCACAGTGAGCGCTATCATCGCGACGACACCTTATAAGTGCCAGTATAATGCCCAAGTAAGTCTTGCTTCTGCAGCTATCTGCAGTGTTACCATGCTAGTCACTTAACCGCCTGTCTAGGGAAACGACCCCCTTACAGGCCAATGCCGGGGCCCCGACCCCTCGCTCCAAGGCGGTATCACAGCCGCCATGCCCGGCGGCTCCTGGCTCGGCGCCCTCTTATCCGGATGGATATCCGATCGGTTTGGACGTAAGACAGCGATTCAAGCCGGCGCCGTAATCTGGTAAACTTCGCATTCACTCACGCGGGAATTCCCAAAAAAGCAGCATTATCAACTGACAACGCCTTTACAGGATCATCGGCTGCATAATCGTCGCCGCATCCGTAGACATCCCCATGCTTATCGTCGGGCGGATCATCAACGGCCTGTCCGTGGGCATCTGCTCGGCGCAGGTCCCGGTGTACATCTCGGAGCTGTCTCCCCCCTCGAAGCGCGGCCGGCTCATCGGCATGCAGCAGTGGGCCATCACATGGGGTATCGCCGTCATGTTCTTCATCTGCTACGGGTGCAGCTTCATCCGTGGCCAGGCGACTTTTCGGCTTCCCTGGGCCCTGCAGATGATCCCGGCCGTCTTGCTCTTCGCGGGCTTGTGCGTCTTGCCTGAGAGCCCGAGGTGGCTGGCGAAGAAGGATCGCTGGGAGGAGACAAAGGAGGTGCTGGTCCTTGTTCATGGGCAAGGCGATCCCAATACCCCGCTCGTTGCGAACGAGTGGGCTGAGATCCAGGAGGTTGTTCGCCTTGATCGGCATAATGCTGATGTTTCTTGGTTTGAGTTGGTACGGCCCAAAATGATCAATCGAACTCATATAGGCTTGTTCACCCAGATTTGGAGCCAGCTTACTGGCATGAATGTTATGATGGTTAGTTCCAGCCTACTCATTACCGTGTATAGGAGATTTTATAAATCTTATGTTTTTCTTTTTTTTCCTTTTACAAATGTCTTTATAAGGAGACACTATCTAATTCGAGCTGAACTAGTATTATATCGCTTACGTATTTACCATGGCTGGACTAGGTGGCAACTTACTACCCAGTGGTATCCAGTTCATCATTAACGTAGCCATGACGGTTCCTGCTTTGATCTGGCAGGACAGATGGGGTCGACGTCCTACTATGCTGGTTGGCGCTTCGCTTATGTGCTTGTTCATGTCTCTCAACGCCGGGCTGTTTGCCGTCTATTCCCGGCCTGCAACAGCCAAAGACCATTTCAGCACCGGTGCGATCTCCATGGTGGTTGGAGGACCGCCCGCAAAGGCCATTAGTAAGCGCTACTCGGCGTCATCTTCTTCTTGTTTTGGTAACTTTTAGAGTCAGGAGGCTCCGGTGTCGGCTACGCAATGTCCTAGAAGTTCCTCAAAACGGTAACAGCTGACACCGAGTGTTATAGTTGCGTCAACCTACCTCTTTGTGGCATCGTATGCACCAACTTGGGGGCCGGTTAGTTGGACATATCCTCCTGAGCTTTATCCCCTTCGTGTACGCGGCAAGGCCGTAGCATTGGCGACGTCGGGGAATTGGGCATTTAATTTTGCGCTTGCGTAAGTTTACTCAACTGTATATGGCCAGCTCTCCTGTTCATTCACGTTCACGTAGGTTCTTCACGCCGGTTGCGTTCGCGACGATTACTTGGAAGACGTATGTGCTGTTTGCCGTCTTTTGCGCAGCCATGTTCATCCATTGCTTCTTCCTGTTCCCGGAGACGGCGAACAAGCCCTTAGAGGAGGTCGCGGGTATTTTTGAAGATAGCGGCCCAGGGTCGGTCGAATATATCGGTACCCCGGCATGGAAAACACGCAACGATCGCCGCGCTGCCCTGCAGCTCGAGCGTAATGTTGTCGATCCCGAAAAGCGGCCGGTGGATGCACGTAGCAGCGATGAAGCCAAGCGGAAAGATAAACCGAAGGGATCACCCTAGACTCGGTATGTACGGCACGTATCTGGTTTCCGAGGAAAGCAGAAGATGGTCCCGGCAGGCAAGCACGTCGACACGAGGAATACTCTAAGTATATAGGTAGTGCTAGAGCGATCTGGATTTCCCGAGCGTGAGGTCTCACACGTCTCACACGTCGTCTCATAGGTACAGTGTCCCATGTCTTCTTAAGCTGGGGTTCTTGCATGTACCTTCTGGGTACTGGGTATGGGGAGGTAGGCAGGCAGGCACAGAATACCATGAAAGGTTGGCAAGGTTGGCAAGGTTGGCAGGTAGGTATGAGAATGAGAGGTTGGGGTGGAGTGGGGAATACGGTATAGAGTAGGTATGGGGCCTCGGGATGTGTCTGAAACGTTTTAAGCTGCTATGGCTTGCTGCAATGCAATTATACCCAATGAATGAATACAGCCCTCTTGCGGTTACCTGTTCACAAACCTGCCAGTGCCCAATCAGGGGTCACAACCTCGATCCTCTGCTGCTGGCACTGCATTGGCACTGTCACTGATCCATTAAAAGTAGTCTGCAGGTAGGGAACAGAATAGGTATGTATACCTACCTGCCTACCTAATAGGTACAGTATAAGAAGGATCATGGAACAAGCCGAATGCATCGTACCATCCGCAGCTCTGCGGTCTACCTGAATGGCCGCCGTGTATGCATCCATCTGCGTCTCGGCTATTTATCTCACCTTTGTTTTCTTTTATGTAAGGCAGCGCTGTTGCAGTGTGGTCAAAGCAGGAGGTAGGGTAGGATGCGATGTTCGTGTGGTTGCTGTGTATAGCATGGTACAGAGTATAGTTGTATTAGCAGTCTCAGGAGGACAGGAAAGATAAAAAAGATTTGAGTTAATCGGGTCGTCGTGCAGAGATAAGAAGCAGGATGGCAGCAGGATGGACAGCAGGATGCCATCAAGACGGCAGCTGAATGGCAGGACAGCCATGCAGAGCGACTATGTTGCAGGCAGTTTACTGCGCTGTCGAATGCAGCGAGGGTTCACACGACTGGCCAAACGGAGGAGTCTAGACCATGGCCAGAGCGAGACGGGGCAGCACGGAGGGAGACAGCCAATCCGCTGCGGCCGGCTGAATAATTTGGAAGACCCCGGTCACCTTGTGCTGGCCAATCATGAGCGACACGGCTTGCACGGCTACGGCAGCAGAGTGGAGAGCAGCATCGAGGATAGGAGGTGATGGAGGTGGTGGGGAGGGGAGAGGTACGTAGCTGCTTTCCTGAGGTGGGGAAGACGGCACGTCATTGGCTGCCCGAGGCCTATAGCCCTAAGGGAAAAGGCTGCCGGTTCTGTCAGTGCCGTTGTTACAGCTGCGAATTGACCAGGGACCAGGCAGGTATGTATGTATGTATATGGTAGGTATGCATAAGTTTTAACCTGGGTATATATAGAGAGGTATCTACTCTGTAGGTAAGTAAGTAGATACCCTGGGCAGGAGATGGTATAGGAACTCCTTACCTGTCTTAGCAATGCATAACTAAGGTAAGGTTATGCTGTACTGCGTATGCTGTACTGTATGTAAGTCGGTGGTGTAATTTTCAGGTGTGTACACTACCTAAGCTACCTACTAGGCAAGCTACCTTGGCAGATATGTACGTAGGTAGGTATCTGTATGCGCTGCCTTCTGCTGTCGAAGCGGGGCGGGCTAGGCTAGGCTGTACTTGCTGACCAATGGACAGGGCTGACATGACCATTATTGCCATTCACAGCCACTTACCCATCCGAGATCGTCTCGCAACCTGGACTCAGTTGCCCGAAACCCATTCGCTTAACAAGCAGCAGCCAGCAGTAACTACCTACATACCTCCTCCCCGAATAGCGGGAGCAGCAGCAAGTAACAACAATAACAGTAGGTACCAGTGGAGTGTTGCGGTACAGGACAGATGTGCAGCACGGCGCGGCGCAGTGCAGGAGCAAGTTCTAATTCTCTCACACTCACTCACGCCAGCCTTCTGAAAATACGGGCGCCCTAGCAGCTTACCCAACCTACTCAGTATGCCAAGCTAGAGAAGTGAGAAGGTAGGTAAGAAAGAGGAGGGCAGATGAAAATGCAAGAGGTAGGTAGGAGGTAGGTATACTACCTAGGTTAGGTAGGTATGGTAGGTGAGGTACTACTTCCCTACAGCTTGGCCATTTGAAGGGACCGAAGCGAAGACCCGAGGGGTCCATCGGCCTCTTTTTACCTGCCTTATTCTGTACCTATCTACTTACCTCCCCATCTCATCAGTGTGCTGTGCACTAAACCTCGCCGGGGCAGACAGACAGGCAGGTTCCCCAATTACCAATTACCAAATCAACTGGGTAACCTGAACCTGGTCTACAAGCCAGCTGCCAGCCTAGCGTATTCTCTCTACCTGGATAGTCTAGGGAGTCTATCTACCGACCAACCTACCTACCTACCTAGTCTATCTATCTGTCTATCTATCTTCCTATCTCCATCTCCTGCTATCTAAATAGAACAACAAGAAGAAAACCAGCCAGCCAGCCAGCCAGCCCGGCTTGCCCACTCATTATCAATCCACTCATCCACCCTCGCCTCAGCATAGTAATAAAGCGCAAAAAAAAAAGACGCTCGGAATCCAGCCTTGCGAGCAGCCTTTCTTCCCAGCCTGATCTTCCAATTCCATCCCTCTTTTTTTTATTGCCCTGACCAATTCCCTCCATCCCATCCTACTTACCCTAGCTTAGCCTTGTCCAATTACTACACAGCCTCTAAATGGTCGTGTTGCTGGTTGCTGTTGTGTTGCCGTGGCATCCCTGCTAGAGTCAATTGCTCCCGAGTCTCATCTCGCGGCCATCTCTTCTTTCTTCTCTTCCGCATCCGCCTCTTTTCTCTCTATACTCTCCGTATTCTCCTCGCCCTCACCGACCTCGATGGATCAGCCCGCTGCGAAGAAGAGAAGGTTGGCGCCCAAGGTTGAGCCTCAGCCCAGTCCCTCTCACCCACCACAACCACCGCCTCCCACCGCCACCTCCTACGCTCACGAGTCTACGGTACGCGAGCGCGCAATGATTCGTTCGTCCTAGACATCCGCCGCTGACAGTCCCAGGCACAGCCAACCCAACACTATCAACCTCAAGATATCCCGCCCCCCCCTCCAGAACGCCATGAGTTCGAATCTTTCGCGAGGCATCTCCAAGATGCCGCCATGCTCATATACCGCCAAAGCCAGAGATCCCCCTACAATAAGGCATCCGTACTGCTGCTCCGGTGGGAAGACGACCCCGCAGCCGAACTAGAACTGGTTGCACTCGAGCAAGTCTTTCGCGAACGATATAGCTACCGCACCGATCGATGGGTTATACCGGCAATAACCAACCCTAGCATGAAACTAGGTGTGCGCATGGCTTCTTTCCTCGAACCCGCCGGTCCAGATCATCTCTTGATCATACATTATGCAGGATATAGCTTTGTTGGCTCGGACAAGCATCTTTACTGGGCAAGGTAGGCTGACAGTCACGCAATTTACCGTGCTTCTCTAATGGCTTGCTAGTAACACAAAGAGAGAGGCCTCCAAACTCAAATGGAGTGGTTTTCGGTGCCTTTTTGAAGAGAGTCAATCCGATATGCTGTTGTTGATGGACAGTGGTGTCGTGCAAGAGCCAGCGGTCAGGGGCGGAAGCAGTACAAAACAAATCATTGCCGCCGGCACTCCCGATCATTACTCACGGGAACCCGGAGCTCGATCCTTTACTGCCAATTTAACAGAAGCGTTCCTGCAGCTAGGTACCGGACGGCCCTTTACAACGGAGCACCTATATCAAGAAGCCGCTCGGTTAAGACAACATGACCTCCCCCAAAGCCCAGGACGGGCTAATGGAATTTCTGGTAAGGGCATATCGATACGCGACAGACTGCCTCTACTCTACTCTATCACTTCTGGTAAAACTCAAAGTTTAAGCCTCTGCCCCCTAACACCCGTCCCGGGGCCCCAATTACAGTCTCCAAGGGCTACGGCCGAAGCAGGGTCAAGGATATCACGAGAGGATAATGCCATACATCCCAGTGCAGTCGCAGATCTGACCTTTGATGAGCCTAGGGTTCTGGTCTGTACAACATTTGTTGGTGAGGCTAGTCCCGACATGTCGTCATTTTATCATTGGCTTCATAATACGCCCGCCATCGGTTCCAAAATTGCGGTTGAAGGAATGTTCCTCGGTCCACCTACAATGTTGCTTATATCCATGCCTGTAGTTGTCTGGAATGTGGTACAACATGATAAAGTTTGCTGTTTCCTGGGATATGTCAACTCGCACAACATGACTCATCTCTACAAACGATTGGTTGGGTCCATGTCTGTGAATAAGGTGTCGGTCAAGGACATGGAGGACGGCAGGATGTTGCTGGAAGCTCGGGAGGTGGCCGCAACGACGCCCGTTGTTCGCCGGCACTTGCTCCCCGAAACCCCGGTTCGCCCCGACAGCATAGGGAGAATAGATCCGACGAGCGCGTCTCAAGCCGCAGCTACTCCGGTCGTACCGTATCCTAACACAACGCCAAGTACTGTCATCTCTAGGAAAGACGATGTTGAAGATTCGGCAGAAATGCAAGAGGCAGCGGAACAGCTTAAGGCGTTAAGCCATGTAAGCCATGTCCGTCATGTCGGCGACGATGTCGCCACTTCTACGCAACTTCAGCCCTCTCCCAGTATACGTGCCACAGATCTCAAGAAAGAGGAAAGGCCATTGAGCGAAGTCAATGCGAATAGCGTAGATGAATCACGTTACCATGTCGAGGCCGCAGCGCCAGCAGCACGACCTAAGCCAGGACGGCGTTCTATACAGAAGCCTATCCCGAAGCAAGAAACTCGTTGTGGCCATTGCAGCCATGCGCCTTTTAAAGATTCGTCTTCTTTACGGAAACATATCGCGGCAGCTCATACCCGCCCATTCCCTTGTGCCTTCTCGTTCGCCGGATGCCCGAGCACGTTTGGGTCAAAAAATGAGTGGAAGAGACACATTGCATCGCAGCATCTTTGTTTGCAATATTACCGGTGCTCGTCGTGTCCTCAGTCATCTGTTGAAGGAAAGGGAAATGAGTTCAACCGCAAAGATCTCTTTACTCAGCATTTGCGGCGCATGCATGCTCCTTTTGCAATTAAGAAGGCACTTGCTAAAGGTGATAGCAAGCTGCAAGTGGAATGGGAGACACATGTCAAGGATATGCAACAATCGTGTCTTGTGACCCGAAGACGGCCGCCACAGAGTTCGGCCTGCCCCAAACCCGATTGTGCTAGCATATTTGAAGGACCAACTTCCTGGGACGAGTGGACAGAACACGTCGGTCGGCACATGGAAAAAGGGGAAGCGGATCGGCTGGGTGTCGATCGTCTCCTGGCAAAGTGGGCTTTGGAGGAAGGTATTATCGAGCGCAAAGAGGATGGGGAATACCGATTATGTAGTGGCAATGGCAACAGCATTGAAAAGGAAAACAACCACAACACAGAATATCATTCGGATGGTAATAAGCGAGATCCAGAAGAACGCACTATCGTTGCAGCGAGTACGATTGTGGATAAGATGGACGTCGACTAACCAGGCGAGTGGGCATATAAGAGGAAGAAGACGAGAATACGTCGGCCGAAACTACCTGGCCAGGTAGGCTGGTCACGAACTTAATGATCTGGTTTATATAAAAAGCGACTCGTCCCCGGAGAGATCACAACAGTTCGCCTACATTTTTTTTAATTTCCCCAGTATTCGCACGCATGGTTTTGGTAGATATGATGGACGCAGCATGACTCTATGTCTTAGTTTTTGTTTTTAAAGGTTTCTCATCGCTAATAAGGTCATTTCACCCATATTAGGGATGATCATAACGACTACCAGCCACAGCTGCGAAGCTTTTCCTCTTATATACCAATTTTTGTATGCATAGCAGAGAAGCCCCTAGTCAGCCTATACTTGCTCTATCTACTATGTAGAGACAAGATGGGGGAGCCTAAATGATTTGCGCATGGAAGGACGGTACTATATACAAAAGAAGATAATGCTTCTAACTTTTTGTGCATGAAGTGATTTAGGTATAATAGAGTTGAAGTGTTATTATACATAGTCATTTATCTCGGTATATGCTCAGTAGGAGGTTCTTAAGGTTAGATACTTACCTAGGGTCAAATTAGTTTACGTACAACTTCCAACAGTTATTACTCATATCGCTCCTATTGCTACGTATCCTAGTCGGCAGTTAGTTGACGAGGTATCTACAATCATGTCTTCGGCTATGAGTTTACATAAGGGAGAGCGTCAGTGCCCCCAAATACAGCGACCAGCACTCGGGGATGTCACTCTTCACCCCATGACTATTTAGAATTTTCCTCACCAGAAAAATCACCTTGAGCGTGTGGAATACCTGGGGCAAGTTACTACGAAAGCGCATGCTATCCTACCAAAACCTGATTCTCGCAAAGGGGCAAGTGAAGTGAATTTGCGATTACACATTTCTCTACGTAAACTCGTGCTTCAAGCACCCGACCTTCGACCGCAATGCGCGTGTTCGAAAGCCTTCGCTTCGGCTTATTTAAAAGGGCATGTCAGGTGATAAAGTAACGAGACCCTTATGGTGGTTATATCTATAGATTTGGCTATATATAAGGGACCGAAGGTCCCCCCTATAGATCTAGAAGGTCAGGAATCAATTGATTTATCTATTGAGCTTTATACTACACCTTCCTACACCCTTCTTCCCAGCTGCTACAGGACTTCTATTCACTCTGTGACTTCCTCCTCTGACAGGGCAAGTGAAGCATGCTTCTAAGGCATCGATGGGGCAATATAGGACTTTGGCTGCCTACTTCACTGAGCGCTCTTTCGCATACCGCGGTGATGCCGCGAAACCTTCTTGATAGTGCTGTCACAACTACAGAACATACCATGAGTGAACTACCGTGGGTATCTAAGTCGGATTATAGCAACTGTCAGAGAAGCACCAGACACTCTGCTGGGCACACAAAGGAGGCATCCGAATACAAATAATCTAGTCTTGGGGTCCTTTAGCCCCCTATTTAATATTGCAGTGATACGCCTCTACCTGTTTGTAACACTATAGCTTATCTAATTATAAACCTTTCAGTCCTATCTAGCATATTAATGCTACCTACCGCGCACCATATCAGTGAGTATATCTATATATAGCACACTTCGCAATTGGCTTCGTTGCGTGCACCTCTATCTCTCGCCTGAGACGGTATCATTAACACCACCATAGCGAGAAGGATATGCGATCGAATGCTACTGGTATGAGACGTTCAACCATGGCGGTAAGGCAAACATCAGCACAGCCTACCGTCAATCTCCGAAGGCATCCAGTGCTTGTATATACGAGCCTTTGCCGGTATATATTGACTACACTCCCACGAGTGCTAGGTGAGATGCCCATTACTCATATGGCCAAATCTATTGTCATCGTTCCACACAATTAAAATCATGGACATCGGACAAGATGCTTCAGGTATCTCAGACAACCAGTATCCAGTCTATGTTGGGATATGGACCAACTGGTCTCGAGGTCGGGTTCTGGGGTCTACTCTAACTCTTAGTCGACAAGACGCCGATCTGCTTATTGCCTTCACGGCGTTTTTCATTGCCTTTGTCACAACTCGCGCGTGGAGAATTATATGTTTTGTATTCCACCGGCTCTACTCGACAGCCGATCCACGGGACGCGATCTACCACCAACGCCAGACAATCTTCCGAAACTCTTCCTCTCCCGAGAGCGGGATCGTAATGCTTATATGGCTGCTGTGGGCAAATCGCCACGTCAAGGGGTGGTTCCGCCCACTCCCAGCAGCCATTATTGCAGTCGTCTGCATCAGCGTCTTCACTGTCGCCGGAGGGTTTTCTTCGCAAATATCGACCGCTGTCGGCAACGAAGCTCTAATCCAAAGCTCTAACTGCGGGAATACGCTGCATTCGGTTGGACCAGACGACCCTTTGTATTTCCCTCTAACATCTAACCAGGCTACCACGATGAGTAGCGCAGCCAACTACGCGCAGCAGTGTTACTCAACCGAAAAAAACAGCCTGCTCGATTGCAATCGTTTCTCTATGCAGCAAGTTGGCAAGACGATAGATACTCAGGCCAGCTGTCCCTTTGGAGGCCATCTATGCCGAAACGAGTCGACGAACTTGCGCATCGACTCTGGCTACCTCGATAGCCATAAAATTCTTGGTTTAAACGCCCCTCCAGATGAAAGAATACTGTTCAGAAATGTACTGCATTGCGCCCCGTTGACGACAGTTGGATTCACGTATGAGCGCAATACTTCGCTCGGACGGTACACCTTCTACCAATACGGGACTTACAAGGACAGTAATATCGAAACCAACTATGTGCACGCAGCCGCATCCGTTGAATCCCAGTATGCACTCCCCGCAACCGCAGATATATGGGTAACATACACAAACTACGTCCTCAAGTGAGTTTCGTGCTTCTCCAGTGGCACCTCTTAACTACATTAGACGCGCTAATTCTTCGGTTACAGTGTTTTTGACTCGCATGTCAGGGATGAGACAACTTGGACGGATTATTCAAGTTTCGTGCCGATAGATGACTTGTTTAGGAAAGATGCTGATCTCTTCCTTGTTTTCCTATCTGGAAATGGAGTTGTTTTCACGCAACCGTCAGACGACCAGTGGTATCATTTGAACACAACCCCGTCTCCATTTAGTCTAGGCAGTAACGTCCCCGAGTTGCTAGAATTATATATCCCACAAGAGCCGGCTTCACCTCTTGGCTGTACCAACCAGTATCAATATTGTAACACTGCGTTTCAAGGCACAAGTGGATGTGGTCCACTAGCAAGCCCTCGAGATGCGATAGTCAGGGCTGCCCCTTTCTTCGATGCCGATGATGTCGATCTGGAGACCACCTCTTTTAGGAGCGGGGCGGGGGCTCGTTTCGGGTACCTCTTGGGCTTATTTTATCAGAATACTATTTCGGGCATTGAAGGGATTTTGCAACAAGTGGGAGCAGCAGGCCTGACTTCTCAGAAGACTTTGTATGGGGGTATCCAAGGACCGATAGCGTCCGACCAGTGGCAGCGTGATGTCTCCAACTGGTGGGATATATCCATGGCTATTCACCAGTCAACAGCGCTCTCACTGGCCTACATGCCTGATAATTCGGCAGTGCGCGCAGCACGTTTGAACTACACGACTCCAGAGCTTCAAAAGCTATGTAACAACCAGGTGAGCATGTTAAATGCTTTTTCGTCATCTCCCATGCCCCAATAGACTGTAGCAATACGTACTAACGACGCAACAGAAGATACGAACTACGGCATATGCCTCATTCAGCCTATTCGGTCTCTTCTTCACATTGACTGTCGGACTTCTCCTGACCTTGGTGTCTTACCTTGTAGAGCCCATATCTAGTTGCCTCCACAAGAGAAAGGGTTACAACCAATACTCACATCTAGAGTGGACTGCTAACTCTACGCTGCAGCTGCAGCGTCTAGTACACGAGGAGATAGGATTTGGTACGTGGTCTGAAGGAACCGAGACAATTCCGATCACCAAGCCTGGCGAGCTGCTTGGCTCTTTAGACATCTCAAACCCAAAGCATCCCGTTCTCCGTCGGCCCAATAACAGGGATGTCGCATTACTGACTGCTGGGAGCTTCGCCGAGGCGCCACCCACCGTCATTGGCGATGGATCAGAACATACAATGATCTCTCTAGCTCCATCTGAGCACGCCTCCGATGCTCAACAGAGGGTCTATATAGATCGCCAGGACGATTCGACAGGTAGCGAAACGCAAATAGAGGAGCATGAGCCAAAAACAGAGCCGAGAATAGAATCGTCATTCGACAACTGGCCGTTGGAACAGGCGGCTCAGCTAGTGGATGCCGAACAAGTTCGGGTCGAACATGGGCCAGAAACTGCAATTGTTGATTCTACGGGCACACGGGTAAATATTGACGGCGGCCACAATAGTAATGATGAAGATTTCTAGCTCCAGGTCTTTAGATATGTAGGATATATTGAAGAGGATCAGCCGAAGGCTCGTCCCTAAGGAGGGTGCGTATAAAAAGGAGGTCTAGAAGCCTATCTACTGTATAGCTTATAGCACAGTCACACACTAAGTGGCTTGAAAGGGTGGCTTAGGCCCTCCTATCACAATACGGTTCAACTCTGTAATCAGGAAATATTCAAATAATAAATCTCAAAAAGGATTGAAGTCTGTTTAAAAAGTGCTATAATTACGATATATCTAGGTGCACCAGCAAAGCTTATGCCCCTTTAATATACGTTCACCTATACAATACCTGTTAGGTGAATAATTATTTAACTTGCTGATTTATTAAAAAGTAGTATTTCCTTAGTGGGGTTTTATTACTCCCGGGTATTAGACAGAGGAGCTGTTGAAACCCCTCAGGGTGGATGCTACGGTACCTATTTATCGTCAAGGTTGAACTATCAACCTATATGTAGGCTAACCACTGTATGCACCCTGCAAGGCTCCTTTCTGCATGCTTAATAAGGAATGTGACCATGGAGATCTTCTCTCCATCCCTGATTCGAGACTGTCAACTTGTGTAGATACTTAGGTAGGTAAAGGTATGGGTAAGCTTTGACAAAACCCAACCTATAAGCGCCTGCTAAGCACCCATAGGTTTTTGGCGGGCGTTTAAGTAAATCTATAAGCTTAATAAGTTAAGCATTTATTTAAGTACTTATTTAAAATAGTATATATTAAAAATAAAGTTAAATAATAAAAATAATAAATTAAAAATAATAACTAAAAAAAATATATGTTTTATGTTAAAATACTGGTATTAGTTACAACTGTATGTTGCAGTTCGTACGCTGCAGTACTTGTACTGCAGTTGTACAAACAAGTATATAGTTATATAAGCAAACACCTACTTTGTACGCTAGCAAAGATTTTATTTACAATAAAATCTCCAGCTGTACAAAAAAACTCCTTTTAGATTTAATTATTAATATAAATATAATACAACTAGCTTTGTATTTTGTTTATATATAATTTATATATACTATTGTATATATACAGCTTATTTAATATTAATTAATAGTTATAAAATATATTACAAATTAGCAAAAGTAAAAATAAAGCTAGCTTAAAGCTTAATTAAGCTTAATAAGTTTTTATATTATACTTTGAAGTTTTTATTTTATATAAATTAAATAATTTTTATATAACAAAGTTTAAAATAAAAAATCAAGTTTAACTATTGTACTAAAATATACTTTGTAATATTATAAAGTTTTAAGTATAAAAAATAATACTAAAAGTAATAATATATAATTATATTAAACTATTTGTTATATAATAATTAAACAATAAAATCTTTTTATTTTTTACTTTATATTTTTAATTATTATAATATTAAAACAGTTATATAATAAAAAAGAACTTTTTGTTATATATAATAATAATAACTAATATAACAAAATTATTTTTAACTATAAACTTTTAAAACATTATATATAAAAACATATTAATGTTTAATTATAAAACTAAAAGTTTAATATTATAACAACAACATTAATTATATTTAATATTTAAATAGTTTGTTATATTACTAAATATAAATATTTAAATTTAATTAACTAGTTATTATAAAAATTATATATTAAAAACTTTAAATATTAAATATATAAAATATAAAATCAAATAAACAAACTAATTTAATAAAAATTGCTTAATATTTTAAAATGAAAAAATATACAATATAATAGTAACAATAGTACAAAACAACAAACAAAACTTATATAAATTATATAAAACTAATGTTTATTTAACAATAATAAGCAAGCTTTTTTTTTAGTTATTTAATCAATTTTACTATTTTTTATATAAACAATTAATTTATTAACTCTAAACTAACAGTTTTATATAACTATAAATAATATAAATACATTTTAATTAAAACTAATATAGCTAAAACTAATTTTAAATATATATTTTTAAATATTTATAAAAAAAAACAATAAACTGTTTATATAATTAACTATTAAATATAAATATATTTTTAATTTTATGTACTAATATATAATAACTACTAGTTATAAGCTAAATTTTTAACTAATTTATAAATATTTTGTAATATATTATTTTTTATATATTTTTAAATAACAGTTTTATATTTGTATAATATTTGATTTAATAATATTGAATGCATTTTTTAAGTTATTTCTAATTTAAAATATATAAAATAAAATAATTTTATTAAAAAAGTACATTATTTTTTAAAAAACAAAAAAAAAAAAAAAAAACTACTTTAGTAAGCTATACAATTTATTATATAATAAAGCATAACTATTTATTAATATATACTAACAACTCAAAATAATAAAAAACTAATATTATGTTGTTTTTTTAATAATATTAAAAAGTTATACAAAAAACTTTTATATATATAATATTAAACTAAAAAAAATATAAAATAAAATCTATTATATAATAAATATTTATTTTAATATTAATATAAACTATAGCTAATATTAAATTAACTGAACTAATATTACTTTTGTACAAACTAAAAAAAAAAACCTTAATTTATTTACTTATAATATATTTGATATTATAATTATAAAGCTTGCAAAAATATAACAAACTTTTAGCACAAGCTATTAAAGCAAAATTTAGTTTAGTATAATTATTATACAAATATATTAAAGTGTACTAGAACTAGCAACAGCTTTAATACTTTAAAAACCTATATATAAAAGTTTTTTTATTAATTTATAAACTTGCTTTTAAATAACAAATAAAAATAAATCAAAATATTTTATATAAAAAATAAACAATATATACTTTATTAACTAAAAATATTATTAAAACAATTATATAAAAAATTTTTGACTTAAAAATATATAAAAATTTTTAAATTTATTTAATATTTAATAGAACTTTATATAATTAAAAAAACAATTTATTTAAAACTTTTATATAAATAAAAAATGTTTTATATATAAAAAGCTAAACTGCTAATTAATTAACTATATATTTTAAAAAAAAGCTTATACTAAAAACATATATTTTAATTTATATAAAACAATTTTTAATTATATATTAATACTTAATTAGTTTTTAGTATATTTTACAAAATATAAAAAACACGCTAAACTAAAGTTAAACAAAAGTAACTAAAAAATTAATAAAAAACAAAAAAATTAATCAATTTAGTTTTTTATAAATAATATATTTATATATTATATAACAAATAAAAATATCTAAAATTAAAATACTACTATTTTGTTTAATTAGTTTATATTAAATAATTAATATTATATAAAATATTAAAATAAATTATAAAACATAAGCGCTTTTAATTATTTAATAATAAAAAAAGCACAATTAAAAGTTTACTTTTAAATATATTTTCGTATAAAAATAAACTAAACATTAAAAACAGTATATATTTGCTTTAGTAGTAATTATATAATTATTGCAATTAATACTATATAAATAAAAAATATACTAAATATAATAACTTATTATATTTTTAATATAGCAATACTATTTTTGTTTTTTTTTAAAAATACTAATTGCTTAAAAATATATTTTAACAATACAAAAAATTTAATTATACAATATAATAAAAAAACTATCTCTATTATATACAAATAAAAATATTTATTTTTTAATATAAGTTTATAAAAAGTCAGCATATATTTTATAAAAATAAAACTTTAATAGCTATATTGCTGTTTTAAATATTTTTATATAAAATATTTATATAAAATGCTTAATTGTATAAAATATAATATAAACTATTCAACTTTAAAAAAGATCTAGAAGTTTTATTATTATTGTTAATTATACAATCAAATACTTTAATGTTTTAAGTTTTCGATTACTAGTAATATTATATACTAAAACTTAAGTAAATGCAAAAAAATCACTTGTAATATATTTGTAAATAAGCTATACAATATAGTTAATAGTTTTAACAGTACAATCGTTTTACATATAACAATTTAACAGATTTTAACTATATTAGAAATTATTTCAATTTTAATAGTTTTATATTTAAATTTAAAATTTCTATATAACTATTTAGTTAAACTTAAAACAACATAAAAAAAATAGCTTATAATTAATATTATATTATTTTGTAAATTATACAAAAAAAAAAAAATCTCTAAAATATAATAAATAAATAGTACTAACAATCCTGTTAATATATTTATAAAACAAAAACTAAACTAAACACTTGAAACTTTAGTATTTACTAATAAGTTTATTATATAAATCGAAGCATTAGTAAATAAAGTAAAAACAAACATATAATAAAAAAACAACTATTGTACAAAAACTGCTTTTTTTTTGTATAAAAAAGCATATATTTAAAACATTATAAAAAACTTACTTTTAATAAGCAAGTTTTAATAATGTAGTAGTAATATATGCAACTTTTTTTATATGTTTTAAGTTTAATTTTTAGTTAAAGTATATATTTAAAGTAAATTATTATAAACAGTATATTTTAGGTATAGTTTTTTTTATACAGTACTTTATTTTTATACAATATAAAACAACTTTTGTATAAAAGCTGCTTTTTTTTTTGTACAAAAAAGTATATATTTAAACACTATAAAAAACTTACTTTTAATAAACAAGTTTTAATAATATAGCAGTAATATATGCAGTATTTATTATATGTTCTAAGTTTAATTTTTAGCTAAAGCAAGCAAAGTTTAAAATCAATAGTAAAAATTATTGATTTTAAGCTTTGTTGATTTTTTTTTTTTTTTTTTTTTTTTGTTATATATACTTAAAAGCACTTACATACAATATATTTTTACTTTATATCAACAGCTATATATACATACAATATATTTTTACTTTATATCGACAGCTATATATACATATAATATATTTTTACTTTATATTAACAGCTATATATATATATAATATATTTTGATTTATATTAACAGCTATATATATATATAACATATTTTTACTTTATATTAACAGCTATATATATATACAATATATTTTTATTATATATTAATAGTTATATATATATATAATATATATTTACTATATATTAATTAATATATATATATATAATATACTTTTATATTAAATTAATTAATAAATATATATATAATAAACTTTTATATTTAAAAAAAAGTCAAAAAATATATATATATTTAACAACTTATATATAATATAAAATATTTTAGTATATATATATATAAAAAATATTTATATAGTATATATAAAAAAAACATTATTAAAAAAAACCAAAAAATTAAATTTGTTATTTTTTAACTACTGTATAAAAAATAAAGCAAAACTAAATCTTTTTTTTTTTTTTTTTTTTTTTTTTGCTTTTATAAGCTATGCTAAAAATAACAAACGCTATATAAATACTAGATATATATGCTATATATGCTTTCTTAAAAATTAAAAACTTAATAATATTTAGTAAACAGTATATCGATATAACATTAACAACTATTTTAAAAGCTATTAATATAAAATAATATAATTAAACTTTAGTTTTAAATTAAAAAAGCTTAAAAATACTTTTTTTAATGTATAAGCTTTATTTAAACATTTATAAAAATGTCTAAAACTAATATTTAGAAAAAAATATTAGTAAAAAAAACAGCGCAAACAACACTTTTTTTAACTTATTATATAATTAAATATATTAGCTAAAAATATATAAAAAAATTTATTTATATAAAAATAAATATATATTTATATAAAGCAACTATATAAAAGCTTAATAAATCTAGTTTTTAGTTAAAAAGCTGTATATTTTTATTGTATTATTGTTTTTAGTTTAAATAAAATTTTAAAACTACAATATATTGCTTAAAAAAATAAGCGCAAAACAAAAATAAGTAGTAGCTATTATATTATTGCTACTACTACTATATAACAAGTATATATATATAAATAAGTAAATATATATAAATATATATATATATATATATATATATATATATACATTATATATATATATATATAAATAAATAAATAAACAAGCAAATAAACATATAAAGAAAAAACGAAAAAAAAAAAACAGAAATAAACAAAAACTAGCTAAATATTTATACTTAAAATTTTATACTATATAAACTAACATTTTAACTAATATTGTTTATTTTTTTTATATAATATTTAATATTTTTTTTTTTTTATATAACAGTTATTTATTAAACAAACAAATTAACAAATAACTATTAATTAATTAACTATATAAAGTTTACTAAATTAACTATTAATAATTTATTATAAACTTTATTATTGTATAAAAAAGTTATTTTTAATAAATTAACTATAGCTAGCAATTTAATAAGCAGCGATTTGCTATTTTAACTAATTAAAAATATTATATAATATATAAACTAAGTTAATATAACAAACAATTAAACTATGCTATTTATATATAGCTATAAAACAATTGATTTATTATATAACAAAACTAAGCTACTACAAAATATGTTGCTTTTTTGTTTTTTATTTTTTTGCTTTTATACAATATTTAGTTATAACTAAAAAAAAAAAAAACTAGTATTAAAATATTAATATTAGTTATAACTATATGTTATAGTTTATATACTGCAGTATTTATACTATAGTTGTATAAATAAATATATAGTTATATAAGCAAGCATTTATTTTATATGCTAGCAAAAATTTCATCTACAATAAAATCTTTAGCTATACAAAAAAACTCTTTTTAAATTTAATTATTAATATAAATATAGTACAACTAGTTTTATATTTTGTTTATATATAACCTATATATACTATTGTATATATACAGCCCATTTAACATTTTAATTATTATATTAATTAAGTAGTAAATATTAAACAAATATATTATTATATGTAAAATTGAAAAAGAAAATAATGTTAAAATAAAAATAAAAATATAAAAAATATATAAAGCTATTAAAAAAAAGTTATATTAACTATATAAAAAAAATTATATATATTAATATTATTTAGTTTTATTTATATTATTTAAAATTGTTATAAAAATATAGTGTAAATTATATTAAATTTTTATTATATATATTAACTATTTAGTATTTAAATTTTATAAATAATATTTTTAAATTATAAAGTTAAAAAAAAAACAGTAAATATAAAATTTATAAAAAAATTTATATAATAACATATTATTGTTAATTTAAAACTTAATAATAAAAAATATTAAAGCAAATTAAAAGCAATAATAAATTAAAACTTGTATTAATTTATGTTTTAATTTATAAATAAAAATAATATAATAAATTTTAATAATTAAATTTTATAAATTTATAATAATTAGTTTTAAAAGTAAAAAAAACTTTTAAAAAAAAATTTAAAAAATAAAGCAAAAAAATAATTAAATTAGCTAAATTATAAATAAAACAAAAAAAACAATTAAAATTGTTAAAAAACTACTAAATATTGTTATTTTAAAAACAATTACTACTAAAAACAAAAAAGTATTTATTTTTATTAATATTAAACTTTTTAACAAAATAATTAAAGCTAAAAATCTTTTATAAAATATTAAAAATAGTTAAAACGCTAATATAAAAAGTTAAAAATATTTTTATACTTTAAAAAAAAATTATAAAATATAGCTTGTAATATTTAAAAATTTATAATATTTAATAACTAAAAAAGTAAAATAAAATTAGTATAAAAATTAATATAATAATAAAGTTTAAAAACAAATAATTTATATAAATTATTAATAAAATAAAATATAAATAGCAGTAGTTTTAAAAAATAAAAATTTTTATTTTGTGATATTAATAAATTGCTTATTAATAAAAATATAAAAAAAGCTTAGTTTTTTTGTTGTAAAAAATATATAAAGTTTAAAAACATTAAAACTAAATAAGCTAAAACAAATAAGCAGTTTTTTTATAGCTAAATTAAGTTTTTAAATTAATAAAATATTACAAACTAAAAAATAAAAATAATACAAACAAAAATAAAAAGTTTTAATTTTATAAAAAAAACTACTTAATATAAAAAATAAAGCTTATTTTTATAAAAAATAAAAATTATAAATTAATTTTTGTTAAATTAATTATTTATACTAATTTATATATTAATTTTAACTTATATAACAAATAAAAGCTGCTTAATATTTTTATAAATGCTATAAAAAAATTTAAAAATTAACAGTAAGCTTTTTAATATATAAAACTAAACTATAAAATATATCGTTTATTGTTTTTTTTTAGTAAATATAATATAAGCTAAAAATAAAAAGCTAAAACTATTTAAATTAAATAATTTATATAATAATTAATTATATATTAATTTATGTTTTAATTAAATTATATATATTTTATAAATTTTATTATAAATAGATTTTTATTTTTTAGCTAATAAAAATAAATATTTAAAATAAATTAAAACAAAAACAATATTATATACAAAGTTTTATAAATGTTTTTAAAAACTTTAAAAGTAAATATTTTTAGCTTTAAAGTTTTTAACAAAATAGTAGTAATAATTTAAATTATATTTGTTAAAATTAACAATTTTAATATTAAAATTGTTACAAAAATTTTTTTTTTTTTTGTTAAAGTTAATTTTAGTAAAAAAAAAAATAACTACTTTATATTAAATTTAAAAAAAAACAAAATTATAAGCAGTAATAATTTGCTTAAAATGTTTGCTACAAATATAGCTAAAAAATTAAAGCAAAAATTAATACAAAAATTAAAATAAAAAATATATTAACTATTATTAACTTTTAATATAATTAAAACATAAACTTAACTTTTTTTTTTATAATATATATTAAAATAATTTTTAAATTAAATTAATTGTTTTTAATAAATTTAATGTTTTAATATAATAACAGCGTTTTTATAAATATGTTATAAAAAAAATAAATTAATAATATATATATAAGCTTTTATAATATAAAAATTTATAAATAATTAAGTTTTATTTTTATAGCGTTTAAAAAATTAAAAGTTTTTAAAGTTGTTTATAAAACATTTATTAAACATTTAAACAATTAATTAAAACAAAAATTAATACAAATAAATAAATATATATATTAAAACTAAACAAAGCATTAAAAATTATTTTAAAAAAAAAAAAGCGCAGCTAAGTTTTTAAAAGTTTGTAATTAGCTAAAAATTAAATAAATAAAATAAAAAAAAAAAAAAAAGTACAATAAAAAAAAAATTAATATAAAGCTAAAATTTTTTCTGCTAATTATATAATATACTGTTTGTTTAATTAAAAAAAATTTTTTTTTTAATAAAAAATTTAAATAAATTAATATTTTTATATTAAACATTTATTAATTAAAATTAATAAAAATTATAATAATAAAAAACTATTAAAATTAAAACTTATTGTTAATTTTAATAATAAATATAATATATTTTTTATTAAATTATTTAATAATTATTATATAAAATTAATATTAAATTAATATAAAAACAACATTAATAATAAAATAATAAAAACAAATTTTTAATTTTAATAATTTATTATAAATAATAAATATAATATTAATATATATATATATAAAAATTAAAAAATAAATAAATAATAAAATAAAAATTATAAATTAAATAAATATAAAAATATTTATAATTTTTTAATTAAAAAAACTAAAAAAAAAATTTAATTATTTAAAATATAAAATAATTATATATAATAAAGTAAAAAATTAAAAAATATTAAATTATTATTATTAAAATATATTAGCTTATAAATAAATAATAAATTAAATATAATATTTTATATATATAAATATTTAATAAAATATATAAATATTAATATTTTAATTGCTTTAAAATAATAAATATAAATTATTATATAAAATAAAACTATTAATTTATATTATTAAAAAGTTTTAAAATATATTATATTTAAAATAACAAATAAAAAATATAGTTTTAAAATATTTATTTATATTTAAATTATTATATATAAAATAAAACTATATTTTTATAATATTTATATATATTATAAATAAAATATAAATTAAAATTTATTATTTTAACAAATTTATATTAAAAATAATTAGTTATAAATTATATTATTATATTTATTAAATTTATTAAATTTATTTTATTAGTTTTTTTATTATATATTTTTGTTTATTATTAATAATATATAATTAAAATATAGTTTATATATAATTAAAACATAAATTAAAACTTTATTTATATATTTTTAATATAAAATTAATATATAATTAATATATAATTAATATATAATTAGTTTAAAAATATTTTTAATAATATATTAAAAATTACAAAGCTATAAAAATTAAATAATTTAACATTTTAATATAATATAAATTGTTTTTTGTTAAAACTAGTTATTAACTAATTATATTTAGTTTTGTTTTTTTTGCTTTTTTTTGCAACTATTTTTTTATGTTATAACAGTATTACTTTTTATATGCTTTATTTTTTTTGTTTGTTTTAATATATATAATACATTTAATTTTTTAAATTTTTTAATTTTAATATTATTTTTAGCAATACTTTCAAAAATAAATCTTAATTTATTACTTTTTTATATTAGCTTTGTTAAAACGCTAAATATTTGTTAGTAAAAAATACTAGTTAAAAATAAATCAAATAGTTAAAATGTTTTTTATATAATATTTAAACAATATTTTAACTATTTATTAACTTTTTTATTATTATATAATATGTTATTATTTTTTGTAGTATTAATTTATAAAAAAACAAAAATTATAAATATAAATTAAAACAGCTTTAAAAAAATACAAAAGTAATTAAACTAATAAATTAAATAAAACTAGTTTTAAATTTTTTTTAAAGTAATAGCTTTTGTTTAAATATATAATATATTTTAAACTAAAGCAGCTAGTTTTAGCTACTAATTTTTAATTATAATTTAAAACACAAAAACATTTTAGTTATTATTACAATTTAAAAATAAATTAGCATTATTATATAAAACAAAAAAACTATAAATAATTATATAGTTTTAAATATATATTAATAATATATTTATAAAGTTTATTAAACTATTAATTAAATAAAACTTTTTATTTTTTTTATTAATATAATATAAAATAAAATAATAAAAATAATATTATTACTTTATTAAAACTTAATTATATTATAATTATAAGTTTATTAATATTAATAGTTTATATAGCTGCAATATAAATATAACAATTGTATTTTTATTAGTAGTTTTAGTATATTTGTTTTAAATAAACAATAGCGTTAATTTTATACTGTTTATTTAACTTAGTTTGCTTGAAATATTTTTGCTATTTTTTAAAAAAAATATTAAAAGTTATTAAAAAACTACTAAATAAAAAATAAAAAAATAAAACAAAAATTAAAAAGTTATAATTATTTTTAAAAGCTTTAATTATATATTTATTAACTTTTTTTTTGTTAGTTTTAAAGCTTTTTAATAACAACTTTAAATTATTTTTATTAAAGAACTAAATACTATTTAATAGCTTTTATTTAATTTGATTTTTATAACAACTAAAATATTTAAAAATAAATTATAAACTATTAAAAATATAATTAATTTAGTTTTTATTAAATAACTTAAATTTATTTATAAGCTAAAAAAATATTAATTTAACTTTTATTATATAATTAATATATAACTAAATGTTATAAACAAAAACAAATTTAGTTATTAATAAATAATTTTTATTAATATAAGTTTTAATTATATATTATAATATAATTGTTTTAGTAAATATAATAAAAGTTAAATTTTATTTAGTTTTTATATTTTAAACAAAATTAAAAAAATTAAAAAAAAGTACAGCGCTACAAACAATTAAACATTATTAAAAAAAGCAAAAATATTTTTGTTTTTTTATGTTTATATTAATATAAATAACTAATTAACAAATCTATAATTAATTAATATATTAATTAATATATTTTAAACATAAAATAAAACTATATTACATTTATTATATAAGTAATTAAATTTAACTAATACAATAATATATATTTTTTTTATATATTATTTACTTTTTTTTTAACAATGTTTATATTTTTAACAATATATTTAACATTTAATGATTTAAATAGCATTTTAAAAATAAGTTATATAATATAAAAAAAACATAACAAATAAACAATTGTTTTAAATTAGCTGTTATATTTTAAAGCTTATTAAATATACTAAAACTTAAAACTTAACTTATTATTAGCTATTACTATTTATATTAATATATAAAAACTAATATTTTTAAAAACTTTATAAAATAAAAAAAAGTTAAACTTTATATTTTTAAATTCAATATTTTATATATTAATTAAAAAATACTGTTGTTTTTAGTTTTTGTTAATATAATAAACAATTATACTTTAATAAATATATTTTAAACTAAAACATATTTATATATTTGTAATAATATTAACTTTAGATTTATTTAACTGTATTTTTAGCTAGTTTTTTATAATAAAATCAATATATTGTATATATTGTTTTTTAAATGTTATAAAAAAAAAAATGTTAAAATTAAAAACAATATAATTAAAAAAAGCAGCAAAATAAAAACTAGCTATTAAATTAAATAATAAATTAATTTTAATTTAAATATAAATTTATAATTAATAATTAAATAAAATAGTTGTAACAGTTTATAAAAAATTAATATATAAATTATAACAAAACAAAAATATAATATTATTTAATTTAGTATTTTTAAGTTATTTTTTTAGTTTTGTTTATATAATTTATATAATTTATTTTTGCTATGTTATATTATTATATTTGTTTTAATTTTTTTAAAAAAAACAAAATAAGTTAATTGTTTTATACAATATTTGCAAATTATTTTTGAAATTTTTGTAATAATTTCTACTGCTTAATTCTAGCGTTTTTAAATATTTCTACAACGTTATAATAAATTTTATATTTTTGTTATTTTATAAATACTAGTTTTTAATGTTGCAAACTTTTTATATTAGTTAATAATAGTAAACTATTTTTAAAATAATTTATTATATTTTATATTATATATATAATAAAATAGTTTTTTTATTTAAAACAACTAATTTATTAAAAATAATAGTAGTTATAAAATGCAAAAAGTTGTTAATAATATAAAAAATAAATTAATTTTATAAAGTATTAAAAACAGCATTTATTTAATAAAAAAAAATCAAATTAAATATAATATTAAAAATTAAACAAAACTAATATTACTAGCTATTTATATATTAATTAAAAAATTGCTGTAAATATTTAAATAGCTATAAATAACAAACAGAAAAAAAACTATAAAAAAAGCAAAAAATAAATTAAATTTTATATTAGTAATAAAAACTTTAAGCTTTTGTTAAATAAATAAAGCTTTGTTTTTTAATATTATTAATAAAAAATTTATTTTTTTGTTATAAACTTTAGTTTAAAAATAAAAAGTTAAAAGTTGTATTAATTGCTGTTATATTTTTTAAAATATATTAGCTAAAAAAAAATATAGTTTTATTAAAAAGTTTTTTTTTAGTATAAATATATAATATTTTAGTTTTAAACTAAATTTTTTTTTTTTTTATTTTTTTTTAATATTTTATTTTTATTATGCTTTTTTTTTATTTTTTTTTTATTTAATTTAATATATTTTTTAAAGTTGTTATTTAACTAAAAAAACAATATGTTTAATTTTATAATTAATATAAATAATTTATTTTAAAAAATTTAAAAAACTTTTTATTGCTTTTTTAATAAAACTTATAATAAATATATAAATTTTATGTTTTTAATTGCAGTAGCAAATAATAGCTTTTTTTTAAAATTATTACTTTATTTAATAAAAGTAAAAAAACAGTTATTTTTATTTTTTCGCAAAAATTTAGCTATAAAAGTAGCAAAAAAATTTTGCTTTATTTTGTTAGCATTTTTAACTAAAAAACTAGTTGCTGCACTATTAATTAATAAAAAACAAACTTAAAAGTTTAATAGTAAAAATTTCGATTAAAATATTAATTAATATATTATTAATATGTTATAGCTATTATATTATATAAAATTTAATAATACTAAAAACAGTTTAACTTGTTAATTTTTAAGCAACTGTTTTAACAAATAGTATATAAACTTATTTTGTATAATAATTTAACTTTTTAAATTGCTAATACTATTATAAATATACTATAAAAAGCAGCTAAAATACACTTTATAAAAATATTTGTTTATAAATTTGCTATTATTTTAGTAAATAATGTTTTTAATTTTTAATTAAGCAGTAATTATTATATAATATATATTAAAAAAGTTATAGTAATATAGTTAAATTTTTAATTGTTAAAAAATATTAAATATAAAATACAAATAAATATATTATAAATAAAATTTTGTTAATAAAATTTATTAATTATATATTGCTTAATTAATAATTTAACTTTTTTTTATTATATTAGCTACATTAAATAAAAAACTACTATATATTATTTTATTAATTTAATTTATTATATATATATTAAATATATAATATAAAATAAAAGTTATTATAATAATAACTTAATATAAAAAAAAATAAAAATTGTTTAATTTATTATTTAAATATAAATAAACTAATAAATATATTTTATTAGTATAAAAATATTAAAACTTTAATTTGAACTATTTTATATATTTATAATATATTAAAATATAAAATTATAATTATATAAAAATAACATTAAACTAAATTTTATTATTTAAATTAATATATATTTTATAACTTTTTAATTTTATATTAATTTTATATTATTAATAAATTTATAAAGTTTTAATAATATTATTAATATATATATTATTACTTATAATTTTTTTTAATATATTTTTATATATGTAAATTTTTAAAATTAAATTTAACAGTTATTATATTTTATTAGTTTTAATTTTTATAAATATTATAACTATAAATATAGTTATAACTAATTTTTATAACTATTAAATAATATATATTATATTTTAAATATATTATAATTATAATAAATATTTAATAATTATTAAATAATAAATATAATTTTTAATTTTTATTTTTATTAATTATTAAATTAAATTATATAAAAATTTTTAAATTTTAAAAAATTTATTAATTTTATTTTTAATTATTTTATTTTATTTATATATTATTATTTTTATATATTTAATTTTATTAATAAGTTTTTTTTATTATTTAATTATTTAATATAAATTTATATTTTTTTAAAAAAAAAAGTGGGTTTTTTTTTTTTTTTTATAGCTTTTGTTTTATTTTTATTAAATAAACTATATATATATAATAATATGTATAAGTTATACATAAATAGAATATAAAACTAATTATATTATGTTTATTTTTTAATAATTAAATCTAAAAAAAGTTTTTTTATATAGCTAGAGATTTTATTGTAAATAAAATTTCTATTAGTATATAAAATAAGTATTTATTTATATAACTATATATTTGTTTATATAACTATAGTATAAATATTGTAGCATATAAACTATAACATATAGTTGTAACTAATACTAATATTTTAACACTAGCTTTTTTTTTTTTTAGTTATAATTAAGTATTATATAAAAGCAAAAAAATAAAAAATAAAAAAGCAATATATTTTATAGTAGCTTAGTTCTATTATACAATAAATCGATTGTTTTGTAGCTATATATAAATAATATAATTTAATTGTTTACTATATTAACTTAGCTTATATATTATATAACACTTTTAATTAGTTAAAATAGCAAATTATTATTTATTAAATTGCTAATTATAGTTAGTTTATTAAAAATAACTTTTTTATATAACAATAAAGTTTATAATAAATTATTAATAGTTAATTTAATAAACTTTATATAGTTAATTAATTAATAGTTATTTATTGATTTGTTTACTTAATAAATAACTGCTATATAAAAAAAAAAAAATATTAAATATTGTATAAAAAAAATAAACAATATTAGTTAAAGTATTAGTTCATATAGCGTAAAATCTCAAATATAAATATTTAACTAATTTTTATTTATTTTTGTTTTTTTTTTTTCGTTTTTTTTTTATATATTTATTTGCTTATTTATTTATTTATTTATATATATATATATATAATATATATACATATATATATATATATATATATATATTTATTTATTTATATATATATATTTGTTATATAGTAGCAGTAGTAGTAGTATAATAGCTATTACTTGCTTTTACTCCGTGCTTACTTTTTTAAACAATGTATTATAGTTTTAAAACTTTGTTTAAACTAAAAACAATAGTATAATAAAAGTATATAGTTTTTTAACTAAAAGCTAAACTTATTAAGTTTTTATATAGTTATTTTATATAAATATATATTTATTTTTATATAAATAAATCTTTTTATATATTTTTAGCTAATATATTTGATTATATAATAAGCTAAAAAAAGCGTTATTTATACCGCTTTTTTTACTAATATTATTTTTTAAGTATTAGTTTCAAATGTTTTTATAAATGTTTAAGCAAAGTTTATATACTAAAAAAAGTACTTTCGAGCTATTTTAGTCCAAAGTTAAAGTTTAATTATACCGCTTTATATTAACAGCTTTTAAAATAGTTGTTAATGCTACATTAGTATACTGTTTACTAAATATTATTAAGTTTTTAGTTTTTAAAAAAGCATATGTAGTATATATATTTAGCGTTTATATAGCATTTGTTGTTTTTAGTATAGTTTATAAAAGCAAAAAAAAAAAAAAAAAAAAAAAAAAAAAAAAAGATTTAGTTTTGTTTTATTTTTTATATAGTAGCTAAAAAATAATAAATTTAATTTCTTAGTTTTTTTTAACAATGTTTTATTTATATATACTATATAAATATTTTTTGTATATATATATACTAAAATGTTTTATATTATATATAAGTTATTAAATATATATATATTTTTCGATTTTTTTTTAAATATAAAAGTTTGTTATATATATGTTTATTTATTAATTTAAAATAAAAGTATATTATATATATATATTTTAGTTAATATATAATAAATATATGTTATATATATATATAACTATTAATATATAGTAAAAATATATTGTATATATATATAGCTGTTAATATAAAATAAAAATATATTATATATATATGTAGCTGTTGATATAAAGTAAAAATATATTATATATAAGTGCTTTTAAATATATATAATAAAAAAAAAAAGAAACTAAAAAAAAAAAAAAAATCAATAAAGTTTAAAATCAATAATTTTTTATTATTAATTTTAAACTTTGCTTGCTTTAATTAAAAATCGAACTTAAAATATACAATAAATGCTGTATATATTACTGCTATACTACTAAGACTTATTTATTAAAAATAAATCTTTTGTAATATTTAAATATATACTTTTTTATATAAAAAAAAAAGCAGCTTTTATATAAAAATCGTTTTATATTATACAAAAGTAAAATACTGTATAAAAAAAACTATACTTAAAATATACTGCTTATATTAGCTTATTTTAAATATATGCCTTAACTAAAAATCGAATCTAAAATATACAAAAAAAATTGCATATGTTATTATTATACTACTAAAACCTGCTTATTAAAAATAAATCTTTTATAATATTTCAAATATATGTTTTTTTATATAAAAAAAAAGCAGTTTTTATATAATAGTTGTTTTTTTATTATATATTTGTTTTTATTTTATTTATTAATATTTTAATTTATATAATAAATTTATTAGTAAATATTAAAGTTTTAAATGCTTGGTTTAATTTTTGCTTTATAAATATATTAATAAAATTGTTAGTACTATTTATTTATTATATTTTAAAAATTTCTTTTTTTTTATATAATTTATAAAGTAATATAATGTTAATTATAAACTATTTTTTTTATATTGTTTTAAATTTAATTAAACAGTTATATAAAAATTTTAAGTTTAAATATAAAACTACTAAAATTAAAGTAATTTTTAGTATAGTTAAAATTTGCTAAATTGTTATATATAAAACGATTATATTGTTAAAACTATTAACTATACTATATAATTTATTTACAAATATATTATAAGTAACTTTTTTGCATTTATTTAAATTTTAGTATATAATATTATTAGTAATTTTAAAACTTGAATTATTTTTTATATATTATTTTATTACTAATATAATAACAAATTTAAGCTGTAAAATTATATTTATATTATTTATAAATAATTTGTTAATAAATATAAACAATTTTATATAATCTAGATTTAATAATACAAAAGTTAATTTACAGTTAAAATTATTTATTTATTATTAAATCTTTTAATTTAAATTTTTAATATTATTTAATTAAAAATCAATTATTTATACAGCTATTAACAAGTTATATATAGCTTTTAATTAATATATATTGCTAATATATACTTTTTGTATATATTGTAAAATATATTTTTAAGCAGCTTTTTTTATACAATAGTTAATTAAAGCTAATTAGTTATTTTAGCTTTTTTAAATTAAAATTATATTATTTTTATATAACAAAATAACTTATTTACTATTAAATTTAATCAGATAGTTTAGTTAAAATGTTTCTTTTAGTTTTATATAAAAATTAGCTTGTTACAGTTTATATTTTTTTTTTACTAAAAAATTCAGTATAACAAAACTGAATATATTATTTATTTATAAACTTATAATACTAAAGTTATTAGTTTATTCTGTTATATATAAAAAGTATAAATTATATATAAATATAAACATATCGAATTTTTTGCAGTAGTATTAATAATATATTTTAAACTAATATAATTTTAATTTAGCTAGTTTATATAGTAGTTATACAATTTTTAAAATAATACTTTTGAAATATTTAAACTTTAGTTCAGTTAGCAGTTATACAAAGATTTTTTTTGTTAGTTTATTTTTTAATTATATATATATTTATATAATATTTTAAAGTTTATTTAAAACATTATAGTTATAAATTAGCAAAAATTCAAATGTAAGCAATAATCTTTAGTTTATTTACTAAATAGTCAAAAATTAAATAAATACTGATTTTTTTTTAGAATTGTTATATTTTTATACAACAAGTTGTAACTTTTTATACAGCTTAATTGTTTTCTTTTTAATTTTTTATACAAAACAAAACTTAAAAATTTAAATATTTCTATATTTTATTTAATTATATTTAACAAATTAAAATACCCTTTATATAACAAAGTTGTTAATTTTAATAGCATTTAATTCTTTAAATAGCACTTTAAGTATATTAATTACGTTATTTTTTTACAGTTTTATTGCTAATATATATACTTTTTATTCTTTTGCTATAAAAAAACTATAGCTGATTTGTTATATAAAAGTTACATATATATTTGCATCTTTTTTCGATTTATTGCATTTTTTTTATATAATAAAAGTTTGAAAGTATTAAATTTCTATTAAATCTATTTCTTAGTTTTTTAATAATTGTGTTTTTTTTATATAATAATAAAGTTTTATTTGTATATATTAAAAATATATCGAATTATTTATTAAATTAATAATAATATCTGATTTTTTAATTAATTAAATTTTATATAGTTTATTTTAGCTTTACTTTTTTTTTTATACAAATACTTTATTTTTTAAAAGTAATAAAAATATATTATATATAGTTAAGCTGTTGTATTTATTAATTGTACAATTAATTTCAATTTTCGTATATTTTTTATATAATATTTTTATTGCTTTTTTTATTGCTTTAGTTTTTTGTATAATATTTAGTAATAGAAATAAATTCTAATTAATTTTTAGATATATATTAAAAACTAATAAAATAAATATAAAGCTGTTTAATTTTGCAGTATTATTTAAAACTTTAATTATTATTTGTAAAATTAACTTTTATTTTATATAATAATTTATTTTTGCTTTAAAAATATTATATATATATTAAAATAGTTTATATGCTTTTTTTACTTTGTTTACTATTTAATAAGCTTTAATAAGTATTATATAACATTGTATATTTACTATTTATATATAGTTTCGAAATTTTTTAAACAAAAAGTTAATATTTAAATTGTAAATAATATAATTTAGCAGTTTTTAATATATATTAATCCAATATTTATATAGTACTTTTTATATATTATATATAGATATAGATTTTAAAAATATTGCTATTTAAAAAAATATTGCAATATTAATAACATAAAAAACTTGTTTATTATTTATTTGTACAGTATTAATTACTACTTTGTAATTAAAATTGCAATTGTTTTTAATTGAAAATTTAAAACATTAAAATATTTAATTATATAATTAACAATAATAACAAAACTTTTGGATTTTTTTTAAAGTTAAATAGTTTATATTATATTTTATACAATTAAATATTTTATATAAACATTTTATATAAAAATATTTAAAATAATAATATAACTATTAAAATTTTATTTTTATAAAATATATATTAACTTTTTATAAACTTATATTAAAAAATAAATATTTTTATTTATATATAACAAAAATAGTTTTTTTATTATATTATATAATTAAATCTTTTATATTATTAAAATATACTTTTAAACAATCAACATTTTTAAAAAAAAACAAAAATAATATTGCAATATTAAAAATATAATAAATTGTTATATTTAGTATATTTTTTATTTATATAGTACTAATTGCAGTAATTATATAGCTGCTACTAAAACAAATATATATTATTTTTAATATTTAGTTTATTTTTATATAAAAATATATTTAAAAATAAGTTTTTAGTTATATTTTTTCTATTATTAAATAATTAAAAACGTTTATATTTTATAGTTTATTTTAATATTTTATATAATATTAGTTATTTAATATAAACTAATTAAACAAAGTAGTAATATTTTAATTTTAAATGTTTTTATTTATTATATAATATATAAATATATTATTTATAAAAAACTAAATTGATTAATTTTTTTATTTTTTGTCGATTTTTTAGTTACTTTTATTTAACTTTAGTTTAATATATTTTTTATATTTTATAAAATATATTAAAAACTAATTAAACATTAATATATAATTAAAAATTGTTTTATATAAATTAAAATATATACTTTTAATACAAGCTTTTTTTTAAAATATATAATTAATTAATTAATAACTTAATTTTTTATATATAAAACATTTTTTGTTTATATAAAAGTTTTAAATAAATTATTTTTTTAATTATATAAAGTTTTATTAAACATTAAATAAACTTAAAAATTTTTATATATTTTTAAGTTAAAAACTTTTTATATAATTGTTTTAATAATATTTTCAATTAATAAAGTATATATTGTTTGTTTTTTATATAAAATATTCTAACTTATTTTTATTTATTATTTAAAAGTAAGCTTATAAATTAATAAAAAAACTTTTATATATAAGTTTTTAAAGTATTAAAACTGTTGCTAATTTTAATATATTTTAATATATTTATATAACAATTATATTAAATTAAATTTTATTTTAATAGCTTATATTAAAAGCTTGTTATATTTTTATAAGTTTTATAATTATAATATTAAATATATTATAAATAAATAAATTAAAGTTTTTTTTTTTAGTTTATATAAAAATAATATTAGTTTAATTAACTTAATACTAGCTATAATTTATATTAATATTAAAATAAATATTTATTATATAGTAAATTTTGCTTTATATTTTTTTTAATTTAATATTATATATATAAAAGTTTTTTATATAATTTTTTAATATTATCAAAAAAACAGTGTAATATTAATTTTTTATTATTTTAAATTATTAATATATACTAATAAATAATTATGCTTTATTATATAATAAATTATATAGTTTATTAAAATAATTCTTTTCTTTTTTTTATATTTTTTAAAAAATAGCGTACTTTTTTAGTAAAATTATTTTATTTTATATATTCCAAATCGAAAATAACTCAAAAAATACATTTAATATTATTAAATCAAATATTATATAAATATAAAACTATTATTTAAAAATATATAAAAAATAATATATTATAAAATATTTATAAACTAGTTAAAAATTTAACTTATAGCTAATAGTTATTATATATTAATATATAAAGTTAAAAATATATTTATATTTAATAATTAATTATATAAACAATTTATTATTTTTTTTTATAAATATTTAAAAATATATATTTGGAATTAATTTTAGCTATATTAGTTTTAATTAAAATATATTTATATTATTTATAATTATATAAAGTTGTTAGTTTAAAGTTAATAAATCAAATATTTATATAAAAAATAATAAAATTAATTAAATAATTAAAAAAAAAACTTATTTATTATTGTTAAACAAATATTAATTTTATATAATTTATATAAGTTTTATTTATTATTTTATACTATTGTTGCTATTATATTATATATTTTTTTGTTTTAAAATATTAAGCAATTTTTGTTAAACTAATTTATTTATTTAATTTTATATTTTATATATCTAGTATTTAAAATCTTTAATATACAACTTTTATAATAATTAACTAGTTAAATTTAAATATTTATATTTAATAATATAACAAGCTATTTAAATATTAAATATAATTAATATTGCTGTTATAATATTAAGTTTTTAGTTTTATAATTAAACATTAATATATTTTTATATATAATATTTTAAAAGTTTATAATTAAAAATAATTTTGTTATATCAATTATTATTATTATATATAATAAAAAGTTTTTTTTTATTATATAATTATTTTAATATTATAATAATTAAAAATATAAAATAAAAAGTAAAAAAGTTTTATTGTTTAGTTATTATATAATAAATAGTTTAATATAATTATATACTATTGCTTTTAATATTATTTTTTATATTTAAAACTTTATAATATTATAAAATATACTTTAATATAATAGTTAAACTTAATCTTTTATTTTAAATTTTATTATATAAAAATTATTTGATTTATATAAAGTAAAAACTTTAAAATATAATATAAAAACTTATTAAGCTTAATTAAACTTTAAACTAGCTTTATTTTTATTTTTGCTAATTTATAATATATTTTATAATTACTAATTAATATTAAATAAACTATATATATACAATAATATATATAAATTATATATAAACAAAATATAAAACTAATTATACTATATTTATTTTTTAATAATTAAATTTAAAAAAAGTTCCTTTATACAGCTGGAGATTTTATTGTAAATAAAATCTCTGCTAATATACAAAGTAAATACTTACCCACATAACTATATATCTATTTATATAACTGTAATACAAGTACTACAGCATACAAACTGCAACATATAGTTGTAACTAATACTAATATTCCAACAATTTTTATATTTATACTTTTTTTTTTTAAAATTTTATAAATTTTTAAAAAAAAAAAAAATAACTTATAAATTATTTATTTTATACTTTTATAGTTAATTTTGTTTGTTTTATTTAAATTTTATATTTATTTTTAATATATTAATTTATTAATTATTTTTTAAACTAGTTACATTTTTAAATTTTAGTTTTATTTTTGTTTTTTTTTTTATATATTTAATATGTTTTTTTTATAAAATTTTTGTTATAATTATTATACTAATTAACTTTTAGTTATTTTAACATTTATTTTATTTTTATTATAATGTTTAAACAATTTTTTACTAATAGTTTATTTAATATTATAGTTAATTATTTATTTTTTTTGTATTAATTTATATATTAATTTTTTTAACTAAATAATTAAAAAATTTATTATTATTAATTTTTTTAGTATTAAAATTTATTATATATTTTTATTATATTAATTTATATATTAATATTTTTAACTAAATAATTAAAAAACTTATTATTATTAATTTTTTTAATTTTAAAGTTTGTTATATATTTTTATTATATTAATTTATATATTAATTTATTATATTAAATTAATAATTTATTTTTTGTTAATTTTTTTACTAATATTATAAAAGTTTTTTTTTTTTTTATATATAAAATTACTACTTTTTATAATTGTAATTATAGCTATAGTTATAATTATAATTATAGCTATTTTAATACTGTTTGTACTTAAAATTGCAGCAGTAAATTTTGTTTTTGCATATTAGCTAAAGCTGCTAAAACAGCTAAAATTATTAAAACTATAAAAACAACAAAACTATTTACTATTAATAAAATTTTTTTAAATAAATTTACTAAGTTTACTAATTATAATTTTAATGCTTTTTTTATTATTAAAAAAATATATTAATGTTTATAAATTATATAAATAAAAACATTTTAAACTTTTATTAAATTTAATTATTAGTATTTTTTTTTAATTAATATAAAAATTAATATAATTTAACTATTATTTTAAATAAAATTTTTTATTTTATATATTATTAATAAAAAATATTTACAAACAATTTAGTAATTTTATTTGTACTTTTTATTAAAATTGTTTATAAAATTATTAGCAGCATTATAAACATATATAACTTTTAAGTTTAAAAAATAGCTTTTAAAGCTTTAATATATACTTTAAAATTTATTTTATATATAATTTTTATTAGTAAATTTGTTTTAATTTATATATTAATTATTATATTAATATAATTATAGCTATAAATTTATATACAATTTATAATTGCTATATTATTTTAATAGTTAAAAACATATAACTAGTTTTATATATTATAAAAATTATTTTTAATTTATTTGCTAACTTTTTTTTTTATAATAATATTAACTTTTATTATATTTACAAAAATATAGCAAATATAAATAATTAATAATATATATAAAACAAAATTAAAAAAAACAAGCTTTATATTAAAAATGTTTGTTTAAAATATTTATAAAAACAAAAAATTTGTAAAATTAAAAAAGTTTATATTACTAAAAAACTTTATAGCAAAAAAACTAGTTGTAATAAAAAAACTTATAATAAAAAAAATTAATTTTTTAATTAATACTTTAATTAATATATTTTATTTTGTTTTATATATACTTATTATTTTTATTAAATAATTTAAGTTTTTTTTAAATTAATATTTTAATTAATATATTTTATTATTTAAAAACTTTTTATTTAAATTTATTATTAAACTAATTGTTTTTACAAATAATATTATATTTTTTATAAATTTATATTTAATTAATATAATTTTTTTAAGCAAATTTTAATAGCTATATAAATTTTATTTTAATAAATTATAAAGTTTTATTATTAATGTTTTATTTATTAATTTTAAACTGTAACAAATATTAATTATTAATTATAATTTTTTTTAAAAAACAACTTAAAATTAAATTATATTAAAAATTATAATATAGCAAAAAATTTAAGCTGTTTTAATTTTTATATTAATTTTTATTTTAAATTATTTATTTAAATATTTTTTTTAAACAATATTTATATTATTTAAACTTTTAAAACTTTATTAAATATTATAATTATAATAATTTATATACTAAATTAAAATTTATTTATTAATTAATTTTAATTTATAAATATTAATATATTTAAAAATACTATATAAAATTACAATTAAAATAAAAATAATATTTTAAAATAAATATTAATATTTTTATTTTTTAATTTTAGTTATTTTTACTTTTTAAAAATAATTTATTTTTTTTAGTTAAGTGCTTATAAGTTTTAGGTTTTATTTAAAAACTCAACCCAACTTTTGTTAAGTGCCTATGGGCTCTAACTACTCCACATGGGTTATTGGGCCCTTGGCGTTGGGTTGGGCTTTAAAAGCCTAGGTATGGGGGCCCCGTTGCCCGTCCCCCGAATACTACTCTGTTTTACTCTACCTACGTTACTATCGTGAGTTAGGGAGGAGGTCACTGAGAGCAGAAGCACTTTGCAAGTGTTCAATTGCAAGTTTTTGCGAAATGCCGTTGTGATTTTTCACTCTCTTGTTACATCTTGCAAGATGATTACGTGCTACTAATTCCTTGAACTGCAAAGGTGCAGGCTCCTCTTGGTTAGTCATCGCTATGTTGCAATAGGAAGTCCGAGCTATGTTGTAAGGATCTAGGCAAGGGAAACGAATCACGCGTTCATATGACCGGTTTTCCGGGCGATCATCGCCGCCATTTATCTCTCCGTGCACTGTTTCTCCACGAATCGGGCCGTGGGGAAGAGAACCTTAGAGTTGAGGAATCGGGGCTCCGTCCGGATGGATCTCGAGAAGTCTTTATCTACAATTCTAAATAGTGTGCTTATAGCTACGTATCATGCGACTCAGCTCTGAAAATATATATATATATATATATATATGCGTACCTCTTCATTGACATTTAGCATCGGGTCAATTGAGCATGTAAGTCGGCCATGCCGCACGACAGCGGGAAACACGAAACGGAATAAACAAGGAATTCTCCCAGTGGGTAAAGCGGATGGGATAGCCACAACGGCCCGCAAGGCTATTGGAGCGCATCGGCGCGCTGGGGATAAGGACAAACATGTCATACCCATAGCCTTGGGTAGCATCGTCATAGCACAGCTGTTATAATAACGGGACACGGATATATAGATTTGCGGATACTATAAAAAACGCATTGACAATACGCGCCATATAGTGCATGATAAATAGAAAGCTTGTTTCCCACGTTTCGCGACCATGTCCTTTCCTGTGCGTAGCTAGTAGCTAGATTTGGGCGCTGTAAAAAGTCCTATCTACTGCTAGTCATAGTCTACGCAGCTGCGGAAGAAACAGAACTTCGCCATGTTGTTTAACATGAGGTCCCTGCGGGCATACTTGCTCTTGCTTGCGGCGAGCACGGCGAGTGCGACGCTCCAGATCGTTCCAGGGGCGACATGGACGCCGGTCAGTTCTCCTTACCCTTCTAAGCTACCTCTATTAGAGAGCAACTTGAAAGGCCATTAGTTTTAAGCTCATTGAGCATAAAGTACGGTTGAATTGACGAGTACATAAACAGACGAACGTGGCCGCGCACCTCCAGGCCCACGGAGCCGGCATCATCCAGGTCGGGTCCACATACTACATGATCGGAGAGGACAAGACGAACGGGTCAGCCTTCCAGAACGTCAACTGCTACTCGTCGACGAACCTAGTGGAATGGACATACGTCGGCGCGCTGCTCTCCCAGACAAGTTCCGGCGATCTGGGCCCGAACCGCGTCGTGGAGCGGCCCAAAGTCATCTACAACGACTCGACTAAGAAGTACGTGCTGTACATGCACATCGACAGCAGCAGCTACGCCGAGGCAAAGGTTGGCGTCGCGACGGGTAACTCTGTCTGCGGAGCATATACCTACCAGGGAAGCTTCCAGCCTCTGGGGTTCCAGAGCCGAGATCTGGGACTCTTCAAGGACGATGATGGAAGCGCATACTTGCTGACAGAGGATGTAAGATCCATCGCCTACTCTATTTGCCGGCCCCTTTAGACCGTGTTTTATATCATGGCTGTTTTCAGTAAGCTTCTCGGACTGACAAGACTTCGACACAGCGAGCCAACGGACTTCGCATTGACCAGCTCAGCGCCGACTACCTTACAGTAGCGAAGTCGACATATCTCTGGAGCGACTCGATCGAGGCCCCCGCGATCCTCAAGCGCCAGGGTGTCTACTACATGTTCGGCTCCCGGCTCACAGGGTGGGATCCCAACGACAACCTGTACAGCACGGCCACGTCGCTGTCGGGCCCCTCCTCACGTCTCTGGAGGCTTGATTTTCCATTTTTAGCAAGATCTCAGCTCTGAAGACCTGTTTTAAGAGTCTGTTGCAAAAGTCTGTCTTTATAAAAAGTTTTAAACAAAAGTCTGTTGCAAAAGTTTATTTTATTATAAAAAGTCTGTTTTACTATAAAGTTATTTTAAATTTTAAACAATGTTTAAAGCTAAATTTACTGTTTAGTATTTTTACTTTTTTAATATATAACTTTGTGTTTAAAAACTTTAATCAAGCTAAAGTTGTTTTAAAAAAAACCTAAGCTTTTTTTTATGTTAAAAAAGTTCTTTTTTGCATTAGGCTTTTTTTTTACCTGTATATTTAGCTTATATATACAGTTTGTTATTTTATCGATAAAATAATTAGTATTTAATTAATGTTTTAACTAATTTACGCCAAAGCTATATATTAGCTAAATTTAGCAGTAATATATATATATTGCTTTTTTAACTTTTGCTACTATGTTTATAAAAAGTTTTAAAACATTATATTTTACTAACTAATATATTTTGTTAAAAGCTGCTTTTAAATTAAACAAAACAAAAGTTTTACAAAAACATTAAGTTATAAATTAAAACGTATCAAGTTTTATAAATATAAACTTTATATATGCGCTAAATACTATATTACTGTTTTTTGATTTAAAAAAATTAACTTTTGCAAGCGAAAATAACTGTTTACTAATTTGTTTGCTTACTTTAAATAATTTAATAGCTTTATTAAATTTTGTGTTTTCGATAAATATTAAAGCCGATAGTTTGTTTATTAAAAAGCTATATAAACTAACTATTACTTAAGCAGCTGTTATTTTTTTGTTGGTTAGTTTGCAGTAAATAATACTATTAAAGCTAATAATGTCAATTGTTTATATACTAAAAGTCTTTTAAATGCCTTGCTAACCTGCAGCTTTAAGCGTGATTTAATAATACGTTTAAATGTTAAATAATACTGCAGCAAAAAAATAGTTTAAGTTATAACGTGCTATTTAATTCTGCAGTATATTAAAAAAATTGCACAATTTTAACTAAATCAAGTGCTAAAACTGCAAACTAGCTGCGCTAAGCAAAATAAACAATTTAATTATTTTTGTTTTTTTGTTTTTAATTTTATACTTTTTTTTTGCAATAGTATAGTATATTTTGTTATAAAATTTGCCTACTTATTGTTTAAAAGTATTATATTTGCTTTTTTATAGTTTTTTGTTTAGCGCTAAATTTTATAAATAAAACATTTATATTTAAAAGTTTTTAATATTGTTTTAATATTATATTATTTTTTAAAATATCTTTATAATTATTTTAATTAAATTTTCTGCTTAATTTAATATACTAGTAATTTTTATAACAAATAAAAAATATATTTTGCTATTTTTTAATAAATTTATAATTTTAAAAAAAGTAAAAGTTGCTATTTTTATAATTTAAACATTTTAAGTTTAAAAAGTATAAGTTTAAAGTATTAAATGCTTTTAGTTTTAATAGTTTGTTTTTAATAAAAAAACAAATATGCTTTTGTTAAAACAACAAATAAACAATTAAAAAATCTTTATATTATTAATAGCAACATATTAAAACTAATAAAAAATACATTTAATAAATATTAAATAAAAAAATAATAATAATATTAAACTTAACAAGCTATTATATCAAAGTTAATATTAAAAAAATAAATATTTAAAGTTGCAGTTAAAACTAAACGTTAAAACTACTAAAAAAATAGCAAAAGCTTTAAAACTTAATATAATTAAATAAATTTAAAAGTATATTAAATAAGTTGGCAGATTTTCTAGCTTTAATAAAACTATTTTATTATAATAAAATAAAGCATGTTTATATATTAAAAGCTATTTATTATATATTTTAACTTTTATGTTTTGCTAAAACTGTTTTGCTTATATATTATAAAAGTAATAAAAATTGTTGTAAAAAACTTGCAAAATATTGCAAGCACTAAAAAATATATATATTTAGCTTAATATAAGCTTATTAATAACAATTGTAAACTATAATTTATTGCTTTATTAAAAAAAAAATCTACTTTTTTTTAAGCTTTTATATAGTATAAATATAAAGTTTTAAATTAATACAGCTATATACAAAATAATACTTTTTTGCTAATATTACTTATGTTTGCTTTAAGCGGTTTAAATAATCAAATAATTTAATAATATAGCTAATTAATGTTAAGTAAAAATCTATATAAAGCTGTTTAAAAGTAATTGTTTCAAAAGTATTAAAAATATTATTAATAAATCGCATAATTAATTTTTGATTTAAAAGCTTTTTTTTAAAGTAAATGCTTTAATGTATAAAAAAAGTAAATTTTAAAAGTTAATAAATAAAAACTTTAATATAAAAATTAATTTAAACTTAAAAAAAAAGTTAAATTTAAATTTAAATATAAAATAAGTTTTACTTTTAATAAAAAAAATTAGTTTAAACTTAAAAGCAAAAATTAGTTTAAATTTAAAAAAAAAGTTAAATTTAAACTAAAAAGTAAAAATTAGTTTAAATTTAAATATAAAATAAGTTTTAACTTTAATAAAAAAAATCAATTTAAACTTAAAAGCAAAAATTAATTTAAACTTAAAAAAAAAGTTAAATTTAAACTAAAAAGTAAAAATTAGTTTAAATTTAAAAAAAAATCGCTGCAAAAATATTTAGTTTAAATTTAAAAAACAAAATAAAAATAATATTTATATACAAAAATACTTTTAAAAAAAAAAAAAATAGCTTTAGTAAGCTTTTTTACTAGCAATAGCTTTAAAAGTTTTTAATGTAATTTTAGGAAAAATGTTATAAGCATAGCTTTATTTTTGTAATTTTATAGCTTTAAAAATATATATATGCTGTTGTAAAATCTGCTTTTTATATAAGTGCTATTAACAGCTTAATTTATATAGCTATAAAAACTAACAAAGTTTAGTTAATTAAAACATTATATAAAGCTAGTGTTTAAAACTTTTATATTTTTATTTTGTTTAAAAGTCAAGCTTAAATATATAATGTTTAAGTTATTTTTGTTTATATAATATTAATTGCATTATAATAGCAAAATATAAAAATGTATATTTTAAGTAGTAAAAAAAATAACATTAGCTTAAATATTTTTTTTATATAACTTTAATTAAGCTTAAAAAAATTATATTTGTTTTTTAAGCTTTTTTAACATTAAAGCTAAAGCTTAAATATTAAAGTTATTTATATTTAAATAAAATTTGCTTGATAATAAAAAACTTAAATATAAATCTGCAAAAATATAAAAGTTTTAGTTTAAAGTATATTTTATATAGTAAATATTTAAAATTTTTTGCTTTTTAAATTTTGCAAAAGTAAAGTTTAAAGCTAAAATAACTAAACTTTTAATATTTATTAAAAATTAATTATGCAGCAGTAATAAAAAATTTAAATATATGCTTTTAGTAGTAAAAAAGTTGTATGCAATAGCTTAAAGCTTTAAAATAAGCAAATTTTTGAAAATATTATATTTAGTAATTAAAGTTGCTAGTTTTATAGCAAAAGCTGTTTTTTTTTATAATTTAAAGCTTAAACAAAAAAAAATGCTTTAGTATTTTTAAAATAATTAGCTTTAAATCATATAATTTAATACAATAGCTTTATTACTTTTTTATTAATTAAGTTTATACTATTTAAGTTTTTAGCTTAAACTTAATACTTAAAAATAGCTTTAATAAAGCTAACTTTAAAAGTATTATTAGTTATTTAGCTTATATTGCTTAAATAACTTTGTAAAATAGTAATATAACAGTTGCTATTTATTATGTTAAAAATAACTAAGTTGCTTATTATATCGGCTTAAAAATGCTGTAAAATTTACAACTTATATATAATATGCTTTGTTTTAAAAACTTTAATTGTTTTACTGTTAGTTAACAAGTTTTTTTTGATATTTTTTAATTTAATTTACGCTTAGTTTTTTTTTAAAAAGTTTTTAAAAATAAACCTAAACAAAGCTATTATTTTAACAAATATTTAAAAAATATAAAAAGTTTATGCTAATAAATAATAAGTAATTGTATTATATTTTAAGTTAAAAATGTAATAATTAATTAAAATAAAAAAAAAAAAGCAAAAAAAAACAAGTAACAAAAAAGCAGCTTTTATAATAAATTATATATGTTATGTTTATAAATATGTTTTAAATATTTGCATACTATTTTTATTTATATATTAAAATAGCTATATATATTAAATATAACATTTAAATGTTGTAACATTTTGCAATACTTTAAAAGTTTTCTGCTATGTTTAATATATTATTTTTAAATAGCTATATATATTAAATAGCTATATATATTAAGCAAAAACAATATTTTTATTGCTAAACAAAAAATTTAAATATTATTAAACTATATACTTTTTTATATTTTGCTAGCGTTTGATTTTTTGTGCTGTGTTTAATATGCTATGCAAAGTGTTTATTAGCTTTTAGCTATTTGCGCTAATTTTTTAAAAATTTAACTTGTTTTTAAGCAAAGTTTTTTTTTTTGCTGCAAAAGCTTTTGTTTACTTGTTATACCTAGCTTGTACTGCAGCAATATTTTCGTATATGCTAAATGTATAATTTATTATACTGCAAGCTAAAAACTAAATAGCTATATTATTAGTATTAATAATTTAGTTTTAAAGCTTAAGCTATTAAAACAAATAGCTAAACATTAAAAAGCTGTTAAAAATAATAAACTTAATAAAATAGCAAATATAATCTTTAAAAGTTAAATTTAGCAAAATATAAGTAAAGCTATAGCTAATTATAAGCTTTATAGTTTTTAGCTTAAAGTTAATTTTTTACAAAAATATAGCAATTTTATTATTAAAGCTTATAAAAGTTAATAAAAGCAGCTTATTTAAAACAAAACTTATTAGCTTGCTTTTTAGCTTTAATATTTAGTTTATAGTTGTTAATACAAATATGTTAATATATTTATATTTAAGCTAGATTTAGCTAATAATGCAGTAGCAAATGTTTTTATTACATTATATTTTAAGCAATTAATTAGTTTTTTTTATAATTATATTTAAAGCAGCAATTTTTTTGCATTAAATATTAAACAAGCGCTAAAAGCAGATATAACTAGTTTTTAAAACAAGTTAAATAGCTTTTGCTATTTTTTAATAGTTATTTTTAATATAAAAAAACATAAGATTTAAAGCAGCTACATAAACCGATTATAAAACATTTGCAAAAAAAGCTAAATTGTTGCAAAAAAAAAAAAATGCTAGCAACTAGCACGTGTTATTATTACAAAAAAAGCTTAAAAATGCAACATTTAAATATAGCTTTTTATTTATTATAAAGTTTAATATAATTTAATATATTAAATTAAATAAATATATTTATATAGTTATATAATAACTAATTAAACAAATACTAAAAAAAAAAAAAACTTTAAAACTTAACTAAATTATATTATAAAAAAAGTTTAATACTATAACTAAAAAACTAATACTATAATTAAAAGTTAATATATTTTGTTTTGTTAAGCTAGCATTATATTTAAAGTTTTATAATTAATGTTTACATAATTTATTTATTAGATTTTTTTGCTAAATTTGTTTGTTAACTAATATTTTTAGTTTGTTAAAAATAATAAGCAAACACTTTAAAAAAGCATAATAAGTAAAATATAAGCGCAAAAAATAAGCAAAATAAAAAAAAAATGTATATATAACATAAAAAACTTTGCTAATTACTATATTGCTTATTGCTAAAATAATTTAATATTAATTATATATTAAACTTTTGCAAATATATATTTATAGCTACTAATTTATAACTTATTATTAAAAGCACAAAGTTATAATTTAATAAAAAAAGCAAATATTATGTTTATAGCTACTAAAAAATTTAATATAATATATATATTTTGCAAAATATATACGTTTTTGCTGCAGCTAACACAATAGCTTATTATGCTTTTTTTTTTTATTTAGTCTTTTGTTTAAAATTAAAGTCTAATATTTATTTTTTTTTATACAGCATTTAATTATATTTGTTTTTAAACTAAAAAAATGTTAAAACAATAACTATACTATTTAACAAACTTATGTTTGCTGTTAACACTTTATTTATTACAAAGCAAAAATATATATTTTTATAAATTTTATAAATTGTTTTTGCAAAAGCTTTTTGCTGCAACTTAAAATAAAAATATAAGTCTGCATTTAAGTTTTAAATTAATAAAATAACATTGTTATAAATATAACAAAAATAAACTTTTATTATAAAATATACTATATTAACAAAAGCTATAATAAATATACTAAAATTAAATATTTACTATTAAAAATTAGCTATTATAAATAGTTTAAAATAAATGTAACAATAGCAACAACTAAAATAATAATTAAACTAAAAGCAAGCAAATATATTATAATAACTAATAAAATAATAGTAATAGTATTATAGTAAAATAAAAATAAAATAATATTTTTGTTAAAGTAGCAATAAAAAAGCTTGTAATTTTAAAATAACAATAAAAAAAATAATATAAATAGTTTATATTTTTAAATGTGCTTTAATTAAACTAGTAATAAAAATATATAATATAATTTTAAAACTAAGTCAAAAGCTTTTTTATTAAAGTTATAAAACTAAATCAAAAAGTTTTTTTGATTTAACATAATATATAAAAATTATTTTATTTTTTAAAGCTATTAACTTGTTGTTTTATATTTTTTTTAATATTTATAGCATTTAAATATTAAATTAGTTTTTTTAACTTTTTATTTTTAGCATTTTTTTATATAAACTATTACTGATAATGCTAGCTATAAGCATTAAATATATATTTAATACTATAGCATTTTAACTATTTAACTTATTTTAAACTTTAGTTTTTAATAAATAAGTTTTATATTTATAGCTAGTTAGATTATTATTAATCCGGTTTTTTTGATTTATTAATTATTGCAGCTTTTTAAAAAGGTATGTTTTATTTCGAGCGGCGGCTTTAAATCGACCGCTTTTATTTTGTAGTATGGCTAGTGGCGGAAATACAAGTCGATTACTTACAGAGCTAGGTATAATAAGTTAAGAAATATATATTGTTTTTATAACTACTTTAGATGTCTTTTTAAATTTGTTGCTATTTTAATATAGCTGAAACTAGGCTTTTGTTTAATTAAGCTATATTATTTTATATTTATTTTACGCTATTTTAGCTTTAATTACTTCTTTTTTAACAAGCTAGTTCAGCTTGAAATAAAGGCTATTTTTTACTTTGGTAGCAACTATATAGCGGTATTTGTTATTATAGCTTAGCTTATATATTTAAAGTAGCAGCTGGTTTATAAACTATGTTTTAACAGACTGTATTTAGGCTTTAATAAAAGTTAGCTAAACTGACTTTTTAATTTTGCATTTTGGACTAAACTAAATTTTGGTAGCAATTAAAGCAAAAAGCTGTTTATATATTATTTGCAGTGCTGCTTATTAGTTTCGGTGTAGTAATAAAACAGAGGACAGTTGCTAAAGCTTATTTACGTCAGAGGGATTAAAGGGATATATTATTGTGGCAGGGTTTTGCGGCAAGGTTTTTTAGTAAAGTCGAACTTTAAGTAAAAACCTAAAAAGCGGACTGTTTAGCAGCCGAAGCAGATGTTTATAGGGTATAAAAAAGGCTAGGCGATTATTACAGAAAGGAATAAGCAATTGCTTTGTTTGTATAGATCGCTTTGTTTTTATTTAATAGCAATAACGTAGATGTTTTAAATCAGCAATATTTTAGATATTTTATAAAATATAGTTTATATTTTTATATATATGGGCACTTAAGACTGCTTAATATTAAAAAATAATGCAGTTTTTATAGTAATAACATGGTTTATTAAGTAATATTTAGCTAGCTAAGTTAAAAGTTCGCAGTATTATAAACAAGCTGTAAAACTGTTTTAGCTAGCTAAACTAAAATATTTTATAACTTACTTACAACTTTTTTTTTATGTTATAATATTATAAAATGTTATTTTTTTAAACTTTTTGTTTAATTTTTTTTAAGCTTTTTTAACTTTTTAGTTATATGCCAGTTTTATATTAACGCGTCAAATACTAAAATAGCGTTTTAACTGGCTAGACTAAAACACTTTATAACTTATTTATAACTTTTTTGTTATGTTATAATAACTATAAGATGTTATCTTTTTAGACCTTTTGTTTGGTTTTTTTCTGGCTTATTCAACTTTTTAGAAACTAAAGTAGTCTTGTATATATAGTTGTGCGCTGGTTTCGTACTGACGCGTCAAGCACTGAGACGGCTGACGGAAACTCACATCTAGGGGCTCATGGGTGTTGCTCTGTATTGAGATATGCATATAGTTGTGCGTCGGTTTCATATTGACGTGTCAAGCACTGAGACGGCTGACAAGGCCCCGCGTACAGGCTGGTGGAAACTGACATCCAAGGGCTCACAGATGTTGCTCTGCTCTGTGTTAAGATATGCATGCAGTTGTGCGTCGGTTTCATATCGACGTGTCAAGCACTAGGACAGCTGACGAGGCCCCGCGTACAGGCTAGTAGAAACTGACATCCAAGGGCTCACGGGTTTATTGCAAAGGGGGGAAAGCGCCGCCGACTGGTACGTGTCATCAGTAGAGATAACAGTTACCAAACTTATAGCTTATAAAGTCTTAACCAAAGCTAAACTGGCAAAGTAGGGTAGATCGGCACGTTAAAAGCTTTTTAAATTATACAATATATTGGTTGATCAGGCCGTATATGCTTGAACTAGAAAAGGCGGCTTGTATTTGTTGCGCTTGTTTCAGCGCCTACTTTTCTCCTGTGAGCTTATGTAGTAGGAAATAAAGGGCAGACAACAGGGCGATAGCGCTTGCTTGTTTAGCTAACGCAAGTAGTTTTTATTATTTAAAGCTTTATAAAGAACAAAAGATACTATATTGTGATTTGTTATCTAAAGTTTTAACTAGTAGCAATAGTATAAATTTAAATAAATAATATATTGCAGTATACTTATGTTTGGCTTATTTTTTTGTATAGCATAATAATAGACTATAAGCTGCAGCTTTTTTTTTAGTATAAAATAGCTATAGTAAATAAGCTACAAGCTTTAACGGTTTTTTTATAACTTAAGCTGCTGCTTTAAAGTATAAAAACATATTAGCAATAAACTAAAAAAGCTAGGGATAAAAAAGCCCTAAATAACGCTTATATTGTAAGTTTTAAGCAAAAACTACTGCTGGCTTAGTTGTTATTACTTTTTATATTATTTAAAATAGCTAGTAAAACATATTTAGCTTGTTGTTGTTTTTAAAATAACTAAGTAATATTAAACTAGCTTTGCTACTAAAAGTTAAAAAAATTATTTATGTTATTTAATATATTTCGCATTTTATTTTTAAAGCAAAAATGTTTAATATTGTAATTTAATAATAATAAACAAAAAAAAAATATAGCAAAAAAGCAGCAAACTTTAATAAAAAAAATTAATTGTTTTTTAATCGCTTTTTTTTTAATATTAGCTGTTTTTTACAACATAATTTTTTTTTTAAAAGTATTATTATTTTTATTTACTTAGTTGCATACTTTATTTCTTTTGCTTTTAACTGCTGAAATAAATGTATAGATCTGAAAATACTACAGGCTAAACCGCTAATATATATGCAGTATAATAGTCGAAAGTACTTTTTATAGCTTAAATTTTATAAAAGCAGCTAATTTACTATAATATATTTAAAAGTAACATAAGTAAAACAAGTGCAGCAAAATATCAACGTTTGTTATCTAAATATAATTACTAGCTTTAGCTTTTAAAAGCTGTACTAATAAAACTTAGTTGTTAAATATAACAGCAATTAATGTTAGCATTAACGTTAGCATCTTTTTTAGTATATTTTTACTTTTATTAAGCTTTTAAATACCAAAAACATTTGCAACTTATATAGCAGTACTGCTGGCGCTATTGGCGCTTTTTCTAGATCTAAAGTAAATAACTCGCGCAAAAAACCCGCGCAATATAAACTACTTAAAAATTAAAAAGCTTTTAAAACATATCTGCTTTTAAAATGTTATATCGGCATATAAAACAGTTGTTTTTAAAAAATATTTAGGCTAAATTAAAAATATTTAGTAATTATTTTAAAGCAAAAAAAACTATTTAAAAAGCTATATGTTTTAACTAATAACATTGTAAAAACTAAGCATGTTTTATTTAAATATATATATTGTTTAGCTTAAAAATTAGCAAACGTTTAAGCTAAAAGTTTTTGCTAGCTTACTAAAGTTTAAAAATTATACTTTTGCTAGCTTTAACTATGTAGTAAGTGCTAAAACAACGTATTATTTTTGCTAAAGTTAATACTAATGTAGCTTATAAATATATAAGCACAATAACTACATAATTACTCTAGTGCACATAATTGCATAGTTTAAAAACTAGCTGTAAACCAAAGTTTAACTTAACGCTTTTTTTAAATTTAGCTTATACTAACAGCAAAATAGCTTATATAGATATTATAACTTACTTTATATAAACCTGTTTTATTTTGTGTATAAGCCAGCTTTATATAATATTTACTGCTAAATATATTAAAAATATATATTATTTTTACAAACTTATAGCAAAAACATTTTACTAAAGTATTATTTTTATAATTTACTATATTTAATACAAATAAGCTATCGCATTTTTTGCGCTCTGCTATCGCTTTGCTAACAATAGCTACATAGCACGCCTTGTTTACTATATTTAAAGTATATATTATTTAAATGTTTATTTTTAAGCAGGCATATAAGCTCTGCTAAGCATTTCCTGCTTAGCTTCTATAGTACCAGTACTTAACATTTAAAAACCAGTTTTTTTTATTGCTAAAAGCTGTTTAAGCAAAACTTCTTAACTTAATTACACAAAAACAAAGTAATCTCTGCTGCTTAGCCTTTATTTACTAGCTATATAGCTATATTAAAAGTTTTAGCAAAGTTGCTAGCTTATAAAGCTATATTTAAACAAAGTATACTAACTGTAACAAAAAAAAAAAAATAATAAAAGTATAGCAAACTATTACATTATAAAAATTATACTTAAAAACAATTTGCAGCAACAAATTTAACTTTACTACAGCTAAGCTAGCAGCTATTTTACAAAGTAGTTTTTTGTAAAAAGTTGTTAAAACTTAGTTTATATAGCTATTATTTATTAGCTTAAAAAAAGTTAAACATATTACAATATATTTACTTATAATATTAAAGCAAAGCTTAAAACAAAATAAATATATAAAAGTTAACAAAAAGCAAAAAAAAATAAATAAAAGCAAATAAAAGCAAAAAATAACATTAGCTAGTTATTGCTATTAAGCTTTGTTATTTAATACAAATAGCAATTTTTAAATATCGAAAAATTATTAATAGTATATATATTTAAAAACAAATATATAAATAAAACTAATAGCGCAAAGTTTAGTTTAGTTTTTACTTAATAAATATTTTATTATTATAATATATAAATTACTTTAATTTTTTTTATATTTTAGCTATAATAAGCTGCAAACACTATTGCCTTTTGTAAAATTAAACAATTGTAAAAATTAAACATGTTTTTTGACTTTTTTCTACTAAAAAGTGTATAATTATACTACTAAACTATTAGCTTAATATATTTGTATTTCAATTAGTTAAATATATCAAAACAGCTTTAAAAATAACCCCACTTTTTTTAAAAATTGTTATTTTTAATATTTTCATTACTATTATTTTTTAATACAATTTATATATAAATAAAAATGTTTTTAATAATAATCTTGATTTTTTAATATTACAAAAAATATATAAAACTTAATAGTAGCTAATTTTACTTTAAATCAAAAATAGCTATATCAAGATTTAAAACTTAAAACTAAAAACTTACTAAAATTTACTAAAAAAAAAAATTAAATTAATTATATAAGTAAATAAGTAAAAACTTTACTAATTAATTTTTTTAACTATATTTTAATTAATTAAAAGCTTTATAAAAAACAATAACTTTTAAAATATTAAAAAATGTAAATCTTTAAAAAAATAAAGTTGTAAATAAATAGTTAAAAATAACCTTTTTTTTTACTGCTGTTAGTTAATAAATATGTTTTAACAATTAACTACTTGATATATAAAGTAGTAATAAAAACCTAGTTTTAGTTTATTTTTTTGCTATTTTTAACAATATAATTAGTTATTTTATTAAAACTTAACAACTGCTTTTTTTAATAACATAATTAGTTATTTTATTTAATATAATCAAAAAGCTTGGTTAAAATAGTAATAAAAACTTAGTTTTGCTTTAACTTTTTGTTATTATTAATAATATAATCAGTTATTTTTTACTAAAACTTAACAATTTTATAAACTTTGTATATTTAATATAATCAAAAAGCTTAATTAAGCTATTTGCAAAGTTATTTTTTAATTTGGTATATTAAAAGTATATATAATCTGTTTTAATTTTTTAATTAATATAATAATATGCTATATAGATTAATTTTTTTTGCATTTTAGCTACAACAAACTATAAGCACTATTATTAACAACTACTGTTAATTTTAAATATAACAACTTTAGTAGTTTTTTATACCTGTATTTTTATTTCTTTTAAAAAATACATTTTTTTTTTTTTAAATATACATTTATAGTGCTTTTTATAATAGCTGTAGTTTTTGCATCAGTTTCGCTTAATTAAGCGCCTGTTATATTTGTTTTAAATAATATAAATTAAACTTGCTTTTTTATAGCAAATCTAGCTTTGTTTTAACTAAGCGCTTAATTAACCAAACGTTTAAATAAAACATATATATAGCTACAACTGCTGCTAATACTATTATTATCGTTTGTTTTGCTGCTATTTTTGTTATTTTTAATTTTGTTTTTGTATTTAACATTGTTAGCGTTTTTATTTTTATTATTGCTTTTTTTTAAGTTGCTATTGTTATTGCTATTATTTTAGCTTTAAAGCAAATAAATAAATTTTAAAGCAAAAAATCGTTTTTATTTTATTAGTAAAAGCTACAAAAAATATATATATTGTTTACTTTTAAGTATTACTATATAAAGCCTGCAGCTGTTTTAATACACTTAAATATACCAAACTTTTTAATACGTTTTAAAATTTTTTTTTTTTTGTTTATGCTTTAATGTTTAAAAATATCTATTAATTTTTTTTTAATCTATAAATAATAATTTAAATGTTTGCTAAATGTAATAAGTGCTATAAAAATAGCAAAATAAACTGTTGTATAAAAATATAGTCTTAGCTAGTTTTTATGTTTTTGTAACTTTAAAGTTTTAAAAAAAAAAACAATAATGTAAAATAAAAAACCAAAAAGTAATTTAAAAATCTTTTGTATAAACTTTATAATGTATAAATATATATAATAAATAAAATATATATAGTTTTATATAAATAATAGTTAAAAATATACAAATAATATTTATGCTTATAATATAAAATTTTTTTTATTTTTTGTAAGTTAAAAAAGCTACAGTTATATTTAAGCTACGTTTTTTATTATTTTAAGTTTTTGTAACAACTAAACAAAAAAAGCTACAAACTACTAAGCAAACTTTTTTTTACTGTTTAAGTTGTTTTTGCTACAACTTTTTTGTTTTAACTTATACTTTTGTTTATGTTTAATCAAATACTAATATATTTTTATAGCTAAAGCAAAAAGTGTGTAAAAATTAACAAAAAGCAAAAAAAAGTAAAAAAAAGTAAAAAAAAGCAAATAAAAGCAAAAAAAAACATTAGCTAGTTATTATATTAATACAATTTTTTTATTTAAAGCTTTTTTTTTTTATTTTTAGCTTTGCTTTTTTATACTATAATATTGTTTTTATTTAAAGCTTTTTTTTTAGTTTTGCTTTTTTATACTATAATATCGTTTTTACTTTTAGCTATTATTGTTATATTGATATAACTTTATTAATACAACTTTTTTATCTAAAGCTTTTTTTTTTTATTTTTAGCTTTGCTTTTTTATTTTTTTCTGTTTTAACTATTTATTTGATTATTACTACAATATATAAACTAAGTCTGCTGCTAAAAGCAATTATAATATTAAAATGCAAAACTTAAAAAATAAAAAGTATAAAGCTTAAAATAAAAAGTATAATATTAACTATAGTAGTTACAATAATTTAAAAGCTTTAAATTTAAGCTTTAAAAACAAGTTATTTAATGCTGTTAATAAAAAGCTGCTTAATATTGTTAACAAAAAGCTAGCTAGTTTAAATATAAAAAAGCTAATCTAAAAAAAAAGCAACCGGATATAAAATAACTATAGCTATATATAAATGAAAAAAAAAAAATACAACTTAAATTTAATCTATGCAATTTAAAAGCTTTGTAAGCTTTTAAAAGTTTGTTTATTTGCAACAACTTAAAAAAAAATATTTTATAAGTGCTAAAACAACTTTAAAAAACCTAGCTTGTTGTTTTACGTTAAAAAAAAAGCACAAAAGCAATATATTAAAAAGTTATTAAAATATTTATTAACTTTTTTTGATTATATTAAAAACTAAAATTAAATTAAACATTAAAACTAAGTTAAAAACTAAAATTAAAAATATTAAAATTAAGTTAAATATTAAAATTAAGTTAAATATTAAAATCAGTTAATTAAATATTGCAATTAAACAATGCTTTAGCTACAATTAAACTTTAGTTTTTTTAACTTTTTTTTTGATATAGTATATAACTACGCAAGCTTTGTTTTTAATAACAATAGTTATATTGTAGCAAATTATACAAAAAATAACTTATTTTTAAGTTTTAATTGCATAAACTTTGCAAAGCAATATATAGCTTTAGTTATTTTTGTTTTATTAAAGCAGTAGTTATATATTTAGTATAATTAGTACAATTTTAAAGCTAAAAAACCTAAGCTAAAATAGCTTTTTTACACTTTAATAAACTATATAGTAATTTATGTTTTTTATAGCATAAATATTTTAAACTGCACAAATCGATTTAGCAAGCTACAACAAATTATTAACAATAATAATATATAGTTTTAAAAGCTTTTTAAAGTGCTACAAACTAATATTTATTTAAGTTTTGTCAAAAAGCTTTTATTATAATAAAAGCTGCAATTGCTAAATTAATTTTAAAGTTAAATCTTTTAGCTTTATAACAAATGCTTTATATAAAAACATTGCTAATTTAATTATCGCTTATATAATAAATTATATAATATTTTGTTTTAAATTGCTTAAAATTATAAAATTAATTAAGCTAAGTTTAATATATATTTAATAATTTTATTAGTTAACTACTATAAAAAAAAGGTTTTTTATTTATTTTATAAATAAAGCGTTTTTTTTGCTTAACTAATATTTTAAAATTGCAATATTATTTTTAGTTAAGTAAAAATATAAATTAAAATGCTAAAAAAATACAATTAAGCTGCAGTAGCATTAAATATTAACAAAAAAAATCTAATGCTTAAACGGTTTTTATGCAAAATTATATATTAGTTATATTTTAAGCTGCAACAGCTAAAAGCTAAAACTTTAAATTTAAATATAAACAAACTATATTTTAAAGTTAGCTTTAATTGAATATATTTTTTTTTAATTTTTTTTATAAATTATTTAACAAAAGCAACTATTAAAAATTACTTTTAATATAATATCGCAATAAAAACAAAATATTAAAATACTGCTAATAATTAAAATTTCGATTATATTTTTAGTTGAAATTTAAAGCGTTTAATTATAAAGTTTACTACTATAATAACTAATTATAAATAAAACAAATATAATGCTAACATTATATAAAACATAAATGCAGCTATTTAGTTAATTTTATAAAATAATATATTTGCTGCTTTTTATAATATAATAAATAGTAAAATCTAAAAAGTTAAATTGCAGCTAAAAAAAGTTAAATATTTGCTGCAACAATTTGTATATAACATTTTACTATTAGTTAAGCTATAAATCAATAATAAAATATATAACTTTTTATATTTAGTTTGTTATATGCTTTAGCTATTAATAAGCTTGTATATATGTTATATAATTAATTATTATTATTTAAATATAACGTTTAACTATAAGTTATATTTAAAAAAGTTTTTTTTAAGCAAAACTTATTGCTTTTATAAAAACTATAAATATTTTGAAAATATCAAAGCATATAATTATAATGTAAAAAATTATTGAAATATATTTTTATGCTTTTATAAAAATTGCAAAGCTGTTTTTGCAAAAAAAAGTAATCTTAAGTAGTATAAACAAACTATATACTTTAAAAAAAAATCGTTTTTTTATAATATATATAAAGCTACTTTTGTAAAAAAAAGTTGTTTTAAGCAATATAAACAAGCTATATACTTTAAAAAAAAACTGTTTTTTTATAATATATATAAAGCTGCTTTTGCGCAAAAATATAATTTTAAGCAGTATAAATAAGCTATATACTTTAAAAAAAAACCGTTTTTTTGTAATATATATAAAGCTGCTTTTGCAAAAAAAAATAAGCTTAAGTAGTATAAACAAGCTATATATTTTAAAAAAAAACTGTTTTTTTGTAATATATATAAAGCTGCTTTTGTAAAAAAAAGTAATTTTAAGCAGTATAAACAAGCTATATATTTTAAAAAAAAACCGTTTTTTTATAATATATACAAAGCTGCTTTTGCAGAAAAAAGTAAGCTTAAACAGCATAAACAAACTATATATTTTAAAAAAAAACCGTTTTTTTATAATATATATAAAGCTGCTTTTGCAAAAAAAAATAATTTTAAACAGTATAAACAAGCTATATATTTTAAAAAAAAACTGTTTTTTTATAATATATACAAAGCTGCTTTTGCAAAAAAAAATAACTTTAAGCAGTATAAACAAGCTATATATTTAAAAAAACAATTAATTAACTTAGTTAAATAGCATAAGCTAAATATAAATATAAAACTAAAGTTGCATATAAAAAAACTAGACTTAAATATAAAGTTTTTAATTTATAAACAGCTATTTTTAATATAACAAAAGCTTAAAATTAGCTTTACAAGCTTAATGCTTGGTTTTTTTTTTGTTAATAAACTAAGTTTGCTTAACTTTAGCAAGCTATTATAAGTTTGTTATTTATATGTTTTAGTTAATAAAACTAAATAATAAACAAGTAATAAAATTAAGCAAATTAGCTTATATTAAAACTTAAAAGCTACTTTTGTAGCTATTTAAGCTTTTTTATATATAATATTTTAGTAGCATTAAATTTTTAGCAAAAGCTTTTTATATAGTATATATTTTATAATTTAATTGTTAAAAAAACAATTTTTAAAAAAAAATATCTTTGTTTTAAAACAAAAAATATTAAAGTTTGCAATATATACTATTTAACAACAACTAAATATTATAAATATAAATAAATATATTTTTAAAATGTTATAGTGTAGTTTTTAAACTTAAACAAACTAAAAAGTACTTTTAATTAAATATTAAGTTAGTATTATTTATTAAATAAAAAACAAAACTAATAAAATATAGCTGCTATAAATATAAAACTAAAAAAACTTAGTTTAAAAAGTTGTTGTTTAAGTTTATTTAAAAAAGTTTCAAAAATATAAATATTACAAAGCAATTGCAAAACTAAACGTTGATTAAATTAGTAATAGTATATATGTTTAAAAATAGCTTTATTTTAAAACTAGCTATATATGTTTTACAAAGCAAAAACAAAAGCTTAAATAATAAAAGTATTAAAACACAACTAGCTTTGAAATTCTATAGCTAAATAACGTTTTTGTATGCAAAGCAGACTTTTGCAGCAAACTCTCGCAACAGACTCTCGCAACATGTGTTCAGAGCTGAAATCTTGCCAAAAATAAAAAATCAAGCCTCCAGCGGTTAAGGTGGTCAGCGTGGAGCACCTTCGCCGACGTCGGCTCGAACACGTACTCCTCGCAGACCAACTACATCCTGCCCCTAGGCGACGGTGCCATCTACATGGGCGACCGCTGGGTCTCGACCAACCTGATGCGCAGCACCTACGTGTGGCTGCCCCTCACCTTCTCCGGCACCACGGTCACGATGAAGAACTACGTGAACTGGACGCCGAACCTCAGTGCCGGGACCTGGGCCGCGGGGCCCGGCGAGACGACGCCCGAGGCCGAGGCCGCCACCATCGCCAACGGCGCGCGCACGCTGTCGTGCTCCGGGTGCAGCGGCAGCACCGACGTCGGCTACATCGGCGGCAGCACCGGCGGCTCGGTGACGTTCAGCGGCGTCAGCAGCACCGCCGCGACCAAGAGCTCCATCCGCGTCAAGTACGTCAACGGCGACAGCACGCAGCGCTTCGCCACGGTGACCGTCAACGGCGTGAGCCAGAAACTCGCGTTCCTGCCGACGGTGGCGGGCACGCCCGGGAGCAGCGTACTGAACGTGAACCTCAAGAGCGGGGCTACGAACACCGTCCTCATCACCACGACGGACGGCACGTATGGCCCGGACATCGATCGTATCATGGTGCCTGATAACTGAGGAAACGCACAAAGTGCCGCCCACTGCGGAGGGTTTGATGGTTGCGTTTACACTGGTAGATGCTCGATGCTTCGAAGGTAAAATGTACACATGCTGGGATATACATGTTGTCTTGACCTGAGCCGTAGTTGAACACAATATATTAAACAAAGTTCTGAACCACTTGGTTGTTCGCATCGATATCAACCTACCTCCCATTTTTGGCGCGGGATGTGCTACCGCGTGAGGAGTTGAAGGTAGTTTCGAAGATATTGAAGTTTAGAATATCGTGAAGGCCCGACAGCAACCCTTAAGGCCGAGTTCGGATACTGACCCTTGCTAGATAGGTGAGGGTTGAATATATCCTTTAGGTAAACTGTTTCCCAGAAGTAGGAATGTCGGATATTTGTCTCCATGCTAGAATACCATTCAACACTATGCCAATGCATTAGACTATTCTGCCGTTATTATTAGGACCGATTGGAAAAAAGAGACGCTATACTCATCACCAACACGAATCAATACGAGTCAGGTTTTGAATTTAGCTTCATCCTGTTCTCTTGGCGGAGTAGATCGTGAGAGAGACTAGGAACCTCTGCAGAGAGTTAGTTCTCAAAAGCCTCGGTTATACCAGGCGTTGCGTCTCTGGCTGGTCTAATAGTCTAGATGGCCAATGAACTACAATTTCCGTGGAGATGATTGAGAATTCAGAATAGCAAGAACCCACTCGCCGATTTGCATGCGAAGATACGCGTTCAGCGGCTACCTACAGCGAAGGGCTATCATCTCGACGTTCCCTAGGTCAGCACGTTTAGCACGTTCAAGCCTCGAACAGTTGAGGTGGTTGGCACGTGGTCGGCCATTACAGCGCGGAAGCAATTCCTTCCCTTAGGCACCAGGCGAAGGAACGGGAATAATTTCCGGGTTAAGATCGTATGTTCAAAGTGAGCGCTAGACGTTGGGTTAGTGAGCTGTATCGGTCAAGGAAAGCTAGGTGAAAAAAAAGGCCTACAAAGGTACCCGTGTGAGCATGGAGCATACTAATTAGAGCGTGGTTTGATATGCGGGGAACAAGCTCTTCTCCTCAGTTCATCCCCTGTCAACTCTCAATTGCAGTTCCTCTAGACCAATGAAATTGAGCGCCAAGTCTCGTTGCGGAGAAGGCAATGCAGAAATAGGGCAAAGCCTAGGATTCCCCTCATTTTTAAGATCGCGGGTGGTTAAGCGGGTGGCAAGCTTCGAGCTTCAACCAGCCATCTGCCATCAGCCAACGCCAGCAGGGGAGGACAGTTCGCCCCGCGAAAGGACCGCAGTAGTGCCGGCAGAGATACACATTATACGTACGTAGTATACTTACCTTGTTTGTGTATGTAGGGCGTCATCGATCCCGAAAGTCTTCACATGCGACTTGGAGACGATCGGACTGACCGAAACCGGTTAGGATATATATGTAGGTCACGAGCCGAAATCGATCGGTTGCTCGCTATGCCTTGTCTAGATGAAGTCTAGATAGAAAACATCTCTCCCCAGGAACCGAATTACCCCAGCTTCCAGGAACGACGTGGAGCCGGCCAATGCCCGGCGATACCAAGGCAAGCTATGTCGTCGCCAAGAGGAGATCTATAGCTATAGCTAGGTATCCGTATGCTTCTCCAATTCACAAATAAAAAATATTTGGCGAAGACAGAGCTGTCTGCATCAGTGATCAATCATCTCCAGGTAGGGAGCATATAAGCGTCTGACTGATTGAAGTTGGAGTACAGCTAGAGTCCGAGGAGCTATGTAGATGTGGCCTACTTACATCATAACATAGAAAACAATGAAAGAAACTTCGTGCGGGGGTTGAGCAGGGAGGTAGGTAGGTATCATATTCTATAAGGACTTGTAAAGGTTCAGTCTTGGCAGACATAGGTACCACAGCCTTGGACCAGAACGGGCAGTCCAGGGTAGAGCAGGGACCCGAGAAACGGTGGCGTTAGTTGCTGTATGAGAGGATCAAATTACGATTGCCTCTCCCAGGTAGGTACTACCTACCTAACTAGTAGGCATAGGACCTGAGCTGAGTACCTGGGGTATAAAGAGGTAAGAGCCACCATCGCACGAACTTCACCGAACGAGCGCTCTCCTTCCTCAGGTACCAGGCTCGGAGGTCATATACACGTGTTTTGGAAATAGCTACCTGTGGTCGCGCACTCCGACAATGGCGAGTCTCTTATTTCTGGCCGCTACTGCTTCGGCAAGTGCCCTCGTCGGAAGAGCCTACTCTACCAGCGACCCTCTGGCGGCGTGTCCAGGTTATTCTGCGTCTAACGTCAAGACCACTGCTTCTGGTCTTACCGCAGCCTTGACTCTTGCCGGCAAAGGTTGTGACGTATATGGAACAGATCTGAAGGACTTGGTCTTAGAGGTCTCGTACGATACTAGTAAGAGCATCTCATCTCACCTCCCACTCAAAATCCAATTCATACGGACTACAGAATCGCTGACCCCGGATAGACTCAAGACTCCATGTCAAAATCCAAGATGCAGCGAACGACGTGTACCAGGTCCCCGAATCCTTCTTTCCTCGCCCAAAGAGCGACGGTGGTAGCAAGAAGACTTCGGCCCTGAAGTTCGACTATGTCAAGAAGCCCTTCAGCTTCACCGTGTCTCGCTCGGACTCGAACGAGGTCCTATTCGACACCTCAGCTGCCAGCTTAGTCTTTGAGTCTCAGTACCTCCGCTTGAGAACGAAGCTGCCCAAGAATCCTAACTTGTATGGACTTGGAGAGCACTCAGATCCCTTCAAGTTGAACACCACCAGCTACATCCGCACACTCTGGTCTCAGGACTCGTACAGTGTGCCCACTGGTTCCAACTTGTACGGCAACCACCCCGTGTACTACGAGCAACGTGACTCGGGCGCCCACGGCGTTTTCTTCCTCAACTCGAACGGTATGGATATCAAGATCGACAACACCCCCAAGGAGGGCCAGTACCTCGAGTACAACACCCTCGGCGGTGTCTTAGACTTTTACTTCGTCGCCGGTCCCAGCATGATCAATGTCGCGCAGCAGTACGCTGGCATTGTCGGACTCCCTACGGAAATGCCATACTGGGGCCTAGGCTTCCACAATTGCCGATATGGCTACCAAGACGCCTACGAGGTCGCTGAGGTCGTCTATAACTACAGCCAGGCCGCTATCCCTCTCGAAACCATGTGGACTGATATTGACTACATGTACCGACGAAGAGTGAGTATTATCCACGCCCCTACTGGTTAGAGAAGCAACAGCTGTATTCATGAGCATCATACTGACATGTTCACAGACCTTCAGCTTGGATCCTGAGAGATTCTCTCTTACTATGATGCGCGACCTTGTGGATGTGAGTATTCTATGCACTTCCCCACCCTTTCTCGAGATAAAACACTCTCTGAAATAGTGAACGGGGAATTTATAAAGAACTAAAAAAAGAGTTCGGCCAACAAATCCAAGGAGGCCATCTCGTAAAATGTTATTCGCTAACTCTTTGATCCTATAGTATCTCCACTCGCATGACCAACACTATGTACTCATGGTAGACCCGGATGTTGCATATCAAGATTATCCTGGGAGTCTGCAACGCGGTATCGAGGATAATGTCTTCTTACTGCGCGAAAACGGTTCCGTATGGAAGGGTGTTGTCTGGCCTGGTGTCGTTGCTTTCCCCGACTGGTTTGCTGTAAACATCACCAAGTTCTGGGTAAGACTACACTCCACACCCTTGCCTCATCTCTTTTTCTTTGTTGCTCTAAATAGCATAAATATCTTAGACGAGTACATGTTGCTAACTTTCTAAACCCTTAAGACCAATGAATTCGCGCTATTCTTCAACAAAGACTCTGGCGTCGATATCGACGCGCTGTGGATCGACCTGAACGAGCCCTCCAACTTCCCTTGCTACTTCCCCTGCGACAACCCCGACCAGGTTGCCATCGGCTTCACACCAGAGCCTCCCGCGGTCCGCGCGCCCCCGAGACCTCTCCCTGGGTTCTCCTGTGAATTCCAACCTGAAGGGTGCGATGGCGCCCAGACCCGCTCGGTAGAAGTCATCCGCGATAGCACGCCTCCGGACTTCTTCCCTCACCTGACCCGCGCCGAACCAGCTAGAGGTCAGCAGAAGGGTCTGCCCGGCCGCGACCTTCTCTACCCCAAGTACGCAATCCACAACAAGGCGGCCTACCTAGATAGCTGGAACGCAGCCGAAGGCGGCATCTCTAACAAGACCGTCAACACGGACGTGATCCACCAGAACGGCGTCGCCGAGTACGACGCGCACAACCTCTTTGGTAGCATGATGTCCGAGACCTCCTACGACGCCATGCTCGCGCGCCGCCCGACCGACCGGCCCCTGATCATCACGCGCTCGACCTTCAGCGGCGCCGGCAAGAAGGTCGGCCACTGGCTCGGCGACAACCTCTCCACCTGGGAGCACTACCGGCTGGCCGTGCGCAGCATGATGACCTTCGCGGCCGTGTACCAGGTCCCCATGGTCGGCACCGACGTCTGCGGCTTCGGCGCCAACACGACAGAGCAGCTCTGCGCGCGCTGGGCCGCGCTCGGCGCCTTCGCGACCTTCTACCGCGTGCACAACGAGCTCGGCAGCATCCCGCAGGAGCTCTACCGGTGGCCCGCCACCACCGCCTCGGCGCGCAAGAACATCGCCATCCGCTACCAGCTACTCGACTACCTGTACACCGCCATGCACCAGCAGAGCGTCGACGGTACGCCGGCCGTGAACCCCATGGTGTTCCTGTACCCGCGCGACAAGAACACGGCGGCGCTGGACCTGCAGTACTTCTTCGGGCCGGGGCTGCTCGTGGCCCCCGTGACGGAGGAGGACGCGACGAGCGTCGGCGTGTATCTGCCCGACGACACCTTCTACGACTGGTACACGCACAAGCGGATCGAGGGGGCCGGCAAGACCGTCACGGTCACGGGCCAGGGCTGGGCGGACATCCCGCTCTTCATGCGCGGCGGCGTCGTCTTCCCCGTGCGCGCCGAGGCGGCCATGACGACGACGGAGCTGCGCACGAAGCCGTTCGAGGTCATCGTGGCCATCGGGCGCGACGGCAAGGCGTCCGGCTCGCTGTACGTCGACGACGGCATCAGCGTCGCGCAGAAAGCCACCAGCGACATCAAGTTCACGTACGCGAAGGGCGTGCTGGCCGTCTCTGGGTCGTTTGGCTACACGAAGGACCTGCGGCTGTCCAAGGTCACGTTCCTCGGCCTGGGCAAGAGCCACGGGAAGCGCGCGGTCGAGTCGTTCGATGTCGCGGGCCTGACGGTTCGGGCTAACGTCGATGAGGAGGGTGATGTTGTTACAGTCGACGTTGACGAGGACTTGACGCGTGCGTTCACGATTAAGGCGAATGCGTAGGTATCTAGATAGACGAAAAGATAGGCTGATGATAACGATAATGAGCCGGGAAATGGTAGATATGTGGTCTTGGCTAGCTACATGTAAATACGAAAAAGGGCACACTGAGTTAAAAGTGTAATCAATGTAATATACAACGCGAGAGCTTAGATTACAAAGAACTAGCTACTCTATTATTCTCTATTGTCCTCGTGATACACATTTTAATGATAGCCACTAGTCTCAGTGATGAGCATTCTGGACTAGAAAGCATGATAGCGATGGCAAGACTTGATTAGTATTAGGTATGGATATATAGATGGATGTGTACAGATTTATATCACAGCATACAGCGCGAAATCTAAGCAATAGCAGCACAGGGCGAGGGGAAGTTGTTATGGTAGTAACAATGGTAGTAGAGTATGCATTTCTATACTATTCTCTGTCCCGAGTTCCCCGTAGTAGACCGCGCGTCTACAAATAAAATCCCATTCCACGCTTGCTCGTCATGTGTGTATGTACATATGAGGGTTCGGGGGGTATTGAACCAGCTGGCTAATCAAGAACGAAGTAATAGAGTTAAAAATCTCCTGAAAGTTAGGTATCAATGCGCACTCGTCAATGCGCTCCGCCGACGCTGATTCCAAGTGTGCATTTGGCAAGCAAGCTATTTTGTTTATGGGGTGGTTGCCGGTGTGTATTTTGGTGCTTATGGTCAAGGATTCCGAGCCTGGCGCCTATTCACCGCCCGTATGATGATATAGCAGGGTGGGTGATACCAAGGAAATAATGATTATGCCGCTATTCTCTTACAATGACTTGTTGGAACACGATTCTTATCTCGTGATTATGGGATGGCTACTCACAGCCTTTCTATTGTTGGAAGGAACTTGCTGGCAACCAAAATTTGGCCGCCTATTTGTGATATGTAGTCGCCTCTTATACTAGTCATTATGACTGTGACCTCCAGAATTGTCTTACAACTGCATATTAGTTGCAGGGGCTCGACTTGGCCCACCTCGGAGATGGGCAGCTGAGTTTTTAAATAAACTCTGCCATATGAAAGCTTCGCTAAGTAGAAGCTCGATATCCTTCTCGGTCCAATCTCGAGTCGGTAGGGCCTGCAAGAACATCATGATTTCCTGGAAGTCCATCTTGACCAACTTAGAGGACCATTTTACAAGAAAAGCAGCGCAGACATATAAGTGGAATTCTGAAAAGCCTTGCTCCTCGGCCTACGCAACCTGTTAGAACGGGTCGGACAGGGACGGGAATAGTTACTAACCAGATAGGTATCCCACATACGAATTGTGTTTCGGACACTAATCTCTCTCATAAGAAGACAGTTCATCCATCGGAAGCTGAACTGGATAAACTCGACATTTTCATTCTCCAGGTGTTTCGCAAGGCCTTCGTCGATTCTAGCGGTAAGATCTCGGAGTGCGGCAACTTGCCTTTGTATTCCGGGTTGTGCGACAATGTAATGGTCCTGGATCCCATCAAGTAGCTTTGTTAAGCACCAGTACGAGTCGGCTTCTACGGCGTCCAGCACAGCCTTTGGTAGTTGGCCTGGATCCATGCCGCTCTCGATATTATTATCTGTTATATAGCTCCCTAAAAACACCTGCCAAAATGGCGTGACTAGGTCATTGATGCCCTGGACATAGCCGCTCGCGGGGTGCCGAATGGCCCATAGGTATAAGATTCGCTCTAGTGATCGTTGGGTCGCTTCATAGCCGTATAGCTCAATGTGTGGGTTCGTCCTGGGCACGTCAATGCTAATCTGATGCCAGATTGCTTCATCAAGGCCTCTTGCGCGGCCAGAGGTGTTTTGGCTGGCGCCCCCGCGTTCAAACGCTTGACGAACTCCGTCCAGATACTCTTTACGCTTCCGCTCGAGGGTTGCAACCCTTCTCTCACCACTAGTGGGCAGATAGCTAAGTAATAGCTGCCAAGTCATGGCGCGGACTTCTTCCGGTACCCCACCCCATGCTAGTGCTCTAAGATCTGTTAAAGGGATAGTTGTTGTTTGGAGGATTTTCTTGAATTTATTGATTTTCGTGACACGAGAGTTGATGGCGTCAATCTCCTTCGGTGTAGCATTAGCAGGAGTAGACGGGTGGTCAATGAGGTGTAAGGCATTCGCAGGGTCTATAGCAGTATGAGCAGGTGGTAAATTTCGCTTGAGCGAGGAGTAATGAACCTTTTAAAATATCTTTGTATTGCGGCCTCAGTATTTTTCCTTCACTCTTTTTCGGCATAGGGTATACAGGCGAAGGTCTTTCGATTGCTATGTCAGCACTGTTCGAGTACCGTCGATTCGAGAAGCCGAGTGAAGTCTCCAGGGCGGGCTGGCTTTGGGAGGCGAGGCCACTACCCTGTGTCGCTGCTGCTATACGGCGAGATCGCCGCTTCATGTTCGATAAACTAGGCAGCCCAAAGTCATCCCCATCGTCGTCTTCATAACCATACTCATCTTCACCTTCGGGATCTTCAACATTCCAATCCGAGTTCGTTGTCGATAGGAAACTAAAGTAAGACTTTAGGGGGGGAGAGGAAAGGGACGTGTTGGATTTGCGCGACGCGTGCGCAGGGCCAACATCGCTAGTCCTGGCTTTCTGAGAAGAGGAGGGGGGCGACTTCGATCGCGATGAGCCGGACACATTTCTAGATATTTGCGTAAGAGGTCGGCCATCAATGGATGGGAGGGGGCGGCTGGCCAATACAGCACCACGTACAAGCTGTCGAACTTGAGCATATCAGCGTGGGAGTATGCTGCGCCCACGACGAGATTCGGATCCCGGCCAGTTCGTTTCGGGGTTCCTTCTCGCGGGCCGCGCCAGAACGGTGACGAGGACCTGAAGACGGCAAGTTTAGCTGACGGGACGAATCAGATAGGCATGGTACGGGGTACGAGGAAAGAGAGGTCTCAACTAACTCGGATCTATCTGTTTGCACCAATAGGGCGTTCTCATTAGCAGCAGGTCGCATTTCAAATGACGGGTGGCAGCAGCAAAGAAGACGACTGAGACTGATACAGCAACATAGATGACGGATTCGCAGAGCTGCAGTCCATCGATGTCTTGTGTTCGTTGCACCTCGGACTCGAGAGTAATCGGCAATTAGACTTACCGACCTGGACCATCTCCTGGACCAAGTACGTCATCGTCAGTTGTTGCGATTCATCTCGGAAACGCTCTCTGAGAGAGAGCTGAGAGAGAGCTGAGAGAGCTGGAGACGGCATGCATACCTGCTGTTGTGGTGGCTTCTTGCCACCCCCCGAGGATGAGAACATGGTGATAGAACTAGAAAGCAAGGCTATAATGACATTCTGAGTTTGGGCTCATCTCACAATTGCTGGGTGCAGTAGTTGGGAAGTTGGTTGAGCCGACAGACAGATGTCTGTACCACCTGATGCATCCATCGACCCCCTGTAAACTCAACTTGCCCCTCTGTACGTATGTAGGTATGTACAGTAATATCAACTGGGTAGGTGCCACCTAACGGTCCTAACCTACAGAGGTACCTACATAATAGTCTGTGAGGAGCTCTAGACGCAAGCCACAAGTTGAACTACCTCTCCACGAATACCTAGGAACCTCTACGTGGCTATATATGCGTTATGCCTACATAATATTAACGCACCCTACGTAAGTTAATCTTGCCCTAGATAATGAGAATACAAATATAAACCAATTGTGAGCGATGGACTTAGAAGAATCATATCAAATTGGATATTTAATGTGCTTGCTTGTGCACGCAGTAGTTTGGTACCCATGTGGCTAGGTATGCACTGGTAGCGTTGGATAATAGGTATGTACCTAGGTAGGTACCTACCTAAGGTACCTAACATACCTTATGTAGACAGTTTCAGGCACGCGACTCGCAGGCGCGAGTCGATGTATCATCCTATTGGCTCAAAGTTTCTCTGTCGTCCATCTGCTAGCTCCATCTGCTCATTACCTCAGCACAACCTTCTCTGGAAGGCTACAATTTCTGTCTCCCATCAACTCATTCTTTCGGTTCCATCATTTCTACAACCATAGATATCACTTTCAGCAATCGTTCGGCTTTCTCACACGCTTGTATAGTTGCACGCGTGTTTTCCCCCTCCCGAACGCACATTTCGAGCAACTTTCGCAACTTGTACAGCCTGGGTTTGTCCCTGATTTAATCAACTTGAGTCTCTTCTCTAGTCACCGGACAGCATACCGACTTTAATCATGGCGGACCCCGAGAATTTCGAGGACGATCTATTCGCTGATCTGTTAGTACTTGAATTGCCACTCCAAATCTCCTAACCGCATGGCACATCCATCCCTCCGCGCCTTGTCTAACTACTACCATGTATCCAAGTATGTTTGCTAACATTCTCTCCCAGTTATGATGATAACGATGCTTCAGCCCCGAACGCACCCGCGACTGTATCCGCTCCAGCCCCGGCTCCAGCTGCAGCACCGGCCCCCGTCGTAGCTTCTATTCCTCTACCCGTAGTAGAAAAATTCCCAGAGCCTCAGGCTGAGCATGTATTCAACGAGGCCAGTCATGGTGCCGCGGAGAATGGTTATGGAGATGATTACCATGATGAGGCGTATGATGATGAAGATGATGTGGACTTCGATCTTGGCAACGGTCCTATTAGCAATGCCATGGCAGTACAAGCAAAACAGGAAGAGTCTCCTGGTCCTACATTCCATACTACGCGAGGACCGAGTTCCAAGGAGGATGGGTAAGTTCTTTCATTCGTATCTGTCTTCGTATACTGTATTTGTTGTCCATGAACACGGTCAATCGGGTAGGGTGCACGCGTACCAGATCAAATCCCGTTGGTTGCTTGAAGGGCTAGGCAGATGACTCCCAGGCGAGTTGAGCCGAGGAAGGGATGGTCCGGTACCCTAGAGCACGCTGGAGGTAGCGTTGGGCATGAAGGGCATCTTTGCATCACCCAGCTAGTGCCATGAAGAGGAGATCGAGGTATTAGGGTTTTACCAGATCAGTCGTTATTCAAGTGCTGGCCAGGGGACGGCACCATTGTCCTGGCTCAAGGTGCATCTCAAAAGACAAGACAAGAGGGGATAGATGACGGAATGATTCACACTGCTGCCTGAAAGAACCAAACGATATAATGCGACCATAGCCAGTGCGAGAGCACTCTACTGCCTTTTATAGCCATTCGTCAAGATAGGCTCATAGAGCTCGACAAGGAACACCTCTCTGAAGCTGTAACAAGAAGACTGGCAGCGAATAGCGCTCGAGTTAGATGACCTAGCTTGGCGATAGCAAAGACGAGAGCAGAAAAATCGACAATCGTTTCGGCCATCCTTCGCTGTTCCCCATGTCCACTTGAGGAGTGCTAGCTACTGTGGCCCACCCACTGGGGTATAGCTATTGGTTCGCGTGCTCTCACAAATGAACTGCACAATATCGCACCTACATTCCCCTTCACACTGCCGTCGCTATTCATCCTCTCTAGCAACAGGGCTATTTTGAAAGGGGACGCTTAAAGCTTGAGTCTAAGATTCTGGTTTCGTCTTTTCGTATCCGCATCGGTGTCGGCCCAAAAAACTCCAATTTGTAACGACATGGGGTCTACTCGAATAAAAATACCAGGGTCTCGCGGCTGGACGCGTAGATGGTCATTATACAAGCTCCAATGGAGATGCGGAGTTGTACTTGGCCTTGTGATGCTATGAGCCCAGCATGCTCGAGTGCCAAATTATGCCTACCCAAACTACCTAACAGTCCCGTTGATCCTATACTTTGCTGCATTTTATGGTTGGGTGGATTTGTAGCGTAGACTAACAGGGGACTTTCACAGAAAAATGTTTATCGGAGGATTGAACTGGGAAACAACCGATCGTAAGGAATCACCTGCAAACTCTAGTCCTCTATATCTGAGTACCTAGCTGATCTCTGTAACCATATAGAATCACTTCGCGACTACTTTTCACAATTTGGTGAGGTTACTGAATGCACTGTCATGAGAGACGGTGCAACAGGCCGCTCTCGAGGGTTCGGCTTTCTCACATTCAAAGACCCAAAGACGGTGAACATTGTTATGGTCAAGGAGCACTTTCTTGATGGGAAACTGGTATGTGATGGTGCCAAAAAAATAAAGAAAGCATAACCTTGGTCACTAACGGTCATACAGATCGACCCCAAACGGGCCATTCCACGAGATGAGCAAGAAAAGACATCAAAGATATTCGTTGGTGGTGTAAGCCAAGATACAACAGAGAACGAATTTAAAGATTATTTTGCGCAGTTTGGACGTGTTGTCGATGCCACTCTGATGATGGACAAAGACACCGGTCGGCCTCGTGGTTTTGGATTTGTCACTTTCGAAAATGAAGTCGGCGTCGAGGCGTGCTTGAGCACACACCTTGAAATCCACGGTAAGGCTATTGAGGTTAAAAAGGCACAACCCAGAGGTAATATGCGCGAGGAGGAGGAGGCTTCAAGACGTGGTAAATTTAAAAAGGGCGGCATGGACGATCAGGGCAGCAACCAAAACCAAATGGGAAACCAGATGAGCCAGGGAGGCATGACACCACAGGTCATGGCTCAATACATGCAAAGGATGCAGCAGTATATGGCCATAATGCAACAGCAGGCAGCGATGAACCGAGGAATGGGCATGAACCCTGCCATGATGCAAATGCTCCAGATGCAGCAGATGCAGCAAATGCAACAAGAGATGGCTCAACGTCGAGGCGCCAGCGCACAGAATATGGCGGCGATGAATCAAGCTATGATGCAACAGATGCAAAATCAGATGATGGGCAATGCCAGCCCAGGGCAAAGTCAGGGCCAGGGTAGCGATGAGCAGCAGAACTACGGCGATTTCAACCAACAGCAAGGATTCAATCAACGCGGCGGTGGGGGGAGACGTGGCGGCCGAGGTGCATACAACCAAGGCTATGGCAATGCTGGTGGCGGTGGCGGTGGCGGCAGCAATGCGGGCGATGCAACATCTTGGGAGGGCATGTATGACGATGTCCCGCAGCCTAATTACAACCAGGGAGGTGGACGTGGTGGTTTTCGAAACCGAGGTGGTTACCAGCAAAGTCAATCCCCCGCGGACCCCAACCATGCACCCCCGGCCAACGCTCCTACCGGCCCCAAGAACGCAGGCAAACCTGGTGCCAATTATCGTGGCGGCGGCAGAGGAAGCAGCCGTGGCTTTCACCCTTACGGTCGCTAGCCGCACTACAGTGGAACACCTCGTACCCATTACACTCTTGATAAAAGAGTAGAAAGCTAGTAACCTTCACATGAAGCCTAGTATCCCACTGTCTTTATCGCGGATACAGCACATTCACATTGTCGACAGAAGGAGATGATGCCCCCAGTTGTGGACGTTATCATTCCTGTGGCCACAACACTTGTATAGGCAAGAAACTTTTGCAAATGGCGGCAACTTTGCCCATTTGCTGTACTTATAGTATTTTTTATGCCCGCGCGCATAATACGGCTAGACGTGTCATCTCACGCAAAAGGGAAAAGAAAAGCGAAAAGAGGAGGCAGAGCCACGAAGACTATGGAAAGGAATAGGCTCCCTTCCCAGCCCTCAAACGGTGATCTCTATCGTCTTGCGATCTTCTGGCAGCCCGCTATGGAAAAGACGGCGGGGAGCTTGCCGCGCGCAATGCTTGGGTGGTAATTCAGATTAACTACGCAGGTAAACCAGGACAAGCATATAGCAAAAGAAACCACTAATTGCCTTGACGTGCCTCGTAACCGTCCCTTTTTTTTGGGCTGTGCTGTGGTGACTGTCTACTTTATCTCATACATCACGTAGACCTGGACAATAATCTCAATTAATTGAAGAGGCGAATAGAACGCTGTCTAGCAGAGCGTATCATAGCTTCGAAACCCCAATTACTCCCATTCTAACCGAGGGTAATTAAGCAAGTCTTCATGCAATCGACTAGAGTTAAAATGAAGCCTCTCTGTACTTGAACAAATAAAATGACTGCTCTGGTTACTAATCCCATCTATCGCTATGCTATAAACATCAATGCTTCTCAACCTCCATCCTGCATACAAGGTACATTCCTAGGTACTATTACATGATACTCCCCTATTGCAGCCCCTTTGGTTTTTCTTACTCGTGCAGGAAAACTTAAGACTAGTCCCTGAAAAGTTTCGTGAAGCCTTCAGCTGGCGGCTGCAGCCAATTCCGCTCATCGTACGTGGTGCCTTCTCCTTCAATGACATGGAACGTATAGATAATGCGGCCCTTCTGACTCGTGTTCCTCTCGCTCTTATGCAGCAGGTTTCCATGTATGAGGACCAGCGACCCAGCCTTGACCTCGCCCAGCACATACCCGTCGTCCTCGCCGCCGCCGCCGCCGCCACCGCCTTCCGCCCCGTACTCCCCGCCGACGGGGAACTGCGGCCCCGCATTGTCTATAAACTCGGTCCCCGCCTCGCCGTCCGCGGCGCGCCGCACGAAGCGCTGGCGCACGGGGGCCCAGCGGTGGCTGCCGGGCAGGAAGCTCAGGCACCCGTTCGCGGCGGTGGCGTCCTCGAGGGCGTACCAGAAGCCGACGGCGCTGGGCGGGTCCGTGTACAGGAAGGTGCTGTCCTGGTGCGGCGGCACGGCGCCGCCGATCTCGGGCTGCTTGCAGATCACCATGGACTGCAGACACCTCGGGTCCCTGAATCCCAGGGCGCGGGCGACGCTGCCCGGATACGACTCCTCGCTCCCCTCCGCCGGGTCGAGCAGCGCGGCGAAGGGGGGCGACAGCGCGTGCAGGTAGTGCCCGATCTTGTTGATGGCGCGCGCCTTGGGCTTGAGGAGGGCGCCTGTGGGGGAGAAGGCGTCCTCCTCGAAGAAGAAGCGCACTTTGTCGCCCGAGGACAGGAAGTAGTCGTCGCCGACGTGGTCGGACTTCTCGCCTGTGCTGAACTTGGTTAGGGGGTGGTCTGAGAGCGGGAAGTTGGCTAGCAGCGAGTGCGTCTCGGCTAGGAGCGCTTCTACGGTTGATGGGGGCAGCGCGCCGGGGATTATGAGGTAGCCGTCGCGCTCGAAGGCTGCGAGCTGCGAGGGCGTGAGCCCGCTTGTGAGGGCTGATTCTGAGGACATTTTGGAGAGTGGATTTCGAGGATGGGGTATGAAGACGTTTCTGTAAATAGTGTCTTAAAATGAGACTTAAGTGTTCACTATCATAGGGTATACAAGATGCTATCTACTTAGTCTAGATAGAATTGTCTTGCATTTAGATATCCGCCGGTAGACGGCGGCATACATAGATTGACTGATGGTGGGGGTCAACCACATGTTAAATGCTAGACCTAGACTAGATAGAAGCCGATGATACTCATCTTCTAGATACCCGAATACTGTAGGTTGGTAGGTAGCTGAAAGAGGGGCATGAGGGATGAGGGGCACACAGTGTGCGCCTGTAGCTATAGCTCGAATATATACCGTAGACTTCGGGCAGAGCTAATACCGACATAGTGTACCTGGTAGCTCAACAGCTATCCAGGGTGCCTAAGGGGCAACAAGCATCAAGGACCTTTAGCCGTTATTTCATTGCGTCTCATTTAACATTCAACACCACCTCGGTTTCTGCGAAACATTTCACGTTATTCTACTTTTCGGACATTTCCAATTACCGCTTACCCGTTAACATGAGTGAGGAAGAGTCGGTGCTGTACGACGAGCGGATCTGGCTAGATGGGTGCTGGGATTTTTTCCACCACGGTCATGCCGGCGCCATGTTGCAGGCCCGGCAACTCGGCAGCGAGCTGTACGTCGGTGTACACTCGGATGAGGATATTCTGAGCAACAAAGGTCCAACCGTCATGGACCTAGACGAGCGGTACGAAACATGACATGATTTGGCATATTACATCTACATCATACCATGTATCCCTCACAACCCTATAACTCAAGATGATTAACAGGCTAATGCCGCTACAAGTCTCGCCGCAGTAGACGCCTGCCGCTGGGTCACAAAATCTGTGCCAGATGCCCCGTATGTGACCGAGCTGCCTTTCATCGGCAAGTACAACTGCAGATACGTGGTGCACGGTGACGACATCACGTCAGATAGCAACGGGGAGGACTGTTACCGCTTCGTGAAGCAGGCCGGTCGCTTTAAGGTCGTTAAGCGGACGCCGAGCATTTCTACAACGGACCTCGTAGGTCGCATGCTGCTATGCACCAAGACACACTTCATCACGTCGCTGAGGAAGATGCTTGCGGGACAGGAGGGCAATGGCACCGAGGAGGAGAGGAAGGCGGAGGGAGAGGCCATGATGACGCGTATTCGCCAGTATGCAACCGATGAAGGTGGAAGCGATCCTGGTGTTGACGTCTTCTTCTGGACTGCTTCTGATGCCGCCAAGGCCCAGGATACGAAAGAGGAAATGGGCACTTTCCATCAGCTCCTTAAAGGGAAGGGAGTCAAGCCGGGTCAGAGAGTCGTGTATGTTGACGGGGGCTTCGATCTCTTCTCCAGTGGGCACATTGAGTTTCTACACCAGGTTGTCTTGGCAGAGGAAGAGCTAGCAAAGGCTGAGGGATGGCATTCTAAGCAAGCTGTGGACGAACGTTTGGGGAAAGGCGCAGACTACGGACCCGTATTTGTGGTGGCTGGTGTGCATGATGACCGAGTCATCAATCATTGGAAGGGAATCAATTACCCTATCATGAACATCTACGAGCGCGGGCTCTGCGTCCTCCAGTGCCGGGTAAGTATTATAAACCCTGTCTCCCTTTAACCTGCCTAATGCGGGGCTCGCGATACTAAAATAAACGTTGTATACAGTATGTCAACGCAGTCATCTTCGGCGCCCCTTTTACTCCCACCAAGTCATATCTCACGACGCTACCCTGGGGCACACCAGATGCCGTCTACCACGGCCCAACGGCCTTCATGCCACTGTCATACGACCCCTACACTGCGCCCAAAGAGATGGGAATCTTCCGAGAGATCGCGGTGCATAAGTTCCAGGACGTCAATGCTGGGTCTATCGTACAGCGCATCTTGAAGAGCCGGGATCTCTACGAGGAGCGGCAGCGGAAGAAGGGCGTCAAGGCGGTTGGCGAGGCCTCTCAGCGAGAAAGAGAGATACTTGAAGAGGAGCAGCGCCTCAAGGAAGAGAAAAGGGGTGTCTCACAAGCTTAGTCAAGATTCTATATCTATCTTAGTTTGTGCCTGCCGGAAAAAGGGGATACTGGTTATAGTGGCTTCTCATAGATGCGATAACTCGCATATCTGTTTTAAGGTATAGGGGTAACCAGCATAGACCTATTATAGATAGACTTACATATGGTCGCATGCACGGCAGCGATGTGCCCGACATTCCGAGTGTCTCCAAATACCTTACATGTTGCATTCGGAACGACAAAGCAGCAGCATGTCTCACGTGTGATGGTATAGCCCGGCCAATTGTGACTCGGTCGGTATATTTTATTGAGTAACACGAACCAGACAATGGAGTAAACATTCAGCTTCGTTATTCTTTAGCTTAGTCAGATCCATACTAAATCTAGATACTCTGCTATGTATAGCGAAAATACTGCAGCATAAGCCGCTTTTGGATCGTTACCTATTTTGAAAAGAAAGAAAAAAGCACTGGCATTGCTGTGAGGGGTATAACCAATGACTATCTAGATGATAAGCATGAGCCCTTCAAAAAGAGAGTCGTCTGTGAGGCTATACCTATGAATTTTTCTGCCGGCCAAGCACTACGATCCAACAATGATTAGATGTATTAATGAATAGCACAGTAGAGATGTAATCTAGAACAGTCGTAGATATTAATCCATCAATTCATAGAATCGAAATGGACCTGCGTATATGCTTTGTAAGAACGGCCTACGCCCGACTCGCCCCTTTAATTAAGGAGATCGTCCCACACCTCATTCTCATTCATCACGTGGACTTTCGCCATCTCCGAATTCTGCCAGGATAATTTTATCGTGAGATTCGTTTGTATTGTTTTATCGTTCAAGCCTTGGTCATGCAATTATCCTGCTGTTTAGATCTTCAACATCGGAGACTGTGTTGAGTAGCTCCACCTTCGACTTAGGGCATGCATTCATTGTACATATAACAGCAGCTTAGATGTAGACCCAATATTTGTTTATAGTTCAGGCTGGGTTCTGAGTCAGAGGTATGACAGCATCACTGACGAAGAGTATCGCGGTGACCAAGACACATAAAATCACAAGTTAAATCAGCAATTTAAACGTTACCCGACAATCTGGGAGATCCAGCCGGACAAGACGAAAACTATCAAGTAGATACCTAAAATAAACCAAGCTGCATCGTGTTGTTGCGAGGTCGGTAATACTTGCACCAACCAGTCAGACCGTCACGGACGGGTAGGAAGCATTGACCAGGTGGGCCAGCCCGGTCGGTTTAGGCGAACGAGGGGTACCGGCATCCCCTGTCGACAACAAAGCTCGGGCCAAAGCTTCTGGAACAGGCAAAGAAGGCTGTAGATCACGACACTGCAGGCACCAGCACAGTCATCATTTCGAGTGGAGCAGATATCTATTTTTCGTCCAACAGCTGGAGGACACAGCACACATCATCGTCATGTCTTCGACAGCCTTTGGCGAAGATACCTTGCCCGAGCCAGTCAAGGGGGTTCAGGGGGCAAAGCGGGCAAAGCTAGCTCGCAGAATAATAAACAAAGCAAATTAAATGATCATTCGTGACTTGTCGCGGAAGCGGAGACTTATCATACCTATCTATTCATCTAGCTGCCGGAATTGCTGTCTCGGGCAATTTAGGATACCTAATTCTAGGACGCTAGCCACGCTGTACGCGGGATTAGGTAATCAAAGAAACCCGCCAGGCAGGGTAGCTGCAGGCAGCTTGGATAACAGACTGGACCGTGCGCCCTTCTGGAAGGCGCAAAGAAGCCTTGGGGTTGCTTGGGGCCTGCTGGGGGGATGGCAGCTTGGCCGGCCCCCACTGCCTGGCCTGGTTAGCGCTGCCTCTTCTCCAATTACGTGCTGTCTCAAGACGCCATGACCAAGCCAAGTCGCCCAGTAGTGAGCTTAGATGGGTACCAAAGAGGAACAGGCATTGTCGAATCCCCTCCTTCTTTAGGGAACTTTTCGTGCAATCGCCGTTCGTCACTCTTTGCCACGGCACCACCAATCTTAACTGGTAGACTATTGCGTACAGTAGATACATACATACATACATACATACTACACTGCACTGGAGCATCACACATCAACACGCCTTCTTAAAAGCATATGAAAGAACTGCTTTCATTCCGTTGACATTGCAGGTGGTTTTTCTGTCTGTCTCTATTCCTCCTCCTAGGACCTAAGTATTACTCCGGCACTTTGGGTATTAACCCCTCCACTCACTCTAGATCCGATCCGTCGTCATCGCCGCTTGTTTATTACATAGCTGCAAAGATATAGTGTGGTACCTCGGCGGACTGATAAACCTTACCCAGTCTCCCCTCTTATCATCACTACCTACCTACCTGCTTGCCTGTCTGTCTGCCTCTGGTATTCTCAGCCAGCATCGACTGCTCATACCTATTCATCAATCAATCATATTTCCAGGATTTCTGCAGCCACGATCCCACGAGCTGCATGGAATATCTTTGTCTTGCCCTGCCACCACGACCACCACGACTCCGTACCTAGGACCCTGTAGGGACCTGAGATTCAAGCTCCCCCTCACCTCTTGTAGCTCGAGTAGGGAAGCTTTTCAATCAATCACACAGCCAAGTAAGCAACCACTCTACATTTCCGGCAGGTACTCGTTCATTCGCCTTCCGCTTTGGCCCACTTGCCTTGCTCTGCATCTATTTCTATCGTGTCCCAAAGTCCAGTCTCCCGTTTCCCGTCCTCAGGTCCCTTTACTCAATGATCCACCCACCTGCCTACAATACGGCATCTAGACTATATAGACCATCTCGTACCTTTGCAGGTATTATTTCCTTCACAAGCTCATTCATTACGATTTCATTTCTCTCTTTCTTGAGTCACATTTGGGGTTTGCGGCAACAGGCTCCCATTGCGCCCCTCTCCTGCGAGACCAACCCGCTCTAAGCCTCGCTGGCCCTGTCGCCGGGTCCTCCCTTAGCTGCCCTCTTTTGACGCCGGGTTATCTCCTGTTACATGACCCCCAGGCCGTGTACCACGTCTTTGGCTAACCCGAGTGGAGTAAGCTATTATTACCAGTCAAGGCTACCCGCCTATGCTGTACAGCATCGTAACCTTGCTCGTCTAGGGGAAGTACGTTGGATCCCCATTTCGGCGGACATTTGCTACTTGGTTTTTTTTCAGCTACCTATTTTCTCTCGATCACTCCTGTCATCTCCTCTACTAGTATCTCACAGCTGCATTGCATCGTCACCTCCATTTCAACAGACGTCGTGGAACGTGGACTAGTGATTCTAGCCTGCTTTGTTTTTTTCCCCCTAATTCTCGTCATAAATTTAAGCGCCATGTTTTCACCTAGTACTTACCAGAAAGAAATAGAAAATCTCGAGACTATTATTCACCTAAAAAAGCCCGGCGATATCCTACAATTCTGTTCCGATTACTTTCTCCGACGCCTAGCTGAAGAACGGATTGCCTACCAGATACATACTATATCACAACCACACAGTTTAGGTATCATGTCCGGTACAACCTTCACAAGCCCCTTCGCGGCGAATTCGAACCCGTTTGGTTCAGATGGGGCTAGGCTCCAGACCACGCCGCCTCCGCAGTTACTGAATGTTGTCGAGGAAGATGAGAATGATGTCATTACATCGCCTACCACAGGCTCGTTCGGTGGCCACCACCCTTTTCGTGTCCCATTCGGTGGTGACGGCCCCTCAGATGGGCCTCCATCAGCTGTGAGGACTCCCCCCAACCCAGATAGCTATCCGGCACAATACAACTTCGGCCGACGTACTTCCGTTTCAGCAGAATCGCTGAAGCCGGTGGCCGACGTCAATGACAATTGGTCTCCGCCCACATATCCCAAAACAGCGGACCAGCTCGACAGATTGCAAAGAGCTATCGAAGGAAACTTCTTGTTTAGTCATCTTGACGATGAACAAACTGCTCAGATTCTAGGCGCCTTGCAGGAAAAGCCTATCCCGGCAAAAGACATCAAGGTAGGTCACAATCCCCGCCGACACATGCCCGTATTTGAGCGTTAACAGTTGTGGTTTGTAGGTTGTCACACAAGGAGACGCGGGTGATTATTTCTATGTTGTAGAGAAAGGGTCTTTCGATGTCTATGTCAACGATAGCGGAGCTTTACAGCCAGGCCCGGATGGTATGGGTAAGAAGGTTGGCAGTGTCCAGTCTGGAGGTTCCTTCGGTGAACTAGCCCTCATGTACAACGCACCTCGAGCAGCGACTGTCGTCTCAGCCGAGGCGGCATGTACGCTATGGGCTCTCGACCGTGTGACATTCCGCCGCATCCTCATGGAGTCGACCTTTGCCCGGAGACGCTTGTATGAAAAGTTCCTCGAGGAGGTCCCCCTACTCTCCTCGCTCACCCCATACGAACGGTCCAAAATTGCGGATGCTCTTGAAACACAGAAATACCCAGCTGGAACGACGATTATCAAGCAGGGCGATATTGGAGAATCGTTCTATCTTGTCGAGAGCGGAGAAGCTGACGCTTTCAAAGACGGAGAGTCCCAGTCGGTTAAGCACTATGGGAAGGGCGATTTCTTTGGCGAACTCGCGCTCTTGAACGATGCGCCACGAGCGGCAAGCGTTGTCAGCTCTTCAGAGATCAAGGTGGCTACGTTGGGCAAAAGTGCATTTGCTAGACTGCTAGGCCCAGTTGAGGGGATCATGCGAAGAACGAGGTATGTTGGGGTGGAGTCTGGGGTAGAGGATGTTGACCCTCTCCATGCATCTTAGAGTATTCGTTGTATTTTTTTGCCTACTTTTTAGACTTGAGGTTGGGCCGAGACTAGGGCGGGCGGCAATGGTCAAATAATGACAAGCCGATGCCATTATCAGGTTCTAGGTGGCGTTGGGTGGGATTGCTCTCTTTTGTCGGCATGGAACAAGGATTCTGGAGCCGTGGTTATTGATACCGTAACAAGACATCACATATTTTTCTTGGGTGAATTTATTAGGCTCAACTTTCCATATAATCAAAGTAAATTGGTATCATCATCCTAAACGCCTCTATGACCGAAATGTGCGTAGCTATGTCTATCAGCGCAGTGCCAAAAAAAAAAAAGGATAGCCCCGAGGTTTTCAGAACCCCATTCCAATCAATATAATACAAGCAAGCCCGGACCACGCACGCGCCCTCTACGCGCCTCCCCGCTGCCTCTCGAGAACCTGCAACCTCAAGGCCTCGGTGGCGACCTCGGTCTCCAGCACGCGGCCGACGCCCCGCCTCCACGCGTCCTCGAGCGCGCGCAGCTCCTCGCCGACGTCGTCCTGCAGGCGGCGGCGGGCGATGTTGACGACGTCGACGTCGCGCCGCGCGGCGGCAAGATCGCGCTCCAGCTGCGCGAGCACGGCCTCGGCGTGCCAGTTGCCCACCAGCCAGGCGGTCTTGCCGTAGGCGTCGAGCAGGCGGAGGTGGGTTTCGCGGGCGCGGAGGTAGGTGTGGGTTGCGTAGGCTTGGGTTAGGGGGCCGCGAGGGCGGACGGGGGGAGGGAGGGGGGGGGAGGGTCCTGCGCTTCGTACCGCGTCAGGTCGATTCCTGCTAGGGGCTCCTTGCGGGATATCCGGGCTAGCTCGCTGGCGAGGAGGGGGGTGAAGGTTGGGGGGGGGAGAGGGGGGAGGGTGCGTTGCGTGGTGGAAGGGAGCTCGGCGGTTATTTGCGCTTCGGCGGCTGCGCGCTCGGTTGGGGTTGGGTCTTGGTCGATGTCTGGGGCGGGTTAGTTTTCTTGCTCTGATGAGGTTTGCCTAGGAGGGAGGTGGATTGGGTGTTGAGCTGAGGGGAGAGGGAGTGGGTGGAAGGATAGGGAGATATGGGAAGTACGTCGTCGGTGGTGACGAGATGGGTGGATGGTGGTTTGTTTGGATTTTGCCTGCTTACATGGGAGAGACTCGTGCACCGTGGTGCGGATTGAGGATGCCATTGTGTCTGACCTCGGGAGATATATGTGCTCGCTTCCTATCTACAATTGTGCGGTGGGTTTGAGCGGCGTTTTGGCTTGGCGGATTGGGGTATCGTAGAGATTGTGGTGTTGAGGTTGTATTTGGTGATCAGATGCTCGACTTCTTGGTGGTTACGAGATGGCGCGCGTGAAGTTGCTGCCGTTGCGATCCTACCCCAAATTTCCTTATCGTTATCGTTATCGCATAGGTGCTAGGTAGGCATTTGGTAGGATCCTACAGAGTAGGTACCTAATTAAGGAGCTCAAAGCTAGGGGCAAATATAGGACCTACCGCGCGCTGTGACATATAGCCCTCTCTATGCGTAGGTAGGCGTCATCTGCTTTCATAGTCTCCTGTATGTTCATGTGTCTCAGTCTTACAACCAACGGTCCTCTGACGTACAGAGTAACCACAAAATGGTACCCTCAGTAACAAGCCATGTTACCTGGGAGGCATTCATTTAATATTTAGAATTATACCATTCTTCAGATATTTTCTCTTGGTCCTGACCAGGGTCTACGGCCACTATAACTACCTCGTCCTCCGTGACATCCGAATAAAGAAACCTTTGACTACCTGTTTAACCTATCACTACGCTGTAATACTCAGATGCAAACGTGGATAATTCCAATGCGATATATTGCTTGAGAGACGCCATGCCGGACATTGATAGCGAGAAGAAGGCCGGTCCTTCGCCATTGGTCCCAGATCACCATAAGAACAGGACTTCTAGGCAGACTAGACTCACTGTCTGGCTATCTGTCATTCTATTTGCATCGACATTGCTATTATTAGCTATAACCTCGCCGCATAGTATAAGGGATAGGTTAACGCTATGGCCGGTTGATAAGACACCTACCCAGGGCTGGGTCTCATCTGAAGTTGAAGGGGATGAGTATCTTTTAGGAGTGGGAAAGGCTGATATCACCGGGTACGTTGCTGATGAACTATTCGTATCAGTCTCGTTTCAATTTAGCTGACATGTATCTTTCAGCCCTGTTGTGGAGATCAACTTGATGGGCTATGCCGACCCAGACCAGATCGGCACGGGTCTAAGGCAGCGATTGTATGCACGTGCATTCATCGTTGCAGATCCTTCCCGTCCTGCAGACAGATTCATCTACCTTGTTTTGGACACCCAATCTGGCGATACCGCAGTCCGCTATGGTATCTTATCCGGAATCAAAGCCCTAGGTCCCGAGTATGCGAACTTCGGCCATCACAATCTAGCCGTGACAGGTACTCACTCACACTCAGGGCCTGGGGCCTGGCTAAACTATTTACTACCCCAGATCACTAGCAAAGGGTTCGATAAACAAAGTTACCAGGCTATCGTGGATGGTGCCGTCTTATCCGTCAAGAAGGCTCACGAAAGCCTAGCCTTAGGCCGTCTTAGTGTTGGCTCAACGAAAGTCTTTGGTGCGAACATCAACCGAAGCTTATTCGCCTACCTCGCAAACCCCGAAGAGGAACGGGCAAGGTACAATGTCAGCTCTGAAGACGATGGTTCTGTGGAAAAAGACTTAACTCTGCTCAAGTTCCAGAGATTGTCTGATGGAAAAAACATCGGAGTCTTAACGTGGTTTCCTACCCATGGCACTTCGGTGCTTGGTAATAACACTCTCATCTCTGGTGATAACAAGGGCGTGGCTGCGTACCTATTCGAGAAGAGTGTTTTGGGTGAGGATACTGCTGCTGATGGATTCGTAGCCGGCTTCTCGCAGGCGAATGTTGGCGACACGAGCCCCAATGTCCTAGGAGCTTGGTGTGAGGATGGCACGGGTCAGATGTGCAGTTTTGAAAATAGCACATGCAGTGATGGCAGATCTCAGAAATGCCACGCCCGCGGACCCTTCTTCAGAGCCGACGACGAGGGGACTTCCTCTTGTTTCGAGATCGGCAAACGTCAATTCGAACCTGCGAAAGCGTTGTATGATGAACTAAAGGACGCCTCAACCCCTATTCATGGGAAATGGGTCAAGTCGTTTCACACATTCCACAATATGTCGAGCTACCAGTTCGAACTCCCGAACGGAACGCTGGTCACTACGTGTCCTGCGGCCTTGGGATACTCCTTCGCCGCCGGAACGTCGGATGGCCCAGGCGCATTCGACTTTACCCAGCACAACGGCAACCCCAACACGACATCGCCTGTATGGAAGGTCGTGTCTAACATCCTAAAGGCGCCATCGAAGGAGCAAGTTGCATGCCACGGCCTGAAGCCTATCCTTCTCGACGTGGGTGAAGTCTCTACGCCCTATGAGTGGACACCCAACATCGTTGACGTCCAGGCTTTCCGCGTCGGCCAGCTGGTTATCATCGTGAGCCCAGGCGAGGCCACGACGATGGCCGGCCGGAGATGGAAGAACGCCGTGGCGGAGGAGGTTGAGGCGCAGTTCGCTAGTGAAGAAGACTCTGAGCCCCCCGTTGTTGTATTAGGCGGGCCGGCGAATAGTTATACGCATTATATCACTACGGAGGAAGAATATAGGTAAGCAGCCCCTTCAGACATATCGGTTAGGAGCACGTTTGATCAGATGTGATCTACTTAATATCTTTTCAAAATTGTAAGTAACTTATAGGGCCAGCGCTAACACATTTATCACACAATAGCATCCAGCGGTACGAGGGCGCAAGCACGCTCTACGGACCCCATACCCTAGCAGCGTATATACACGTCACTCTATCCTGGGTCTCGTCCCTCGGCTCATCGTCTACCACGCAACCGCCGCAGGGCCCTGAGCCCCCGAACAACAGCAACCGCAGCCTGAGCTTCATTCCGTCCGTGATCCGCGACGCGGCGCCCTTCTTCAAGGACTTTGGCGATGTCCTGCAGGACGTCACGAGTGGATCATACCAGGTCGGCGAGCCGGTTACGGTTACCTTCGTAGGCGCGAACCCACGGAACAACCTACGACTCGGGGGCAGCTACGCTTTCGTAGAGAAACTAGTCTCCTCCTCCTCTACTTCTTCTATTGCGGAGACGGAAGCGGAGACGCCAGAGTGGCAAGTCGTCCGCGACGACAGCGACTGGCACCTCGTCTTCCGCTGGCGCCGCGTCAGCGAGCTACTGGCTACCAGCGAGGTCACCGTCACGTGGGAGACGGCCGATCCCTGGGCCGAACCCGGGACCTACCGGATTCGATATTCCGGGGACGCGAAGAGTCTAGGAGGGACCATCACCCCATTTGAGGGTGTCAGCGGCACTTTTGAGCTTGTAGATTAGTATTAGTGGAAGATGGAAGAGAGGGCTAGGAATTCTCCCTTGTAGAATGTGTATTGAAGGTCTGGAATCGGTTTTGTTTAATATTGTTATTATCGCGGTGGATATACGAACGCCGGTGAGGCATTAATAGCTAGGGCTGAAGGGATATCTACATCTTGCCAGTGTTCGGGCTTAATGAGTATAGATTGTAGGAATACTGTGTGCAAGGACATGGGCACGGATTTCATCGTTTGTATGAATAATGAGATAGGAGTGAAAACTTTGAAGGGAAGCAACCTATCCGTCTTCATGTTCCTCACGTACAGCGTAAATCGCGAGAGTGAGAATATACGGCACGTCACGGCGCGGTAAAGCAATGCATGTCAAAAGTGAATGCACGATGAATTAAGAATTTTCCTAGTACATGTCGATATCAAGCTTTTCACTGTTGCATACTAGATATAACTACGTCTCAGCTACGAACTAGATGCAGGTACTCGCAAATTTTATTTAAGCTACATTGATTCTATAGGATAGGTTTAAGTGAATACCATGCTAGATTTCAATGACTATAGTCTAGGTAGGCAGAAGTCAGTAAGTAGACCCGATAGTCTCGCGAACTTCGCGGGATTAAGAACCGGCCGCATCTAAGAACGGGCTTAGATAAATAACCGTGATGTCGGGTTGACGAACGTGCGACAGCACAGAAAGAGGAGGCAGAGGTCTGTGTGTTGTTCAGCTATGGAGCAGACAGGGACAAGGGGAGAAGGGATATACGGTGAAGAACTTGTCATGGAAGCGGGAGTGAAGTTTAAATACGATTGGCCTTGGCAGATACTGGTATTTTAGAGGGGTGGTAAATAGTGGTAACAACCCGAGGAGTGCTAACGATTATCGTTTTCGTAAATTCTTTCTGTGACCGGTTCGTCGGTCACCATGAAGAAATGAGATGCATGAACCGTGTATATTTATATGCGCTCAATATGTGCAATCTTCCACGGCATCTCAGAAGCGAAGTGAAATCCTCCCCATGTAGATGGATAGTGTCTCGGACTAGTACGTAGCACGGCAGTACACCGGGCAGATCCGCCATGGAGCAAACCAGATCGTCAGACACGACAGATAAGCTCTCCCTTCGTGTTACTCTCCCTTGCTCCGGGTAGAGGGGCATAAGCATTGTAGCACTATGCTGATCCCTGTCTCTCTGCGAACCATGTATCTACAGACAGCAGTGATTTGTGCCATGATCCGCGGGTGCAGAACCATAAACTCTACTGTTGTACTGTACCTCTTCAAACAAGGGGAGTAGACTTATAAATAATGGAGAATTAGGTAGGTAGGTATTATTAAGTAGTTCATTTATCATATACAAGAAGAGACGCGATATTATGGCGTCAAGATCGGATCTTCTAACTATCTAGGTAATGCTAGCTAGAAATGATGCGCTCGCTCGGTATAAAGCTGTTTATCGTGAAGATAATACATCAAACGAGACGCTAATGTAGCACAATGCAATGCAATGCAACAAGGGAACTATAATAACAACAAGGCCAATGCTTATGCCGTGTTGATGAGAGTGTGATAGTCTGCTGCAGCTTGATTAGTAGTTGGAGAGTGAGACGAATGTCTGCACTACGCCCCGGAAGAGTGTGTGAGAGGGAGGTCCTCAGACAGGCCGAACCCTGGTGGTTCTTTCGGGGACCGTCGGGGATTTCCGGTCCGAAACGAACGGGTCGCGAAAATTGGCTGATGATGTTGGAGTGGCTGGGAGGGCCCGGTGGGATGCGATAGCCAGGCTGACGGATTATGGGTATCAAATGGAGACGTCATAGCCATAGGTTCGGAGCGAGTTGAAAACAAATCACCATATAGGCAAGAACCGGCGTGAGATTCCGTAGAATAGAAAGTGGAAGACTGGGACAAGAACAAGCAACGCAAAAAACCAAGCCTATGACGGCAACGCCAACAGCGAGAAGTGGCCGCCCACCACGGGGCGCGCGGTGAACTGGATGCCAGGCGGGTAGTCGCCCGTGACGCAGTCGTAGAGGTCAGTGAAGGCCCTGTTGGTCGGCGTGACGCTGATCCAGTTAGCGATGCGCGAGATGATTTCGTCGCGGGTGCTCTCGGAGGCGATGGCCGCCACCCAGAGCTGCCAATCCGTCTTCGAGTACGTGTGGCGCGTGTCCAGCGGCACGCAGTATTGCAGCTCTACGCTGGGGTAGAAGTTGCTCTGCATGTCGTAGACGTACTTGGGCACGAAGTCGTAGTCGAAGCCCAGCAGCGAGTTGGAGTACAGGTTGTACAGCAGGCCGGACGTGTTGGTGGCGCCGTACGCTAGGGTCGTGTGTGGGAGTGTCGTGTCGTTGTAGATGCCGAAAGTCTGCCACTGGTTGATGTACGAAGTTGCCGTGCTCAGGTACTTGGTTGCGTCGTCTGCGTGGCCGGTGATGTTGGAGATGTCAGCCATGGCGCGCAGTCCAATGATACCTTTAATCGCCAGGTTGGTCTGGTTGGCTAGCGAGCCTGCAAAATCATCCGTCGAGATCTGATCGGCTGGGATCAAAGCCTCGTCGATGAGATAACCAGCCCACTGAGTGAGGATATTGTAATGTTGCTTGAGATATGCGGTATCCTTGGTCCGCTGGTAATAGGCGAGAACCATAATGATCATGTTGCCACACTCTTCGAGTGGTTGAGGTTCGTCCGTGCCGTCTGGATACCCCTGAGCCAGAGGGAAAGTGCCAAGATCATGAATGGCATTTGTGTTGGGGTAGTGGCCGTTCTCTTGGTTCAGGAACAACGGCTTCAGGAGGTAATTGAGAAGTTTCGGGTTTGTGTACAAGATGAGGGGTATCGCCGGGAAAATGACGTCCACGGTCTGAATATCACCGTCGGAACTAATTTCCTTTAAGAAAACCAAAGGGTCTGCGTTAGTTCCCGTGAACTGTAGAGCACCGAACGTCTGTCGGACACTGAGACTGGTGATGGTCAAGTAATCTTGACCAGCAGCAGCGATGGAGTCTGAGGCGACCTTGTTATCAAGGTCGGTGGCTAAGCCGGCTGCCGTTTTGAAGTCATTATAGAAGAAGGTAAGCTATGGTTTGTTAGCAATTACAGCCACCCTGAGCATGGAATTCGAATATTTGCTTACGGCATCAACACTAGATTTAAAGTAGTCTGTCCACAGAGATTTATAGGTCGTGAGAGTGCCATTAGCACCGTCTCCTAGTAACTGAACGGCATTTTCCTGGGTGAGGCCGATAGTGAAGAGAGTGTTGACTACACTCTTGGAAACTGATCCTAGGTTCTTAGAGAATCCGAACACGGGCCTTCAAAATAAATTAGCCAGACCCGGGAAAAAGTCACGATAGTCGTGACCTTGACTCACCAATTGTTATTCACAGCTCTGAAGTTGGTGTCTTTGGTGTTTGGCAATGTTCCGTTGTTCTTAAAGGTACCTCTTACGATAACATCGGAGCCGCTCTGGTAGGTGAGCTGCAAGACTTGTCAGGACTGGTATGGTAACATAATACTGTTTATCACGATCCGCAGCTAAAATGTGCACTTTGGACGACTTACACCTTTCGTATTAGCAGTAGACCAGTAGAAAGTACCCCAGTTAGGTAGCTGGTTCGTCTCCGAAATTTCGGTCTGGCTTTGTCGAGAGAACTCATGGTACGCAACTCCATTAGCCGTTCCGTAATCCCATTCAATCACGGCATTTAGATCACCCGACGCCCATTCTAAGATTGAATGGTAAGTACAAGGGCACACGCAGGCGAGGGAAGAGACGAGGCCTTTACTCACCACCAGATACGTCAGCATATAGCTGGACGTCATGTTTAGCGCCATCGAGGGAATAGACGCCCACGTCGAGATATGAGAAAGTGAGGGATTGTCTCCTGAGGTCGTTAGGTGTCACTGGTGAGAGAAAAGTGATATTCATCCCCACTTTGCCGCCGACATCCATGACGAAGTTGCTCCTTGTCGACGTATAGGAGAAGGCGGTCTGGTTCACGTTCTGAGAGTTGGATACGGCACCCATCCATTGGTACGCAGTCCCGTCAACTCGGATCATACCTGTCCAGGCGGTAATCTGTTGTCTGTAACAATATTAGGTTGAGTTTAGAGTGCCTCGGTAGGAATATGGAACGCACTGCCAAAACACCGGCCACTGGCCGGCAAGGTAGCCGCCGTTACCACCATCGCTTCCCGCATTCAACCAAGTGTTCAGGTAGGGTGCTTTCACAGCAAGAGGTATCGCAGGTGGTCTGGCAGGAGAGAATGTTGATGTTCCCAAGGCGAGACCCCCGAAGAAGAAAACGCCAGTTAGGGCGTCCTTAAGCCCCATATTGATAGGTGTATATAGACTTGGATAATGAAGAGGTAATGGAATTGCACAGGTACTGGGCAAGATGTCCGAGTTTAATACCTTGAATACCGTATAGGTAGGTATATACAAGTAATGAGTGTGGAATGACCCCGAGATGAGATAAACATAGATGGGAATGAAGCATAGGTTATTATACTGTTGAGATTCAAGAAAGGAATCTTGACATCAAGTGACACCTGTGTGACAAAGCCGTTCGCACGGGGAACTAGCCGCCTGCAGGATCATATGGCCAGAACAAAAAGGGAAGGTTTTCTAGGATATAAAAGGGTCATGAAGACTAATTCGACCCTAGAAGGCTGGTAACAGGGCAAGATTCTAAGTCATGCGACTTAAAGAGGCTTGCCTGCATCTCACGGGAGAGGCATCGTGGAATGATTACTTGCAAGGGGGCAAGCCTGCAGCATGGCCGGCTTGGCTTCGTAGGTAACGATGCTTTTGCTAGTCATACTTAGAAGCCACCGACGCAGAAGAGCAAGGGGCTAGACCGCCCATGGGCAAGGGGGGAAATTATGATGCCTCCCTTGGATTGTCGTGGTATGGGCGAATACAGTACCTGCTGCAGATAATCAGGCTTCGGGTGGGCCTTATGTAAATTAAAACATGTGTGCGGAACATGTTTACGTAGGTAGAACACCCGAGCCAAGACGTTGAACTGGTAACATACGGCGATATGATATAGAGGGCTCTTATTGTTGTCAGCGTCCCACGGCCCAGCCAGACCCAAGATGTTTGAGACGGGTCTTGGGAATGGAATGCTCCAAGCGGGCGAATAACAAGGAGCGCGCTCTAGCTCCTGATTGGAGGACACTAAATGATAGATTTGTGAGACTTCCGTATGTAGAAAGTGATCCAGCAAATGATGAAGAAAAAGAGTACCTTAAGAGAAGAGGGCATGCTTATAGCTGACAACTCAGACATCAACACAGGGATCATGTGCTGTTGGGTATTCTGTACTGCTTGGCTTGAGGATGGAGCCAGGAAACCGGCTCAGGGTTAATGCCCGTCACAGCTTCGGTACTTGCAAAGCAAGTCACCGCCGCCACAATGCAGGTCCGGGTAGGCGGGCCATAACGCACCCCCGCCTCATCCGGTTGCCAACTGAGCAGGTGAAGAGTGTCCATGCCGTATAACCTGTTGTCGTCCTGTCCCACAATCATTGGCTAGTTGCGTGGTGTGCCTGGATACTAGACAGGGGTAGCCTCGAATCCGCTCTACACTAGCTCTGCATAGTCCTAGACTTACTTGTAGACCAAAGATGATAGTAGAGCCTCCAATACCGGATAGTTGATCTAAGGAGATATTCCTGAAAGCTGGTAGGTACTTTGACTTTTGCAAACATGGAAACAGGCGTGTTTACTGCTTGTCAGCGTTGCAGCGCACTATAAGCTCGCAAAACCCTCTGCTCTGCTGAGGGCTAGCGAACGCCATCAATATAGGTATGCAGAATGGCAATGCGGATTCCTTGGCTCGGAGCGCACAGCAAACGCGGTGATCCCCAGGCTTTCGGCGACTTGGCGCGGTGTTGCATCATGGCGTGTGGCCTGGCTGCAATTAGCGAAACTAGACCAAACACAGGTAGCCCAGCTCAACTACCATATCTCCCCGCCTCTTCCCGTGCATCTCTAAACCGCCTAACCGAGCTGCGAAAGAAGCCAAAGATCTGGGGAAGTGGCTTGGCAGAAGACCATCTGCTGCATGTGAGCCTACCATGACGCCTTTACTTTTATTTTTCATCATCTATTGATGACCATGAAGGCACCACGGGGCCCCATTAATCGTTCGAGCGCATATATACCCAACCCTCGTCATAATGCCTCTCCTTTTTTGATATGATTGGTGTCAGCTATTGCAGGTGACAAGGTTTACCTTGCCCACCCGATCGGTCGATCTCAGGGAGCACAATTGGCCAAAAGCCGACGACAAGTGCGGAGATTAGTTCCAGCTTCCCCTCAGCGGCGCATGGCGAATTTCTCTGCCGCACATGCTGGACCTTCACCGGGGCAGAAGTCGGAGATTTTTCCCCAACGTGATGATACTTTCCTCATTGGGAAGGACGAAGTCCACACGAGGTCGAAAAAAAGATCCATAAGTAAGATCATGAGATCTCGTTATGTTGCACTACTTGGTCGCATTCCAGTTGTGAATTTTCCGGCTTCGGCCTAGCTTTTGCGAGAGAGAGCATTGCTGATAGAGGGCGGTCAGCATAGGAGGGGGAATATGGCACATTTGAGACTAATAGCTATACACTTGATGCGCTTGACCTTACCTTGCAACCTGTCCTTCGATGTATCACTCCACAAGACAACCGAGTTGCGGATCGTAGCTCGTAGTTGCATCTTTCGACCCGTCCTGAAGTCTCTGGGTATATCCACTCTTTCTCCTCGGTAGCTCCTGGGGTGTCGATTAGGTCACAGTAACCTCAGTCTCTAAGTCGTGCGTAGGAGAGGGGACAGAACGCAATTCAAATAGCTATGAGGACCAAGAAAAGAAGGGTGAGAACAAAATAGGGTTGTTATGGGGAGAGGAATTGAGAGTATAGCAGCCGTTGAATATATCCTGGGGTGTGACTGAGCTGGCCCCTACTCTTCCTCAACATTTCGGTCCTGTTTATGGATATCTTATAATCTGGTGAAAGAATGAGCTGTCGAAATTTAACTCACCAAGCGAAGTGTCGATCTAAAAAGACAACATAAGTATTTTCGACTCGTATAATTCGACCATTTGGGTATATTTCGAGTCAGAGTTTCGCTAATACAATGTTTTGGTCTAATCATTGCCCATAAGCATCTTGCTGCGAGCATTGCTGGGATTGCCCTTTCTCTGAGAGCTACCTGAATACCAGATGAGTTTAGATAGAGTGTTAGAGAAAGATAAGGAAAACAGTGCCAGTTAGATATTGAGTTAGGTATAGCCTTTCGGTTGTTCAAGTTATCTTGACGGAGTTCTTTTCGTCACTGCCATCAATGGCTATGGGGGACTTTTGGAACTCGCACGCCTTTTCTATTTTGGATTTGTTTGTAGAAAGAAAGATGAGCGAAGTAGGACTTTTATCTGTTCAAATAGTCGACCCGGTAATATCACCAACAGCACAGACCCATGATATCCCCATAATGCTTTCACGTGGTAATTCCTCGTACGAGGATTTCGACATGCATAAACGACTTGATTGGGCGTTGTCTAATAGGAGGGAGGGTGAGCCACGCAGCAGAAGATAAGATGGACCTATCCAATCTTCGCAGTGCTTGGCAAGTAGTAGTGATGGTAACATATAGAGAGAGGGATAGACGGCTTGCTGCTATTCGTTGTCCTCATGCTCGCATAGGACAATGCCCTCAGCTGTCAACTCGTGTAGATCTATCAAAGGACCATAACACGAGCCTGCATATATCCTAGCGACGTCGTAATGCGTATTAACATACCTTATAGCACGAGGTCTAAGAGGTAGGAGCATAATGCACCATTCGTCAGGAGCCTTGTGAGTGGTTGCTGGCGAAAGGTAAGAGAGCATGAATTGCAACAACTTGCATATACAGTATCTTCGGGAGACACGACAATGCGGAACTCGTGCCAACAATGCTTCATTGATCACCATGGTGTTTCCCCAACTAGCAAAGTTAATACTCCATCTCCATTCATATGACCAAAGGAGAGTTGTCTTGGCAGCAAATCGCTGCCAAGTTTCTAAAATATCAGCGAGTATGGCGTGTAGGTCTCCATGCGTAAGTTTCTTTTTATGACCACCTTCAAGGCCAAGGACCAGTCCATGTAGTCTATGTAAGCAAGTTAGTCCTCTATAGCTCCTTAGTACTACAGAGATTAGCCATGATCATCTTAATTGGGCCGCTTGACACTAGACTACCGCAGGTTCTTGTTGCCTAAGAGTTGCGGCATGTTTAGACTTGTAATTAATCAGCCGTAACAGCCCACTCAGCCGATAGACAATCCGCCACTACGATCATTTTAGCCCGAACACATCAGTCAATTGATGCTAATAGCTCTGTACTGTACATACCTACGAGAGAAGGAGGTAGCTAGGTATATGCAGTTAAGAGTCTGGATCAACTAGGTAAGTGTGGTATAACAATGGTTCTTAGATACCTAGGTAGATAGGCAGACGAGCTCCCATCCAAGCTGTTGGGAGTGGACTTAAGAGGAACTTTTGCCTTCCCAAACACGGGTTAGGCTCAAACCCAGAACGACCGATCTAGACGATGAAAGCGCTCGGCTAGGCACTTTCTTCTAGAATTTTTCCGCATTGAGAAGTAAGACCCCACAGCTGCTTGGTCTTCAGCACCCACATCGATCCTGATAATCAACTCTGGCGTTGTTGTGGAGGGGTAACAACACAGCCACTCGTCTCAAGTCGGCGAGACGAGGGAGATTGGGGAAGCAAACGACCCCAGATCGCAGGGAAACCTGGCGGTTAAGGATCCCAGGCCCCTGGTAAGAGGGGGTTGCCTATACTCGTGTAGGGTTAAAGCAACCAGGATATTAGAGGGCTTTAGTCTGTATGTAGGTCACTAGGCAGTGCTTAACTTGAAAGGTCGCTTAACTAAGAAGTTCGCTGGTTTCATCGTCAGACAGATCTTATAAGCAGGTAGGAGAAGATAAGATCGCTGAAACAGCGTCAGGAGCTGTCAGGAGGTAGCTCGGGCAGGAGAATTTCTGATTGGCTGGGATTGTAGCAGCTAAATGAACGCTATCGGCTCCGATTGGTGCCTTGGCGGTGAACGACCGGGGGGGCAGGAAGATTTAGTGGAGCGTCCCGCCTGTGCCTGACTTCTTACAGGGGGTCTTGAGTTCTGACCCAGGAATCTCAGTAGTGAAGAACACCAATCTTCACCTCCTCTTAGGTCGGCCTTAAGCCGCATTGTATATTGCACATGGATCATCAAGGCAGCCATGGCTATTCCTTCCCTACGAAGGGTTTATCGCGAGGTCTTACTACATCACATACCGAACTTGTTGCACTTAGGCTTTTAGAATTCTCCGAGCTGAGATTGCACTCACCTCCTAACAATGCCAACCCCTGAAACCCCATCATGCATCACCATGAATCCTCGGTCGCGAGACTGCCTTTCGTAAGCAGGCAGGATTATCTACAGTCGTAGGTACTCTGTATCGATGATGGCGATGACATCCTGCCATATTCCCCGTCTAGCCAGGAGCCTGGAGCTATGGATGAATCGTTAACGGGCACTAGGCTGTCTAAGACCACCTACGGTTAACCGAGGTGACCTACCTACCTACCTCATTCACAAGGCGCGTAGGAAACACCACAAGGCACCATTCTAAGCATTGCATAATAGACGCCTCACTTATTTCACATATTTCCTTATTCGAACCGAGATGTATCATATCAGTAACAGTGAAATTATCGTGATGGGAGTCTAATCTCCTCTCATCCAAGCGCCAGGAGAGGCGCAGGTCTCATGGTGAATCTGTTTCCCAGGATCAACTCAGGGTCCCGCGGCGATCTCTAACATGTCCCCTCCGGACCTAGGCCGAGATACCATCTGATGACCCTAGTTTATACGTCCCACCTATGTTTGGACTATCACCCAGCTACCTATCGTAACAAATTTACCCGCTAGGCATGTGAGAACCCTACCTAGCCTATACCGTCGAGCCGTCGAGCCAAGGCTCTGACATGTTCTATATGGAACAGGAGGCTATTCACATCACAGAGAGGACTCCCGGTTAAAAAGGACCGGGAGTCCCTCGACTCGACAACCTTCACTCTCCAATCCCAACTGTCATTCTCTACCTTCTCTCATTTCAGTCGTTTCTAGTTCTTTTTTTCGTTTCGTAGACGCTTGGCCGTCCGTTTGTTTCATTCTATTCTCAACATTCCTTGACTGGACTTTTCCCCGAAATTATTCGTTCACTATGCTGTTCTCAACTTGTCACGTATTTGCTGCTGCTGCGGTGTTGATGGGAGGGAGTGAAGCTCGTCGACAGCTACCAAGACATTTATCACTGTTTGGCAACTCAACCGCAGTAGCTACCACGTCGAGCGCGGTAGTCGATGCCGCTGTGACGTCTTCAAGTACTGCCAACGCCACCATAGCTACCACGTCGAGCGCGGCAGTTGAGGCTGTCGTGACGTCTTCGAGTATTTTAAACGCCACATCTACGGCGAGCGCCGTAACAGACGGTACAGTCCAAGTCAAACAACGTTGCATTATACTATATTCTAACTTGTGTATAGCCGTCTCGACTGCGCTCAGCACTGGCGTTTCAGTCGACAATGCCACGGTCACTACCGTTGTTGCGCCGTTTACAAATACTACCACGGCTGTTGTCGGGGTTGCCTTGACTACGCTGACAATCTCTGCGACGTCTATCCAAACTATAATTTCATGTGCGGCGACTGTCACAAACTGCCCGGCCAGCTCGGGAGTAGTAACATCAATTCCAACTTCGCTGCCAGAAGGAGTATCAACAGTCTTGGTCACTACTGTGATTGATCTGACGACGACTGTATGCCCTGTCACAGAAGTCCCCGCTGTTTCTTCGTCTGTATTAGCCTCGTTCAGTTCTTCGCCAGCTACCGAGACGGCTGTAGCTGTCACAACTACGGATAGTGAGGATGATTGTTCTACTGGCGTAGAAGAAGCGACAACTGTCACTGCGACTAGCACTACAGTTGAAGCGGCCGCGACAACTACCACACCAGCTGTCTCGGTTGTCACGATGACTATTTCTGGCACGGTTCTCACAAGTGTTGTAACTGTGACAGATTCCGTGCCGACAGCTACAACTGTTGTATCCGTCGTCACAATGACCGTTTCCGGTACTGTTGTTACAAGCCTTGTGACTGTTACAGATGCCGTGCCGGCAGCCACACCGGTCGTCTCCGTCGTCACAATCACCGAGGGCTCTGGCACGGAGACGACTGCAATCTTAAGCACTGTTACCATCGATGCTTCCACAGCAGTCGCTACCGCCCCGACAGTTGTGACCGTCACTATGGGCGGAGGTGGTGCCGGTGACCAGCTCACAACTGTCACCATGACCGTGGCTAACCCGGCTACTTCTGTAGTTGCCTCAACCATAACAGAGACGGTTGGAGGAGGTGGCACTGTCACTGAGACAGTCACCAACGTCATGACAGCTACGATGATTTCTATCTCTACGGTTACTGCGCCGGGTACGTGCGTTTGTACCACCGTTGCTGCCGCTGCCGACCAGAAGAAATATCATGGTCAGAAAGAGAACGTGGCGGATGAGAAATACAAGCTCAAGCGCGCATTGCTGTACTAGATCTCGGGGAAAGATGTTCCAATAGTCTCATTTATTTGCAGTTTTTACTAGCGCTTTTACATATTTTTATTTCGCGTCCTACTGGGTAGGCACAGAGAAGACTTTTGGTTGGGATCATGGGGTTGGGTTTTGATATTTCTTTTTCCTTTCAGTCTGAAGATCTCGGTATATTTTCCTTACGGGAACCGAGGGCTGGATAGGAGTTTCATATATCATTGAGGTATGATAGACAGACCTCAGGAAGCGTCGCGGAAACGAGAGATGATTCAACAGAAGGGCAGAAGGAATAAGAAAAACCATTTCTATTCCACGAAGGGCCTGTCTAGGACATTGGCCCTGGCTAGCAGGCTATGCCTTTTGAAAATAGGGAAAAAATACATATGTCTCTATTTCGAGAGGAATTTCATGCTCATCTTGCTATCCAATCTGTAACGTGCCGTAAAACTTGCTAGGAGATATAGTGAATATGAAATCATTCTGTGTGACAACATGAATACACGCGAGTGCTTCTATACACGCTCACATCCTACATTCATATGTGTGTCAGGTTGATGCTTGTGTGACTAATCCATATTCTAAGCACCAGCATGCCGTATTTAAGGGCACATAAGCAAGTCCTCTTCCTGTGCCTTGCCTTGCACTCGATGTGTCTACCCCGGGGACTATGGTATCCAAAGATTTAAAACAGGTTACCTCACCTCATTGCCTTTCTTAAGTTTCCTATTCGAGGGCAGACCGAACGTAGCAACATAAGAGCGGCAGCCCTCATATAACGTATTCATTACATTCGAGGGAGATGGTGAGACATACAAACTAAATGTGGAGGAATGAGTTAGGCTCCCAAGAGAGAACTTGCTACGACAGCCCGAGCTGAACATACAATGCACAGCAGCATGCAGTAGGTATCCTCTCATCTGGCTCAAGTGCCCTCCACGTGCAACTAGCTTCTATCCCTTCCTCATCCCAGAGACCCAGCCAATAACCTAACGGCCGTTCCGCGCCTCATACAAAGGTGGCTAGGGAACTTCGCATCAGCCTGAATGAAGACGGTAAGCAGAATATATACTAAAGGCCACGACAATGTACTGTACGCCCATATTAACGTCAGATAGACTACATACGCATATGTAAGGGGCTCACCTTTCGGGTCCAATCAAGAGCGGGACCTTCCGAACGCATGTGAATGAATACGAGGGACTTCTCTCCGGCTGGCTGACGTGTGGTTCTAAGTTTTACCAAATGCCAAGCATGCAGCGAACTAGGCTTAGCGCACTTGCCGCTTTTTCTCAGGCTCAGCTCAGCCAGATATCAGTCAGGTGACTGTGAAACGGCCATTGTGCATTTATGCATTGTTTTATGCAGAAAGAAACAAACCTTAGAACGGTTTGAGCTTTTAAAACGGATCCAGCCCTTAAAACCGTCCCGGCGCGTTTTAACCGTTAATTAAAAGATTAGAAGACCGCCTAGCGCCTCGCCTTAACTTGCGCCGAGCGGAGATTCCCTGGAAATCTATGTTGCACAGCTTATAATCCTTTAATAATTTTTTAAAAAAGCTATTAAACTTTGCTATGTTTAAGTTATATTAATAAGTAAAATAACATACTTGTATATATATCGATCATAGAGGGGTCTTAACAATCAACGCCAAGGTTTCCGCTATACCTACCTTTATCTTAATCTATCTAGTTAGATCTATTCAATTATATCTACGGTCAGAATAGATCAACTAATCTATTCTATCTAGGACTATGCTTAGTCAGGTCTATTCAATTCTATCATAGCCCCAAATTGAATAGAATAGAATAGATCGGAGCCTTGCCTATGATCTCCTTGCGATCATTTCCTCAACCACGTCATCCTCTAATTGCCGAATAGCAGCGCTAGAGTATTCGGAGAAGGGCCCATCTTGTGGGACTCTTGTCCAACCGACATAAGGATCATTGTTTCGAGCCAACTTCGAGCTCTCCAAGAACCTCTTCCGGATGTGAGCCGGAATGTTATTGCCATCAATCAAATATCTCTGTTGGGATTCGAAGATGAGCTCCATGGCTTGCAGAAGCACAATCTGTGACGCAGATCGTGGTACTAAATCCTTCATGTGTTCTTTTAATAGTAGGTAGAATGATACATGTCGATTGGCGCCGCTCAGGTATGTATCTTGCAGACTCAGCTCGTAGGAAGCCGGGTAGAATCCAGCGAGCTCCCAATCAATGATACCGACCAGCTTGTGCTTGGATAGACTACCTGAAGAGGCGCATGCCTGAAGGATTATGTTGCGTGGATTGAGATCGTTGTGGCAAAGCACGGCTTCTCCTGGCCATTTGTCCATGTCGGACTTGTTGATGACTGTCGACCCAAGCTCTTTAAAGCTGGACTGGATCCCGACATCTTGTGAACCAACAATGGGCTCTATAGTACAGAATGGCTTGTTGAGCTTTCGCCTTGCCATGATAGAGTCCAACAGGGCAGGTCCGCCATTCAGAAATCCCGTATGGGGACCCCCGAAGGCACCAGGTTGCTCGAAACCCTTCATTCTTCCGTCACTTTCTTCACGAAGCATCTTGCCCAGGATTTCCTTGACCCACTTGTCACTTAGCCGAACAGAGTGTAACTTTTCGAGCGCTTTGACTAGTTCAGCTACAACCGAGCTCTGCTCCTCGGCGCTCATCTGCTGCCACACATCTTCCAAGAGATCCCCGTCCACAAGCTCAATCACCGAGAAGTGGAACATTCTTCCTTGCGCGTTCTTTGCCTTGCCGACTTGAAGGGTGTGTGGGACAAGGTCCGGAATGATGGTCGCGGCGATTTGTTGCATAGAAGCAATCGTAGTGAATGTTTGGAGGTTCTTATTCTCAGCCTCTAGTCGGACTACACACGTAGAGTGACGATGCTCGCCATCCCTAGGGAATTCTGCCTTGAACACACATTTGTCCCAGTTCTGAAGAAAGATTGAGATGGTCTCTGGTTGATTGGTGGTGAAGATCTGCTTGAGCAGGCTGTCATCAGGGGTGACATCGCGATCTGCCATGGCGGAGTTGGTATGAGCCTTGCGTGTTGTGGTTGAGGGAAAATGCGTAGGTATCTGAAGATTGGTAGAATGTTGTCCTTGGAATGAAGATGAGAATCCAAAGCCGACGCATTGGACGCACGGCAGGTGCAAGGAATTTACTGCGGATGTATAGGGAGGGCCATATGCACATTATCCGACAAACGATTTTTTTTCTACTTTTTCTTTTTTCGTTTTTAGTTTTTAGTTTTCAATTATATATAAAAACACCAAATGTGCAAAATTAACGCTTTTATATAATAAAACATTAAAATAAATTATACATTTATTATTTTTAATGCTTTAGCTAATTTAATTAATATAAAAATATAATTTGAACTGCTGCGTTAAAGGCGCATTGAACTTAAGTAGAGCTGTACGACCTGCAGGTGCGACCTGCGGTCGCGCTTTGACCGCCGAGCAGCGGGATCGCGTACAGGGCCACCTGCTTTTTTATAATTGACCTAACTGACCTAGTTGATCTGACTGACCTGACTGACCTGGTTGACCTGACTGACCTGACTGACTGACTAAACTGGTTAATCTAGGTTAACTAGGTCAGTCAGGTCAGTCAGGTCAGTCAGGTCAGTCAGGTCAGTCAGGTCAGTCAGGTCAGTCAGGTCAGTCAGGTCAGTCAGGTCAGTCAGGTCAGTCAGGTCAGTCAGGTCAGTCAGGTCAGTCAGGTCAGTCAGGTCAGTTAGGTCAGTCAGGTCAATTATAAAAAAGCAGGTGGCCCTGCGTACGCGATCCCGCTGCTCGGCGGCGATTGTAGGTGCAAGTCGTACGGCTATACTTAGGTAAGCTAAAGTCAGTGTGCTTTTGACGCAGCAGCTTAAATTATACTTGTATATTAATTAAATAAGCTAGATATAATTGCAGCATTAAAAATGATAAATAATATTGATGTTTTATTATATAAAAGCGTTAATTTATGTTGTTTAAAAAACTAAAAACGAAAAAGTAAAAAAGAAAATCGTTTGTCGGATAATGTGCATATGGCCCACCGTCGATGTATCCCCCGGCGAGCCCCGGCTTCTACTTGTCTTCCGTGATACGGTTTCGAGGGTTATAAGTTTTACCACTTGCCAAGGCGCTTTTGCTCAGGCTCGGCTCAGCCCATCATGAGGCAGCTAACTGAGGGCATAATTTATGTATATTTTATGCAAAAACAAACGGTTTGCAACCCGGTTACGGAGTAATTACCGCACGAAACTTTGCCATCACCCCCTTTTCACCCAGGTCCAACTCTTTACACTACGTATGAGACCTAATCAACTATCCCTTTAGAGACCCCCTCGGCACCGCTACATAAATAGTGGGGTAACGGGGAATCTCGCATAACTACATACTGCAAGATAGTCGAATAAAATCACTGTATTTGGCTCGGGTAATTGTTTTATTGGTATATCTTGCATATATAGAATGCCCCGACATTCCACTATTTATGTAGATAGCCCGATCAAATCTCGGCAAGGCGCATTATAAGCTGTTTTAGTATTAGGTATACTGAAAAGCTGAGGGCGGCTGCGCTTACCAGGGTTGAAATAAAAACCTCCGCGCCAAAGCCGCAGCCTAGCGCTACCTAGTCTACTATAAAAGCTTCGCATGCCTGCAACACAGGCATACCAGGCACACGGAGCATACATGGGTATATCCCATTGTGAACCACAAAGTACCATAAAACGCACTACAATTCGCTGTTCAACCAGGTCTTGTCTCACGGTACTGCTGTCGCCATCTTAGTCCCCATCACTGCTTCTTTCGACTTTTACTGCGCAAAATAACATGGTCCCTCCATCGCCTCTCCACCGCCATCAATCGTCTCTTGAAGGCGTCATTGATTTCTCTACAGAGCCGCCTTTGGAGATAGATCAACGCTCCGTCGCCAAGGATAGATTCAACCGTATTATCGACTACTTTGACAACAATGACCCGAATAACCATAGTCCTTACAATCGCTCTCAACTTATCCGCTGTACCTACCAGTACGCACTTTCCGAAACATCTCAGGACAATCTATTGCGGGCCTTCTTTCGGGCCATGACCCTCTCAGTAGATAATGATGATGATGACATCAACTTCGACGAGCTCCAATCGGATTTCTTTGGCTTCGCGGATTATCTCCTAGATAACTTCTTTCTACCTTGTATATATGCCTCCTTCCGTTGCCTAGTCGTTGCTAAGACTTGTTTAGTAAAAGCTTCTACCAGAAAGACACCCCAGCCTACACCGACTTATCATTCTGCAGTCCAGGAGGTCCAAGGAGTGGCGCACGGTTTCGTAGGAACTCCAGCCCGAGTATCAGCTCTGCGGGGTGAATGCCTTCTCCGCGACCGCTATCGGTGTGTAATATCGCGAAAATTCGATATTCATGAGGCAATGAAACGCTTTAATCGTGAAAACGATAACGCTCGAGATAACGATGGTAATTTGTTAGAAAAAGAGTCGTTTGATTCTTTGGAAGTAGCCCATATACTTCCACACTCTCTAACGAAAGTTAATGAAAACAACCGATTAGTAAGTCTAGTTTTCTTGCAACTACTTCTTTTATAGCTAACCTATTGTCAGGACAGTTCTCGAGAAGCTGCCCTGGCAGTCCTTAATATGTTCGATCATGGAGTCAAGCATCTCATAGAAGGCACTGATATTGACCGGTCACGCAACGCACTCACTCTTACCCCCCAACTCCATAGCTTTTTTGGCGACTTCAAGATTTTCTTTGAGCCTGTTGAAAACGGACAGCCGCATACCTATCGTATCGACTCATTTCTGAATGCGTTTATCTCTAGAGCTCTAGGCCTACCTGTTACCCGCACGCTATACCTTACTGACACCCGGACTATCGAGCCTCCCTTACCCCGGTTTTTGGCCCTTCACCGTGCTATCGCGCATATTCTTCACTTCTCGGCAGCAGGGGAATATATTGACAAGCTGCTCCAGGATAGAGACGAGAACGGTATACGGGCGGATGGATCTACCGACCTAGGCCGCTTAGTGGCCCTGGGCTTATGGCTAGATAAAGGTGCTATCCCTTCGGCTTCGTGACGCGGGATCACAGCTCCGCCCAGGAAGGCTGGACCTCGGCCGCCGTCCCTTTTGCACCCTTTGGATGCGCATAACAAACTAGGTTTAGCGCAGCCGCCGTTTTTGCTCAGGCTTGGCAGGCGACTGAGGACCGGTATTTATGCATTCCTTATGCAGAGTGAAACGGTCTTCAAAACGGGTACGTTTCCATAACGGTACAGACATCTCGCACGCGGCACCACCCTTTTCGCCCACATTCAACCCTGCGCTCAACACCTAAAATGCGCTCCTGATCGAGGCGATATCTATGAGAGCACAGAAACCCCCGTTCCGATCTGAAAGCCTGCGCCACACAAAACCGTCTTCGAAGCAATCTGTGCTTGTTGTGGTAGCGAGCATGTACTGACCGACAGATATGCGGCTGTCTACCAAGGTAAGTGGTTTACGAGAATGACCAGTTTTCAGCCCGGCCGCCTTAGTCGGGGAGGCTCAACGGAAAGCCTTCGCTACGTCATAGTCAGCCAGCTTTGTAAGATCCATAGGGAAGGGCAATTAGATTTTGTCAATGTCAGGAGATTTGGTCACAGAGTGATAGGTCACTATAAGGTACCAGTTAGTTCGTAGTGTAGGTGCCGGGCTTAATATTATTGATTCCTGAGCTCTTTTAACTAAGTTGAGGAGCTCTTATATATATACTATTGAATTATCGATATTGCTCCATAAATTCTATACCAGAATTTGAAGGTCTGTCTCTATATCGTTGTCTCGTTCTAGCGTAGCCAATTGGACAACGTATGTGTATCACAACGAGTCTCACAATAAATACGCCACATTTATTAACCATACTACTGAGACTCATACTCCGCATTTTCGCCCTCATCCCAATACAACACCGTGCCATCTTCCAGCACACGAAAGGCGTAGAAGTATGTTCTCAAGCTCAGTTAGAGCGGTTGTTTGCACTCGAGCTACGGTATCTATTAGGTCTATTCTTCGACAAAAATTCCCTAGGAAGGCATCTGCCGCCGTAAACCCGCGTCCCTTGGTCTCTCCATTTACATCAATAGCTCACATTATAGAAGAGCCCATTGAAGAGGAGTTGCTCTCAGACGATAGGCTTCAGTGGTTTCATCCGACTCAGCCAGGTCAGCTTCTCGATGGCAGATTCGAAACAGTTGTTAAACTTGGTTTTGGTACCGGTTCCACCGTTTGGCTGGCAAGAAATCTGCAATTGTATGTTCTTGTTTAACTTCTCCATTACTTTCAACCCTAAAATCATTGTGCCTAGTGAGGAAGGAGAGTCATCACTCCCGCGCTATGTTGCTGTGAAGATCGGAACTCTTGATGCAGAGACATCAAAAGAGAGAGAGTACTTGAAGCTTATTGCCAACGCCAAGCCATCGCACGAAGGTCTTTCATTCATTAGGATGCCTATCGATGATTTTTCCATAGAAGGACCAAAGGGAACGCACCTTTGCCTAGTATATCAGCCAATGAGGGAAACACTATTCCGCCTCCAACAGAGGTGCCCCGAACATAGGCTGCCGTTGCCAATATTTAAATTATTCACCTACTACTTCCTTCAGGCCCTAGATTACCTTCACACCGAATGCCGCCTCATCCATACAGGTTAGCCTCAAACAATCTCGAGTCTTGAAAGCTTTAGTCTTGCTAATAGTAGCATCTTAGATATCAAAGATGACAATATCATGGTAACAATCGAAAATGATTCCGTCCTAAGCGATTTTGTCAGTGCCCAAGAGAGAAGCCCCCATCCTAGGCACATAAATACAGGCGGCCGCATCACCTATGTATCGCAGAATGATTTTGGACCACTACGGGGCTCTCTACCAATGCCTGAGCTTGGCGATTTTAACCTCGCATTTCCAGGGCCACCTGAGGGCATAGGCCATCTTTCTCCCATTCAGTCACACCGCTATCGTGCTCCTGAGGTGTTGCTTGGTATTGCCTGGACATCCAGCGCTGATATTTGGAATCTAGGCCTCCTGGTAAGAAACTCGCCGTTGCAATCTCTACGTATAGCTTGGCATGCTAAGGTTATAGTTATGGAACCTTTTGGAGAACGTAACTCTGTTCGACAAGCCTGCTGGCGAAGATGGTGGATATGACTCTCATGTCCATCTTGCCAAGATGGCCTCTCTCTTGGGACGTCCGCCGGAGGCTCTGATCACGAGGGAGCGACTTTATCGCGCCCATAAGCTTCCGAAGCCGATTGTAAACCCAAGGGGCAAAGTGTGCAAAAACATGAATGAGTTTTGGGGAGGGCCATTCTTTGATGACGATAGTAAGTAAATGAACTTTGAGATAGTCATAAAACTTTCTACTTACTCTCCTTGGGCAGACCAAATCGTCCGCAAAGATCTTGTTGAAGAAGGGAAAACACTGGCAGACACGGTGACGCAATTAGCAGGTGATGAGAAAGACTTATTTCTCGACTTTGCCGGTAGTATGCTCCAGTGGATGCCGGAGAAGAGGAAGACGGCCAAGCAACTGCTCGCACATCCTTTTCTAGATTCCTTTTATAAGGATCGAGCCCGGTTCATGAGGGATGAATCTGTAGACTAAGCTAAATATGCTACTTTTCCCAGAGGTGTTCTTATTACGGAGATGCATGATTGTTACATTATACCGGCTTATGAAATACACGAGGTCTCTGTAGTGAGTGAGTTGGATAGGTTTAAGGTCACAGGAAATAATTTTTTCTGTTCGCGAAGTCCGCTTTTATACCGCATCATCCCTAGGTCACCTTTATCATAAACAAGTCTGCCACGCAGATAATACATATCATCAATTTGATGCACTGTCTACTTGCACAGGTGGTCTACATACGACTAGGAGAAGGATTGTCTTAAGGCTGCAAGCGAATGCCGCAAGCCCGCTGAGCAACCTCGTTATCGAGACTAATATGACTCAATTTCACTAACGTGATGCATAATCGTAGCGTTTCGAGCTCTAAGAGTCCAAGGCGGGACTCGATGTCCAAACAGATAAATGCCCCTTCAGTGAACCGTCCTTGTAAGAATAGAGATTCAGCCAGTGCCAACTCCCAACAGGCAATATTCGGATGAAGACACGTTTCCTTAGTCGCTACAAATTCCGAAGGGATGGCAATAGCCTCCCTTACATGGCCCTTCCTAGGACCCCTAAGACCTCTGGAGGGCTCATGACCCTCTTCATCCAATAGGCTTATATATAGCGAGAGGTCTCAGCTTGGTTTAGGTAAGGGCCTGTCTGCGACAAATTCATCTGCAAATATCTAACAGATTTCTTATCAGTCAATAGTTAGGTATATATGATGAGTTGGTACGATTAGTTCCATATGCTTGATCTCACTGAATTATTCATACCTGGATCCGTTTTCTAACGAATAGCGACGTCCCGTTCATTACGGTACATTTACGGTAGTAAGTGTTAGATTTATGTCAGTTTGTTCATTTCCACTTATGCAAAAGCGGGCCCTTCTCCGGCCAGGCTCAGGCTAAAAGCGGCATCGCCAGCTGGGACTCCCATTTCGAATCAGGACGTTTCTACAGCGTACATGTGCAACCAAAACGTATGCTTTCGCACTATGTGTCTGTTTCCCGGTTGCCTTCAGCTCGAACGTCACGGTGCGCCCCGTAGACTGTAGAATAGAGAGGCGGCGATCGGGCAAGCCGGCCGAGGCATCGATCGAGCAATCAATTGGCCCCTTCAACCGGCGACGACGTCATTAGGAATAAGGATCAAACTTAAAGGGGCATTTTTCAATGCAGGAGGAAGTGTGTGTACCATCACCGTCTGAATGGGAGGCTGTATACCTACCTAGGTATCTGTCAATTATCTGTCAATTGGGAGCATCGCATAAAGGGGCTTATCAGCATTAGGCAAGGCACGGTCTGACATGCTTGCTCGCTGGTTCCTGTGGCATGCGGGGGGCCAAGAAAAGCCAAGAAAAAGCCTATAAAGGCCAAGGCAGAAGCGAAGGAGTAACTACGCATAAGGAATGGCTGCCATGTGGACGACGAAGTCATTATAGGTATTCTTGGGGTTGACGATTCTCCGACTGATAAGGGAAATATAATCATATAGTTCGCGAAGAATCTTAATTTAGTCGTGCGCAGTTCCCTCATCTGTTCATAATGTAGACTGGATCAAGTTTATTTATCTATGTATTGACTGTCTCTGGGTGAAGTACTTGGTGCTAAGACTAGGTGTGCTAGATATGGTAATAGGTACGGTACTTGCAGTAGTTCGAGTTATCGTGTGCTCGTCTTTAACTTATAGTTACTAGGAATATAGCAAGATAATCTAGGCTATCTCGAAACCACTTTTTGCCAGTCAAAGCCCTACTAAGGAGTCTTGTTACGTATGCCTCATATATAGAGGCATTACTGAGTCGTTGCCACCGAGACTGACAAAGATTGAAGCTTCTACGGAATCTCACTTCGACTTTGGGGTGTATGTACAGAATAAATCGAGATGCGTACGCAATCCCCGTCATCAACGGCCCCTCATTCCTGTGGTAGTTTTCATGCATATCCACGAATCAGCCGCGCTACGCTGTTGCTGAGTAAACATCCCCTGTCGATCAATGTCGATCTAAGTGCCGACATAGGTTTAAGTACGAATCCACACTCCCACATCCCGCCCTCCCATTTGTCACGGTCGAGCGACAGCCAGGCTTGGGAGTTGGTATGGGGGAGGGTCGGTTTATACATTGAGAATTAATTACTTACTCATCTCATATATCGTACACTACACATAATACGAACTATCCTATAATATGCAGTTAGTTGGCTCGGGTGCTTGCGCAATGATGAAGGAGTCGGGCCATCATCGTGCAGTCGACTTGCATGAGCGATTACCCATTGCTTATACTCTGCACTCCTTAGACATACATATTTATCCTATAGATAGGTAGGGATATAGGGGGATTTAGAAGCCGCAGCAAATCCGTCAAGCCATATGCTCATCAGCCCACGTGTGTAGGATTTGTTCGCCCGAAGACTTGGGGATTTTGATCCGTCGGAAATCCCCATTGCACTATCCATCAATCATCACAAGCAGCGTTGATGGTACCCATGTGCTGTTCATGGCCCGCCCATCACGTTCCACAAGAAGTTGGCATGTAGCGTACCGTACATATGCCAAGGATGGCATTAAAAGCGGGATGATCATATCGATTTATGTCTAAATGTCTAGATTGGCCGTTGAAATTGTGTAGGTATATCGTGTTAGTGCCCGTAGCGTGGTGAGATTTAGGTAAGTGGTCCGAATTGACCAATGGTTGCGCCGTCGAGGTTTTGGAATAAACTGCCGCCGATCGCAGCCAGACTACTAACAACGGCTATGTTTCCGGACCTGTGAAACAAATCTACCGGGGTTCTAACAGGCCGTACCATAGGGCCCTTGCATCGCACCATCTCATCGCCATCGGGTTGGCCTCTTGTTTTTTTTTTATCTTGCTCATTGTCAAATCTTGGTAAGTCGGTAAGTGTGAATTCATAGCTAAGATAGTACAAGTAGGTACCTACATATCTACTAAGCCCTGTAAGTCGTTGCTCATATGTAGTCTTTCTTATATCCCCTGCCTGCGGGTATATCAACACCGCCTCCCAGCCCTACCGCCCCCAATCCGAGGATAAAAGAGAGAGGGCGAGCCAGTCTTCCAGATCTCTTACTGGGAGTCGGGGTTTCGCTCTTCATCTCAGCAACTCTCAAGACTCTCGCCTGTTACTCTGTACCTGCGACGCATGTCAAAGACTATCAAGATGGCTCGCCTCTCAGTCGCTTTGCTCGTAGTTGCGCTGCTCCAGTTGGGCTCGTCTCTGCCAATCGTCGAGGCGACACAAGACTTGTCGGCCTTACCGGACTCCAGCTCCCCTTCACTCACAACTGGCGTCCCCGTCCACCAACCCCACCTTCATCAACCTCACCCGGCGAGCAAACAAGCGGTGCCCGAGAAGCGCAGCTTGCCCGTGACTCCTGAGTGGCTCCGGTGGCTGCCCTTCGAGAGCATCAACATGTAAAATCCATGGCAGACGTCAACGATTCATAAACTTGAAAGAGGGGGAGGAGTGCGGCGGAATCGGGAGTATTTCGGCTCGTTGCGACGCTTTGGAGAACCCCACGAATCCAGCGCCGCGATAGAACTAGGAGGAGATAGAGTCGAGAGACGAAAATCGGGCGCAAAAACGATTACTCGAGTACCGCACGACCAGCGGATTTGGGTTTCTACTTTTCGTACGGAGAACGCCAAAAACACATAAGAATACCTATGGGACAGAAGGACGACCAACGATATGGCCCTGACCCCTTACGACGCGTATTCGATTCTTGTAGATATTCGGGGCCTCCCTAGGGATATCGCCACATCCACTCGCGATGGGCGGTTCCTGTTGTATAAACGACAAGCGCGGTATTAGACGACCAGTTTGGGAAGAGGAGGACTCTTGACGTAAATACTTTCCGATTTTGTATATATGGAACAATCAGTTAAAATCAAGCAGTGTCTTATCGCTCGGTGATGCATATGGGTTTACTCATGACAAAGTTGATTGAAGAGCGTGTAGCTAGGCGGGTTAGATGTTGACTAGCTCGTTCTAGAGAAATGCGAAGTCGGCGCCATTGGGGTACAAGTCCTAACATTATAGAAGCATTTGCTCGACAAATGTTCACATCAGTGTATGTGTAGTTAGTATAGAGGATTCCCCATTCTATCACTAGGGATGAAATATGGTCCTGGCTTATACACATCGTGGGTCCGTATGCGCTTCTGCGGCACAGCCCTAAGGGTGTAAGTGTCTACATCGTCGGAGACAAGGGCAGATATTGTAATTGACTTACTTAAGTCACTTAAGCACCAGCGCCTCTAAGGTGAACTGCTAATAGAAAGTATGAATAAATCTCGTCTCTAGAATAGCTTTTAATTATGTATATGTAGACTAAGTTTGTAAGACGTTCATATCTGTCATGATGTATGTCCGTTCTTGTCAGGTGATATAGTGACTAGATCCTATAAGAGTAATTATGTCTATAGTTTTAGCGATACATATAGGACCTCTGATCTTCTTGGAGATCTAGAGGGCTGGGAGATAATTGATATTTCTATCGAGTCTTATACTACACCCTTCTTCCTAGCTGCCTGTAAGCCTCCTACTCACCCTGGGACAAAACCTCCTGACATTCTTTTATATTTATGATAGGCTACTATCATAATACTGACACTGACGGAGTGAATATGTTTTGGACTGGGCATAGAGTAGATATAGTTATCGATCAGTATAGAGTGACAGTAATTCCAATAACCGTATAGCTAGGTACTTGGTAGCAATTCCACAACTTCATTAAACATTGTTATGACAATATTATAGGCCTGTGATTCTGGATACTAACCACTAGTACTGAGGTAGATAGTCTAAGTAAACCATGATATCATTTTTTGATATACTGGGAACCGTGCCCACAAGGAATGGTGACATCGTTGTCATAATGCGTACGCATAAAGCAGAATAACATACATTCTCCTAGCGGCTCATCACACAGGTGATTTCATCCTAGTTCAAAGTAAACACACGAAAAGAGGCTATTTTTTATCATCACGTTGTCAGAGAGAAGCAACTTAACTCAACGAGAGAGAGGTAGCAGACTCCCTTTAGTGGCAACAATCCTGCGCCGTTCATGAACAGGGCTCTGTCCCGTCTTTGTAATTCAGCATCGGGGTAGACTATAGTAGCGACGTCCATCCTTCTCGATGCTTATCATAGATCTCTACTTGTTCATCGTATCCACGGGATGCGGACCCCCCCAAGCTCCTTGAAGTCCTAGATAGCGGAAATCATTATCGGACTTTTGACGAATATTATCTTGAACATACCTAGGGCTAAGTTGTGTATAGGGCTTACCTTCTGATTACCCTATAGTACACCATACGTGCTATCCCAAGTGCTCTCTGCTAATAAAATCAGCAGCATGGAATAAAAGATTGTTCAGTCCTTAATGATGAGCCGATGCGCTTAGCATAAATAGTCCGATAATATGGTAGACAAGCACCCGGCTACCGGCACAAATCACGGATTTCCCTAGTGAGGCTTCGAGTCTCACAGCTACCCAGGGCACCGGTATATATCATGTCGTGTTCCGTTCGATCCGACCTAAGGTATCACAGGGTAATTGAATTGCGACCCTCCAATTGGTGTTCGTCATGTTGCAGCGAGGAGAGTCCATATACATAACTCGAACAACCTCAATGACATTTTTAATGAAACCTGATTACCAACCTAGAGTACAAGATCTTCGCCATCCGTTGGTCTATGATGTGAAATCGACCAAGAAGTGTATAAGGCACGATGCAAAGCCAGTAATACAAATGCCAGTCCCTGCCCCGTCATTACTTATTTCCTCTTTCACCGTTCTAGCAAAATAACATTGGATTGAAGGGCCCGGCTTAGCCGGCCACAACTACTATCGTCGTCACGATGCATGCGTTCCCCCTCATTAGAATTTCCTGGATGGCCCGATCATTCGAGGCAAGGGATCGTGGATTAGGTACAGTTTGGCACCCATGCCCCGATCTGAATCGGCCACGAGCCGGCCCGGATATCTGTAGCAACCGAGTAGCTTAACAGACAACATCCACATTGGCCTTGGAGTTCATGAGTAGGGCGACAATGAGACCGTAAAGACCCAAGACTTCGGCGAAAATGAGAATCAGAATCATGCCGACGAAAAGTCTGGGCTGCTGTGCGGTTCCACGGACACCAGCATCACCGACGATGCCAATAGCGAAACCAGCGGCCAAACCAGCAAGACCGACGGCGAGACCGGCACCGAGCTGGACGAAGCCAGTATATAGGGGGAGGACCTGCTTCAGGCCGTCGGAGATCAGGACGGAGACGACGAGACCGTAGATACCGATAATACCGGCCATAATAACGGGAACGATGTCTAGGGAAGAGTTAGTCGCGTAAAGCCATAACTAGTGGTCCACGTAGCGAGGCGCGTACTCTTGACGATGAGATCAGGTCTCAGAACACCCATAGCAGCAATACCCACACCGGACTTGGCGGTTCCGTATGAGGCACCTAAGCAGGTGAAGACGATAGCAGCTGTGCAGCCCATAGCACCGAAGAACGGCTATAACTCTATGTTAGCGCCTCGAGGAAGATATTTCTGCGCACCGCAGCTTTTGGCAAGCTGGTGGAGCTTCGCCACGTTGAGGGAGACGAACCGCGTAGACCGGGCTAAACAATGAAGTTAGGTTAGTAACTATGATAGCAAAACAACAAATAGTAGCCGCGCACGCATCAGATCGAGTTCCGTGATGATACGAGAACTTGCACTGATGGGGTTTGAATAGGAGGCTAAAGAGATGTCATAGTCGATTACGTACCAACCTTCCGTGTATTCAGCCATTGTCAAAGTTTGTGGTGAGGTACTTGGATTGAAATATTCGAATAGAGCTCGCGATAGCGAAACTGAGAAGTTCGGGTTGAAGCGCTGGGTTCGGTGGGAAGTCGGGATGAGATGGAGATTGAAAGAATGACGGCGAAGTTGTTCGTTTTGCAAACTGCTTGTTTTCGAGGTTGAGCAAGATCAGTTAGGACTGAAGCTAGCTCTAAGGTTTGGCTGCAGGGGATCTGGCTGATTATCTAAGACCCGCCCCGTCCGGACCGGATTAACTCGAGCCCCACCAACCAAAAAATAATTCCTTGATCCACCCAGTCAATCCGTTAGTGGATGGATGCATTGAAGCTTTGGAGCTTTGGGACATAGAATTTCACCCTCCAACCATTCTCGACACTCCTCGACCACCACTCTCTATTTCACTTTTCGCGCAGGGCGAGCCAACGCAAGGAACCCTGACCTTTCCTCCTCAATCATCATCATGTCTAACCAAGAAAGTGCTGGTACGTTGGCAATAGCCGGATTGAGATCCAGCAGAAATATTTTTTCTTGCGCTCGCATACTGACCGACTGATAGCGTGGCCCATGGCCGATCCTGCCTTGACACAAGAAATTCTAGATCTTGTGCAGCAAGCTAGCCGTAAGTGACAACTGAAGAGGCAATGGAAATAATTGTAGTAGCTGACCCGATTTATACAGACCACCGCCTCCTCAAGAAGGGTGCCAACGAGTCGACAAAGTCTCTCTCTCGCGGTACGTTTTCTCGTCCCAGACTACTGTCCGACACACCCAAGACGACGTGCTGATTCTTATATTGATTAGGTGTCTCGGAGATCATTATCCTCGCCGGCGACTGCACTCCTTTGGCTATCCTTCTACATTTGCCTCAGCTTTGCGAAGACAAGAACGTCCCGTACGACTGCTTCCTCCCCGTCCACCGATTAAATACGTTAGAGTGTGAAGCTAAGAGGTATATAGATATGTCTACGTTCCTTCCAAGGTTGCCCTTGGTCGTGCATGCAATGTCAGCCGATCGGTGATTGCGTGAGTCTATCCAATATGTCTTCCTCCGATGTTACTAGGCAGGCTGCTAACAATATCCTAGCGTCTCTATCACCACCAACGAAGCCAGCGAGCTTCAAAACCAGATTCGCGCTCTGAAGGATAAGGTCGAGCGCCTCATGATCTAAATACCCGTAGCTGGGCAAAAGGCGTTCTAGGAGTACTGCACTTCAGGAAAAGTCGAGGAAATAGTCATGATTGATATGGGATCGAAATTCTACGCCGTGCTTTCTAGATTAGCCACCCAGGTGGGGACGATATAATGGCAAAATAAACCGAGATTTCAAACAAATAAGAACGACTTAGTAAAATGCTTTTGCGTTTTGTATGCGACGCATTTATAATAGCCGGTATCATTTTGATGGAAGTATGCGAACTATTCGATCCCCCTAGCGAATATCGCTGCAAAGGAAATCATCCGATGCTTAGGATGTACCTTCGCGTAGGCTGGCTATCTGCGAAACACGAATCCCTGCAAATTTTGGTGTTCCCTCGAGGAAAAAAAAAAGGTCAGGCACGCTGATGATTGGATTGGAGATTTTGAGGGCTCATGCATGCATGTGACGCTTTGGCTGCGCGACCCCAGGCGCTGCTGGCTGCTGGCTGCTGCTGAAAGACACAGGCGTTAAGCGGGATGACGACGTCAGCAGGGGGGGGTTAAGGTTCCATGAGACCCCACCACTTACTTGTACCTACCACCTAGATACAGAGTACTTACCTCATAGTAATCAATATACAATTGTAACCAATGGCCTGTAGGCAGCCTAACATCTACAAACACGTGCCTTAGGTCTCATCTTTGTCGAGCAGTCGCCCAGTTATAATATTGAGAGACGAGTGCCATTGATTGACTCGTTTGATTCTGGAGCGAAGCCATCTGTCATTGCACTTATTTTCCTTGCTACGACTTCAAACAGTAGAGTTGCGGGATAACTATCTACGCCCGTCTATGGACCCTCACATCGTGCCATGATCGTCTACCCCACCAAAGTGTTCAGTGTTAGGGATATAATACCTCCTTTGTTTTAAATATAATGCCAGGCCTGGCTCGGAAGCTTTTGATCTGTGCCGCCGTCGACGGTCTTTTAATCCAGCCATTAGCCAATAAGGGACAGACGAGAGTCCCTGCCCCCGTCAAGATTAAATATGGCGATGCGATAGTGACCTCAGTGTCGCGAGACCAAGCGACGACAACAACTACAACACCGGATTCTACGCCGCCAAATTTGTCCTTTGAGGCTTTTGGCATCATAGGTGTGTGCCCACCTGGGTGGCTCGCAAGCCGGAGGAGCATGGGCTTAGCCCTAGTAGCACTTCTCATGCCACCAGCAAGTCCCAATCACTAACTCTCACTGCTTTTCCTATATTTTAGGACTATTCACTGTCGCTCGCCTTAGCTATCTCATTACAATTACCGGGCGACAACAGGTTGCTCTGATTCGCGGCTATCCCGTCTATGTCGTCACAGATGTTGCAGTTACGCCGTGTACGAGTCAGAACGAGGCCGAAACCGCCATAGGCCATACAGCCCTCAAATTAAATCGTGCTTCCGCTGAGAAACTGTCCGAAGAAGCCTCGGATACTGAGAGTGAAGTCGAAGCAGTGCCTGTTGCTACGGGCGCCGAGGACGCTGATGACCCCGGCGCACAGAGCGATCGCGAGGTGTTGCAAGCCAGAGAGCAAGGAGAACCGAGAGGAATTGCGCAGGATGTATTTAAGAAAAACGGTAGCTACGGCCGCTTCGCCCAGAAATGGTTCAGCAATAAAGTGTGGATGGCAAACCGCCGCCAAAATCTCGGGCTAGGCGGTGTCGGGGCGGCCACCGCAGGTGAACGTGAAGATGAGGAAGTAGACCACAGCAAGAAAGAGAACGACGATAAAGAGCTGAGTAAGACAGTGATACAGGAAAATGCTGACGCGCCGCCTAGCTCAACAGCTGGAGAGAGCCTCAGTCCCAAGTTGCTACGCATGGCACATATCTGGTTCGGAACCTCGAAGAGCTTTTTCTTCTCTTACGATATAGACCTTACGAGAAGTATCGCTAGTCGAGTTACCACGACATCCTCTACGCCTTTGCACAGAGTAGTAGATCCTACGTTCTTTTGGAACCAAAGCTTACTGAAACCCTTTTCAGCATTAAATGAGGAATCGCTCTTATTGCCTATAATGCAGGGTTTTGTTGGCCAACGATCGTTTATCGTTGATCGGCACCCACCTCAGGTTGATTCACAGTTAGATTCTATGGAAATGGATGATATGACGGGGTCTATACCTGGATCGCCGCCACAAGAACGAGCTTCTGTTGAGCTCCGCCCGTCAGAAAAGAAGTATGTCATCACTGTGGTATCACGAAGGTCTGTTAAGCGAGCAGGCCTGCGCTACCTACGCCGGGGAATTGATGATGAAGGGTTCGCAGCCAATTCCGTCGAGACAGAGCAGATACTATCGAGCTCTTCATGGGAACCTTCGTCTAAAATCTACTCTTTCGTACAAGTCAGAGGCAGTATACCCGTCTTCTTTACCCAAACACCTTACTCGTTAAAGCCTATACCAGTACTCCAACATTCTCCGGAAGCCAACTTCCGTGCCTTTTCGAAGCACTTCAATCGGATGTACGAAAAGTATGGTTCCATGCAACTTGTAAATCTCGTTGAGCGCCATGGGGTTGAATCTATTGTTGGAAATGAATACCAAAAAAACGTTGAGCAATACAACAAAGACAGGGCTGAGGGAAGCCAACTCCTGGACTTTGAGTGGTTTGACTTCCATTCAGCTTGCCGTGGGATGAAATTTGAAAATGTCAGCCAGCTTCTGGATATTCTTGGCAAGAAGATCGAGGAGACTGGGAGCACAGTAGAATTGAATGGTCAAGTGAGCAGCAAGCAAGCCGGAGTTTTGAGAACTAATTGCATGGACTGCTTGGACCGTACGAATGTTTGCCAGAGTTCATTTGGGAAATTCATGCTCGATTTGCAGCTCAAGGAGGAAGGGTTTGATATGTTGGCTCAGGTCAATCAGGAAGATTCTTGGTTTAATACTCTGTGGGCTGACAATGGCGATGCTATTTCTAAGCAGTGTAGGTTATCCTCTCGCTCAATCTTCTGGAAATTTAAGGCTATTTTAAATGCTGCACATGACTTATAAATTGTACGGCTACTGATTAAACCGTGTATACAGATGCTTCAACGGCAGCGATGAAAGGCGATTATACCAGGACAAGGAAGAGAGACTACCGGGGTATGGTTAATGACTTAGGTCTTTCGCTGACACGATTTTATAACGGGTGAGTAATTTGAACATGTACGTGTCGTGATTTTCATGAGGTACTAATAGCGTGCTAGAATGGTGAACGACTATTTCAGCCAAGCTGCCATCGACTTTTTCCTTGGCAATGTGACTTCTTTAGTATTCGACGAATTCGAGACGAACATGATGACCAAAGACCCCGGCGTATCCATGTCGCGAATGCGCGAACTCGCTATCGAGACCTCGCAAAAGATCGCCATAGAAGACGACAAGGAGGACTTCATCGGCGGCTGGACGCTCCTGAGCCCGCAGATGTCGGACACGGTCAAGGCCTCGCTGTTCGAAGAGGTGGTCCTCTTGCTCACGGACACAGCGCTGTACCTCTGCCGCTTCGACTGGAAGCTCGACAAGGTCTCGTCCTTCGAGCGCGTGGACCTCGCGCATGTCGTCGAAATCAAGGTCGGCACGTACATCACGTCGACGATCTCGCCGGCACAGGCCGACGGCGCGCGGAATGTTGGGCTCGTCGTCACGTACGAGCCTGGTCACACGGACGTTAAGCGCACCAATACCCGCTCGCTGTCCAGCCTGCCCGGCCAAGCCGCTGCCGCCGCGACGAACCCCCCGGCCTCCGGCGGCATCCTAGGCTCTATCACGGGAAAGCCAGCGCCGCCGGCAAGGCCGCCGCGCAAGGTCTGCGCGCTGAAGGCGCCGTATGCGCACACGGCTATCTCCGAGGCGCAGGGCGTCCCCCGCATGACGGAGGTCGAGCAGATCAATGTTATCGCTGCCGAGATCGAGCGGCTTGTACTCGCTGGACGGCCGCCTCCGCCGGATACGGGGCCGGGCGGGAGTGACGGGGGTGGAGATGGAGATAGCGAGAGTAGACGCGGGTTGATTCATAGAGGCGATATTATTTCTTTAGAGGAGGCGAAGAGGACTACGGGGCTGTTCGAGCAGTTGGGGCATACTATTAAGAAATTGGTCTGGGCTTGATTTAGTATTCATAGATTGGTGGGAGGGGGGGATGGGAGGATAGATGGGGTATAGTATAAGATATCAAGATGTTTTTTATTGTATCTGAGAGATGGGCCTGGTGACCATTACTAGCTAGACGTGATGGGTTAGGTTGCTAGAGGTTCACAGGGACGTTGGTGGAAACTTAACGTTGCATAAACAATAAATTTCTAGAGCGTTTAATGTGATATTAAATGTGCTATCTATGCTACTTGTGGATCTCGCATTACTGTAGAAACAGCATGCTCACACAAATACGAGGAAGCGAAGTTGCGAGGTCACAGATGGCCAGGTACCCAGTTATGTATATTCATATATAGACATCTAAGTAGTCGGGGACCCAGGTCCCTCATCCGCCCCCCGCGCACGATACAAATGCATCTGATACCGCATATTCTCCAGCGGGATCGGGTACCGCAGGCCCTCGGCGACGCGGAACCACACGGAGTCGTGCGACTCTACCTTCTCCCACGACGTGCCCTGCTCCTGCTGGCCCGGGCCTCGGTCCTCCGCCTTACCGTTATCGGTAGCGTTGCTGTCCTCTCGGCTGGCCTTCCGCCTCGCGGGGGCTTCGAGCAAGAGCGTGTGCTCGAGCAGCCATTGCATCGGGTACCGCCTCGCGTCCCGCCCCACCGCCGCCTCCGCATAACTCCCCGGGCTGTCGACCACGAGGAGAAGCGTCCCCGGCGCGGCGCGCGCCGCGAGGACGCGGAGGAAGGCGGTTGTGCGCTGCGTGCCGCTCGTTGTGTATAGCTCGTTGAGCGTGAAGAGGAGCGTGACTAGGACTGGGCTATTGTTGCCAGCACCATCACTCGAAAAAGTGAGGAGCTGCGCGAGCTCGGAGGGGGAGAGGGAGAGGATGTCTGTTTGCACGAAGGTGGAATGGAGGTGTGAGGGGGCGACGAGGGCTTTGTTGGCTAAGCGCGCGTGGGCGCTTGCGTAGCGGGATAGGAGGGGCGCGGTTGTTAGGGCTGTTTGCAGCTTGTGCACGATGGTGGCCCAGGGGCCGATGTCGAGGAGGGTTATCTCTGCGCGGGCGTTTTGGGTTGATATGTAGTCTGCAAAGGCTACGATCTCGGCTGCCGCGCCGCCTATGGCGAGGATCTTGAGGGTCTTAGTATTTTCTCCTGTTTCGGGACCTTCTCGCTCTGTAGTTCCCGTCGATTCCTCTTGCGTCGAGGGCTCTGCATCGCGGGTGTCACCCCCAAGGGCGGCGCTTTCATCCTGAGCGAGGAAAACCTTAGTCCCACGCTCGTCTCCTCGTTTCTGAACACCAGCACTAGCACCGGCCTCTGAGCTATCGCTCAGAAGGTCCTGCAGATGCGAGTCGAGCCCGCGCAGCACCCGCCCATAGCAGAGCGCGCGCGTAGGCGACCATCGCGCCGCATACACATCCAGCGCCGCCTCGCGCGCAAAGGCGGCCTCGAAGTCGCGGTTGAAGAGCGCCGCCTTGACCTCCTGCAGCTGGGCCGCGAAGTCCTCCGCATCGAGCACCTCGCGGAATGTGGTACTAAAGATGTTCAGGAGGGTCTGCTGGCGTCTTATCTCCTCTTCGTCTTCGGACTTTTCCACTTTTTGTGCTGGGGTGTCCTGCGAGCTTGATTTTGGGGGTTTGGATGTGGTGGGGCGTGATGTGTTTGTTGCGGTTTTGTTTGCTCCTCTTGACGATTTGCTGGGTGCTGGGGGTTTTTTACTGGGCATTGTATATTCTGTTAAAAATACTGTATTACGTATGTCGTTTCTAGCTGTCTTGTGTGTTCATATATAGCATCAAAAAATACGACATTTAGGTCTTCAACTCAGATTGAATCTATTCGAGTCCCAAAAATTTTCAGAGTTGGGGATTTTTTTTAGTGAATACAGTTTTACAGCAGGGTGGATTTCTATCTAAAGAGCGTCATCACAGCATACTCGAATCCTTTTCATACACCAATTGATTCCGTGAGAATGGTAGAAATTTTATTACCATATTATAAAAGAAAAGATTGAAATGTTCTCACAAACTACGTGTTTTCAATAGTCTCTTTCCCGATAGTTGTCTCAAGGTCAAGAGCTAGGTAGTTTGCCTTGAGTGAGTGTTAATATGTAAAATTGATATTTAGAATTGTAACCTAAAATTTTAGCCATAGCGTATTAATTTAACAGAAATACGTGAGATAATCGGTAGAGAATTTCAGACTCTTTTACCTACCTATCTCTTTTGAAAGGCAGACAGTGAAATGAAGCGTGGCGGGGTACATTTCGCTCAATTCCTCGACTAGGAGGATAAGAAAATCCCGCTGATAATCGAAAGACAGCGAGACACAGGAGAGGTTAGGTATTGCATGCGCATGGTTAGGTTCTCGAAATGATGATTTTCTCGCGGTAATCGTATTCTTCAGACTTGGAAAAGACAAGAGAGTCTTTTCTGAGATCCGACTCTGGAGACATGTGATACGTTGGTACGGGATATCATTCGTGCGGCTACTATTACCCGCTAGCTATCAGTATGCCTTCGAAGCTATGATATGATTAGAGTGAGAATTGATCCTTCGCTCTTACTTTATTACCCCACGTTATTGACCTTCGTCGGGCTGACTTAACCGCCAACTTAGTAACGTTGTTGAATCTCGTAGATAGTGAAGCAGTTGCTTGGCATGACCCCCAACGTGACCCCAGGTCGTTAGCGACACCGGCCGGTTGGTAAATAAATGCCTCCTCCTCCTCTGCCTACCAAGAGTCCCAAGAATAGCATTTGGAAAATATGCTTCTCTATCATTTTTAGGCTAAATAAAATACAGCATACAAGAATATATACAAGTAGACAGAAGAACTAGTCCATTTGTTCTCCAGCAGAGTCAGCGTTTCAAGCACGTGGGTACGTTATAGGGTCTAGTTTAGTCGCGTCCTATCTAGTAGCTTTAAGGCTGAGTCGTACAAGGTAGTCTGGTGGCCACAGTGACTCGGATTATCGTAGCCCGGGTGAAGCCATAGGGAAATATGCCGGGCAACACTGTACTGGGTGTCGCCGCATCGGTAAAATTTCCTTTCAGGGCGTAAGCGGTAACGTACTGCGAAACCCGGCCCTCCCGCCACCTTCCACTGCCAACGTAGATACGGCGCGGCATCGAAGCGCCTACCTATCAAATAGCTAGTGGTGGACCCGTAATCAACTTATATGCTTTGGAACAAGATAACATTGGTCAGGTGCTGACTGAGCTTTAAGAATGCTGTTTGACGGAAAACCTCTCGTGGAATGTATCGACCTATACGAATTGGACAGAAACAACGCAGGGATTTGGAATTTTCGCCCAGCGCTTTCGAGGGCTCCCGTGATGGTAAAAACTAAAATATGTCGAATCTGTAGTAAGTCCATACGTACGCTACTTACTCATGGAACGGTCATTGTTGAGCAGGGCTGACAGACAGAGCTCGGATCTTGTTTAAGACCGTCCGTCACGTTACTAATTAGTGAATCATCTGCTTAGAAACAACACGCCAACGTAACGGGTAGATAGACGAGAGGGAAATATCCATCTAGATAAAATGAACCGAGTTTTGGGGCGTCGAAGTTGGTAGATTATATGGGTTCGTGACGTAAATGCTGTAGTGCAGTGCAAGTTTACTGGTTGATTGGGTTGGTGGCAACGACCGGTGTCAAAGTTGTTGAGGAAATGTATGGACCCTGTCTTTGCAGTTTGCAGATACATATGTACAGTATGTAAGTGTGGAGGTATGCGTGCGTAGGTCGTAGCAGAAGTCGTAGCTGTCGCCGCTCTTGCTCGCTGCATACTTTGCTGGAATAGGTCCCTCTCTGGTCCCTGTACTGGAAACAACCCCACCTGACGATCTCACTAATCGTGTCAGAGGAAAAAGCGTCCTTGTCCTGACCTGGTAGGTAGGTACAGAGGTATCCCACCTTCCGACTCCCACCACGCCAATCCCCCGTCTCTCGTTACGTAGAAACAACTTTTCTATCCTCCCCGATTCTCTTTCTTCTTTTCCCCTCATACACACATACATCGCCCTCCCTTCTCTTTTCTTTGCTTTAGCTATAGACAAGAGGTTACTTGAGCACATTCGCAATCATGGGGTACACAGAGACTGATTGGCTTGCCATCAACACCATCCGCACCCTTGCGGTAAGAATGAACCCCGCCCCCGCCCTGGTTTCTATCTTGCCTGCTTTGCTCGCTTGTTGCCCCGCCATCGCGAAGTCGTCGTGATTTTCGCGCATATGTTTCTGCCTCACTCACCAAAGAGAAAAAAAAAGAAGAAGGTCATCTAACAGAATTGCGATTGCTAGGTTGATGCTACCGCCCATGCTAACTCGGGTCACCCGGGTGCGCCCATGTAAGCTCCTTACCTCAAGCTCCCCCTCGCAGATAGACAGAATGGCTCACATAGCTCTAGGGGCATGGCACCTGTTGCCCACGTCCTTTTTAACAAATTCATGAGATTCAACCCCAAGAACCCCGATTGGGTCGGCCGCGATCGATTTGTCCTCTCGTAAGTTACCGCTGTTTGGTTGGACACATGGTGATGCCTATGACATGATTAACCATCGCCTAGAAACGGTCACGGCTGCATGCTTCAATATGCCCTTCTCCACCTATTCGGCTATGCCCTCACTTTGGATGATATCAAGGCCTTCAGAGTGCGTTTTCCCCATTATTTCATCACAGCAATTCAAATAATGACTAATTGGAACGATAGTCAGTCGATAGCATAACTGCCGGCCATCCCGAGTCCCACGATACCCCCGGTGTTGAGGTCACTACCGGTCCTCTAGGTCAGGGTATCTCTAACGCTGTTGGTCTTGCCATAGCTGAGGCTCAGACCGCCGCCAGCTTCAACAAGGACGGTTTCAAGATCATCGATAACTACACATATTGCTTCTTAGGCGACGGATGCTTGATGGAGGGTGTTTCTTCCGAAGCTTGCTCCTTGGCCGGCCACTTGCAGCTCGGCAATCTCATCGCTGTCTGGGATGACAACCATATCACAATTGATGGCGACACCAACGTAGCCTTCACCGAGGATGTCGTGAAGCGATACGAAGCCTACGGCTGGCAGGTCATCGCTGTCGACGATGGTGACAATGACCTCGAGGGTATCGAGGCCGCTTTCCGGGAAGCTCAGTCTGTCAAGGACAAGCCTACACTAATCAAGCTAAAGACCACCATTGGTTTCGGCTCACTGCACCAGGGCACCCACAGTGTACACGGTGCCGCGCTCAAGGCCGACGACATTAAGCAGCTCAAGGCCAAGTTTGGCTTCAACCCCGAGGAGAGCTTCGTCGTCCCTCAGGAGGTTTACGATCTATACCACAAGCACTCTGCTGAGGGTGCCGCTGCCGAAGAGGAGTGGAACAAGCTGTTTGCTAGCTACGGTAGCAAGTACAAGGCTGAGGCCGCCGACCTCGTTCGCCGAGTAAAGAGAGATCTCCCCGAGGGATGGGAGAAGCATCTCCCGGTTTACACTCCTAGCGACCCTGCGATTGCTTCTAGAAAGCTCTCCGAGACTGTTCTTTCCAAGGTTGAGGGCATTCTTCCCGAACTTATCGGTGGATCAGCTGACTTGACTGGCTCCAACTTGACCAGATGGAAGTCCGCAAATGACTTCCAGCCACCCTCGACTGGCCTGGGTACCTATGCTGGCCGCTACATCCGCTACGGTGTGCGTGAGCATGCTATGGGTGCTATCATGAACGGTATCGGCGCTTACGGTACTCTTCTTCCCTTTGGAGGTACATTCTTAAACTTTGTCTCGTATGCTGCTGGTGCCGTTCGTCTATCTGCTCTGTCCCAGGAGCGTCTCATCTGGGTTGCCACCCACGATTCTATTGGTCTGGGTGAGGATGGTCCTACTCACCAGCCTATTGAGACCCTAGCCCACTTCCGTGCTCTACCTAACTGCCTCGTATGGCGCCCCGCTGACGGCAACGAGACCTCGGCCGCATACTACGTCGCCTTGACCTCGAAACACACACCTAGCATCATTGCCCTCTCGCGACAGAACTTACCTCAGCTTGAGGGCTCGACGATCGAGAAGGCCATCAAGGGTGGCTATGTATTGCACGAGGTCGAGGGTGCCCAGATTACGCTCGTCTCGACCGGCTCCGAAATCTGCATTTGCATTGACGCCGTTAAGTACTTGGCTGAGAAGCACAACATCAAGGCCCGTGTTGTCTCCATTCCTTGCTTCGAGGCCTTTGATTCACAGCCCAAGGAGTACAGGCTCAGCGTCCTTCCCGATGGTATCCCATCGCTATCTGTCGAGGTCATGAGCACAATGGGCTGGGAGCGGTACACTCACGAGCAATTCGGTCTTAACCGATTCGGTGCCTCTGGTGCCTACAAGGATGTCTACAAGGCAAGTTTGACTACTCCAGTCTTCTCAATGTAATGCGCTAACAACGATAAACAGAAGTTCGAGTTCACGCCAGAGGGCGTCTCCAAGCGTGCCGTGGCCACCATTGATTTCTGGAAGGACGTGCCTAACATCCGCTCGCCTATCAACCGTGCTTTCCAGCAACTTATTTAAGAGCGAATAGTAATGTAGATACCAACTGTGATGCGTACTGGATGAGGCTTTACCGATACCGCCCATAGTATGATTACGGCTTTATAGACAGGAGCTAAAATAAATGAAATTTTAAAGAGCCAAAGTAGCAAGAATCCATCATTGTACGATGATGATATCTTTGTAGAACTAATAGTCGACTCTTTGAACAGCAAATTGCTTGTTTGTATGTGTAGTATATTTCTAGGACCTCTTAGCAACAGCGTCTAACTAGGTCTATGGTGTACCACCATCATGTGTATGAAGGTGGTGATGAGCTACTTATTAACCTAAATGATTCGCTCCGACTCCGCGTTATCATAGTGCTATGATGAGCATCGTTACGTTGAACAATGATACCTGAGCTGACCCAACGACCTCGCCTTGTAGCGACGACCTGAGCTTATTACTTATTCCGCACGAGTTCGAACCTCGTTGATGGAAAATAGGTCGGTCGTGGTCTTCCTCCTCGCTCGCCGGCTCCCCCGTAGCCGGGATGCTTCTGTGGTAGATGTTTCCATGGGGCCTGCTTTCCTTCTTCCTGGGATTTAAGCATCGTTTATGTATATACACTCCTACTCCACACAGGACCCGCGGCTCAATCCACGGCGGCGTGCTCGTCGCCGGCGCGCCCGCGGCCCCGGGGCGCGGGGCTCTGGCCGGGCGGGTCGCTCCACTGCGCCTGGATCTCGCGGGCCACGGCCTCGAGGCGGACCGCGGCGCGGCGCGCGTCGAGGTGCTGGTCCGCGCGCGGCGCGAGCACGACGCCTACTAGCATGGGCGGGGCGTCGGGGTTCGAGGAGGAGGAGGAGTCCTCGTCTTCGTCTTCCTCGTCGCCGAGGAATATGGGATAGCTGGGGTCCTCGTAGCTGCTGCCGCCGCCGCCGCGGAGGTACGCTGCGGCGGTGGCGGTCGTTGTGGTGGTGGTGGTTGTGGAGGGTGCTGCTGCTGCTGCGGCTGCGGCGGCGGCGGCGGCGGCGGTGGAACCGTCGCGGTTCTTGGCGGCGAGGGCGAGGGCGCCTTCGTGGTGGTGTTGGCGCGGGTACTGCTGTGCCCCGCCGTTCGTAGACCGCGGGTCCGGCGCTGTCACTGTTGCTGTAGTAGCAGCAGCGGCCACGCCGTCGCCGTTCTCGCCGCCCGGGGTCCCGGCATGCGGCGAGTCGTGCCGGGACGGCGTGCGCGTGGTGGTAGCGGCGGCGGCGGGCGTGGCGCGCGGCGGGCTGAGGAAGGTCTGCAGGAGCACGGGGCCGTCGCCGCGCTCGACCATGATGCGCTGCGGCGCGCCCAGGCCCAGGCGCGCCGCGGACTCGTGGGCGCTGAGCGCCGTGTGCGAGAGCGTCGTCAGGGCGTCGAGGTGCGCCTGCGTGCGCGCCGAGGTTATGAGGGGCGTCAGGGCGCGGTCGGTTAGGTGGATGGCGAGGTCCGGGTGTTGGAAGGGGAGATTGGCCATTTTGACGGGTGCGTGAGGAGGGGAGAGAGCGGTGGTGTGGTGTTGTTCGTGGGCTGGTTGTATATCTTGAGCTGGTCGAGGAGCTGGGTGCTTAATCACAATCGGAAGCTAGCGCGCCGACTTAGGAGGAGTCATTTATGGTAGTACAGGGAGCAGCAAGGGGGACTGTTAGCTGGTCATATGGCTTGCGTTTTTTGGGCATCGCCACCGGCTCTGGATGTGATGTTTCAAGACGACAGGAAAACAAGGTGCTATGCTACCGTGTGGTTAACCCTCATGATGAGGTGCAGACAACCGGCATGAGTGGATATACTTGGATAGGATATATTAATATGCCACCTGCAAAAAAAAACAATAAAAACAACATATTTAAAAAGTGGGGTACATTACAAGGTTATATAATCAATATTATTTTTAAAAATTTATAACTTATAACTTTAAATATTAAATGAAATTTTATTATTTTTATTAAATTTATTAAAATATATAATATAAATTTATTTGTAAAGCTATCTCGTAGGGTAGCGTGTACTAGGGTGGCATGTGACAGGGTGGCACGTGACCGGGCAGTACGTCTTCAGTAATTGTGCTTTCAGTTTGGATCAGCCTTTAGTATTATTAATGAAGCAGCGCCCCGGTCTATCATTACATATCTAGGTCTTGCAGGGCACCCGCCACCTGTTACGTTAGCTACGGGGGGCCACTCCATATATTTGCCATTCGTCCCTAGGCCTTAGCTTCAATCCATGGACCATGGTCAAGCGTCACAATTATGGATTTCTATCTACCTCGAAGACCAGTGTATTAGAAATCGAAACACTGATAAATTCGACTCAAGCGTTGGCTTTAGGTACATCAGCAAATCCGGCTACTAAGAACTAGACATAGAGCCAGATTCCTGTCATGGAGTGGGAAGAACTATAGGTCAGGTACAATACAAGAGGTAGTATAGCTGGTGGTGTAATAGGTATTATGCAAGTCTAAAGCTTGAAGGAGAGAAGAATCTTCTTCGATACATGGGCGGGGATGGTATGTACAAGTATGTCAGTAATACTCTAGTAGATCCTAGCCTTAGATTCTACCAATTCCGAACCCCCAACCTCGCGCGTGCGCCTCTCAACTAATGATAGCTCTCACGATAGTGTGCCGTCCTGCCGTTTAGAGGAGGTATCTGATATCGTAAGAGCGAATCGAGAATCGCTGTAACGGTAACTTTACGAGACCAGGCGGAATCGTCTCATCCACGCGCCGCTGCCCAATACAGTTTTCTCCACTCACATGGTAAAATATTCTAGTGTCTCCGGGAGAGATTCGAGGCTGTATACGACAATCGCCGGCAACTAGATCCTACTACGGCTAGGGGGCTGTTTTTGATACAGGTGTAGCTAATTTTAGCTCAAGAACCCAGGTTTCCTTGTCGCTTGGCTGAGCACCGGGAACCAACCCCAAGATCACGGCGCTGTAACTGTTTTTTTATATCTAGTATCGAGGCTTGCTTCAGCGTTTAAGCAGGCTCTGATCTAATTTAACTCTTTATTTTATTTAAGCGCTCGCTAAAAATGCAGGGGCTTTGGAGGCGCCAGTGGGCTGCATTTCCACAAACGGCGCAAGCTGAAGATAAGGCTCAGTCGTTCGCATACAGCACGTAGGCCGGGACAGCCTTCGCTACCAGATACTTAAGAAGCGGGGTAATGCGCCAACAGATGCCTATAGAGTATACCAGGCTCTATGTTCAACAACCTAATCAGGTTCTCCTGCTATTACTCGATTAAGAAATGGCAAGGGGCGGAAGTTAACATCAATAGTTTCATCATCAAGAGAGCGAGCGAGCGAGCGAGCTATAGTAGCAAGGGGGAAACTACCTGATCACCTAGATGTCATGATTTCCATCCTCGATACACGAGTATCCAGTTGATTGAACTTCTCGACGCTCGCCGTCTTGTGGCGTCGGGAGGCTTTTTGTGTTATGGATTTGATTGGAAGGTTTGGAGAGAATGCAACCCTCAAATGCAAATAGCTCGAGACATATTGACTTCATTAGCGCATAGCAAAAGAAAGGAAGATCATGTCTTTCTAGGGCTTACTGGCACGGCCCATAGCGTTTGGTACGAGATGCCATCACGTTACATGGATGGTAAAAGGTGAACGGAAGTGTGAATATGGCCTGGGGCTGGCTCTAGAAACATATGCAGCTGGACAAATGGGTGTTAGGGGCTGATAGAGCCTAGCCTTATAAATCATCAAGAGTCCTGCTCAGTCACTGTCTTAAGTATGAATCCAACTTTCCAGCATCATTCTTCATACTCAAGAGCACATTGAATCATCTCCACTACTTCTTGACTTCGCCGCTGCTTGGTGTGATTGTATTTGTATTCACTACTGAGGGAACAGACATCGAGTATGGAGATAATACCCAGTCCTATAGGGATTAAACCCCCTCAAACACTCAAACTCGGAGATAGAGAATTCTGGCTTATGCCAGTCACGGGTGCAACGCAGCAGACTAGGCCTCAACGATCAGAGGTACAGCGATTTGACAGCGAGGAATTGAGTAGAGTACCTGAGTATACCTACAAGAAGCTTATAAGCTCTGAAAAGAGGATTCGCCTTCTACAACTCCGCAGTGGAAATACCTACGGATCAGAGATATTTTGCGAACTCATTCAAGCGGACTATCAAAACAGTTTCCATGTTCCCACTAGGCTGGATGGCGGAGAGGGTATGCTGGGGGAGGAGGAGGAGGAGGCGAGGAGCGGTAAAAAGCACGCGGATGCGGCAAGGTCGTTTAATAAAAAAGAGCTCAGCGGCGAGGAGGAAGTGGACCCAGACCTCATGGAGGAGTTTGAAAAGGTGCAATCAAAGAGGATAGAGTATGAAGCTCTATCATGGTGCTGGGGCCCAGAGCCCGCAGATTACGCTGTGAAGATAGAGGAGAAGGGCAAGACATACAAGAAAAGGGTCAGGAGAGAATTGGCGCTGGCATTAAAGTACCTCCGGCTGCCGCATCAGACAAGGACACTCTGGATCGACGCTATCTGCATTAATCAGGACGACTTTGAAGAGCGGAACCACCAAGTGCAAATGATGGCGAGAGTGTATACCAGAGCCAAGGAGGTCTGTATTTGGCTTGGAGAAGATACCGACGAGAGCAAGACAGCTATCGACTTCATTCGCCAGGAAATTATGGAGCTTAAAAACTTTGACACTATATGTTCTGATAAGCGTTATACAGAAAAGTGGCAGGCACTCATGATGCTGATGCAACGAGACTGGTTCTCGCGGCGCTGGGTGGTTCAGGAGGTCGCCTTAGCCACCAAAGCTCGCCTCTACTGCGGGCCAGACTCCATACCATGGAAAGAGTTTGCGGTTGCGGTCGAACTGTTCGTAGAAGTCGAAACTGCTTCTCATCGCCTGTCCGAGATCATGCAGAAAGACGAAAAGTTCCGCCATATTCCGAATTGGTTTGAACATGTGTCAGAACTTGGCGCTAGCCTTCTTGTGCAAGCAACGGGGAGGGTCTTTCGCGCTCAGAGAACTCCAATGAAGGACGATCCGGCGGAAATATCTGGAGACGAAGATCTCAAGAAGACTGAGGGAGATTCAACGAAGGACAAAGAACAACTCAAGAAGAAGCTTCTCGGAGCCAAACCAATTGACCCTTTAGATAGGAGAAGCCTACTTAGTCTCGAGTACCTTGTATCGACCATGTTCATTTTCAAGGCCACCGAGCCGAGAGATGTCGTCTATTCTCTACTAGCTATTGCCAGGGACGCGTCACCTTTTGCGTACAGGTCAAACTTCAAGGACCGGGACGGATCATTCTTAACCATATCACTGCTAGATGCTTTTCTCGAGGAGAAGCCTTTCGTCGTCGACTATAACAGACCCTACGCAGACGTCTGCAGAGATTTCGTCGAGTTTTGTATTCACCGCAAGCATAAACTTGACCCAGTACAAGCTTTAGACATTTTGTGCCGTCCATGGGCGTTGGATCCACACCCTGGAAAGTCCATTCGAATCAATTTAAACTCCAAGGATTCGGCAGGCAAGAAGCACCGAATCTTTCCAGAAAGAAAGGATCCATGGAAAATGCGCGAAGCAACATACAGCCAGGTCAAGAACGCCACCCCAACGAGTGAACACATGCAAGGGAAGAAAGCGAAGTTGAAGTGGCAAATAAATTATACAAAAAATCTGGTCAACGACGACCGCACTATGGAAGAGTATGTTAACGACACGATTGAGGGAAAATGGAAGGAAAAACATCCTGAATGGAATATACCAGCAGGCTGGGACAACATAAAGTCCAAATACTTCCCGGGGAAACGAGACAAGAATAAAAACACAGATACAGACGCAGATGACAACGTGGAAAGCATAACCGAAAAGGACGACTTGCACGCAAAGGAGAATAGGCTGTTACACCTACCTTCGTGGGTGAATCGAGCCTCAAAAGCCCCGTTCACTCTTTATCACCATCCCGGCCAGTCAATATACAAAACAGGCCGAGCGGCAGCGGATCCACTAGTCGGTCACCCACAAGACGGCCACAGGAACTACAGCGCCGCACAGACAAGACCAATGGATCTCAAGTTTCTGAAATTCAGGAGACGACCTCAGCTTGGACATTACAGTCTGTACGTGACGGGATTCGAATTGGACGAGGTCGACATAGTGAAAGATGCTTCCCAGGGAGGTAACATACCCAAGGCATGGCTTGACTTGGCAGGGTGGGAGGTTCCATATTCTGTTGATCCACCGGACCAATTTTGGAGAACCCTTGTAGGAGACAGGGGCCGCGATAATCGTAACCCCCCCTATTATTACGCAAGAGCTTGCAAAGAGTCCGTACATAAAGGTGGAATAGCCAGCAACAGCGTGAACACCTCGTCTCTGATTGATCATGAGCGGAATTCTATTGTCGCTGAGTACTGCAGGCGAGTTCAGTCTGTCATCTGGGGCCGCCGCCTCTTCAAGACTACTCGTGGCACGCTAGGACTCGCCCCTGACAGCGTACAAAAGGGTGACAAAGTCTGTATTCTGTACGGCTGCACAGTTCCGGTAATCCTCCGGATGCATAAGAAGGTGGGAAAAGATATGGAGAACGAGGCCTTGGAAGACAGAGTTGAACATCTTAAGGCTCTCATTCAAAAATGGGAGCAGAATTGCGTGCGTAAAGCCACTTATGCGCCCAAACGGAAGCAATACGAAGAAAAGGGGGGGTGGGACGAGATGATGGAAGCGAAAGCCATGGCGGAGGGGGCACTTAAACACAACATGAGAAATTCAAAAAATGCACAAGAGGAGGGCTCGGGGGGTTGTTCGGGTGACTCTAGTCACTCGCAGGAAACGCCCTTAGAAACTATAGAAAGCGGCGACGAGGAGGACGACGAAACTCGCGAGCTCCAAGAAGACAAGAGCAAGGGCAAGGATTTAGGACTCGATGAGCAACGTGCCATAAATGGACTTGGACAAAGTCAAGGGGAGGAAAAAGTAAACGGGAGACATAAGGAAGGAACGCATTCTCCCCCAGGACCTCAACAACTAGAAAGAAAGATGACAGCTTTTCAGAAAAACAAACAAAAGGCCGAAGAGGAGAGCCCTGAATGTTACTACGATTTCATCGGGGAAAGCTATGTGCATGGAATGATGGACGGCGAGGCTTTGCGGAAGAAATTCTACATGGACATTGCAGATCGCGTGTTTGAACTGAGATGATCGGAGGGACATGCGTAAGGCATTCACGGTTGGACTTCGTTATATGTTTCGGTTTTGTTAGTCTGTCTTGTACTTCGTAGTGAGCAGGTACCTCTGGACTGATACAGGCTGGGCTTCTTTTTGTAAAACACCTATGTAGTCTGGCGATCGCCAGTTTAGTTTGATCCAGACTGTACTGATCCTATAATATAATATTTTTCTTATTTGATGTAGATAGACACTGCGAGTAAGCCTCTGCAGCTTATCTAGATGCAACGTGCAAGAAATATAGCGATATTTCTACGTAATCCGAGCTGAAGAGCTCGTATGTGGTATAACCAAACGCGCCACCAGAGGAAAATAGAAGAATAAAGCAAGTATAAATAGCGAGGAAATTCCACTGGTGCAAGCTTTTGCAAGGATTTATAATTTCTACTACGCAGAGAACATAATTCGGCACTCTTGCTACTCAAGTTACGGCTACGTATTTAGCTAGTCTAGCAGGACTTGGTTACCTTTATCAAATCCGCCTTAATTAACCTGATTAATTTAACTGACCAAACTAACCTAATTACAACTGAGTGGACTTAACTGATTTAATATATAGACTGAAGTTGTACTAAGTACAAGATAATTAGTGGGGCAAAACATAATGTGACAGTATAAGTGGGTCTAGTGGGGCGAGCTTAAAAAGTCGGGTTATAAAATCTATTTAAGTAAGTTTATTTAATAAAAAAGCTTAAAAAAAAGCTTTTGCAAAAGCTTTTTTACTATTTACAATATTATTTGTTAAAATTACTATTTATTACAAGTATTTACTATTACAAACAAACAAAAGCAATTATAAAATTAAAGCTTAAAAACAAAATATTAAGCTTAATTTTAATATTTATTAAAAATATATATATATATATAAAGCTTAAAAATCAAAAAACTAAAATAATTAAAATATTTAGCAAGTTTTATTTTAATATATTTTTTAAAATTGTTTTAGTTATATTAATTTAATTTTATTTGCTAAATTTAATTATATTTTTATATATAATAGTTATAAATTTAGTTTATTTATTAAACTAATATTTTTTTAATAAATAATTTTAATTTTTATTATTATAAAAGTTTTTATTTTATTTTTTTTTTATATTATTTTATAAATTATTACTTATTTATTATATATAAAAGTATAATTAAGCTTAGCAAATAAAATTAAATCAATATAATTAAAACAATTTTAAAAAATATATTAAAGTAAAGTTTGCTAAATATTTTAGTTATTTTAACTTTTTAATTTTTAAACTTTATATATATATATATATTTTTAGTAAATATTAAAATTAAGCTTGATGTTTTGTTTTTAAGCTTTGATTTTATAATTGCTTTTGTTTGTTTATAATAATAAGTGTTTATAATAAATAGTAATTTTAACAAATAATATTATAAGCAGTAAAAAAGTTTTTATAAAAGCTTTTTTTTAAGCTTTTTATTAAATAAGCTTATTTAAGTAAATTTTATAATCTAATTTTTTAAACTTGTTTTATTAAACTTATTTATATTGTTATATATTTTTTAGCTAAGCTGTTTTAAGCTGCTTAGTTATTTTTTTTTTATATATTAATAAAAGAAATAAATAGTGATTTTTTTAATTTTATATCTTAAAATTTTTATAAAAATATATTTTAAACAATTTTAATAGTTTTATATATTTTAAATAGTTAATTTTTGTAAAAAAAAAGCTAAAAATATATTTTTTTTAATATATTGTTATACTAGCGCGCTTTTTATGCTTTAATTGCAAAGCTATTAAATAATGAAATTATATTTATATATATTTACTAATTGCGATTTTATTGCTTAATTAAATATATAGTATATTTAGCAATTTTGAATTAGCAGTTACAAAAAAAATGCGTTTTTTTTTTATATATAAAATAAATTCGCTTTTAATACTTTAATACTTTTAATATAAATTGATCGCTTTGTAATTTTGATTTTTTTTTTTTTTTTTTTTTTTTTTTTTTTAAGCTATTTCTTTAGATCTATAAATATATTTTTAAAATCGCTTAATTGTTGTACGCTTAATTAACTAATAAAATAGCTAGTTTTTTTTTTTTTTTTTTTTTTTTTTTTACTTTTATTTACTTATAAATCGCAATTTTCAAACTTTTTTTTTATACAAACAAATTTAAAATTAATTTATAGTCGCAAATATTGTTACTATTATTAATATATATTTTATAAAGCTTTTAAATCAGTTATAAAAGTTTTTATATTAATTAAAGCTTTAAACAATATTATTTTGCTGTAGCGTTTTAATATAGTAAGTAATTTTTTAGTTTTGTATTATAAAATATTAGTTATATACTAATGCTTTTAAAAAGTAGTTTTATTTTTTTTTGCTGCTATTTTTAGCTTGCTTTTAAAATTTTCTTTTTGTAGTTTTTTTTTTTGAAAAAAAAAAAAAAAAAAAAAAAAACACACTTAAGCGCTTTTTTTTTTTTTTACTTTTAGTTTTAGCTAATAATTGTTAAAATCTTTTATACTGTTGTTATAAGCGCTATTATTTGCTTTGCTACTTGTACTTTTTGCGCTTTTACTACTGCTGCTAATAATAACAATAACTTTTTCGCTTTTTTTTCTTTAGTTTGTTGCTTTAAGCTTTATAATCTGCTAAATATTTATTTATACTTATGTTTTAATAAGCATTATTATTTATGTTTTATTTAAAAAAAAAAATATATAGTTTTTTGCTGTTGCTATATAAGCGTTGTTTTTATTAAGCATAGAAATAATATATGCTTTAGTATAACTAGCTATAGCTAGTATTATTACAAGTACTTTTTAAAACATATATATATATTTGTGTAAGTTTTTTTTATATTTTTATATATATTTAAAATATTATATTAACAAGTATAAATATAGCTTAAATTATATAGTGCTATTTGTTTGCTGCTTAATAGCAGCTATTTAATTTAAAGCTTTTTAAACTGTAAATTTTACTTTAATATTTTTTAAAATTGTTATAACAATTTTTAATTAATAATTTTTATATAAAAACTTTTTTGTTTTTACAATATTTTTTAAGTTGCTTTTAAAATAAACAAAAAAAAGTTCGCTGCTACTGCTTTTTTATTGCTTATATTTATGTTTACTTTTTATACTTTTTGCTAAAACGTTTGTATATTTAAGCTTTTGCTTGCTTTTTATATCTTAACTACTTTTTTTGGCCGTTTTACCCTTTTTTTTTTTAGCACTGCTAATGCCTCTGCTATTAACAACTTTTTCGCTTATATTATTAGCGCAACTGATGTTTTGTTATATAGTTATATTATATATTTTTATGCTTTTTTTTTTTTGTATTTTATACATTTTTTTTAAAACTTTTAATAAATAAAAGTTAATATTTTTAATGTTTAGTAAACTTAAAAAGTAAAATAATAAAAGTAATAAATAAAAGTTGATATAACTTATTTTAACTTTGCTTTTTTTTTTTGTTTTTAGTTGTTTTAATTGTTATAAATTAATAAATAATTAAAAAGTTTTTTTTGTTTACTTTTTAAGCTTATATTATAAATGTAACTTATATTTTTAAAGTTAATAAAAGTTTAAAAATATTCAAATTAAGCTTATAATAAATTTTTAGTTAATTTATTAGTAAATATTTAGTTAATAAAAAAATATATTACTTTAAAGCTTTTTTTAAAGTATTTTTAATATAGCTATATATTTTATATATTTATATATTTAAACTTAGTATTTATTTTTTTGTTTTTATTTATTACTAATTTAATTGTTTATATATTATTTAAATAAATTGTTTATATTTTATTTAATTTTAAAGTAAAATTACAAAATAGCTTTTTAAAAGCTATTGTTTTTTTTATAGTAAACTTAATTATATTTACTTTTATTTTTATAATAAAAGTAAATATAATATTTTAACAAATAGCTTTTTATAAAATTATATTTTTAAATAATAACATAATATATTTATATAAAAAGTAACAAATTTTATAGTTATTTATAAATAAAGCATTTTTTGTTATTAAAAAAGCTTAAACTTTATAGTTTTATATTTTATATATAATTTTAAAAAAACATGTTATATATAAATATCAAATTATTTAGCAAATAATTTTATAGTATATAAGGCTAAAATTAATCAAAAACTTTAAAAATTGTACTACTATATATATAATATTTAGTTTTAAAAATACTGCTATATATAAAATTAATTTAATTAGTTTTTAATATAACTTAATTTCTGCTTTTGTTATATTTTTTAAATATTTTTTAAGTTTTTTTATTAAAAGTAGCGTTATAAAAATCTAACTTTAGTTGTTAAATTTATAGCATGTTATAATTTTGTTAATATATTTGTTATATATTAATATAATTGTTTTTTAAAAGCAGTTTTAAATTACTTTAATTTTTAAAAACTAAATAATATTACTTTAATTTTTAAGTTTATAAGCTTTTTTAATATTTAAAATAATTTCTTTTGCTTTTTTTTTATAAATTTTATAATATAAAACTAAAAAGTTGTTTATATAAAATATAATAAATATTATATACTTTAAAATATAAAACAAATAAAGCTTTTTTTTTAAAGCTATTATTTTATTAGCTTTAAATATTTTAACAAATTTTTTATATTATAATAATAAAAAGTTTTTTAAATTATATAACATTTTATTAAGTTTATTAATTAAATTATTTTAACTAAAACTTTTTAAAAGTTATATATTTATAAAAACTTTATTAGTTTTTAATACATTAAAAAATACTTTAATTATATCAAACTATTTAATTTTAAAATTAAAAGTTGCTGTTAATGTTATTATAAGCTTAAATATTTTAGCTATAAATATAGTTATATAAGTTAACTAAAATATGTTTTTTTTTTAAAAGTTACTTTTAATAATTAAATATACTTTATATATATTTAAAAAACTATTTTTGTTAAATTTATATATAAATATTTATTTTAGTAAAAATAAATTGTTTTTTATATTTTATATAGAAATAATTTCAAATGTTTTATTATTTTTTAGCTATTTATATTTATTATAAACATTAGTTTTAAATAGTTTATTAACTAAATACTTAAAAAGATTTTTTTAGCTTTTAAATAGTAGTTTTAAAAAATCGTTTTTATAAATATAAAGCTTTTAAAGTATTATATTTAAATATATAGCTTTTTTTTAACTTATTACTACTGCAAATATTGCATATAATATTTTGTGCTTTTAGTTTTTTTGATATAAAGCTTTTAGCTAATCAAATATAAAAGTTTTTAAAAAAAATTGTTAAAAGTTATTTTTTAAAAAATATATTTTGTTTTTTTTATAAAATATAGTTGTAAAAATCGCATAACTTTTACTGTTATTTTTTAGCTTTTTAAATGCTATTTTTTAAATATATTTATTTATATATAAAACTAATAAGTTTATTTTATATATATATTTATATTTTATTTAAAACAATTTATTTAATATTTTAAGTATAGTTTAATATTTATATTATTACAAACTTTTATTTAATTTGTTTTTAATATTTTGTACATTAATTTAAAAAGTTTAAAACATTTTATTTTTTAAAAATATTGTTATTTTATTTTAAATTATTTTTTTAAGTTTTGTTTTTATATTGTTTTATTGCTTTTTAAGTTCAAACATTTGTTAAAAAGTCAAAAGTTTTTGCAGCTAAAGCATATAACTTTTGCTAAGTTTTTTAGCTAGTTTTATTATAGCTATATTTACTTTTAAGTTTTGTTTTTTTAAATAAACGCTAAAAAATTTATTAGTAAATTAAGCGCTATTATTATAGTTATTTAAAGTGTTTTTGTTTACTTTTTAACTTATTATTACTATAAACTTTTATATATTTTAAATTTTTAAAATTGTAATATTTTCAAACTTATTTAATTTGATTTTGTTTATTTATGCTTTTGAGATTTTAATTTTAAAGCGTTTTTGTTTTTTATTATAAAAAATCTTTTTATTAAACTCGACATTTTTTGTTAAAATTACTTTTTGCAAATATAAAATTTAAATTTTATATAAATTATTTGCTATATATTTTACTAAATATTTAATATGCACTTTTAGCTTTATTTTAAAAGCTTAATAGTTATAACTAGCTTTTTTATTTTTATTTAAAAAATAAGCTCTATATTTATATACAAAAATCCAACTTTAATTTAACTTAAAATTAGTTTTTAACTTTTTTTTTATTTTAAATATATATTATTTAAAATATTAGTTAAACTATAATTTAAATATTTTATAAAATATATAAAAATTGTTTTTTTTTAAAGAACTAATATTATATAGTTAAACTGCTACTTAAACTGCTTTTAACTAAAAAAAGCTTAAAAGCTCAGCTTTTAAAAACATTTTAATTAATTTTTTAATTATTTTTTTATTTATTTTTTTACTGCTTTTTACTAGTTTTTTAGTATAGCTTAATAAAAGTTCTAAGTTGATTTTTTTTTTTTTAGCTTAAAGTTTATAACATATAGCTTTTTAAATAACAATAACTGCTTTTTTGTTATTATTTTTTAGTTTTATTATAAAAAACTTAAATTGTTATATTATTTAATGTTTAAACTTTTTTATTTGTTTAAATATAAAGTTTTGTTCTTTGTTTTTAAAAAAGTAAAATTAAATTGCGCTGCTAAATTTATTTTTAAATATTAATATCTACTATAATTTATTAAACCTTTTTAAATAATTAAACAAATTTCAAAAAACTTTATAAAAAAGTTTTGCTGATATTTTTTCAAAAGTTTATTTAAAAATTTTTTATAAAGCATATATTTTTATATAGTTTTTACATTTAAGTTATAAAATCTTATTAATTTTTATATTTTTTATATTATATATTAGCGCTTTAAACAGCTTAAGTTTTAAATATTTTAACTTTAAATATTATAAATACTTAAAGTTTTTTTTTAGTTTTAAAAAATCTTTAAAAAGTTAATATAAAAAAACTTGTTTTATTTGTATTAAAGTTATTAAAAGCTTTGCTGTATTTACAAAAACTTTTATTAAAATATATATTATATTTATTACAAAAAATCAATTTAAATAAATAAAAAATAAGTTGTATTAAAAAAACACTAAGTTATAATATTTTAAAAGTTTTGTAACTATATCGCTTTTTTTAAGTTTGCTAAATTTTAATATATAATTTAATTTACAATATTATATTTCTGTTTTTTAAAAGCAAGCTTTAAAAATTAAGTTTATATAAAATTTTTTTATAAATGCTACTTTAGTAAATATTAAATCAACCGATTTTTTTTTATTTTTTTTTAAAAGTGTATTTTTTATAATCTAAGTTTTTGTTTTTAAAATTAAAAATTAAAAAGTGCTAATATTTATTACCGCTTTTTTTTTAGCAATTTTAAAAGATTTTTTTTTTAAAAGCAATTTGTTATTTATAAAATAAAAAACACTATAGTTATTTAATAGTATGTTATTAAATAAAAAGTATAGCTTTTAAACTTTAGTTATATAAATATTTAAAATTAAATATAATTTTAAAAAAAATAAATTAATTACTATATATATTACATTGTTGTTGTACCAAGTTTTTTTGTTGTTTAATCTTTTTTTTTTAAAAGTAGTTTCTTTTACTTTTTATTTATTTTTTTTGATTTTTTTTTAAAAATTATTCTATTAAGTATACTTTTATTGCTTTTTGATTTTTTTTATTTCTTTTGCAAAAAGTATCTTTTTTAGTGTTTTTTTTGTAAATTTTATAACTATATATTAAAAAAGTCCATATATTTTAAAGTACTAAAAATAAATATACTTTACTTAATACTTATAAAAATATTAAAAGCTTTTAAGCCGCTTTTTATGTTTTTTTTTTTTAAGCTGTTTTTAAGTTTTATTACTTAAAATATAGTAAATTTTTAAAACGTTTTAAAAAGCTCTCAATTTATTTTTATAAATAAGCTTTTTAAAAACTTGTTTTAATTAGTCCAATATAAATATTTGCTTTTTATAAAAAAGCTTATTTTAAAATAAAATAAAAAGCTGTTTAATAGCTTATTTAGAAGCGATATGTTTGCTTATAGCTTCAAGAAATTTTTTTGCTACAAATATTTCTATTATATCGGATATTTGGTGCATTTTTGCTTTTTCGTAAATAATTGTCTAGTTTTTGTACTAGCAAATAAAGTCTATATGTTATAAAGCTTAGTTTAAAATTGCTTAATATTTAATTAGCAAAATATTTATAACAGCTAATTTTATAAAAACTAAACTGTTTTTTAAGTGCTTAATTATTAACTTAATGTTAAGATTGTTTTTGTTGAGTATTTGTGCTGATACTATTTTTAAGCGCTTAAAATCAACTATTTTCAAGATTTAATTATATAAGTTAATATATCAAGTAATATTAGCTATATATTTTGACGCTTTATTAGTATAAGTTTTAATAAACTTGTTAAATTTTGCTGTAATATCAAATGCTGTTAATTGTGTTTTTTTAAGAATTGATAGCGTAGTATTTTTTGTAAAATTACTGTTATTTCGGGCTTTTTATTTTTTAAAATCTCTTTTATATTAATTAGCTTGTTTTTATAAAAAAGCTTACTTAATACTTTTATAAATAAAAAGCTCTAGTTTAATTTTAATTTTGAATATAGATATAATATTATTTAAGTTAATATAATTTTAAATATTTTATATTATAGCTTAAAGCTTGAATTTATTGTACTATTTAAACTAGTTAAAACTAGTTTTTAAGATTGTTTTAATATTTTTATCGATTTTTTTAGAAAATATAATAAAAATGCAAAAAAAGATATATTAAAAGTAAATAGAAATTTTTAAAATAATATAAAAAAAGAATAAAATAAAAATACTTACAACAATAAAAGTTAAAATTGTTTATAAAAAAAAACACTGGTTTAATAAATAAACCGGGCTTATAACTGTTATATATAAAAATACGATCGAATTTAGCAAATAAAATTGAATCAGTATAACTAAAACAATTTTAAAAAGTATATCGAAATAAAGCTTGCCAAGTATTTTAATTACTTTAGCTTTTTAATTTTTAAGCTTTATATATATATATATACTTTTAGTAAACACTAAAATTAAGCTTAGTGCTTTGCTTTTAAGCTTCGATTTTGTAATCGCTTTTACTCGCTTGCAATAATAAATGCTTGCAATAAGTAGTAATTTTAACAAGTAATGTTGTAAGCAGTAGAAAAGCTTCTGCAAAAGCTTTTTTTTAAGCTTTTTATTAAGTAAGCTCACTTAAGTAGATTTTATAACTCGATCTTTTAAGCTCGCCCCACTAAACCCACTTATACTGTCATATTATTTTTAATATATTATTTTTTTTGCTTTTATTATATTTTTTAAAAAAATTAAAAAAAATATTAAAATATTTTTAAAAACTAGCTATAACTAGTTAAAATAATATAACAAACTTAAACTTTAAGCTATAATATAAAACATTTAAAATTATATAAATTTAAACAATATTATATTTATATTTAAAATTAAAACTAAATCAAAGTTTTTTATTAATAAAAATATTAAATTAACTATTTTATAAAATTAAACTAATTAATATTAAAAAAATTTTAATAAATAAAATGTTTTAAAAAATAACAATTTTAAAAAAAGTACTTTATAACTAATTTTTAAAAAAATATAATTAATAGTAGTTAAAATTAATATAAAGTTTAAAAAATTTATTAAAACTTATTTTAACAAAATATTAAAATATATAGTTAATATTATTTAATATATTAATTTATATAATTAAATTTTAAATTTAATTAATTTTAAATATTTAAAAATAATATTAGTATAAATATTTAATAAAAATAATTTTAATATTAAATTAATAATTAAATATTTAAAAAATAGTTTAATTTTTATAAAATTAACTATTATAAATATTTTATTAACTAAATATTAAATAGTTTTAAATTAAGTTTTATAATATATAAACTTTATTTATTAATATAAAAATTAAACAATTATTTATAAAAAAGCAAAAATATATTAAATATTTAATATAATAAAAATATTTATAATTAAAAAATTTTTTGAAACTATAAACAAATATATTACTTTTAAATAAACTATTAAATAATTTTTTATTTTATTTTAAAACAAGCTTTTTTATAAAAAGTAAATATTTATATTAAACTAACTAAAATAAATTTTTAAAAAGTTTATTTATAAAAACAAATTAAAAACTTTTTAAAATGTTTTAAAAATTTATTATATTTTAAATAATAAAACTTAAAAATAATTTAAAAAAAAAAAACATAAAAAATAGTTTAAAAGTTTTTAATACTTTTATAAATATTAAATAAAATATATTTATTTTTAACACTTTAAAATATATAAACTTTTTTAATATATAGTTATAAAATTTATAAAAAAAGTATTAAAAAAAATATTTTTTGTAAAAAAAATAAAAAAAATTAAAAAGTAATAAAAATATATTTAATAAAATAATTTTTAAAAAAAAATTAAAAAAAACAAATAAAAAGTAAAAAAAACTATTTTTAAAAAAAAAAAATTAAACAATAAAAAAATTTAATATAATAACAATATAATATATATAATAATTAATTTATTTTTTTTAAAATTATATTTAATTTTAAATATTTATATAATTAAAGTTTAAAAGCTATATTTTTTATTTAATAATATATTATTAAACAACTATAATATTTTTTATTTTATAAATAATAAATTATTTTTAAAAAAAAAGTTTTTTAAAATTGCTAAAAAAAAAGCAGTAATAAATGCTAACATTTTTTAATTTCTAATTTTAAAAACAAAAACTTAAATTATAAAAAATATACTTTTAGAAAAAAATAAAAAAAAATTAATTAATTTAATATTTATTAAAATAATATTTATAAAAAAATTTTATATAAATTTAATTTTTAAAATTTGTTTTTAAAAAATAAAAATATAATATTATAAATTAAATTATATATTAAAATTTAATAAATTTAAAAAAAACAATATAATTACTAAACTTTTAAAATATTATAATTTAATATTTTTTTAATATAATTTATTTTTTATTTATTTAAATCGATTTTTTATAATAAATATAATATATATTTTAATAAAAGTTTTTATAAATATAATAAAGCTTTTAATAATTTTAATATAAATAAAATAAATTTTTTTATATTAATTTTTTAAAAATTTTTTAAAATTAAAAAAAAACTTTAAATATTTATAACATTTAAAGTTAAAATATTTAAAATTTAAACTATTTAAAACATTAATATATAATATAAAAAACATAAAAATTAATAAAATTTTATAATTTAAATATAAAAACTATACAAAAATATATATTTTATAAAAAATTTTAAAATAAACTTTTAAAAAAGCATTAGTAAAACTTTTTTATAAAGTTTTTTAAAATTTATTTAATTATTTAAAAAAGTTTAATAAATTGTAATAAATATTAATATTTAAAAATAAATTTAACAATATAATTTAATTTTATTTTTTTAAAAATAAAAAATAAAACTTTATATTTAAATAAATAAAAAAGTTTAAATATTAAATAATATAATAATTTAAACTTTTTATAATAAAACTTAAAAGTAATAACAAAAAAGCAATTATTATTATTTAAAAAGCTATATATTATAAATTTTAAACTAAAAAAAAAAAAATTAATTTAAAACTTTTATTAAGCTATATTAAAAAATTAATAAAAAGCAATAAAAAAGTAAACAAAAAAATAATTAAAAAATTAATTAAAATATTTTTAAAAACTAAACTTTTAAGCTTTTTTTAATTAGAAATAATTTAAGCAATAGTTTAATTATATAATATTAATTTTTTAAAAAAAAACAATTTTTATATATTTTATAAAATATTTAAATTATAGTTTAATTAATATTTTAAATAATATATATTTAAAATAAAAAAAAAGTTAAAAATTGATTTTAAATTAAACTAAAATTAAATTTTTATATATAAATATAAAATTTATTTTTTAAATAAAAATAAAAAAGCTAATTATAATTATTAAACTTTTAAAATAAAACTAAAAGTATATATTAAATATTTAATAAAATATATAATAAACAATTTATATAAAATTTAAATTTTTTATTTATAAAAAATAATTTTAATAAAAAATATCGAATTTAATAAAAAAATTTTTTATAACAAAAAATAAAAATATTTTAAAATTAAAATTTCAAAAATATAAATAAACAAAATCAAATTAAACAAACTTAAAAATATTACAATTTTAAAAACTTAAAATATATAAAAATTTATAACAACAATAAATTAAAAAATAAACAAAAATATTTTAAATAGTTATAATAATAATATTTAATTTATTAATAAACTTTTTAATATTTATTTAAAAAAATAAAACTTAAAAATAAATATAGCTATAATAAAACTAGCTAAAAAATTTAGTAAAAATTATATATTTTAACTATAAAAACTTTTAATTTTTTAATAAATGTTTAAATTTAAAAAATAATAAAACAATATAAAAATAAAATTTAAAAAAATAATTTAAAATAAAATAACAATATTTTTAAAAAATAAAATATTTTAAACTTTTTAAATTAATATATAAAATATTAAAAATAAATTAAATAAAAATTTATAATAATATAAATATTAAATTATATTTAAAATATTAAATAAACTATTTTAAATAAAATATAAATATATATATAAAATAAATTTATTAGTTTTATATATAAATAAATATATTTAAAAAATAATATTTAAAAAACTAAAAAATAATAATAAAAGTTATATAATTTTTATAATTATATTTTATAAAAAAAACAAAATATACTTTTTAAAAAATAACTTTTAATAATTTTTTTTAAAAACTTTTATATTTAATTAATTAAAAACTTTATATTAAAAAAATTAAAAATATAAAATATTATATATAATATTTACAGCAATAATAAATTAAAAAAAAGCTATATATTTAAATATAATATTTTAAAAGCTTTATATTTATAAAAACAATTTTTTAAAATTACTACTTAAAAATTAAAAAAACTTTTTTAAATATTTAATTAATAAATTATTTAAAACTAATATTTATAATAAATATAAATAGCTAAAAAATAACAAAATATTTAAAATTATTTTTATATAAAATATAAAAAACAATTTATTTTTATTAAAATAAATGTTTATATATAAATTTAATAAAAATAAATTTTTAAATATATATAAAATATATTTAGTTATTAAAAATAATTTTTAAAAAAAAAACATGTTTTAATTAATTTATATAACTATATTTATAATTAAAATATTTAAATTTATAATAATATTAATAATAGTTTTTAATTTTAAAATTAAATAGTTTAATATAATTAAAGCATTTTTTAATATATTAAAAACTAATAAAGTTTTTATAAATATATTATTTTTAAAAAGTTTTAGTTAAAATAATTTAATTAATAAACTTAATAAAATATTATATAATTTAAAAAATTTTTTATTGCTATAATATAAAAAGTTTATTAAAATATTTAAAGCTAACAAAATAATAGTTTTAAAAAAAAAGCTTTGTTTGTTTTATATTTTAAAATATATAATATTTATTATATTTTATATAAACAACTTTTTAGTTTTATATTATAAAATTTATAAAAAAAAAACAAAAAAAATTATTTTAAATATTAAAAAAGTTTATAAATTTAAAAATTAAAATAATATTATTTAATTTTTAAAAATTAAAATAATTTAAAACTACTTTTAAAAAATAATTATATTAATATATAATAAATATATTAATAAAATTATAATATATTATAAATTTAATAATTAAAGTTAAGTTTTTATAATGTTGTTTTTAATAAAAAAGCTTAAAAAATATTTAAAAAATATAACAAAAACAAAAATTAAGCTATATTAAAAATTAATTAAATTAATTTTATATATAATAGTATTTTTAAAACTAAATATTATATATATAATAATATAACTTTTAAAATTTTTAATTAATTTTAACTTTATATATTATAAAATTATTTATTAAATAATTTAATATTTATATATAATATACTTTTTTAAAATTATATATAAAATATAAAATTATAAAGCTTAAGCTTTTTTAATAATAAAAAATGCTTTATTTATAAACAATTATAAAATTTGTTGTTTTTTATATAAATATATTATATTATTATTTAAAAGTGCAATTTTATAAAAAGTTATTTATTAAAATATTATATTTATTTTTATTATAAAAACAAAAATAAATATAATTAAATTTACTATAAAAAAAACAATAGCTTTTAAAAAGCTATTTTATAATTTTATTTTAAAATTAAATAAAATATAAATAATTTATTTAAATAATATATAAACAATTAAATTAATAATAAATAAAAACAAAAAAATAAATATTAAATTTAAATATATAAATATATAAAATATATAGCTATATTAAAAACATTTTAAAAAAAGCTTTAAAATAATATATTTTTTTATTAACTAAATATTTACTAATAAATTAATTAAAAACTTATTATAAATTTAGTTTAAATATTTTTAAACTTTTATTAATTTTAAAAATATAAGTTATATTTATAATATAAATTTAAAAAATAAACAAAAAAAACTTTTTAATTATTTATTAATTTATAATAATTAAAATAATTAAAAGTAAAAAAAAAAAATAAAATTAAAATAAGTTATATTAACTTTTATTTATTATTTTTATTATTTTATTTTTTAAACTTATTAAATATTAAAAATATTAACTTTTATTTATTAAAAGTTTTAAAAAAAATATATAAAATATAAAAAAAAAAAAATATAAAAATATATAATATAACTATATAACAAAATATTAATAATATTAATTATATAAATAAAAAAATTGTTAATAGCAAAAATATTAATAGTATTAAAAAAAAAAAAAATAAAACAGCTAAAAAAAATAATTAAAATATAAAAAGCAAATAAAAACTTAAACATATAAATAATTTAGCTAAAAATATAAAAAGTAAATATAAATATAAATAACAAAAAAGTAATAATAACGAACTTTTTTTTGTTTATTTTAAAAACAATTTAAAAAATATTATAAAAATAAAAAAATTTTTATATAAAAACTATTAATTAAAAATTGCTATAATAATTTTAAAAAATATTAAAATAAAATTTATAATTTAAAAAGTTTTAAATTAAATAGCTGCTATTAAATAATAAACAAATAATATTATATAATTTAAATTATATTTATATTTATTAATATAATATTTTAAATATATATAAAAAGTATAAAAAAAATTTATATAAATATATATATATGTTTTAAAAAATACTTGTAATAATATTAACTATAACTAGTTATATTAAAATATATATTATTTTTATATTTAATAAAAGTAGCACTTATATAATAATAGCAAAAAACTATATATTTTTTTTTTTAAATAAAATATAAATAATAATATTTATTAAAATATAAATATAAACAAATATTTAATAAACTATAAAACTTAAAACATTAAATCAAAAAAAAAAAAACAAAAAAGTTATTGTTATTATTATTAATAATAATAGCAAAAATATAAAAAGTATAAATAATAAAACAAGTAATAACATTTATAATAGCAGTATAAAAAATTTTAATAGCTATTAGCTAAAACTAAAAGCAAAAAAAAAAAAAAGCGTTTAAATATGGTTTTTTTTTTTTTTTTTTTTTTTTTTGAAAAAAAAAACTAAAAAAAAAAAATCTTAAAAATAAACTAAAAACAACAGTAAAAAAAAATAAAACTACTTTTTAAAAGTATTAATATATAATTAATATTTTATAATATAAAATTAAAAAATTATTTATTATATTAAAGTATTATAATAAAATAATATTGTTTAAAACTTTAATTAATATAAAAACTTTTATAATTAATTTAAAAGTTTTATAAAATATATATTAATAATAATAATAATATTTATAATTATAAATTAGTTTTAAGTTTATTTATATAAAAAAAAAGTTTAAAAATTGCAATTTATAAATAAATAAAAATAAAAAAAAAAAAAAAAAACAAAAAAAACTAGCTATTTTATTAATTAGTTAAATATATAACAATTAAACAATTTTAAAAATATATTTATAAATTTAAAAAAATAGCTAAAAAAAAAAAAAAAAAAAAAAAAAAAAATTAAAATTATAAAATAATTAATTTATATTAAAAATATTAAAATATTAAAAACAAACTTATTTTATATATAAAAAAAAAGCGCACTTTTTTTATAACTGTTAATTTAAAATTATTAAATATATTATATATTTAATTAAGTAATAAAATTATAATTAATAAATATATATAAATATAATTTTATTATTTAATAATTTTATAATTAAAGTATAAAAAATATATTAATATAACAATATATTAAAAAAAGTATATTTTTAGTTTTTTTTTTATAAAAATTAACTATTTAAAATATATAAAGCTATTAAAATTATTTAAAATATATTTTTATAAAAATTTTAAAATATAAAATTAAAAAAATTATTATTTATTTTTTTTGTTAATATATAAAAAAAAAATAGCTAAATAATTTAAAATAACTTAATTAAAAAATATATAATAATATAAATAAATTTAATAAAACAAGCTTAAAAAATTAAGTTATAAAATTTATTTAAATAAGTTTATTTAATAAAAAAGTTTAAAAAAAAGTTTTTACAAAAACTTTTTTACTATTTATAATATTATTTATTAAAATTACTATTTATTATAAATATTTACTATTATAAATAAATAAAAACAATTATAAAATCAAAACTTAAAAATAAAATATTAAATTTAATTTTAATATTTATTAAAAATATATATATATATATAAAGCTTAAAAATTAAAAAGCTAAAGTAACTAAAATATTTAGCAAGCTTTATTTTAATATATTTTTTAGGATCGTTTTAGTTACACTGGTTTAATTCTACTTGCTAAGCTCGATCGTACTCTTGTATGTGACACATGATTTTTGGAAAATCAAAATCGATTTGTCTGAAATGTGGCAATGGAGCACCGTCGCCTTGGCTTGAACAGCCCATCTCACGAGTCGGTTAACATCTATTCCCACTTTATCCTGGCCATTTCCTTCCTGCTTGGTAAGTGGTATATCTAGTAGTACCTTGCCAGTAGATACTCAGGGGTCACTAGCGCCGATTTCGTTGTTTTCTCTATCTACATGTTGACAGCTGGCACGTGCCTTTCGTTGTCGGCGACGTACCACACCTTGATGAACCATTCCCAACACGTGGAATATTTTTGCCTGCGACTGGACATGCTCGGTGTAGTGATCTTCATACTGGGCGACCTTCTCTTGGGAATATACATGGTTTTCTGGTGTGAACCGTTGCCACGCAATATCTACTGGTCGATGGTTAGTGAATTTCCCTGTGCAAAGTTTTGTCCTTTTCTCGTTTTAGACCTGGTACTTGAGTCTAACACTCTTCTTTCCTTGGTTGATAGATTTGGGTTTTTGGAACGTTGACTATGTTCACGACAATGCACTCCAAGGTCCAGGGCCAGAAATATCGCCTCTTTCGAGCATTAATCTTCGTGGCGATTGGCTTGTCTGGCATTGCGCCCTTGATCCATGGGCTCAATGTGTTCGGCATGTCGCAGATGATGAGAAAAGCCTTTCCGTATACTCTGGCAAAAGCAGGCTGCCTTCTATCTGGGACCGCATTTTATGCAGTAAGACTCCCAATTACCCACGCAAGAGAAAAATTGACCCTAACACATGTGTTTCTAAAGACCAGGTTTCCCGAAAGTCGATATTCTGGCAAATTTGACCTATGTGGCTCCCATTCGATCTTTCACATTCTGGTGGTATGCGCCCTATGGCCCAGTTGATGGGGTATCTGGATGCCTTCGACTATGCTTATGCAAATCTTACTTGCTCGTCTCTGAGTTATGTAGACACTCCGAGTTTGGAACTTCTAGCCACTGGCTTCTAAACACTGACTGTGCAGCATTGAAGAGAAGCATATGACCTGATCACTGTTAGGCATGGCTGATACTTATTATAACTCCCTGTATTCAACGGCGTCATCCGCAAAGGGACTCGAAATCTGGTTTTCTAGTGCAGGTTTCTTTTAAGTATTTTAAACCTGATATCGGAAAGAAAGAGTGCAAACCATCTCTCCTTCATTCTGGTAGACTCCTCGAAACGAAACATGCGTTTGGCTAAAGTCACGAATGCCAAACAACGCGTTGTGTCTCATGGATTGATGGCGTTTTGCGTTAGCTGCTCCTTGTCTTGTGACATACGTAGGTAGTCGCCCCTCGCCCCGTAAGTCACGTGGCATCTTTATCGCCCCTGTAGGGGATAGGACTATAGGTAACAAATACCGTTAAATAATAACCTTTAAATGGCGAGGTCATAATAGCAGCTACTTAAGCTAACTAAGGGATAATTTAACACGGCTGGCCGAAAACTTACCTTAAACTTCTAAATACCTGGAGTTGAAGAAACATTACTGCTATTATCTTGTGCTTAGGTATACTTACCTAGGTAAGTAGGTAAGATTTGACAGGTTTTTTTTTTTTTGGCCAAGCGACCGGTGATTATTGCCAGGTAGTCTTCCACTTAACTGACAAAAGAGAAATAGGTAGGACTACCAAGACTTTGCCGAATTAAAGTCTAAATATTAGAATATGATTCATACAGTAAATCCTATTTCAGAGGTAGCTGTCACAGTGTAAGTTTTTAGATCTACACATGGCTAGTTTCCTTAGCCGCTTAGCGTTACCCAACCTCTGTATGATCACCTGCATTAGGTAAGTACCTCCCTGGTCTAGTCTAGATGCGCAATGACGGCAGGGAGCTTCGGGGCCGGGGCTGCACTCTCCTCGGCCAAGTTTCAACAATAATACTACCTTACCGAGAACTCAAAAGTCACCACACAGCAAGCAAACCCCCAACCTGTAGATAGGCTATCCACCTAGGTGGGTAGGTATCCTACAGGAATAGTAAAAACAGTCTCACCTGATATGTAGAACAGTTCTTGTTTCTTTTTGTTCTTACAGTACTGACAGAGTAGATCTGTACAATACCAACCTGGGTACCTACATACACCATCGCGAGACTGCGTACTTAGCTGGTGATCCAAGAGATCCACATAGTCTCCTCCCTACAATCCTCGGCACCTATGACAGCCCACCAGGTATCTACAGTAACACCTGCTACATATTCCCACGCCAGGAGGAGCCGCGCCGTGCGGTCAAGAACAGCCTAGTAGTATCAGCAGCAGCAGCAGTGGTGGCGGCACTGTTCGTGCTAGTGATCACTGGCGGCTGACCTGCCTATGAGACGATGACGACGACGATGAGCGCACCACCATCCACGTCCACACCTATACCCACAGCGCCGCCGCGCCGGACTAGAAGGCCGGCCCGTAGTGTAAGTCTCCATCTAATTTGCACGCGATGGGTCCCTTAGGGACCCAGGTACCATATCAAAATAAGCATCATCATTCTTGGCTTGCAGCACGACTTGATGGATATTCCTCCTTGTCCTCCGTCGTTCATTCCATCGTGCTGCCGCAGCCTCCCTGGCAGACATTCAGAGAGCTCGCCGTGCTAACGCAATGCCCCCGCGACGACAGAAGCTGCGCAACGGAACTTGGATCATCCCAGGCACCGGCGAACGAACGAGACGCCAATTTACCCTCCGGAGCAATAGCTACGACGGCTCTACCGACGATGCCCAAATACACCCCCTCGCCGACGCCCCGACCCTACGCGACAAAGCTCACAATGCATGGCATAACTTGACCGTCTCAGCCCGTCGGCTATGGGCTTGGTCGCAATCGCCAAATGGCAGGGGAACCATCAAGTGCTCTATCGCTTACTTGTTGGCTAGCTTAGGCACCTTCTGGCACCCTGCCGCAAAGTTCTTGGGACCTATGGATGGAAAACATATCGTCGCCACTATCGTGACGTATTTTCACCCCGCGAGATCAGGCGGCTCCCAGATCGAAGCCATTAGTATCGCTATTATAGCTGTCTGCTATGCCATGCTCATAGGAATTTGCTCCATGGCTACGTCAGTGCTGCTGGGCGATGTGTTGGACATGGAGAAATTCTCGTATGCTCTGATCCTGATCGTGTACATCGGCTTCGGACTGGGGTTTGTTGGTTGGGTGAAGCAGAAACTGAATAATCCCTTAGTGAGCGTCGGTGCGAGTATAGCGTCCATCGGTATCATTACTATCATCACAAAGGAAGGTTCAGTCCACAACTCTGTGTTTTCAACCGAAAAAGTTGTGCAATACCTCAAAATATTATTCATGGCAACCGTGATAACGACTTTCGTCAACCTGGCTCTTTGGCCTGTATGGGCTCGGCATGGGCTGCGCAAATCTATGCGCACCGCTTCGATTTCCCTTGGTCGCATGTTGGCCATGATCTCAAGTGGCTTTCTAAGCGGCGCCGAGGAAGAGTTTACCTCGAAGTCGTTCATGGAGGCTTCAACCACGTATACAGCCACTTTGGCCCTCATGAATAAGAACGCGAGGGAATCCAAATATGAATACTACTTTCTTGGCCAGGAACAAATATATCGCCAGGACAAAGCAGTTCTGAAGTCGATAGAAAACCTCGCCCAATCTATTGGTGGGTTGAGGAGTGCGGCTAACACTCAGTTCGAGCTTCTGAAAGAAATATCCACCGGTCCCTTATCCGCAAACATACCAGCATCCCCGAACAGCAACGTGTTCTCGACTTCTTTTGGACGATCCTTCTCATCCTCTCTGAGAAGCCACGCCCGATTTAGGCGTCTATCATCCATAGACGAGGCTTCAGATGAAAGAAGTGACAGAGAGGACGAGCCAACCCTGGCCCAGCGGCGAGAATCTTTTTCGGAACTACTCTCCGCCTCGTCCGACTTCGCGCCTAGGTCACCTTCGGATATATTCGAGCTTTTCATAGCGCGTCTTGGGCCGTCTATGAAATCCCTCGTATACACAATGGCCGAGATCCTAAAGCAACCGCCATTTGATGCGCCGGGATCACCCATCGAGGTGAATGAACAGTTCAAACATAGTCTAGGCGAGGCAGTCAGCTTATATAACGAATCGAGAGGTACAGCACTCGAAGAGCTCTACAAAACGATTGAAAATGCAAGGTCAACCTCTGAGTCTATTCAAGCGGACTTTGAGGAGGTAGCAGCGGCATGTGGACACTTCTCCTTTAGTCTACTTAGTTTCGCAGACGAGATGAAGAAGTACCTGGACGCCCTTGAAGAGTTGAAGTACGTGACTGAGCAAAAGAAGCGCACATGGAATTGGTTGAAAGTCTGGAATTATATTATAGCGCTTTGGAAATCGCGTAGACTTTCGGAGGAGGATGTTGAGAACCAAGCGCTCATCCAACCCATCAAGCGTATGAGGCAGTCACAGTTGCCTCGTGGAATCCCCAAGGTAATGAAACATGGTGGTGATGGACTTCGGTGGGACAACGCACCAGCCGATGGGATTTGGAACAGTATTGTTCGAAAAACATCACCCGTCATTTGGAGGTTTCTGAACTTTGTCGCGCGTGATGATAGTACGTTGCCTCATTTACGTCCTTCATTCGTTAGCTAATGTTTTTCTAGTTCGCTTCGGACTAAAAGTTGGTATCGGTGCTACTCTATATGCCATGTTCGCATTTATTCCTGAAACAATGGATATGTACAGACACTGGCGTGGAGAATGGGGTCTTCTGTCCTTTATGATTGTCTGCTCCATGACTGTGGGTGCGTCCAATGCCACCGGCTTAGCACGTTTCACAGGCACCGTCATGGGCGCGGCATTCGTAGTGATCAATTGGTTGATAGCAGATGGGAACCCTGTTGGCTTAGCTCTACTAGGCTGGGCTGTCTCCTTTGGCGCCTTCTACATCATGGTGGAGCGCGGTAATGCACCGTTCGGTCGCTTTATATTACTAAGCTACAACGTGTCTTCGTTATACGCATACTCACTCTCTCAGAGTGTCGAGGATGATGATGACGATGAGGGCGGCATTCATCCCAGGATTAGGGAAATTGCTTTCCACAGAGTCGTTGCTGTTACTATCGGTATCATCTGGGGCCTCATCATCTGCCGTCTCATATGGGCAATGCCGGCACGCAAGAAGTTCAAAGAGGGCCTGGCTGTGTTATATCTACAGATGGGTCTTATTTGGAAGAGAGGGCCCCTGGCTATTTTGCTTCGCAATGATGCCACATTTACTAGCTATATGAAGCTCGGCGAACAAGCCGCTATGCAACGATACGCCACGCAGCTGCAGACTCTGCGAGCATCAGCAAATAATGAGTATGAGCTGCGTGGGCCCTTTCCCTTCGCTTCATACGGTCGCATTATGGCATCCACACAGCGCGTGCTAGACGCGTTCCATGCTATGAGCCTGGTAACGCAGAAACACGGCCGGCTCAGCGAAGGCGAGAAAGCCCTCCTCAACCACACAGCCGAAGAGCGGGCCCAACTCTGCGCCCGCATCTGCCACGTGTTCGAGGTCCTCGCATCCAGCATCATGCTGGAGTACCCCCTCACCGACGCCATCCCGAGCGTGATGGTGATACGAGACAAGCTGCTCGGCAAGATCTTCCGCTTCAGGAAAGACCACAACGCCTCGGTGGACAGGCCGTCCGGGGACGAACCCGCCGAGCACAGCAACGGCAAGGCTGGCGTCTCGGCTATGCTGGGGGCCATGGGGCAGGTCCCTAACTTGGGCGACGTCACACTCGAAGAGCCGGATTACGCGCTGCTCTACGCGTATGCGCTGGTTACTGGCCAGGTGGCGAAGGAGCTAAAGGTCGTCGAAAAGGAGCTCGAGGGCCTCTTTGGTCGGCTGGATGAGGACGCTATGCTATTGGAATAGGCATGTCACACTCGCTCACCCTCATGGGGGAGATCATTCTTTGGTTTACGGAGAGCATACAGTGGTGCATAAATGAGGTATTCATAGGCATTTAGTGCCCTGGGCATCAACTTGCCTACCCACCAACATAGGACGGTCGCTTCTAGAAGGTAAATGCATTACGGCATGGTAGGACCGGAGTGGACTGGACCTACCAGACTCGTAATGCTATGTGGAAGGGGGGCAACGACGGATTAGTTGTTGTTGTACTACTTACTTTGTTATTTGTTTGCTGGCTTCCTTGTTGCATACGGCATATATAGGGTCTCGTCGCTAAGCATGGGGTTCGGAGTCTGGGAAAATACACGAGTTCGTTGGCGCGACGGCTAAGTATTTGCAGTCAGCGGATGGGCTGGCGTGGCTTTTATTTCTTGAATATACTTAATACCCCTTAACTGAACTCAACTCGTAGTGGATCGTTAGACCGCCTATGTCACTCCTATGGAAGCTTGACTTGTAGGGCTCATGATGGCCGATGGATAGTATTTGCGGAACATTAGTAGCTTTGCAGCCAACCGTATTACGTGGAGAACTCTGCGATGAACTCACTTTAGCTTATCTCACCAACACTATGCACAACAGTCACGACAAGCTACCTAACTCAAGGTCGTAACATGAGGCTAGATAAATTGATGCGTTTCTTCTTTTTAGCTAGGCTATTCGCTAGAGTCGCTGTTAGAAGAGCAGCAGCTATAGATATACTGCTCTGACTTAAGATTCTCATTGAACATAGAATATATAAATGGCATGAACTAGTTAGTACAGAAATAACAGAAAACAAAGGTGACAACCCAAACTCCTGTTTAATGAACCCTATTCATGCTGTCCTTACATCATGCCAAACGGAGTCTTGACTCTCTCACACGATCCAATGGGATTTCTGTATTTTGATTTTTAACCGTCTTTTCTAATTAAACCGACCGATCGACCGCTCAATCATCATATCCAGCCTTGGCCCCGATAACGCCCTCGCTGCGCCCGCGGTCCCTGCGGCGGCGGCCGAGGGCCTCGCGGAGCCACTCGGAGAGGGTGAAGCCCCAGTGGCCGGCGACGAGGACGCCGGAGAGGACGTTGACGACCTTGAGGAGGAAGGCGAGGACGCCGTCGCGGCGCTCCTCGACGGAGAGCAGGATGGGCTCGATGTCGTACTTGAAGAAGAGGCCCGGCACCATGAACTCGCTGACCTCCTTGCTCTGCTCGGTCACGGCGTACTGGTTCGCGAAGATGGTGCGCGTGCGCGCGCCGCCGCCGGCGACCGTGTATACTGTTGGCACGACGGACATGAAGTACTGGAACTTGTGGAAGTGTGCTGTTGCGGTGTTGATGGTGCGGTCGAGGGGGTTCACGAGGGAGGGGTAGTAGGGGCCGAAGGAGAGCTCGGAGACGACGTGCGAGAAGTTGAAGGCTGCGCGGTTCTTGTCAGTGGGGTCCTCTGGTTTGGTGCGGGTGGGTGAGAGTTAGACCGCTTACCATTGTGGTCCAGGTGGTCGGCGAACATCTCCATGTAGCCGTGACCACGCGCGGTGATGTGGAAGTCGCCCTGGACCCGGTTCAGGTCAAGGGAGCCGTAGATGCGGCAGCTGTCGGCGCGCAGGCCGCGGCTGAGGCGGGGGGTCTTGGCCCAGCGGGCGGTCTTGCGGCCCATGGCGACGATGTCGTGGACGTGGGCCTCGCCGAAGCCCTCGTCGTGCCAGCCGGCGCCCGTGTCGGCGCGGCCCTGGCCGTCGCGGCCGAGCTTGTGGATGCCCTTGCTGTCGACCCAGTGCGACCAGACGGTGGCGTCCTCCTGCAGGCGCGAGGCGGCGAGGATGCGGTCGCCCGCGGCGTCCTGCACGTTGACGTGCAGGTCCTTGCAGGCCATGCGCACCACGACGTCGAGGTTGATCTGCATGCTGTGCCCGACGCCCTTCTCCACGCTGAAGGTGTGGTCCTCCTCGCCCTGCCACCACCGCGCTAGCTCCGACCAGATCAGGATCGCCGACACGATCATCATGGCCACGGTCCATTTCCCGCCGCCGGATGTGCGGGTCACGTATTGGGGCTTCGCCTTTGCTGTTGAGGGGAGAGAATAGGTATGTTAGCCTGCTTGCTTATGTACATAGTAGGGAGGGGCTTGGGAAAAGTAAGGGGTGTTCGTACGGAAAGCGTCGAAGGCGCGCACGAAGTTGCCCGAGGTGGGCTCGTCATCGAAATGACTCTTCTCCTCGTAGCCGTTCATCGCGTCTGTGGTGATGTGTTGTAGATTTGCCAATTCATATATCCTCAACCCTCCACGCTCGATTTCGGTGTCGTGGTCGCGTGCACTTCGCTGCGACTGGTGTTCCCGTCGCACGAACAAGTTAACGCCCGAGCCAATTGATCTTATTCAATATTCTTCGCCGTCCTAAAAAGATGAATGTCGTGTCCGCCCTCCAACGCTACAACACAATATCGACTGCTTCCCCGGAGCCGGAGCAGCGGTATCTAGGTGGCCTTCGCGCAGGTCTGGCGCGGCATTTGCCGGGGCGTACGTAACCGAGATCGATCGAACGAGAGTGCGCAGGAATTGGAATGTGCGAGGTGTAACTGCGAGTGCGAATAAACAATTGAATCAAGTAGTAAGCATGTCCCTTTTCAGAATACGGGTCGAAGGTGTGAACACAGAGCACCTCAACTCCCTAGGTACGTACTTACACGGTATCGAGAGAGGTGTTGCAAAATAATGAGGACAGCTTTCATTCAGCCTCTATTACTCGCCCAATGCACCTCGCTCTATCCCTGTCTGGAAGCTGCAGGGTCCGCTGGTCTAGACGGGATGGCGGGTCTTTGCCTTGAACCGGGCGCGCTAATTGCGCTTACCTAAGGCTACCTAGATACTTCAGGTAAGTATAAGTATATGGCGGTTCACTGCTGAGAGCTTGACAACTTCATACGAACCTCAAGTATCTATTCTTCCCCCTATACTCAGCGCTCCCCACAGGTAAAACAATACTTTGACTGCTTGACAGATAACTTGACTAACTAAGGCACAAATAAAAGGTTTGAATTTATTTATAGGCAAATCAAATATTTCTTATTTTATTTGTGTTTACTAGCTATTTTTAAATAATTTTTTATTTTTTTTTATTTTTTTTTTATTATTTTTTTAATAAAAAAAAAGCTATTTAAAAAGTATATTTTATAATGCTTTTTTATTTAAATAATAGTTTATTTTAAAACTTATATTAATTAATTAATAAAAACTTTTTTTTATTTAATAAGTTTATATATTTATTTATTTATTTAGTTAATATTAATTTAATTATAGCTTTTTAAATTAACTATTTTTTTTTTATTATAAATTATTTTTAACTTTTAATTTTTAATTATTTACAACTTTATATATTTTATATATAATATTAAATTATTATTAAATTTATATTTAGTATAACTAAAACTATTTAACAATATTATTTTTGTAATAGTGCTGTTTTTTTTTTTAGTACTGTAATTAAAAATATGTTAAATTTTTTTAGCTAATACTTTTTTTAATACTTTTTTTTTTTTTTTTTTTTTTTTTTTTTTTTTTTTAATGTTATATATATTGTAATTTAAACTATAAAAACATTATTTTTAAACTTAGTTTTTTTTTAGCTTAATAACTATTTATTTTTATATAAGTTTTTTTATAAAGTTGATTTTAATTAATAAAAAACTTTTTTTTTTTAAACTTTTTTATTATTTTTATAATTATATTTTTGTTTTTTTTATTAATAATATTATTTGTTTTTTAATTTATATTAAAATAACTAATATATTTAAAACTAATATATTTTTAACTATTTATTTATATTTATTTTATAAGTTTTTACTAAATTATTAATTTAATTAATTTGTTTTAATTAATATTATTTATTATTATTTTTTATTATTTACTTTTTTTTACTATTTTTATTATTTTTATTTTTATATTTTTGTTTTTATTATTACAAGTGTTATAGTTATTATTAAAAAAACAAAATATTTTAAATTAATATATTTTTTGCTTTATAAAAATATGTTTTTTAAAATATTTTTATTTTTAGTTTTAACTTTTTAATAAATTTATTTTTTACTTTTTTTATTATATTTAATTAAATAGTATATTAATAACAATGTTATTATATAGTTTTTAATAGCACTTTTTTAAAATATAACATATTATTATTTTTAAATAAATATTACTTTTTTATATATATATATTAAAACTAAAAATTTAACTAGTAACAAAGTAGTTTATAAGTTAAAATATAATGTAACAACTTTTTTAAAGCTTAAAGTTTTTAAATACTTTTTATAAAACAGTTTATTTATAAATAAGTTATTATTTTAACTTTTAATATATTAAATAATTTAACTTAATATATTTTTTTTTAAATTTAAATTTTTAATAAAAACTATATATTTTATACTTAGTTTTTTTTTTATATAAGTTTAAATATTTTAAACTATAATGTATATTTTGTATTAGTTATTTTTAGCAACTTTAATATTTTAATTAAAAATAAAAAAATATAGCTTTGTTATTATTATAAAAATAAATAATATATTAAAATATTAAATATAAAAGTTATAAATTTAATTAAATATTACTTTTGTTTAAAATATAATATTAATATTAACTTTTAATTTTAATTATTATTTGCTATTATTATTATTTTTTAATAATTTTAAGCTATAGCTAATTTATATACTATAAAATTAATTATTTAATAAAAACAACTGTTAATTTATTTTTATATTTTATTTAATATATTGTTTAATTTATTTTAATGTTAAAAGTTTAAATTTATAATTAAATTTTTAAACTTTTAATTAGTTTTAATTTTAGTAATAAGTTAGTTTACTATTATTTAATAAGTTAAAATTATTTTTAAACTAACTTTTAAAATTATTATAACTAAAATTGCTACTGCTAAGTTTAAAATTTATGTTTTTTTTAATTTATAAAAGTTATTTTTTAAAAAAAATATTATTAATATTATAAACTACTATATTAATTAAAACTAAAAGCTATATATAAAACTTTTAAGTTTTTAATATATTACTAGTTTATATTTTGCTAAAAACATTAAATTATATATTTATAAAATTATTAAACAATTTAATTTATAATTTAAACTAAAGTTTTTTATTTTAAATAATGTTAATATAAACAATAAAACTTTAATAATTTTTTTATAACATTTTTTATTTAAATTTAATAATTTTAAATATTTATTTAAAAACAAAGTTAAAACTTTTATTTAATAATATAAAACTTACTGCTAAAGCTATATTATTAATATTATTATATAATTTATTATTTTTAACAAAGTTAATAATAAATTTTTTAAGTTTTTTGTTTTAATATTAATTAAAAAAAGTTATTTTATTAATATATAAATTAAAACTATTTTTTAATGTTATAATATTTTTTGTAATAAAGTTAAAAGTAGTAATATTAATAAAACAGTTTATAAAAAAAATATTAACAAATTTATTAATAACAAAAATAATATTATTTTTAAAAACTTTAATATATTTAAATTAACTAATATTTTGTTTAATAATATAAATATTTTTTATTAAAACTTTATAGTAAAAATTAAAAATAATATTTGTTAGAATTTTTTTTTAACTAAAATTTATAACTTTGTTACTTTTAAAAACTTTTTTTTTAAATTATATATAATATTATATAACAACTTTAATTTTAACAAATATATTTTTGCTAATTATATATTTAAAACAAAAAACTAAAAAGTTTATTGTAAAATTAATGCTATTTTAAACTTTTTTACTTAAACAATGTTTTAATATAAAAATAATAAAATTAGTTTATTTGATATTATAGCTTTTTTTAAAAAATTTAAAAATTATTTATATATTTATTTAGTTTATTTTTATTTTTTTAAAAAAAAAAAAAAAAAAAAAAAGCTTAAAGTTTTATTTTTATAATTTTAGCTATTATTATTTATATAACTTTTTATATTTAACTATTGTTTATTTTATTAATAACTTATTTTTATTTAATAAAACTTAAAAACTATAATAGCTTTTTATATTTATAAAAAATAATGCTGTTTTATTAATTATTAAGCTAATATATATATTTTAAATATTATTAATATAAATAAAATTTGCATTAGTTTTTAATAAGTATATAAAAAGCTATAAAAATATAAACAATTGTTTAAAAAAATGTTTGTTTATTAAACAGCTGTTGTTTTTTATTTAAATATATAACTAAAAAACTTTTAAAAAAAAAACTTTATAAAAGTTAAAAAAATTTATTAACAAATTAAAATATACTAAAAAAACTAATATACTAATAATATTATATCTAAAATTATTGTTATTATTTTATTTATTTTTAAACTTATTTTTAAAAAGTTTATAAATAAAATTTATAATAAATTTAATTTAAACAATAATAAAAAAGCTTATAAAAATAAATTAAACTATTATTTAGTTTTTAATAAAATTAGCTATTTAAAACTAAATTGTAACTTTTTATAATAATAACAAATTAAATAACAATAGCTTTTTTTTAAAAAATTTAAAAATTATTTATATATTTATTTAGTTTATTTTTATATTTTTTATAAAAAAAAAAAAAAAAGCTTAAAGTTTTATTTTTATAATTTTAGCTATTATTATTTATATAACTTTTTATATTTAACTATTGTTTATTTTATTAATAACTTATTTTTATTTAATAAAACTTAAAAACTATAATAGCTTTTTATATTTATAAAAAATAATCTGTTTTATTAATTATTAAGCTAATATATATATTTTAAATATTATTAATATAAATAAAATTTGCATTAGTTTTTAATAAGTATATAAAAAGCTATAAAAATATAAACAATTGTTTAAAAAAATGTTTGTTTATTAAACAGCTGTTGTTTTTTATTTAAATATATAACTAAAAAACTTTTAAAAAAAAAACTTTATAAAAGTTAAAAAAATTTATTAACAAATTAAAATATACTAAAAAAACTAATATACTAATAATATTATATCTAAAATTATTGTTATTATTTTATTTATTTTTAAACTTATTTTTAAAAAGTTTATAAATAAAATTTATAATAAATTTAATTTAAACAATAATAAAAAAGCTTATAAAAATAAATTAAACTATTATTTAGTTTTTAATAAAATTAGCTATTTAAAACTAAATTGTAACTTTTTATAATAATAACAAATTAAATAACAATAGTTTTTTATATTAAATTAGTTTGCTATTAATATACTGTTTATACTAGCGATATTAGCTAAATATAAAAAAATATTTAGCTAATATAAACTTATAATAATTTTATAACAACTATTTATTAAAACAAACATTTTAAAAACTATTTAATATTTACAGTATTAGCTACAAAAAAATTTAAACAGCTTATAAGCAGCAATTAAAACAAGCAAAAACTTTAACAAAAGTTTTAGTTTTAACTAACTAATATATTTAACGCTTTTAATTTATTTAATTTATTTGATTAAATAATTGTTTAATTAAAACAACAGATTTAACTAAACAAGTTAAATAAGCGCTTTTTGCGATCAATTAAAGCAAATCACGTCAAAAGCCGTTTATTTAACTTGTTTTACCTGTGTAGAGCGCTGCCTATACTTAATACTATCATCTTTAACATGCCATTATATTATATAAGGACTTTTCTCATATATCATTGTCATGTACGAAACCAAATTAAGATATGACGTCTACCCGTCTTCATTTACACCAGTATAACAGCGAATAGAGCCGTCAATAAGACGCGCGCTTTGAGAACCTCGTATTAGCTTGATACATCAATTTCTACTAGAGCTATTTATTTTAAATGAAGGATAGATTTCTCAGATTGTCTATGTAGTAGTCGCTCTCATTCTCTACCTCGATGTATTGTTAAGTTAGATTCGATAGGTCGCTTCGTGTTACATGAGAGACGTCTGATTTGCCCGTGGCCTGGGCATATAAAAGCCCAGGCCCCCTTCAACCGTCTTGACACACCTCCGAACACCACGTTCCACATCTCAGCATCTATCCCCCATGGTAAGCATGACCTAGAACCGATGAATAGGACCGTTTCTTCTTTTTTTTAGCATCATCTCCATCATAATTCATTCGCTAAAACAATTTCCAGGCAACAGCTGATCCATATGACGCGCCAAGACGATGCGCTACCGATCTCGCGCAACTCGTTCAGAGTCAAGCCTCCCAGTTTCTACAGAATGATAGACAAATAAAAGGTATTAGTTACAGGTACAGCTGGGTGCTGAAGTGCGTCTTGACTTATGAAAAAAAATAGTTCCGCCGCAAGCGTCAAAATTAAGAGCCCGGATCATCAGTATAATGGAGCTCATCCGAGACGAGGGACTTAACACTCCGAGATTTGATCGCCAGATACAAGAAATACGCGACATTATGGAGAGATTATACAACTATTACTCCTCCCCACAAAATAAGAACCTTTGGTCAAGGGTCTTGCGCCGATTTGGTAGAGACTCGAAATTCAATTCCATAGTAGATGAGTTAAAAGAAGCAATAGGAACGCTAGAAATGGTCAGTCTACTTATACTTGACTAAATCTTTCGCAAGAACTTGAACAGGCTAACCAGCCTGTTTCATCAGCGTCAGGATATCCAGTCCAGGAAAAAGATGATCGATCTTCGGAAACAAGCAAGTTTCATGCATGAACGCTATTCGAACGCAAAGTTGGCTACAATACTCGAACAGTCAACCGAGCGATGGTGTCCATGCAAACCGTGTGTGACCGTCTTAACTAGGTGTACAAGCGTGAATACGACAATGAAAGCCGCGTCTAGCAATGTTCGGATTCGGCTGTCCCTCAGCGCGGATTTCCGAGCCGCCTGCAGCAATCTAGCCGGCTACTTCTCCTGTTGTTCTTTGCCTGTCCACGAGATCTTCCCTATCTCTAGGTGCAAACCTGGAGAAATTAGACTCGAAACTAGGATCGACGCACTGACTCCTATGATTATTTGGGTGCATTACAACGTATTGATCATTGCAGAACTACAGTTACCAGACTACGGTAAATCGTTGGCACCCCCGAACGCCGAGTCTGTGAGAGCATTCAACTCGTTGATTGAGAGACTGTTCCATAGCATTCGCGAAGGCTGTGTCACGACGGTAGAAGAAGTGTCCCGGCCGAAGCTAGCAGAGAAGCAAATTTCTAGCGCATACGTTGGAGATAACTTTGTTGTGAGTATAGCCGTCGATCGACCGTGTTTCCATGACGTGGAATGCGAGAGCCATGTAAGTCGCACTCCTCATTTATTTCCACCACATATTCCCTGGTAGATAAGGATGCCAGAAATTTCCTAGTCTGGGTGCGCCTAGGCTAGGCAGAAAATGTCTCGTCCCCGCCGTCAACTTGAGCTGATTTAGGATGGACACTCTATTAACAAACGTGATTCGGAACACAGAAAATTGTCTATGCAAAAGCCGAGAGCATCGAGTCTGGCTATAAGTTTACTTTTCTAGCGCTCAAGCCAGGCGACGTCTCTATCAACTTCCATTTTGCGGACACTAGTACGTATAATGTCAGCAGTACTGCGATCAAGATCCACGTAGATGTAGGAAATTAAGTCCGTTGGTAGGCTTTATAAAGTCGGGGTAGTTCAGGTTGAATTTGAATCATTAATCACTTTTAAATACTCATTACAAGTCTTTACTAGTACTATTACTAAACTGAACACTGAGACGGTGTGGGCGACACGACCACGTGGGGATTAGGTTGATTAGGTCATCAAGACTTTGTTTTTCTTTTTCTATTTAAGATAGTTAGCTAAAGCTAGCACTTCTTACACATAGCCACGCCTCTCAGCAGCCCCTTCGAGGGCCTGCTACTCCAAAATATACGTTTGGGTCACCAGAATACTGTTTTCCTTAGCCTCAAAATCTCTAGAAGTGATCGATATGACAGTGGTTAGTCCTCTAGAGTGCGTAGTGTGTGGGTGTTACACACTTCGTTTCAACACCTAAATAGTTTTTAAGTTGCTAATGTGGCAGTGCGGGTAAACCTGCACTCGAAAGTAAGGGGGCAACCACCTCGTTGCAAACGCTTACTTAAGAACAGGACTATAGTAAAAGCTCGGCAAGGAGTTGCTTCTTCCCTTTTACCAACGCGATAGACTAACATGACAAGATTTTAGTTAGAAGAGACGCTATTACGCAACATCTTACTCGATTTATTTAGGGTAAATGAGGATAGCCTACTTCTTCGATGGAATCTTTCATCACGTAACGCATGGTTACCACTGGGCGGCGCTGACCCATTCTATGCACCCTGGACAATGCTTGTTCTTCACTAGCAGGATTCCATTGGGGCTCGAGAAGATGGACTCGAGATGCGGCCGTCAGATCGAGCCTGGTCTTTGTAAGTTTTGAATATTGTGTAATTATGCGCAAGGGAAACTCACCCAACACCACCACAGGAAATCGTCACTAGGATCACCTTAATCACCTCATATTCTCTGAACTCCTGGATCGTCCGCTCCCTGTTCAATAAAGAGACGGACCCGTCGATACGCACGCAGCGGATGGAAGCCGCGGTAAGGGCTTTCTGGGCAACTGTGAGGCTACTCGTCCAGAAAGAAAACACAACACTGAATTTGACGTGTAAGTTATCTACCGTGCTTCGTTTTCGTTCGAATGGGGATACTCACTGTTTATCTGCTAGGTTGCTTCGTATTTCTTGGACAAGCGCGCCTATCTTGCTTGTTTCCGCAGGATAGGTATCTGGTAGCGGTTGTTCATTTCTGGCTACCTGGACTACCGTTGGGGATAGTGGGCGGAGCACACACAGAGATTCTTCGCAACAGGAGAATCGCATGGCCGTCTGAGAGTTACTTAGCTCCACACAGCTGCTACAGTATAAGTTGCAGCACTCGGAGTAGTATGCGTATGGTGAGGAGTGTGCGGTGCTTGGTGAGTCGGTATTAATGTCAATAATTTGACTACACTCCTTGCATGCCGTCCCTCCCAATGCGACTTCCGAAGCCAATACTGTATTGACTGAGGCATCGCTTTCAGGTATGGTTGCAACAGTCTGCTCACTCATAATAGGAGTCGTTATTGAACACACGCCGAGGTTGCAAAATAGCCGCAGCTTAATGATTAACTGGATCGCACTCATCGAAAAATGTGCCTCAGAGGAATGTGAGGTCCCATGACAGGGAAGTTCTCGAAATGAATTCTCGATCTTCTGATACGCCCGTTTCTCTTCAGCAAAGAACTCTACTGTTTTGGTGAAGTCTTGTCGAGCAGGGAGAGAAATGATGCTCATAGAGCGCCGGATCATAATGGGCCGACAGAGCGCCTTTAATCTCCTAGCACCCTCTTCGATATCTCCCCGCCGAAAGAATTCAATAATGTCTTCGTCGAACGACTTGGCACGGTCATACGGTGGGAAATGAAGAAACCTTAGAAGCCCCCCGATATCTGCGAAACTATTTTGAATCGGCGTACCTGTAATTGCCCAGCGAGAGACGGACCTTAGTGCCGAGATGGCAGAAGAAGTAGCCGTTCTATTTCTAATGACATGTGCTAAGATAGTTTAGTCAGCCATGATGAAAATTGCTGTAGGTCAATGAAGAGATTTTTGTAGGCTGACCTTCGTCAAGTATAATTCTGCGCCACTGGCGCCCGTAAAGAATGCTGTCTCCCATGCATTTATACTTATGTTCTGCTTGAACGGTTCCGTAGGTAGTGAGAACCACGTCAGGGCATGTCGAATCCAAATCGCCGATCAGCCGACTTTTCCTATGATGCCTACCCCAAGACAAGGTTGAGGGATGCAAATGACTACACATGTACTATTAGAGAAATCCCCAGTTGACCTAAAGGCAGGTGATAAAGTCCTACCAGCCCAATTGATACTCCCAGACACTTATAACTGGTGTTGATGTCAGTACTAAGAATGTAAGCCAAAATGCCTCATTATCTTACGTGACAAAGGTACAACAACAAGCGTGGCCATGGGAGATCCAGTAGTTAAGACAAAATGACCTTCCTGCGGCTGCCGCTGTAACTCTCTGTCGGCCGCAATGAGGGATATCATTTCTAGTGTCTTGCCCAGGCCCATCTCGTCAGCCAGAATCCCTCCATTCCAAAAGGGTGGCGGGATGATTTGGTAAGAACCAGTTATCTCGTTAACATAACTGCATTCGTTAGCAGGCTAAATATCAAATGTTTTGAGGTGATGAGCTTACGTCGAAGATCCATCTATCAGAGTCCTTGCTTGCCAGACATGCTCCATCTTCTTCGGGCCTTCACGATCGACGAAGAACCGCAGGGCTTGCTTTTGGTGCCTAATGAATGAAGAATGAGTAATTTGTCACTATGAAGTATTATATAACTGCACGAAGCTCAATGACGTACCGATGAAGCTCCGTCTTGAGTGCGGCCGGCTGCGGCCACTCAGGCAGGTCCTCCGTCGTCTCGAGGGCCTGTAGAGAGTTTGACACGGTAAAGCCATCGAGTTGTAAGTCAGGACTTTGCAGCTCAAATGTCATCCTTGGGGTCTCGAATAATGTAGACAGACAATGGGGATTTTTGTAAGGCACGTTACGCTCGCAGCTGAAGGGATCCTGAAGGACATAACCACACCGATCCAGAAAATCCCCAGCCTCTTCGCTTACATCTTCCGGTCCGTAGATTATAGCAGAAGCCAGTGCGACAGGCTCTGTCGCCCTTTTTCGGGATCTCTGGCACGTAATCGTCTTGAGCATTAACTGGATCTCTATATCGTCCTCGGCATTGAACTTGGATAGACACTTCACAGCTCTATCCTCGAGCTTTCCCACGCAGGCCTCATCCGAGCTTCGTTGTACAATTCCATCCTCGTTGAGATGTGCAGAAATAAGGGTGGGGTTGTCTATAATGACAGCGGTCGGAATAGATATAATTGGCAGATTTTCGAGCTGCAAGACACCCGTGTTCAGTTTCAGCTGGCGGGAAGTAAATTCAAATGCGATTGCCCTTACCATTCCGTAGCAAACAAGATTGTCAGTTTTCGAGTCGTCGATCTCGGCGGCACGGGAAGCCGCCGCATCTGGGTGAACGTTGACCGCTTCGCAATCACGACTAATTTCTTCCCTAACGCAGGGGGAGAGAACAGGTTCTGAATTGCTCAGAGAGGGTTTTTTGATCTCGGGGTGGTCGAGTCGTCGCCGTTTCCATTGACGCCCGTCTTCGTCTTCCATGTAGCGTCATACAGACTCATACCCCCCGTAAAGAGTAGGTACTTATGAAATAGGTATGGTTAAGGCAACACAGCGACGAGGCGACGCACAAATGGAGTCTTTACGTATCGAAGTCGAAGGCGATCGATGATCCATCGGGTAGAAGTGAAGTGTGGAGGATTATGCGCGAAAGAAAAGTCGTGTGGTCAGCCAGAGCCCGACCACCGACTTCCACCATGTCAACGCCAACACCTGCATAGCCCCCAAATAGGCATTCATAAGGCATTCACAAGGCATTCATAAGGCATTATAGTTTATTAGGTACTACTGAGAGGATCTCTCAATACCCCACTTGCGCCCCAAATCGCGTGCAGACATTCTTTTTTCCCTCCGTGTTTGATGCAAAACGTGCACAACTATAGACTTCAACCCTGCTGAACGAGATGTCTGGTGCGCACTCAGCAGAAGCGGCTTTGGTTATTACCCAAGCTGTGAAGCGGTTCAGAGATTCAGTGAGTCTAGACGACCGCAGCCAGATTGAGGGCACAGAGCTCAAGGATGTGGTGAATGCTTTGCTGCGGATCCAACAAGACCTCCAACAGAGGCGCGAGAACCGGAACCTGCGCAAATTGCATCCCTTCATACAAGGACTGGAACGGTATTCCGGGGCTATTGATACTCTCAGTAATGGCCTGAGTCCCATTTTGCCATGGATATGGGTCAGAAAACTCCTTTTCAAACATTTGTGCAAAGGTGTTAGCTAACAAAGCAACCAGGCCCCTATCAAGCTGATGTTGCGAGTATGGCTTGCCTGATTCAATTCGCTCCGTTTATTATTACTAACCACTGTTTAACCGGGAGAAGATCTCATCAGACTATCTTAACGCATTTGATAAACTTCTTGATGCTTATAGTCGCATCGCCGAAACTCTGCCTCGACTGAAGAACCTTGGCGGCGCATTCAAAGATAGCCCTGCACTTCTTACCAAGCTGGCTCTCTACTACGCCGAGATACTCGAGTTTCACCGTCGAGCTTACAAATTTGTGAAAAGGAAATGTAGGTATCTTGATAGATTTTTGGACCCCCCCTGTAGCGTAGCTCACTTTTAAACTAGCATGGAAATTCTTCTTCAACACCACGTGGGCCAGCTTTGACGTTCGATTTAACTCTATACTGGCAAGTATGGCCAGATACAGCGAGGCCATCGACCAGGAGGCCGCTACAATCGACATAATCGAGGCGAAGCAATGGCGTGATAGATTAGAATCGCAGGTGGCCACCAAAGAGAAAAACCGGATTAACCAAGATCGGCAATCTGTTATTGCTTGGCTCGCCCTTGAGAATCTTCCGCAAGACGACAATCGCGAGAAGATATTGAGAGACTGCCTACCAGGAAGCTGCGACTGGGTATTAAAACAGGAGAAAGTGGCTTCCTGGGTTAAGATAGACTCTAAGTTACCAGTAGTCTGGCTCCACGGCAAACCAGGTGCAGGTAAGTTCCGAGACATCAATTCGCATTGAAAGTTGATTAACCACCCCTACTAGGCAAGAGTGTAATTTGTGCGAGTTTGATCTATTTGTTAAAAGAGAGTGGAATCACCACTCTTTCTTACTTTTGCAAATATCACCAAGACGACACGTTGTCAAAAATTCTGAAGACATTCGTGCTAGAACTTATAGAAAGCAGCCCCGATCTGTCAACCATGGCATACACAGAATTTGTCCAGAAGTGCCATGAGCCATCACTCAAGATTCTTCGGGCTATGCTTGCAGGCTCCGGAGACAAGCCGGGCTTGCTTCATGGGATCTCGACCTGTCGCATCGTGATCGACGGACTTGATGAATGCGACCCAAAAGAGCAAAAGTACATCGTCGAGGATCTCCGCCAAATTATTTCAGTTGACTCTAAGGATAGCAACTGCAAACTACTAATAAGTAGTCGCGATGTTCCGGAAATAGCCCGTGCTATACGAAAAAAAAAGAGGGATGTACTAGGTGTGGTTTCGCTATCCAACGAGATTGATTCTGTAAACCGTACAATTCAGGCATTCGTAGAGAGCCGGCTCAGAGATTTAGCGGAAGAAAAGGAATCTCTTCAGATCGGGGACGACGTCGTCGAGGAGATAGTAGAAATCATGATCAACAAGGCTGAAGGTATGAACTCATCGAGCTTAGTCACCAGCTTCCAATTGCTAGCTAACGTCTTAGAGGCATGTTTCTGTGGGCAAGATTGGTCCTTGATACTCTCTCGGACGTGGATAGCGTAAAGGAACTACACGCCGCCATCACATCAATGCCGAGAGAGCTACCTCAGCTGTACGCCAGAATCCTCGAAGCTCTGTGCCCAGTAGCTAGAGACGGCAGGACGGATAAAGTAATAAGAATTTTGGCGTGGCTCGTGTTCGCTAAGCGCCCGCTCAAACGGCACGAGCTCCTCCACGGCGTGAGTATTACACCCGAAACGCCCGTTCTAGATAAGTGGAACCTGTTAGATGGAAGCGTCATCGATAAGTGCAAGCCGCTGGTAGAAGAGCTTCCAGATGGTAATATCGCACTCATACACTTTACTGTTGAAGAGTGAGCCTCTCTGGATCTCTTAGACTCGAATTGGTTCATACAAATTAATTTGTACTTTGAAGATACCTTCGAACAGACTGTCCGACGCAGCGTTTCGACCCAGCCATCTGGGAAGAGACCATTGCCTTCACCTGCGCGACTGTACTAAAGGATAGTTTTTGTCTTCTCGACCCGGCATCCCCCGAACTTGACCAATTTCTACGAATCCTAAGCGGGTCACACGCGCTTCTTCTCTACGCGATTGACTTTTGGCTCGACCACGTTCTAGCCTGTGCAAGTATTGCACACCTGTCCGAAGAGTCTTCATTGGGGCAGTCCCTGTGCTCTCTCGAACTAATTCATGAACATATGTTCTCAAATTTGAAACCTAACTGCGCTGGAAAGGCTAGTCTCAGTACACCCCTCTCACCCGATAGCCGGTTAGAAGTTTTGTCGCACCTTTCGGTTTATTCGCTGGGTGTTTCTATCCTCACATTCCGGGCAGATTGCAAAGACAAATCTGCACACAACGGCCAAGGTAACCTCATCACATTCTTCCAGTACTCAGTCCTCTTCAAAGCCGCCGCTAAATATTATGCCAAAAGGCGATTGAGCTGACATTTACGATGTAGAGTTCGAAGAGCTTATTTTAAAGCAAGACCCGACTCTCATCAGCATGTTAACTCAGCGATTCAGCGAAAGAGTAAGCCAGCTTTTATCTGATTCTTTTATTAGTAGCGACGTCTCTTCGGATCAACTCGATCGCTTTCGAAGCCAATATCTGAAGTTTTCATTTCGCTGTCGCTTCGCACCATGCACCAATGCATCTCTTGGATTCGAATCAGAGACCGCCAGGGCGTCGCACGAACAATTACACGTCAGGCGTCTATTTTGCAACAAGCCAAACTGCGCCAGAGGTAGAATTGGCTTTAGGCACCAAGGAGACTTGAAAAACCACGAGCGCACATACCACGAACAAGGAAGCATCTTGGTACCACCAAGGGTGCGAAAGGCATTCGACAGTGACACAATAGCGAGTAAGCACGAAGCCATATCGTATGATGGTGGCTTATTCTCGCCAAATGGCAATGACCATTCGGCTTCACGCCCAAGTACAACACAACAAGAGGTAGTAAAATATAAAACATTGATCCCGTTTGACGTCAATAGGATAGGGGAAGCTCTCGCGAAATGGAAAAAATCTCGATCGCAACCAAATAGTTTTGCCCTTTTGCAAAATGAAAAACTAAAATCCAGTTTGGATGTCAATTTGATACACATCTTCCCACACGATAGTTCGGTGTTGTGTGTCAAAATTAGTCCTGACGATCGTTTCATCGCGACAGGATGCACCAAATTAGCCAGAGTATTCGACATCCGCACCAGAGAGGAGAAATATTATTTTGACATAAATCCACATGGCTACAATATGGAGATGGATGTTCGAAGTGTCGACTTCAGCAGCAATGGGAATTATCTCCTCACAGGATCGGAGGATGGGTACCTTAGTGTGAGTTAACCCATCGGAAAAGTTAAGCAAAACGTTACTAGCTGATCGCCAATATTATTCAGGTTTGGCACCTTCGAGGCTCCGGAAGAAAGCTCATGCAATTCAAAGCACATCAACAAGATATCCATGCCCTCTCTGCTGCCGCTGATGACCATACCATCGCCACTTGTAGCAGTGATGATGGCACTGTTAAATCGTGGGATATTCGATATGAATCTGGATCACTGCCAACACTGAATTTTAGCTGCAAAAGTTTCGATGATGGTCCTAGCGACGTGGCTTTCTCGCCTGATTCCCAATTTATTGCTGCTAGCTGTCTTGATAATTCAATTTATCTCCTGAGTAGCAAAACCGGCCACTTGCTACAGCAATTTAGAGCACATACAGACAGCGTTTTTTGTACTCGGTTTTCTCCAGACGGTCAAACTCTGATCAGCTCCTCTCTAGATAAGTCGATCTGCACTTGGGATATCGCAGATTTACAAGCTGTCTCTTCATCGCAACCCATAAAACAACTGAAACTTCACCGAGTAGGTTCACTTTACCGCTAAATTATACTTCAAGAACTGATTATGTACTCTAGGACGTCGTGTTGGACAGTTTAATGACGATAGATGGCCGTTGGATTATATCTGGTTCGAAAGATAGATCTGTCATCTTCTGGGATGCGGAGACTAGTGAACCTCATCTACTGCTGAAAGGACATGCAAATAGTATTACCACACTAGCTACAGGACATTCATCTCGCATCTTTGTCACAGGCTCTGGGGATAAGACAGCAAAAGTTTGGGCATACAGTGCATGAAGATGCTGTGCCGATGTGTCAGCAGCCTCCAGATTGTGGAAAGCTTAGATATTTTCATGGGAAAACTCTGGGTTTAGCTACCTGAACAGCGAATGGACACACCTAGCCATATTGCGAAAGACACAAGGACCTGAGCCGGATTTTAGCTGACTAGGTAACTAGGTAGGGGAAAAGTGTGTCCCGGGGTTCCCCATGTTGAATTTGAGCCTCCAGATACGAGCCTGTGGCTCGTATCTGAGAGGCCACCTCACACCTACGAGGAAAATGATCTCAGCACGTTGTAGCAATGCTTCGCCTGGTGGGGTATATGATGACGATGAAGAGATCAAGGCACCCCGTGCACCTCGACGAAAATAGGGCAACAATGTGATAGGTGCTAATATAAGGGCCTTTGAATGCTTCAATGTGTTAGATAGATAGTCATTCAAAGCATTTGCGCTATTATACGGGAAGCCTTCACCAGTTCTAATACACTCTCTTATTAAACTCTCCAAAATAAGACTTGAGAGAATCATCTAACAGAGAACGTAGAATTATATCATCACGGTGAATAAGTAGACAATTTCTCGCCGAGATATCGCGGACCTGATAACGATTAGCTCTGTTTGCCATCTGAGGAGGCACAAGCATCATACCAGAACTGTCAATCTCTTCAGCAACTTCCGCCGCCGAACCGAAATCCCCTTTCCAACACTTCGCCACCAAGTCTCCAAGCGGCACCTCGCTTACGTCTGGGTACTGTCCCTCCGCAAGGTGCTTATCGATTTCGTGATCCTCTAAGCATTGATAAGGTTGCATGCCCGTCACTATCTCATAAATGGTTGATCCAAGGGTATGAATTTCGGCGCGGATCGTCGGCTGGACATTTTCCCTTTCATCTGGATGCCGGAAACCAGATTCGGCCAGGACAGTAGCTTTCTCTTCATCGATGCAAGAGCCTGCGAAATCGCAGAGTAGAATATTTCTTCCTGAATCTATCAGCAGATTTCGCCCAGATAGGTCGGAATGGCGGATGCCCTTCCGATGGACGAAGTCAAGGACTGCAGCAACATCTCGACACCACAGAAGTCTTTCCCAGAGTTCTGCTTTGCCTCCCCCCATAAAATACTCTCGTACGGAGCCGTGTGCTGCACGTTCGAGGTAAATACCGTATTGATCCATTTCCACGACATTCACAATATTTCGGTGCTTCCCTAAGCGTCGATACACACGTCTTTCAATCTCGTGGTCGCGCCTAGCGTATTCGAATGGTTTGGGTACCTTGACTAGCTCATTTGGACGGTCTGGGACTGTGTATATGATGCCACAGCCAGTGATGAGTAGAGTTTTTGCGTTGGGGGGGTGGTTAGCGATAGGCCAATCCTTCCACCAGGGATCACTCTTGGGAGAAGCTTTAAAATCTTGTGTTACTTCCGCTGCCATTATGTATGGAAAATTGCTGCTTCGTAGGAACTTTCAAGCACCTGGCACTTTCTTTGAAAACGTGGTCAGGATGTTTGATCGGGAATCAGAGTGGTGCAGGGAGTCGCATTCTATCGTCCACTAACTGTTAGCATGGGACGTAGCTTACATCATCTGCCTGTGGATTCTGAGACACAAAGTGGCGGCATTACCAATGATAGAATGTGATCGGAAAGAGTATCAATATGAAAAGGCGGTGGGAATCAATGGGTTACCTCAGCACGCTGAGAACCAGGGGTGCAAATTATTTCTTTAGTATTTAGTGTTGATACTTGTATATTAATAGTCTAATACTAGCCTAGTTTAAATATTATTAATACGAGAAAAAGAAAAATAGTTGAATTAAGTTTGACATAAAAAAACGAGTTTAGTTAATATAATGAATGTGTTAATATATTTAAATTAAAATTTATTTATTCCCGCCCCGTAAATCTCTGAAGCATTGCAGCAGCCTCAGCTTGGTTATTACCATGTGCGTAGTCAAGTGGTGTTTTCCCCTCCTTGTCTACGGGATCCATCTGGGCTGCAAAAACGCGTACCAAGCGTGAGATGATAGTGATATAGCCTTTCTCTGCTGCAATGTGCAAAACCCGGCGACCCTTGTTATCGGCCTGCTCGACGTCGACGCCGCTCAATAGTAGATACCGCGTAATATGGATAACCTTCGCCTTCTCGGCATCCGCCTCGGCTGCAGCTAAAAGAACTGACCGCCCCTCCGCGTCAAGGCTGCGCGTATCTGCATCCCACCTTACAAGCCGGCGTGCGGCTTCTATATTTCCTAATCCAGCAGCTACATGGAGTCCAGACTCAGCACTCCGGTTGTTGGAAATCGCAGACGGTTCAGCTCCGTTTTGAAGAAGAAGATCAATGATATCGTGGTCTTTATGCTCGGGTTGTCGATCGCTTGTCAGCTTGATGGCGTGGTGGAGCGCTGGAATTCCTTCTTCGTCATAACCGTTGGGGTCCACTCCTAGGTTTAAGAAGCAACGAACTACACCGGCCTTGCTAAGCTTGATGGCATGGACTAGGGCTCCGTATAATTGGGAAGGCTCTGTTCCCTGGTCAACTTTTAGATACCGTGCGTAGCGGCCAGCTATCATTCTAACGTCAATATCGTTCGAATCAGTGCAATAGAAAGTTTCGCAGTATTCCTCGAACAAACGAGCCATGATAGCATCGTGACCACTGTTTATCGCATAATCAATAGGTGTCTTGCCGGAAGAATCAGAAGCATGTGGCTTTACTCCTCCCTTTAGTAGAAAATTAACATCTTCTTCAATGCCGATACGAGCTGCTATGTGCAGAGCCGTAGCCCCCTTTTCGTCTGCCGAATCAAGACTAAAATGTGTATCGTCTAGGTTTATTTCACTAACCAAACTTACCAGACTCAACTCAGCGAGGATATGGAGTCTTGGCAGGGCTGCGATCCGTGATGACTCTTCTTCCCAGGGCAATGTTCTTGTCAATGAATCTCTGCTAAGGTATATTGACAAGAGTAATTGCGCTACGAGACTTTCGTCACTAGAAATTAGGTCTCTAATAAGTCGCATCATCTCTTCGTGGAGTTTCTCGATATCGATTGGGGGTTGGGATACTTGCTCGTATTTTTTTGCTGCCGGAGAGGGTCGGGTTGAATATATCTCGCTCTGTAGACGACGAACCGTCCTCGATTATACCCGCTGTAATATAAGGTAAACATTAGTATGCTTGTGATGTGAGGTTATCAAGGTTGAACTACAGCATCGTGAATGAGAAGTAGATAAAGCAGTATCGCTCGGAGCAAAAAGGGGCAAAGTCGTACTAGGAAGGTGGGATTCTAAAGGGGGAACTTAGCAAAGCGTAGTAGGTGAGTAATATTTACCTTTCGAGGTTAACGAAGAGGGTGGAGTGAGCGTTTGAAAATCCTCATAATATCTATTCCACGCTGTAGCGGCATGAACAAGAAATGGGGCCTGGCCCAAAAGCCTTCCCACATCAGATTCCGTTTTCAAATTAGCAGCTGAGAGGCCGCAATTCAACTGATATTGGACACAACAGATAGTGAGTTGTCCTCTGACGTTCTGAAATGATAGTTCCGGCGACAGTTGAACCCACTTATTGAGCCAGACTTTTGTTAGTTCCTGAATCACGTCATTGGAGGATAGATGGATCAAATCGTTGCCGCGATCGAGGGCAATGAGAGCTTGAATGGGTCCCAAAACCACATCAGCCTTATATTCGACTGTAGATGTACTAAGAAGCGAGAAACGTTCCGAGAGAATAGGTAAAGCTAGCTGCTATGCCAAAACTGATATTGGGACAGAAGAAATTAAAAGCCACAGTAAGATCAGGCCCTGTAAGAATTCTTCTGGCTCCAAGATCTCAATGGCTTCAAGAGTCTGGGCGGTTGGTTTTCGAACCTGGCTCAGTCTAGGTTTTTCTTTTAGTCGCGACCTTAAATCCTGATTGCGAGAAGGGTAAGTCTGAAACCCCATCTTCAGCAGGCGTTTAGGGAGATCACTAGTACTACTACCCATCGTATAGGTACTAGCGAAAGGATACCTAGTGGATAAACGGTAAGTGAGGTTAGAGATTCTGAAAGCCTGGGTTAAACTTACATCCCATGTGAAAAATGAACTATCCTCACAGCTAAATCCGATATCTCAGACTCGACTAGATACTCGCGATTTCCATATCGAGGGTGACTTGCATAAATGCCTAGATCTGTCATGGTCCTTAATCTTGATTCTACATATCGCTTCATGTCATCAAAATTACTAGGCTGGCCAAGTTCCAGCTGATTACATGGCTGAACGAGCCTGGTGGAATTGTCCGGCTGCTTTCTGCCCGTGAGGAACACCTTGCACTTTGAAGCGATAAGCGTTTTCAGGACACTGCGAAAGTCGCCAAGATTTTCCATATTGTCTTCGTCCCATGCGTCAATGAGGATGAACACAGGTGATGATATTCTTGAACACACCTCATTAAAGGCATCAAGTAGGATAGGTAACGGGTCGCTTAGTCGTTCTTGAGACATCCTCGGGCCATCAACTGACATGTTTGGGGGTGACGCACTTTCTGTAGTTTCTTTGGCGACATTTAGGCTATTACTTTCATACTTTGATCTAGGATTGAGAGGGTCTTGAGTCGTTACTTTATTTATAGTAGCATGCGTTGAAATGTTGCTGTGGTTGAAGCTTGAGGTTTTGTGGAGTGGTGCAAGCACACTTGGTCCCGATAGCATAGGAGTTGCAGCATCCTCCCTTTTATTGGAGTCTGGAATACTAGTAATATAGTACTGTATCGTGTCATTCGGCGCTTGAAAAGACAAGTCCAAGTTGCAAAGCTGATCTAGAAGTCCCATGACTAGACCTACGGCTGACTGCACATGTCCTTTCCCTAGATAGTAATATGCACAGACGTCGACAAGGTCCTGAAGCTTATGGACGACATGTGAGCTTCAAAAATTTGGTTAGTATGCGGTTACAAAAGCTAAAGGGGTAGGTCTGACGTGATAATGCTTTTTCCTACGCCCGGCGGGCCCCAGCAGTAAAAGATTTGCTGCGCCATGCTGCCTCCAAGGAGCCATCGGTCCCAGAATTCGGGGCTGCTAGTAAACCAATCGCAAGTGCCTTCTAGCCACTCGTTGTGGAAGTGTTCGTGGCGAGCTTTATTAGACGACGCAGAGTCCCGGAAAGGGCTAGGGCGCTGATGGATCCCAGGATATATGTGTCGACCGTCAACTGCAATCTTTAGTGTCATTTTAGACCGCGGCTCCTTTGATGGAACATGTCTGGTGTGGGAAGTAATGCCGTTAGTTTTGTGCACGTGCCTGTCTCCAACAAATCGGGCCTTACAGCGAATTTTGAGTAGCTTCATAATAAGCTAACTTTTTCTTAATAGAATCCACTTTCTGCTTTAGGGAGTCCTTTTCGGCGAAACGTGCCCTTTGAAGCGCTGCGGTGAGCTTTATGGATTCGTGTAGCAGCCCTAAGGCTGTCGTCGTCGATTTGAAGTTATTCTGGGTCTCCGTCACTACCCTCATTGTATCCCTTATCTCGGAGGACCGTATTAGCCATCGAAATCCGGACAAGGTGAGATTATGGCGGCTCAAACGAGGATCAGAGTAAGACTGAATCGGGGCGAGTCTGGGGATGAAATTTATTAGCAAGTTGGTTAAGTCGTCAAGTTCACGTATTATGTCACAACAGCAACTAGCGAGCTGCTCGTCCGTAGATATACTCCTGATAAGAGAAACTAGCTTGTCTCCTTGTTGCCGCATCGCTTGCCGGACGCTAATTAGGGCCCCTGAAAATTCCGGGCTAAGCCGCATCGACTCTAATTTTTGGAGAAACGATAGAACAGAGTTGAGCTGCAAATGAAGCCAAGTGGAGATGCGCTGGTGTGCAATGTTAAGTTCATGTGTAGTGAGTTTGTCTATCGGATCCACTAGCTTAGTAGGCAGGAAGGTCTGTGTCTGATCCGAGTCAAGCAAGTCAATAGCTTTTGGTTTCTCCATGGTTTTGAGGAGGATTTAGTACCCTTGACCTCAGACGTATAGGATCAAGAATGGTGGGAAGAGAGAGTGGGTAAGGAAATAGGTCGATGCTGCAATAGGATAGAGGGCGGCAGCTGTGTTGACATTTAATGGGACAGCCACTAATACAGGGCTCCTACTCAGCCTTGCGTAAAGCGAGTACACCCCGAATATTAAGCGAGGCGATTTATAGCAAGGAGTAAATAGAATAATCTATTTTTATTTTATTTCAAAAATATATATATAACATGTCACAACACAGACCTGAAGAAAACTAGACCTGCTATTATAAGCCACAACAACTTAGTGTCTTTCGCCCTTTTGACCAGGACTGTGACCCAGTAAAATAAAACAAGTTAAAAAAGATTTTGATTATCTTGTCTTCGTTGTTACAAAAGGGCCAATTCCAGAACAGTGTACTACTAAATATATTTTATGATAGGATTAAGGCTGTCAAGGAATATGAAATGCCCACCCAGAGATAAGCGTTACCCCATAGAACATAAGAAAGTTTATCTAGCGCCCACTACGTGCGTTAAACATTGCATTCTTATATTTATATAAGTGAAGCTCGAGGGTTTCTGACCCAGGTACAATCTCAAAGTTTGGTAGTTCTCTAACATGGCTTAGTATACTCCCGGCCATTTGTTATAATGAAACGAAGCGTGTAACATACACACACTGCGCACTCTAGAGGACTGACTACGATCATATCGATCACTTCTAGAGATTTGAAGCCAAAGAAACAAGTATTCTAGTAACGCAATAGTATATTTTGGAGCAGCAAGCCCCCGAAGGAGCTGCTGTGAGAGGCGTGCCTATATAAGAGAAATACTAGCTTAGGCTACCTAACTTAAATAGAAAAAGAAAGGCTAATGTGGTCATGTCGCCCACACCGTTTCAATAACTAATCATCTAGGATCGGTAGTTGACTGTTACATGACAGCTCGCGCAGTTGTTGGTACCGTAACTCCCGTGAAGACTGGAGCACTCGTCGAGAATGTCGTTCGCGGTGTCGATGAGCACTTGACCTGAAATCTGCTCGACTTATTAGAACGTATTCTAAATGGTTATCTCAAAACGTTTGGCTTACAGGCTGAGGTCCGGCGTTATTAGTTGCGTAGATGATATAGCAGTCTCCAGAGGAGAACTGTGCTTGGTCGGAATATTGTGTATTCGGATCGATGTGCGAGATCCCAGTGACACAGTCCGCTCTAGAAGGAGAGAGAAACGATCCCTTGCAACTAAAAAAAAATGGGTGAGTCTTGATTCTTATGGGCAAGTTGAGGACACAGACTTGTTAGAGTAGGCCTGGGTAGCCGTAGCCGCCACGGCAGCCATGAACAGATTCTTGAATGAAGGCATAAGATAACCACCCCCCTCACGGGCCACCCCCTCGCGGGCCACTTTGGGTTAGGCTTAGCGTATAAAATCGAATAAAATAGTAAAAAAGATGGGACTAGCGCTACAATAAGTAACAGTAATTTATATTTAAAGAAAAAAATAAGAAAAAATAAAATATATAATATAATTATTTATTATAATATATTTAAAAAGTAGTATAGTTTTTCCGAGAAACGCTAGTTTTAAAAACTAGTCCAAAAACGGCTATTTATAGTATTTTAGCTCCACATTTAAAATATAAGCTTATAAATAGCTATTATATTTTATTTAATTTTTGTTTTATTTATTATATTTTTATTATAGTTATTATTTAAATATACGCTATAAATTTACTGTTTTTTTCGGTATTTATTTTATATGTAAAAATATAGTAAAAACAGGTGAGACAAAAATTTCAAATTTTTACACATAAAATAAATACTGAAAGTATTAAAAATATCAATGGATTTACAGCATATATTTAAATAATAACTATAATAAAAATATAATAAATAAAACAAAGATTAAATAAAATATAATAGCTATTTATAAGCTTATATTTTAAATGTGGAGCTAAAATACTATAAATAGCCGTTTTTGGACTAGTTTTTAAAACTAGCGTTTCTCGGAAAAACTATACTACTTTTTAAATATATTATAATAAATAATTATATTATATATTTTATTTTTTCTTATTTTTTTCTTTAAATATAAATTACTGTTACTTATTGTAGCGCTAGTCCCATCTTTTTTACTATTTTATTCGATTTTATACGCTAAGCCTAACCCAAAGTGGCCCGCGAGGGGGTGGCCCGTGAGGGGGGTGGTTATCTTAGTGATGAGCAATATGCTTGGATTGGAATGAATAAGAATGATGAGGGTTGATCTTGTGGTTGATACTCTTAGAAATTGTGATGAAAGATGGGCGAGGAACGTTTTTGCAACGACAGGAAGACCAGCAGCCTTTTATAGAACCCATCCATAAGGTGGTGCCGCATATGGGCGTCATTGAGTCAAAATCCATAATACTTAAAAAAGCCTGCTGGTTAGTGTGGCAGTGCGGGTAAACCTGCACTCGAAGTAAGCCGGATGTATGGGGTAGGCTTAGGTCTTGACGCTCGCGTCAAACTTTTCTATTTATTCTAAGTAGCTCTTTTCGAGAACTGCCTGGCTTAGCTAGGCAGGCAGATTCTCTATACTAAATTCGACTTATTGCTTTGATTTTCAAGACTAGTTTTGAAGAACTAGGAAATATCTAGAAGTGATATTGTGACTATTTGTCAGTTTCCAGGGTGCGGTGTGTGTTATGTACACTTTCCGTTTTATTACCAAAATGATGCTAGGTAGTTTTTCCTACGTAGCTTATGCTGGATGTCCGCAGGCGAAGTGTCCTATTCAGAGGATTTAAGGTAGAGTTACAGAAATATCTCTCGAAGCTACCACCCTAGAATGTCAATGATTTTTACTTCTAAAAGGATTAAATAAGATAGTAACGAAAAACCATTATGAGGTACCATAAGTTAGATTAAATTCTCCTTGTCCATACACTATAACTAGTTTCTCGAAAGGATAATATCACAGTGTTTTTCATATTCCAATAGTCAAATATTGATCATCTCCAAGTGTTGCCTCATGACAGCGCGGGTGTACAGGGTCCTAGAAGAAAATAGAGGTCGTATTAATTAAGCCCAGTCTAGTAGATCTATGTTAAACATTGCTATTAATATTTATTGTTAAATTCTCGCTCATATATGAGTTAACTAAACAGGAAATATTAGTCTAAGCCAACGCCGCTACTGCGGTCATAGCAATAGCAGTATATCCGTGACAATCATATTGAAATGCCATGTGGCTATGGTCGGATGTCCATATCGGGTTTCACACATCCTATCACGGAAGAGAACTGCACCGCTAAACCACAACACTGCTAAAATTAGAACGTTGTCAAGGTGGTAATTTTGACCGTTTGCCGCTGGGACCGTGGCACATCTCGCTTTTAAGATCCTATTAATTTTAGAATAATAAAATACCTAAACTTTATGAGATTTAACGGCTATCTAGTCTTTTACATCTATATTACGATTCGGTTGACTAACAACTAATAATAGTTTATCCATATATGTATTGACGTGAGTGGCTGCTTACAGCACTAGGTTTCAACTCTAGCCTTGTCTATTATTAACATTTCTACTCGTCATCAGTGTTCAGTACTAATTGTCTGCGCCGTAATTTAGTTCCGTGGCATTATTATGTATTATGCCGTCTGCTTACGATCTTCTAAGTGTAACACTTCAAGATCGGCAAATTTAGTCCCAAAGCAAGTAGCAATCCTACTTCAGCTCTCTAGGCGGCGGCGGCGGTGGTAGGGCCAACCTCCTGAATTTAGCCTGCTACAATAGTTACGCTCGCCTTGTACTATAGGGCACTACAATGTAATTACTAATACTCGGAAAGAACCACCAAGCTTAATATAGTTTCACGTTTAATAATTAGTTGAAATTTAAATAAATTTATACAAGCAGTAACGCATTGAAGGATTTTGTTTTACTGCTTACAACAAATCTTGACTCTCCTAATAGCATAATGTCATACGGGGTGATCATCTGCTCAAAGCGCGGCTGAGCGTTGAATGATCCTCCGCTAGCTCTGAGAAGATCCCTTGAATCAAAAGATATAAAATTTAATGCTGTGTATCGGCGGGGTAGTTGATAGCACTAATATCCGGTCTGTCCGGTATGATCATTCATCCTCAGTAGGAATACGGCACAGGGCTGGTTATGTCCAATTAGCGAGGCGGCATAAAAGTGATTGTCCCGCCACCCAAGAGGAAGGGTGATTGGCTGTGTTGATTGAGGGGGAAAGTAGCTTAAATACACCGTCCGTTCTACCGAAAAAGATAACAGGTGCAGACTACTGGCGGCCACTGAATACGGCCCGAATCGGCCTGGCAATAAACTTCATTGACAAACCTAGAGACGGCGCAGATTGCTCGGCCTCCGATACTCCATCGTGCTAAGGAACCGCTGCACGCGCGCGAGCAGGTGGTTCACCAGTCGCGCACCATACTGGAGGAGGACAAAATAGGGCATGAACACTGCCAACACTGCCCCTAACTTCCCGAAGAGCTTCATGGGCCACTGCGCCTGGAATAGCGCGACGGCCCCGGTCAGCACGGCGGTATCGAATGCGAGGAAGTACCAGGGCACATACAACGGGATGCCGGACAGGGTCTCCCAGACGAGTGTCACGTCCCAGAGGCTTAGCGATCAGAAGTAACGAGCGCGTCCCTTTTGCGTAATCCTCCGGAGCGCCGTGTACAGGAGGGGACGGTGGGCCATACGCACATTATCCGACAAACGATTTTTTACCCCACTTTCTGTTTTTCGTTTTTTGTTTTTAGTTTTTAGTTTTTTACTTTGTATATATATTCGTATAAAAAATATTAACTATGCTTTCGTTTTTAACAAAAAAGGAACAACTAAATGAAACAAAAAGTTATGCCTTCGTTTTTAACGAAAAAGAAACGACTAAATAAAACAAAAAGTTACTTAGTGTTGTAAAAAATTCTCAGCAGAATTCTATAGCTGAAATAGGTAATTTTGCCTTTCTATTTAAGAAAAGTAGGTCAGCTAGTTGTTAAAAAATTTCCAAAACCGTTTTTTATCCCAAATAGGAAATTCTCCCTGCTTATTTAGGTATAGTTCGTCCAATTCAGCTTGTATCGCATGTACGCAGCTATAATCGGCTAAACCAGCTATACCTATGTACAGGCTGTCTTCTATATATACAATCTCTATAGAAAGTCTATAGAGCCTACGTCATAGGCACCCAATAATACACACACACACATATTCACCTACCACTCTGACAGGTGGCTAACCGACCTGCCTACCTGTTAGGTGACCTACTTGTCAGGTGACCTACTTACCTGCCAAGTGACCTGCCGACCTACCAAGTCACTTGCAAGCTGGTCTACCGGCCAACCAGGTAACATACCAGCCGACCTACCACTTTACCAGTTGGCCTACCGACTTGGCTGCCTGTCAGGTGACCTACCTACCTACCAGTCAACCTACCTACTTACCAATCAGGTGACTAACCTACCTACCTACCAGTCAGGTAACTGACCAACCTACCGACCTGCCAGGTAACCTGCCAACCTACCAGGTCACTTGCCAGCCGGTCTACCAGCCAACCAAATGACTTACCAGTCAACCTACCTACTTACCAGTCAACCTACCTACTTACTAGTCAACCTACCTACTTATCAGTCAAGTAACTAACCTACCTACCTACCAGTCAGGTGAGTGACCGACTTACCACAGTGACTGCCGACTACCAAGTAAGTCACCCGGCCGGCCTACCTACTGCGCCAGTGACCAGTGACCTACCTACCTACCTGCAGACCTAACTGCAAGTCAACAAAGGCCCAAGACCTAGGGCTAGGATTGGAAAGGCTAAAATTGGAAAGGCTAGGATTAGAAGAGCTAGGATTGAAAGGGCTAAAATTGAAAAAGCTAAAATTAAAAGGGCTAAGATTGAAAGGGCTAGGATTGAAAAGGCTAAAATTGAAAGAGCTAAGATTAAAAAGGCTAAAATTAAAAGGGCTAAAATTGAAAGAGCTAGAATTGAAAGAGCTAGAATTGAAAAGGCTAAGATTAAAAGAGCTAGAATTAGAGGCGTTAAAAACGAAGGCAGTTCTCTCCTTTAGCTGGAAAAAAGCGGGAGCCGCGCGCACAAAGCGCCTACGCAGCAGAGCACACGGTTGGTAGGAAAGAGGCTAAAGGAAAGAGCTGCCTTCGTTCCCTATAGCCTGTCGAAGGTCTGTATAGCTTGTGTGGCCTATATAGCTTGTAGCCCTTAAAAACAAAGGCTTCCTTGCCCCTGACCCCCAGGGGCCTCTAGTTTATAGTGTCGTAAAAAATTCCCAGCAGAATTTTATAGCCGAAATAAGTAATTTTGCCTTCTTATTTGGGAAGAGTGGGTCAGCTGGTTGTCGAAAAATTTCCAGGACAGTTTTTCATCCTAAATAGGAAATTCTCTCAGCCTATTTGGGTATAGTTCGTCCAATTCGGCTTCAATCGCATGCACGCGGCTATAATCGGCTAAACCGGCTACACCTACGTACTCTGACAGGTGGCTAACCGACCTCCCTACCTGTTAGGTGACCTACTTGTCAGGTGACCGACTTACCTGCCAGCTGACTTGCCGACCTACCAGGTCACTTGCCAGCCGGTCTACCTGCCAACCAGGTGACCTACCGGCCGACCTACCACCTTACCAGTTGGCCTACCGACCTGCTGGCCTGTTAGGTGACCTACTGGTCAGGTGACCAACCTACCTACCAGTCAACCTACCTACTTACCAGTCAACCTACCTACCTACTAGTCAACCTACCTACCTACCAGTCAACCTACCTACCTGCCAGTCAGGTGGCTGACCAACCTACCGACCTGTCAGGTGACTGACCGACTTACCTAGTGACCTGCCAGCCTACCAAGTGGGTCACCAGCCGGCCTACCTACTTGCCAGGTGACCTGCCGACCTACCAGGTCACTTGCCAGCCGGTTTACCAGCCAACCAGGTGACTTACCAGTCAACTTACCTACTTACCAGTCAACCTACCTACTTACCAGTTAACTTACCTACTTACCAGTCAACCTACTTACCTACCAGTCAGGTGACTAACCTACCTACCTACCAGTCAGGTGACTGACCTACCTACCTACTAGTCAAGTAACTGACCTACCTACCTACCAGTCAGGTGACTGACCGACTTACCTACTTGTAAACCTACTTGCAGACCTGACTTCAAGTCAACAAGGGCCCAGGACCTAGGGCTAGGATTGCAAGGGCTAGGATTGGAAGCGTTAAAAACGAAGGCAGTCCTCTCCTTTAGCTGGGAGGGAGCGGGAGCCGCGCGCGCGAAGCGTCTACGCGGCGGAGCACACGGTTGGTAGGAAGGAGGCTAAAAGAGAGGGCTGCCTTTGTTCTCTATAGCCTGTCGAGGGTCTGTATAGCCTGTGTGGCCTGTGTAGCCTATGTAGCTTATATAGCTTATAGCCTTTAAAAACGAAGGCTTTTTTGCTTTTAACCTTTAAAAGCTTTTAGTTTTTAAAATATTTTTAGTATTAACTATTGATAATTTTTACAATAAAATTATTGTTTTATATAAAGTAAAAGTTTTAATTATTATAATATTTAAATTAATTATTATATAAAAATATTAAAATAGTTAATATATATTAAAATATTATATTTAAATTTAAAATTTTATTAATTAAAAAAAATTTAAATAAATTAAAAATATAATTTTTAAAATTTAGTTTTTTTTTTTTATATAAAAATAAAAAAATAAATTTATTTAAATCGCTTTTTAAAAAGTTAATATTTTTATTAACTTTTATATAATTTAAATTTTATATTTTTATTATAAAATAAAATAATAATATATTAATAATAATAAATATAACTAAGTTTTATAATAAATAATTAAATAGTTATATTAATATATATAAAAAAATTTTATAATTTAAAGTTTTAAAAAAAATTATTTTTATAAATTTATATAAATATATATTAAAATAATTATTAATTAAAATAAATTTTATTAATATTATAAAATATAATAATTAAAAATTATATAATAATATAATTAATTAATTATTTATTAATATAAAAAATTTATTATATTTAGTTATAATTTTTTTTAATGTTTTAATAAATATATAAAATTTTAAAAAATAAATATTAAAATTTATATAATTATTTTTTAAATAAAGTTTTTTTTTATATAATAACTAATTTATAAAATTTATATTTATATTAATATTTATTTATATATAATTATTTAAATTTATATTAAGTTTTTTATTTATATTGTTATAAATATTTTAAAATAATTTTTTTATATAATAAATATTGCTAATATATAATTATTATTTATTTAAATTAATATAAATATTAAAATAGCTTTTTTTATTAATATTTAAAGTTTTTTTATTAAATTTAATAAAATAACTATTTTATATAAAAATTTCAATAGTAAAAAAATACTATATTAATAAAATAATTGTTTAATTTTATATTATATATAAAAATTAAACAAATAAAATTAAAAAATTAAAATTTAATAAAAGCTGTTTTATATAAAATTAATTAATTAATAAATTTAATATATTAAAAAATTAAATATAATAAATTTTTTAAATTTATATAATAATTAAAACTTTATTATTATATATATAATATATAATTTAATATTTTATATAAAAATTATTAAATTTTTTTAGTTTTAAAATAATTATATTATATAAAAACAAAAAAATCGACTTTATATAATTTTAAATAAACTATTTAAAATATATAAAACTTTTATAATTAATTAAAAAATTTTTATATTAAAAAATTTATTAGTTAAAAACTTTTTTTATATAATAGCTGCTTTTTTAAAAAATATTAAAATTAATGCTTTTTTTTTTATTAAAATAAAAAACTAATATAATATATAGTTATAAAATATTAAATTTAATAATATTTTTTATATAAAAAAAAATTATAAATATTTATATTTATATATATATTTTAAATTTTATTAATATATATAATAATATTAAATTTTTAATAAAATATTAAATTTATTAATAATTTAATATTTAATTAATAAATTTAAAAAATATATATATAAAATTAAATTTATTATTATATAAAAATTAATTTATTTAAATAATTATATTAAAATAAAATTATTTTATATTTAAAACAAAAAATAATTTAATTATTAAAACAAAAATAATAAATAAAACTATTATATAATAAATAAATTTATTATATAATTTAATTTTTTTATTAAAACTTTTTTTTTTTTATTAATTGATTTAATTATTAAAATTTAATAAAAAATATTATTATATAAATAATATTTTTAACTAGTTTTAATTATTTTAATTTTTAATTAAAATTAAAATTAAAACTAAAATTAAAACTATTATATTTAAACTTTTTAAAAATTAAAATAAAAATATTAATTTAATTATATTTTATATAATAAAAAATATTTAAAAAAAGTTATATAAAAAAACTAGCAGTAAAAACAACAAAAATAATAACAAAAGTAATAAAAGTAGTAATAAAAACAATAAAAATAATAAAAAAAATATAAAAATATTTAATTTAAATAATTAATAAATTTTTTTTTTATTTAATTTTAATTATATAATTTTATTTATATAATAGTTTTTTATATAATAGTTTTTTATATAATAGATTTTTATATAATTTATTTAGTTTAAATAAATTATTATTAAAATATTGTTAATATTTTAATTTAAATTTAATATTTATATAAAAGTTAAAAAAAAATATATAAATTTTTTAAATATAAAAATATATTATTATATAAAAGTTTCAAATATTTTTAAAATAAAATTTTTTTTTAATATTAAATAAATTTTTAATTATATAATTAAATATATTTAATTTTTTAGTTTTAAATAAATTAATAATTGATTTATTTATAACATTTATAATAACTTTAATATTATATTAAATATAATTAAAATAAATAATATATTTATATTTAATATTTAATTATATAAAAATTTAAATTTAGTTTAATTTATTTTATATAAAAAATTTAAATAAACAAATAAACTTTTTAAATTTATATTAATTTTTATATATATATTAAAATTTTTTTTTTAATTTAAATAAAATATTTATTTATTTATTAATAAAATTTTTTATTTAATTGTTTATTTTTTTTATATAAATATATTATTTTTTATAAATTAATTTAAATTTTAATTATTAAATATTGTTATTATATAATATTTTATTTATATTTTTTAATAAATTTTAATTTTTATTATAATATTTTTATATTTTATTAAATATAATTAATTTAATAATATATTATAATAATTAAATTTATATAATTAATTAAATTAAATTTATATTTATATAAATATTAAAAGTTTATAATTAAATATTTTTATAATAAAATAATATTTAAATTAAAACTAATTAAAATAAATTAAAATAAAATCTATTTTAAAACTTTTATATAAAAAAAATTTTAGTTATTGTTATTATTAAAAATTTTAATATTTTAAAGTTATAATTTTAAATAATTAAAGCAATATATACTTTAAAAAAAGGTTTATTATATATTTTAATATATATAATATTTAATATTATTAAAATAAAATATATTTATAAATATAAAAATTAATATATTAAATTAATTATATAAAAAAAAAAATAATAATATAAATAAAAAAAAAAATTATATAAAAAAAAAAAATAACAGTATAAATTTTATATTTAATTATTTTATTTATATAGTTTAATTAAATTAATAATATTTGTTGTATAAAGCTTATAAAAAAAGCAGAGCTTTAAACAAATAAAACTATATTATATAAAAAATCTACAAATAAAAAAAAAAAAAAAAAAGTTAAAAATTTTTTTGCGAAAAAATTGCTTATATATATATATATAAAGCAGTTTAAAATAGCAGTAAATAAAGTTATTTATTTAATTAAACAGTAAAACTATTTAATTTATTTAAATAATCAAACTAATATTAACTAATTATAATTATTTCTTTTTTAAAAAAATAGCTTGTTTACAAATTATAAAAATTAAACATATAAGCTTTAATTAACTATTTTTTAGCAAAAAAAAAAATCGCTTTAAATATTTACTGTATTATTAATCGCTAAGCCTTTTTTTTTTTAAGTTATAACATAGCTTTTTTATATATTAATATTGCTGCTTTTTTTAATATTACGTTTTAAGCATATTTTTTATACGTTTTTTTTTTTTTTTATAAAACTAACAAATTGTTGTTTTTATAAAGTTTTTTAATAATATTGTTTTAAACTATTTATAGCTAATTATTTAACTTTAATAAAAGTTTAGTTATATTTAAATTATTGTTGTAAAATTTTTTTAATAATATAAAACTATTTTAAAAGTTTTTAATATAATACTACTTATTATTAATATTTTAGTTTTTTTAATTAATTTAATATTATAATTTTTAATAGTATAATTATATTATATACACTTTTTTTATTTCAAATTTCTTTTTGTTTTTAAGTTTAAATATTTTATTTTTAAAATTATTGCTTTTTTGATTTATTAATAAATTATTAAAATATTTTTATAATTAATTAATATAATATTAATTAGTTGCTTTTTATAAAAAAAAAACTTGTAATATAAATATATTACTATTTTTTTTTAAAATTTTATATATTTATTATATTATTAAATAATTAAACTTATTTAAAAGTTTATTAGTTATTTAAAACTGTTGTTTTTTTAGTATAAATATATAGTTATTTATATTAAAATCGAAGTTTTAACACTTTTTATTAATTTATATAGTTATATAATATTATATATACTTTAATTTTTTTTTTATAAAGTTTATAAATTATATAATTTTTTATATTTTATTTTAAATATTAAATTGTAATATTTTTTTAACTATTAGTAAATTTTTTAGTTTTTTTTAAATTGTACAATTTTTTTAGTTAAAATAAAATAACATTAAAAAACTTATTTTAATTTTGTAAAAAAATAGTTTTATAAACTTATAAAACAATAATATTTATATATAGTTTATTGCAAAAATTTGTTTAAATTAATTGTTTTAATAATAATTAATATAAAACTAAAACTATTAATTTAAATATTTATTTATAATTTTAGTTTGTTTTATAGTTTTATAATAACTTATAAACATTAAAATATATTAAACTTTTATAATTTTATATAATTTGTTTATAAAAATAAATATAAACTAAAATTTTTTATCAAAAATTAATATAATTAATATTTTAAAAACTTTAAAAAAACCTTTATAGTATATTTATATAGCATTTTTTACAGTTATTTATAAAGTATATAATATAGTTTATGCTTTTTTTTTTAATCGATTTATTATAATTAATATATTATTATAACTATGTTTATTTTTAAATATTTATTTAAAATTTATAACTAAATATTTCTAAATATAGTTTAAAATAAAAAAAAAAGTAAGCTTATTAAATATTTTATTATATAAAACTTTTATAAAACAGTATTTTATACAATTAAAAATATATATGTTATAATGTTTTTTAAGCTTAAACTATTAATAACATTTTATAAAAAACTTATATGTTTTTTTTTTTTTTAAGTATATAATAAATATTTTATTGTATATTTTTTAAATAAATTAAATATATAAGTATAAAAAGTTAAAAACTATAAGTTTTTTATTATAAGTAGTTAAACTATTAGTTAATTGTTATAAGTTATTTTTATTAGCAGAAGTTTTTTTGTAATAAATTTTTATACTAAAGTTTTTTTTGTTTTTTTTAAATATTTTTATAATTAGTTAAAAACTTAATAAAGCTTTTATATTTTTTTGTAGCTTTATAACAAACAATTTAACTTAAAATATTATTTATATAAATATGTTATAAACTATATTATTTAATAATTAAAAAATTGTTAGATATTTTTGCGCTTTTTTTTTCTTTTTTTATATAATAAAATTTTTGTATTTTTTTATTAAAACATTAGTTAATATGTTTTTTTTCTTAAAATAATAAATAATATAAAAGTTATATTTTATAAACAGTTTTATTTATTTTATTTATTATAAATTTAAGTGCTATTTTTAGCTAAAATATTTTAAAGCTTAATAATTTGTTATTATTAAAAAAAGCTTAATATAACTATTAATTAATTTAAGTCGCTATTTTTTAAAAGCTAAAAATATTACAAATATTTTTTTATTAAAAATTCTATAATTTAATTTAATATTATATAAAGTTTTAAAATAATATGTAATAAAATATTAGTTATTTTTATATTTTTAAAATAAAACATTTATAGCTATATTATTAAAAGTGTTAGTTTTAATTTTAATAAATAAGCTATATTTATAATGTTATAATATTAAATAAAATATAAAAGCTTTTTTTAGCTATAAAAATATTTAATTATATTTATTAGTTTATAAAAAAGCTATTTTTTTTTTTATTAGTTATATTATAAAACTAATAATTTAACTGTAATTTTTTATAAACTTTTTATAAAAATTGTAAAACTTTAAAAAAAACTATATTTTTTTTATAGTTGTAAAAACTTTTTAATTTTTTACTACTTTTATTTTAACTAAGTTAACTTAAATACTGTTTATATTAATAATATATTTTAAAAATTTAGTTTTTATAATATAAAATTTAAACTTTTTTAAATTTATTTAAAATTTTGCAGTATATAATTGTTGCAATATTATTTGTATATATTTTTAATAATTTTCTAAATTAGTTGAATAAATAAATATATTATTTATATATATATTATAAAAATTGTTTAAATAGTTAAATAATATATTATTAATATATTTTTAAAATATAGCAAAACTATTAATAAAACTAAACAAAAATATTTTATATTTAAAAAATTTATAACAAATATAAAAAGTTGTTAAGTTTTTTTATTTAAGCTTTATATATATTTAATTAAATGTTTATTTTATGTTTAATTTAATAAATATATTAGCTTTAAAAAGTTATAACAATATTTTTTTAATTAAAAGTAAAAAATATTTGTTTTTTTTTATTAACTTATTAAATTTTTAATAATCTATATAAAATTTAAGCTTTTTTTTTAGTTTTTTTATAAATAGTATAAAAAAAATATAAAATATATCGCTAAGTTTAATAAATCTTTTATATAAATTATCAATTAAATATTTACAAATAGCTTTTAATTTATTTAATAATATTTTATATAAAAAGCTATATTAAAAGTTATTAGAAATTTTATTTTTAATAAATTTTATTTTATAATTTATTTTAAACTAATTAAATAAAAAAGTATTAAAGTTTATTTTATTAAATATATACAATAAATTATAATATTTTTTAAAAATTACTTATAAAACTTTTTTATAAAGTTTTTTTTTTTTTTTGTTAAAAAAAGTTTTTTTTTTATTATTAATAAATTTATTAATTTTGTAAATAGTTATAATTTATATCTTTTATATAAAATTATTGCATAAAACTATTATATTAAATATAGCTGTAGTAATATTAGCTATTTTTATTAAAAATTTAATTTTATATTATTTTAATTTGTTTTATTATATTTTATAAAAACTTAAGCTATTAGCTTTTTAATATAAAATAATTCTTTTATTTTTTTTTTAAGTTTTTTTTTTTTTTAGTTTTATAGAAAAAATCAAACTGTTATTTAAGTTGCATTATATTTTAGCTATATCTTTTTTAATAAAATTAAATCGCTTAATAATCAAGATTTAAAGTGCTATTTAATTTTTTTTAGCGTTTTTTTATTAACGTAGTTATTGTTTTTTCTTTTTAAAAAGCTTTATATTATAACAGTTAGTATTTATTTAATACTTAAAGCTTATAAGCTATATTTCTGTTTAATTTATATTTAAGTTTTAGTTGAAATATTAATCAAAAAAATAATTAAATAAAAATACTAGCTTATATTTTTAGTAGTTAAAAAATATATCGTATTTTTAAAACTAAAGTTTTTTAATAATTATTTTATATATTTAAAAAAGTATTACTATTAAAAGTATATTTTTGAACTTTTTTTTTTATATTTGTAAAAATATTAATAAAACAGTTTTAATATTTTGTTTTTTTTTATTATTATATTTAGAAATTAATTAAAAATAAAATTAAATAATTATAAAAAAGTTTAGTATTTTTATAATTTTTTTTATAAATAGTATATTTATGCTTATATATATACTTGCTTTTATATTTTTAAAAAAGTTTTTAGTAATTAATAAAAGTTTATTGCTATTTATAGTATATATATATAATAAAAGTTATTTTTTTAAGTATTTATTTATTAAGTTTAATTTATTATTTATATAATTTTTTTATAATATTTTCTTTAAGTAAAAATTTAGCTTGTTTAAAGTTATTTTTTTAATATTTTGCTTTTTTTAATTTTTTCTGTAGTATTTTCTAAAACTTTCGCTTTATTATAAAAACTAACAAATATAATTATAATGTTTTATAAACATGCTTTTTTTTTAGCACTATTTAGTAAGTAGTTTTTTAAAATATGTTTTTTCTACTAACAATTAAAATATTTACTTTTTTTTACTAGCTTTAACAATTTAAAATTATTTAAAATGTTGCAGTTTTAAGTTATTGAAGTTTTAGTATTATTGTTATTAACTTTAGTGTTATTGTTTTTATTGCTAATAATATTTTTTAAAAAGTTATTAATATTACTGCAAATAATATATTAATTAAACTTATTTATATTATTAAAAAAAGTTAATTAATTAGTTTTATATTTAATATTATATTTTTTATTATTTATATATATTTAATAAATTAACTAAATATAAAGTTTAATATATTAGTTAAAAAAAACATTGTTATTTAAATAAACAGAAAAAATATTTAGTAGTTTGTTAAATAACTTATTTTTAAAATGTTTTTTTTATTTTTTTTTTTTTAACTTAGTTTTTTTAGCTAATTAAATAAAGTTAGTTTTAAAATTAAAAAAAGTAACTAAAGTATAATTATTAAAGTTAAAAAATTTCTATTTTAATTTAAACTTTTTGTTAATATTTATATTTTTATAACTTTTTTTTAAATAGTTAAAAAATGCTTTAATAATAGTTAGTTAATTAAAATAGCTTTTAATTAAATATAAAAATAAATATTTAATAACTTTGCTACTAATATAAGTTTTAATATTAGTTATTTTTGCAGTATTATTAACAAATTAATTTTTATTAACAATTAGTTAATTTTTTATAGTATATAACTATATTTCGAATTTAATATTGTTTTTATTTTTGTTATTGTAAAAAATAAATATAAATATTTTAGCTAATTTATAAAATTTTCTATTTGTTTAAATAAATTTTAAAGTATTATTTTTATAAAAAAATAAATTAATAATATACTAGTTAGTTTTATTTAATAGTTTTTAAATATAGTTATATTTAATAATAGCTGCTTTTAACTTTTAAAGTAAATAATTAATAATTTGTTTAAAATAAAAGTTAAAAGCAGGTTTTTTTTTGTTGTTTTTTATTAAACAGTTTAATTGTTTTTGTTTATTAACTATAATTTTACTAAATTTTTTAGCTTAATCAATAAAAGTTTTTATATATTAAATAAATAGTACAGCTAAATTATATAAATTTTTAGTTTATTATTAATATGCTATTATTATTAAAGATTTAATTTTTATTTTTTAAAATAAAACATTAAAATATTTAATTAAATTAATAAAAACATTTTTGTTAATTAGTTTGTTAAATTTAAACTAAATTTTTTTTTTTAATAAAATAATAAAAATAAAAAAAAAAACGATTTTGTTAAACTTATATAGTTTAGTAGTATATTTTTTTAACAAATAGTTAGTTTTTTAAAAAAAGTTTTTTTAATTTAAAATATAATATTTATATACAAAAAAAAAATTTTATATTTAGTTTTAAAAGTTTTTTATTAAAAAAGCTAAAATAATTAATTTATTGTTATTTTTAGCTTTTATAATAACTAAAATATTTTAGCTAAATTTTTTAAAATATATTTAAATATTAGTTTTTATATAAAAAGTTAAAAAAAGCTACTTGTTATTTATAATTGCAAATAATTACAATTTATTAAAAGTTAAATTAATTTATTTTTTAGTTTGCTGTTTAAAAACAGTGCACTTTTTAAATATTAGTACTATTACAACAATTAGTTGCAGTTTAATTTTTTTATAAAAAATATTTAAAAGTAATTTTTATGCTTTATAAATATAAATAATTTATAAATTGTTATATAAAACTTATAAAAAAAGCAGAGCTTTAAGCAAATAAAACTATATTATACAAAAAATCTACAAATAAAAAGAAAAAAAAAAAAGTTAAAAATTCTCCTGCGAAAAAATTGCTTATATGTACATATATAGAGCGGTTTAAAGTGGCAGTAAGTAGGGTTACTTATTTAGCTAAGCAGTAAAGCTACTTAATCTATCTAAGTAATCAAACTAATACTAACCGACCATAACTATATTTATTATAATATATATATTTTATATATTAAATATTAATATTATATAATTATATAATATATAATAAATATATATATTAAAATTATTATATAAAAAATATATAAATATAATTTATATATTTGTTTATATATATAATAATAAAATAATTAAAATATATATTGTTTTATTTTTTGTATAAATATATTAAAATTTTTTTTTTTTTTTTTTTTAATATTAATATTAGTAATAATAATAACAATAATAATAATAATAATAACATTAATATTATTATTATAATAATATTATATGTTGGAATAACAGTGTTAGTTGTAGTTAGCATATATCTAGATTTTTTTTGTATAATTTATTATTTATTTACTAGGTGGTTGGCTGTACTTTATTATATGCAACGCTAGCGAGTTGTTAGCAAGCTTATACAACTTGTATGTATATGTTGTATATATAAAAATTCTTTTTTAAATATAAAAATAATAATAGTATTATATAATTATAATATTATATTTTGCTTTAGCTTTACTATATATAATCGATTATATAAAACTAAATTAACATTAATTAATAGTTATATTAGTTTTTTTTATTTGATAGCAATATATTATAAATTAGTAAAATTTAAAAACAAAAACTAACTAAAATAACTTTTAAATTTTAATTGTATAAATATATTTCTTTTAATTTAGTAAAAAATGTTTACTTTTGTATTATGCTCTAAATTTATTTTTATATATATATATTCTTTTTTATTTAATAAAAGATATATATATTATTATATACAAAAAAAAATCAAGTTTTTTATTGTATAAATATATTTTTTTTAATTTAGCAAAAAATGTTTTTATATAAAAAAAATAATAGCAAACAACATTATTATTTAGAAAATTCTTGTTATTTATATTTAATTGTATAAATATATTCTTTTTTATTTAGCAAAAAATATATATATAAAAGTAAATAAATAGTTTATATTTGTTACTTAAATAACTTTATTGTATATATAAACTAAAACAATAACTTTTAAATATAATAATATTTTAATAGTTTTAATAAAAAACTAAACAAAAAGTTATTTTTATATATAACTTTTTGTATAATAAACTTACTAAATATTTTAGTATTAGTATTATAACTATATAAAAATATATTATTAAAAAGTATTAAAATAAATCTATTGATATTTTTACTGCTATAAAAAAACATTTTTTTATTTATTTTATATATTAAATAGTAAAATATAAACATTTAAAATATATTAGTTAAAATTTTTTAAAAGTATATAAAAAAAATTTTAAAAGTTAAATATAATATTAATTTAATTAAACTAGTTATATATTATGCTATAACTTAGTTAATATTTTAAAAATAAAAAAAATTGTTTTTATAGTAATAAAAAATTGTATAAACAAAAAAAAAACGGTATAACTTATTAAAATTTTGCAAAATTATTATATTTTATAACAACTTAAATATTTAAAAAAACTGTTAATTTTATAAATATAATTTAAAACTTTTATATAACTACTTTTTATAAAAACTAAAATATTAACAATATATATTTTTAAAATAGCAACTATTTTTTTTACTGTTTATTTAATACTTTTTGTTGAGTAATTTTTAGTTTAATTAAAAATTGTATAAATAAAAAAAGCTTTATAAAATATTTATTTTTAAATTTTGCAATCAACTATACAATTTATTATTAAAAAATAGCTATATAAACTATATAAGTTATCGATTTTTTAAATAAATTACTAATTTAATTTTTTACTTGTTTATAAATATTTTATTTATTATATCTTTTTAGTTATTTTTATTTTATATTTAAATTATTATATAACTTTAAATTTAATACTTTTAAATATTTATTTAGATTTACTATTTACAAAGATTATATAAAATAAAATTATTTTATTAAAAAAGTACGCAGTATTTTAAAAAACTTAAAAAAAAAAACAAAACTATTTTAGCAAGCTATATAATTTTTTATATAACAAAACTAGATTATTTATTAATATTTATAAACAACTAAATATTTTAAACAATTAATATTATATAATATTTTTTTATATTTTAAAAAGTTATATAGAAAATTTTTTTATATATAATATTAAACTAGATAAAATTTAATATAAAATATATTATATAATAAATATATATTTTAATATAAATATAAACTATAGTTAATATTAAACCGATTAAACTATTATTATTTTTGTATAAATAAAATAGAAAAATTTTAAAAAAGCTTTATATAAAATATTAAAACTAATAATTAACAAGCTGTTAAAAGTTTAACAAGTTTTAAATATTAATTACTAAAGCAAAATTTAATTAAGTATAATTATTATATAAATATATTATAAAATATTTAAATTAATAATAGCTTTAATATTTTAAAAACTAACTTATAAAGTGTTTTTTATAAACTTTTGTATATGTTTTTATATTTTAAAAAATAATTAAACAGCTGTTTTACAAAGTATTTATTTAATAAATAAAAAATATAATTTCAATTATATAAAAAATTAAAAATTTAATAAATATTAAAAAAGTTTATAAACTAAATATAATTAAACTAATTATACAAAAAAAAAATACTTTGTATATAATAAAAAAAGTTGTTAGTTTATTAATTATATTTTATAAAAATACTTTTGTACTAAAAACTAATATTTTAATTTATATAAAATAATTTATAACAAATGTTATATGTTAATATTTATAAAAAACAGAGCTACTGATTAAATAACTCAATTGTGTACAAAAATCTAAGTATAAAAAAAAAAAAAAACAGGAAATTTAGCTAATATAAAATAATAAAAATAAGTAGTATATAAGCTGCTTAAAACAGTAAGTTTTAGTAATAAATAAATCTTATAAAAAAAAAAAAAAAAGCGAAAAAATTGTAGTATGTAGCTAAAATAACTGCATAATTTGTATTAACTATTATATTATAACTATTTTTTTTAAAAAAAAAAAATAAACTTTTATATAAATAGTAATTGAACTAAATACTTTTTAATAAAAAAAGAAATTATTTTGAGTATTTATTTACAAGTTTTATTTTAAACTTTTTATTTATTACATTATTTTATAAATTTTTTTATATTTAATTATTAAATAGTAATTTGTTAAAACTTATTTTATATAAGTTAAATTTTATATGTTTTTTTTTTTATATAATTGTTTAATGTTTTTTTTAATAGTTTTATTATTATTAAAATATAATTTTATAAATTTATTTTTTGTTTTTATTTCTAGTTATTTTTTCAAATATATTAAAAGTTTTATTATGTTTAAATAATTTTAATAAAATTAATATAAAAATAACATATTATTTTTAAAGTTTTTAGCTAAATACTATTTATTGTTAATATTTTAATTTTATTATATAATTTAATATTAAAGCTTTTTATAATGTAATTGTAAAATTTAAATTTTTTTAACAATAAATTCTTTTTTTTTTTTTAGTTCAACTGATTTTTTAGCAAAATTTTTTAATTTTTGTTTAAGTAAAAAATTATTAAAATATTTTTGTAATTTGTTTATATAATATTTATTAGTTGCTTTTTAAAAATTTAAAACTTTTAATATATATATATTTTTTTTATACGCTAAAATTTTAAAAAGTTATTAAGTTATTAAAAAGTTTAATTTATTAAAAAGTTTATTTGTAATTTATAACTGTTGTTTTTTTAAAATAAATATATAATCGTTTATATTAAAGTTAAATTTTCTCTTTTTTTTGTTTGTTTAATAAATTATTTTTTTTTAAGCTTTTTATATATTTGTTTTTATAGTTACAATATAATCTACTATAGTTTAAACTTTTTTTTGTTTTTATTTTTAAATATATTGTTTTTATATAGTTATTTTTTTTAATTTTTTATTAGTAGTTCAATAATTTTAATCAAAATAAAAAAGTATAAAAAAACTTATTTTTATTTTATAAAAAAACAATTTTATTAATTTATATAGTATAAATGTTTAAATATAATTTATAGCAAAAATTTAATTTAATTAATTATTTTAAAAATAACTTATATAAAGTTATAACTTTTAGTTTAAATATTTATTTATAATTTTTATTTAGCTTATTATTTTATAATAGTTTAATAATACAAAAATATAAATAACTTTTATTAGTTTGTTTAATTTATTTATAAAAGCTAAAATAAATTAAAATTTTTTATTAATAATTATAATAATAAATATGTTAAATATTTAAAAAAAACTTTTATAATATATTTTTATAGCATTTTTTACTGTTGTTTTTGTTATATAAAATATTATTTATGCTTTTTTATTTAACTGATTTATTATAACTAATATATTATTATATTTTTTGTAGTTTTTTAACATTTATTTAAAATTTATAACTAAATGTTTTTATATTTAGTTTAATATTAACAGTAGTTATAGTTTTTTTAAAATTTTATTTTTTAATATTTTAATAAGTTAATATTTTAAACAGTTTAATATATAAATTTAGCAATTTTTAAATAGTTTAAGCTACTAATATTGTTTATATATTAATTATTTTATTTTTTTTATATTTAAATAAGCTATAACTATATAGTTATAAATTTTAAAAATTAATTAAATATATAAGTTTATATAGTTAAATACAACTAGTTTTTTTTAATAAAAAGTAAGTTTTTTTTCTAAGGTTTACAAATTGCTTAATTTTTTGCTTTTTATTTTTTAACAATATATTTTTATAATAAAGTTAATACAGTTTTGCTCAAAAATATAATTAATAAGCTAATAATTTGCTAGCTATTTTAAGTTTTTTTTTAAATCGTTTTAAATAATAACAATAATAACAGTTGCATTATTTGTTATTTATTTTAAATATTTTTTATTCAAAAGTATAAATATAATTAAATATTGTTATATGTTTTTTTTATTCTTTTAAATAATTAAATCTTTTTATTTATAAAATAAAACATTTGTAACAATGTTTTTTTTACTTAAGCAGTAAATAATTACAAAATTATATTTTAAAAAAAATATTATTTAATTAGTTTGTTTTAAATTAAAATATTACTTTTAATTAAAATATTTTAATATTTTATAATTTATAATAACAAAAAACAGCTTTTTTTATTAATTATTTATTAGTTTTAGTTTTTATTTTTTTAATACTAGTATTATTGTTAGCAGTTTTTTGTTATAAATGTTATAGTTTAATTTTATATTATATAAAGTTTTAAAATAATAAGTTATTAAATATTACTTTTTTTTATAAAATTAAAATATTATTTTTGTAGCTACTTTATTAAAAATATTAGTTTTTATTTTAATAAATAAGCTGTAATTATAATAACTTAAAGTAAAAAATATAATTAAGCTTTTTTTTAAAGATTTAAAAGCTTTTTTATATTAAAAAGTTTATATAAAAAAAATTTCTTTTTTTATTAATTAGTTTAATAGTTTAATTATTTTGTTATAATTTTTTACAAATTTTTAATAAAAGTTATAAAAACTTAAAAAAAACTATATATTTTTAACAATAATAAAAGATTTTTATTTATATATTATTTTAATTTTATTAAAATTTATTTATATTTTATTTATACTAATAATATAACTTAAAAACTTAGTTTCAGTTATATAAAACTTCAATTTTTTTAAATCGGTTTATAAACTAATATTTTTTAATTGTTATAATACTTTTTTTATATGTTTTTTATATTTAATTAAGTTGTTAAAATAAATAAAAATGTTATTTATATAAATATTGCAAAAGTTATTTAAATAATTAAACAAAATATTATTTATATACTTTTAAAATATAAAAAGTTTATTAATAAGTTTAAAAAATAATATTTTATATTAGTAAGTTTTATAACAAATGTTACAGAATAAAAAAAACTATAAGTTAAATACAATATAATAAGTAATATATAGCTAATAATGTATATTATACAAAACTAAAACTTAAAAAAAAAAAGAATTTTCTTTAAAACATATATAGAATAAATATATACAAATATACTAATATTTTTTTAAATTTTAGCCTTTAAATTTTAACAATTATTCTCTTTTTTAATTCAAGTTATTTTTAACTTAATTGTAAAAATCAATTATAAATCAATTAATTTAAATATACAAATTAATTAATTAACCCGTTAGTTTAATTAATTAAAAATATAAACAATATATAGTTATATATAAGTACTTAAATACTTTATAAATCGTTGATTTTTAAAAGTGATTTATACTTTCGTTAACACAGCTTTATATATAAACAAAAGTATATAAAGCTATAAGTCCACCGACTTTTTTTTTTCTTTTTTTTTTTTCTTTTTTAAGTACTATTAATTTTATTAACTTTTATTTAACAAGTTTTTCTTTGCTGTTTATACCCGTTTTTAAATCATTTTTATACTTTTTTCTTTTTTTTTTTATACTTTATTTGTTACTACTGCTTCTAATATACCCTTTTGCTACTAAACCGTTTATATTTACAACTGTTAATTTAAACATTAAAACAAGCCTTAAACTATAGTCGCTTTACTAATGTGCTGTTTTTGCTTCAAACGTTTTTATAACTTTTTTTAGCTTAAAAATATTAAACTTTTAAAAATTCGCTGCTTTTTCAAAAACCCAAAAAGCTTAGCATATAATAGCTACTAAAAAAGCTATAATATCTGTAAACTTATAAATAGTTTTACTTTTGTTTTAGTTTTATTTTATTACTAAAAAATTAATTGTTTGTTATAATAGCATTTAATATAGTTTGTTTATATAAAATTTTAAAGTTTAATATTAATTTATTTAATTTAAAGCAAAAAAATAACAACAATTTAAGCAGTATTATTGTTTATAACAAAAAAAAAAGCTATATTTAGTATATTTTAACTTAGTTTTGCTGTAAAATCGCTAAAGCGTAGTTTTACTTTTTGAAGTTTTTTTGCTGCATTTTTTTTTTATATTATATTACTTTTTGCTTTATTAATAAAGTTTTCGTTATAAAAATAAATTGTTCTATTTATATTTGCTGCTAATTTTAATATTAATCGTTAATTTTAAAACACTATTACTAAATATTAATTTTTAGTTTATTAGTATAAAACTTTAGCCCAGCAAACTATCGCTTTTTTTGCTACTAACGTTATAAATGGGCTGTTTTGTTTATTTTTTACTTTTATTTTTAATTTAAATAAAACATTAATTAATACATCTAATACTGCTATATTACTATGTTTTACCTGCAGCTTTTTAATACTAGCTATATAGCTTAGTTTTTAGCTATATATTATTTTATAAAAAAAATAAAAACAATTTATTACAAAAACAATAGTAATATAAAGTATTTTAAAGCTTGCAAAAAGTTTATAGCATTTTAAAATATTTTCAAATTTATTTTTTAAGTTTTTTAACAAAATTTTATATATAGCTTATTAATAAAACGTAAATTATTATCTAAAAAAATAGGTTTGATTTTTATTATACAAACTTTTTTATAAAAGTTTTAGTTTATTTTGCTTTGCTAGCTTTTTTGACAATTTTAAACAATTAATCAAAAGGTTTTTTTAATAATTTTAATGTGTTTTTACTATAATACAATAAGTAGTCTTTTTTATAGCTTTACTAGTTTATTTTTTTTATGTTTTTTTTTTTCTTTTTTTAAAGTTTGCAATAGCTTTAGCAGCAAATATATTAATAACTAATACTTATTAATTATATTTAATTAGCTAGCTTTTTTATTTAACTTTATAATATAAATCTTTTTTATAAGTATGTTTTTTTACTATATTTTTTATTTCTTATTTTATATTATTGTTTTTTAAATTAAATATAAATAATTTATTTATACTATTAGCTTTTTAAAGTTTTAATAATTAAATAAAAAATATATTATAAAAATAAATATATTATATAAAAAAATAGAAATAATAAACCTACAAACTAACTTTATTGATAATCTTAAATAATTTAATATATTTAAAAGTTAGTTTACAGCAATACTTTTTAAACTTAAAATGTTTAGTTAATAAAACAATCAATTAACTTATTTTATAGTTTATTGATTTGTATTTGTTGTTATAATATTTTATTTAATTTTTAACTATATTTTGCCACTATTTTGTTAATTTATTTTTAATAGCTTTTAATTTATTTAATCGATTTTATATTATTAATACTTTTTTTAAAATAAAATTATTTTTAACAAACAATTTAAATTTTAATATATAGCTATATAAAGCTTTAAAAAATAATATATCAATAGTCAAATTAATTGCTAAATTTATAGCAAAAAAAGCTTAAAGTAATAATTAAAGCTAGTTAACTTATTTAATAAAAATAAAATATTTTAAGTAATATTCGATTATTTGGTTTATATGCTTTGTTTAACTGTCAATTTTAAAATAAAACACAACTAAATAATATTTTTTAACTTTAATATAATAATACAAATTAGACTAAAAGTTATTAATAAATATAAAATTTCGATTAATAACTATTTTAATAAAGCTTTTAAATCTACATTTTATTTTTTAATAAAATAAAATAGCTAACTATATAGCTGTTATAATAATATAAATAAATAATAAATATGTTAGCTTAATAAATCGGTTTATAATTACTAATATAAAATCTATATAATTGTTTTTATAAAAAGTTTTTAATAAACTAGTTATAAAATTTATAAATAGTTCTTATATAAATCTAGTAAATATTAACAAACTATTCAATTTGCTATATTTTCAGTAATATTTTGCTTTAAACTTAAAGCAAATAATACAGCTTTTTATATAGCTTTATATATTATGCTTTAAGTTTTACTAATAAAACTTTTTTTAAAAAAGTTCCAAAATATACCTTTAACTAAAATAACTTGCAAAAAAGTCGTTGTAATATAATTCAATTAGTTAAAAATAAATTGATTTTTTAAAAAATATATAAATCTTTTTATTATAAAAAACTAAAAAATTTTAAATTAACTATTAACTTTTTATAGCTAAACTATTTTTAATTTGCTTTAAAATCTATTAATATTTAAAATTTTTTTTTTAAACATTTTAAATTAATAATTTAAAACTTTAATTAGCTTTTAAATTTTAAATATCTTTTTTTGTAGTAGCTATTCACATTTACATATATATAACTAATTAAATAAAAATCAATCGCTTAAAAAAATAACATTTAATATAAATTTTTTCAATTAATACTTTTAAATATTAATCTTTAATAATTATATATTATATAATAATCTTTTTTTTTAATATAAAAAAAAAATTCATATTAAAAAGTATATTATTTATATAATTAAAACAGCATAAAAAAAAATCGGCTTTATTTCGCTTTTTTTTTTTATATTTAATAATAAAGTCAAAAAAAGCTAAATAAATATACTATCAAGCTTGCTTTTTATTTAGCTTTAGTGTTTTTATAAAAACTTAAAAGTTATTATAATTAATTAATATTTTAATAAACAATTTGCTTCTTTATAAATAATAACACTAATATTTAAAGCTTTTAATAATAGCTAGTATTTTTTTATTTAATATACTTTAGTTTGATTTTTAATTAAAAAACTTCCAAAAATAAAACAAAACTAGTTACTATTACTTTTAATTATTTTTTTGCAATAAGTTACTTATAAATGCAGCTTTAAATATATTAGTTTTTACTAATATTTGTTTTTTAAAATCAAAATATATAAAAAAAATAGCTTGCTTAAATAAATTTTACAATTGCTTAAAAACATACTTTTTTAAATCATTTAAAAAAATTTAACCTTTTTTTGTTTTAGTTGTGCTTTTTTTTAAATATTGATATAATAAAACAGCAACTAAAAAATACCTTTTAATAAAACAGCAGTAAAAGTTACAAAATCTTAAAAATTACTATAGCTTACAATAAAAACTAAAAAAAAGCTATTCTTTAATAGTATCAATTTATAAAAAATCCATTTTAATCCTTTTGTTTAAAATAATATAACTTAAAAATTCTAGTTTATATCAATAAAATTAATATTTAAAAAGTTTGATATATAGCTCAGCTTTTTAAAATCTTTTAATAATATTTTAAATATAATTTATATATAAATTTCTATTCGAAAAAAAAACAAACATATTATTAAAATATATTATATAAAAAATATTTAAAATATTATTAAATATTTCTTATATATAATTTTAAAAAATAGTAAAAGTATTATATAGACTTATAAACATAACTAAAAATTTATAGTATTTATAATATATACAAAATACTATTTTCTATTTATTTTTTTTTTAAATTTATATATAATAATAAATATTTTTAAAATTAATTTTCGAAAATATTTTTATATATACAATTTTATTCAACATTTCTAAAATAAGTAAAAAAATAAAGCGATTTTTTTACAAAACTTTGTTAAGTTTTTTATAATTAATACAAAAATATAAAGTCTTATTTTTTTTAAATACAAAAAATATTAATACTTTTATAAAATTTTTTAATTTTTTGATTTTTTTACTTTTTATTATTTCTTGTAGCTAATTTTTTAGTTTTTATAACTTATTTTAAACTAAAAAATAAATAAAATAATAAAATATTATTGCATTTTTTTGTAAATTAATTAATAAGTTGTTTTAATAAATATAAAAAAATATACTAATATTAAAAGTATTAAAAAATTCAAATAAATTTTAAAACTTTTTTAAAACTAAGTTAAAACTTATAAAAGTTAGCTTTATTTTTATTTCTTTTAAAAATAAAAGCTTAAATAAAATAATAATTGCTTAACAATATTTTTTATTTTAACAAATTTATATAAACTTTTAAAATAATAGTAATTTAAAATATTTTTGTTTAAAATTAAAAAACTACTAATTTAAGCTTAAATTTAATATAATTTTTTCGCTTTTTAAAGTTAATTAAAACAATAGTACTAGACTTTTTTTTAATCAATTATTATACAATATTACAGTATATATATATTAAATTATACAAGTAATCTTTTGTTAATTAGTTAATTTGTAAAAAATTTAATAAGTTTTATATATATTTAAACCTTTTTAATTTGTAATTTATAAACTATAAAGCTTATAAAAAGCTTTTTATAGTTTATAATATAAAGCAAAAGTATAATTAATACAATTATATTTAATATAAAAGTTTAAATTAGTATATATTTTTAAAAGTAGTTTATTTAAATTAAATATATATATTAAATAAAAAATATAAAAATGTTAAAAAAATAAAACAAATAATTAGTATTTATTTTTAAACTTTATTATAAAACTTAAACTTATTTTTTATTTTCTAAATTAAAGTTATTATAATTTTCTAAAATAAATCGATAAAAAAAAACAGTTTGTTTTAAATAATAAAAATTATTAGATTTTTTTTTAATAGTTTAAGTTTTTTAAATAGTTCATTTTTAAAGCTATTTATTAAAACATTAATTAATATAATATTTTGTTTTATTGTAAAAAAAATAAATAACAAAGTTTTAATTTTTTAATAGTTGTTAGTTTAAATTTAAGTAGTATTTAAGCTTATCTTTTAAAAGTTTCTATAGCTTTTTAGCTTTATATTTATTTTTTAACTTGTTAAATTAATATATTTAATACTTTAAAACTTAATAATTTATTAATTTAAATCAAAAATTTCAGTATTAAAAGTTTTATAACTTTTTAAAACAATAGTTTTTATAACAATTTCTATTAATTATATATAAATTTTACAGTTATAAAAAATTATAGTAAAAATAACAATATCGTAAAAATTTTATACAAAGTTTATAACAATTTCAATTGTAATTTATATACAAACTTAATTGCTGTTATATTTTTTTTTAACTTTTATTTATTAATTTTTATCAACATGTTGCTATATTAACTATATTTTTTTAAATAATAAATAAAAAGTTACAGAAATTTATTATTTCTTTTTTTAAAAAATTAAATAGTTTTTAATAAAAAAATATAGCTTTTTTGTTATTAGTTTTTTTTGTTTCTTGCTTTTTAATTTAAGCTAAATAATAGTTAAATTATTTAAAGTATTAATTTAAAAGTTAATAAATATATTTTAACTACATATTTACATTTGCTTTCAAATATATTAACTATTATATAAAAGTTTTCGTTTACTTTAAAAATATATTTTAATTATACCAATATTGAAGCTATTTTGTTTTTAAAAATTTTTCAAATAAGCTTTAATACTTGTTTTTGCAATCCCGATTTATTTTACTAATTACATATACAATTTTATTTATTAAGTAATCAAATTTACATTTAAAGCTATTAAACATAAACTTTAATTTTTTAACTTATTTAATTTATTTATTATATATAAAGTTTAAAATTAATAATTTATATTTAAACTTAATTAATTAATTAAAATCTGTATTATTATTATAGTCTAACTTAAGTTTGTTATATTTTTGTTAATAATTCGTATATATAAAAAACTCGATTACATCATTATTGTTAAAAAATGCAAAAATAATATTATAACTGCATTATTAATATATTTTAAAAATCAAGCGTTAATAAAAAAAAACCGATCGTTTAAAGTTTTGCTGTTTTTTACAGTTAATAAAATTATTAATTTTTTTTTTTTTTTTTTTAAAAGTTGTTTTTAATACAGTTTTAAATCAAAAATTATACAATTTAGCAGTATATTAATTTTGTTTGTTTTGTTTAAGTTCCAATTAATAATTTTTTACTTGTGCTTTTGCAAAAGCTTTTTACAAAGCTAATATATTAATTAGTAGCTCAGAAATAGTAGCAAAAACAAAAAATTAAACTTTTTCAAAAAAAATTTAAAATTAAAACTAGTTCAAAGTATTTTTATTATTATTTTAAATAATATTTAACTCTGTTATATTTATAAATACAATAAACTTTTTAAAATGTTAAAGTATTATTTTGTATTATAAATAACTTTAAATAAAAGCTTTAAAATTGTTACAAAATAAAAAAAACTATAAATCAAGTATAATATAATAAATAGTATATAGCTAATAATATATATTATATAAAACTAAAGCTTAAAAAAAAAAAAAATCTCTTTTAAAACATATACAAAATAAATATATACAAATATACTAGTACTTTTTTAGATTTTAGCCTTTAGATTTTAACAACAAATATAAAAAATAATTAAATTTTTTTTGTTTAAACTTATATAAATTTAATAAAACACTTATTTTATATTAATTTTTATAAAAACTTTCGTTTTAAAAATTTAAAACAATGTTTTTTTAATTAATAGTAATAAATAGCAATTTTTTTTTATAAAAATATTAAGTTTTTAATAATTAATATAAAATTGCAATTTATTATATAATTTATTTATAAATAAAATAAAAAATACAAATAAAATATTATTTAGTTTAATAAATCTTTTTTGTAAATTGTTTATTAAATATTTTTTTATAGCTTTTAATTTGTTTATAAATATTTTATATAAAAGCAAATATTTCAAGTTTTTTAGTTTTTTATTATTTATAAATTTAATATAATAGTTTATTTGTAAACAGTATAAAAATAAAACATTAAAATTTATTTTATTAAATATTTAAAGTAAGTTATAATATTTGCTAAAAATAACTTTGAAAGTTTTTTGTTATAATTTGTTGTTTTTTTTTATAAAAAAGTTTTCGACTTTTTTATTAGCAATAATTTTATTAATTTTATAAATATTAATAATATAAACATTTTTAGCTAGCTTATTTTATTTTATTAAAAATTAAAAAGCTATAATATTTATATTAATTATATTAACATTTAGTTATTTTTTATACTATTTAATTTTATTTTTTTATATATAATATAAGCTTTAAATATTAGCTTTTTACTTTTTTAATATATTAAAGTTAGTTTTTTTAGTTAATATATATTATTGCTTTTTTTTTTTTTAATAAGTTTTTTTTTATATAAAAAGTAGTTTTTTTTTAAAAACATAATTTATTTTTTTTAAACTTTTTTTTTTAAAATTTTCTTGTTTTAATATTTATATAAAAGCTTTAAGCTTTATATTATTAACTTTAGTTGCTTTTTTTTAAAACTTGCGTTTTTTTTTATTTTTTTTTAAATTTATATTTTTTTATATTATATTTTAGTTATAGCTAAAATATTATAACTATATATTAGTTTAATTTATATTAATAGTATATTTTATGTTATAGTTAATAAATAAAATAAATAAAAATAAAAGCTGATTTTTTTAATAGTTAAAAAAAATATTATATTTTTAAAACTATAATTTTTTTAAAATAAAGTTATTTTATATATTAATAATATATAAAAGTATTTTTTAAAATATATGTTTTTTTATTTTTATAGTAACTTCAAAAGCTTAATTAATTTTTTGTTTGTTTTATTTATTATATTTTGTTATATTTTAAAATATAAACTAAATTAAAAGCAAGTTTAAATATTTTATAATTTATTTAACAAAAATAATATTTATATATATATATATATTTGTTTTTATATTTTTAAAAATATTTTTAATAATTAATAATAATTTATTACAGTTTATAATATAAATATATAAAAAAAGCTTTTTTTTTAAATATTTATTTATAGTATTTAGTTTATTAATAAGTTTTAAAAATACTTTTTTTAAAAAAAAAGTTATTTTTTTTAAAGTTAATTTTTTATTTATATAATGTTTTATTTAAACAAATTATTTTTTTCAGCTTTTTATTTGTTTAAATCATTAAAAAAACGTCGATTTATAATAGCATTAAAATAAACTTTTTTATTAATGCTGTTTTTTTTTTAAAGCATTTGCAAAATTAATACTTAATTTATTTGCAATTAAAACATTTTTTTTTTATTAATAGCTTGTATATTTTTTTTTTCTTTTATATTTATGTTTAAAATATAAGCTGTTTATTTAAATAATTATTATTATAAAGTTTTTTATTTGTATTTACAGTTAAAGTTTTATTTTAAAGTGCAGCTGCTGCTTTTTTGTTTTTATATAAAATGTTGCACTTTTTATTTTTTATATTAAAAATATATACAATTTATATGCAGTATTAAATATAAAACTTAAATATTTTATTTAGTTTTAAATATTTAAATATAATATTAGCAGTTATATAAATACTAAAGCAGTTTTTAAAACTATTTTTTTATTAATTTTTTATTAATTTAGTTTTATTTATAAAACAAATAAAGTTATTTTTAAATTTAACAAATTTGTTAAAAAAATATTTAATAAAACTATTTTTTATATATAAAATCTTAAATTCTGCTTTAAATTTATTAAAAACGTTAACATTATAATAATATTTATATAAATATATAAATAATATATATAATAAAGTTAAAGTTTTAAAATATATATTATTTAAATAAAGCTATAAATATTTAACTATTTTTTTATTTAAATAAAACTTAATATCTGCTATTTTAGCAGTATTATTAACAAACTAGTTTTTATTAATTATTAAACAATTTTTTATATTGTAATACTACACTTTAAATTTTATGTTATTTTTATTGAAATTATTGTAAAAAATAAAAACTAAGATTTTAGCTAATTTATAAGTTTTTTTTTCAATTCGGTTTAACAGTGCATTAGTTTTACAATTTTTAGCTAATAAATCTATTATTTGCTAATTAGTTTTATTAATTTAGTTTTAAAACTAAAACTTTTTTAATTTTAAATCTATTAATTTAATAAAAAAGCAATTTAATATAACTTAATTATTAAATATAAAATAATTAAAGTTTATAGCTAATATTTTTATTTCTAATTAGCTAATAGCTATTAAAGCTTATTTTTTATTAATAAAAAAGTTATACTATTTAATTAAGTCATTAAATTAGTTTTTACTTTTTTGTAAAAATTTATAAAAGTTATTTATTTATTAATATATAGCAAAAAATACAAATAAACAAAACTTAAATTTAGTTTATAAAGTTTTAAACTTTTTAAATAGTTATTTAAAGCTAATATAGTTTATTAATTTATTAAAATAAAAAATAACTATTTAAGCTTTATTAATAATACTATAATAAAAAAACGCAAAGTTGTTACTTTTTATATATATATTAGCAAAACTAGCAATTAACTTTTATTAGTTTTTTTTAAATTTGTTTATAAAATTTATATATTGTTTATTTATAAAACTAAATTTTTTATATTATTTATAAAATTTATTAATTGCTTTATCAAAAGTTTTATATAAATTTTCTTTTTTATTATTTTTTGCAGTATAAATTCAAGTTTTTATACTTTAAAAGTTAAAATTAATTAATAAATTACAGCAAACTTTACTTTAAAAAGTTTTATTAGATCTAAAAAATAACTTTTTTAAATTATTTAATTCAAAGTAAACTTTTTTGCAAATTTAAAACTTGCTACTTATATCTTTTACTATAGTATTATTATATCAGTGTTTTATTTTACAAATTTATAGCTTTTTTTTTTTTTTTTTTTTTCAAAGTAAAAATATATTTAAAAGCAATTTTTATACTTTATATAAATAATACTTAAATTGTTATATGTTAATATTCGCAAAAAACAAAGCTACTAATTAAATAACTCAATTATATACAAAAATCTAAATATAAAAAAAAAAAAAAAACAGAAAATCTAACTAGTACAAAATAATAAAAATAAATAGTATATAAGCTGCTTAAAGCAGTAAGCCTTAGCAGTAAGTAGGTCCTACAAAAAAAAAAAAAAGAGCAAAAAAATTGCAGTATGTAGCTAAAGTGACTGCACAACCTGCACTAGCCACTATACCATAACTACAAATCATTTATTTTAAATAAGTTTTTTTAATATTTAATAGCAATCAAAAGTTATTTAAATTTAAATAAAAAAAAATCTAACAGTAATATTAAATCTATTAAAAAAGCAACGCAATTTTTAATAAACAATATTTACTTTTACTGTATAATTAGTAAAAATATTTAGTTATATAAAAAAAATATACTAATTAACTAGTTTATTTTTAGCTTTTAATACTGTATAAAATATTAAAAAAAACTATAAAATATAAAAACTTTTAATTATTTTATAATAAAAAAAATATAACTAAAAGTTTATTTAAAGCTAAACTTTTATATAAAAGTAAACTAAAGCTTTAAAAATATATATATTAAATTTAATGCAAGTAATATTATTATATTTATAAGTACTATATAAATAAAAAACGTATTAAATATTATTATATACTATATTTTAAATATTTTAACTTTATTTTTATTTTTATTAAAAAATACTAATAAAATAAACATATATTTTAATAATATTAAAAATATTATTATATAAAAAAATAAAAATATAATTTTTATTGTTTATAAATAAAAATATTTATTTTTTAATATTAACTTATATAAAACTAGTATATATTTTATTAAAATTAAGCTATATTAGTTATATTGTTAATTTAGATATTTTTATATAAAAAAATTATATAAAATATTAATTTAAATTAGCTATAATATTAATTAATTTATTTTAAAAAAGATTTAAAAGTTTTGTTATTATTACTAATTATATAATTAAATTTTAAAACGGTTTAAGTTTATAATCAAAAACGATTATAATTTTAACTACAAAATAATAATTAATATTATATAAATAAGCAGTAAATAAATATTATATATAATTAATATAGCAATATTGTTTTAAACTGCAATATTTTTTTATATAATAAATACAAAAAATATATATAAAGTATTTTATAAATATTAAATTAATATATATTAAAGCTTTTTAAACTATATTATATACAACTTAAATATAAATTTTTTATTTAAAAAATTTTAAAACTAAACTAAAATTATAAGCGTTATATATTAAAAAATATTTATAAAAGTTTATTAAGCTGTTAGTAAAATTAAACAAATATATAAACTTTTTTATTATATATATAATATTTTAAAAAATAAAATAAATTATTATATAAAAAATAAAAAAATTTTATAAATAATAGTAAAAGCTTTAAACAATATTATAAAGTTTAATAGCTTTATATTAATATTATTTGTTTTTAATGTTTATTTATAAATCAATTAAAATTTCTTTTTATTTTTTAATATTGTACAAAAAGTAAAAACTATTAAAAAAGCTATAAAAATGCTTTAAAAAAAATAAACTAAAGTTAAAATTAACTATATAGTTAATTAATAAAACAGTTTTATTTTATATAAAATATTTATATTACTGCTAAAAAATAAAATATTTATATAGCAAAAAAAATAAAGCTAAAATAAACTATATAAAATATAAGCTATTAAAAAATTTAACATTATTATTAGTACAATTAATAAATTTATAAAGTTTTAATATATATAAATCAAGTTTTATTATTATATAACAAAAAACAAAAAGTAAAACAACAAAAATAATATATTATTTATTTTAGTAAATATTATATAAAAAAAAAAAAGCTAACTTAAAAAATTAATATAATTTTTAACTTTTTTTATATAATTAAATTTTATATTTTTTAGCTAAAAAAAAAAAATAAACTATAAACTAGCTATTAAACTATAAATAAATAGCATTATTAATATATTTAAACTTTTTTTCGAAAAGTTTAATATAATAAAAATCAACAAACTGTTTATATAAAAAGTATTTAAATTTATAAAATATAACTTTAATAAATACTGCAGCATTTAAATTTTTAAATTAAAGTTTATATAAAAAGTTAAAAATAAAACTATTTAATTATACAAAAAGTTTTAACTAATTATACAAAAGTATAATAATTTAAAAAAAAATACTATATTTATATAATTATTAATAATTTAGCAAATAAATCAATAACTAATTTTAGCTTTTAAATTTATTTTGATTTAAAACTATAATATAGTATATAAACTATAAAATATTATATAAATATATATATAATTAACTAATAAGTTTATATAAAAAATTTATATATATTTATTTATTAAATTTAAAAATAAATATTTTAAAAAAACTATATTATAAATTATATAACTATTATATAAACTAACTAAATCAAACTTATATTAGTTTAAAATATACTACAAATACTACTGTTAAAAACTTAAAATAATTGTTTTTTTATATAACTTTTGTTTATTAGTTACTAATAGCAATCTTAAAAAATTTAATATTATTAAATTATAAATAAATAATATTTTTAATTTTATAACTTTAAAATTTTTAGCTAAAAAAAAAGCTAAGTTTTATATAATAAAATTTAAAACTAAATTTAAATAAATTTTAAATAAAAACAATTTAATTAAATTTAATAATATTTAAGTTATATTTATAAACAAATATATTATATTAATTTAAAAAAATCAAGTTATATAATTAGCTAAAATTAACTTTTGTATAAAAAATTTTATATAACAATATATTTTTTAATATATTCAAAATATATATATAAATAGTATTTATTAATTAAAAATTTTATATAACTTATTTATTATTGCTTAAATTATTAATTTATAAAAAGCTAATATAATTATTTTAAACAAATAAATTAAATAGCAAATTAATAACTATAACTATAAATTAACATTTATACTTTTTAATTTATATTATATAAAATTTTTTATTTTTATAAATAGTTTATTTGTAAATAATATAAATATAATATTATAAATTAAATTTTTAATTATATTAGCTATAAAAACTTATAGAAAAAATAATATTAATTTAAAATTTGAAATTTTTAGCAATATTATTTACTAAAATTTAAACAAATATAAATAAATAACTAAAAATATACTAACTAATAAGCTATATAAAATAATTAATAAATTTAATAGTATAATTGTTTTTTGTATAATTTTTTAAAAAATTTTAAAAATGTTAAATATATTGTAAGTTTTAGTAATTTTATGTTTTAATTTGAAATTATTATATAATTATTTAGTTAAATTTAATATAATATAAAAAAAGCAACTTATAATTAATATTATATTGCTGTAAAAATTATATAAAAAAAAAAAGATTTTTAAAATATGCTAAATTAACAAAAAAAATAATTTAGCTAATATATTAACAAAAAAAATACCGAACTAAATATTAAAAATACTAGTTTTAACTAACAGATTATATATATAAATAAAAATATATATAAAAAAAAATTAAAAAATATATATATATAAAAAAAATTGCAACTAAAAAGAAATTTTGCAACTGTTGAAATAGCAGTATTAGTTACAGTTAATATATATTTAGATTTTTTTTGTACGATTTGCTATTTATTTACTAAATAGTTAGCTATACTTTATTATATATAACGCTAGCGAGCCGCTAGCGAATTTATACAATTTGCGTATATATATTATATATACAAAGATTTTTTTTTAAATATAAAAACAACAATAATATCATATAATTATAGTATTATATTCTGCTTTAGCTCCGCTATACATAATCGATTATATAAAGCTAAATTAATATTATATATATATTTATTTTTTTTAATTATATAATAATTTTTAATTTTTTTATATAAATAATATTTTTATTTCTGTTTTAGTTTTTTTTTTATTATTATTTTTTTTTTTTTTTTTTTTTTAGTTTTTATATACTATAATAATATATAATAAAAAATATTAACTTTATTTAGCTATAATATTTTTTTTATATAAAAATAAATTATTATAGTTTAAGTTTAAATATATAAACTAAATTATATTAATATTTTTTTAATTTAATTAAAAAAAGTTTTTATTATATTATTTTATTTTAAATATATTTAATTAGCAAATATATTAGCTAATAAATTAATAAAGCTTTTTTTTATTTATATATAATTATTAAATTATTTTAATAGTTTTTATAATAACTATAAATAATAAAACTATTTAATTTGCTACTTTATATAAAATAAGCTTAATAATAGCAGCAGTAATAATAACAACAATAATAATAACAATAATAACAATAATAATAATAATAACAATAATTTTTGTGTTTTTTTTTTTTTTTTTATTAAAAAAAAACGTTAAAAGCTAAATTGTTAGTTTAGTTATATAACTAATAGCTTAACTATTAATTTAATTATAATTGTTTAAATAAATAACATTTTTTTTATTTATATAATAAAAATATATTTATTAATAAAACTTAAATAAATAACTATTAATAAAGCTTAAATAAATAAAAATATTAAAACAATTATTAAATATTTTTATATAGTATTTTAAATTAATAACTAGTTATATAATTATTTTAGTAAAACTAAAATTTAGTAAATATATTGCTTTATATAATATATATAAAACTAAAAACAAAAAACAAAAAACGAAAAACGAAAAACAGAAAATAAAAAGTGGAGTAAAAAATCGTTTGTCGGATAATGTGCGTATGGCCCTCCCTAGGAGGGCGATGGGGATGCGCAGCGCCAAGATGACTGGGTGCATGATGATAAAGCTTAGGAATTGTAGTACAGAGTCACGTGACTTGCCTTGCAATACATAATCATAGTACGAAGTCGGCGATCGGGAAGACGTCGGGGGCGCACCAGCTTACATTATACGCGACCGCAGGCCGTAACGCGTGCACGAGGACGTGCCGGTGGGACTATGTCAGGGACGGCTAGTGTCGCGTGTCTGGGGAAATAAGGAGGGCCTCTGTCGGTAAAAATCATGTCGCAGCCTGATTGATGGGCGCACTGGTAGTAATACTTGCTTGTTCGGCTTGCCCATCTCAATTAGTATATAAGAAGATGTGTCTACGGACACACAATCCCCTGTCTCACGAGCCGGGGACTGACGTTTCTCTCGCTCACTTAGCTTGCGTCACGTAACCGCGTTGCTAAGGAACAGGATCCGTAGCGTTTCCCCGACCTCGCTCTCGCTGTTGATCTTGCATAACACGGCACACTGCTCTAACAGCGATCCAGGAGCCTTCTTATCAAATAGCAGAAGAACCGGAGACTCCCCCTCCTCATTTCTTCTGACGGTGAGCGGCTGATACTCTTACTCTTGGACCTTTCCGTTGTGGTGGTGGAGTTTGGGTTTGGTATATTTATCAGAGTTCGGAGATGAACCGAAAAAGGCCGCCGACCATTTTCCCACATAAGGAAATGGCTACTCGATACTATCGGGAGGCTCTTGCGGCATACCACGGCACATATCGATGAGCGACGCATCTGTAGCACGAAACCGCTCGCGATACACTGCAGAGAACCAAACTCCAGACTCAACGACATAACAGGCCTGCTTGAGCCTGGAAGCCGGCGCAGCTACTGCTGCGGCTGCCGTGGAAGAGGTAGTCGTGTCTGCTCTCCCTCTTCGAGCTCAACACATGAGACTTCGGCGGGTAGGCAGTCTGCGGACCCCAGGAGACCCCAGGCGCGACACGCCGAGTTGATGGCCAGGATATCGCCCGCGCTTTGGTACAGTAGGGCGGCGAAGATGGCCGGGACGTCCTCCGAGGACGAGGTGATTCGTTTGAAGAACAAATCTCAGGCCTTGACGAAGTCGGCACCTGGTTTATAAGGTCGGGCCTGTTCAGGCCTCATTTACTCTTCGTCTCTGTCTTCTTTAATGTCATCGTCGTCTTCATTGTCATCTTGGTAATCGTCTTCAAAGTCGACTTCCCAGTTCACTCCCCACTCCCATAAGGGAAGCCACTTGAACTTCGATGTGTCGTCCTCCCGGTTCGGAACCGCGCCCAGTGTGGCCGCCATATCCAAAACCTCGCGCATGTATCGCACGTACTTGTCGGCGAACTTGATGTATAGGCCAGACGCGAGCGCTACCTCTTGGAGAGGCCAGCTCCGGGCCTTCCAGGGGGACGTCTAGATAGGGATGTTCGTTGCCTGGTCCTGGTCCTCTCCCGCTAGCCCACCATCGCGTAACGCGATGCTGCTCAGCGCCGGATCTATGACTAGGACGGCGCCAGCGCCGGCGTAGACCCTGCCCATGGTGCAGCAAACGTCTCGATCTATGCTCTCTAACTGGTACTGCGGGAGCTGGCTCCTCTCAAAACTGCCTAGCCCGCCTGCCCAGACGTGTAATATAACCGTGTAGTCCACATTCTTAGTTGGTTTTTGGACACGGATGCCGATGCGGCCGTCACGGCCCATGGTGCTCCGTGTGACTGGTACTCTGTCCCTGGGTATTAGGTCGACCAACTTCGACTCATCGACCTCCGAGCCGTTACACATACCGCAGTCTCTAGTGTGTCTGGTGCGGTACGTCGCCTCGTTGACGTTGAAGCAGTTGTAGGGCGTCGTGCTACACTACATGTGCTCTTCACTACACTATAGCATTCTACTTCGCCTTCACCGTCCGGACTGTTGGTGGTGGTGGTGGTGGGTAAAGATATCAGGTAGTAAAATTCCGAAGATATGAGATTGAGGCACTGCGCAAAACTGCATTTACCCACCACGTTGCCGCAAATAGTTCGTGGGCTACGATTTTTACATTAGATCCATAATGGGGAATTGCGCATAAGTTTCGTGATTTTAGAGTAACCGTATTCCAAAGGGTACTTTACACAGAAAGGCAATTGCTTTCTCCTATTCAGGTCTTTACCCGTGGTTTCTATTTGTTTCTTTACATATATCCAAAATCACGGCAATAATAATGCAAGCCCACACAGAAACCGTAATTTGTCGCTAAGTACCTTTTCACATTGATGCCCATTCAACATATTCCGAGAAACGCTTATTCTAGAGCCCATCAAGGTTGCCGTGCTCCTTGAGAAACGCCCACAGCCTTTCCTCTACGTCACCCCTACCGTCCAGCATTGTTACCGACGGCTCCCACCTCCTCATCGGTTGACTGTTCACGCGTATGCATAATGAGATTCATGATCGACGTATCTGCTGCCAGGATGTAAACGGTGGTAGCTAATAGGATATAGAGATTTAGTTGATCAAGCCAGAGGAATGACCCCGCCGTCCCAGTTGCTGATGCCGACTCCCTCCGCACAAAAGACCATAGCATCGATGTCAGGCCGCCGATTCCCGCCAGGAACTGTTTCCTTGACGCAAGGTCACGGTTGAAGAAGTAGGTGTAGCAAAAAATAAAGCTCAGAAGGAAGACGGAGCAGGCGACGCGGGTGCTGAAAGGAGAGTTAACCTTGACTGTTGTGTCTCTCTTGCGGGATGGGACTGAAGTTGGGATGGCTAGATACCTTATCCTCGCTGCCATTGACACGTCCGGGCTCTCGCTAATCTGTATAGATGTCAACCCTGCCCCCCAGGACATGATGGCACTCCCGCTTGTGGCGAGCTTCAGAATAGATTCTGTCCCTAAGCTTGGGGTGTTAGCAGCTACGCGGCTGATGAAAGCACTGGCTCCACTGAGACAGCAGATCTTTGCGAATCCGGGTGGGATCCTAATCCTATTACTTGGAGCGGGCTCGATGTGTGTACCTCCCCCGATCATCATATATTGCAGCAACCCAGAGGAGCCGCCGAACGCTGACGTGAGCTCGGCATAAGCATCTGCTATTGGCGACAGACCATCTGCGTTATTCTGCTTGTTGGTCAAATCGGCCTCGACGTCCTTAATAGTCGCATAGTCGCAAGCATCAGCATCCGTCTTGGTCCTATAGGCGGCGGCGTCCGTATCTTTGATAGTATAGTTGTAGTCTGTAGTTGCTAGCGTTTCGTTATCCATTCTCGTCTTGTACGCCGCCGCGTCTGTCAGTAGAGTGCTTTTCCTATAGTTAGGATTGGCCTCAGCTTGCTCGCCCTCGACGTCGCGGTCCGCCTTCTGCATCGCAGTCTCTGCGTTAATCTTAGCAATCTCATGGTCTTGCTTACTACGGCGTCTGGCGTCGCGAACGGAGCTGCGCAACTTGGCTTTTGCTACCTATTTAACAGTTAAATGGGCATAAAAAATACTACAAATTAGGACGGGGAGCTAACGTCAATCCTGGCTTGATGAGTTGCACCTTCACGGGCCTTGTGAGATAGGAATGCGAAATAGACGGAATTTGGGGCGTCTCTCGATTCCTTTACCTATAGGAAAATGTCGGCCATCAGTTCGGTCTTGGAGTTACGAGGGCTAGGTAGACAGACCTTGGCGTTGAAGATCTTCAGACCGGATCTATTAGGAACGTGTCAGTGGATACCTTATGATTATGATTATGTGCGATGGGCGCTAATGTATGCATCGTGGCCGCGATGCCATTCAAAGGAATGATCACGTTGTACGGCCCCAGAAAGTCCGTAAAGGAGAAGTAAACAGCCGTGTACGTACAGGTCGAGTTTCCCCTGAATATTCCGGAAGAGGCGGCGCTTAAACAGCTCCCTCTCCGTGAAGATCTCTTCCATCGTCATACTCGACACTAGCACGCGCGTCTCACCCTCGATTATGCCCTTAACTATGCTCTCGACGGACTGGCGCATGCCGCTGGCCCGGGTTGTCTTCTCGGCCGTGCTGTCGGCGAGGAGCATAGCATACTTCATAAGTGAGTCGCCACGGTCATCTTGATGGTAGGCCAGGTCGTCGTGCGAGTAGTTGGCACCACGCTGATTTACGTGCGGTCCAACCGTGAACACCGCTGGAAGGAGGAACTGCAGCTTCTCCCTGGTCATGGCCTGTAGGTTCATGGTGTAGTCCTGCGGCTGGACGTTAAAGCTGGTGCACCGTTGGAAGGGCCAAACCCATGTTGCCTTCGTGGTCAAGACATTCTTCATGTTCATGCCAGTAATGGCAAGATACTCGTTAGGGGCCGCGATCTTGTATGACATCTTTCGGCAAGCCAGTCGAAGCAACGTCGCTCAAGGGAGGGCTCGGACAGTTCCCGTCTATAGGTTCGAAGCTAGGAAGAGAGGGAAGCCGGACTGTTTTTGATTTTTCTCCAATCTTCTTTCGTGGGTTAGGTTAGTGCTAGCAGGGACGAGGACCGGAAGGTGACGTTTAGATGTTTTTGGAACGCAGAGCAATGGTCAGGAAAAACATTACGCCTCTAGCTAGGGCAGCTTCTGTGGCAGCTTCTGTGGCAGCGTCAGCTAACGAGGGGCTATGGAGGAGGCCTCCTGGCCGCGTCTGCGCGGGGTTGTGTTTTATGCACCTTTTTCTCAGCTGAGACTGTTAGCCAACTCCTAAACATCGGGCGATGCCGCTAAGATCCTCCTCTGTCTTCACAGACCTCTCCACGTATCTATCTATCGTCGATTCCTTTCTTCGACAGCAACTCTACCTCGTCTTTCGTAGCTAGCGAACTCACAATGGATATTTTTACAACCTGCACGAGCGTCATCGCAATCATGAACGCCGTTTTCCGCCTGAAACAGCAAATTCGCCAAGTCAGTGCCCTAGGAGACCTGCGCCATGAACTTGTGGAACTCTCCCGAGTGGTGACATCGGTGACAGAGACTTTAGAAGACATAGGCTTCGGCAGTCCAACAAGCACGCAGACGTATGAGCACGCCGTCTGTCACGGCGACTGCGCTAATACAATGATGAATAGGGAGATGGCCTCGGCCCTACTTTCCAATGTCCGAAAGCTCCTCGAAGACTGTAGCGCCACTATCGACGAACTCCAATCCCGAGATCGTTCCCGTCGTCATGTCCGAATAGCCGTGAAGGGGTATCCGCGGGTAGTCGTTGTGCCGCTACGCGACCAAAACATATATGCGTGCCTTAGACACTATGCATTTCGACTGAAAGCCTTGAAAACTGCGTTGGACAGCTGCGTCAGAGACACACCTCACGCTATTTCAGGGGAAAAAGAGATCTCAACAGGAATATTGGATCCCAAGGATAAGGACAGACAGGTGATTGACATCGCGTCCTCGTTACGTGCACGCACTGGCACTACCCTCCTCACCGAAGACGGCGGGAAACAGGGTAAGATAACCGAATGCCTGAGATTTTATCGTATATTGACAGAGAAGGTACAGGGAAGTATGGCCTCGGTGTGACCGTGTTCGAGCACAAGGGAGTGATGCTAGCCGATACTCCTGGCTTCGACGACACCCAGACTAACGCGGACGATACTAATGGCGTGCCATTGCATCTGGCGCCCCTCTTAGCTGAATATCGACCCCACCCTGACGGCGACGATGATGTTCCCGGGTGGTATTCGACCCCCCACGAACCCCCTCCAAGTCCGTTCGTGAACAGTCAATCCAGCGTCACAGCCGAAGACCAGGAAGCAGAAGATGCAAAAAATGTAGCGAGAAATGACAATAGCGACAGGTTCATTCACGACGCGTCGTTTTTCCTGGCTTCTGTACAACATAAGATGCCCGATGGTTTTCTCCCGCCCGATAATCAGCTTGGCCTTCCACTACATTTGGAGGGCTCGGAACAACAGTGGACCAAAGTCAACTTCTCTTCTACGAGCCTAGGTACCACCAAGTCACTCGCATCACTAGGCCCATGGGAAGACCGACAAAACCGAACTTACGAGAGAAGCTACCAAGCTTTTGGCCTTCTGGGGATCGTCAGCGCTGGTATCGCAACTACGATGATCATTCACCTCCGCCATACCTGTAAGTTGATAAACAACTGGAATCACCCACCAGTCATGATCCATATGCCTAATGCTAACTAGCTCATCTACAGTTTCTATGGGTTTAGGAGAGATAGATCGCGGAGACGTGGATCCCGTCAGGCGTGTGCTCAGCGTCCAGACCACCCTCGTGTACACCCTATCGCTTGTTATCTACGGCGTGGTAGGGTTGGTGAATCTCTTGCGGGGACAGCGATACTGGTCGGGCTGCGGCTTGGTGACGACTCTTATCGCGGTCTTCATCGGCTGCATTGTCGGGATGGAGACGATGCTCGACACTCTGATCGTCGGAGGATATGTGAGCCTCGTCACAGCCAAGCTTCTTGCCTACCTCAATAACTTCCGTAGCCACAATACCGCGCTCCCTTCTCGGCTGATGGCGAAGACGAGCTGCGACGTGGTCTAGAGAATGGGAGCTAGTTATTGCGGTCTTGAGTATTAGTTACGAGAATTCTAGAAGCTCCTAAGCTCAATTGTGTTTAGCGTCGTAGGGACTAAAAACGGCGTAGCAGTTAGTCCTGGCCTCCGCAAGGGCACTGGGGAGCTTCTAAGCTCAATTTTCACCGAAAGGAAAGTTATGGCTAGAACTTCTGAGATTCGGGTAAATACTAATACTCAAGATGGCGGTAATTAACTCCGAGTGCTCTAGTGGCACCGAAACTAATATAACCCTGTTTTCAGGTGATACTGGACTACAGCAGTAGTAGATCATGAATAGTGCGGGAAAGAACATGGTTTTGGGATTTGGCCAAACCCTATTTTAAAGTAACTAAGAGGGTAATTTAAAAACAGGCCCATCTCTTAGGTATTGAAAATTTGATTTTAATAAAGTGATATGTTAAAGCGGGAGAGGTTTTAAGTAGCTGTTAAAGTGCATACTCGTCCAGGCTAATAGCACCTAAGAACCTAGGTAGGAGCGGGCTGTAAAAGGGGAAATCATAAGGGGGATAACAATTATACAAAATTTACCATATAATTTACACCAAACCTCTTGTACCTCTGCTTTAATCAATTATTTTACCTACTACAATGCCAAGCGCCTTCTAGTTTCCAGTAATTTTATATAGGCTAGATTATTCAGTAACTAAATAAGGCCTTCCTATTGCACCTACCTATTACACCTGCCTACTGCACCTATCTAGGCCTTCAAGGCCTTCAAGGCTTTTAAGACCTTCAAGACTTCCAAGACCTTCAATTCCTTCAATTTCTTCAATTATCAACACCTTCTATTCAATTAAATCTATTCAATTTATCAATCAACTCTATCAAATCTATCGATTTGATAAAAAATTACAGTTATGCGAGCTACTTACATTTTGGTAGATATTCCACCTATTTGTAAGTCCTTCGAAAATATCCCCATTTAACTTCAAATGTCATTTCCTCTTTTACAGTCCTAGACTTAGGGGTCAGCACCGCTCCTACTGAGACGGTGTGGGTAGCCTGACCACATGGGGGTTAGGTTGATTAGGTCATCAAGACTTAGTTTTTCTTTTCTTTTATTTAAGATAGTTAGCCCATGCCAGTTAGAGATAGTTGGCACGCCTCTCACGCGGCCCCCTTCGGGGGTCCGCTACACCCGAATATACATTTGCGTCACTTATTTACTATTCTTCTAAGCCTCAAATCTCTAGAAGTGATCTACATGACCGTGGTCAGTCCTCTAGAGTGCGTAGTGTGTGTTACATACTTCGTTTCACTACCTATGTACCTATGTCCTTAGGCGCTATTAGCCTGGACAAATACACAGTGTACACTGCATACCACGTCGAGTTTAGTAAAGAATTCAAATAGCAATATTTATATCGCGGCTGTAAAATCGGCTTTGTAAGGCAAATATAAATTATGCACAGAAGAGAAAGTAGATGTCACGGTAATAAACCTTCAGGAGGTTAAAACCAATACTGCATAAGCCTTAGGTTAGTTTATATAAACAAATAAAGTTTCTGTCCAACAATTGCTGAGAACACTGTAATGTAACGTTATTAATAGATTCTAAAAATACCACATCCCTGGCGTTATTTCGTACGATGAGCAATTACTGTTGCAATTTCCCTTAATCTTTACTTTTCATAATTATTGAATACTCTGACCCTACCCAAATATAGTCTAAATCACTTTAGAAGGCACTCTTGCTGATTTCTTCCATGCCGAAGATGCACGAAACGGGACTACTTCGATCCCTCGCGTCTTCATATGCTACACTCCTATTTCCGACATAGATCTCGTTCCCTGGCTTCCCCGTAACACAAAATATTTAATCTAGCAATGGAGACCAACAGGCAATCTTGACTTCTCACCAATCACCAAGCTCATTCTGATGCCCTAACGCATAGCTTAGGTAGCTGGCAACATGCCGTGCCTGTTTCTCACAGACGAGAACCGGCCTGGCCGGCTGTCCTTGTTCAACGGCCTGAAGGAAGACCTCACGAAAACTTCTGCCGTTATTGACGCCCAATCTCGATTCCAAGCAGAATTCTGCTCATCGTTGGAGCACATTGAACGTGTGGTCGGGTCATACCGTTGTGATGGTAGTATTCTTGAAGACCTATGATAGGTTCGTAAGTATCATAGAGACGTACTCTTTCGGTACTTGTGTCTGCACTTGATATAGCCGTTTAAATAGTGATTAAGGGTAGTTTTACATACAAGTGTTGAAGTGTTGGTATAGAAGCCTCCAAGACTGGAGGCTCTGGCATCCGAAATTGGAGTCCACCGTAATTACCATGTTCAAGAAACCCCTACGTGCCCAGCGAATACTGGAGAGGAGTTTCGTCCGTGATGCTCCATTTTCCAGATTTCGTTTTACCCCATTGCACCAACTTCAAATGTATGTCGTGGCTCGTAGGGCTCGGGTGGCACGCAGCGCTAATAGCCGCACTGCAGCTTGATACCAAAGGCATCCGGGTTACCAACAACTCCCGATTAGTCTCGATCCCACCTTTGCAGGGTTCTATCTCGCGGCTCGGCAGTGGCTTCACTGCTAAGAGCACAATGCTGATAGAAATTCCTAATACGATGGCTAAGGAAAAGATGAACGCGATCGTAGAGTATCCAATAACGGACCCATCGAGAGCGTCGTCGGGAGCGAATTCATCTTTGCCTGGGGAGGTTAGGTCATAGACGAACCCTCTAGTCTGAACAACAAAGAAAGCCTGGGAAAGAAGCCAATGAAGAACAGTCGAAGAAATTAGCAAGGGAATGCTGTAACGATATGGCAGTGATAGGAAGAATGCCTGTCTCTGCTGGCCCTGAGGAGAAGGCACCCTCAGTCCTCTGCGCTTGACGATGAATTGTGCCCAGCGCTGCGCCAACAACAATCTTGTGAGCAATGAGTTGGCTAGCCACCAACCTGAACCTAAGATAACCTGGGGAACATTTGCTAGGAATAGGGTGCCATAGAATGCGTTGGATCCTAAGGATTCGATTGCTCGAGTTAATGCGATGGTGTAGCCGTGGGCCTCGCCAACGCCCATGCGCCATAAAGAGCCCAGATCAGTAGTCAACCCATAATCAGTCAGGGCTCTAACTGCCTTGATTATCAAAAAAGTGATGGCTGCTGCTAAGCCTATGAAACTGTATCATTTGTTAGGAGCTAGTGTTAAGCCTCGAACAGAAAAGTTAAGGGCCTTACACGAAGGCTGTAGTGTACCATAAAACCTTTCCGGCACCACGATACCATCGAACGTTTGACCGCAGTCGATCGGCAGCCAGGCGACTCTTTATCACAGTGGCGGGAGTGCCGAAGTCTATCGAGCCATCAAACTCCGAGCACTCTAGGAACGCCGCCGTCATAGTGTACTGGTCTTCGTGCTCTAAAAAGTTGGCGACGGCCTCATCAATAGTAGCTAGCTGTACTTCTTCCCACTGCCCCATTGTAACTTTTTTCATCTGTGTGCGGTGAATGTTCCAAGCGAAGTAAATGCAAGTTAAAACGCATCCGCTCAAGCCAGTCACCACCAACAGGAGGACTGAACTATATCGAATGGCGCAGCCGTCCTCATGCTGTTCGGCCCCTACTGATAGACAGTAGTCTACCTTTGCGAAAAGTTGCTTGTAAATTTGCAGATCCTTGTCTGTCTCGATAAAGTCCATTGTCCAATCTTCAGCTATCGAGAGGAGATATTCCTCATTACACCACTACTCGTTCAATTAGCAATCCAAAGACACTAGCCATGAGGCGAGCTCTAATGAACATTTTACGAGACTGTAGGTCTCAGGGGACTCGACCAGGGTTGTTTGTTATCATTTACAATTGGAGATTTGCTTGGAAGGGATAGGGCAGAGCTCTGAGAATACTCACCCGATGCTTGACTGGGCCAAACGGGAATGTAGGGCCCCAAAAAGCCGAACAAAGCCAGTTAATATCCGATTCCCAACGTTGGCCTGTCGTGATTGATTCGAAACGATAAAGCAGTGACGATTCGATGTTGCTTGGAACCAAAGACAGTCTATCGCTCATTGAAACATTGGACGCCACTAAAAGAACGCTCTTGTGTCGAACATCGGTCTGGAGGTAGCGCCTGATGCAGGCTGATTGATTCAGACGTTCGAGTAGTGATTCGCTAGCCATTTTTTGCAGGGAATCACTATCCCTTGCACCTGTATGGTTGGCACCTTGTGTGATCCAGTATTGAGAATCTGATATATAAGTAGCATCCCAAGACTTAGTATCCAATTGAAAATCTCTTGTAAGGAGAGATACCTGATATGAAGCAACAGGAATCGCCGAAAAGAAGACAGAATTCCACCTAACGCTTTGTGTTAGTATGTTGGGGATATTGAGCACAAACAGGGATCAGACAGTAAATGTAAGGGTAAGCAGCCCAAGAAAAGACCAATGGCAAGGAATTTACGTCGTGAATTGATTCGGTTTCCCCGGAGATTGCGAAAGCTTGATGCCCCGATCTCTAGCCAGTCGCCAACCTTATGGGCCTTGGATATTTCTTTCCGAGTGGGCGCTACAAGGCATTGGGCACAAAAACTGCCGGAGGAGAGCACCAAGGACGAGCAAATGTTTATGAAGAGATGGACGACGGTGTTGATTATTGTCATTTGGTCACAGCTGCTGGTGTATAAGTCTCCGAGATCCTTGAAGTGATTCTGCCTGGATAATATCCAGACTGTCACACCAAGATTAAAGATGAACACCAGAGCTGTGAAACATAACATACTCGCTATTATCGTATTAGTACTTAATTGGAAGCGGATCAGTTTTGAAATGAAAGCCATTGGATGTAAGAGTGTCGAGAAGTCGGTTTGAGATAGTCCATAGAAATGCTGGCTACTAGAGTAAAAATATGATCAAGACCCGTTCACACGAGTATGCGACCGGTAGGTAAACGCGTGGGGTCTACGGGTTATATAGTTTTAATTAACCTCTACACGTCGGGTAGGAGGGCTGTGGGCTTTATATATATATGATACTGGATGATTCCACGCTCGGAAGGGCCGATAACTCTCTATATAGAGCCTTGGTGCGTCGCATCATGACGTCTGTTTTAGAATGGCGTATATTCACAACATGAAGAAAACCTGAGACCCTACTTCACAAGCATGTACATGGATGGCGGACCATTAATATAGTTTCGACATAGTTAAATCAATCCCAATTGGGATAAGCATCAATGGATTCACAGCAGTGTTGAAAAACGTCGAGTTGCATTTTTTTGATTGTTGATACTACCTAAATATAGTCGCAATAAGGAAGAATCTGGTAGGTGGGATATAAATAACATAGGGAAAAAACTTCCAAGGGGCTCCAGCAGGAACAGAAATAAATCTGGCGGCCTGCTTCATCCTCGCTTGAAAGACTACACACCTTTACTGGATGACAAAATCCAAGCCCAACTGCGGCCATACGCCCTGAGGGCTATGCTATATAATACGGCAGAATAATCTACCCTAGAGGAAAAACGATGCCGTTACAACCTCCTCGTTATAGCGGTATATATATAGTATCCAGCGCTAAACACAGGTAAAACAAGTCAAATAAACGGCTTTTGACGTGTTTTGCCTTAATTGATCGCAAAAGGCGCTTATTTAACTTGTTTAGTCAAATCTGTTGTTTGATTTAAACAGGTATTTAAGTCAATCAACTAAATAAACCTACCAGGTGTGTTAGTTAAAGCCAGAGCCTTCGATCTTTTGTATTGCTTCTTATAAACCGTTTAAGTTACTTCGTAAAAAAGGTTAGAAGGTCGGAAAGTCAAAGGGTTATAAGGTTGTAAGGTCGAATAAGATCATAGGGTTAAAAACCGCCGTAAAATTCCTGTAAAAAGGTACCTAGGTAGGTGTAATACCTAGGTAAGTAGTAGTAAGCATGGTAGTGAGTAGAGTAGTAAGTAAAATAGTAAGTAGAGTAGTAAGTAAGGAGTAGTAGGTAGAGGGGATAGTAAAAATAAGTTGGTAAAAATAGGTTAGTAGGTAAGGTAGTAGGAAGGTAGTAAGTAGTAGCTAGGCAAGTGGCTACATACCTACATATGTAGGTAGGTAAGTGGGCCTATTAGGTAGGAAAGGGTTCCTATTGGTGGATTAATATAGGTCCTGGAACAGACTGCCACCTAAGTAAAGAGCTTCTTTTTACTAAAAAAAGAACTAAAATAAATAAAATAAAAATAAAGAAATTATTTGAAAATAACCGGCAAACATAGGTAAAATAAGAAATCTTTGATTTGCTTGGCAATAAATTCAAACCCTTTATTTGTGCCTTGGTTAGTCAAGTTAGTATTTTGTGTACATGTAGACCTATTATTTTCGCCCCTTCCCAGGAGTCACCAAAAGGTAGGCACGATGTCTACAGATCAAATCCACCAACCTGTAAATAATCAGTCTGGTTTGAGCACGTTTTGGCTTGCCCATTATCATGCTTGGTTGTATTCTATCATAACATGCTGATGCACGAATAGCCGAGAATCCAGCTTTGAGCTCACTACCCCCGTACGAAGCTCTCGCTACCTCCGTAGGAAGCTCTCGCCTAGGCGTTCAGGGTCTGAACAATGATGGCTCAAATAACTTCTGGGGGTAAAGGTTATTGGACCTGTCTCTGTACGTGAATATGTATAATATACTGACCTATTCTCAGATCGCATTGACAAGGTTGCAGAAATGCTTGCCACATCTTTCCATGAAGACCCATTGTACACATATATTCTACACGATCTTGCCGAGGCCAAACGTAAAGCATATCTTCTAAAGCTATTGCGGGGTGTGGTTGCTGCTTGTGTGCTAAATGGCGGATCTATCATTGAGGTAGGGGATTGGAGTGCTTGTGGGGTCTTCATGCCCCCAGGGAGGAAGCCGGATAATATCTACACTTTGGCACGAGCTGGAACTGCCTCTATGATATGGAACCTGGGAATTTCGGCAGCCAAGGTAATTGGGTCGAACATCCCTAAAAACCTAGCTGAGGCAAATCAGTACTTACATCATCGGCAGCGTTTGATTATCGAGTACCCTGCCGCTGTCGATCAGGCTATGGCGAGAGTTCTTGACAAAGAAGAGATTCAGGCAGGATATTGGTACGGTATCATTATGTGCACCAGAGCTGGCAATCGCCAGAAAGGTCTTGCATCATCATTGGTCTCGTATGTTCAGGACCTTGCGCGGATAGATGGAAAACCAATGTGGATCGAGGCTCCGTCCATGAAGACGGCTCAACTGTACCTTAAGCTTGGGTTTGAACATGCGGGGGAAATTGTAGCCGGTAGGGGTGTTGTAGGTATTGATGGACTAACTCAGGAAGGAGGTGAAGGGATTACGGCTTGGGGGATGATTTATCGACCAAAAAAAAAGGCATGTCAGTTAAGCCATCTATAATCTACCAGGTCTCAATGAAGACAGCGGATCTTTCGATGTTGATTCATATGATTTAAAGTTTATAGTACCGGTGAACCAGTTCTTGTATAACACCTAGATCCATAACCGCCGTAACCCGCTACAAATACGAGTTATAAAAACTTCAATCTATTCTTTCATTGCTTATAGACGAGTAGAATTGTGTTTTGAGGTACGGCTGTAAGTGGGTAGTAGACACCTTTGTACCGAGTGCTCAATACTCCAACTGCACCTACATTTCAACCTCGATCAAGTTTCATCGTTTTTCAGAAAACCCTTCAGAAAAGTGTGAGATGGCTAGCGTACAAGGAGCGGAAGGCAATACTTACACGCATAATCTCTTCAACCCCACGTTTGCAGTCAGAGCTGGCATTATCAGATGACAACCTTAACATCTCGGTTGTTGACGCCTGCACCTTTCGGATGTACTAGGCGCGAGTTAGCAAGTTGTGGGGTTACTTCTAGGTGCTTCTAAATATTACCTCCTCTATCGAATCTCGAACGATGTATCGGGTCACGACTACTTCCTTAGTCTGACCTAAGCCGTGCACTCTATTTAGAGCCTGTAGCTCCAGCGTCGAGGTCCACCCCGGCTCTATCAAATGCACTTGAGAAGCCACTGTAGCATCTGTGGTTAGTTGTTGCTAATCATAGATTATCTCGATTATGGCTTCTTACTTGTGAGGTCAGGCCTATTTGAAACGTCAGTCAGCTATCCCGCTCTCAGATTCGATCGTAGTATAGTCAACTTACTCTGCACTAGCACACCTAAGCGTAGCCAGCAGGACCGTATACTGTCCGTCAATACGGAAATCAGAAATCGATTTTCGTGTCCGGAAAAATTCCGAGGTTTCAGTGAGCCTTTTGAAGTTGATTCCCTTCATGGTTAAGGCTTCCTCGGTAAGATCTAGCATGCTTGGCCACTCTGAAAATACCACGCTATTCCAAACCAATCAGTCAAATGAACAGTCAGGATTTAATTAACGCGAATACTTACCTCTTAGGCGCGAGATCCCCTTGTCGACGTTGATCCTCGTTGTAACGCTCTAGGTTCTGAATGAGGGCCTTCACCTTTGACGAGGGTGTGTAATAGTCGCTAGCAGAAGCTGTGCGACCCCTTGCCATTCGATCAAATTTAATAGGAAAGGTATCACAGAGTTGACAGATACGCGTATACCTACCACCCAAGTTATCATATCTACAACAGCGTTCGCAGGTTTGATGAAAACATGGAAGATTCCCGCAGATTAACCCCTCGTCGAACAGCAATGCCTCGCAGGCCTCACAAGTCGGATCCCACTGCTCTGGGGGGTCTGTGTACTGAAGATCTTGGTCTAGCTGTTCTTGTAAGGCTTCCGGAAGGAGATCGAGACCATGGTTACAGATCTGTCTAAGTCGGAGTAGGATATCAAAATTGATGAGAGAAGGCTTTTCCGAATCAAGACTGTCAACGAAATTTCGTCTAGTCAAATCGTAGGTTCGGCGCTCCTCCGAAGAGAGGTCGACTAGGTGTTCAATCTCACGTATTGGAGGAGAGTCTAGACTTGCTGCAATGGGTCCTTTCGTTCGTCGAAGTGAGATGCACTGCAACAAGCGCCTCAACCTATCCAATGAGCTATCCCTACCTCCTGTGGAACATAATATGTCTCTCCTAAAGAGTCTTGGGATATCAAAAGGCGAAACCCGTAGAAACTCGATAAGAGCCCCGACGTCTTCGGCCGCATCGTGTATAGGTGTGGCGGTTACGCACCAGCGGTGCCGAGCTTCAAGTTTATAGGCCGCACGAAATACTTTACCACCACGATCCCTAATAACGTGTGCTTTACCACTACGTTTAGCATAGTCGTTATGGCGAGACTAAGTAGGGAAGAAACTGAGCTTACCTTCATCTAAAACAACCCGGTTCCACGGAATGTTTAGCAACGCACCACTGTTGCCCCCAAATCTCCCACCTCCAAGATATTCGTATGTCGTCAGGACGATATTGTAATCCCTGAGTGGAAGGTCGTCAAAGTCGTCCCGACGACGGTAAGTTATAAACCGAAGGGATTTAAATTTCAAGTGCCTATGAGAGTCAGTTTACAGTTTAAGTTGATAGAATCCTACGTTGGTGCATTACATTTTTATTTGATCCTCCCAGTGTGGTAGCTCTACACAATTAGTGACTATACGGGTTCAGAGTATTATGATGGTATTGTTACTCACTCCTTCCAGATGTGACAATTAGTGTTGGACAGGAACTCGAGCCGACCTGAGAGTCACTACTACTTAAAGAATTGACAATTAAGGCCAAGATTGTTAAAGTCTTCCCTAAACCGGTTTCCTAGATGAAAAGTGAGTATAGGGAACCTTAGTAGAGTTTATTACCAGCCTACATCTGCAAGGAGGCCCCCGCGGCAAAGGGTTGGCCGAGCAGTTTGTTTTGAATTGCTCACTGTATTATAGTACCTAAACATATGTCAGATTTTATCGAACATTCTAGGATAGTGATGCAACTTACACAGGAGTCGAAGAACCTGCTTCTTGTGTCTTTATCCACAAGGGGGGAAACTCTGCACCAACAAGAGTTCCGGCTTCTTTTTCCAACATCATAGCAAGAGCCTCGAGTTGATGACTAAACCCTATTAGGCTTCCTTGTTAAAATAATGCAGTTTGATTTAAAGATACTTACAGTTTAAGTTTAGTTTTAAGTAGTTCCCCTACTTCAACCTTCTTAAACGTCGCAAGGCCGATGGCAGAGCCGAATAGCTCATCAACTTTACTAGAGGGCAGGAAATACTTCCAATCCAATTTTGAACCCTCCTTTACTTGCGCGGGCTTGGAAACCACGTCGGGAGAGGCGAGCCACTGGGAGTGGGGATTGTAGTATGTTGTTGTCTGGTCGTATGCCGCTGGTCGTTGGAGAATATAATTAAAGTTGAAAATCAGGTCCCCTAGTTCGTCACAGTTTTCCCGCGACGCATACACGAGTACCCTTAGATAATTTTGGCGCTTAATCGTAGCGAAAAGCCCTACCTTTTGTGTTGCAACAAGTGCAGAAATTAATGTCGCACTCGTCTTAGATACCGTACCACTATACTTCTTTGATTCGGGGTGCCTTAGAATCACTTTACGATCGACGATGTCCAACATGACATGCCTCTCTTTAGTATTGAACAGTAACTCCCGTCTGACTGCGGTATTTCCAAGTTCAAGCTATTGCACTTTCGTCAGTTTTGTTTGGTTCTCGTGAGGACGATACTTACGAAACCAAGACAAGTATCAAGTGACTCATTCGTGCGTGGCAATCTCCCTATGTAGTCAAGGGGCTTATCTTTTTCGTTTGGAGGATTCTTTCGGAGCATCTCGATAGGGATTGGATCTCGAGTCGCCAAGCCTTTTCCCTTTAGTTTTTTCTTCATAGCTAAACTACTTGTAGAAGCGAGTGACGAGCCCGCCACGGCATTTTCTACCAGTATTCCCTCGTAGAAGTTAGTATTCTCTTTTGCGGCGTCGTAGAGTGCGTCAATATCCATTAAATTCTCGACGTTAGACGCTAGGTCTTCCGCAATTTCAGAAAGAGAATCGACATCGAAGATTGATGAGGAGTCGCTCTCCCCATCACTAGACCCTTCACCGGCGTGTTCAGTTTCCGTTTTGTCGGCGAGGAGAACTAATATTTCTTCTCTAGCTTTCCGTATCAGTAAACAGGTATTTTGCAGGTGTTGTGGGAGTGGTTGTTGGATAACAGATGCCAAACCTGCCGCAAAATCAGCATGGGTAGAATGTTAGTAGAGGGTATACAAAACAGACGTTCTATCAAAGTTCGCCCTATACTGGTCAACGTTCTCAAAATAGATCGCCGAAGACGCCAGGATCGATCAATCAGCTTATCCAACTCTCCTACGGAGACTTCATACTGCCGTCCCCAAAGAAGAAGTGTCTCGAACGCTCGTTTAAGGCGTCGCTGATTAGCATCATGGTCCTTTTCAAAGGGTATAAGCTTCAGCATGGGTTTGTAGAGTCGAATAATGAGGTCATAGTGTTGCGCAGCGAACGCGAACGGGAAGTGCCTTTCTGTTGAATTCTCGGGGGGATCTGACTGCGATTGGTGCGCAAATTTCCGCGACTGCTTGGCGTCTTCTGGTGACATTATCATAGGCATAGTCTCATAACCAGAGGGGAATGTTTCGTCAGTCTACGCGGTAGTTGTCATGGACTGGAGGGGAGGTGACGAACTGGAATATTTAAGGCGTTAGGCTTCTTCGTAATGTATCATCGAAATACGCCTAACATCTATCTAGATAGATGTAATAACACTGCCACTTACCATGCATACAATGGCATCCAATCAAGAGACAGCATGTATGCTAGGCATGATTATTGTAGCGACTGCCCAGTCATTATAAGAACATGGCACCCACACTTCAAATAATTTTCAAAGGGCAAGCCCCGGAATTAAGCGCCTATTTGCATGGATTCACAATGTCCGATCCTATTTCCCTCTCTCTTGCCATCGCCCCCCTAGTGATCGAGGCATTCAAGGGCTTCCGCACACTTAACTCCAAATTGAGGATCTTTAGTCACTATTCGCAGGAGCTGAAGCGGATTCGAACAAGGTTCGAAGCCCAGCAAGACTTTTTTCAATCGGAATGTGAAATACTATTTCGGAAGGTTACCGATAGCCAGTCTGAGGTCGAAGCGTTCTTACAGGCGCGACAGCTCAACAATAGTTGTCATGATACCCTTAAACGACTATGCGCATACTTGGGGACACGACAAAAAGCTTTTCAAGGTACTTTTGAGGAGATAAAAGCATCTCTCGAAGATCTAGAAGCTGAGTTGCTTGGCTTCGAGCAATTTGAGTCTATAAGGCAAGATGTCAGTTTGCAGTTAACATAGCAAGAGTATATGCTATTTATACACCACATGCAGCTGTCTAATTCATGTCTTTAGGGAGAAAGTCTTAAGGATGCTGTAAGGAGGCTTAGATATCGCTTGAAGATCACAATCAACAAGACTGAGTACGACAATGCTTTGGAAAGACTGAAGCAATCTAATTACGACCTCAAAGACATTAGAAAGCATGCGCAAGAGCTAAGGAGAGACCGCGCTTACACACAAGACGTCGCTAACGACATGAAGCCGCTTCCATTAGAATGCAGTCATTTCGGAAGGGTGCGGTTGGCAGCTCTTGCTTTCCACGAGGCAATGGTAACACACTGGGTCTGCGAAATACCCAAGCACCATCGTCATCTAATTAGATTGTTCACCAACGCGGAGGTTCAGCATGACGTGAGGATGAACTTCTTCTTGCTTGGAGAGTGGAATTTGCCTGGAGCCATGTAAGCATCCTGGTCCGGTTACATCTCATATAGGATGTTCCGGGATAGTGCTAACACACATTGGAGCGGTCCTAAGCGGTCTGACTTCATTTCTCTGCAGGTTCGGTCGACAATTGTTGAGTTCCCCAATCCACGAGATCCGGGACACAGAGAAATACAACAGCAATCTTGCGCGGAAACCATTGGTTCGAGGTCAGTCAAGCGGAGACGAGTCTGGTGGGTTGATAAGACTGGCGAGGACCATAATACTTCAGCGACATCGGATAACCATTCACCGTCGAGCTTGAATAGTCACAGCTTAATGCCCCATAACGGCGTTGATTCAGGATCGAACACCCGAGGCTACCAAGGCACTGGCATACCTAGCTGTGTTATTGCAACCCGACAACTAGAAAATCCGGCGTGTTTAGGGCACCTGGACGTAGAGATGCAGAAACCATTTCAGCATTCATTCTACACATGGTCTGGCATATGCAACGGGAGCACGAAAGTCGAGCTCTTACACAGCGCTAAACCTCTTGCTAGCCTGTTCGAGCAACCCGTGGACATGAGCTTCGACATCATTGACCAGTTGCTGATGGCTAAAACTATGGTAGCCACCATACTTAAGTTTCACTCAACCCCGTGGCTCGGGAGCTGGTGGACGCTGAAGGACCTCCACTACCTAGGTAACCACAGCGGGATGAAGGGTATTCTAAACACGCTACACCTTAGGGCTACCATAGAAATGAAGCGGAACCAAGTTTGCGAGCAACATCAACCGTTAGCTCTGACACAAGGAGCCGCTGAGGGCAGCGGGCGGTGCTCGCAGCGCATTCGCAACACGGTTCTCCATAATCTTGGCGTAGGCCTCCTCCAAATAGATCGCTGGAAAGACCTAGATCCGAATTCCATTGACGAAATTGATAAGCTTGCTAAGCAGCGGTCGAAGCTCGGACCAAAGTACCGAGATCTCGTGCAGAAGTGTCTGTACTGTGACTTTGGGGTCGGTGCCGATCTACTTAAACCTCAATTACAAACTGCGATACTAGATAAAGTTGTGCGAGAGTTGGAGTCCATGGTCGCAGGGCTAAAACTCGATGATGACGACGACGAGGCGGGCGAGAGTCGGAAGATCATAAAAGGGAGTAAATAGGAGTATTGCTATATGTTACAAATATAGGGGGTAAATTAGGCCCTGTAATTTGACCCCTAAGGATCTAACGGGTCCCTTCTGCTTCAAGACATCTTCGCACCGCGACTTAAAAAGCGGAATAATGGGGCTGCTCGTACAGATGCATACACCCAATAAGAGTATAAATAATGCTCGGATAATAGTTTTATTGGGTGTAAACATGCCTGCGAGCGGCCCCGTTATTCCACTTTTTAAGTCGCGGTACCGCGAAGATGGCCAATTTTATCTATCCATAGTATGTTGTAATAGAAGACTTATGAGACCAATTAATATGCCACCTACAAGACCACTCATTAAACTATACACCCTTCATACGAAGTGTAATAATGAGTTGTGTCAAGCTTGATTGTGTACATCAATGTTACAGACGGAATGGAGATCTCAATTAACTAAGGCACCTGCAGCAGGCACTGGCAAACCCCCTATTCGTTATACATCCCGATAACTACACCTAATTGCTATATAGTGATGTGATATATTTACATACAGATTATGACATCAATAGTTGTAAATATTCTAGCCCGGGATACATTTTCATTCTCCCTGAACAACAAGCATCAAAGTGCAAAGCGAAGAACTGTTTTTCAAGATGGTGTTTTATTTCTACAGAGTGTAACATCTATCAAGGGCTAGTTAATTAAAAGCTCAAAAGTTATTTTAAACTTGATCTATTATTTATAGGACGTATAGTAAAGCTCGTAACTTACATACCTAGGTACTTTTATCCTCTAATACTAATGCAAATGGAAAACACCAAAAACAGTTCAAAACCCAACTCTATTATACGAGAATCTGCGAGGTATAACCTCATTCGACTTCTCGCAGCCGAACCCTCATCATCTCGTCATCTCATCATGCACGACCGGAGGCCGCATGCGCCATTTTAAATGCGTCTATGTCTATCCGAGCGCCAATCATGAATCCAGCGGCACCCTCCCCATGCGCATGAGCTCCTGCACGATCGTCGAGTTGGACTGGCTCGCGGCGTAGATCATGTCGTACGTGACGCGGCGCGCGAGCTGCTTCTCCTCGCGCACCTTCTGCACGAACGGCGACGTCATGCCCCCCCTGGCCGCCGACCCGCCGCCGCCGCCGCCGTCCCCCTGCGGCGACGTCTCGGCCCCGATCTCGTCGAGCCGCCTTAGCCAGAAGAACCAGCGCTGCGAGCTGAACCCGCCCGGCACCGCCTGCACGCCCGCCGCGAGCGCCAGCGGGCCCGGTTGGCCCACGTCCTCGGGCACGGGCACGATGGCCAAGGCGCTCGCCGCGTGGCCCCCGGCGTCCCCGGCGTCGCAGAGCTGCGCGATGCGCCCGCCGGCGCGCGCGAGCCAGGCGTGCGCGGCGCGCAGCAGGTCGGCGACGGTCAGCATGTCGGTGGTGCGCCCGGCGTTCTCGCCGTCCTCGCCGCCGGCGGGCTCGACGCCGGCGCGCACGAGGCGGCGCTGCGTCTCGAGGGCGTCGCGCAGCACGAGCAGCGCGATGCGGCAGAGCCCGTAGGCCCACGGCGCCGTGCTCGCGGCCGCCAGCGACGCCCAGAAGGCGCTCACGCGCCCGCGCTGGCTGCGGCTCATGCGCGCGCCGTCCTGCTGCCAGTAGCTCGTCATGTCCGGCACCAGGAAGGGCAGGTCCTGCCACAGGTACTGCTGCACGATGTGGGCGCCCACGCGCACCACCACGGGCGCGTGCTCGACCGTGACGGCCCCGCTGCTGCCGAGCTGGTTCCGCGTCAGCAGGCCGCGCTGCGAGGTCTCGATGAGCTGGAGGATGGCGGGCGCCACGGCCTCTTCTGAGCAGTGCTTGCCGGCGACGTAGTAGAGGTGCCATAGGTTCTGCAGCTGGAACGTCCAGCCGCCGCTGAAATCGACGTGGGGTTCCGTGACGAAATGAGAGGAGAGGTGTGAGATCGTGTTGTTGGCCGTCGTCCAGAGGCCGCGCACATCGCCCGCTCTCGCGCGAGCTTCGTCGTTGGCGCGTATGTGGGCAAAGATGTCGGCATATTCTTCTAGAGTTTCGTCGTCCATGGGCTCCTGAGGCGCCGTTGATGCCGCTCCTCCGCTGGTACGGCATCCGCCTGGCGTAGACATTCTCGTTCTTGGTGATCCTTAACTATCTTAACACGTGATTGCAAGAGGAGATAGTTAGGTCGAACGAGAGGATGGTCTGATCCCTTGCTAAAGATGTCGTTTCGAGTAAGCGAGGAGGTAGTTCGAATGGTGTTACGATACGGGAAGGTTGATGCACAACTAAGGGTATATATCTGTTGACTAGAACTGAGCAGCTTGGGGCTGATGAGTTGTCGTTCTCCTTAGATTAGAGGTCGTACAAATATGGGAGCTATTACTATATACACCACATCTTTAATGATCCTCATTGCCATGTTGAGCAAACAGGTTGACAAGGGCTAAGACTAGGCTGTACGACCATGTAACCCAAGAGATGCTGTCGGCTCTAAAAAAAGATGATGTAGCCAAACAGACAAGACAGTCGAGTGAAGCGACTTATCACCATGGCCTCCCTCCACTCCCCTCCCACGCAGCGAGTGCGAACATCCCGCTTTCGTTTCACAGAAGATCATATTGCATAATTAGCACGACGAAACACCCTGCCTCTTTCAGCCCTATATATAGATACTAGATACAACGTACAGTGCTCGTTCAGTGTGGGTATAGCCCACAGCTTCCCAAGGTAGTAAGGAGGAGATCATGAACCCAGCGGGCGATCTCTGTGTGTAAGGCTTATCGAAACCTTAAAGAAGTCGGGACGTCACATTCTAGTCTAGTCTAAGCGCAGGCTTTTTTTCCTCTCCCATGTCAGCACACGTACGCATACAGACTGGGTTGACTATGGTGAGATTGCAGTCGGCTGCGTGTGTGACGCCGAGTTGAGCAAATGACATGTCCGCTCTTGTCACAGGATTGTTTCTCTGAACCCTCTGGTTGGGGCAGCCTCCCCCACGACGATGCATGGTACCTCTTTTTCTCCCATGTGGCATTTGGATTGAAATCCTGCTCGACTACCTAATCAGGGCGTTTTAGCACCCTGGCCTGGCTTAGTCAACTCCTCTGAGCTGGACATCGCGCCGCACCCCCGCAGCAGCGCCTGAACAGCTCTTTTTAATTCCTCGACCGGTAACTAGGTCAAGTGGCTAAGGCCGTCATCCCAGCAGATTTTTTTTTCTTGGGTATTTGGGGGTCTTCTCCAAGGGGATGGTTTCTTGCTCCTCCTTTACCAAGACTGTCGTCTAGTTTATGCACAGAATCCCAGGATGCGACGTTTCTATGCGCGCTTCAGCTAATGCGTTGCGCTCGGAGAGAGGATTCTCGAATTTCTGTCATTAGCCTTAGCCCGCGCGGCGTCCCCTAGCTGGCCAGAAACATTTGACGTATCAGGACGGCAACGGCGCAGGAGTGACCAAAAACAGAAAAATAGGAAGAGTTGACCCGACTTCTGGGGCTCATCTGTCTGGCGCCCCCGACCCCGACCCAGACCCCTACCACTACCCCTACCTTCGTCCCTAAATAATGGGCTTGTGCGGGCATCTGGACTAGTAGAGTATCTACTATAGGTAAGTACGTAGACGCGTATGTACGGCACCGTAGACTAGTCTATCTCCTTGGTAGAGGGCACACCGCATTCGCATACCTAGACGCAATCGCACCTACATATCTTCGCATAGTCTGTTACACTCCTCACTTCCCACTTCGGATACCGGTACGTGCCTCGCTTAATTTCGCTTCCCTGGCCTATAGGAGATGCCTATAGAGATGGAGGTATAGTACTACTGTAGATGGCCACGCATAACTCTAAAGCGATACATTCCAATCCCAGAGGGAGCCAATCCCAGCAGGCGCTCTCGGGCCAATCCCATTTCCGTCGAGTTCCTCTCACAGTATGTTCAGGAGATACGACGTGGATTCTAGGGAGTGCCGATAACTAATCCGACCGCAGCCGGTGCAACTGTCAACGGCGAAGTGGTGATCAGGCATCAGGGAGAGCGGAAGCAAATTGAAAATAGATAAAAAGACAAAAGAGACAGAAAGAATTGTGGATTACGAAACATCTAGTCATCCTTCCCTCAAAATAGTATCTATTATGACCCGATCGATCGGTATTTCTCGGCAGGCAAAAGACCCCGCCACGGGTGCACATGAAAGATAGAGATCAACACAGAATTCTTATAGGCTATCTGGAATACAGAAATAATACGATATACAGAGATTAGGTATACGGCTAGAGTTACGCAAGAAGAGGAGTATGCGAAGCTAGCCGAGGGCAGGGCGTGGCCGGGACCGAGGGTCGGTTCCGTGCCGGCGGGGAGGGAACACCGCCGCCCTCTTAGCGACATATGACGGGCCCGAGCAATGGGGTTCGAGTCCCTAATATAGCAATTGTCTGGGCTCATTAGGAGTACAATCTTGTGTTTCTTTCAGCAGCTGTTTTGTCTTGTCTCGTGTCGGGGGTTACCTAGTGATACATGAACTCTCTTTCGATCTCATTTTTTTACCTGTCCGAAGGGGCGATGGTGACCAATCTAACTGATTCCGGGATCGAAATACGAGGAGAGCCATCTCCAACTCAAACTTCAACAGCTGGCCATGGTATGCTATGTCATTGGGGCTCACAATCCCTCGGCTGGCGGTGCGGCGCTGTACTTGGCGGCTCGGTTCGAGCGGAGAGTAGAGAAGTGAGATGCGGCAGCTGGGATTTAGCATGGGGTGCTTACTATACCAATGACTCTGTCACGTCATTGATTGCTATACCTACTACCTAAGCTAAGTATCTACGGATTTGCCTCTCTATGATTTCCAAGCTCGATGTTTCAAATCATAGGACTTTAAGACCCGCGGTCTAACTTTCTGTCTTTAGAGCCCACGTCTCTCTCCCAAGTCTCGTATAGATCATATGGTTTGGTTGGCACATATCGACAAGTTTTAGAAGAGCAAGGGGTAAGTATTGTGCCGTCGGACCCTCCGCGGCGTAGTAAGTAGGTCGCCTGTCGAGCTGGACAATACCAAACACATCAACGATCTATCGACAGTGACCTATACCCTTGGCAGCTTCTCAGGGACTGAGCTACGTATGGGTAAAGAATGCCGGTTACTTCGCATAGGTAAAGCCATAGGTCATGTCGGCTTGTTATGTTTGTCGTTTCTACACCAGTTCTTCTTAAATACCTGGCTGCGTATCGGACGTTACCACAAGCCTACACTATCTAGACACACCATCCCGATGAGGAAATTCTAACAGTTACCTTTGTTATATATAGACTTGATGGTCTGGGCGTGTGTCCGCCTCTCAAACCTTCCAGCATTGTAGGAATATAGGACTTCGTGTTCTAAGAGAATCGACGGTACTGATGAACTTGGATCCGCCATCTCTGACTTGCCAACCAACTGATAGACCCCTTTCATCTTGATTATGATATTCCTAAACTAGAATCCCGCATGTGAAATAGAAAGGGGCGTATGCTTAATAACTTTGCTTCCTTGACACTCTGCCGTCTACTAAAAAAGCATGCCCGAGTTTATAAACATCTATACTCTCATACCTATACCTACCTACCCACCCCATTGTCAGGGTCCTAACCGTGAGCCCTATAAGTAGCTGCAAACGGTCAACGTTCCCAACCTTGACAACGTTCTACTTTTGCATTCTGCATGAGTGGTGTTGTGGTATAGCGTTGCAGTTCTGTTCCGTGACACCGGTGCACCCGGTGGGAATAAATGTCATCTCATTTCCCATTTATCTTTGAATCACCACCTATAGCATATTCCATATTCCCATTTCGTATCTTGCTAAGCCCCAAGTCACCCACACACGCGCTGGAAGTAAAAACAGCATCGAAGGGAGAGAATCTAAGAAATAGGCTAAATGAAAAAAACAAGTTTCGTAAAGCTCACAAGTCCATCTAGTCAATACCTACAAGTCATAAGCAACAAGTTTAAAGAAGGGCCTCGAGATGGCGGCGAAGCCCAGCTCTAGCCACGTGGAACTTGTAAGGTTAACAGCTCAGAGGACCTAGATGGTAAGGCTGAATACATCACAGAGCGTTGAGTTCAGCTGACTACTTGCCTACTAGCCAACTCATGTATTCTTGGAGTAAACCATCCATGAAGTATACTGACATATAAGTTGGGAGGGATTATATTTTCTCCATAATTTTGCAACCTAAGTTTTTTCAACCAAGTCTAATATAGTAAGTCGCATGCTACGAAGTCGGTATGGTCACTGAGCAAAGCGTAAAGAATACATGCTATACAGGGAACTCAATTTCGGTACCTATCAAACCCGGAGCAGCCCAGCGTGTTTTAGCCACAATTCATTCTGTTAAGGAGAGTATCGACGATACATATCATTGGGTAGGCGTGGTCCATCGACATCTAGTCCATGAATACAGAGCCTACCGTGATAATAAAGGAAATCAGAAAGAGAAAGAGATCCATGAAACCGAGCGCTGTGAAAGGACCGAAACTATCACACACAATACAGGAACCTTCGCCTATGTACCGTCTGAACCGATTTGTTCAGAAGGGACAACTAAAACACTAGCTAACGTCAAGAATTTCTGACGGCAATACATGTTTAGTTTTTAGAGAGCATTTTCTGCTGCTCGAAAAGAAACTCCTCGTCGGAAGCATCGAGTATGTCATACTCCTCGTCCGTAAAGAAGCCGTTGTCCGACTCTTCAGCCCAATCGTCCTGACCACCGCAATCCTCATAATCATCGTCGTTATCGCTGCCAACCGATGGAGCTAGAGTGTCGGTCTCAGTCTCAGGCTCGATTTCTGATCGACCTTCGTGAATGCTACCAGATGGGGACTCATGCTCTAGTTTGGGGATGATCATACGGCTTTCGCTGATGGATGCCGGGGCCGTCTCCTCTACCTCGGTGTCAGACTCGACGACGGCTGCGACCGGTGCCTTGACCTGTTCGGCTTTGCGTGGCGTTAGGACGTCGACGTCACACCACAGCTTGTGGCCAAATTTGGCTCCGTCAGGAGTAGTTAGACGCCAGTACGAGATGACCTTTCCATCACGGTCAGGAGTACGCATTAACACAGTGAACGGGAACTCCTGGCCGGGGCTCAAAGGATTGTAGCAAACTGTGGACTCAGAAGCAGACACAAGCTCATGGATACCTGCAGGGTGAGCAGGATCAATTGCACCCATGTAGTCTCCGCCGACGAACTTGACAGCACATCCAGCTGGCCAAGGAACCGTACCTTCATTGCGGAGGACCCATGTCTGTTCAAAGGTATGATTGGGTGGTAGGATGGAACCGTCGCGAATCGTGTCCCACTTGAAGACCGCTACGAGATCATCGTTTGCAACACTCGTTTTAACAGGAACTGGAAATTCAGGTGCCTTGACATAATCTTCCACCTTCTCCTCCTTGATCTCAAATGCACTGCTTTGACTTGGGACCGGCATTACCGTTTGTTCCGTAGGCTGAACATCAACGACAGTCTGCACAGGTGTGGCGACTATATTTTCCATCGGGGAAGCAGGCTTCTCAACAGACTGAGTAGATGCACGAGATCGAGGGCACCTATCGCCCATTGTAGGTAGACGTTGACCATCCTCATGTTCACCCGTAGTCGTAACGCTGACATGACGCACCGGTGTCTTAAATTTAATTAGAGGATGGGTCTTATTATGGGTATTGGCAGGGCTGGCCTCGCAGTTGGCGCAGAAGTCAGTATCATGACAAACAGCACATTTATATCGCTCGCCGACGATATATCGGGGACTGTCACGAGCCGAGCACAACGGACCATCACAGCTGATGCCGTAATGAGTAGCACGTGATGAAGCACGGAAGGGGCGGTCACCCAACGGCTCATAGATGGCAACAAAGCGATGATTAGCATGAATGAAACTAGCATCATTCACGCAATCTGAGCAGTAATCCCAGTCAGGGCAATCGAGACACTTGTGGCGGATACCTCGAATGTATTTATCGCAGCCATCGCAGATGGCGTTATGAAGAACGTTGCGGCCCGGGGTCAAACGAGAAGTGATGTGTTGATCAAGCAATGTGCCTTTTACTGCAGGGGCAAAACCATGCTTGGGATGATGACCATGCTGGTTTTTGGCGAAACAACTTTTGCAGAGATCGTAATCATCGCACGTCGTGCAATGGACAAACTCTGCCTCTCGAAACTCCTGTACACAGCAGTTACAGGTCCGAGCATTAGAGTCCAAATTCCAAACGGATGGAATGGGTGGTACTCGGGGACGACAGGCAAGGTTAGAGAACGAAACATCAGATGAAGGAGTTGTCTTCGCCGGTATGGGTCGGACCGACTTAGGGGCGATATGGGTACTGCTGCACTTCATGTCGCCATCAATAACAGCTCGCCTGATCAGCCAGTGCCCATCGTCGTAGCAAGAGATACCACGGTTGACACACTCCTGGCAGAGGTCGAAGTCGCCCTCATCACATATAGAGCAGTGGAAATGGGCTTCCGGAACGGCCCGGTCACAGCTGTTGCAACAGACAGTGAACGGTAGCTTGACGCATTCCGGTTGATCGCCTACTTCCGTCTTGCTGGCTTGCTCGTTCTGCTTCATGACTGGAGTAGTAGATTTGGCAAATTCCATGGGCTCGGCTCGGTTTGACCTCGCTGCTGACTTTACCATAAACTCTTTCATCGTCTTAGCCCGTGCTTCACGTCTCTTGATGGTTGCTAGTTCTCTCTCGCATGCCTCACGCATGAGGTCGGCTAAGGTTGTAGAACTGCCCTGAGCGTTAGGGGAAGAACTGAGACCTTCTGGAGTGTCACGGGTGATCAATGGTTCCGCTGTAGTTGATGGTCCAAGAAAATCTATGACTTCTATGCCGTTGGTGTCTCGTCTTAAATGAATCCTAGGATTGCCTCGAGCTCGCCACTGTTTGACAAAGGAGGGGAAATCTCGACTAGTCCGAGGAGCGGTGACTGTCTCAATAACTCCGGTAGGGGCATCATTCACTGCAACTTTGGCCGTCTCATTATCAGCTCTACTAGGTTCAGGTTCAGGTTCTTTCTGGGTCTCGGGTTGAACCTCAGACTGGGAATATGGTTCGGTGACGCTCTGGCGTTCTTCGATCTCATCCTCAACAGTTACCGGCTTGGGGGTTGGAATCTCCTTGGCAGGCTCGGTTTGCTCCGTGGTAACTCGTAGCTTCAACTTTTGCTTAGCCTTGGCCGCCCTGTACAGTTGTTTATAGACGGCAATGTTTGTCTGGGTGAGGATAACATAAGAGGTAGCCGAATCCGAGTATCGTTCGATAACGGCGGTTGCATCAATAGGTATCTGTAGGAAAGCCCGGACCTAGGGTGTGATATGTTAGCAACTACCCGACACACGTGGTAGGTAAATGGAGAACACACCTTATCCTCAAAGACGTTGGCACCAACATCGCGCAATGGGAGCTTGAATCGACGAGTGGAACCATTAAGATTGACCTTGAGACTAATCAAGGTATCAGCCGTGGCAGTCGCTGAAGACGAAGCCATCTTTTGCGCAGGCGTGGCTACTCCGGATCAATGATGTCAGCACTTTTAAATTATATATGGTCTGCCTGTGTAAGGTGTGGCAGTTTTAGGATGGACGTGCGATGATAATGTTGATGCTGATGCCCGTGGTCCTTGATGGAGGCAATCAGAGATGAAGAGGGCTGGAGGAATGAAGAGGAGAGAAAGAGGGAGTGTTTGGTTCAGGCCCTGGAGTGACGAGGTGTACCTAGGCACCGTAGTGTACTACGTAGTGGGTAGGTAAGAGGTAGGCAGGTAGGTATCGGTCGGTCGGGAGAGAGAAGGAGCAGGGGACGTGCAGTAGCGCAGGCAACAAGGTGGGGAAGGTGTCTAAGGAAGCGGAGGTGGGCACAGGGACAACCTTAGGAGCTGATGTATGCTAGGTACAACTATGTATGGCGGCAGTGGGTACCTTAGGTAGATACAGCTTAAGCTTAAGAGATGTATCTATTGGCTGAGGCAAATACCTAACGCCGAAAGAAAGAAAGAAAGAAAATGCCCGGATACAGAGCTGCACTTACTTATGCTTGGGAGTCAAGAATGATGATGTTGTTTGGTCAGGTGCTTGCCCGCCCTTTCTTTATCATGGGTCGGAGTTATTAAGAGGTAGGAAGTAGTGTAAGCTGTAGAAACTTGGGGCCTATTTTATCTTTTATACTAGGTATGCGGGTGGTCCGTCCTGGTATCAGTGGAGACCTGGCTAGCAATAGGCGGTCAGTCAATCAAATAGGCAATGGGTGGTGAATGAACAGAATAATCAGTGCCAGCGGTTCATTAGATGAGAACAATAGAATAGAATGGCAATGCGAGAATTTTGATGATGGAGGGTGTCAATGGCCATCGATCGATGACGAAGGAAGAGAATGAGTTGATGCAGTTAGTAACTACAGTGAGTGGGTTATTACATTGCAGTGTGAAGAGGAGAAGGAGGAGAAAAGCGAGCCTGTGATGGAAGAGTTGCGTAAGTACCCGATACTGATCAAGCGAGTGGTCATTAGGGATGCCAAAGCCCTATAGTAGCCTGTAGGTACCTGTATTGGCAGTGAAGGAATAGCGGTTGGTGCTACATAGGTAGGTACAAACCCCAAACAAAAATCTGCGTGTGCGCAGTGACCAGGAGAGGGAGAGAGGAGGTACCCTTAGGGAGGTAGAGTGGTACATACAAGTTGTTTGGTACCTGGTGGATTGTTTGACTAGGAAAGTGAATGCGAATGGACAACAAACCATGGACAGCACTGGGTCCGCCTTGTAACGTATGAAATGGCACAATGGTGGTAGGGAATGGGCTGGCTTACATCTATATATCTTCTTATTACCTCCCGCCACTTGCAGGCAGATATGGCCTTCGCAAGCCACTAGTTGTTAGTGCTAGTGGCGTTGACGTTGATTAGAAATGACTGCCCATATAGTAGGTATATGTGTTAAAAAGCGGAAGAATGTTCGAGTTATATGTAGATAGCTCACTCGCCCAAGTCTACTGTATTTGTACACAAATTTAAACCCACTTTACTGTGTAATACGTTGCTGTATTTATATAGTAGCTAGGTACCTACCTACTCGGTAAGGCTCTCGAGAGCCGAGATTAGGAAATTCCCATGTCGTTGAAATATCCCTTACTTAAAATAACAGCGGGCGAGCAGGTAGTCTATGCATAAATATAGAGTAAAACATAGGGTTAACCGGTGCTTAGGTAGTAACCTTATCTAGATATCTCCTTGTGATATAAGATAATATGGTTTATTTTCTTTAAAAGTAACCTCCTTGTTAGACCAGACCGGCGAGGCTATTGTCCTAAAGCCAGCTCAGGTAAATACCGTTGTAGTCCACAGGTTGCCCCATAATAGTTGAGAATCTGACATTTCATTGGCGGTTGTCTTTGTCGCCAGATGCCGAAGCATCCCGCCATTCCCGCCTTTTAATCCCTTAAACATTAGGTAGGTAGCCTAGCGTCGTCATCCATTTTGCCTCGGTCAAGCGAAGCATCAGGCCTAGACTAGCACTTTCAAAAACAACTAAGGCCTGTAAAGAAAGTTAATCGAAGTTAATCTATGCAGATATATATTTACAAGTAAGTCTTTAATGTTATCGACGTAGCCTGCCTATTTTTATTATCTCTGTCTTTAGCTTAATCTTTCTCCATTTAACAAACTAGTTAAAGGAAGGTTGATATTCTTAGCTATAATTGTATTATTTATGTTGAGTAAAATTCTAATTACCTTTCCTTGCAATAATTATCCCATTTACAGAGTGCAATACCATTATTGTAGTGTTTTATTCTATGAGGTAGATGATAAACAACTAATCCCACCTGACCTACCTTAAAAGGTTTATAGTTTAGCTTAACTTTGCTCTTTATCTTTTTATAGCCTTTTAGGAGTTTACGGGCTGTTCTTCGATAACTTGCACATGTCGATTACCAAATGCAGGTGATGCATAACGCATTTACTTAGATAAATGGTTGTGCTATCTTACAAAAAGGCACTTTAATAATTCAGATACTAAATCGAACATGCTTATATTTGCCTGCTCTAGTCACTGAACTAAAAGAAAATAGCACCTAGGAGAACCTCAGCAGTTAACAGTATTATGTCTGTGCTACTATGCAATTAGGAGCCAAGAAGCGAAAGCGGAGGCTATCTCGATGCTGAACACAATAGATAACCCACCATAGCTTTCTATGTGTGTCCTGTTTGTCCTGTTTGCACCTTGACTTGTCCCAGCTGTAGCTACAAATACATGCCTTGAATGGATTGCTATGGCATCTATCTACCTAGGTAGTTGCATTCCGACACTAAAGATAGAGGCACTCATTTAGATCCGAGGCAGAGTCGGGTATTTATGTATATATGTACAGTGGGAATCAGCTACACATGCAAAGAGTGTTGTTGAGTGTAGCGCAATTCCTACCTACATAGATAGCTGCAATGTTTGTTGACTGGGTACGCGTGCATGGACCTGATTGGGCCCAGTTCGGGCTCTGTATGCATGAGGACTCGGAATATGGGAGACTGCTGCGTGTGTTTGTTGCACACAACCCAATGCCTGGACCCGGAACGCCTGATACCTACCTACCTACCTATTTCTTGCGGCTTGAGCGTTTCGAGGACGCGGGAGGGGGGTAGAGAGGCTTCGATTGTTCACGTATAAACAACCCTACTAGTTAGGCTATTGAGCAGGCTCTGATGGCCAGTTAATGCATATACATGAGGCACATGTTGTCAGTGCAGTCAAGTTAATGGCCAATAATGAGCCGTGAGGCTTTCTTGTCTGAGTGAACATGAGAAAAGGTAGTCTGTGATTTAATTTATATAACGTCTTCATGCGGCATTTAGTGTTTTGTATGGCGGGAGGAGTATGCAACGTGCAGCATTGAACTGTTCTCGGACACTACCTAATTATACCTATCGACGCATACAGTATATCTAGAATCTCTTCAGACTTAGGCTAGGAGGTACTGTAGGCAGGCAAGGCAGATGATGAAAGAGACAAGCCGGGAACATACAGTGGAGTTATCACTAGGTAAGTACATATGTACCTATCCAACCACCCCATTCATTAATGTTTGCATTGGTTCCACAGTCTTGGCCTGGCCGGCAGCACCTGATCTAGAGCTGGCAGACTGCCGGGTTTGGCTATTTCCAAGCAAGACCGCAAGAGCAAAGACCTACGTACCTGTCTAGGTAGCTTGGATTCTTGGGCTAGGTAGGCAGGTTCTGTCCTGGCTTCTAGTGTAGCTTCTGGATGTTCCCCACTATCTAATGGGTTATACCGTACCAACCTGCCTACCCACCCGCGCTAGGTAGCCCCCGTCGCTCTCTTCGCCAGCTTGACTTAACCTCATCCAAACTTTTGGATTCTATTCTATCCCATCACGTCCCATCTCGCACGACTCCTCCTCCTCTTGTCACAACCACATCTCCTAGAGACAAATCGCTGTGAAGCCCCCTTTCTTTTCAAAATATACAACAGCATTTGCCTGCGTCAGGGGGCTCTCTTCTTCTTCTCCCCCCCATCGACCAGCTTTTGCCGTTTCTTTTTATTCCTCTTAACTCCGTCATCTTGTTTTGTCTTGTAATTGTTGCCTCGACCCCAACTAGGTTCGCATTGCCTCAACTCAACCCGACCCGACCCGACTCAACTCGAGACCACGGCCGGAACCTACAATACGGGCGATTCTGCTGCTATATAGGACTATTGTATGAAGCATAGGCGCTCTGGTTTTCTAATTGACTGTCTCAACACCCCTTCAATTCTCTCTGCACCGCCGGCGGTTATTTCGCCTCCAGGGTCCAAATCTGTTTGTTTACATCAAACTTCATTATCAATCAACTCCTCGCCGTTCGCTGTTTCTCCATCGTGCATGGGAACGCCTGAAACCAGCTTCGATCACAACACCGACGTCATAACACAGCTCCCTGTTGTGGCTTCGTGTCTGCCTCAGCGGCTTGGGCAGTAACTCACTCGTTGTCACTATATATCAGTCTTGCGCATTCTACGATTTCTCATAACATGGCGGCCGGCATCCGACGGAGAAAGTTGATCGGCCATAGGCGCCGCGTCGAGGACGAAGGCGAGGATGAGGGTGGTCCCGACCAGCTTGACGTGGACGATGATTCTGTCAGCGAAGGCTCCCTGGCTTCCGACGACATTGATGCTGCCGATGACAGCGATACTAGTAATCTCGAAGATGCTTCCCCCACAGCTCCGTCGGTGAAAAAAAAGATAGCTGGTCGCACTGCTAGTAGCAACGGTAACAGGAGAGCCACAACTAAACCCACACCCAACTCTACTGTTCAGAAACATCCAAAATCGAATAACGGTGCTGTGTCCGACACCGAGTTTATGATGAATGGCTTGAGCATCTCCGACAAGGACGCCCCCGTTCAGGAGTTAGAATTCAAAGATGCTCCGAAGTCACCCGCAAAGGCAGCGGCGCCCATCGTGGTGAGCTCAAATTCTGTGTTAGGTCCAACACGAGACGGTCCTCTCGGTGATCGACGCCGCATAGAGCACGAAGAATACAGGCGCAAACGGGACGAGGATCCTTCTTTCGTCCCTAATCGAGGGGCTTTCTTTATGCATGATCATAGACATGCTGGACCAGCTGCTAATGGCTTTCGCCCATTTGCCCGGGCGACTCGAGGGAGAGGTCGTGGCATTGGAGGCCCTTTTGCTCCGGCTAGGTAAGCATAAAATGCCTTGTTCAACTTTCCTTTGATACTAACAGTACCAGCTTTCCGGTGCATAACCCCGCCGACCCTATAGTATCTGCTCCTTGGGCCCATGATATGCACGAGACTGTGACCCAACCTCCGCCGGTTCGGCAGCCGCGATCCTCTTTTGCCGATGATGGGCCCCCGAACGGCAATGGCTTCATCCCAACCTGCCCCCAAAGCTCTACGCCCATCAATCGGAAGATGTCTACAGAAAAATTACTAGGAAGTGTTCAGATAAGGGTATTCTTCCCAGGCTTAGAGGAACACCACATCTTTTCCGGCATACCGATTAAGCAATATACCAAACTGCCTGATCACAGGCCACCTTTGAGACGCGATAAGCCAGTCCGGATTTCCCTGCCGGAGTTGCCGCATCGTTACGTCTTCCCTGCTACCGATAGGTCGTTCATATTCATTCCTCGCGCTATGCGTCCAAACCAGCGATTGCGAGGCAAGCCAAGATCTGGCCTGGGGTCTATTGGAGGGTTTTCGAGAAGAACGAGTGTTTTCGGTGGTAGTGCCTATGGTGGAAGTGCTTACTCCCCCAGCATTGCTGTCAGTCGCCGTTCATCCATCGCACCTGATATTAGTAGAGACTATCTTGCCTCTCCGACCGGCTCTGTCGTGTCTCGTCCTGCACTTCCATACGACAGCACTCGGCCCGTTGTCAGACTACCTCCCCAGAACCGACAAGATCAGAGAGTGCCCTCCGTAAGCGAGAGCTCATTCGTGATGCTTGGAGATACCTCACATCCTACTTTCAACGAACGGCCCCAGCCCCATCCTCTCCCTCCAAAACCGCCATTTGTGGAAAATAGGTCTGCTCCTATTCCAATGCACCAGCCGCGCCCACAGAAAACTGTCTCCGTGGCCAGTATTGAGTCTCCGGAGAACTCTTATCACCAGGCTTTCCATCAGCAGGTTCCTGTCCAAGTGTCTAATGGCTTAGGCGTAGATGCTCATGCTCGGCACCCGTCTTACCCCTCACAGCACTCGACTGGGACACCGTTATCACAGATACCGGAGCGAGCTATCCACGCCGCTCCGTTCCAACCAAATCATCAATTCCCACAACAAGGTTACTACGCGCCTTACCAAATGATGCCCCCGCAGCCCGGTTATTACTATACACCTCCCTATGCTAACACCATCCCCCCAGGTGTAACGGCCTTTCATCCCGGGTCTCAACTAGGCCAGCAGCCTCCAGGTGAGGCTGGAAACGCTCAGCCTACGGGGCTAAATTCACAAAATTCTGGCCTTGTGGCCCAAGAGGCCAACGGAATGGTCTACTACTATGAAGCTTCTCAATTAGCTCCTATGACTTCTTACGGTTATCCTGCGTCACAAGCTTACCCTATGCCTGTGGCACCTAACTCTGATGGGTATTATTATCCCACCCCTGCAGTCTATTACCCTCAGTAAATTTCCCACTTTTGTCACCCTGCCACGCTTGTCGACATCGGATCAAGGAAAATCAAAGTGCCACAATATACCTCTAGAGGTCTCATCGAGGGATCGCAGACTTTCGGCTTGGTACTGAATCTTAGTGTTGGATCGCACCTATGTTTCAATGACTTACAATACATCAACCATCCAGGTACCCTCGATCCACAACATATCCTAGCCGCCTAGAATAGCTCTGAGGGGAACAGTTTCATTTCCCTTCCAACTTCAACACTTACATTCAGTCCTTTCGGCGTTGGCTCTTGCCATTTCCATCACTTTCTGGAAGGTCATTCTGCAATGGCGTTGGAGGCTTTCTCTTTCGCGTTTTACATTTGCTCTTTATAGCTACAGGGGCTTTCGACGGGGTTTTCGGGAAGTGTGTGGGGGAATCCAAGGCACAAGGCTTGCTCACCTTTTTTGTGTTGCTTGTTTGGACAAGTTCTTGGTGGAAAAGAGGGCGGGCACTCTTTACAGGGTTCGTCACACCATCTCCCTTTTGTGAGGAAGACAGAAAGGGTTCCCAGCTCGGACAATCGGCGTCCGACGAGGGACTCCAGTCTTTCTTCCTTTTTCTCTTTCGAGTAGAATAGGCCTACTAGTTATAAACTACTTGCATACAGAGAGATCTGTGAAGATCGAGAGAGGAGAGAGGATATGAGTGCCGAGGAAAGAAACGATGAGGAGGGTTGGCTACAAGCTGATAGGTAGCGAGGCGCTGACCTCTCACACGTCCCCTCTGGACATCCTACACCTAAATAACTACCTACACCTTGTATCCGGCCTCCAAGACCTCTTCTTTTTCTCCGCATTCGTGAATGTTTCTGCTCGTGCTACGTCCTACTTGTGATTTGATTTCTTTTACTCATATTTCTCCTCGCCATCTAGCATGTCTCTATTACCTCTCCCCACCCATGCTCAATATCTTGTATCTACTCCCTTGTCCCAGAGCTCTAGGGGTGCACATCTAGTCGAGTTATATTTTGATAAGTAAGCAGCTTATCAGGGTCTATCTAGGAAGCCTCAAGATCGCCCGTGAGCACGCCTCGTTGCATTGGTGACCGGCTTCAATTCTAGGTGGTAGCTTAACATGAGGAGGAGCAATTGCATGCAGTGTGAAATTACTCGCGAAAGGAGTAGGCATGTATGGGAATACTAAAGAAATAGCACACTAATTTGATTCAATCTACCTTCCAACTACCCAGAGGGATGGACTCCCCTTTTTCTTCACAATGTGCCGGGCCTGTATGGATTTCTAGGGTAACGCACCGCAACTCTCCTTATAGCCACATATCACTACGAGTCTGACAACTTACAAACTGCTAATTCCACCACATCCGGTCTTGCCTTGTCCCTCCGAGAGTCGAAATAAACATAAGTAATTACAAGAGACAGAGACTCCGAGTGTATTAAACAGGAGAGAAAGACAATAGGAGGCATGTCATATCATCCGCAACGATGACGCTCCAGCATCTAAAGAGGAACGCTGACCGGGTCGATGAGATCAGCCGCCGCCATGGCAACACTGGTGACCTTCGTCTTGGCATCGCTGTCCGCCTTTCCGGTCTTAGTCCCGGTCCCGGCCCCGGTTCCTGAGGGCGGGGTCAGGTTCTGAGTTTTCTCAAGTTTGGGGACAAGACCGAAGCGGACGTTTCCTTGGTCCCAGATCTATATATAGAGCTGCGTGTTAGCAGTACGCAAGGGAAGGACCTAGGTGCAGAAAAGGGGGGCGGGTCAAACCAGGGCGGTTAGCGATGAGGCAGCGACTTACGGCGTAAACACTCTTCAAGAACGTGTCGCCCAAGATATCAAAAGGTAGGAGCCCACGGCTCTGGACGCCGCCGTACCAATTCTTGCCGTCGTCGGTGGGCGCGAAGGCGAGGTCCTCCTTCTGAATCAGGTACGAGCGGTCGCCGACGGCGACCTCGAAGTCAGGGAGGTCGGCGGCGGCGACGGTGATGGGGAAGATGTAGCCCTGGTTGGCCCAGTCGTAGGTGGCGCCGGGGACCTGGGCGTAGAGGGCGTCGACGACGTCGTCCGACATTAGCGCGAGCGTCGTGCCCGTGTCGGCGATAGCCGTGTTGGAGCTCGTGGGCACCGCCTCGCCGTTGACTGACGCCGACTCGGACGAGAAGGACCAGAACCCGTCCGTGTTGTCCACCTCGACCCAGTGCACCGCCTGGCCCGAACTCTTGACTAGGTCCTCGTCGATGAAGCCGAACGTGTAGAACGACTTGGACGTCGCGCCGCCGTCGCGCGAGCTGTAGAAGGCCGAGGTGAAGAGCGCCGCCTCGTCCGGGATGTCGTTCTGCTTGATCATGTTCTCTACCGGTGTCGCTTGGGGGTCGGCTTCGTTGCCGTCTTGGACCGTGTTAATCGAGCTGAATGCCAGGCCGAGGAGGCCATCACCTGTGTTGCTCACGAACTGGTCCGAAAGTTTGTTGGCGGTTTCTATCGTCTGTTTCTTTACCTCGAGGCCGCCGATGTTGAGGGTGTCGACACCGCAATCGCCGGAGGCATTGGAGCCATCGCCGTACTCGATTTTCTAACTCTTCCCGGGCAATGGCTCGTATGTGCTCGACTTTTTGGGATCGAAGACGTTGTGGCCTTTTTCTTGGGACGAACTCAAAGCTGAGGAGAACATCTAAGTAGCATTGAAAGTTAGTGGGGTGGAAGAGGAGTACTCCTAAGTTACATTGCATACCCAAAAATCGGCTGACCCGGTGTCGAAGTCGACCATTAAGGTTTGAGGGGGTGTTCCGATAGTTATCTTGCAAAGATAACTGGATGGATTGAAGTAAGCGACTGATTCCTTCTCGAAGCACATGTATAGGGCTGGGAGAAGATGTGCTCGGAAATATTAGTAGCAGCTTTCGGAAGGAAATCTTACAGCATGTCATTTTGGGAATCTTCAGCGGTAACCTGGCCATGTTCGCCCCCAGGTTCGGAGCTGGCCTTGACGAGGACTCGTTCTTTACTAACACGGCCACCAAAAGCAGCCTTGAACTTTTCAGAGACAAGGCCGCTGTGCTTGGGGCGGTTGTACCAAAAATACGGGCCACTCTTCGTAGGCTCAAACTGGTATTTATGCAGGAGATGGACGTAGGCCTACGTTGTTTGTGAGTCTGATATCTTCTCGTAGATGGATTCGGTTGGTTTCAGAGACGACGTTGTGCTTTTAAGCTACCATACTCGAATGAGCAGGATCGACAGTCCGGAGAATGATAGGAGAGGGGAAAAGAGAGCTTCTTGTATGTTACCTACTTTGGTTCCGTGGCGTTTATAGTTTGGATTATGGACAGCTCTAACCTTAGTTAGGCCACGATCTTTCTTGAACTGGTTCTGTGCTGCAAAGATGGCGTCCATCGTTGATATTCAATGAGTCAATAGTGTCCACTATGAAGGCAGCAGTGCTGTAGTAAGGGTTTGGCAGACCACAAGTGATAGAATATATGATATAAGTAGCTAAGGCTTGTTGGTGTTATAGGTACTTCAGGATGAACGATGCTGAAACGGGTACTGATATAGAGTGAGTCTTGACAAAATGGATTGAGAGGGCTATTCGAGAGATGGACACAGATAAACAGCCCTTGTATACACCTATATTATGTAGTATAATACCAAACATGAAACAGAGTCTCGAGCGCTCTTTCCTCTTGATTTTGCAGTTTCCGCCGTGTTTCTTGGGCTTTGAAGAAGTCGCATGCCTTCAATTGCCCGCTTAGAGGAGGGAAGGCACATGAACGCGGAAGGGGAGTGAGTTGTGTATAGCCCTGTCTATACCTACCTAAACTACTACCAACTTTGGATTCCCTACCTAATTGTTTCAACCCGATGTGCTAGGAACGCACACTGTCGGTCGTGTGGATTGTGTTATAAGGCCCATGCAACACGACCGCCGTGATTTGATCTTTAAGACCCCTTTCTCCCGAAAAGCCGATGTAAGTTCGTTGTCAACTATTATTTCGTCCGTCGAAAATACGAGTTCATACGAACCGCAAGAGTGTCCATGCGCAACTAATATTTAAGTCCACGACTGGATCGAAATCAGCTAGAGACGACGGTTCCTCAGTCTAAACAGCGGAAAGTTAAAGTAGCTTTACTTTGCCGTGGACGAAGCCCTTTAAACCATTGCTAATCCAGCATTCTTCTCCATCAACGAGCGAATTGGCAGGAACAATTTCCTCGACAGCGAGACCCCTATAGAGTTTAATTCAAGTCCCGGCGGAGTGGGAGGAATACACAACCTACTTTTCTAATGCCCACCTCCTGGTCGTGCCATTATTACCACCGCTCCCTTGCGCAATATTGAATTCGCTCGGGACCGGTGGAGTGACCCATCTACCATTTCTCCAAAAATACGGAGTTGTAATGCTGCCTTCCATGATGGACCCATCGTCGTTATTGACGAGAAGCACTTCTCTCTTGTCGGTAGCATCAAGGATAGTGGCGCGATATCTCGCCTCCTCATACATGGGCCGATGGGTCGTTTTAAAATGAGTGAATTCAGACTTTGTTGTGGACTGTCTGTCAATCAAAACCTCAAACTCAAAACTTCTCTCTGGAACCCTGTCACGTTCCAAATCATCCTTGGCAACATGACCTAATGGCGCGGGAAGACAGGAAGGAAAGAGGTTGCTGAGATAGATTGGGCCCGTCGGCCCCTTTAATACACTCAAAACCCCATCTCGGCCGATGAGAATTTTGGCGCGATAAGGTGAGTCGGCAACCTCGGTAACATTTGTTCGTAGAAGGGTCTCGAGGGCTTGAAGACCATCATCGCCTTTGAGTGTCTTAACGGCAGCGTCCCAACCCCAGTAGATGGCGGCCCTTAGCATTCGGTCGCGGTGGAAGTCGAGCATGTAGAAAGGAGACGGATTCTGGTTCCAACCAGCATTGGTAAACCCTTGGTCCGGGACCTTTAAAAGCTCTAGATCACATCGAATAGTGGTGAAAAGTTGGAGCCCGTCCATTGTGATCAATTATATTTGTACTAGCGATTTCTCAGAATCCTAGAAACGAAATTTGATTTCACTATACCTCTATCGATGCTCATGAGAACATGAATGCAAAGTGCGAAGCTGAAATATCTGTTGTATTATGTTAGTCTACGTCTACCACTTATACCATTATGTATAGCATACATACAATTCAATTGTGGTATTATCACCAGCTTATAGCATCTAAATTAACAATCAATCGATATTTATATAAATACAAATCACTCTACTAACTACTTAGGTGTGCATACATGACCGTCAATATATGCATAGACCTGGTCCACAAACCTACCTCTGCGTATACAGAAAATTCAGAACCGATCTACGCATAGGTATAGGTACGTACCTATGTAGAGTACCTAAAATTTCCATGTTGGATGAGCTCATAGGCCATAGCTTCCCCACCATACACCAATCAGCAAATACATACAAAAGACGTACTTAGCCCACTAAAGTGGGGGAAACCTTACCTTAGGTAAAGGTACCTAAGCAGCCGCCCACGGGCTACGCTTCCTAAATGTAGGGGCCCAAAGGCAATTAAGGGCCCAAGCCTCGTGCCGCGCTACTAATTTTTTTGACTTATCAAGCTCCTCCAAAAGCGCATCATTGTCGACCAGCCTCTAATTAACTGCAACGTCCGTCCAACCCGCATCTCTCTAACAAGTCGAGTCCTTCTCTTCTCCTTTGTCGGCTTTGTTCCTCATAATTAGAAACGCCTTACAGTCGGCCATAGCTCTTGTTCCTGTATTTACTTTACCCTGTCTGAACATGTCGGGCGCCTCTGCAGCACCACCGCCTGTGCCGAACCTGGCCAAGCCCATTGTTGTTCCCGTCGAGTCCTCGGTGTGGGACCGGTTCACGAATTGGGCATCCGAGAATAAAGCATTGGTATACACAATTGCCGGAGTAGCTGTTGTTGTAACAGGAGCTGGTGTCGTATACTACCTGAATGGAGACGTGGTAAACCCCTCCGCCAATCTATCATTCTCTAGGCTGATTGCCTATGCTGCTTAGACTAACCGCTATTCGCTGCATGTACAGACCGCCAAGGCACCTTCGACGCCCAGACTAAGCAAGAGAGAGAGACGGAGAAAGAAGGAGGCAGAACGCCAGGCCGAGGCCGGCGAGAAGGCCGCCGCTCCAGCACCAGAACAGCCGAAGCCCGCTGCCGTGGAGAGCGCCGATGAGCTTCCCGATATCGACGAGACCACGGTCACTGCTCTCACCGCTCAGCAACGACACGAGTTCGCCCAGAAGTTAAAGGCCGCTGGTAACAAGGCATACGGCAGCAAAGATTATAATAAGGCCATCGATTTATACTCTAAAGCTATCATATGCAAACCCGACCCCATATTCTATTCTAACAGAGCCGCCTGCTACAATGCCCTCAGTGAATGGGAGAAGGTCGTCGAAGACACGACTGCAGCCGTCACCCTCGACCCCATGTACGTCAAAGCCCTAAACCGACGAGCCAATGCCTATGAGCACCTTGAGCAGTACAGCGAGTCTCTATTGGATTTCACCGCCAGCTGCATCATTGATGAGTTCCGGAACGAGAGCAGCGCTCAATCAGTTGAGAAACTTCTCAAGAAGGTCGCCGAACAGAAGGCTGAAGAGATTCTGAAGACAAAGAATCCCAATAAGCTTCCAAGTCCGACTTTCGTTTCAAACTACATCCAGAGCTTCCGCGAGAAGCCCCGGAGTGTTGGTCTGGAGGATTCCGTGGAACTATCAGATGATACCGGAAAGGGCCAACTGCAGATTGGCCTCCGGGCCATGGAGAAAAAGACACACGATGGTTATGAAGAGGCCGCTACTGCCTTCGAGGCGGCTCTTGAGTTGAACGACTTGGGAGAATACGAAGCCCTTGCCTACAATATGCGGGGTACCTTCAGATGCCTGCGGGGCTCACAGGAGCAGGCCTTGGAGGACTTAAACAAGAGCATCCAGCTTGATCCTACTATGACCCAGAGCTACGTGAAACGTGCAAGCATGCACCTTGAGATGGGTAAGACACATACCCGCTCTATCTAAACCATTGTCTAACAAGAGTTCAGGTAATCGTGATAAGGCCGCCGAGGATATTGAAAGCGCTATCAAACAGAACGAGGATGACCCGGACATCTACTATCATCGTGCCCAGCTCCATTTCATCCATGGCGAATGGCAGAATGCCGCAAAAGATTACCAGAAGTCTATCGACCTTGACAACACTTTCATCTTCTCGCATATCCAGCTTGGTGTGACACAATACAAGATGGGATCTGTCGCTTCATCCATGGCTACCTTCCGCCGATGCATTAAAAACTTCAGCCGGGTACCGGATGTGTATAACTATTACGGCGAGCTCCTCCTTGACCAAAGCAAATATGAGGATGCCATTCAACAGTTTGACACCGCCATGGAGATGGAGAAGCAGACTAAGCCCATGTCTATGAATGTTTTACCTTTAATCAACAAGGCACTCACTCTGTTCCAGCAAAAGAATGAATTCACCGAGGCGGAGCAACTTTGCGAGAAGGCTCTGATTAGTAAGTGGTTCTGCATTATTATTTCTTAGACCCCCGTTGCTTACTAGTTCGTATAGTTGATCCTGAGTGCGATATCGCTGTTGCTACGATGGCGCAACTCCTCTTGCAGCAGGGCAAGATTACCGACGCCCTGAAGTATTTCGAGAGAGCTGCCGAGCTAGCACGAACACCAGGCGAGATTGTTAATGCCCTCTCCTACGCCGAGGCCACAAGGACCCAGATCCAAGTACAGGAGAACTACCCTCAACTTGCAGCCAAGCTTAATGGCATGGGGGGTGCGTTCCCCGGCGCACGCTAAAATTTCGTCTTGTTTGGGAGTTATGCTCATGATCAAAAGGCTAGGCACTGCGGCCCCGGAAACCGTCGGCCTTGGTTAGGTCGTGGCATGTATATTGGCGTAGGATGATTCGGCCGAACCACTGGGAGGTTGTTTAGTTGTCAAACTCCAGCAAGTTTCTGCGAATAAAATCCCCCGCCACTTGATGAAAAAGGAGGAGGGGCCCAGGGTCGGGCCCGGGCACACTGGCTAGCTGCGTTAACAGACATGCTGGTTAAACTTAGGAGTTTACCTTACGCGCTTACGTAAATCACATTGTTACTGTATTAAATACTTGTATATATCTATCCACACTTAATACTTCCCCCTCTCTACCTCGGTGGAGGCAGAGGGCGACGTGAGCCAGTCCCGTGCTAAAAAAAAAACAATTGATAGTGATATGAACGAAACTTGTCTTAGTGGCGCACTTGATGCGACGTGACAGGTATGGGGTTTTTTCTCACCGCTTCCGTTTTTATAGTGCATATGGATAAGCTGCCATTGTATGTACGAGGTAGGGGGTATAAGTTAGTCCAAATTAAAATTGATTCTACCTGATTCCGAGAATAAGTATAAGATTAGAGAAATGAGTTGTTGAGTATGAAGTGGGCAACTCATGGCCTTTTGCTGTCTAGCTCTCAAGGGGCAAGAAAACGAGGATGGTTTACTTTCCCCCCTTTGCTTAGTCACATCTGGTTGACCACATACTAGCCTGGAAGATATCGAAGTGTGGAAGATCGTCATAATCCAGGTCCTCGGGAGAGAAATATCGGTATATAATCGGTAGGTAATAAAGACACATCTAGTACTCAATGCATAGTTGCATTTTTTAAATGATTTCATCCGTTATGTTTTCCTTCCGAAAGTCTATAGGAGGGTAATATGAACTACAGCGCAAAGCTGGGCAAATGTAAGGTACTTATCATATAAACAGACATACACACCTAGTTAACCGATGAACTGTCGCGGCAAAATCATCATCTGCGCTGGTGGTGAATAAAAGTGATTGTAGGCGAGGGTTTCATATTATTCGTAAGAAGGACCTCTCTAACTCATATTTTCATAACCCCGGTCCATCTGCCCAGCCAACTGGCTGTTTACCCTCAATTCAATAACACCCTGCCCCAACAAGGATATCCATTCAAAGCAATCGATGCTAATTAAATAGTAAACGCAGCGGTTTTATCATGACAACGCCTCCCCTGGTATTTCGAGTACTCATATATCAAAAACGTGCCCCTAAAGCATTAATCACATCTCCGTCTCTCCCTTCGTGGAAGGACTAATATCACCACTCATCCGACTCATCTGGCTAGCCATACTTAACCCGGTCCCTTTCCTCGTCGAGAGCGCCTTCTTCCACCTCTTCATATCCCGCCCCGGGGCCCCATTCCCCTCCAGCCCCAAGATCTCCATGAGCTCCGGGATCTCGGCATGGTCGCGCGTCGTGCGCATGCGATGACACCACGTAACGCACTTCTCCTCCACCTTCTCCCCCCCTCCCCCTCCCCCTCCCCTTCCCCCTTCCCATCCAAGCCCAACTCGCCCACCGCGCCATCCGGCGCCGCCGCCGGCGTCGGCGGCAGCGACAAGATGGGGGTCTCGAGGGTGCGGGAGGCGGGCTCGAAGAGGAACTCGCCGCCGACCTGGCGCTGGTCGCCCATCTTCATGACGAGGCCGGTGGGCACCTGGCGCAGGCCCTGGACGATGCCGGAGAGGACGGTGTGCGCGACCGACTTGTTCTGCAGGTAGGCGGGGCGCGCGCCCATGCTGAGGGTGCGCACCATGCCGAGCTCGCGGTAGAGGCGCCGCGTGGGGTCCGCGTAGACGGGGAAGGGGCAGCGCGTCTCGCGCACGTAGGCGTCGATGAGCTCGGGCGCGCCGCACCCGATCACGGCCACGAAGGTGCTCACCGGCAGCGCCAGCAGGTCGTCGGGCGTGATCGAGGCCGAGAGCGTGCGCAGGTACTCCTGGCAGTTCTGCCGCGGGTGTTAGTAGACCGGGTGGTGCTTCATATTATGATTGGGAGGAAAAGTCAGGGGAGTTGCAGTGCTTACGCCGCAGAAGAAGTGCCGCACGAAGATGATGAGCATGCGCCGCGCCACGTTGTGGCCCGAGTACAGGCTCTTGAAGGGGTGCGTCTTGCCGACGTTGTCCAGGACGATGTGGTCCTCTAGCGCGCGCAGCGTCTTCAGGGAGGGCACGCCATTGTCGGTGTCGACCTCGCCGCTGAAGTCGGGCGGGTTGACTATTTCGTCGATGTTCTCCAGCCCAGTCTCTTCCGCCGTCTCTGCCGCCTCTGACGTTGCGTTTGTCGTCTTCCCGGACGCAGGCGCTGGCATGGTGCTCCCGCCGGGGGAGGCCGAAGGCGGAGCCATTGCGAGCGACGTGACGAATAAGACGGAGTGAAACAAAATAGGAGAAAATCAAGCAAGTCGAATGTTTTCCCTGCCCGTGTTAGAGATGCGTTTGATAGATGTGGGGGACGCAAGAGGTGAGTGAGAGTGAGATGCGATGTTGTTAAGGGAGACAATATTCCCCAAGTTGTATCAAAGAACAATCTGTACAGATGGCCAAAAAAAATCAATAAAAATTCTATGCAGTCAATGTAGCATTCTAGATGCAATCACAAGAAAAAGAAACCCCAAAATGGGATCAAAGAGGTGAAGCTGAAGATATATGGGAGTCGCTTGCTCCCACACCCCTCACAGTCTGGCCTAAGCCACAAAGACCCGCCAATAAGGTAACCAAGCCGTCTAGCTAGGGGAGGGTAGGTTACTAACCAACCGTATAAGTGCAACAACCTGAGTAACTAATCGGCTTATTCGACACAACACACACTCATAGTACACAGATAGCACACAGGATCTTATTTAGCCAATCAGGTGGTAAGCCATTCATGTTATTCGTACTAGGCGGAAACAAGCTCATCTTGCAGGACGGGCAGTGGTTTCAGCTTGTTCCCGTTGTAATGGGGTATTGGACGAAATGCTTGGCGCTATATGGCGCTATAACGATGGGGCGCATGTCGAGCTATACCCGGTAAACTGGTAGACACAGGGGTCTAGGTTTATATAATAAGCACGGCGCTTCGTATTATGTAGGTGCCTACTACCTCTTACTGTTAACACCACCGGGATCATCAGAAATTAACCCGAGGGGTTCGTGTTTATGTTATAAGTTAAAATAATCAGTGGATTCTCGCTTTCGTTGATTTGAGTATTCATCTAATCCACTCCAACCAGTATCTCTTCCTTGCCGGTCTTCTGAAACCGGCGTCACAGCAACTCGCGGAGCACAGCATTATCCCTTTAGTGGAGGTAACCATTCGGATTAAAAATGACAAGTTGTGATTCAGCATTTGAGACAATATGTCATGACATCTTTCTCTCAAGTTTCAACTCTACATTCAACATCGGATTTTACTTTACTTACCAACTTCTTTTACGACATCCAACAACTTCTTTCAACCACGATAGCATAGAGAGTTGATCTTCTAGGACATACCTAGAGACATTGCTCACTAGTTCATATAAGTACAAACGGCCTTGCATAAGTCAAGCATAGGGAAAAAGCAAACAAAATATGATGTTCGTTGCCGATTCTAAAATAAGTATTCGAGCCGTTACGTTTAGTATTTAGTTATACATTGATTAGCCCCACAGCTTACACAACACAGAAAATGTGAACATGACCCCGTAGATATAAGTAACCAGAGAATACCGTTATTTTAAGCTTGATAGGTTGGGCCCCCCTAACTGCCCACTTACACCCGTGTAGGCACCACGGCCAACCAACCTCGTGAAACTATAACTCTCCCACATGGCCGAGTCTCATACTCTATCTACAATAGTAAGTAATGGGCCGCCTATTCCACCCTCTACACCTCCTCCTCCTCGTAGCCGCCGCTCTATCCCGGCCCGTCTCGGCAGAATGCCGCCTCGTCACACGGGGTCTATCGCGGGACCTCCTCCTACTCGGCACAGTCCTCACACCCGAGGGCGCACAGCCCGACGCAGCCGTATTCGTGCAAGCGGGCCTAATCGCCCACGTCGGCGACATCTGCGGCCTCGGCACCCGGGGCCGCGACGCTAGCGTGCTGGACTGCCGCGGTGGGGGCGGCTCGGTGATCTCCCCGGGCTTCATCAACACGCACGAGCACATCGCCTTCTCCACCCTACCCCCCTTCCCCGCCACCGGCGAGCGCGTCTCCCACCGCCACGACTGGCGCCTCGGCGCGCGCAACCGCACCATGCGCCCCGCCGTCCTCAACGGGAGCAGCGAGGACGCCAGCACGGCCTGGGGCGAGCTGCGCCACCTCTTCGCCGGCACGACCTCTGTGATAGGCGGCGCCATGGCGCCGGGGCTGGCGCGCAACCTCGACTTCGCGGAGGGGCTGGGCGCGGACCTGGACGCGGGCGCGCGCGGCGCCGTGCTCTACGACACGTTCCCGCTGAGAGATCAGCACGGCGTGATGCGGGAGGGCGACTGCGACTACGGCGCCGAGGGCCCGGACAGGGCGGTCGTGGCGCGGTATAGGCGGTACATAGGGCACATCGGCGAGGGCGTGGACGCAGCCGCCGCGAACGAGTTCGCGTGCCTGTCGAACGCTACCTACGATACCGTGCCCGTGGCGGGCGCCGGGGGGTTGAGCACGGACATCATGGGCCCGAACGTGGCGCTCGTGCACGCGCTCGGCCTCAGCGCGCGGGATTTCGATGTGGTGGCGGCGCGGGGCGCGAAGGTGGTGTGGTCGCCGCGGAGCAACATGGCGCTGTACGGCCGGACGCTGGATGTAGGCGCCCTGCTCGCCGCGGGCATCACGGTGGCGCTGGGCACGGACTGGCTGCCTTCTGGGTCGGCGACTATGGGGCGGGAGGCGGTGTGCGCGGCCGAGGCGGCGTATCAGGGGTACGGCGCGCGGCTGGCGCCGAGGGTGCTCTGGGAGATGGCCACTGTTAACGCCGCTGTCGTGGCGGGGTTCGAGGACAGGCTGGGGACACTGGAGGCCGGGAAGCTGGGGGATGTTGTCGTGTTTGGGGAGGTGGTGGGGGAGGGGGGCGGTGATCCGTTTGCGCAGGCTATCTTCGCGCCGCAGGAGAGGGTTGAGCTGGTTCTGCGGGGCGGGAAGATACTCCTTGCTAGTGCGGAGATCGGGGACTTGACTTCTGAGGACTGTGAGGTGGTTGCTTTCGGGGCGTCGGATAAGATCGTGTGTGTTGCGGACGAGTTGGGTTCTTCGTTTAGGGAGTTCGAGGCTTCGCTAGGAGGCGTGTATCCCGCTGTGCTACCGGATGTACCTCCGGACGAACCTACGTGCAAGCCATTATAGTTGAATGAAGAGTGAGCTTATAAATCACGAGACGATTAATTAAGAGACGAGTACCTCTACTCCGTGGTTTCTGTATATATTCGTGTGTCTGGGGAACCTCGAGTAAATACGCGTATCTGATATACCAATATCATTTACGCTTTACCTGTCTATTCCATCATATAGACGTTGGTCGAAAGATAATCTATTGACATCATAAAATTTATCATATACTACCGTTTCGGCATTTACTACCTATTTTGTCAGTATCAGCGAAAACTAGAATATTAGCTATCGGATAGCTAGGGATTGATGATTACAAGGGAGAAGATGCCTGGATTATTATATTGCCCCCATTGAATTATGCAATAAACTCCTTGTCAAAATTTCTTAGTATTTTATATAGTAGTCCTTAATCGTAAAGGCATGGACACTTCCATGTTTACTACACCCACAGAAGGCAGCTACTAGAAGATGAGGCGAGAGTATAAGACGACACACTAAGAGTTTCGGTCGAAAACTGGTGCGAGGGTAGTTGCCTTATCGATCTAATAACACGAAATCGCTATTTCATCTCATCTCATGGGCACCCCTATTTTCACTTAGACAGTATCCAGCATGAATGAACACGTACACCCTGGACTAGGATCTCTTAATGCAGTGTTTCAGTAAAGTGTATTTGAATGCCTGATGATATCTGCAAGTAAATATCACCTGTATGTCATTGCCACACTAGCCTATTTAACACAATGCCCGCCTGCCTGTCAGCCTACCAGTCTGAATTGCGTATACACCACGCCGCGAAGAGAGATGGAAGAATCCAAAGCGCCTGCTCTGCCCCCTCCCTTCGTTATAGACCGGCATTCATCTGAGATACGCGGAGAGACGGACAGAGAGAAAAAAAATACATGCAGAAATACACAGTGGTGTGTACAAGGGAAAAGATGTCGATGGATTTCTCTTCCTTATACTATGCTAGGCTTCCGAGGCGGTCCACTTTTGGGGTGTGCCCAATTCGAGAGAAACAATAAGAAGGGAAAAAATTTGGGAATTAATATGGAATCTAATAAGTGTTGTCGTCGTTGTGGGATGTTTGGCGTAGTCGGTTCATATGGTTTTCGTTCCGTCGTCCATCGTCCGTCGCCTGAGTCAGATCTGATCTCTTCGTTGTATTTGGTTGAAGGGAGACGACGTGCGTGTGTGATTTAAACCCCCCTTGCCTATTTTTAATTGCCTGAAACGGCCTTCGAGGCCTGCGTTACGCCGACACCGACACCGACGGCGACGGCAATGATGAGGATAACGATGAGTAGACACCACCATTTCCACTTGCGGGCGTTCCGGGCGCTGATAATGCCCTTCTTGACCTGCGCGTTGCCCTGTGTGAGGTTATGGTTTGTATCCGCGGCATTCTCCTCGGCTTTTGTTATGATCGGGTCTTGCTGCTCAATCAGCACAGCAACATCTTGGAACAAATTGGAGAGTTCCATAAGCGTCTTCTCAATGCGCTGTAGCTCGTTGTGTCGGGCTCGGACGGCACCCAGAACAGACGACGCCTGACCTGTTCTATTGGTGCGAAGCTGGAACGCGTGTTAGAAACCCTACAATGGCCTAGTCTACTTGGAGAGGATGGAGATGAAGGGGATACATACTGCTGTCTGGAAGACACCCTCATTACCCCAGTCGGCCTCGGTGGCCTGGCGGACCTCGTCTTCGCTCGCGTCGGGATTTACTATGCGGTATTGGCGAGCAATCTGGTCGCGGTAACGACCCCTGAAGGCAAGCTCCTCCTCTTGGTAGCTGCGCAGCTCGCGCTCGAACTGTGCCTTGATGGTGTTGGTCTGGCGCTCCTTAACGGCGCGGCTGCCGTCGACGGTCCGGTTGGCGTCGTTGGCTAGGAACTTGAGCTGGTCGCGGATGCCGCTGTTCAGGCTTTGGGTCTCGGCGACGAGGCGTTCGAGCTGCTGGCCCGACAGACCGCCATCGGCCTCCGTGAGCGACCGCTGGTGCAGCGACGCGATGGCCTGGACATTGTTGGTCAGGGTGCCGATCTCGTTGCGGAGGAAGTCGATGCGACCGAGGAATTCGTGCTGCGGGAGTGTCTGCGGCGCCGCGGGCTGTTGGCCGTAGTTCTGCAATTCGTGCTCCTATAAAACTATCATCAGCTGGACTGTCGTCGTGGCGGTGGCGTGATTGGCATAATTGCTGCTGCTGACCTGGCCGTACCCGTAGCCCTGCTCGGCCTCCGGGCCTTGCTGGTACGGGTTGTGAGACATATTTGGATGATTGTGGTATGCGGTATGTCGTATAATGTAGGTATCAATGGTATCCGGCGATAGTCGAGCAATAAAAAGTCGTTTCCGGTTATGCCTACCGGTAGATGTAGTGGCTGTAGGGTTGAGAGAGAGAATTGGTTTACAGAAGTTGGGGTCGAATTCAAGGGTAACGCCAAAAAAACCAGCCATGTATAAATAAAATAACCTAAACTGTAATACTAGTGCATATAGCCTAGATAACCTAAAGCAGAGCAAACTTTTTATTTTACTAAATTAATAAGTAAAATATAGCAACTATTGCTAGTTTATATTATAAAATATTTTAAATTAATATTATAGTATTAAATTAAAATAATTTAAAAATTTAATTTAAATATATATTTTTAAGTGTTTTTTTTTTATTTTAAAAGTTTAATAAAACTTTAAATAGTTTAAAAAATAAACTATAACTTTAATAGTATTATTAAATTATTTTTAAAAATTAAAATATATAGTTATTGCTTTAAAAGCTATATTTTTATTAAATATATAAAATTAGTTTTAAATAAAAACAAAAAGTTTATATTAAATAAAATTAAAAAAAAAAAATTATAAAAATTTTAATAATTAATTAAATTAGCTATAAGTTTTTTATATAAATTTTTATTAATATATTTTATTAAAAAAAAACTAAAAATTATAAAAGTTATAATAATATAAAATAAGTTTTAAAAATTATAATATTATAATTTTTTATAAAAAAAAACTTTAAAAATATTAAATTAATAATTAAATTAAATTTAACAATTTTAAATTATATTATTTATTTATTTTTTTGTTTAAAAATTAAAAATTAAATTTTAAACTAATAAAAAAAAATTATTTAAAGTAATAAAACTTTTATATATTTTTAATAATAATAAAAATATTAAAAAATTTAAAAAAAAACTTATAAAGCTTTTTATTTTATAATTATTAAAAAATAATAAAAAAATTTTATAAATTATATATTTTAAAATTATATATATTAATATAAAATAAAACTTTTATATATTTAATTTATATAAACTATAATTTTTTAAAAATATTATAAAGTTATAATAAATAAATATAATATTGTTGTTAAATTTGTTATTAAAATTGTTTAAAAATTTAAATATAACTTTAAAAAATTTAATATAAATTATAATAAAAGTAATAAAAAAACTAAATAAAAATTTAATAATAAAACAAATATTTAAATATAAAAAAATAAAACTAAAAATATTAATTAAATAAAATATTAAAAAAAAGTTTTAAAATTATTTTTTATATTTTATATATAAAAATTATAAATAAAATATTTAAAATAATATTTTATTATTTAAAAAAATAATATTTTGTTATATATATTATTATAATATAAAAAAGTTTAAAAAAAAATAAAATTTTAAAATTTTATATAGTTTTTTAATTTTTTTAATTTTTTTACTATTAAAAATTTATAGTTTTAAATAAAAGTTTTAATTAAAAATATTAATAAAATTAAAAATAAAAAAAAAATAACTATAGTTTAAAAAAAAAAATAATAAAATTTTTTTTAAAAAATTTATAAAAAAAATATTAAAAAAATTAAAAAATATATATAATAAATAATTTATTTATATAAAAAAAATAATTATAAAAAAAGCATTTAATTTTTTAAATTTTATAAAATTAAAAAATTAAATAATTAATTAAAAATTTAATAAATTAAAAAAGCTATAAATTAGTTATAAAAAAACTATAAAAAGTTTATATAATATATAAAAGTTTTTAAAAATTAAAATTTAAAAAAAAAACAGTTTAAAATAATTAATATTAAAGTTTTTTTAAAAGTTTTTTTTAAAAAAAACTAAACTTTAAAAAAATTTAAACTTTAAAAAAGCTTAAATTTTAAAAAAGTTTAAATTTTAAAAAAACTTTAAAAAAACTAATTAATTATAATAAATTATAATAAATTATTTTTTTAATTTATATTAATAATAATTTATTAATATTTAAATTAAATTTTTTATTAATGTTTTTTTTTTTATATAATTATTATTTTAATTTTTTTATTATATTTAAATAGTTTTAAATAAATTTTTTAATAAAGCTTTAATTTAGTTTATTTTTTATATATAATATAATTTAATTTAAAACTTATAAATATAAAAATTAAAAAGTTTTTATTAAAATAAAAAAATATTTAATTTTTTAAAAATATTTAAAAAATATAAATTTTATTTAAAATAAATAATTAATTATTTAAAATAAAATTAAAAATATTTAAAAATATTTTTATTAATTAATAAAAATATATATAAAATAAATATATATAAATAATTTAAAAAAAAATATAATTAAAGCTTTTTTAACTATTATAATTAATATAATAATTAATAAAATAAAATAAATTTTTGCTAATATTTTTAATATTATTAATAAAATTATATATTTATTAAAAAAATTAAATATAAAAGCTATAATTAAATTAAATTAATAAAAATTAATAATTTAATTATTAAATATATATTTTTAAAAAATTAAATATTATTAATAAATTAAATATAAATTAATTAATTAAAAAAATAAAAAAAAATAAAAATAATAAAACAATAAAAAAAAAAATAATTAAATTAATTAAACAATTTATTTAATAAAAATAAATTAATTAAAAATAGTTTAAAAATAATTTTTTATATAAATTTAATAATAAATTATTTTAAAAAAATTAATAAAATATAAAAATAATTTAGCTTTTTAAATTATATTTTTATAATTAATTTATTTTTATATTATTGTTTTAAAAAAATAATAAAAAAAAACATAATTTATTTAAAATTAACTATATTAAAAGCTTTAATTAAGTTTATATAATTAAAATAATTTAAAAATTTTAAAAAAACATTTATATAATTAATTACTTTTAAAAATTTGTTAATTGTTTATATTTACACTAAATTTAAGTGGGGCAAAAAGCAGAAACTGTACAGAGGTTAAGCATAACTAATGATTATACACACTGTAGCTGTTTCCTTGGCGTTACCTTTGAATTCGACCCCAACTTCTGTAACGTGACAGGCAAAGAGCTGAAGGCTGAAGGCGGCTACTGTAAGTACATAGAAACCTGGAAGGTGGAGAGTGGAGCGGCAAGGTGATCAATTTCCCCCGTTGTTTTTTTGAGCGTCCTGGCTTGGCTCTAGCTTGGTACCTACCTAGGTATCCTGTGACGAGTTTTTACCAATTTCCCAGATGACGTTGAACCCCTGCAACTGTTGCTTTTATGATTCCAAAATTCTAGCAGAAAGACTTTGGAATAAACAGAGGTAAATAAGAGAAACTGAATCATGGAGTAAGTTTGTACAGAGTAGTGATGGTAGGCAACAACAATTATTAGCTTACTCCTTACATGTAGGTACGAGTAGCAGTGCGTAGGCTAGATGGCTTAGACGAACATGGAGGCGCTGCCATGACCTCTGTAGTGTATGTAGGTACATGCACTACATAGAGCTAGCGTAGCATACATACAAGAAACTAACCTTATCAGGCAGTCAAGTCAACCTTCCTACGCCTCAATTCTCCATACTCCACAGTTTCTACGGAGTATAGCCGCTGCTGATCTCTAAAGATAGTGCAAAAATCCCATCTAGTCATACCAAATTAGCTAGATGGTAGGAAATCTTAGCATCGTGAGTCCATGATGATTGTGTAAGTAATGTCACAGTTAGGAGAAGGTACATTAAGATTCAGTTCTATTTTGTTTAAGTTACTACTTCATCCTACCTAATGTGTAGAAGTTTCCGATTCTGAGTAGACTTTCTAGCTGTACTTATAAGGTGAACCCCCTTACGCCTTCATCCTATTATTTTCAGCTATCATTACTATTGAGATTCGGTAGAACAGTTTCTAGAGTTACCGAGATACGAGCGAGGCTAGCTGGAGAAGTTTCCAGCCTGCACCTATAGTACGGTTATTTCCGTTGACAAGTCGATTAGAGAAGCTATGAAACCAGTTCCATTATCTTATTCTCCAGGTATCTCATGAAGATCGAAATGTAGATTGTGCTCGGCCCTGGGAGAATAGAATTTGGGAGTTAATAATGGTATTTCAGCTTCGAGTAGCTCTTCTATGCGTCCAGGGCATTGAGCACTGGCGAGTGGTAGTATAAAGAGCTTAGCATCATATGTGTGCCGTAGGTTTCACAAAAGTCTTAATCCGGAACTGCATCGAGAGTCGATTATTGTGCGTGCCGGGCATACTGAATCAACATGTTTCGACGCTTCGCTTCAGAACTGCTTGTCTGTGAAATCCTATATGCTTTGAGTGGGTATCAAGGTGAAAGGATCCTAATGGTCACCATCCAAGACAGCTTCTCTCTCGCCTAGGGCTTCTCTCTCGCCTAGGGCTTCGCCCTTTCGCTATGCATTCCTACGAAGTAGCCACAAGTGATAATATGAGAACTTCAAAGATAGTTCTTCTTTCGGCTCGTCCGCGTATAATTGGTAAGGGCCCACTCAACATCGCCATCCCGCAGATCCAGTAGCCCGGCCCGGATCTGAAAAGGCTTCATGGACATTCTCGGCCCAACCTCACTCAACTCGACAGAGTCATACCTGTACAAAATTAGTAAGTTAGTAATTATTAGGACGGTAGCATCTCGGCGGCAGCTTAGTATGCATATAAAAGACGACCCATAACCTGCCGCAGATGTAAGGACTCGGGGTACTTACCCAGTTTGTACAAATACATGATGGCGGACCTACTCCGAGACCAAGTTAGCAATCATTTTCGTGATAAATGTCTCAAGTGCAGCCTTGAGTATGCGGTTCCAGAAGGAAGCAAGAGCTCTGTACTTGAGTAATTGCTGCTCCGGAAATGCACCAGCTAAATAGTCAGATATGTCATACCTCTATCGTATCATCAATATTCTTAAACGTTATTACTCTTGAGCCAAGAGACTTGCTACTAGCCGTCTCACGAGGAGGAAATATGTGCTGAAGAACTTTGACAATCCGTTTACCTAACGGCGTCGAGAACCCTAAGGTTGTGGTTAGTCGAGGACTTAAACCAAGATGGCAAACGCTAACCTTCGAATATTAGGTGTCTAGAATATTGAAAGTTAGTACTCGTTCAAATTATGAGGGTATTCTAGATTTATGAGGAAACAGAACAGAACAGCAAAAGTTCCGAACATTCGTGTTCTTGTTTATGTATAAAAATTGGGCAGGGGACCCATGAGACTTACGGGTAGGACTCGCTCACTGTGCCTCGAATGGTATTCGGAATATCGTGACGCAGAACGACGTTATGCTTTGCTCAAGATTAGCCACCGCGCTTTGTTTATAGGATAGCCTCAGACGTACGAGGGAAAAAGAGACTGTCGGTCCGAACGGGAGATGCGACAACGTGAGGCCCGTGGGTTGACCTCTGTGCTCGTGCAATAACTTTTAGGAATTGTTAACGACTCTCGGCCCAGCTAGCTAAGTTGACCTATCGAGGTTTCTATTTACCAGTATGTCGCTTAATCCAGCAGATTGTGCCGACTTAACGAGGTCGGGAAGAATTGTTCCGCCACGGTTTAGCTTTAGAGTCAAGAATTAGAAATCTGAAGGGAAAATCGGTGCTTTGAGACTGCTTACGCGGATGCCAGTGGGAAGAAGCAACCTAATTTCTTTACTGAAAGCTACTCTCGAGTTAATGTTTTAAGCTCGAGTAACGACTAGAGGGCTGACGTACCCTGAAGCCTCGTTGAAGGATCCCGGGAAGTTGTGATGAGAATGCGAGGGTCTACTAGGCCAGAGAGATGTTGGTATTCATCGTCTAATTCGAGCTCTTCTTGTATGGACCGATCTTGGGCGGATTCGTCATATTGGAAGTCTTTTCGTAAGGCCTTGTCATTCGCGATGTTGGGGTCAAGTGGACGGCCACTGGCGAGGGCGGCGCGTAACTTTGATCTGCGTTCAGAAACCTCCGCATTTTGTAGGAGAATGGCTTTGCGGTAGAGGAAATCTCTCCTCGCACGGGCGTTTTTGCGGATCATGGCCGTAACCGTCGTTGAGATGTAGAACGAATCGCTGCGGCGCCGCGGCACCAATGTACGAGAAAGTCAGGGTAGGTCGCAAGAGGGATTTCTAGTAGTCGCGAGAGGATAGTCGCGACTCAATTGGGTGTTTATTTTATGGAGGCAATATTAAGTATACGGTTTTTCGTGGATGAAGATTAATATTAGCTTAGGTAGAGAGATAGGTACGGATACGCAATTGACAAACTCACTGTCGATCCCTTTTCTGGAGTTCAAGAAATTTTGGCGGGGCTTATCGACTGGAGATAAAGTAGTAAGTACCGAGCACCTGGTTAGTCTGGACCCACCTTGCCCACTATGCAATCGCTCAGCAGGCTGCGAGGTCGCTTTAGGCGCGTTTAGTGGCCACAGGTACTTGCCTAGGTACAGCATAACAGTGGGCTGCGGGTTGCGTGCCTAGCGGGCCACCATCGAAAAAGAAACATTCCCTCTAAGTTTCGGTTGAAATGCGACAAACTGCGGAATCGCAACTCTAAAAGAAACCGCCTCCTACTTGAAGGTTGTGCGATAAATCATCTCTCCCGTCCCATCTCTTCCTACCAACCTACCATTTCTGACCTAACGCCGCCGCAGAATTCTTGTTGGCACTGAAGAGCGTTTCCGTTCTTTATACCGGTTCTATTTTATCAATGATGTGACCTTTTTTCCTTTCTACTTCATCGCACTGCACGCAGATCAGATCGGATCACACTCCAACCGCCACCCGCCACTACCAACAACACCAACAACACCAAGGGAAACACCCTTGGTCATTCCTTTGGCTGTACACGGCCCCGGTACTAAATCCCGTGCATTTGACAAGGCATTATAATAGAAATACTGACGTGCAAAGGACTCTCTCCTCTGTGAACAACCCCGCCTGGGAGAGACTGACTACCGCGGTGTTCTGCTGAATACGCTTCCTTGCCCGAAATTGACGATTGCAACTGCCGAGCGGCGCTGTTAGCGAGATGGACGCATTCACCCACCTCGGCAACCACCTTGTCTCTAATTCTGCCACCACTATTAATGCCGGCGAAGATGACTTATCGACCCTCGACCCCGATGAGAGCCTACTCTTTGGCAAATACAATGGTCGAGGTGGCCTCGGTGGTACAAGGCGCCAGACCGACGATGACGATAACGAGACCGAAGCCTTCGACGACGATGACAACGAGAGCATGGCCAGCGTCCCTGTCGACGCCTTAAAAGGCCTCGTCATCCAAACCCCCGAAGAGGATAAAGCACTTCCTCCCCATGCCTGCGCCTACTGTGGCATCCACTCTCCAAGCTCAGTTGTCAAGTGTCTTGCCTGCAACAAGTGGTTCTGTAGTGCTCGAGGCAATGCGAGCTCCTCGCACATCGTCAACCACCTCGTCCGAGCCCGCCACAAGGAAGTCCAGCTTCACCCTCAATCCGCACTCGGTGATACCACTCTCGAGTGCTACAATTGTGGCACTAAGAATGTCTTCTTGCTTGGATTCATCCCTGCAAAGTCTGACACTGTTGTTGTCCTCCTATGCCGTCAGCCATGTGCTGCGACTCCCTCCTCCAAGGATATGAGCTGGGATATCTCTAGATGGCAGCCTCTTATTGAGGACCGGGCCTTCCTGAGCTGGCTCGTCTCTGCGCCCACCGACGCCGAGCAGCTCCGTGCTAGACACCTTACGCCTCCACAGATTGCTAAGCTGGAAGAGATGTGGAAGGACGACGCCAACGCCACTGTTGCGGACTTGGAGAAAGCCGCTAGCATCGACGATGACCCTCTCCCCGTCCTCCTGAAATACGAAGATCCCTACCAGTACCAGAATATCTTTGGCCCACTGGTCAAGATGGAGTCTGACTACGACAAGAAGCTCAAAGAGGCGCAGTCCGAGGATGGCTTAATTGTTAAATGGGATGTAGGTCTCAATAATAAGCACGTGGCTAGCTTTACTTTCCCCAAGCTGGAGTCTGGCGACGTGAAATTGGCTGTTGGCGACGAAATGCGGCTCAAGTACAAGGGAGAACTGCGTCCACCCTGGGAGGGCGTTGGATATGTCATCAAAATCCCAAATAACCAATCTGACGAGGTGACCCTAGAACTGCGGAAAACTGGCAACGATAAATCCGTCCCGACTGAATGCACCCATAACTTTTCAGCCGATTACGTCTGGAAGGCCACCTCCTACGATCGCATGCAAGTCGCCATGAGGAACTTCGCGGTAGACGAGTTAAGCGTTTCTGGTTACATTTTTCACAAGCTCCTTGGCCACGAGGTTGCCGCTGGACCCATGAAAACCACACTACCTAAGAAGTTCAGTGCCCCAGGTCTTCCAGAATTAAACGGCAGCCAGATTAGTGCCATCAAGGCCGTTCTCAGTACGCCTCTAAGTCTTATTCAGGGTCCTCCAGGAACGGGCAAGACTGTAACCTCCGCCACCATTATCTATCACCTTTCTAAGCAAGACAACGGGCAGGTTCTGGTTTGCGCTCCTTCGAACGTTGCGGTGGATCAGCTTTGTGAACGTATTAATCTCACGGGTCTTAAAGTTGTTCGACTGACTGCCAAGTCTCGTGAGGACGTAGAATCGTCAGTCAGCTTTCTAGCTCTTCATGAACAAGTCCGTATGCTCGACAGCAACCCAGAGCTGATGAAGCTATCCCAACTAAAAGGAGAATACGGAGAACTATCCAGCCAAGATGAGAAGAAATTCAAGCAGCTGACTCGAGCTGCCGAACGCGATATACTCGGCAATGCTGACGTCGTATGCTGTACCTGCGTTGGTGCAGGAGACCCGCGTCTGGCAAAAATGAAGTTTCGTAATGTACTCATTGATGAATCTACTCAGTCTGCCGAACCGGAGTGCATGATTCCTCTCGTTCTCGGATGCAAACAGGTGGTTCTCGTCGGAGATCATAAGCAATTAGGGCCCGTTATCATGAACAAGAAGGCCGCCAAAGCTGGGCTGAATCAGTCGCTCTTTGAGCGTTTGGTACGACTAGGTTTTACTCCTATTCGACTCAATATTCAGTACCGTATGCATCCTTGTCTTTCAGAGTTCCCGTCAAATATGTTCTACGAGGGAACTTTGCAGAACGGCGTCTCAGCTCCTAGTCGAATTCGCAAAGACGTCGATTTCCCCTGGCCTGTTGCCGAGATGCCTATGATGTTTTGGTCTAACTTAGGCAACGAAGAGATTTCAGCCTCGGGCACGTCTTATCTCAATCGGACTGAAGCATCCAATGTAGAAAAGATTGTGACCCGCTTTTTCAAGGCTGGGGTACGTCCTAGTGATATCGGTGTTATCACGCCGTATGAGGGTCAGCGAAGTTATATCGTAACGACCATGCAAAACACAGGCACTTTCAAGAAGGAATCCTACAAGGAGGTAGAGGTTGCGTCAGTCGATGCTTTCCAAGGTCGTGAAAAAGACTTTATTGTCTTGTCTTGCGTTCGGTCCAACGACAACCAAGGCATTGGTTTCCTATCGGATCCTCGACGGTTAAATGTCGCCCTCACTCGTGCTAAATTTGGTGTTGTCATTATTGGTAACCCAAAGGTTCTATCTAAGCATGATCTTTGGCACCATCTCCTAATTCATTTCAAAGAACGCAAATGCCTTGTTGAGGGACCGTTGACTAATCTCCAGACCTCTCTCCTCCAATTCAGTCGCCCTAAAAATACCTTTCGTCAGCGTGCTCAGCAGTCCTCATATGCATCCAGCAGCTACTCGAACGGCCGTGCCGGCAGCAGTTATAATAATGCGCACCATGGGCAGCACCGACATCACGACTTAGAATCTAGTTCGATAGTTTCTTATATCCCTGATGATGTTTCTAGCATCCATAGTTCTGCTCTTGGCGGTGCTGGCTTAGGCAACGCAGCTTTCCCAGCCATGTTCTCTAATTTCAACCCCGAGCAATGGCCTGGCCTTCCCGGCTTCAATGCCACATCCAACGGTCGGATTGGTAATAAGGGTCGTGGTCGTGGCACCGAAAGCATTGCTGGTGAGAGTGTCGCTACCTCGGAGTATACCGACACTACTGCTAGTGTCATCGGCGGTAAGGGCATCGGGCAAGGTGGTGCCAGCCTAGGAGCCGGATTAGATGCTCTTCGTGCGCGACCAACCTCCTATACTCACAGCGACCGTCTTCGACAGCATGTTGCTGACAACTCTGGGTATCCTGGCTATACAAATGGCTTCCGCCGGCGTGTTGACGACGACGAAAAGTCTGTTAGCACAGCTTTTGCAAGTCAAATTGGCAGTGGATTTGATTGATTTTCCCGTATTTTGACACCGAGGATGCGTTAAGGTTATCATATAACAACTCACATGAATGGTCAATTCGCATTACGAAAGTGACATCTAACTAAGCAGTTGCGCAAACCGAAGACAAGCGTCGGAAAGTGGACTGTCCCTAGTTTTGCACGCCTTGCGAGGCAGTTTGCCGTTGGCTCAGATCCCCAGAGGTTGCTGAAGAAACCAACGAAACAGGTGATACCCGGAACCATTATTCCGAATCATCAGCAATCCGGCGAGATCACCCATCGTGGCCCGTACTCCCGGTTGTCATGGCGGCTTTTGGTGGGGAGTGTTCATAATTATGCAATCGCCAAGCTAGCAAAACGAAGAGGAAAGGTGAACAATAGGCAGAGAAGCTTTTCTGTTTCGTTCACGGCGGCGTGTGTCGAGACACCCGATGTAATGATAAGTAAGCGGCCACCGATTGATCGACCGCTTCCTTTCCTCCCTTTTGGGCGCCACGCTATGGAAATATAGCTTTTTATCATTCTACTAGCCGAGGCGGATATACCCAACGCTCGTTCGCCCGCGAGCGCTAGGAGACGGAGCGAACTCGTTCGCAGATACGCTCAGTCAGCTAAGACCAATTATTGCTGGCGCGGTTGTGATGCGCACACAGCCTCGCTCGCTTCGAGGCAACATTGCAGTTTGCAATTTTACATTTTACATTCGCCAAACCCAACCCAACCCAACTCACTTACTGCGTTAAGTACCACTTGCTGGTACTGAGGTAGTAGACATGTCACTCGTTTACATAGATAAGCAATAATAAAACCACACGCTCCTTTAGCCCTACGCATTTGCCTAGTATATCTGTGATCTTATTTTTACTAGTTTCTTTTCAAGGTGATTGCTACGCCGGCATAACTCGACTTCTCGTGCGCTATATTGCACTTTCACGAGGCCCTCGCCTTCGCATAACCTCTGCCTTAGTCCATAGGTATTACACCCATAGTTAATGCTTAATAGGAGACTCGGAACTACAGGATCGAAGACTCCGAAATAGGGCCCTATTGTAGGCAACATAATCCTCCTGTCCAAACCAATACCCTAGAGCAAGGTGCCTAGAGCTAACATCCACTTCCCATATTTTCACCCACGTAAACTGGTCTCGACGTTGTCTCAAGATTCTATTAACCCGCTTAGCTCCGTCCCTCATTAGTCCACGGGTTGATAAGTTCCCGCCGTACGGCACCACGGAATACTTCCTCTCCGCCTCGGGCCGGGCAGCGGAGACGCATCTACATCTACTCTACGCAGAATATGCAGGACGTGACGTCACTCAGAACTCTCTCCCTCCGCGAACAACTTATACGGTATATGGAAAACACCACATGCTCTGGCAGGAAAATGGGCGCCAACAACAAAAGTTCTGTTTCTGCCTGGCGGCGTGTAGAAATATCTATTAGGTATATCTGCGTACCCGTCTGCCGATTAATAATTATTAGTACATGATCCTCCACAAGCCCATTCTATTCCGGGAGCTCCCTATTTTACAGCCGTTTGCAACGGGTTACCTGCCGATCCGCGGCATCGCGTAGCGCCCCACGGCCTTCGCGAGCAGCTTGTCGAACAGCGGCGTGCCGAGGCCGGTGACGGGATCCTATGAGCAAGCGAGTTAGCACGCAAAACCATGATATCAAAGCCTCATCCCTCCTCCCTTTCCCCCGCGAAGGGGATAATACAGGAGGATAGGGGCAGCGAGAAAAAGCGAAGAGAGAAACCACATACCCATCCCTTCGTAGCATTCCACCCCGCGCCCGCCACAAACGGCGCCGGCAGCCCCGAGTAGATATCCCGCCCCGTGCACCCCTTACTCCCCCCGTCAACAATATCCGTCAGCGTCTCCGCCCCAAACAGATACAGCCACGGGTTCAAGAACCCCAGCGGCGGCAGCCCCTTGCTCAGGCGCGCGTTATTCAGCAGCGCCACCACGGCCGCGAACGTCGGCACGCTCGCCGACGTGCCGGCCACCGAGATGGCCGCGCCCTGCGACACGACGACGAAGCCGCGCCCCTGGGCCGCGACGTCCGGGAAGCCCCTGCCTGAGGGGTTGTACAGGCCCGCGAAGGTGGAGCCGATGGAGCGCAGGTAGGTGGACACGGCGGTTTCTTGGTACAGGGGGCGCGCGAAGATGTCGGAGAAGCCGCCGGAGCTGAAGGATACGGCGCGCTCGGGCGCGACCCCGACGGTGCCGCCGACGGAGGTCAGGTAGGGGCAGGCGGCGGGGAAGATGGGGAGGAGGCGCGTTGTGTTCTTGCCGTCGTTTGTTTGGCAGGCGCTGCCTGGGCCGGTGCTGGTGCGTATGAGTTAAGGAGTTCTTTGGATGGGTGGGTGCGCGGATCTATCTGGGACGGATCTTGGCTGGTTTGGGGGTGATAGGGGGGATAGACTCACTCTCCGGAACTGAACAGGACTGAGACGCCGCGGGCGCCGAGCTGCCCGAATAAGGTGCAGACCTTCTTGACGTATTCCTTGGGGACGGATTGCTCGTCCTCTCCGTACGAGGTCGTGATGGTGTGCGGGAGCTTGCTGTTGGGTTGGCGGAGTAGGTAGGTTAAGAGCTCGAGGTAGGGCTCGTTGGATGACTTGTTTGCTTGGTTAGTCCCTGTTGGTGACACGTTCTCATCGCTCAGTTACATACATCGTTCGCGTCTGGCTGGCTGGTTATGCAAGTTAGTTTGCGTATGTGGATTTGTGGGAACTCTGGAGACTTACTCAAGATCAGGGACTAGATCACCGCGGCCACCGGTCTACACACAGGTTGTTAGCAGAGTACTCGCTATGCACTACAGTTCATCACACTTCCATGCGCAGGACAAGCGGTGCAGATGGTAATTACTTACTGAGTAATAGGTAATCTTTTGACCGAACCCGATAGAAGCGGCATATTGCATATCCAGATTCGCTTCAACATCGTCGTCGACCGTGTCGCTTTGGTTGTTTAGACCCCCATTGACCGAAACGGTAGTGAAGTTCTGCGAAACGGCATATGGCGCCCACGTCTCAAGGAACGAAGCTACGAAGACGTGGTTAGAAATTCGCACTCATCGAACATACATAAGTCAGAAAACACCACTTACCGAGGGCATCATGCTTGGCGTATTCCTATAACATAGCATGCACAGTCAGGTTTTACTGCAAGTGAACAAAGCAAGACAAGAGCACGGGCACATACCTCCAAGAAGCCATTGACGGCGAAGAAGCCCGGCGCGTCGGGGTTGGCCTGCGTCTCGCCGACCTTGTACAGCGCGCGCAGACACTCGGGCGTGATGGTGGTGTTGCAGGCCGTCACGTTCAGCTGCTGCGTCGGGATCTTGGCCGCCTCCTGCGCGAAGCCCGCGACCTCGCCCTGCTCGAAGACGTGGTCGATCTGTATGCTCTGGGGCCGGACCTGGCCAAAGCGGGTCGTGGGCTGGATCATGGTGATGTGAGACTTGACCTCCTCGGGGACCGAGTAGCTGCGTGTTTGTGTCCACCCGTCAGTTCCACAGCCAAGAGTGTACTATCACAAGCACCCGAAGACCTACCTCAGAGTTCGGATGCTCTCCTTCGCGGAACCGACATGGCTGTACACGCCAAATTCGGCGTCGAGCAGGTCGGAGGCTTTGGACACGGTGGCCTTGAAGTTGACCCATTCGCCATCCTCCTCAATATCCGCCTCGTCGACGCCGGCCTCGCGCAGCCAATTCAGCACGGCGGCGGTAGATTCGTCGTTAGGCTTCACCAGGTCCCGCACCTCTTCGCGGGACAGGTGCCGGCCGTAGAGGGCGTGCTGCGGCGTCGAGATGGTGTACAGCGTCTTCTCGAACTCGGCGAGGTTGGGCTGCTCGAGGGCGACGCGGAGCTTGATCAGCTGGTCGCTCGTGGCGTGCCGCAGCTTCGTCCAGCCCGTCGGGACCCCGGGGAGAGACTCGACTAAGACATTCTTCCCCTCGGCAGCGGACTGCAGGAGCGCGATGGCCGCGCAGAGCAAGGTTTGCGTCTTCATTTTTTTAAACCGAAACAAAAAAATGAATTACCGGAGTCACAACTGGTCCGAGGTAAAAGGAGGGGGTGAGGAAGAGTAGGTACAATAGGGTTGTGCCAAACCTAATAAGGGATGCGCAGGTATTATACCCGCCGATCTACGGACGTACATGAACTCAAATGATACACGCATCACTACCTAGGTAGCTAGCTATACCTATCTAGAAGGTAATAAGATACCGGGTAGGTATGCGGCCATCGGTACCACCAGACCGGGGGTGAGCTCTCAGTTGCAATTCCGTCTTTTGCCATCTCAACCTCTGGGGCCATGCCGTATCTGTCGTTATAGATAGCGAGACACAAAGAGGCTGTGCTTGTAATCGGAGCCAGACTTATTACCTACCTAGTAGACATGGATACAATTGTTATTTTTGAGCTGTAGGGAAGTCATAGATAGCTTTTAGTTCTGTTCGGGGAGATTCGCGCTATCGACGAGGAAAGACGCGATAGACCAGGTCAGTCAAATTATCCCTGCCATTGCGAGCGAATAAAGAGCCAAGCCTTTTCCAGAAAAGGAAGTTCGAGGTCGATCAGGCCAAAAGAAAACATCCTCGCATGAGATCCTTTCCAGGTTAGCAGCTTTCCCCTAAATAACTGTTGTGGACTGAGAGCATGTGAGTGGCCAGGAGGTAGCTATTATCTAGGTATACGCTATGTAGGTATCCAGGTATGATGCCGATCTATTCTCGGTAATCTACAGTACTGCTGCGTTACTCTACCTTGTCCTCCCCTAACAGCAAGTCCCCATCGAGCCGAAATTCCCTCACGAGATCTTTTCGACGATAGAATAAACGATGATATCTTGCATCAACAATTGCAGGCATGAATTGTGGCGTATCATGGTGCAGGCCGTTATGCTGTCTTTGTTCAGCTCCCCGGCTCCCAAGCTTCTAGTACCTGACAAGCCGCTTGGCATAGAAGCTCGTCGCGCTTCTCCCGCGTCTTCTCAACGCTTATTCCGTTGACTACCTACCTTGTTCAGCCTAGCAAGGCAATCATGCTGTGAGCAGGCGTAGGTGTAGTGCGGGATGGGCAATCGCGCTCGTATTATGCTAGTAGCCGTAGGCAACATGGAGGCATCTTCAATTCAACGTATTTCATGCTGCCTCGGCTTGTTCCACAGGCCCTTGCCCTTTATAGGCTGGTGGATACAATTGAGTATTTAACTAAGAGGTTCTGTTGTAGGTGCTAACAATAAGCTAATTCCCTTCGCAATAAAACCAATATCTATCATAGCCATCCGTCCTGCCGAGTCTCTATAATTATGACGCCTTGACATGCGAGTGATCGCGTGCGCCGAACCCGATGTTCATAAGTTGAAAAAGTCACACTAGGACGATAAAGTTTCCTTCCTACACTTAAGGGAAAGTATTAGTCTAAGTTAGCCCAGAAGTGTGGATAAAGCAATTTCCATAAGGCATAGACTAAACATAGGATAACTTCTCTAAGCATTGTAGCACGAGATATATCTCGTGTTACAGTATGCACTTTAAATAGTGGATGAGCAAGAATACGATGTTTGCTGACTTCCATAGCACAATGACTCCGCTCTGACAGTCCTTAAACAATATTAGGTAGTCCGAGAAGCAAATTTTATACCGGTAGTGGAACTGTCAGTGAAGAAGCTTTAAACGGCGAGGTCTGGATAAACATGTGATCTTTAGGCGCGAGCCGCGGGCAGGCATACAGGGGGAAGGGCCCGAGTTATACAGAAGCTGAGTTTAATAATAGCAACGGGCCTAAGAACTCATGCAAGAACCAACCTACTGCCTCCTCCCACTGCAGTGTCTCGGCAGCCCCAAACCTAGGGATATACAAGGAACCACTAGTAGTCCCAGCACCCGATACGACGCAAGAAGCGCGTATACTATGACATCTAGGATTCCCTGCATCTAAGCAACTAGTTTATCATTCACTCAATCAACGTACAGCATTCTGTAAATTACAAAACGAAGCTCCTAGGTTAATTTACGCCGGGTCGTAAATACCTACTGATTTCTAGCTTCGAGGCGTACTAGGAATATACCACGTACTATAAGCAGTTTATACAATATACACTGTTAATACTGTAGGTGTATTAACGGTGTCGTTTTTCCTCCGTCAAATAATAGTTATCACGCAGTTCGACTTAGTAAGACATACTTATCTAGCAGTAATGTAGGACCTATAGGGTAAATAGGCCAGACAGCCGACGTGTTATAATCTACGTCCTATCCTCTTATCATATATATCAAGAAGCACTACCATCCAGCCATAACCCAGCCGAGTTTTGCCAGAATGCCGTGTTTCAACCCGTTGCCTTGACCAATGCCAAGAGTGACGAAAAGTAGTATTCTAAAATGGGTTTATTTCATTTAACTCCCACACCAGCAAGCTGCTGTGAAGGTTTGTGGTATCATAGTGTATTTAAGACGGTAACACGTAGCCAGCCTCATCACCCGTAACTATACGGTTTACGACATAGCGTCGGTTTCTAACCAAGTTTAACATAGTTTCCTACCCATCACAATTCGTTAGGATGCCATCATTCATCTAGGCGTTGAAGGCACGGATCACTCACCTGGGAATTGTCCCTGTCGATCGTGTATTTTCCCTATCCACCACTCATTCTCGTTCTGTGTCCTGGTCACGATCTCTATAACGTCACCGGCCCTAAAACTTAAATCGCCCTCTGCTTGTGCAGAGTAGTCGTACAGCGCCGTCACCGTCTCGACCGCAGGTGCCGCAGCTAACCGGCTGGGTTTCGGCTTCGGCGGAGGGGGCTTGGGCTTCCCTGCTGCCGCCGCTGCTAGGGCGGAGCCGGGGTTGCCTAGCTGTGGGAGTAGCGATGGTTTTGCTGGTAGCTCGGCGGCCGAGTAGGGCGGTGGCGGATTCTCGACGGCCGCGGCCGGCGCTTGCTGGCCATACTTGAACGAAACGGCCGGGTTTGGTGACGCCGGCGGTGATGATGTTGAGGGCCCTTGAGTGAGCAGCCCGGCTGGTTGGCTGCCGGCTTCTAGGGCGCCTGGCTTGGGCCCGTATTTGGGCGGTCGCTGGCGACCGCTCGTCTTGAAGCGCACGATGGCCAGTTTCTCGGCCTGTTCTTGTACGTCACCTCGCTTTTGTTCAAAGGCTTCCTCGATATCTAGGTTGAGATTGAAGTACCCGATGTCGCACTGCTGCATCTTCTCGTGCAGGGTGTAGAAGATATTTAGCTGCATATAGTAGAAAGACTGGAAGAGGGGCTGGATGAACTGGCGCTCGAGGGAGAAGAGTTTCGGCAGCTCCTCTTTCAGCAGGTCGTTGAAGTAGTTGAACTCCTGTGTCGACTGCTCCAAGTCACTCTCGGCCTTCCAAGTGGCTTTCTCGTCCTTGGCCGACTTTTCTTTCTTCTCTTGCAATTTCTTCAGTACGGCGCGGTGGCGGTCGTAGTCGAGTTGCTTGTGATCGCGCTTTACGGCGGTTTTCCGGATCACCTTGAGCACATCAAGTAGCTCGTCTGACGGGCGAATAATACGCGTCTCAATCATCTCGAGCTCTGGGGCGATTGTGTCCTGCAGGTCCTTGACAACTAGCTCATATTCCTCACAGGCGCGGATGCCCTCGGGGTTGCCGTGGACGACGAGCGAGTCTGGATCGGACACGCGGCCGGAGATAGGCTTGTAGATCTCGGTCATGGCCTTGCTGAATTCGATCTGGTGGTTAAGCATGCCGTTAATGGCGTCAAAGTATTTCCTGCTCGCATCGTGGAGGCGCTTCGTCTCCGACTCCAGCTCCTCAAAACGGCGTTCTGAATCGATAAAGACGGCATCTTTGGTATGCTCGCCGATATTGAACTTAGCCTTGAGCTGTTGCGGTGCCTGTTCGTGAACGCGCGTGTCAGTCCCGCCCAATTCGGCGCAAACAGCCAAGGCACGAGGGCACGAGGGCACGCGGGCAGGGATGAAGGGCGGGATCGGGATTGGGACGACTTACGCGAACCACGCTCTTCTGAAAGCCTCGAAAGCTCATGTCTCGCGAGGCCGATACTACCAGTCTAGTACCCTACTATCTACCTAAACGAGCAATGTGTGTGTATGTATGTATACGTAGGCTGAGGGCGATTGTCGCAGCGGATGATCGATTGAGACACGAGCGACGATGATGGCGGGGTTTTGTCGAGGGCGGGTCTCAGTCCGGGTCCGTCGTGTCTTGGTAGAGGATCAATGGCCCCGTTCTATCCGTCTATACGCGGTATGATGTGAGGAATAGTCGCAGAACTATGCGTAGTAGCGTCGTCACAGTGTGTGGTAGTATGGTTCGTGCTGATGTTCTTACGCAAGGGAATATAATGCGATGCGATGCGATGCGGTACAATATGTTGGCTTGGTCGATATTCAAGAATGCTCAAGCTAAGTAGGTGTGTTGAGTGGGCGATAGATAGGGCGGTAGGTATAGTGTGCTGCGTAGGTATTCTGTAGCAGTAGATTTGTATTGGTATTGGATGTGATGTGTTTCTGTAGGCGGACAAAGGAAAGGAGAAAGTGTGACAAGAAGCCGGTAGATGGATAGTCGATAGGTATCTAGCTAGTTATTTTAGGCCCAAGTGCTGTATGTATGGTATGGGTATGCGTATCTGTATTGAATCCTTTTCTGGTTACCTAGAGTGTAGACTAATCGTCCAGGAGGTTCTCGTGGCAGTGCTCAATAGATACTAAGGTCCGTCGTCATTCCGGCTCTTGGCAGTTGTGCTAGGTACTTGCAGCTAAATTGGCGAGGTGCAGTGCAGTATAGTCATGTATTCTGTATGGGTCACGCTTTAAAAAACCTGGTGTTTCCTATTCGCGGCAGCTGCAATTAAGGCATGCAGTACAGATTGTTACAGCAGAGCAAACTACTGGTTGTTACGGTCTGACTTTCTGTTTGACATCCCTTTATTCACTTGGTGATAGTTACTTGCTGAATACCCATGCTCAGGTGATGCTCAGATGCTACAGGTACCTACAATACCTGCCGGCAGTGCCCGGCTAGGTCGGAGATCCATATGCAACGTCATTCTTAGCCCCTCTCGCCCATTCCAAATTATGACGGCATGAATTTTATTTTTGGGTAAGCTTGTTCGAACGGGTTGCCACTGCCAAGTGATACAAGCGGCTGGCATCTGGCAGAGAGCTGGCAGTGTTTCTGCCATAGGAGAATAAGGTAGTCTTGGCATACTCGGAGCTTATTAACTATAAGCCGTTATGCACATGAGCTTTAAGCTACTTTAGGCGATGAGGTGCGGGAGCTTCCCAGCCCGCCATACATACAGATAGCCGATAACACCGAGCCCGCCGACCTTCGGTTTTAGTTTGGAGCTTTAAGATATTTTAGTTAGATAATTTCACTCACCTTTCTCGCCCTTGTTCTCTTCCCCTCGATATTCCCGCCACCTCCAACCTCTTCACCCTGCGCTTTCACTATCATGGCCAATGTAGCAACTACGGCCTTGAGGCGGGCATCGCGCCTCGGTATCAACCAATCCTTCACGACCGCACCTTTACGACAGTCCCAATATTTGCCCAGGTTAATTGCTTCTACTTTATCGAGGACGTCGCGCAGGGGCTACGTGTCCGAGACCAAGAGGGACAATGCCCAAGTCAATATCGAAACCGCCATTAGGCTGGATAAGAGTGACTTCATAAATGACAAGGGCGAGCTAGTAATGCCAGGCTCGGCCAGCGCACTCAATGTCGCTGGTAGTCCTGTTGCCGCAGTCCTGAAAGACGCCAAACTGATGGACGAGGGACAGCGACCCATCTATCTCGACATGCAGGCCACCACACCCGTCGATCCCAGAGTCTTGGATGCCATGCTGCCTTTCTTCGTTGGCGTGTATGGCAACCCGCATTCGCGAACACATGCATACGGATGGGAAAGTGAGAAGGCCGTCGAAGATGCCCGCAAGCATGTGGCCGACTTGATTGGCGCCGACCCAAAAGAAATCATATTTACAAGTGGTGCTACAGAAAGTAATAACATGAGCATTAAGGGCGTCGCTAGATTCTTTGGTCGCTCAGGCAAGAAGAAACATATTATTACGAGCCAGACGGAGCACAAGTGTGTCCTCGATAGTTGCCGGCATCTAAAAGAGGAGGGCTTCGAAACCACTTATTTGCCTGTTAAGAGTACCGGGTTGATAGATATGCAGCAACTCGAGGCCGCTATCCGACCGGATACAGCGCTTGTTAGTATCATGGCAGTGAACAACGAGATTGGCGTCATCCAGCCGATAGAAGAAATCGGTAAGTTGTGCCGACAGAAGGGCGTCTTTTTCCACACCGATGCTGCTCAGGCAGTAGGAAAAATTCCCCTCGACGTCAACGCTATGAATATCGACTTGATGTCAATTTCATCACACAAAATTTATGGCCCGATGGGAATAGGTGCTTGCTACATCCGGAGACGGCCTCGTGTTAGGATAGATCCTATCATCAGTGGAGGTGGCCAAGAGCGTGGCTTGCGAAGCGGTACCATCGCTCCGCCTCTTGTCGTCGGATTTGGCGAAGCCTGCCGAATCGCCAAAGAGCAAATGCCAGTAAGTCTACTTTTCCTCCTTTCTTTATTCTTCTTATGCCTAGTATTTTGGGTTTTCCATGATGAACCGCTTAAACATGCATGGCTTGCTGAATTCCTTGACCGGAGTTACTTTGTTGAGACACAGCACACGCGTCTGATTTATTACCTAATTCTTCTTTCTATGCTTGAAAACCTACAATGACCTAGACTGATGAAGTATAGTATGACTCGAAGTACATAAAATCGCTCTCTGACCGACTACTCAAAGGTCTGTTGGGTATGGAGCACACATCCCAAAACGGCGATCCTAACCACTTTTACCCTGGTTGCGTCAACGTTTCATTCGCGTACGTCGAGGGTGAATCACTTCTGATGGCATTGAAAGATATTGCGTTATCATCAGGTAGTGCATGCACTTCAGCGTCGTTAGAACCAAGCTATGTGTTGCGAGCGCTAGGCAACAGCGACGAAAGTGCCCACAGCAGTATCCGGTTTGGTATCGGCCGGTTTACGTCGGAGCAAGAGATAGACTATGTTATTAAGGCCGTGCAGCAGCGCGTCACCTTTTTAAGAGAACTGAGCCCTCTCTGGGAGCTCGTCCAAGACGGTATTGACTTGAACACGATCGAATGGAGTCAACACCATTAAACCTATATTGTTGCTCGTTTTCTTTTTCTGGTGATTCAAACGCCAATCATGTAAAAACTTCATGGAACTTGGCGACAAGGAGTTTGGGTGGTGCACAATCGCTTAAAGTGGGAATGGGAGCGAATCTATACACATAGGCGACTCCTTCGATATCCTGTTCGCCGTCTTCATTCATCCATAGGTTGCTTGCGGGGGGTGACCCGGATATCGTTCACTACAATCTGAACGAGGCATTGGATGGCATTGGTAAATGACATATCGATGCTGGTGTACTATGAGCTGTCAATGAATGAGAGCATGGCGGATACTTGAAGCAACCATACTCATTAGTGTTCATTCATATAAATACAGTGAAGCTTTGCGAAAACTACGCAAAGTATATTCTCTACCTCGCAAAACTGCAAACGCACCACAACATCAATCGTGTGAATATCTCGACTACCCCAGTCCCTGAGATCCTATCAGACAGCTGGGTGGACATTGACTTTGTGCAAGAGAATGATAGCTGACACACTAGCATGGACTCACTTGTTTTTTTTATAGTTTCTTTTGTATGTTTATAAGTTTTACCTCGGAAGATTCTTCTAACCACAGAATCCATCGTGAGGGGTAATCCTTATACGCTATCCGTCATAACCCCCAACAATCTCAGAATCATGAGAATAGATGCGCATATTAGTCAACATAGTCCCGTGTTGAAAACGAAGTCAACTTTAATGTAGTATTTCCCGGAATTCGTTCGGGGACTATAACGGGACTGTGGGTGATTGTCGGGGGTGATGACATATGGCTTCAGAATTATGTGCAATTGTGCCTCACCTAGCGAAAACCAAGGAAATGGGGCCTTTCATGCCCATGCACCTGCATACCTACATACAGCTAATACCCGAGAATACACTTTAGGGCTACATAACGGTATGCAATGGAGTGCAGGTGGCTCAAGGCGAGGACGCGGCGTGGGGAAAAGGCTGTGTCATCGATGAGATCAGGACCCAAAATTCAAGTCTATGACATCATAGGTATTAGGTAGCTTTGGTAGCCTCCGGCAAACTGTTTGTCTTGCACGGCCGCCTCTATCGTCACTTCCATCGAGTGGATTCTTTGACCAACTACCAAGTTCAGATTCCTTCTGGCAGAATCGTAGCTACACACCTGACCGTCTTCGAGAGGATCTATATAAGTTCCCTGTCCTGCTTCCATCAACTCTTTCCTTCTCCAATACAAGATCATCATCAACAACAACAACAACCAACAACAATCTCACCTACCTGAAATACAAACCTACAACACTACCTTACAATCAACAACCAATCAATCATTCATCATGTCTAACAACGATAACACCTCCACTCTCAAGTCGACCATCGACGCCGTCACTGGCGCTGCTCAAAACGCCCTTGGTAGCATCACTGGCAGCACCGCCGATCAGGTATGCAGCTGGCCGCTCTTCGTAGCCCATCAAACTTAACTAATCACGCTCTTCACTCCAGACAAAGGGCGAGGCAAAGCAGAACAAGGCCGACGCTGAGTACGACGCATCACACGCCACCGCCAAGATCCCCGGCTTCACGGCCTCGGCGTCCGGCGTCACCAAGGACGACCCCAACCGCACCGCCGGCTCGTACAACCAGACCGTAGGCTCGGCCAAGGAAACCTTGGGCGGTCTAATTGGCTCTGAGGTGAGTTTCGAGATCCTCCTACCTACTCAACATAGCGCGAATCTAATGAATGTTGTCTTTAGTCCATAAAAGCAGCAGGTCGCAACCAAAACCGAGAAGGCCAGGACCAGGAGGCTAAGGGTCAAGTCAACGACTACGTCTCTGGTGTCGGCGACCGAGTAACTGGTACCTTTGGCGCCGCCGTTGCTGGTATTACCGGCAACCAGAAGGCCCAGGCAGATTACCAGCAGCAGCACGATACTGGCAAGACGCAGCAGCGCGGGGCTGAGGTTGACATTAAGAAGAAGGCGGATGCCGAGTACGATGCCTCTCACCGACCTGTCTAGATCGGCTTCTCGTGAATTACTGGAGATGGCTTGCGATGGAAGAGCTGAGATTATTATGATACCCCTGAGGAAATGAGGAATGGTGATGGACGAGCCTGGAAGATGTTTAAATGAGGCTGCTGTCACATGCCAAACTGTATGAATAGCTGGAATAAAAAAAACACTATCTCACCCACAATTATCAGTAAAATCATGTGTGCCTAAATAAATGATATGTGTACTCCTCTGACTACACTCGTCCAGACCTTTTTGACACCGGTCTTACTTGTGTCAATAGGCGCTGTTAGCCTAGACGGGTAATCGTAGGATACTTACAGATGAATTCTATAGAGTGATAAGCTGAGTTTGCAATTATTCAAATTTGCATATTTGGCGCGTGTAACCATCAGGCCAGCCACACGGGATAGAGCCTCTTTCGTATAGTCAGTTACCCCTATTACGCCGCGAGAAAACGCAGCTACAGGCACGGCGTTCTCGACCGTCAGCTAGAACGCTAAAAGATCGATCGATCGAACACTCTAGCCCCGTACATAGAGAGAAGTACCGAGTCCTACCATACCCACACACCGGTCGGTCGCAACCCGCGAATGTAATCAGCTCTACGAAATTTTTCGAGATGACGTTACATGAGGCTGTTGTCCACAACGGCCATGTCCGGGCGCCGAGGGACTGACTGACTGCCTGATTCGCTCGCACGAGCCTCGCCAGAACCTTCTCCTCTCCGAAGCCTACTAACCAGGCGCAAAACCCGCGGGCCAGGCATACATGCGCGCGGCGAGATCGTGTCTCGTGAGGGAAAAAGGGCTCGGCTCTTGGGAATGCGGTGCTGGGCTCGGCGTGTAAGAGGGTGAGTCAACGCTAGACTCGGGGAAGTGGGATGAGAAGACGAAAGACAAGTACAAGAACGGGGTCGTCGTCTGTATCTGCAGTTATGGAGAGGGAAAAATTCTGATAGGAGGGGGAGATATGCAGGACTTTAGACTGTACCATGTGGTATATTCCTGGTTCAAGTTGCACCGCTTAACCTCGCCTGACACCCCAATGTTATCGAATACAGAATACTTACATACGCTACCTACGCTACGCTACCTACCCCACTCCCCTGTCGGTTGGTTTTTTCAGCGGGGACGCCCTATAGCGTCTGCCGCCATCCGCAGTGGAACTCGGTGGAGAAGTCGCTGGCAGGGTTCGCGGGCCACCTGCGACAGACAGAGCCAGCCCTGTGGACGCGCTGTGGATCCCACCGAATAGTCTGTACCATGGCAGGGTACCCAGGTACTTATCCAGACTCCGCTTGCCTGTGCCGCTTTCTGTCTCAAACCTATCAGATCGTCAACTATCTCGGCCCCCAACTCCTTCTTTAACCTCATCTGGCACTAAATTCTCGAGCAAAGGCGACCAATTAATATTATTAGTGCTACGTTTAATATCAAATTAAATGCCACTTTCTCGACCTGGCTAGCAGAGAGAGAGAGAGAAGCCTATTCTGCATGCACGGCGCGAGCATGGTTACTGACCAACCGAATTCGCCCATGCATGGCACGTCCTTGATCGAAACCCGTAGCCTCCAGACGCTGCTTGCCCACGTCTAGTCCTGCCTCTTTCTATCCCACATCGCTTGCTCGTGGCCCTAGCCTTCCCCTGTGACCCAGCATCCAATACCGTTGCGGATTGCGCTATTAATGATATGGCTAGGATTACTGCCTGTTACTCCTCGTCATGCCTTCGTTCTTCCGTAGGGAGTTGCCGATTCGGTGAGCCTTCGAGTACCACTGCTCACTATCCGCTCAAATCCGTGGTATTTCTTGACTTAGCTTCTTCACAATAGTACACTTTGCCCCGCTCGGACTTCGACTGATCAAGGCAAGTTTCCTTCTAGCTGCCTAGATAGTAAGAGGAACACAAATGGATGTTGACCCTACGTCTCGTCTTGCGCCTCATCTAGACCAACTAGAAACCAGAGAGGGACTCATATTACATCAGCATGTCATATCTTCTTGCTTGATACAACTAGGTTAACCCCGTCTTATTGCGGGCATTCATGGCGGATAATAATCCATGTGAATCCGTCCTTCTCTTGTCATCTCCGACACTCTTGGACATGGGATATTTGCTATTGTCTCTTAGAGTTGCGACATAGCTGACGGCAAGTGTCGACAGCCGTGGTCTGAGTAAATGGAGGGTGTAATACCATGGGTTCCATATGCGAGCAGGTCCTGGGGGCGCTTCTGCCAGCCTTACTGAGACCGCTTGAGGCCTCGAAGCATGAATTATCATAAAAGAGCCTTTGGCGCTGTGGTCATTTTCGTGAATACTTCTTCAAAACTACATCGACTCTGGACGGAACACACCATCGGATGTGACCGAAGCCAATATGTGATCGACCATGCTGGCTTAAGGCCTCTTCAGGCAACACTCCCTTCGACCATTCTGCTCAACATAAAAAGAGATATCACTGGTTCACGGCAGAAAAAGCCCACAGCTCGGCCTTCAAGGGTATCTCGCCTGAGGTTTACCGACCCCTGCCTGCTACCTAATCGATTCATCGATACTGTGAACCAGGACGTGGCTCGTCGAAACTACTCGGGAGTACATCGAGATAGATGGAGTCAAACTAGCGGGCGCCCTGTACTATCCTCCAGGATTCAGTTCATCATCCATGGAAATTCTTGGACCCACCATCAAGGGCTCTGTTATGACTTACACGACTAAGCTATCTCGCTCCTTGTGTTTTGACACCCGTACCCGCTTCTATGCGGCTCTGTAAGGTCTGCCTAGGTACCCCGGGGTATGCCTTGAGACACCTTGCTTCTGATGACCTCGCGTCTCTCGGCCTTAATTCCAGGTTTGAGAAGCTGAAGTAACATCGTCCCCCTTTTGTTTGGCCTTCCGGATATCATAACCATGCGGATCCCAGCTTGACTCATTAAACATAAAATCTGTCAGCAGAAGTGAGGTATATCTTCTGTATTCGTTTCAAGTAGAGAATTATTGCACGGTGTTACCAGCTGAGCCAGGAAACAACCATAGACAGAAGTCATCAACCCCTTTTATCACCGGTCCAAAATAGTTTAAAGAGGCAAAAATCAGTCACTTTCGCCACCTTGATCATGGCGAGGAAACCAGCTGCTGCGATGATGCGGATTGCAATTGCCGGCGCCGGTGGCTTCGCGGCTCTGCTTGCCCAAGAGCTATCCACCAGTGCCCATGCTGTTCTCATACTCTCACGAATGGTTTGATTCTCGAGTCTCACCTGGGAGAAAGTACTGACTTTTAGTAGCAACACCCCGAGTTCGAAGCCAACTATGACTGCCAAGTTGCTGTTGTCGACTACAATAACCTGGAAAGTCTACAGTTCTTTCTAGAGGGAGTCGACTTGGTAATATCAACGATCTCCGGCGTAGAGCAATTAAACCTTATCGACGCAGCACGACGAGCTCGAGTACGTACTTTTGTACCTTCAGAATTCGAAGGCGCCCTGGGCCACCGGCCAGCGCCCGGCTCTGACCCCTTCGACAACGACTCTTCGATTGCACTAGACGAACTTCGACGCTGGGCATCATCAAGACATTACCCAATGAAGCACACCGTCTTCTCCTGCGGTATATTTTACGAACGATTTGCCCCAGGCGGTCTCAGATCATATAACATGGGCGCCTCATGTCGTATCCCGAATCAAGGCGATTATCTAATCGACGTCGGGCTCGGCACGGCGGAATTGCCTGAGTCAAATAGCCAAGGCCGTCCAGTCCAGATTACTTTGACCTCTGCTGTTGATGTAGCACGCTTTGTAGCCGCAGCGATCGAACTTGGGCTCGATAACTGGCCTCGGGAGTTTAAGATGCGAGGAGCACGTATCACACCTCAGCGAATCCAATATTTCTGTGGCGAAGTCAGACAGAGTATGTTATTAGCTCGAATCCCTCTCCTCGTTTAGGAACTAAGACCTTTCTAGCCGAATTCCAAGTCACCAATAGGCCCTATACTGAAATAGTCGCCTGGCTTGACTACTACCGCCAGAATAACGAGGAAGAAAAGTGGTTTCAGATGCAACATCTCCTCCAAACAGCCAACGGCCGCTACAGTTTCGGAGAAGCTAACTTGAACGATCTCGTTGACATTGAGCCTAAGAGTTTTCGACAGTGGTTATACGAGAGTTGGGGCCCTGTTCAATAACCCATCGAAGAAAGAGAACTAGCTCATCTTGGGTCTCGGTGTGCTCCTTTTCTCGTTCTAGCCCATTTCAAGCATTCAAGGGGCCTCCTTTTTTTCTTCTTCTTCCCTTCTTGGGCTATTTTGAACATCCAGTTGGATCGTTTCGATAATTTCTTTTATTGTATACCTAAGCTATGTGTATTAGATTTTGTACTGGCGACAGAATACCCCTCATCAGTCCTTGCCCATTATCTCCTCTCCTCGGTAGGCAAGGCTCAGTGCAACGTCGATGTTAATTAGCTTAAATCATGGAATTGTATCTACCCAATACCTTCTCGCTGTCTATTTAAAGAGTGTCACAGCATGATTTATCTAAATTCTAGCATCTTGACCATTCCTCCTTATAAGTCTCTGCCCATACACACACCACTATGCTTGGTTGTCTTAAACCAAGTGAATTACACGAAAACATGTCTACAATACATGATATAGATCATGCCACTTCCGCAAAACCTATGTGATGCCAGGGTTTTCCCTGTAGGACGTCAAACAGCAACCTGATGGCAATGATTACCACGTGTGGACTTACCTAACATTGGACCGCCTGCATATGCATGCATCCCTGCATGACTCCTTTCTTTTCTCACTGCCACCACAACGCGATAATGATAGTGGTAATACTGGCACGCAAGTAGGTCGCACCTAATAGATCTATTTGCTCCCGGCATACGCAGTAACCCATGTGCCCCTTTCCCTTGCCGAATCGCCCCTCACGTAGTACCTAGTCTCCTACAGGCCCGTCCGATCTGAGGTTTCGCGAAGAAAAAAGAAAGGACCACGCAGATCGGTACCAGAGGCTCGGGACGGGGACGGCGCGGGGTGGTACCTGACGCATACGGTGTAACGAGACGCAAAGAATGTGCCGTCTGCCTATATGTGCGTAAGATGCGCTCAAGACATCTGATGCGCCGCCTCGTGGGTGCATATAGGCCTTCTTAATGTGTTGATTATTGCTTGGGCGCGAGAAGGTTAGGTAGGCAGGTCGGGAGCGCTGCCTGGATTATGCTTGCGCTGGTTGTTCGTTGTGTGGGCAGACTTTTCGCACAGCCCGATGCCGAGGCGTGTGTTGCGTATTATCACGACAACACCCCTTTTTTAAAAAGTTGTGTAAAGGAGGGGTTTCTTCATGGTTCTACATTGTGCTACGCTCGCGGCTTTTTCTTTCTTTTCTCTGTAACGCGGGACTTATTATTCACTTCGCATCTATAAACTACCTACCTTACACATCTCTACGCTTTTACACGCATTCGGGACACACTTTGATAGATAGTTACCTGCACACTTACATCCGCGCATTTCTACTTAGGTGCCTACGTACTAGTAAACCATGCATACGTGTAAGTGCGTATTCGCATACATATATGCTATCCAAGGTATCCAGCCTGAGGCAGGCAGGCTAGCAGGCAACTAACCCAAGGCTCACTCCGACACGGGAACACCGGTAGGATATCTACCTACCGAAAAACGAGCCGGACAACACGCAAGCGCCGCCATAGAAGCATACCTATGTGGGGCCACGATAATCGCAAGCGGGCAGACTATTGACCTCCTTTTACCTGCCGCGCATTCGTATCCAGTACGCAGTAGGTATGTAGACTACCTTAGGTAGTCTAGGTAGCACACTGCGAGTGCAGACTATATCGTCCCGCCTACTATGATTACGTCATGCGAATAAGTACCCTGCCTGCTTGGCTACTTGTAGACGGTACTTATACTATAATATGACCTCATCCCGTCAGCCCTGTGGGATGCAACGCTTGCGCACGCGCATAAAGGTCAGCCCAGAAAAAAATAATAATAAAATAAGAGCCGTATTATATCGTGTGCGGGACCTATGATAGGCACCTTGCTCTACTAGGTAATGTGCGTACGCAGCTTTCTACAGCCGCAATGCGCAACATACCTTCACGACGAGAATACTCGCCAGGCCCGCCGCGCACCTAATCGGTCTACGGCAGGATGAACCATTGGGCCCATGCATGGCGCCAAGTTACATGCTCTGTGCCGGGGAGGAAAAAAAATCTATAGGCAATGAATTTCCAGCTGCCTGGCTGACTAATCGACGCCTATAGAAACCTCACGATAACTTAAGCTGACATACATCGCGCATGCGCGCGCGCAGGTATCCATCCGGCATTGAATACCGGGTAGGTACCACGCTGACTTTTTTCCTGTTATTCCTGCTTTCTCTAAAGTCTAGTCTAGCCCGTTGAAGGTCATGCTCGCTGTCTTTGCCGCTGATTCGCCCTTTTCTTTCGCCGTCTCCTCTGTCTGCCTGGACGCCCTGCCGACTCCGCCTTTGGTGTTGAAATTTCCTATCTACCTAGGTACTATGCATTGATTGAGACCTCGAGCGAAAAGGGGAGAAAATAAAAATAGAGAGGAAAATAAAAAAGGAAAAAAGGTATCGTATGCAGCCTCTTTGCCGTGCATATCCTACCGCTCCTTGCGGTGAGGGCGGCTGCGTTTCAGGTGTGCCTATGAGGAAGACCGGTATACGGTAGACGTAGAGACGTATAGAGAGAGGTGGGTGGGCAGACGACGGAAGAGGTGGGTAATTCAGCCAAATGTACGGGGTGCTGCGTGTATGAGTGCAGATGGGATGGTGGTGGTGATACATGGGTGCCGCTGAGCCGCATGAGTCGTACCGTGCTACCACCCCAGCCATGCACCAGAGCGCCAACCAGCCTCCCATTCGCCTCCCTCACCGAAAAAAAACAGACCCGTCGAATGACGAGGCATGTCGGGATTTGGGGTACTTGTGCAAAGTCACAGCCCTTTCTCTACGCTCTTTTTTCGGTCTATCGATTGTGTCTAGTTCGGCTCCCTTCGGGTTACTTAGCGCACTCCCCTCCTCTCCCCGGATGTGTCTCTAGGTAGACCTACTTCCCCACGCAATGGCAGCCTTCGAGCAGGGCCTATCTGTCTGTCTGTCTGGGACCGGGCGGGGGAGGGAGGCTCACTCGCCAAACTCGTCCACGACCCACATACAGAAGCGCTCCCACTCGACGGCCCACTCCTTCAGGCGCTGCGCCTTGAGGCCGCGGCCGAGACTCGCCTCGCGGATATCACGGGCCCAATCTTCGGCGCTCTGGTCCTCGAACGCGGCCCAGCGCACCGAGTTCTCCGCGAGCGACCCGAGGCCCGCGAGCCCGAGGTTCTCCCAGCCCTGCAGCGCCTGCCAGAAGTCGTGCGTGCTGCCCGCCGTGTCCTGGCCCAGCATGGCCGGGTCGTCGTTGCACAGCGCGCAGGGGACCCCCCTCGCCAGCAGGGCCGGGAGCGGGTGGGACATGACGGAGCCGCAGAGGCGCAGCACCTCGTTGGAGATGGGGCAGCTCTCGACGAGCACGCGGCGCTCCTTGACGAGGTCGACGAGCAGCGGGTGCTTGTAGAGGCTGAAGCCGTGCCCGATGCGCCGCGTGCCCAGCAGCACGGCGTCGAAGAGGTTGTGGTCCGTGTCCGAGCCGGAGCCCAGGCACTCGCCCGCGTGGAAGAAGAAGGGGATGTCGACGCCCTCCTCCGCGCACTGCTTGCGGAACCACATGATCTCCGGCAGCAGGTCGCGGTGCGTGCGCCCCAGGTCCTCCTGTCCTACGAGGTCGTACCCCGCGATGAGGTGCGGGTGCGTGAGCTTGGTCGTGATGCAGTTGTCCATGTCCTGCACCACCGCGCGCGTGCCCTGCGACCGGATCGTGGCCCAGATCGTGCGCAGGCCCCAGAAGCCCTTGCCTTCCTCGCTGGCCTGGAAGAGCTTCACCTCCTCGTCGAGCACGTCCATCATGGCCTTGTAGTCGCCCTCGGGCTCCTCGCTGTCCTGCCGGTAGTAGTCGAGGGCCCAGGAGAAGCGCAGCTCGGCGTAGTTGACGCCGTCGGCTTTGAGGAGCGACATGAGGCGGCGCAGGAAGCGGCGGTAGATGGGCTCGTAGTGGACTATGCTGTTGACGACGCGGAAGCAGGTGACTGTGTAGAGTGACATGTTAGACATCGCTTAGACTTCAACTCAATTGTTGATATTGTAAATATTCCACATATAAAAAAACATATTTCCCCAGCAATTACGTCTATACTCATTGCCATAGAGGTGTTTTTTTTTTCGAATAAAGAAACATTTTCAAAAGTTGACTTACAGAACTTCCGCCAAACGTGATCAACACCATGATGCTGCTCAACCGCCTCCGTCCTCGAGATCGTAGCCCGGCTATACAGCCACTTGAGGAACCCCGGCCTGCCCGTCCCGGGGAACGCATCCGCGGCCTGCGTCAGCAGGACCGGGGTGCCCGCCACGTACGACTCGGCCCAGATGTCCCCCTGCGTGCGGGCCGTCTTGAGGAAGCGGAACCTAACAGCAGCTTCCTCGAGCGCGGTAGGCCCGCGCAGGGGGCGGTCGGAGAAGACGTGCATGCCGGGGGTCTCGAGCAGCACGGCGAAGAGGAAGTCGAAGTCGACCATGGCGTCCATGTGCGCGTGCAGCAGCGCGCCCTTGGGCATGCGCCGCACCACGCGCCACAGCGCCGTCGACTCCATGCGCGCCTTGGACAGCGAGAACATCATGCCCGGGTACACCGTCACGGCCCCGCCGCCTGGGGCCTGCTCTTGCGCTAGCGCGTCTTCGAGATCGGGCGTCCAGACTGTGCGCTTCTCCTCGTCGCGGATGCGCTCTACGATGGCGCAGGCGCGGCGCGCGATGGGCGAGAGGTTCTCCCGGAACGACGCATCTGGGACAAAGCTGTGTTAGTAGTGAATTTTATGCATGCAGTATATTTTGCTCGTAGTGGAAATGAGGAGTATGTGAGAGAAAAGAAGATGAAAATGAAAATTAAAGAGAAGTTTTCATCGATATAAGATTCGTTACTTACCACTTCGCTGCTTGTTCTCTTGTGCGATGAGCGCCTCGCGGCCCTCTAAGTATTTCTGTAAGAATGGATCGTTCTCTGTAGGTACGCCATTTGAGATCTCCTCCCACTCCGGATCCGTGAAGCCCAGTGGTTTCGAACTCATTTTCCCTCTGATCTAATAAGTCTAATTTGAATCTTGTGCGTGATCTTGTAACAGAATCGAATACGTAGGGGGTAATTAGAGGGTGCGGGGGTGGAACAATGGTGGGGGATGATGAGAGAGAGAGAATGTGAGAGCTAGATGAAGAGATGAGAAATGAGAAACGATCTCGGATTTGTGAGGACGACCCTTCTCACTTTATAGTAAGTTGAAGAGTAGAGCTCTATTGTTTGTCCAGGATATCTCAGAATATCTTTAAATGTAGCTTGTCGCAAGCCACCAACTGTATGGAAATGCTATCTGTTAAATATATAGGGGGTAAATTAAGCCCTGTATTTTAGGTGCTAAAAAGCTCTAACTAGAAAGAAGTACTTTCTGTTTTAAGAGGTTCCACTTATGTATTTATTTTATATGCTAAAAAAAAATCTCTTAAAATAGCAGTAACATATAACAACAATAATTATATTAATTAATTCAATTAATTTAGAAAGTTTATTTTTAATAATTAAAAATTTTATATGTTTTTTAAATTTAAAACTAAAACTATTTATAACGAAATAATAGCTTAATCGATTAAATAAAATAGTTAATAATAATTTTATTTTTTTTGTTAAATAAAAAAACTTTTATTAATAAAATAAAAAGTTTTTAATAAAAATATTGCAACTAAAAATCAAAAAGTTTGTTTAATATAAAAATAAAACTTTTTAAATTATAAAGTTTTTAAAATTTAACTTTATTAATTATTTTTATAATTTTATAAATTAATTTAAATTAATATAAAAAGTTTTATTTATAATTTTATAAATAAAAAAAAACAATAATAAACTTATTATAAAAATTATAAATTTTATAATTAAAAAAAAAACAGTTTTTAATATTAACTAAAATATTTATATTTATATAAATAAAAAATATAACAAATATTACTATTAAATAAAAAAACTGCAAAAATAAATAACTTTTATTGTTTTTTAAAAATATAAACATATTATTATAAAAAATAAAAAATCTATTAATTAATAATATAACTTTTTATAAAAAATAAAAAGCTATATAGTATTTTTTTTTTAAGCTAATTTAAAAAAAAAGTATATAATTTTAATAAAAAAGCTTTTTAATAAAATATTTAAAAATTTATTAGTTTAAGCTTTTTTTTAAATAAATATAATAAATAAAACTATTAAATATAGTAATTTTAATTTTAAAAATATTTATTTTATAATAATCGATTTAAAAAAAGCTTTTTTAATAATTTTATTTAAATAAATAACTGCTTTAATAATTAATTATATAAAAGCTATATAAAATAAAAAAATAATATATAAAAAAATCAAAACAAAGTTTTAAAAATATATATTTTATTAAAAACTTTTATTAAAAACTAAAAAAGTAATAAAAAGCTTTTTTGCTGCTATTTTTAATAATAAAAAGTTAAAAAAAAATTTAAGCAAAATTTTTAATAAAACTAAAAAACTTTAAAATAAAAAAAAACTTTGAAAAAAAAATTGAATAAACTTAATAGTTTAAAAAAAAAAAAACAAATTATTAATATTTTAAAAAAAACTACAATCAAATATTAATTTTTAAAATAACTTTTTTTATATAATATATAAAATAAATTATTATTTTTAATAGTTATATTAATATTTTTTTTTTAAAATAGTTTTTAATAACTAGTTTATAAATTTAAAAATTAAAACTTTAATTAAAAAAAACTTTGAAAAAAATTTAAAACTAGCAAAAAAAATTAAAATTAAAAAGTAAAAAACTAATAAAAAAAAAACAAACAAAACTTTTTAACTAGTTAAAAAAGTAATAAAAATTATATTTATATATTTTGTTTATAATAATAAAATAATTTATTTATTAAAAAATTTAACTATTTTAAATTTAAATGTTAATATATATATATTTAATAAAATAAGTCAATTTTATAATGTTTAAACTATTAATTTAAAAAATTATATATATGTTAAAAATTTTATTTTTTTAATTTTAACTTATAAAAATATAAATATTAAGTTTTAAAAATTAAAAAAATTAAAAGTAATAAAGCTATATAATATAGCTTATATTAAAAAAATTGCTATTAATTTAATATTTTTAAAAGTATTAAATAAACAAAAAATTTAATAAAATAATAAATTTATAAATAATATTTTATATTAATTTAATAGTTTAATTTTTTATAAATTTTAAAATTAATTTAATTAGTTTATAATTAAATATTTATTTTTATTAATTAATTATAATATTTTTTATATAAAAAAAAATTTTATAACTTTGTATATAAAAAAAAATGTTTTAAAAAAAGATTTAATTAAATAATATTTATAATTAAAGCATTTTAATATTAAACTTTTAAACTATTTAATAAATTAAATTTTTAAAATTAAAATTAAAAAATTACTAAATAATTAAATTAAAATTAAAAATTATAAAAAATATATAAAAAAAAAAATTATAAAATAAATTAATAAATTTTTTAAAAAAATATTTATAAAAACAAAAAAAAAAATTACTATTAATTTTTATATTTTTATAAAAAGCTATAAAAGTTTTATAAGTTTTATATTTATTATAAATTAATTTTTAAATATTTGTTTTAATTATTATTTTAAAAATTGATTTTATTGCTATATTTAAAAAACATTATTACATTTTTTAAATTAAATCAAAATATATTAGTAACTAAAAATAATTATAATAAAAACAAATAAAAAAATTATTAAAAGTTTAGCTTTTAAAAAATAGCTTTAAAAAAATTATAACATATAAATAAAGCTTTTTATACTATATATATAAATATAAAATAAAAACATTAAATATATTAAATAATTTATTAAAAAAAAAGCTAAAACTATAAAAGCAAATATAAAACTGCTTTAATATTTATAGTTTAAAATTATTAAAATAGCAATTTATTTTTATAATTAAATATTTAAATAGCTTTTAAACTAAAAATTTTTTTATAAATATTTTTACTTTTTTGTTATATTAAAAAATAAAATAATAAACAATTATAAGTTTTATTTAGTATATTTAAAAATGTTTAATTATAAAATATATATAATAATTATATAAATTAAAAAAAAGCAGAAAAAAAATCAAAAGTTTAATTTTAAAGCTTTTATAAACTTTTTTATTAGTTATAATTTTTTTAATATATATTATATTTAATATTTTTAAATTAATAAAATTATAAAAATTAAAAATATTATTTTTAATAAAAAAGCTATTTTTAACAGCGATATAAACTTTTTAAAAAACAATTTTTTAAATATAAACTTAAATATTATAAAAAATTTACTATAAAATATTTAAACAAAAAAATCTTTTAATTTAGTTATTAAAAAATTATATAAAAAAACAGAAAAAATTATATTTTTGCTAATAAATATTAGTTTAAAAAATATATTTATAAAAAAAATAAAAAAAAAAAAACAAAATTTAAAAATATTTAAAATAGCAATTAAAAAATTTAATTACTTTTTATTAAATTTGCTATAAAAATTTTACTTTATTTTTTTATATAAAACAATATTATAAGTTATTTTTTATATTTTTATTAAATTAACTAGTTAAAAAATTAACTTTTTTAAAAATTTAACAAATTAAAAATTTGATTTTTATATTAAAATAATATTTTATAAAAGCTATTAAAAAGCTATATTTAATTTTAAACGTTTAAATATTATAATAAAAACATATAATAAATTAATTATAAAAGCTATAAAAGCTAAACTAATAAAACATTTTTATTGCTATTTTAAAAAAAATCAAAATAATAAAAAAAAAGCAGCTAATTTATTAAAAAAACTAATAATAAAATTAAAAAAAAAGTTACTAATTAATCGGAAAAATTTACTGTTATTACTACAATTTTATAAAAATTTAAAAATATATTTAATAAAAAACCTATTTATTAAAACAAAAAAAGCTTATTTAATTAGTTATAAAAAAATAAAGTTTTAAATAAAAGTTAATTTTATTAAAATAAAAAAAAAACTTTTTTTTAATTATATATAAGTTTATATATATAAATTTAATAAAAAAAAAAATTTTTAAAAATATAAAATAAAATTAATAGTTTATAAAAATTAATAACTTTTTAATAAATAAAAAAAAACTTATGTTTTTATTTTAATTAAAAATTTTTTTAAAATTTTAATAATTATTATAGCTAAATTTAATTTTAAATTTAAATAATATAATATTATAAATATTTTTGTAAATATTAAATTAAATAAAAAAATTTATATAAAAATATTTTTAAATTATAAAAAGTTTTTAATAGTTTTATAACTTTTTAAAATATTATATAATTTATAAAAGTTATTGTTTTTATAACAAAAAAAATTAACAAATTTGTTAAAAAAAATAAAGTTTTTGTTAATTTTTTATAAATTTTATTGTTATATTAAAAATAGTATTTTAATTTTTATTTATATTAATAATATAGTTGTTATTTATAAAAAAAGCTAAAAAAAAATAGCTTTAGCTATTATATAGTTTTTTTAAAAAAAATATTAAATAATTAGTAATAATAATTTATAGTAATTTTTAAATATAAAAATAATAAAAAACTATAAAAAATATTTATTATAACTTTTATAAACTTTTTATATCGAAAAAATTAATAAACTAAATAAATTTATTATTAAATCGAAAACTTTTATATAAATATAAAAATATTTATTTTATAATAAAATTATAAACTAAACTTTAATATATTTTTATTAAAAAAAAATTAAATTAATTTTATATGTTGTTATAATAATTCGATTTAATATTACTTTTATAGCTTTAAAGCTAGCTTAATTTAATTTAAATTTAAGTTTTAAATATTATATTATTACTAATAAAATAATTTTTTATTTATATAAAATAAAATATTATACTTTTTAATATAAAATAAAAAATAATTTTATAATAATTAGCGACTTTTTTTTTATTAATAATACTTTAAACTATAAAAATTTACAAACTTATATAATAACTTTATTTAAAAATATAATAAAATAAAAAACTATAAAACAAAATATTGTTATTATTTTAATAATTAAAGCAAAATTTTTAATACTATTGTAAACTTTAAAAAAAAGTTTATTTATAAATTAACTTTTTAAAAAATTAAGTTTTAAACTAAAAAAAAGCTATATAATAATTAAATATAATAATTAATAAACAATAAAACTAATAAATAAAAAAATAGCAGTTTTAAAAATTAAGCTAAAATATATTAATATATATAATTATTAGTTAAAATAAAAAGTTTAATAAAAATATTTATAAATTAAATATATATTTATAAATAAAATAATTATAAATAAATTTATAAAAAGTTTTGTAAAAAAAAAATAAAAAAGTTTTTTAAAACAATTTAATTTAATTAATATAAAAAAAAAATTATAAATAAAACAAATAAAAAAAACTATTAATAAAAATTTAAAAGCTTTAAAAAAAAGCTTTAAAAAAAAAAATTAATAAATTATTAATTTAAAACTAGTTTATAGTTTTTAAATTAATTTTAATATTTTTAAAAACAATTTTATAGCTTTTAAATCAATTAATATAAACTAAAACTAATATATAATTTTTAAATCGATTAAAAATATAATAAAAAATTAAAAAAATAATATATATTTTATTATACTGCTTATTTATTTAAGTATATATATTTGTTATTTTGCTATATTGCTAAATCGTTTTAAATTATTTAAAACATTTAAAAATGTAATAAAAAATCAACAAAAAAAATTAATATATTTTTAAACTATTTATTTGTTTAAATATTAACTAGTTTTTTTATTGCTTTATTATTAATATTTTTAAAACAATTATTAAATTAAATTATAGCTTATTTTAAACTTTTTATATTAATTAAAACAATATTTTAAAAGCTTAGCTTTATAAAAATATATTAAATATATAAAAAATAAATTAAGCTTTATATTTTAAGTACTAAAAAGTTTTAACTAGAAAAAGATACTTTTTGTTTTAAAAGATTCTACTTATATACTTATTTTATATGCTAGAAAAAAATCTCTTAAAACAGCGGTAACATACAACAACAATAATTACACCAATCAATTCAATCAATCTAGAAGGCTTATTTCTAACACTATCTGTGTGTTCTGTACAAAACTGATGCCCAGCTAATACTACCTACCTAGATTAGGTACTTAGATGTAGGTAGTTAGCCTCTCTATAGGCTATGTACATACGTCTCCGCTTTACTCTGTATGCGTAGGGGCTGTTAGTCTATTCCAACCCTCTTCGTTCTTCGCCATCATTATACCTTAAACTATTCCTCTAGTTCGCTATCTACTTCCCAATTGAAGGGCCAAATTGATAACCAACGTACATATATGGTTATGCTATATGTGTTTCGCCGATGACTCAACATGTAATACGGTCGCCGCCGGAGATCGTCGGGAAAGCCCCTTTTTGCCGGGACAGTAGCCGGACTTCCGCTTTCGGAATTATCGTGTCTATGTAGATGCTCCTCTATTCCACCAACGTTGACATGGGGTTTCCTTTTTAACTTAAGTTTCACCTGAAAAAGCCATATAAAGTGTAATCGTATTTTTCCTTTTATTCTCCTTCGTCTCATTACTCCCCAGCACACGAGATTATGTGCCGAATTATGAGTGTAGCCGAATTGTCTAGCCTGCACAATATAAACAATTGTAACGGTAGCAACAAATTATAACAAACAAAACTCTTAACAAGTTGAGATGGTTTTGCCTCTTTTCTACGCTCCTCTACTCTCGAGCAATACAAACGGTTGTTCTAGTAGTTATTCCTTCTCTTCCCAAAACATAGGAGCCCTTTTGTGCTTGTTATACAGTTGCCCTTGACAATATTAGTGTTGTAGTTGCGGCACTATTCGAGAACGTTCAGCATGTGTTCAAATTTACCGGCCTATCGGTTCTATCGCGATGTTGCAGACGCAAACATCATTACTTATATGGAGATTGAAACTTTATTTGTGTGATGTAATGGTATCGCACCTGAACGCCGAACAAGCTTTGTGTACTAGAGAGATACAAGTTTGAGTCCTATCACGGTTGTTAACCTTTTCCCCCTTCTATACAACAAACGGCTTTTTAACGTTGTATAAATATAATATTTTAAAAGTACAAAATAACACAAAAATTTAAATCCTTCATTTTAGTTGCGAGGGTATGAGATGGTCTTGTTCGCTCCGGGATGTTGTGCTATACCGTTTAAACTTTCATATTAACGTATTCCTCTTAGTAAGTCGCCTAGGAATTTTCTTTCCACAACGTAGGCGGACATCGCAAGTAGCTAATACTTGTGAGCTACTGGCAGCCGAAGCCTCACAAGAATCGATTAGAAAAAGGGATTATCTTATTACGAAATATATCCCTAGTACTTTGGGTTTTATCAGTGCGAACTAGGATGCTTCCCACCATAACATTCTCGTGCAATGAGATGAGTCTTGTCTAGACCAAGCCCATCTACTTGAAGTCAAGTAAGCCTAATTTAAGGCAACGAGGGTCAAACTCGACGAGACTTAGGGGAGGACTAAGAGACGGCCTGATCCTAATGACGACCGTTTGAAGGGCGAGATCTAAAGCGGTGGAAGCTTGACCATGGATATTTTGCTCCGGCTACTACTATCGTCTAAAGCTTACCTCAGAGAGTGGCCGTCGTCTTTTGCAAATTTCTCTTCCTAACTTCCACATCCCTGCGCGGGCCCTTTGTAACGTCCTAGTAGATAAGTTATTAGAGATAATTTCTCGATGACTCTCGGCCTAGGAGTAAAGTCTCTCTGAAGTCACTTTGAAGCCCTAGACTTGACGCTTTAACAGCTCGCACTGTATCGTCCAAGAGCTATTTGAAAAGGGCAACCGAATATGAGCCTTGCCCCGGCCCCCATCACCAGGAGTCGATTCTGATTCTTCAGCCGCAACCCGCCTGGTGTATGTAGATTTAGACACACTAAGGACCTCATTTCCGTATGGGGAGTATTGGACAATCTTACCTCGGCACTACAACATGAGGCAGATAGCTATGCTATCTCGGGAGGGCCGTAGACGATGCTGGGAGGACGAGGCTGCACGTGGAGCCGCACCGGCGTAGTTCCCCCATGTGGCAAATGATAACTAGGTAGTGCTCACGAAGCAAAATTTCCAGAGAAGGCATCGAGATCCACGGCAACCCCGCAAGGAGAGCGCGAACGAAACGTTCCATCGAACGATTTCAACGCAAAGGAGAGGCACAGTCGTGAAGCCAGAGGGGGGGTGGGATTTTTATTCTAAAATGTAGGACTTTTTATAACCCTTCTGTTGCATCGATACCACCCCCCCTTCCCACCCCATGTGCGCCACGCCATGCAGAGATATGGGCCGCTACTGCTGCTGATGGAACGGTACCAATGGACCGGGACCAGAATCCTTGAAAGAACGTTGCTGGCCGTTTCGAACTCTGCGGTCCCCGAAGGCTGAATCGTGGCTCAGGGATAAACGGCCGAGTCCTGCATATCGTCTACCCCTTACTGCTACGTCCAAGTTCCGACGGCGATAGATTGCGAATGCAACTCCGTTTCTCACGCGCTGGCCGGTAGGATTCAGCCGGCATTGCCGGGGACCCAGCCCGCCGGTCTGGGATTTCATATGCTCGCGTGTGGATGCGTGCGGCATCTATCTACATGGGGAAAATGTAGGCCTTTGATGGCGATTGCGTGATTTGGCGTAACTGGCCTTGGTAGGGATGGTCTATATCTAAGGATGGTAGAAAGCGGTGCATACGACGGGGGCAGGCCAATGAGGAATAGAGAAGATAAAGACTTCGCCCCCTTTTTTATCAGGAGGAGTAGCTAATTCTTATTGGAGAAGAAAGAAATAGGTAAGAAGAACGAATCAGAAGGGGAAAAAAATCATACCTTGCTCCTCCACAACTGCAATGCGACTCTGCACCTTCTTAGGCCGAGGTTAGAACTTGTACCTATGTACGCATATCCCATATTGTCTAGCATTATTCCTATCTCCTCGGTTTTGTAAGTGATGATAATCTAACTTCTAGTAAAGTCCAATATACTTTGTTCGCTCTTCTTGGTTTGCGCTATTCATGACTGCGTTATGGCTGTGAGGATACTTGTGAGGAGGACAGCGTAATAAGCAGCCGACTCGTTTATCTTGCGATTATACTGGTCGATACGTATAGTCGAAGGTGGCGTTGGCTCGATAGCTAGTTTCATATAGAGGGAGGTCGTAATAGTCAGAAGTTCCATATGAGAAGACACTACTAGGATTTACGAAGGGCAGTGGGAATAGCCTCATGTAAGTCCTCAATCAGTCGTTCTAGTGATCGCGTAAATCAATAGCATAGTAGTGTTCATCCGATGCCTCTTCGTTATACTATGTATGCCGGAAATCGAGCTTCATAATTAAGGCCATCATAATGAGGATCACGGGAGAGTAGACTAGTAGGAGACCCCGAAGAAACCAAGGCGCATCATAAATCGTCTAGTTACTCGTCAAATAATCGCAGACGATAAGGTAAAGCAGGGGCTTAGCAGCCCAGACGCCGGTCTTCTTCTAGCATGCCTAATACGTCTGGGTTGTTGCCATCTTATCTAGCCACAACGATTCGTGATTAAGTAGACGCCGGGTGGTGACCCGAATCTGTTTTAGCAGTACGGGAATCTGGCTCTGGCCGTCGCTGGGAAAGTGTTGGTGGGGTAGATGAATGTGAGAGGTATTGAAGGAGTATAATAGCTGCGCGGTTGGTTTTCAAGTAATCCTCTGGATCAACGAACACAGTAGAAGATGCTTCTCGGTGGCTATTTGAGGTAGTTATAATATATATGCGTGGAAAGCTTGAGAAATTGTTTATTCTTATAAAGGTTCTCCAGCTCACTCATTTAGGTGTCCCACTAAATCACGCCAAGCCGTCAAGCTCTATATAAGAATGTGGGGTTTCCGACAGGGATGTTTTACAGGTCACGGCGGGGCATTTCAGGGGTTTGACGCGCTTGTGTAATACCTAGCTCCCTAAGCTGCGTCACTATCTAGACTCCCATAGGTACCTTTCTATTACACCAAAATCTCAACCAACTACACATAACTTGTTTATGAATTGAAATCCTCTCAACCCCGTCTACCGGAAGCCTAGTTCGCAATGTCGAGGAAGCAGGTGAAAGGAGAGTACATCGAGACGGTAAGGAACTCCTCCACGCAAGTCCATGAAGCGGGAGCTTCTACATCCCAGCCCTCTTCCTAACATGTCTCCCGCCAGGACACCGGTAACAAGGTGGCCCGGAAGGCCGTCCTCGTCGGAACCCAGCACATCATGCTCGGAGGCAAGACCGTCATCCAAGCCGAAGTCATGATCCGAGGCGACCTCGCGCGCACCGCCCAACCCTCCTCAACCCCCAGCGCCGCCCCAAGCAGCAACACCGCCGTCGCCATCGGGCGCTACTGTTTCCTAAGCAAAGGCTGCTGTCTGCGCCCGCCGGGACGTATCTACAAAGGGTTCGCGCACCCCTCCACCCACCCCTCTCCAAATCCTACAGTCCTCCCCCGGCTCTAACAAACCCCCCGGCGCTCCAGATCCTTCACCTACCTCCCCCTGCGCCTGGGCGACCACGTCTTCGTGGGCGAGGGCAGCGTCGTGCAGGCGGCGACGGTGGGCAGCCACGTGCACATCGGGCGGCACGTCGTCGTGGGCGAGTTCGCCATCATCAAGGACTACGTGCGCGTGCTCGACGGCGCCGTCGTCGCCCCCAACACCGTCGTCCCCAGCTTCAGCGTCGTCGCCGGCCAGCCCGCCCGCGTCGTCGGCGAGGTCCCCGAGGGCGGCCACGAGGCCTTCGAGCTTAGGGAGCTCTACAAGACCGTCGGGAATAACCCCCAGCCGCTGCCCGTGTGAAAGAGAGAGGGAGGGGGAAATCGTTTGCGAGATAAAAGGAAGTCACCGTGTTTACACGAGGGGGGAGGAGAGATGCGCCGAAGACAAGGCGGAAGACATGGACGGGAGAGGGAGAGCCGCTCAAGAGTAACTGCCGAATTGGGGGTGGTGGTCGCTCTCGTGGAGAGCAGGTTGAGACTAAGAACATTATCTGAGAGCTAGGCTATAACTTGGATGTGTCGATAAGCCATGGAACTGCTTAAGGCGGCTGAGATGGCCTCGTAAGGATATCCATCTACGACGGCCTCACCCTCCATTTGGAGCTCGCTGCTCATTTAAGAATCCAACCAGTCGAAGATAGCTTGGGAGTAGCGAAAGTATATTCCCAGGCGGTCAAGGAGAATAATCACGAACGCAACCGAAACCCAAAAAGACCGAGGAAATCAACAAGCATTGAGACTGGTGGGAATCATTGAATTAGGTTTTGTCCAAACCTCTATTATTTCTCGCTAGCTATGGTGGACAGAGGGCGTGTAGGCTAATCGACCAAAGACCATCAGTTAGCGCATGATACATATGCCATTCGCTCTATAGTGTTGGACAGTATTACAGAAATTCCATAATGGAGAGTACTATATAGCCCAGTTTATCACGGTCCTCACTGTCCCAAGGCGTAAAACGCTAGTTGGGCACTACAATTACACGTTTTAAAAGCTACGCATTAGATGGGTTTTCTGCGAAGTCTTAACATAGCACTATAGGTATCTGGACAGTATTTAGTTTGCATAAAGCAATATTTTAGTTCCTGCTATAGACATTACTTTATATATTCTAAAATACATGATTCCTCCGGAAAAGAATGTAGGGAGCAACCCCGGACTCGAACCCCGTCAAGTTATAGGTAGCGTAACTTGTGTCCAAATTGTATGAGGGCCGAATCAGTAGTTGGGTCGGTGATGACCGGTGAATCCTTGGTGTTGTACATTTCCTTCTCTTCTGCTATCTTGGGGGGGGTTCGGATGTGTTATATTGTACAAGTGTAAAATGAATGGCATTCCCCCCTAGATATCTAGTGCGTAAGAGTGCGTACATGTAGAGTGGTTTACATGATGCAGCATGGGGCGCCGGGGCTGTTGGTTTCAGAGCCACCCAGGCCATCGCTGGAGTCGCTAAGGTCGAAGAGGCCCTTCTGGGGGACGGTCTTCTTGGACTGTTGAGTTGCGTTCTTCATTTTGTTAGGTTGTGGTGTGTGTGGTACTAAGTGTGTATAGTGTTGAGTTGAAATGTGAATAGGTTATGAATTGCTGTGTTTGTGTTTGTGTTGTAGTGAGAGTAAATTTGTGGGATGACAGGACGAGGACTCGTGGGTTTATATAACCTGATGAAACTATGTATACAAAGTTATTGGATATCCTTTTATTCGTGAATTTCTTTTCTGAGAAGTTATGTTTGAATGGCTTGATGTCCCATGGTGCGTGTGTCTGCTAGCTAGTGGCGTCCCCTTGTTTGGATCTTTGTTCTTCTTGTGCTGATGACAAAGCCTTATTCATTGAGGTAAATTTAGATCCATCTTGTTTGTGGTTTCAAATACCTGGACTGAAAGAGATCTCCTTGTAGGGGTTCGGGCGGCAACAATGGCGTCTAGACTTATTCGGAGTTGCTGAAAGGAAGTTCAACATGAAGCAAAGCCGACAAGGAATGTCATGCACTATTACCCACATCCATTCGTCAAATTAGAGCGTGGCCGTTTGTGTTGGACAAGATCTCGTAGCGTGAAGCTGTAAGTCAACTCTACACTCTATTTAGTCACCCAGCACGTAGATTTATCGCCAAGTTAGAGCCTCCAATCAGTGAGAATTATAGGGTAGCCCTGCAGCCCCTAAAATCAACACTGAGAACATGGATTGGAATCAATAAGTAGTTGTTCTATCAGCAGAACGAATCGCAACAAATGCATATTCTAAAGGTTAGTAATCGCGAATTAAAATTGTCCTCCTCCCTCCCCCTTTCCCCCCTCGCAATAAACCCTCATGCATAAGGTGGGAATAGGGATACATCCTAGCTGATCTTGCCTGACCTCTATGAGATTTTTCATGGGAAGCTTATAAGGAATAAGGAGGCCACCCAGTTTCTTGACCACGTCTATGGTGATGATGCCAACGCAACCCAGTCTAGCGCTATCTTCGGATGATACCGTCTCACAAGATTCGTCTGCGTATCCATCTAATAGGCTATTGCAAGCATCAGATCTCTTAACCGTGGGAGAAGCCAGGCCCCAAAGTCCAATAACAGGGTAATACCTTATCAAGTAGGAGACAAAAGGCCCTCGGTTGCCTGAGATGGACTATGCGGGGAAAGAAAGGCGCCGTACCAGACCTATCAGAGATAGACCAGAGACGTAATATCTGCAAACGCTTCAGCGGCGACGGGTACCGGCCTAAGCTTCATGCAACCTGCTCACGCAATCAAAGTAGTAGCCCGCAGGTTGATCCTGAACACATCTGTCATCTAGGCTCGACGGTTGTCGTTAGGGAGCCCATGGACCTTAAAGTCGGCGCCTGTATGTGCACGCTGGCAAATCATTCACGAAGCCCATATAAAATAGTGATGGATGTGGAGCGAGTTCCAAGTTCATAGCTGTTGAATAGCGTGGCAATATTATTGCTCCCGGGATTCGACCTTCCCTTCCGGAGAGTATGGCCGCATCCTATCACGGAGACAAGATGGACCTTGCTGTGTGGATGTCAGGAAGGCATGACATTCCTCCTATCACCACAAGCTAACATATTCGACCTTTTGTGATCGTGGATCTCCTTTCCTGTGAGCTGAGGATGCCCTCTCTCGACCAGGGCCTCGGGTTTTCGACGCCCTATTGCTACTACCACCCCAAGCCAGTGTTGATCGTCAGCTCGAAGGGAATGAGGATCTGAAAATAGTTGGCTAATGTGCAAACTGCATGCTTGGTAATATTGGTAAGCTCGGTGCCGCATCGCATGCTCATTCACTGCAGAAGCGAGGCATTACGCTGTAGCTCTTATTGCAGTTGCAGCAGCAAGCGCCAAAAGAAGCAAGTCTCGTGAGGGAAAATAGTGCGAAGGCTCAACAAGTGGCGGTATTCATCTCGAGACGTCGTCTACGTCTATCGTCTATCGAGGCCATTGGTAAAGCTGACGGCATCATGTATAATGAATGTTAGGCGCTTACTGTGGCCAAATTCTTGTTAGTGGATAAGACGAGAGAGCGGCTCGAGCCCGGGCCTATTGATGGACCTCTCGAGTATTTCCGCGGTCGAGGTCGAGGTCGAGGCGATATTTTGGAAGGCAAGTTATCGCGTCGCGATCCGGGCGTATGTGTGACCTCAAGATGTAGTATTCCCGGGGTCTGAGGTGGGACAGATATGTTGCGACGACTTTGGATGCTTCGCGTCGCGAGCGGGATATTCATCGGGCTTCCCCACTCGCAGGTCTAATTTACCCCAAACCAGCGTATAATCCTCACTTATGGCCATTATCAATCGTCAATTGCACACTGCCAGTAGGTAGGTTACAGTTAATCAGCTAGGTTCATTAATCTTGCGGGTCATTGATGCGGGTTATCGTCTCGGCAGATATAGGACCTGTCTATATAAGCTATATATATAGATATATCCTCATACATCCAAGGCAACTATATCAGTATACCTATATATAAAACCATACTCTTACATATATCACGCAGCTCCCATCAACCAACTTTGACTATTTAAACTCTATCAGCAAGAAAACTTATAAAAGGTTCCAAACATAATGAGCGCCCCTCAGTCGACCACTAAACCATTCAATCTCGCCATCGTCGGTGGTGGCATCACCGGCCTGACGCTAGCCATCACCCTGCTCCAACACAATGTCCCCATCACCGTCTACGAGTCGGCGTCCGCATTCGGCGAGATCGGCGCCGGCGTCGGGTTCGGCCCCAACGCCGTGAAAGCCATGAGCCTCGTGTCCAAGGGCATGGAGGAGGCCTACCGGCGCTGCGGCACGAAACAGTGGAAGTCGAAGCAGGGCGTGTGGTTCACGGCGCGCGTCGCGGACCGCCGCAAGACCAACGCCGACGACGGCACCTTCGAATACGGGGGCAAGCCCGGCTTCAAGGTCGGCGACCCCCTCTTCGAGATCTTGTACCCCAACTTCGAGGAGATCGGCGGCGTCGGCGGCGTGCACCGCGCGCACTTCCTCGACGAGCTCGTGAAGCTCGTGCCGGCGTCCATCGCGCACTTCGGCAAGCGCCTCGCCGACGTGACGAAAGCCGCCGACGGCTCCGAGGACGTGGTGCTGCGCTTCACGGACGGCTCCACGGCGCAGCACACGGCGGTGCTGGGCTGCGACGGCATCAAGTCGCAGACGCGCCGCCTGCTGCTCGGCACGGACGAGTATGACGCGGTCTTCTCCGGCAAGTGCGCGTACCGCGGCCTCGTGCCCATGGCGCGGGCCGTCGAGCTGCTCGGCGAGGAGAAGGCCATGAACAGCCAGATCTACTTCGGGTACCACGGGCACATCCTGACCTTCCCCATCGAGAAGGGCAAGACGATGAACGGTACGTCGTGACTTACACTAAACACATGGGATTATTAGCTAATAGGTTGATTCTAGTCGTGGCGTTCGCGTCCCGCGAGGCCTGGACGTCTGATAAGTGGGTTCTCCAGGTGTCCAAGGAGGAGCTGCTGGCCGACTTCGAGACGTGGGGCCCGCCGGCGACCACCATCGTCGCGGCCATGGAGCGCCACGACGTCTGGGCGCTCTTCGACCAGCCCTCCGCGCCGACGTTCTACGGGACGGAGCCGCGCATCTGCCTCGTCGGCGACGCTGCCCACGCCACGACGCCGCACCAGGGGTCAGGGGCCGGCATGGGCATCGAAGACGCCTATGTCCTCGGGAACCTGATCGGCGAGGCGAACTCGGTGGCGGATCTGGACAAGGCGTTCAAGGCGTACGAAGAGGTTAGGAAGACGAGGAGCCAGAAGGTCGTGACGACGAGTCGGGAGGCCGGACAGATATGGGATTTCGAGGGCGAGGGGATTAAGGACGATTTGGATGCTCTACAGCGGAATATGCAGGTCCGCATGCATTGGATCTGGAATAATGATCTACCAGCCGACCTGGAGAGGGCGAAGGCGATCTTTAGACAGTCCACTTGATGGTGTAGGATAGGAGTTTAGTCAGTCTGTCGTAAAATTAGTAAATGCAACCCGTAACTACAATGGGCCTTAAACAATACTATAAGTGGTCTCTGCCGTTTCCCAGTAGATGCACTGACGATGTAATATAGGGCGAGTTAGCCGCCTAACATGGATGTTCAGCGAGAGGGAGGAAAGAAACAGCGCGAGGAAGTTACTTCTGAGCCAATCAATATGATCACATAAACATGAGTCTAAATATAGTACCGGACTGTCGGGTTTGGGTTGCGTTTGTAAATTATACAATGCGGCCGATAGTCCGGGTACCGTAGAGGGATATACCACGGGGCGGCTATCGTTTCTTTTGCCGTACCAAAAAGCGTCCAGGTAGAAGGCCTTTGTTTTGATATCTTGGTCTTAAGATGGGCATTTGTTAGCTCCTTAAGATTATGTGCAGGCCCTAGATATTCGAGACCCTCCGATTTAATCAATATACGTACTCGGTATTAACAAGTTTACGCTCTGTGAAACCGTTATCTAATACTCATCTTCGTCGAAAGAACTCATGTGAGAGCAGGGTTCCCGTATAGATAATCTAAGTCGCGGGTGTTATCGGGGGCAATGATGTAGATGACTATTGATATGGTTTACTTTTGGATGTTTGACCCTGTTATGGAAGCTATATTTGGAGAGTTTGATATTTAGTTCTTCACCGCTGTGTCTTAACTCAGCATTGTAATCCAGTGTGGCGTATTTGTGTCTCATAGCGACACCGACATCTCTAACGCACGAGGGAGTCTTGGATACTTAAGAACTCGCTATGATTTGCCGGTGTCTTGATGTAGTTAACGACCACCACAGTATGTAGAAATAGGATGCACAACTATCTTCTACCTAAAACATTAATGGCATTTTCAAGCTTGTTTGCATCGCTTGTTTTTGTGTGTAGCTCTGGGTAATTCATATTCCTAAGCACATAGCCACTCTTGCATCATTATCACCTCATCAACAGGTTACACTCGGATAACAAGTTAGATATTAGACATGATAAACCTAATTTAGCGAGGAGCGTATTTCTTTCGTACACATAGTTCCTTGCTGCAATGGTCAGCACTGAAAACTGACACGTATTGTACACAAAACCCGTAATCTTACAAAAACAAACATGTACGCAGTGGTTCGCCTTGCAGGACGAAAAGGAACTTGTAGCTATTGGCCGAGTTATGCAATTGCATTTTGAATACCGTGTTGCTGGCCATGGCATACTGGCTCACCCAAGTCTATGTCAACTTCGGGTCATAACAATGCAGAGCCGGGGAAATATTTGCATGTGAGGGACGTGGCTTTGAGTTAGTGGAGAGGGCGACGCCAAGGGAGCGCCTTAACGATATGTGAGGGCGCGCTTCTGTTGGCTAGAGCCGCAGACGCCCCAAATCATGTGAACCAGTCGTCCGGATTGAGATAATGTGCGTCTGCGTAAGAGGCGTCGTGGGGACGGATGCCACTCGCGCCAGCACAACCTACTGCCTACTGCGTACATACATACACTATCTACACTGGGTAGACAGTAGACCGGGTAGAGCTGTACAGCCTTCTGCCCGGTAAAATGTTAGCGGGAGTACTTTACTAGGGGGTCAACCACGGTTTAGAAGATTTCCCCTGTAAGTATATATACTGCAAAATTTGTATGTAAAGGTACTTAGCTGAAAAAAATCTTACGAATTTAATTTTACAGCTTTGTAATCAGTAAATTAGTAAAATAACTAATTACAAAAAAATGCAAAAAAGTAGTAAAGTAGTTTTTTGACTTTTTTTTTTTTGATTTTTTACTTATATTTTTAATTATTTTAAATTGCTAAAAAAATATTACTAAAACTTGAATTTTAAGCAATACAATTTTCAAAGTAATACTAAAAATAAATTTGTACAGCTATTTTAACTGCTTTATAATATTTTTACAGCTTTTTTTTATAAAGTATTAACTGCTATATTTTATATTTATGCTTTAACTTATAAAGTATTAACTGCTATATTTTATACTTAAGCTTTAATTTATAGCGTTTTAACTGCTATATTTTTTTTTTAAGTTTTAATTTATAGCACTTTAGCTATAACTACTGTTTTTTTTTTTATAACTATTTGTACAGTTTATTTTTAACTTTTAATAACAACTTTTTCAACTTTTTTTATTGCTTTTTTTTGAACTAGTAATTTAATTTTAACTATTAATTTAACTATTTATTAATTTGCAAAAACTTATGCTTTAAGTTATACTTAACTGTTTAGCTTTCAATTTTTACAATTTAGTTAAAATTTTTAAACTACTGATTAATTTGAAAACTTTTATACGAATTTATACTTTTATACGCGATTAAAAAGTCAAAATTAAAACTTTATAAAATACTGCTAGCTAAACTTATAAAAAAATTGTATAAAAACAAAACTTTATAGCTTATTAAGTTTAATAAATTTATAGTTATTTTATTATACTTTTAAAACAGGTTAAAAAACTTGTAATTGATACGCTTTATTGCTAAATTTTAAAACATTAGCTTAATAGTAACTATAAAAATTATAAAATGTTTTAGTTTTTTATTTTTTTTTTAATTTTTAAATTTTAACTTTTTAGCAATAAAGCTATTTATATAGCTATATATATTTTAAGCTATATTAAAAAGATTTGTTAATTTTAAATCAAATTTATTACTGTTTATAAATAAAACTATTTTTGTTTTATTTACGAAATTTTAGCTAAGTAGCTTAACAAAAAAAACTAGTTATAAATCGATTTTATTGCTTTTTTAAACAAATGTTAAACTTATACGAAGCTTATATAAAAAATCTAAATTATTTTTTATATTAACAAAAATTTTTACAACTATAATTTTATATACAAAAAGCTGATAAGTTAAATAATTTAAAAAATAATTTAAAGCAATATAAAAAGATCTTTTTATATTTAGCTTAAAAAACAAAGAAAAATTAACGCAAAAAAATATAACATAAAAATTATTTTTTTAGTTAATAAATTTGCTTATATAAAACTAAAGCTAATATTTTAATAAAATAATGCTTTTTTTTATAAAGCAAAGTTAACTAAAAAAACTATTGCTAAATATAAAATTTAAACAATCAAATAACTTGTTTATAGTTTTAATATTTTATTTATTAAAAATATATAGTTTTAAATAAAAAACTATTTATATAACAAGTATAATTTTTAAAGCTTTAAAAAGCTTAAATTATATGCTGCTGTTAAAAAAGCTTAGTAAGCAGTACTTAAAAATTATTTGAAAAAGCTAGCAAAAAAAATGCTAAAAAAGCTACAAAAAGTAATTGTTTATTAAAAAGATTTTTTAAATTAATAAAATCAATAAAATTAAGCTTTTAAATTAATAAAATTGCAAAACAACTTTTTAAATCGATAAAATTAATAAAATCAAATTTTTAAATTAATAAAATTGTAAAACAACTTTTTAAATTAATAAAAACAGCTTTTTTTATTTATTTGATTTTATAGCAAGTTACTTTTTTAAAAAAAGTTAAAATATTGTTAGAAAACTAGCTTTATATTATAATACATTTTTTATATAAAATAAATAGTATAAGTGTTTTTTGAACAATTTTAATTTAGCTAACTTAGTACTTTTTTGAAAGTAGTATTTATATAGTTATTTTATTAACAAATAGCTTATTTTTTAACAGCAATAAAATCAATAAAAAAATAGTTTTTTATACAAAATTATATTATAAAAAACTTAAAAAAAAATATATAAATTGTTTATTATAACTACTATACTTGCTTTTTTTACTGATTGTTTTAGCTTTTTAATTTGCTGCTAGTATTTTATTATTAATTGTAACTTTTTTATTAAAAAAACTTTTATTTTAGTTTTTTGTTAAAAAAAAAAATGACTTTTATAAATGCTTTGTAAATTTATAGCTATTATTTTAAACTTAATATTATATGCTTTTTGAAAATAAATTATATAAGCGTTGCTTTTTTCGAAAGTAACGTTTAGCAATTTAGATATATTTATATAAAACTTTATTAGTTAAAAAAATAAAAAAAATTAAAGTTATATACAAATAAGTAATACTATAAAAAGCACAAAAAATATAGCAAAATTTATTGTAACTGTTATACTAAAGCTTTATTAATGTTGTTTTATTAGCTAAAATATTGTTTTTTTATACAATTGTTTTATAAAAACAATATAAAGCGCAATAAAATGTAGCTAATAGCGCAGTGCTAGTAAATCAGTTGAAATAAATGTAATAGGTTTATTTTTAATAGTTTCAAGCTTTTAAACAAACTAATTATAACGTTTAAAAATAGCGTAAAATCAAAAGATTGCAGTAATTAATGCAATAACAAATATAAAATGCAGTAATAAATGTAGATTTAAACTATAAGTTGTAAATAAAATATAAGTTAAAAAAAAAAAAAAGTTAAAAAAATAAATTAAAGATTAGAAGTATAAGTTGTAAGTATAAGCTGCAGAAAAAAAAAAGGGTTAGTAGCTAAAACAGAGGGTAAAATTAGATTTTTTAATCAGGTATTTTTACATACAAATTTTGCAGTATATATACTTACAGGGAAAATCTTCTGAACCGTGGTTGACCCCCTAGTAAAGTACTCCCGCTAACATTTTACCGGGCAGAAGGCTGTAGACGAATAACTGACGCGCGTAGATTGTCCAGCCGGCCCGTTTTGGCGGCCCGAGCTCACCGATTCTCTAGAGCACAGTACAGGCTCTCGTAATCAGCATCCGCGAGGAAAAGCTGGAGATGGGCGATCCGGCAGCCAGCCCAGCGGAAGCATGGGTAGTCATCAGGTAAAACTACTCAACCAAACTACCACCTTCCGAGAGAGGCAATGTGTAGTGGCGGGGGGGCAATATCCTAAGAGTCGTAAAAGTGCAACATGTCATGTCCAAGTAGGGCGCTATTAAGCGCCGCCGGCGAAGCTAGAGTGGTTCACGATTGGCTGCTTTCACGCTACCCGCGGCATGGTCAGGGTTCTTACCCGTGTCTATTCCAAATGTGTGCTTGGACAGTGGTCTGAGGTTTGCGGTGGATGGGGCATGGATGATTCATCTAGCATGGTCTTTTGCTTCCCTCTTCATCGGAGGCTGGTTCCTGACGAGGAAAGCATCCGTGCAAGGATTGCACCAACAATTCAGGGCTAGGAATACCGGCATGTCCTTACGGTAGAGCCTGAGATACCGGGGGAGATGCGAATCCTTGGCTTAAAGTCCGAGCTCGAGTCTGTATGTAAGCGTGACGAAAAGCAAGTTCTAGTCGAATGCACTAGGATTCGTGAGTGATGAGGCGTTTAATTTTCAACGTTCAATATTCACAGTGTTCGTTCGTTTGCGACTGTGCTGTATTATCTGGACTAGTCTAGGTAAGATTCTTTAAGTCTTAGAAGACCCGTTAACTCTGGTTTTGGAATCCGGGCGCAACCCCGGAGGCACTAGCCAAGATAATTCAATCTCCAAGCCGCGCCGAGCTCTTGACCAAGCCTCGGCCGAAGATTAGCGGCCATCTTAGCGATCAGTCAAAATTTTAGCTTAACGGCGGGAATCTCGTGGGTATTAAAATCAAATGATAAATGTTAACAAGGGGTTACGAAGAAAGTTGCCACTCTAGTTTCAACGGTCTAGACTCTCCTAGAATGTAGAACATGGAAACATAGCTACGTAATGCTGGTTGAAATAGCCTGGTCAGTGAGGAAAAAGAAAGGCGTTTAGATAGGCATATAGCTGAAAAGGGCAAGTTCTATCTATCTAGGTTTAGCATCCATCTCCACACACCCCCGGCTGTGGTGACTCTGGCGATCCTCGAAAATGGCGGCTGACAGGCTCGAAACGAAACGGTTTTCTCTTGGCACTTTGAGAAACTTTACGCGATTGTCCTTCCCGCCTTGTCTAAATATCTACTGCAGATTGCGTTGTTAAGCCTCAGCAATTGACTAGTCTGTCATTATAAAGTTGACTTGTACATATGTAGGGCCAGCAAGGATTTACGCGGGACAATTCTCCTATCAGCGCAGATAAATGAGCATGTTTCAGTGACCCTAACAACTTGCATGAAGGCTGATTTTTAAGATATGCTGTGAGCCGAGCTGGAAAAGCTTAAGACTTCCGATGCAGGTCTACCTAGAAGGAAAACAGCACAGAATACTATCAAGACAACTGGGAAAAACATAGCACGCTAGCCTTACGATACAATGCAGCAGTTCTAGAATCAAACCATTAACGAGTTGTTATTAGTCTAAGTTAGAATACTGTGACTGTACGTATATAGGTATAATGTGATCGTCCAGTTTCTAGTCTAGTGTAGATGTTTTGACCCCAACCACATTTTGAACATGATCGGGTCTGGGATTTGGGATTCGGGATCGCCCGGGCCAATGGCACCGTTGGAGCCTAGATGCAAGCAAGTTCAGCACGTGTTGGTAGCATCGTGGAGGAGAAAATCGTTTCCAATATTTACAAGGATTGTTCATTAATACCCAGGCTAGGTCGGCAAACAAACTCCAAGATTTTGATCCTTCGTCAACTGCTATGTTACTGTATACCTAGGTAGGTATTTAGTGTACGTAAAATACGATCCCGTGCTTTGGACTCCCTGTCCGAGACCCTGTTAGAAGCGTTTCGGTCTTGCAGTAGTGTGCAAATACGGTGAGCGCCTTATCAAGCCTTATATGAGTATAGTCCTACCTGCTACGATTGAGGGTGCGTTCGGTGTACGAAATAGTACTCTTGATATAGCACGGAGCATCTATCTGCTATACTATGGGTGTACCCCAAGTTTTGGCTTTTCTTTAAGGCTAGTGGCATAAAGGATCTTCAGCCTCGGGGATGGCAACATGATTACACACGAGTTACTATGATCTCCTTAACACAACATTTTTATTGTTTATTTCCACCAATGCTTAACAGCGCTTCGTCTCATTGCCGCGGACCCAAGGATACGTGGATTATATACCTTGCCCGTATAAGAGAGTCTATGTAAGCAAGCTACCTAGTCTTAAGTTACGTAGTGCAGTGAATAGGATAGGTGGATGCGACTAGGCTTTTTGAATTGGAATTAATAGAAATCGCGCAGGTAGCAATACTACTTACTACCCAGGTTGATATACTTACGTGTGTAGGACCTACCTAGGTATATTTCTCTTATCAGGAGCTCTCAAGAGGTCGGCAACCGACTATGAACTTGGGGGAATACATCAGTACACTACTGTAGGTACACTGCAGGGTATGATTGCAAGGCGAGCTGCCCTGGCCTAAGCTCGCAGGGGTTGCACGGGACTCAAGTCCGAAATGAGCACGCATCTTATCTACTCATTAGGTAGGTAATCATGAATAACGTGATTTTTGGCTGGAGTATTGGACAAATAGTCGGATGGGTATGCTGGGTAGTGCACAATAAGGCATGTTTAAGCTATCATCAGCCTGTAGAGTATTTTCTTTTGCTGACGCACATAGATAAGTAGGTATGCTACATAAATACTACTTATTAGAATAAAAGGTTTAAAGAGGGAATAGAAACCCGGCTAATTGACCACTCAGGGTCGATTTCTACCATACCTCTTTGCTTTCCGCTTGACAATGCTTGTTGAGGCCTAAAGCTAACCTTGAATACCTGATGGATGTAACACATTCAACATCGTCGCTGCTGCTATAAGTCCACTGGGGGTGGCCATGGCCGTCGGCTAGCGAATCGCAGGAGCTGTATAGTACCCTACTGTAGGGATGTGGGGTAGGTCCTAATAGACGCGCTGCTTTTACAGAGTATATGTAGGGAGGAATACTGTATACCTAGCACTGTAAGTGGCGATTGGTGGGTAGGAAGGACAGTGTATCTAACGATCTCCTCACGGATCATATTCACTTTTCCCCATCTCACCCACAATATCATTATCACTCCCAATTGCAATGTCTCGGCTAGCAAAGGCCTAGCTAATTGGCATGTTTACATACGCCTTACGCATCACGAGGTGCTCATCACTATGTAGGCATTGCTGTACATATTGTCGCGGCGACAATATCTTGGGATTGTCGGCATCCGGCATAATGTAGGTATAGGTATGCTGCGCCTTTACCCACCTATACAGTACATACGACACGCAAACCGGCATAGATGCAGGTATGACAAGGATGGTGGGGAGAAATATTGAACAGGGCGGCCTTTTCCGAGCTCAGTACTGCTACCCACAGACTATCCCGTTTCCTAAGCGTTGACTTGATCACTCGACATACTACTGGTATTTTTCCACGATCCAGCAACATACATACGAGCTGTCTCGGGCAATTGTACAACTTGGCAGCATTACGCGACGATAGGTAATAATCAATATGATAGTTCCTATTTGGAGATGCGTTGCATTCTAACGCTGTACAACACAACACGACATAGGTCCTTTTTGCCTTGCCCTGGAAGCCTGAACTCGCCAGCTACTTACTGCAAGGGGGGCCGTGCTACTGGCCAATTTATCGTACACATGGTGTAGTATAGTATTCGAGGATCCACGCAGAATACTACTCTTCAGTACCTCCGCGTAGATATCTAGTGTGGTATGGATGCGTTCAGAAAACAGCTACCCTTGCAAACTGGGACCCCTGGATGGACGAGACTCCCGATACCCTCCCTCAATGCCCCATTTCGGTTGCCAAGAGGAGGCGAGATCTCGGATTACCGTACTTATTCCTGTACTGTACCTATTGTACATACACTAGAGGCGGCCTCATTCCCGTGCCGTCTACCATTCTAGGTACACCACCAGTACATTGGGATGTATACGTACGTATGCGTATGTATGTACATACAGGATCGCTGCAATGGCAGGGAGTCATGTAGGTACTGCGTAAGGTATAGTGCACAGCTCCCAAACCAAATCCCTTCGAGCGAAGGCGTCGTGGCTTGCTTTGCAGGGGAGAGTGAAAGATGGTGTTGAGCATCGGAGCAGTTTTGAACAAGTGAGAGAAAAGGGAGGCGGAATTCAGATTCATCATATCTTCCATTGTTTTTCTCGGGCCCGTGGCGGAAAACACGGCGAGAAAAACACGATATGCACACAGCATCATCACCAATATCGCTACCAACCTCGCTCTACTTTCATTTCTCTCTCGGTTTATGATTGGTGCCTTCTGCGTGTTCTTCAGCGCTCCATTTTTTGCCCTCTTTGGACTCAATCTCGGCTGGGGAGCCCGCATCTCGCATGGGCACCAGATGCACCCATCAGTTTATATATAGTACCATACACACACCCACCACTTTAAGCGCCCGCCGGCTACTCGCAACGGCCTCATACACAGAGAGAGACCCTAGTTGCCGCTCATTCATCCTTGTCCGCTCCACTGGCCAATTGCGCTACGGCTGATCTGAAATTCTGTATAATAGAACTTTGATCTGCAGCTGCTCTTGTGTTTTCTTTTTCGCCTCACCTCTAGATCTTTATTCACTTCACACAAGTCGTGGCACGGTGTCTATTCCCAGGACAAACTAGACAAACTAGGAGAGAAAACAAGAAAAAAGTGAAAAAGCCAACGAAAAAATATGCAACTCCAGGGTGCATTCCTCTTCCTTTCGGCTCTGGCCGTGACAACAGCCAGTCCCGTGGGCCGGCGATGTAATTCGAGTGGCGTCACTTATGTCCTGCCAAGCACCGGTGGTATGTTACGAAAGACTGTGCCGCACCCGACTTTCAGTACTGACTTATACCAAACAGGTCCCACTCCGTTGCCGGCGCCCGATCTACCACTCAAGCATATACTGGTCGGTCATGGTGTCCAGAACTACACTTGCGCCTCAGTCGGCGTTGCGGGCACGAGCATAGGCGCCCTCGCAGTTCTGTATGATGTAACGAACCTCTACCCGGGATCGGGCCCCGACGCCCTCTCCGCTGCAAACTGGAGTGTTCTCACCGGCACGGTCCTACACACGACGAGCCTGCCTATCCAGACAGCAAGCCCGGCAGCGCCGTTCCCGCCCCCTGCGAACCTTTCCGTGGGCGGCATCTTGAACCCCCTGCCCTTCATTGGCCATCACTTCTTCGACTTGAACGGCGTGCCGACCTTCTCGCTCAACAACGACGCTGAGCTCTTCAAGGGAATGAAGGTCCTCGGCATCCCCGCGCCAGCTGACGCGGACGAGGGCCTCTCTGGCGAGGGCGCCGTCGACTGGCTCTACCTCAGCGACAAGGGCGGCAGCATAGGCATCAGCAAGGTCTACCGTGTGCTCACCTCTGGCGGTGACTCATCTGCATGCAGTGCCGTTGGTGAGACGCAGAGTGTCCCGTACACGGCTTCATACTGGATCTACTAAGATGGCTCGACATGGGCTTAATGGAGACGTAGGAGAAAAGAGCAATAGGAAGTGGGGTGGCTCTCATGGGTTGGCATTTAATGGCGTTTGGAATTTAAGATGGTAATGGTATCTATGATCACTCACTGGGCTTTGCAACCTCTGGGTTTATTTTATGGTCTTCACAATCACACACACACACACACACACTTACAAGACACAAACACACCACGACGATAGGGCTGTTGACTAAAATGGGGTCCCGACTATATACCCAACACCCTCTTCACTTCTACACAATCATTTCCCGTCGCGCATGGCTATGCGCTAGATAGGATCGGCCTACTATTTTTATTTAGGAAGGGGACTGGCCGGATATACCCCCCCTTTTTAACCTCGTATACCAGACGAGGCACATGTATATAGGGAAATTCTAAGATGAACGAGAGATTCCACATGCTCGATTCCCGCAATGCGGGATCGATATCCGCTCACTGCTCTGTTTCGTCCCGCTTCCGCTTTTCTGTTTATGTACATGTTTATACAGGTGAAGTACTGCGTATACGATCACTAATGAATAGTATACAGACCAGACCTACTGTAAGTAGGTAGGGCAGAGGCAATCCCTAGGACCCATTCAGGTACCGCCAATAGCCTGAAATGCCCATAATTTCCCCTTCGCCTCGCCCTTCATCTATTCTGGCGGCTAGGTGCCGCTGCTGATACGTGTGTCGCGACTGGACGGACGGACACGCACGGCTTGCGTCCATACCCATATTCGAGCTCGAGCTCCTGTTATTAATATATCGCGTGTCTTAGCATTCTACACCCTGGGTTACATATACCCAAGTAAGTAAGGTACGTATGAGGGACGAAGACGTGGACGAAGCTGGCGGTAACCGAAACGGCGACGTCTCATGCGCGCCAAGGCGCCCGCTGGGTTATGTATGCGTATGGCAGGCATGGTTGGCAGCGGCCCGCATCATTGGCCCGGGATGGGAAGATCATAGACTCCTCAGCTGCGCTCTTGATACATGCATACCCCCAGCTTGCCATGCTTCGCCGCGCCGCTTGCTCGCTTTAGCTCTACCTTTGTCTTTGGGTTGACTGCAGCGAATATTTAAACAACTGATTTGCATTTCCCACTTCGTAGACTCAGGTAGAGCGTAGATAGATCCGTGACAAAGCACACCGGCGCCTCGACCGCCTGCCAAGCTGTGCATCGTGGAAACTTGGCAGGGGTAAGCAGGTTGCTCTATATGAATACCAGCGCAGCAGTCTAGAGCACGAGGTCCTTGCGCATCCGTGGTGGTCTGCTCGGATTATATCTCTTGCTCCGCATATACAGGCCGCAGACGCGTTGCAGTAGGTAGCAGCATGTATGTAGTTTATCCGAACGTACATATCTTAATCTCAATCCATACACGCCCACCAAGTCTTCGGCGCGAAGGGCCTGACGAGGTATGCAGTTTGCCCACTTCTTCGATATGACCATTTCTGGCCAAGGGAACTTAATGCATAGGCGCATATATCTAGCCGACAATAGTTGATATATAGGCATAATCTTCCCTGTTCCTCTTATGAGTCGAACTAACCTATTATACTAGGGCAAATACAAATACAAACACCTCGACTAAATACATTTACATAGACTAACACCTTTATATTGAGAATAAACCTTATTTCTGTCTATACCTCTCTCCTTTAACATCGGTCTAGATAGTTGTAGGTAAGTAGGAATTCAGGCAAATTTTATTCTCTCGAACACAAATCGCCATGACCACGAAAAAAAAAGTAGAAAACATATCAAAATTTGGTATTAGTTTTGCTCATCGTCTAATTTCTTTTCGTGAACTTGACAATTAAGAATGACAGGAAAAGAAGCTATTCCCACCTGCGACTCCCGTCGGAATCACCATCTTTCCCATACTCGCTTTTAAATCCAAACGCTTCAAGTCGAGATAGATTTCATCAGCTCGAGGATATCCCCACATGTGTGAGCTTATAAATTACCAGTTGCGAACCTTGATGCCTGCATTCCCTGGTACTGCAATGGACCCCCTCTTTTGTTTCCATCGAGTAGTATGAGCTTGTATAACAAATGCCCGCACCTCGCCCCCCAAAAGTGTTGTGAGACATACGTGACCCATAATCCACCTTGACTGCTTCACATAGGGGTGCATATTCCCAGCCCCTTTTCCCTACTGGCCAATCGTGTCCCTTATCGCCTGCCAGCATCCAACCCGCCGTGGAGCTCGCCTTCGAGACCTCCGACTTGGTTCAAATACTCCTGTGGCCGTGGATCCTCGGCCCTCCATTGGTTTTTGCCTTCTGGCATAGGCACTTGACCTGGTTGCGCGGCCTGTCCACCGGGCATCTGTGCAGCGGTGGCAGGGTCAGTGCGTACGTGTTGCCTAAATCGGAAAACCTCATCCATGATCATTTTGCGCATATCGGCCACCTCGTCGACAACTTCAAAGTCGAAATTGAAGGTAGTTGGGCAATCTGGCTCGTCTGATGCATCGTGCCAGATCTGCAAGTAAGGGTGTTCAAGCGCACGCTCGACGCTGATGCGCGAGGAGGGGTCAAAGGCCAGCATCTGGTCGAGGAGGTCGAGCGCATCTGGGTTGGCGTTGGGGAACAGTGTCGGGAACGGCTTTTTGGCCATGTAGGGTAAGTTTCGTACGTATTCCTGGGCACGAGATGACCCAATGCGCGAGAGTGTCTCCTCATTAGGCGTCCCTAGGATATGAAGAATCTGGTTCAATTGATCGACATAGTCACGACCCTTGAAGAAAGGTCGTCCCCCTAGGAGTTCGGCGAGGATACAGCCCACAGACCAGACGTCAACTACGGCATATTAGTTAGGGGATTCTCATAAAAGCCAAGTTCAAGGTATTATTGAACCAGTTGAGACCTACTAGCTTTCGTGTAGCTTTGGAAGCTCAACATGATTTCTGGTGCCCGATACCATCGTGTGGCTACATATTCGGTCATATAACCTGCGTTCTCGTGCGGGTCGACTGAGAAGCCACGCGCGAGACCAAAATCGCAGATTTTCAGTTCGCAGTCAGCATTCACAAGGAGATTACCGGGCTTCAGATCACGATGTAGGACGTTGGCGGAGTGGATATATTTCAAGCCACATAGTATCTGGTAGATGAAGGATTGGAAGTGAGCATCGGTCAGGGGTTGACCGGAGCGGATAATCGCCGCCAAATCGCATTCCATCAACTCTGCGTATTCATGTCAGTAGCGATCTCACTATCCATTCCAGCTCATGGATACACACCCTCATAAAGGTAGGTCTCGTTGAAGTTATCAGGGCGCGGGATGTCCATGTCATAGAGGCATGTGATCTATAGAATGGACGTTAGCCTGATCCCGCACTACCAAGATTTCCGCGGTACGTAGAAGAGGAGCGGTTATCAGGGCGTGATTCACGAGGTCTTCCTTACATTACGATGTCCGCGGAAATGTTGGAGAAGCTTGATCTCGCGGAGAGCACGCTTTGCAAGAATCTTCTTGCTAAACACATTGGTCACTTTCTTGATAGCAACACCGTCATTTGTCTGGTTGTTTACAGCAGCGCTGTTCGACCCAAGCCGTGTCAGTCAATACAACGCGGCGCTGATAAGCGGAGAGGTGTACGGAAGCGCGCATACCAGACAATACCATAAGCACCCTGTCCTAGTTCCTTTGTGACAGTGTACCGCTCGTCCACGATAAAATCTTGATTGAAGACCTTGAAGACCTTGCGCCCCTGTAGATCGGCCATCGTGAAGGATTATTGTTGGATTCGTTGTTAGCGGTTGGGTTGGTCTGATTTCGGGTGCGAGGCCGAGGCTCGAGACCTGGTTCGAGAGGGCAAATGGTGGAGATAATGGTAGACCGTAGCACAAACAAAAAGACAATGAAAGGCACCAGAGAGCCAAGAGAAGTCTCTCCTTCAAAGAACCACACCAGTATTGATCGCGTCAAAGAGGAATTAACACCAGGCGAGGCGCAGGGGAGAAGAGACTGGACAGGATGGGAGAATATGGACAGAAGTAGCGCCGGTGGAAAGATATATTCGATAGTAAGCGAATAGCAAATATCTAATCTTGGATATTGGCCAGGCTAGGCAGGCTGTGGATATATAACTGCTAAGGTACGCAGTAGGTACGTAGGTACTGTAGGAGTATGCAGTGTATATAACCCTTGAAAGGTGTGATGTAACGCTGAGTGGTCAAGGTACGTTGTTGTTGGTAGGGGCAAGAAGCTGACTGATTTCCATAGATGGGGAGGACTCGACACGCTGATCTATCACTCTAAGAGCGGGGAGACACTATCAGCGACGCGCACAGATAGGAAACAGTGAAAAGAAGCAGCAGTCAAAAAGGTCGCACGTTGGGTATTGCAAGCAAGCAAAGTAGAGAGAGTACAAGTTGCACTCACGGTTCGCGATCAGGCGCAGAGGAGAGGAGAAGGGGAGCGTGAGAATCGTCGGAAACGTCAATGTTGGAGGGGTACTACTAGGCCGGCCTACCTACCGTAGTACCTACCTACGTGCCCCTCGGGCCCCTCAGGCTCTCCTCACGCCCCTGAGGAAAGCAACTAGCGTAAACCTTGGAAGGCAGCGAGAGTTGAAGAGACCCCGCAGAAGAAAGCGTCAGACCACAGAGCGCTCATCGTCTCATTGGCCTGTTCACGAGGCTTGGCCCACTGTTCCGGCTGCCCCTGCACCGCCCTGGCCCCCACTCCTGAGCCCTATAGCCGCTGCTGCCAGTCATCAGTAACGATGATTGGGTCCGTTCGCAGCGTAGCCGCGCAATTTCCTGCGCTGTCATTTCCGGCCCCCATGATAAACAGACGATATGCTGGGTATTACGGAAGATAGATTTTACTAAAGTTATCGTAAGGCAGCTTGGAACTTGGGTCCTTCAACGGCTTGGCGAGTGACGAACTTGAGTAGTGAACACGGGGTGTGTTAGAGAATTAGAGAAATGCTACGGCGTCCCAAAGGGCTAACTGTTCGAAAACTCATTTCGGGTTACTAGTAACACATTATACTTCTAAATAAAAACAAAACTAACTTATTTTAAAATAATTAAATAAAAATATATAGTATAAACACAAATAATATTTATAGTACAGTATATATTAAAATTATTTTAATTATTGATTTAATTTGTAAACTATTATTTATGTTTGTTTTTTATTGTATAAAGTTAAAATAGTAAAACAAAAGTTGTAATAGTTTATATTATTAATTATTAAACTTTTATTTAAAAAAAACTAGCTACTAAAACTTGTTTTAATTATAATATATTATTATAAAATATAAATTTTATTTTTTTACTAATTATTAACTTTATTAAAAGTTTATTAATTTAAGTTGCAATTAAATTAAAATTTATTTAATTTATTTGTTTTATTTTAATATTTATATTAAATATATTTAAAGCTTTATTACAACTGATTATTTTTATATAATTTAATTTTATATTTATTTTTATATAAATAAACTAATAATAAAATATTACATTAACAAATATAAAAAAACAAAATATTATTAATAATATAGCTATTAATATTTATATTAAATTTAAAATTATTAAATTAATTAATACTTTTATATATAAGTTTATTAAAAAAATCAAATAAATTAAAACTATATTAGCTTATACTATTTTAATTAATTAAATATTTAATAACTATTAAAAATTTATTAAATATTTTAAATTAAACTAAACAATTTTAAACTTATATATTATTAAATAAATTTATAAACTAGTTATATTAGTTATAATAAACAATAAATACAATATTATAAAGTTAACTAAAAACTTTATAAAATTTATTTAATTTTTTAATTTAAAAGCTACTAATAATAATATTAATAAAAACAAATTTATAGTTAATTTTTATTATTTATAAAAAGTTTTGTTTAATTATTTTTTAATTAAACTAAAAAAAAGCAAAAAATACAAAGTTTAATTTTTTTTAAATATATATTTAAGTTTATTAAATAATAAAACAAAAAAAAAGATTAAAATTGAACTTAAATTAACTTTAATTAAACAAAAACTTATTAATACTAGTTTATTTTTATACAAAATTAAAAATAAACTAAACAAAATTAAATTAAATTTAAAAATATTTTATTAGCTAAAGCTATAAACACTTTTATTAAAAAAAATTAAAAAAAAATTAACTTTTATTTATAACTTATTAAACTTTAAACTATTAATTTTAACTAAAAATAAATATAAACATTTTAGCTTATTAGAACGTACTGTTTAAAGTAATGCCATATATTAAGTCTAGAAGTGTGATGTAGAAGGAAAAGAGCTAGCTTAAAGTCAGTGGGAAAGATCTACTTAACTTAGGTCTTGGCCCACTTCTACTATCTACCCTTATCTTATCACCGATAAGACCCACCATGGTGTGGAGTCCTCTCTTATTGAGGTGACCCCTTTACCTAACTGTGTCACTTATTTATATAAATATAAAATATAACTAAATAACAAACTAAAATAAAAAATATTAGTAAAAACTAATTAAAAATATAAAAGCAAAATTTATTTTAAATTGTTTTTTTATTAAACTTTTTTAATTTATTATAATTATTTTATATTGTTATTTAGTTTATTTATAATTTAAATTAAACAAGTTTTTTTTATATTAAAATATATTATTTATTTTATTATTTAATTTAAAGTTATTTAAATTTAATAAATTAAAACTAGTTAATTTTAATTTTTGTTTTAGTTTGTTTTAGTTTTTTTTAAATTTAACAAATTTAATAATTTAAAACATTTGTTTATATAAAATATAACTTTTTAAATTAATTTTTAAATATTTATATTTATAAATATATAAAGTTTAATTAGTAAAAAAAACAACTAATAATAATCGATTTAAATAAAATATAATTAAATAATTATAAATTTATATTATAACTTTTAAAAAATAAACATTTAAATTAATACTATTAATATTAATTAACTTTATAAATTTAAACTATTGTTTTTTATTTAAAAATATATAACAATTAATAAAGCTTTAAATTAAATTTAATATTATATATAATTAATAAAAAATATTAGCAATAATATATAGTTTTATTTATTAAAATTAAATATAATATTTATTTTAAAAATATATAAATTTAAAGTACTTATAACAAATTAAAAATATAAAAATATAAAATAAAACAACATAGTTTTTTTAAAACTTAAATAATTAAAAGTTTTAACGTTTAAATATACTAAAATATTTTTAATATATATTAATATAAATATAATAATAATAATATAAGTTTATATAAATATTTATTTTTTAAAACAATATATAGTTTTTTTATAATTAATTTTATTAGTTTTTAATTTATTAATTAGTTATACTTTTATTAAATAATTAATAACTATTTTATTATAAAAACTTATTTTTTATATTTTTATTGCTATTATTATATATAGTAAATTTTACAACATTGTTTAAAAAAGTATTTATTTGTACTATTTTAAATATTAAAGTATAAGCTTTTTTTAAAAGTAATTAATATAAATATTAATAGCTTTTAAAAGCTTTAAATAAAAAAAAAAATATTATAGCTATTATTAAAATTTTATTATTTCGATTTAATTAAATTATAAGTAGTAAATAGTTATATTAATTAATTATTTTTATATATTAAATAAAAACAAACTAAGTTATAATTGTTAAAAACTTAATATAAAACTATAAAATAAATTGTAAATAAACGTTAATACTAGTATAAATTTCAAATTTATATTTAATAAGTTTAAAATATATATTTATTAATAAAATATAGTTTAATTTAAAACAAGTTTAACTTTTATAGCAACAATAAATTTTGTTTAAATGTTTATTAATTAAAAATTTATAAAATTTTTAATAAACTTTATATAATACTTAATAAAATAAAATATAAAATTATTAATGTATATAAATAATAAAAGTACAAAATTTAAACTAACTTATTAAATTTTGTATATTTTTTTTAATACTAAAAAATTTTTATAGCTGCTGTTAATATATTTATATAACTTCAATTAAATATTTATAATAAATTTTCAAGCATATATAAATAACTATAATACTATATAAAAATATAATAAACTTATTATAAATTAAATATATATATAGCTATTAATTAAATAGTTTATATTTATAATATAATATTATAAATTATTTGTTAAAATTTTTGTTATATTTAGTACATTGTTTATTTTTAAAAATTTTTTATTGTTTTAGTTATATATATAAAATAATTTATTTAATTAATATATTATAAAAATAATTAAAAATGTTTATTATAAATTTAACTCAAATATAATTTTAGTATTTTTTAATAATTTATTTTTTTTATAAATTAAAGTTAATTGTTAAATGTTTTATTTTAATATACTAAAAAAAAAAAGTGTTAAAGTTTTGTATAATATGTATTAAAAAAAACAAAAGTATATAAGTTTAAACTATTAAATACAAAAACGTGCATAAGCATACAACTTTATATAAATAAATACTACATAATAATATAAATAAATAAATAATAATTAAAAAAAAAAATAATAAAAATAATAAAAAAAATTAATATATATTATTATTATTATTATTATTATTATTATTATTATTATTATTATTATTATTATTATTATTATTATTATTATTATTATTATTATTATTATTATTATTATTATTATTATTATTATTATTATTATTATTATTATTATTATTATTATTATTATTATTATTATTATTATTATTATTATTATTATTATTATTATTATTATTATTATTATTATTATTATATGTTCGTTGCACTGAATACGAGTCCGATTGCGAATACGAATACGCGTACGAAAATATACGAATTTTCCAAATATATAAGGAGTACTAGTTGCCCACTGAAGAGTTGTTCTGTACAACGAAACGCACTTTAGTTTTTAAGTAAAGCTAGCTGTTTGGTTTTTTGCAACTAATTTTTTAAATTTTTACTGATTTTTTTTATTCGATTCTTTTGTTTTTGACTTAGAATTTTATTCGAATTTATTTAACTAATAAAATTTTATTGTTATATTTTTTAGTTAATATTATAGCTTTTGCTAAGTTTTTAATTTTTTTACTTTTATTTACTGCTATTATAGCAAACATTAGCAAATCGTATAAACGTTTAGCTATATATGTTTATTTTACAACAGTTAAAGAGTATATTAATGCAGTATCTACTATATATTGCGAGTTTTTTAAACTTATATTTTTTTAACTTAGTAACGTATGCGATTGATATAGCTAAATCAACAAAACTTTTTAAACGATATATTTTTACAAAAAGAATAATATACTGCTTTTGCAGTTGCTTGCTATTTAAGTACTTAAATTTTAATATATAAAGAAATATTTAAACAGTATAAAAAAAAAGCTACTTACTAATATAAAAAGTAAAGTTTATAACTTTAAAGTTAAAGCTTTAAATTATATTATTACATGTAAAAAAAATAAGCTTAAATTTTTAGAAGATTTTATTAATAAAAATAAAACAAATAAGTTTATTAAATAAGCAGTAAAATATATATATAATAAGCAAGTTGCTTTTTATAAAAAAAATAATGTTGTTATAACTAATGCTGACTTTAACACTTTTAAGTCGAAAAAAAAAGCAACAGTAAAAGCTATTACTAAAAAAAAAATTTCTAATTAGTTAAAATTGAACTATAATAAAATAATAAAAGATTGTTTATTATTAACTAAACAAGTTATAGAAATTATAAAATTTCGAGATATAGTAAAATTACAAAAAACGCTAGTTTAATTTAAACTTTTTAATAAAACGAAACTTTTTAAAAAAGAAAAAAAAGTAACTTTTAAATCTATAAATAAACTTATAAATAAAAAAGTAACAATAGAATTGTAACGTTTAAAGTTTTTAAGTATAACTTTTTACTTTATTAAAAGTACAGAGCTAATAATATTTAAACAGCAAAAAAAAGCTAAACAGCGGCTTCAAAAGAAGCAACAAAAAACTAATGTTTAAAAAGAGCACGAAAGCTACAAAAAAAGTAATAAAGTTTACATAAAAGAAAAAAAGCAAAAAATAAGCTATTTTTGAAAAAAAATTTAATAGAATAAGCTTTTTACGTTTTTTAATAATATGTTACAAAAACTTCAAATTAATAAAAATGAACATTTTTGTTAACATGCTTATTGAAGTGTTTAAAGCTACAAATACAACAAAAAAAGTTTACGTTTTAAATAATATATTACTACTTTTTGAAATAAAAAATAGTATTAGTTTAAGCGCAAAATATTTGTTATATATAAAACTTAATTTAGACTTTATTTTTAAAATATAAACTGATTTTAAAAACTATATTTGTTAAAAATGCGTTTTTAATAATAACAATAACACTAAAAATTTAAAGCTTTATAATTTAGATTTTATATTTAAAGTAGATTTTAAGAAAAAACTACAACAAGCGTTATTTTATATTAAACAAAAATTAAAACAAAGACTTTTTTGCTTTAAAAAGCAACTAATAGCTTATAATGTTTTATTAAAAATCAAAAAAAACATAATTATAATAAAAAATATTTAAAACTACTGTGTTAAAAAAAAACTTTTTATTACAGCATTTAATAAAAACTTAAAATTAATAATAATATTTTTCGATTAATATTATAAAAACTGCGAAAAATTTTTATAAATATAAATAAATAACAGTACTTTTTAAAAAATCACTTATTTAAAAACTATTATTAAAAATTGTATTATATAAAATAAAACAAAAAAACTTATTAAATCAAACTTACTTTATTTAATAAAGATAATAAAACAAAAGCTTATGTTTTTATAAAAAACAAAAAGTTTAAAAATTTTTTTTTCAGTTTTTGCAGAACTATTTAAAATCTACAAAAAACCTTTTGCTTTCTGTTTTATTATTTTATATTACTTAGTTATAAGTAATTAAGCTGCTAAAATTTTTTTTAAATTTTTTAAACTAGTTATTGCTACTAATTTCTAAATCTTTGTATCGTTTAAACAAATATATAAAATTTTTTCATTTTTAACAGTTTTAAAAAAAAAAACATTTTTAGTAACAGCAGATGTAATATTTTGTTATACAAACATTTTTTTACTTCTTTTTAAAAAAATATACAAATAAATAGTATAAAAATACTATTTCGCTAAACATAGCAAACTATATTTTAACTAACTAGTAAAAAAACTTTGTAAAATTGCTAACAATTATTTTATGTTTTAATATAACACAAAAAAACTTTTTAAAAAATGTTTTTTTTAAAAAAAAAAACTTGCTATAAAAGTAGCTTGCTTTTTTGATTTTGCAAACTTATATATAACAAAACACAAACTATATATTAAAAACTATTTCGAAATTTTATTTTTTAGAAAATATATTAATAACATTTTTACAATATATAATACTGATTTAAAAAAAAAAGCATTAGCTATAGTCCAAAAAATAGTAATTTCTGCTTTTAAACTTACATATATATAAAAAGTAAGGACTAAAACAATATTTTTAAACTTTAAAATTAAAATAAATAAAAACTATATTGATTTTAAACTTTACTATAAACTATTTAACTATTTCAAAAAAATCCTATAGTTTTTAGCGTATTTTAAATAAATAAAAAAAAAAACGTTTATTAAAAAACTTAAACAGTTAACTACGTTTTTATTAACAATAAAAACATACTTTTTCGCTATTAAAAATTTTAAGCAAATTTACTTTAAACAAAACTATTTATACAAAATTATTGTTTATTAAATATTAAAATACGCACTTAAAAAGTAAATATATTGTTTTAACAAAAAAGAACTAGCTAAAAACTTAGTTAATATTTAATTTATTTTAAAATTTTTTATAAATAATACATAAAATAATATTAATATTGATAAAATATTTATAAAAATATAGAACATATAAAATTTTATAAGAAATAAAATTTTTAACTTACTTATAAACTGCAAAAAGTTAATTTTGTTTTAAAAACGGACTAAAAATATAAAAAATATTCTTTAATTAACTAACAAACTTATTTTAAAACTTTATTAAAACAAAATAAAAACTAATGTTAATTTTTAGCTAAAACAATATTTGCTTAAACTGTTTACACTGTATAAAATATACAGTTTATTTTTAACTATTTTATTAGAAACTTTTTAAAATCTTTAAGTTAAAACTATATAAAAAACATAAGCACTTTAAAAACTAAACATAAGCTTTTATCTATAGTTAATATTAACTATAAATAAACAAATATATAAAAACATATTAACTTTGTAACTAAAAGTACTAAACTTTCGCTTTTTTTTTTGTAGAAAGTTTTTTAAACTGCTACAACTTCAGAACTATTTAGTTTGTTTTTCTAATTGCTAAAGTTTTAGCATGTATATAATATGTAAAAACATAAATCTGTTTTATTTAATACTTTGTTAAATATAAATAAAAAAAAAATACTTTTGCTATATATATATATATATATATACATATATATATATATATGTGTAAAAAGAAAAAAGTACTTACTTTATATTTTATTGTTAAAAAAAAGTGTAAGTAAAGCTACTTTTGCATATATACACACAATCTTTTTGCAGTTTAAACAATATACTATAATACTTGTTAAACAAGCTAATAATAAGTTATACAAATAATAGCGTAATTATTATTATTATATAGTTCGTAACTTATTTAAGTAGCTTTTTATGTTTTAACAAATAACAATTATTCACTATTGCAATTAGAAATGTATTTATTGTTACTAACTAGCTTGTTTAGTTCGTTGCACCGAATACGAGTCCGATTGCAAATACGAATACGCGTACAAAAATATACGAATTTTCCAAATATATAAAAAGTACTAGTTGCTTACTGAAAAGTTGTTCTATATAACGAAACGCACTTTAGTTTTTAAGTAAAGCTAGCTGTTTAGTTTTTTGCAACTAACTTTTCAAATTTTTACTGATTTTTCTTATTCGATTTTTTTGTTTTCGACTCAGAATTTCATTCGAATATTTTTAATAATATTAATAAAATATATTATATATAATATATTTTTTAAATTAATTAAATAAAATATAAATAATTTATAATATTAACTATTATTTTTAATTAATTTTTTATATATTTATATATTATACATTATTTAATTTATTTTATTATATAATAAAATATTAAAATTATATATATATTATTAAATTAATTAATATATAAATAAATTAAATTTATAATTATAATAAAAAAAATTAATATTATTAATATTTTTAATAATATTAATAATATATATTATATATAATTAAAAATTATTTTAATAAAAAGAAGTTTTATATTATAATAACTTTTATTAATAATAAAATAAAAACTTTTTTAGTTTTTTTTTATTAATAAATTATTTTATTATAAACTTATATATTAAATTAATATTAACTATTAAAATATTATTAATAATTTATTTATAATTAAATAATAACAATTTAATTTATTAATTATATAATTTAATTAATTATTATATATAATAAATATATAATTAAATTTTTATTATTTATATATAAAAGCTTTTTTTTTATTTTTTAATTAATTTATTTATAATATATTTAATTTAATTATTATATAAATATATTTATTATATATAAATTAACTTTTTATTTTAATTTAATTTAATTAAATAAAATAAACTTTTTAATTTATAAATTATATATATATATATTATATATTAAATTAATATTTTTTATTTTTATAAATTTAAATAATAAAACTTTTATATTAATTATATATTAAATTTTTTTATTTATTTAAAAGTTATAAAAATATAACAATTTTAATATTTAATATTTAAATATTATTAATAAATTATTAATAAATAATAATATTTTAAAAAAATTTAAAAATATAATTTTATTATATTTAAACATTTTTATTATAATTAATATAAAATATATTTATATTATATAAAATAACTACTTTTTTTATAAGTTATATTTTTATAATTTATTTATATTATATAATTTTATATATAAATTAAAATATATATTAATAAATTTAAAAAAATAAATAAAATTTAAAAAATTAATATATTAATATTAAAAATTATAAAAAAATTTAAATAATAATAATAAATTTTTATTTATTTTTATATTAACTTAATTAATTTTTAAAAATAATTATAAATAAAATTATAAAATTAAAAAAAATATTAATATTTTAAAAATTATATAATATTTTATAAATTAATAACTATTTATTTTTATTATTTTTATTTAAATTTTTATTAATTAAAACTTTTATAATGTTTAAATAAATTTATATAAAACTTTATATTAAAATTATATTATATAATTATAAATTATATATTTTATATATAAAATTTTATATAAATTATAAAATTTTTAATTAATAAAAATTTAAATAAAAATAATAAAAATAAATAGTTATTAATTTATAAAATATTATATAATTTTTAAAATATTAATATTTTTTTAATTTTATAATTTTATTTATAATTATTTTTAAAAATTAATTAATTTAATAAACTTTTTATTTTTAATATAATATTAATAGTTTTATTAATAATTTATATATAATAATATTATTAATTATTTTTAAAAATTAATTAAATTAATATAAAAATAAATAAAAATTTATTATTATTATTTAAACTTTTTTATAATTTTTAATATTACTATATTAATTTTTTAAATTTTGTTTAATTTATAAACTTTATTAATATATATTTTAATTTATATATAAAACTTATATAATATAAATAATTTATAAAAATATAACTTATAAAAAAAGTAATTATTTTATATAATATAAATATATTTTATATTAATTATAATAAAAATATTTAAATATAATAAAATTAATTAATATTTAATTAAATTATAATAATATAATAATTAAATAGTTTTATATAAAATTAAAAATAAAAAATAATTTAACTAAATAAAAATTTTATTATTTATTATTAATTTAAATATTATTATAAAAAAAAACAATTAAATTATAAAATATAATTAAATATATTAATTTAATTTTATATAATTGATTATATATAGTAAAATTAAAACAAAATATAATATTGTAATTATATAATACTATTATTGTTTTTTTATTTAAAAAAAAAATTTATATATATAATGTTATAATTGGTGTACTTAAACAAAGCGAGGTTTGTAAATAAAGTATTATTTATATATTAATTGTAAAATAAAAAAAAAAAAAAACTATTTTAAGCTTAGTTTGTATAAGTATATATTTGTAAATATATAATAAGTTATATATATAAGCTAAAAACTTTACTTTAACTGCAAGTGCTACTTTAAATGTTACTTAGTTTAGCTATTTAGTTATAACTACTTTTTTTACTAAAAAAATCTTGTTTTAAAATTAATATTTCAAAAATTTGAATTTACTATTTATATTTTAGTAAAAAAAAAGATTATTTTAAATATTTACTTTAATATTACTATATTATAAACTTTTATTTTATAAAAATATATAAAGCTTTTTTATAAATAATTGCTATAAAATTATAGTAATTTTATTTATAATTATATTTATATTTATATTTTTTTTTTGCAATTTTTTAATTACTTTTGTAAAATTTTTTTTTAATATATTATTATTTTTGTATGTTTTTAAAAATTTACTTTTTTTTGCTATTTATAGCTATTTTTTCAACTATTTTAAAAGTTCTACTGCTTTAAAGTTCGTTTTATAAAATACTAATAATATTTTAGCTAAATTTTTAAAATTGCTTATAAAGTACTATTAATTATTAAAATCTTATTTTTTTTAATTAATTTAATATTATAAAGTTTTTTTGTAATAAAATTGTAAAATATATATTTGTTTTATTTTTTATTTTTGTTTATTTTTTATAAAAGAAATTATTTTGTTTTTAAATTTATTTATTTATTGTTTTAATAATAAATTGTTTAAAAATTTCTATAGTTAGTTAATATAATATAAGTTTGTTAATTTTTAACTATTTAAAACTTTTAATTAAAAAATAATAAAGTTTATTTATTTAAAAATCTTAAAGTATTATTAAATAAAAAAATAGTTTAGTTTATTAAAAAGTTTATTAATAATTTAAAACTAGTACTTTTTTATAATAAATATATAATTATTTATTTTAAAGTTAAGTTTTTATTTATATTGATTTTTTTAATATATTATTTTTTTTTAAGTTTGTTTAAATATTGCTTGTACTGTTTTTATATATTGTTTAATAATATTAATTTTTTATTAAGTTTTTTTTTGATTTAATTACTTAATTAAAAGTAAGTTTACAAATTTTTATGTTTTATTTTTTTAGTTGTAATAACTAAGCATTAAAAATTCAAACAATATTTTATATAGCTGCAATTTTATTAAATTATACAGTAATAATATAGCAGCAAAGTTTATTATTAATAATATATCTGTTTAATTATTTTAATAATAGTTATAAAAAAAGTATAGTTATTAATTTAAATATTTAATAGCAATTTTAGTTTGTTTTATAAATTTATAGTGTTTTATTAATAATAAAGTCTATTTAATATTTAATATTTTTATTAACTTGTTAATAAAAAAAGAAATAAATTAAAATTTTTAATTCGAATTAATTTATTTTAATAATTTAAAAACTTTAAATAAACTTTTATAATATAGCTATACTACTTTTTATATAGTTACTAATTTATTATAAAATATTAATTATAATAATTTATTAAATTAGTTTATTACTATAAATATAAACTTGCTTTTTTTTTTATTTGTTGTTATTTTTTTAAAATTAATAATTATATATTAAAACAGTTGTAAAAATATAAAAATAAGTTGTAACAATTTTGAAATTTTATTTTTTAGTACTTTTACTAGTTAATATTTAAAACAGTTAATAATATATTTGTTATAATTTATTATTAATTTAAGTTATTAATATTGTAATAATACTAACTTTTTTATTTTATTATATTTAAAATAAACTATTGTTATTTTATTATAAACTTTTTTTAAAAGTTTTATAAAAAAGTAATTTATTTATAAAATTATAAGTTGTTTTTTATAAATTATTAAATTTTTATTTAAAACTTAATTTTTAAATTGATTTAATTGTATTTTAGTTTAATATATTTTTAAATTAGAAAATTTTTAATTATATTTTAAAACTTTATTAATTAATAATATTATAAGTAATAATATATTAATTTTTATGTTTTATTTTAAATAAAATAGTTTAATTACTAAGTTTATATTTATAAGTTTTTTTTTTTTGTTTATTAGTTTAAATAAAGTTATATATTATTAATGTTTTATTTTATTTTTTTAAGTTTGTAAGTTTTTTTGTTTTTTTAATAACAAATTAACTATTATATTTTTCAATTTTAGTTAATATATAATAACAAAATAATATTAAGTTATTAAATTTGTTTAATTAGTTTATTAAAAATTTAATTGTTATTTAATATTAAAAAACTTAAAAGTTTAATAGTTAGTTATAATTAAAAATAACTGTTTTTTTTACATATTTATTAATTCGAATTATTAATATTTAAATTTTTTAATTATTGTTAATATTTTTTTGTTTAAAATATTGTAATTTAGTTTTTTTTTATATAAAGTTTTTAAATAATATATAATAAAATATTAAAAACTAATTTTTTTTTTTGCAATAAAACTTTTGTTATTATTTTATTAAAAATATTAATTTTTATTTAAGTTTTTTTATTATAATTGTAATAAACTAATATTAGTACTAAAATTAGTTAGTTTTTAAACTTTAAAAAAGCTATTTTATAGTTTTTGTTTTATTAAAATATTATATTTTTTTTAGTTAGTTTAAATAAAAACTTTGTTTTATAACTATATTTTGAAATAAATTAATAATAAAAGTTATAAAATTTTAAAAACAATTAAACTGTTTTTATATTTGTTAGTTATTTTTAATTTTATATTATTACAATTTTTTTAAAGTTTATTTTTATTTTGTTTTTTTTTATAATAAATTTTAAATATTTAGTTTTAATAATATAAAATTTATATTTTTTTAAATCAGTTTATAAATTTATATTTTGCAGCTTTTTTAATACTTTTTTTATATATTGTTTATATTTTTTTAAGTTATTTAAATAAATAAATACATTATTAATATAAATATTACAAAAGTTATTTAAATATTTTTTTAAAATATTGTTTATATACTATTAAAAAATAATTAATTTATTAATTAATTTAAAAAGTAATATTTTATATTTAAAAAAACTATATTTTATTTTAAAAATAATTAAGTTTTTATAATTTAAATATATATAAATTTAATAAAATATTTATTATATATTAATTTTTGTAAAAATGTTAATTTTAGCAATTTAAACTAAAGTTTTATTTACTAAAAGCAAAAAATAATAGTTTTTTTTTATAATAATATTAATTTTTTAGTAATTAATATAAAATTTTAATTTTTTATTTAATTTTAAAGCAAATAATATTAATATAACAAATAAAGCATTTTTTAAAACAATAAATCTTTTATATAAATTTTTTACTATATATTTTTTTATAACTTTTAATTTTTTAATTAATAATTTATATAAAAAATAATTAGTTAAATTATTATTAGTTTTATTAAAAATAAAATCGATTTAATAATTTATAAATTAATTTAATAATAATTAATTTAAATTTATTTTATTAAATATATAAAATAAAAAGCAGTATTTTTTTAAAACTTGTTTTTATGCTTTTTTTTTTAATTTTTTTTTTTTTTGTTAAAAAATATTTTGTTATATTTTTTGTTTTAAATTATTATATCAATTTTATTAATATTAATAATATATAATTTAGTTTATTTATAACAAATAAATTTTATAAAAAAAGCAGCTTTAATAATAATAATATTTATTAATAGTTTATATTTATATTATTTTATTGCATTTTTTTATAATTTATATAATTTTTGTTTATTATATTTTTAATTTATTTTTTTAAACAAATTTAATAATAATAAAAAAACTTTTTTTTATTTTAATTATTTGTAACTAGCGATTTATTTTCTGTATATTTTTATATAAAAAATTTTTATAAAATTTAAAAAACTTTTTTTATTATATTTTTTACAATATAGTTTTTCTAAATGTTTTTATAGCTATATTTGTTTTTTTGTTTGTTATAAGTTTTTTATTTAAAAATAAAAAAATATAACAATACTATTTATAATTTACTAAAATGTTATATTGTTTATAAAATATTTTTTTAATTAAAAAGTTATATATTATATTAATTATTATAAAAAATATATTTTTAAAAATATATTTTTATAAATAAAAGTTTATTATTAAAATTTAACTAACTTTTTAATATAAATTAACATTATATTTAGTTATAATTTATTTAATAAAGTTGTTATAAATTATAGTATTTATTTTTATTATAATTTTTTTAATAAATATTATATTTATAAAAATATATTTATTTATTTTTATATTAACTAAAGCTTTAGTAATAAAAGTTTATTTATTTATTTTTATTATAATAATTATTAAAAATAAATTTTTATTTAAAAATAATATTAAAAAATCTTTTATATTATTTATAATTAGTTTATTTAATAATATTTTTAAAAAAAAGTTTAATAATTTTAAAGTTAAACTTTTTTTTATTTTTAATTTTTAATTTATTTAGCATTTTTATATTTTAAATATATAGTTAATAGTTTAATTTTTTAGCTTTTAATAGTAATTATTACAAGTTTATTTATTTAAAAATACTTTTAAGTTTAATATTTTTTTTTTTAATAAATAAAACATTTTTTTTTTTTTATAAACTAGTTAATTTTTTTTTTTATAAACTTTAAATATATTTTTTTTAAAAGTATACTAGTTATTTTAACATTTTTACTGCTTAAAATAGTTTTAAACTATTTTTTTTGTTTTTTTTTATATTATTTGCTTAATATATTACTTTTGTTTAAAATATAAATTAAACATTTATATTAAAATATAAACTTTTTATATATTACTTTTTTATTTAAATATTAAAATATTATTTAATTTTTGATTTGTTTTATAAAACAAATATTAAACTTTTTTTTTTATTAAAATTTAAAAAAAAATTGTTTGTTAGTTAAATATATAAACTAGTTTTTAAAAGTTTAAAAATTTTTTAATTTTTTTAATTTATAGCTTTTTTATTTTATTTAAGTTTTTTTTTTTTTGTTTAAATTGCTATATTGTTTAGTTAAATATTTTAATAACTTTATAAATGTAATAATTTGTTTTAAATAAATATTTTTTAAATAAAGTTATAAATTATTAGTAGCAATATTGTTTAAATAAAACTTAATATTTTTTATTTTTACAGTATTATTTATAAACTAATTTATATTAATTAATAAATAATTAAATTTGTTGAACTAATGATTTAACAGAACTTGTACATACGCATTAAGTGCATACAACCAGAACTTAGACTAGAACTTTTATTTAATAACCGAATAAATAAAAAATATAGAAACCCACTAGGATCTATAGAACTTATAAGTCTTATACATATACATATGTAAATAACCTGTGTATAACTTTTTTAATTATACTTCTTTTTGTAAAATATATATATAAATCAATATAAAACTTTAAAACTTAAAAATAAACCTTAAACTTTATAGATTACTTTAAATTTTCTTGTATATATATATATAAAAAGTTCTACTAATATTAATTAGTAATTATAAAACGTAATTATAAATTAGCAAAGTAAAAAAGCAAAAACTAGTTATTATTAAAAATAACTTTTATGCTATATTTTTTTTTTTTTTATATAAAAAATAAATTACTATTTTTATTAATTAACTAAAAACATATTAAATTAACTGTTAAACAAACAAAGCTTAACTATTATAAAATTAAAGTTTTTTCTGTAATAATTTAGTTAACTTTTATACAAAAATCAACAAAACTATAAGCTATTTTATATATTTACTTTTTTAACTATTTTACTTATTTTACAACTTTTATTTTCTTATTTTTTATAATTATATTAACACTAATAACAAAAGCAGCAGTAGTAGTAGCAGCTACAGCAGTTAAACAAACTCAAAACAACAATTTAGCAGCTTTATATAATAAAAATAATTTTATGTATAAAAATATAGCCAAAAGTAGCAATATTTAAATAAAAATTTAAAAAAAAAAAACAGATCTAAAATATTAAAATACAACTATTAACTTTAATATTTTTTCAAAACTTATAAAATTAACAATATACTTTATATAATATTTATATAACTATATATAACTAAAAGTTAAAAACAAACAATTTATACAAATATTTGCAATAAACTTTAACAAATAAACAAAATCTATATTTATAAATGTTAATTATATATTTAAACAAAAATTTAGTATTATAATCAGATATAATTTAAGTATTTAACTATATAGTATAACATATAATAACAAGTTTATTTATATTTTTAAAAAATATAAAAATAACAATAATAATAAATTAAATAATAATATGTTTATATAAATAGCATTAGTTTTAGCATTTATACTAGTAAATATATTAGAACTTTTTGTTGTATAAATAGATCTTTTAATACTACAACTAGCTATATTAAAACTAACAACATTAGTATATTATATAATATTTAGTATAAATAATTAAATATTTAGTTTTTTTATATAAACAAAAACCTAAAAACTTATACTTACTTTTAAAATTTTTATTGTATATTTTGCACTTTTATTTATATATAAAAATCAGTTATATAAACTTTTTTTTACTTAAATTATTTATAATAGTTTAATTAAAACAGTTTAATTTATTATATTTACTAAAATATAGCAATTTAACTAAAACTACAACAATAAACTATATAATATATTATATAACAAAGCTTAAATTTTTATTTTAATATACTGTTAATTTAAAATTACTAAAAAACAATATTATATAATATTTTTTTTTATATTAAAAAAAAAAGCTAAATAGTACTATTTTAACTATATTAATTTAATATATAAATAAAACAAAATTTATATAATATTTAACAATTATTTTAATATAATAGTTAATTATAGTTAATATTAAACTGATTAAACTACTATTACTTTTATACAAATAAAACAAAACAATTTAATAAAAACAATATTTAAAATATTAAAAACTATAATTAACAAGCTTTAATTTATATAATATGCTTTAAAATTTAACTACTATAAAAAAATACTACTTTATATAACAGTTATATAAGTATGTTTTAGTATATTTAAGCTTAAATTTATTTTAATTAGTTAAAAATTTATATATAAAGCTTTATTTTTTAACTTATAAATAACGCTGTAAGTTTTTTTTAATTAAAAAATAAATTACTATTATATAATAAATGTTTATTTTATTAATAAATAGTATAATATTAAATATTTAAAACAATTGTACAGTTATAGCTTTAAAAAAAACTTTTGCTAAAAACTACAACAATTGTATAAAAAAAATAACAAAAATAACAAAAAGTGCTTTATTTATAAAAAGCTTAGTTGTTAGTTTATTAACTACAGCTAACAAAAAAAATTAAAAACAAAAAAGCAATATTTTATTATATATAATATTTTAAAGCAAAAAGCTTTATTATATAAAAAGTATAATATATTTGTATTAAATTACAAAAAAAATAAAAACTTTTTATATAATAATAAATTTAATAATAACTTAAATTTTAAAACTAAAAATAAAATAGTTTAATTTTTAATAAATTTAATATATTTTTATTATATAATAAAAAAAAATATATATATTTAAAACTAAACGTTAATATTAAACAACTTTTATTTAAACAGTTAATATAATATAAAATATTAAAATATTTTATAAAATATTAGTGTAGCTAAAGTTTTAACTATTAAAAAAACTTAAACTAAAGCTTTTATATAAAAAAACTTTTTTATATAAATAAACTAAACTTTAAACAATATAATAATTTAATTTAATAATATTAAAAGTTTTAAAATTATAAATATTATAACTATTTTAATATTAATTAAACTAATTAAATTTTATATTTTTAATATATTAACTCTGTTTTTACTATTGCTATAAAATATAAATTAACTATATATTTATTTTAACAATATATAAAATATAATTATATAATAAAATAATATAACAGTATTAATTATATAAAAATAAAAGCACTTGTTTTTTAATGTTAATTAATTAAAAGTTATAAGTTATTTTATAAAATAAAAACTTTAAAAGTTATATTGTTAATTTAAACACTTTTATATAAAAAAACTTATAAAATTATTATAAAAAGCTAAATATAATAACATTAATGTTTTAATATTTTAAAAAATTAAAAAATTTTGCTATTATTATTAATTATATAACTAAGCTTTAAAAAAATTTAAATTTTTGTTAAAAAATAAATATAATTTTAACTATAAAATCATTATTAATATTATATAAATTAATAAATAATTAACTTTATATATAATTAATATAAATATTTTATTTTAAACAGCTAAATTTTTAAAGTTTTTAAATATATACAATATTTAAAACATATTATACTAATATTAAATTTTAATATATTAAAAACTATTTAATTATATTATATATAATTTTAGTATAAATTTTTTGTTTAAAAAATTTCGCAATAATATATAACTAGTTAAAACTTCATATAAAAAAATGTTTATTAAAGCATACTAAACTGTTAAAAAAGTTAAACAAATATATATATTACTTTATTATATGTTTAATATTTTATACAAAAAAATTAGTTATTATATAAACAAAAAAATAATATTATAAATAGCTATAAAAGCTTTAAATAATATAGCTAAATCAAATAGTTTTATATTTATTTTGCTAGTTTTTAAAGCTTACTTTAAAATTAACAGCAATTTATTTTTTTCGCTAAAAATTACTTAAAAAGCAGAAGTTATATAAAAAGCTATAAAAATATTAAAAAATATTTATACAAAAGTTAATATTAACTAAATTATATAAACTAAAAATAAACTAATATTATTATACAAAGTATTTTTTTTATTTTTTTAAAATAAAGTTATAATATAACAAAAACAAAAAAGCTAAATAAAACTATATAAAATTTTTACAATTAAAAATTATAACATTATAGTTAATATAATAAATAAATTAACTAAGTTTTATTGTATATAAATCAAGCTATACTATTAATAAAAAGCTATACTTAATTTATTATATAAAAAAAATAACTTTTTGTATAACTTTTTTTAAACTGTTAAATAGCTGCAACTTTAATGCAAAAATAAACCAAAAAAGTCACTTGCAACTATTAGCAACCAGTACTTTGTACTAAAAGAAGTTAACAATTATACTCTAGTTGTACAACTAAAACAAAACAGTATAATTATTACATTTAGCGTATTTTTTAAACAATTAAATGTAGTTAAAATAAATGTATTAACAATTTAAAATATATTTTAATTTGTATAATATAACTTGAACTAATATAACTAAATAAAAATTTTCTAAACTAAATTTATATAAAAAGTTAAAAATAAAATAACTAAACTGTATAAAAAATTTAAATTAGTTATATAAAGTTATAAAAATAATAACAAAGTTAGAATTTTTATATAAGCATTAATAATTTAATATATAAATTAATAGTTTATTATAGCTTTAAAACTATTGTTAATTTAAAACTATAGTATATATATAAAGCTATAAAATATTTTTTAAATATATATATAGTTATATAATAAGTTAAACTAAAAAATTTATGTTTATTTGCTGAAAAAACTAAAAAATAAATATTTTATAAGTATTATATTTTAAATTATATAACTATTATATAAATTAGCTAAGTTAAAATTATATTAGTATAAAACTTATTATAAATATTACTGTTAAAAATTAAGCATAAAAATGTTTATATATAATTTATGTTTGTTATATACTAAAAAAAAACCTAATAAATTTGCAATTATAAAATTTCAAATAAACAATATTTTCAGTATTATATTTAAAAAGTTTTTATATAAAAAAAAAACTAAGCTATTATTTCGCATAAAACTAAAAACAAAATTAATATTTAAACATTTTATTAAATTTAATAAAAGCAAAATTTAAATAAATAAACAAAATTTTTTTTTTACTTAATAAAAACAAGCTAAATAATTATATATTATTAACTTTTGTATAAAAAATTATTTTTAGTAATATGTTATTTAGTAAGCTTAAAAAGTATATATTATATTAATATATTAACTAAAAATATTATATAACTTGTTAATTACTGTATAAATTTAAAAACTGTTAAAAAATAACATTAAAGTATTAAATATATAAATACAATAGTAAATTAATAACATATAGCAAAAACTACGTTATATACTTTTAAATTTTAGTTATATAAAAATTTTTATTTTTATTAACAAAATATTTATAAATAATAAAAATTTAAGTTTTTAAATTAAATTTATAATTATACTAGCTAATAAAAGCTATATAAAAAATACTTTTACAATTAAAAGCAATATTATTTATTAAAATTTAATTAAATATAAATAAATTATATATAATGTATTAGCAAGTAAGCTATATAATATAGTTAATAAATTTAACTGTGTTATTGTATTTAGTACAACTTTTTAAAAAATCATTTATATAATAAAATTATTAACTATATTATTAGTTATATATACTGATTTTAAATCTTTATATAAATGTTTAGTTAAATTAAAAACTATGTAAAAAAAGCAACTTATAATTAATATTATATTATTTTAAAAAGTATATAAAAATCGCAAAATTACAAAAATACAATAAATTAATAGCAAAAACAACTTAGTAAACATTTGTACAAAAAAAGCACTTAACTAAGTATTAAAAAAGCTAATTAGTATAAATAAACTAGTTATATAAATAAAAGTATATATAAATCAATTAAACAATAAAAAAAATAATAAAAAATTAGTTAATATTAAAACTAAAGTTATTATATAAAAAAAAGAATTTTCAGTATTAAACTAATAATTTAATAAAATTTATATATATATACTAAATATATATAATTAGAACTTAAACTAGGACTTTTATTTAGTAACTAAATAAATAAAAAATATAAAAACTCATTAAAATCTATAAAATTTATAGGTTTTATATATATATATATATAAATAACTTATATATAACTTTTTTAGTTATACTTTTTTTTGTAAAATATATATATAAATTAATATAAAACCTTAAAACTTAAAAACAAACTTTAAACTTTATAGATTACTCCAAATCTTTTTGTATATATATGTACAAAAAGTTCTACTAACAAAATTAATATTAAAGCTATACTTTAAAATTTATTTTGTTTTTTTTGAAGTTATTATAAAAAGTAATAATTTTTACTTTAACAAACTTTTTATACTTTAAATTATTAAAATTTATTATATTAGCAATAATACAAAATATAATAGTTTAGTTAATAACACTTATTATAGTAATTTAGTTTATAATTATTAATATAGTTTGATTTTAAATAACTAAGTTATTAATTAATTAGTTAATTTTATTTAGTTTAGCTTTTTTTTTTTTAAAAGTTTGTTTAATTTAGTTTAGTTTTATTACAGCTAATTTAGCTTTTAATATAGTTTTGTATTAAATTTATTTAATATATTTAATTATAAAAGCAATAATTTAATTTAGTTTTTATTTTTATATATATATATTAGTACTTATTAAATTATATATTTTATAACTTAAGTTTTAAATAGCAACTTTTTTAAATATAACAGTTTAATTAATTTTTATAGCTTTATAAAAAGTAGAAATATTTATAATATTATAAAAATTAAAATAAGCTACTTTGTTTATATTAATAGTTACTATAAAAAAAAATTTTAAACTTTGAGCTTTTGTTTAATATTTTTTAACAAACTTATATATATAAACAATAATGTTTTTACAAGCTTTATTTATTATAAAGTTTTAGTATTTTTTAAAAAATTCTAAAAACTTAATGTTTTGTTAAAACTTTTTATAAACTATAGCTTTTTTTTTTTTATTAGTAAAATTATTATTTTTATTATATTTTTTTATATAAAAAAGTATTAAATTAGTTATTAAAATTATATAAAAAAATTAATAACAAAAGTTAGTTTTAAAAACTTTATTAAATCAAATATAATATTTTATAAAATTAAACAAATTAAATTTAACAACTAAAAAGTTGTTTAAAAAAATAATTAATTTTTTATTGTTTAAAATGTTTATATAACATAATAAATTAACAGAAATAATTAATATATTTATTGTATAAATAATTTAATTAATTAAATTAATTTAATTAAATATAAAACTTTATAGCTATAATATATTAAAGATTTTACAATTATTACAATTAATATATTTAAATAAAGCGAAGTTTGCAAATAAAATACTATTTATATATTAATTGTAAAATAAAAAAAAAAAAAAACTATTTTAAGCTTAGTTTATATAAATATATATTTATAAGTGTATAATAAGTTATATATACAAGTTAAAAGCTTTATTTTAGCTGCAAATGCTACTTTAAATACTACTTAGTTTAGCTACTTAGCTGTGACTTATAATATATATATATAAATTATATAAATTTATTAACAATTTATTAATATTATATATAATAAAATATAATTAATTATTTAATAAATAAATAATAAATTATATAAAAAAAATTAAATATATATTAACTATAATTAATATTATTATTTTAATAGTTATAAAAAGAATTTTTAGTTATAGTTTTTTTTATATATATATATTTTTTATTTTTTTTATATATATTTTTATTTATATATATAATTTATTAATTAAAAGTAATACTTTTAATATTTAATTTAATACTTTTTTTATTAATATATTAATTAAGTTATTTTTTTTATTAATTTAAAATATTTTTAAAAAAAAAATTTTTATATAACTTTTATAACAATGAAATATTAATTATAAATTAGTTTTTTTATATTATATTAAATTTAATTAAATAATTATAATATAATTTTAAATTAAAATATAAAATTATTAAAATTTTTTAAAAAGTTATATAAAAAATAATTATATTATTAAATTTATTAATTATTTTATATAATTTATTAATTAATATATTGTTAATTATTTATTTATATTTATTTAAATTTTAATAAATAATATTATTAAAAATTTTAAATTTTAAATTTTAAATCAATATTATTTTTTATATAAGTTTTTATAACTAATATAATTAAAATTTTAATTTATAATATTATATTTATATTATTTATAAATAAATTATTTATAAAAATAAAAAACTTTTTATAATATAAATTAAAAAATATAAACATTTGTTTATAATTATAATTATTAATTTGTTATTTAATTTATTTATTTAAAATAATTATATTAATTTTTTATAAATTAATAATTTAAATAATAATAAATAAGTTATATAAAATTTTTAATTAATAAATATAATTTATATATATATTTTAAATATATTAAAAAATATATTATTATATAAAGTTTTTTATATAAAAATAAATTTTAATTAATTATATAATTTAACTTTTTTAAATTAATATAATATATTTATTTATAAATATAATTTAAATATTATTAAATTTAATTAAATTAATTTTATTTAAAATTTATTTAAGTTTAGTTTTAAATTTTATTATATAAAATTAAAAATATTGTTTATTTATAATTTAATAATATTAAAATTTTAAAACTATTATTAATAATTAATAAATAAAAATTATATAAAAAAATAATTATTTTAAATTTTTAATAATAATATTTATAATATATTTTAAATTAATATAAACTTAATTTAATTAATTTATATAATAATTATATTATTTATAATATAGTTTTTTTAAAATATTTATTTTTAAGTTTAATAAATAAATATATATAAATTTTTATATAAATTTATTAATTAATTATATATATATTTATATAATATTTTATAATTTATATATTTTATTATAATTTTAAATTAAAATAAATTTAAAAATTAAAATTAATTGTTAATTTATTTATTAAATTATTAATAATTATATAAATATAGTATTTTTTTTTAAATTGTTATATTTTTATATAATTAATTAAAACTTTTTATATAATTAAATAATTTTATTTTTAACTTTTTATATAAACTTTAATTTAAAAATTTAAATATTATAATATTTATTAAAGTTATATTTTATAAATTTAAATATTTTTTATATAAATAATTTATTAATTTTTATTATATTAAATTTTTTAAAAAAAGTTTAAATATATTAATAATATTATTTATTTATAATTTAATAACTAGTTTATAATTTATTTTTTTTAATTAAAAAAATATAAAATTTAATTATATAAAAAAATTAAAAATTATATTAATTTTTTAAATCAGTTTTTTTTTTATATAATATTTATTAAAATAAATAATATATTATTTTTATTGTTTTATTTTATATTTTTTATTATATAAAAATAAAGTTTAATTTATTGTAATAAACTAAAGCTTAGCAGCTATAAATATATATTGTTTATAATTTAGTTTAAAAAAAAAAAAAAAAAAGTTTTTTTAATATATATATTATACTTTAAAGCAGCTAAATAGTTTAATATATATAACTAATACAGTTTTAGCAATTGTTTAAAACTATATTTACAAACTAAGCTTAATAGTTTATATAGCTTATAATATTACTTTTTTTTTTAAGTTTTTAGTACAAAGCTTTATAAAAGCAGCTTTGTTTTTTTTTTATATTTGTTTAAAAGTAGTATAAATAATACTTAAGTTTAATTATATTATAAAGTTTATAAAAAATAACTTTGTTTAATTATATTTTTATTATTTTTAAACTATTTATTTATAGTGTTTTTTTTTTAAAATAACTTACTACTTTTTAATATATTTGTATTGCTTTTTTTTAATTTTTTTTTAACGTTTTTTTTATTAATATACAATTTGTTTTTTATACGCTTTTTAATTTCGAGCTTTTTTTTTTTTAATTTTTCGGTTTTGTTTATAATTACTGCTTTTTTTAGCTATTTTAAAGCATAAACAGCGCCAACTTAACTGCTACTTTTTACTACTTTAACAATATTATATAAAAGTGCTTTTTTTTTTTTTTCAACTTTTTTTTTTTTTTTTTTTTTTTTTTTTTTTGTACTTAATTGTAAGTTTGACTTTTTTCTTTTTCTTTTTTCTTTTTTTTTTTACTTTTTGCTTTTTTTTTGTTTTTATACTACTTTTTTTTTTAAGCTGCGCTTGTTGTTTTTTTTATTTTTGTTATACTTATACTAACTTTATAATAAACAGCTTTTACTTTGCTTTTATATAGCTGTTTTTTTTTTTTTTTTTTTTTTTATATTTTTATTTTTTGTTAAATTAAATAATATTATATTTAGTTTTTTTATTTCTATTTTGCTTTTTTTTAACTTTAGTGCTTTTTTTTTTTTTTAGTTTTTTTAAACAAAAATAAACTGTTATAAACAATATTTCTTTTATTATATAAAATTTTATTAGCTTTTAGCTTTTTTTATATTTTAAAGTAAATAGTTTGTAGTTTTTTTTTTTTTTTTTTTTTTGCTAATAATAACAGTATATTTTTTGTTTAATTAAAAATTTTTGCAACTTTTACATAAATATAAAAAGTAAGTTTTTTTTTTTTTTTTTTTTGTATTTGTTTATTCTGCGTTTATATACTATTTATACTTTATATAAAAACTAGCAAGCATTGTTTTTTATATATAAATTTTACAAATAAATCTAATTATATTTATTTGTTTATAAATAGCTGTTTTTTTTTTTTTTTGTTTTATTTCTGCTTATTTGCTATTTTTATATAGTTTTAATATATAGTACAAATAATTAAAACATATTAAAAGTTTGTTTTTGCTACAAAAACTTATAACTTAGTTCAGTTTAATAAGTTTGTTTTTTACTTTTTTTTTGTTTTATTTTTGTTTTTTTTTTAGCAGTTAACAACTAATATATGTTTTTTTTAATTAAAAACTATATCGAAATACAACAATACTAGTTATTAAACTTTATATTTAATAAGTTTTTTTGCTATTTTTAACTCGTTTTTTTTTATATTAACACTATTAACTTTTTGTTTTAACAATATAAAGTTAATATAAGTTTTTAGTTTGTTATTTTTTAAACAATATATAACTTTTTTATATTAAACAATTAGTTTAAAACTAAAAAGTATAAAATTAAATATTTATAATTAATTGTATTGTTTTTAAGTTGTATAATTAAAATTAAAAAATATTTAATTAATATTAAAAAGTATATAGTTAGCTTAATAATTAAAAATATACTGTTTTATATTAAAAGCTTTAATAAAAACTATAGCAAAATTAATAAGTTTTTTAGCGTTAATTTTAACAGTGTAAATTTGCTATATAATAGCTAAAATATTAAAAGCTAAAATAAAAGAAGTAATTTATAGCTTTTTTGCAGCTTTAACATAGTATAAAAAAAAACTAACTAAAATAAAAAACAAAAAAATTATTTTATTGTTAATAAAAAAAGTTTTAATATATATATATTAATTTAATATAATTAATTTAAACTTTATTAGTTTGTTTTTAAAAAAAAAGCAGTTTTTTTTTTTGTTTTATTATTAGTTAATATTAATAACTTATAATAAATTATTATATATAATTTATTAAAAAATACATAGTTTTTTTTTTTTTTTTTTTTTTGTGTTATTATTATTTAATACTAAGTTTATTATACTTTTTAACATTGTTATATTTATTTTTAAACTGTTTTAACGCTGTTATATTTAAAAATTTTTTTATAAGTTTTTACAATAGTTAAAAATAGCTTGTTTATTTAACTAAAACTTGCTTTTTTTTAAAACTGCTTTTATTTCTATTTTATTTAATATATACTTAAAAAATATTTTTTATTTAAAACTTGTTATTATTTAAAATTATAACTAATAGTTTAAAGTTTAAGTTAATTTAAAAAAGTAAAAAGTTTTTTACAGCTTATTATAAAAAATTAACATAAAAGCAGCTATATATTTTTTTAAATATATTTAATTTTACTATATATAAATTTATTACTTTTGTTATTTTATATTTTAAATATAATTAAATTAACTTTTAAAAAAATTAGTTAGTTTTTATATTTTTTAAATTAAACTATATTTAGTTGTTTTTTTAAAAACGCTTTATAAAACTGTACTTTTTGTTAGTAGCTTTTTTTATTTTTTGTTATATTGCTATTATAACAGCTTATATAAAACTTTAAATGTTTTTTAATTTTTATACAAATGTTTTTATTAATACTTTCAGCTTTTTAATAAATATATTTGAATATTTTATTAGTTTTATTAAATTTATATAGTATTTATATTAAACAAAAAAAAAGCTAAACTTAATAATTAATAAATTTTTATTATTAATTACTAAAGTTGTTTTTAATAATAGTACTGCTTAATTAAGCTATATATAAACTACAAAAGCTTTAAAATATATTAGCATTTTTTAATTTGTTTTTTTTGTTATACTATTTGTTTTTAAATAATATATAATGTTTAATTGTTGCTCGATATTTATTAATTTATAAAATTGTTACTAAAAGCTTTTTACTTAGTTTAAGTTTTAGTTACTAGTTATAGTTTTTAAAAACTTATAAAATTGTTAAAAGTAGTTTATAAACTGTTTTATATATATTTTTATATTTATAAATTCTATAGCTTTTAAAATTACTGCTTTGTTAAATTTATTAGTAATTATTATAATAAACAAAAAATTTTTAAAAGTTGTAGTAAAAAAGTTTGTTATAAAGTTTATTAAAAACTTGCTTTAAAATTATTTTAAAACAAATAAAAACTTAAAAAGCTTTTTTTTTTGTTATTTTTAAACGTTTTTTTTACTGTATATATTGCAGTTTGTTATAAAATAGTATACTATTTAATATATTTTAAGCTAAAAATAGTTTTTACTTAATATAGCTATTATGCTATTATAGCTTAAGTGTTTAATTAACAAAAAGTTGTAATAATTTTATATTAAGCTAGTTTAAAGTAGCTTTTAATTTAATATTTATATATGTTTTTTGTAGCAAAAAATTTTGTTTAGTTTTAATTTATATTTTATAATAAAAATATTTAAAGCTTTATTATTTATTTTAAATTTTTGTAAAAACTTTTTTTTGTTTTTTTGTACTGCTTATATTATTAATTTGTAGCTTAAAGCTTTTTTTAAAGCAGTATTTTATACTGTTTATAAATCGCTGTTTATAAAAATATAGCAATTAAGTAATAAATTATTTATTATATTGTTTAATATATTAATGTTGCAATATTTTTTTAGCTTAAAAACTAGCTATTTATAGCGCAAAAATATAAGCTTTTTTTTTAAAATTTGTTTGTTTGTTTTTAAAAGTAAGTTTTGCTTTTGTTTCAATAAAATATTTAGTTGTTTATTATTAACTCTTATTTTATAAATAAACATAAACTAAAAGTTAGCTAAAAACTTCAACTATTTAATTTATTGTTTTATAAACTGTTTAGTTGTTATAAAATATTTGAAGTTTTTGTAATTAAATAGTACTTAAAACAGCTTTTTTAAACTATATAGTTTATTATTTTATACTTTTATATAATATACTATTATTAACAGCTTTTTATTATAAATTTTATAATTGTTTTTAGTTTTTAATAACTTTTGCAAATAATAAACTACTAAATAAAAAAGTTTTTATTTGTTATATTAAAACAAATATTTTTTATATACTACTTTTAAACAATTTGTTTTTAAAACTGTTGTTTTATTTAAGTTATATTAAATTAATATTAGCTTTAATATAAAAAAGCTTTTAAATTTTTTAAAAGTGTTTTTTTTTTTGTTTTTTTATTAAAACAGTATATTTTTTTTTATTAAAACAGAAAAAAAAGCAGTTAAATTTAAATAATTTTTAATAAACTACTAGTAAAAGTTTGTAAATTTTAAAAAACTGTATATATTTTTAAGCAATTTAAAAGCTTTTTATTTATAAATAGCATATACTTTTTTAAAGTTCATTTTTATTTTTTTTTTTATTTTTATAATAAAACTTAAATATTTAATTTTTGTAACAGTAAATTTATATTTATTAATATTAAAATACAATTTTATAATTTTTAAAAAACTAAATATTTGCTTTACTTTTTTTATATAATTTTTTTTTGAACTATTTAATTATATAAATATATTGTTTATATATACAAATATAAAAATGTTTAAATATTAATATAAAATAGCATTAATATAACATTAAAACGTTGTTAAAGCTTTAAAAAGTTCAAATAGTATAACTAATTATTTAAAAAGTTTAAACTTAGTTTAAAACGCTGTTTTTTACTTGTTTTTTTTTTTAATTTTAAGCTTATAAAAAGCAGTTTATATATTTAGTTTAATAAACTACTTAGCTTTCGAAAAATTTGCTAAAGTTTTTTTTATTAACAAAAGCAAATATTTATTTGTTTTAGTTATAGCATTAAACGTTTTATAATTAATATAAAATTATAAACTACTTTTTAGCTTTTTTATAAATAATATAAAAGCTTTTGTTAGCAAACTACTAGTACAAATATAGTTTTTATTAAATAACTTTATTAATATTTTTTTTAAAACGATTAGTTTATTTTTAAACATTTTATAAAAAAGTTTTTATAAAGCTGCTAATTTTTTGTTTTTTTTATTTTTAAATAGAAATATTTTATAATTTACTTTTTTGTAATGTAGTAGTAGCTTGTTTTTTTATTTTTTATTAAATAAATTTTTTTATAGTATTAATTTTTTAAAAAATTAATTTTTAATTATATTAACTATAAAAAATATTAAAGCTTTAATAATGTTTGTAAATATAATAGTAAAAACTAAAAACTTATTTATTTTTAAATAGCATAATTGTTATATTTTTGCGTTAAATGTTATTTTAACTAATTATTAAGCTTTTTTTATTTATATAATACTTTTAGTTTAAAATATAAAACTGTTTTTTTATATTTTGAAACTTTTTGTTTTACTAATATTAATTATATATTTATAAACAAAATAAATTATTTTTAACTTTTTTATTTATAGTTTACTTAAAATAATATTATATTTTAGTTATAAAATTATATAAGCTAATATTTTCTATTAAAACTTATTTATATTTGTTTTAATATATATTATTTTTTTAATTTATATATATTTTATTGCTGCTTTTTTTAAGTAACAAAAAGTAATAAAAATATATAGTAGCTATAAATGTTTAACAAAAAAGCTGCTTACAACATATATATATTTACAACTTTAATTAATTAAAGTTTTAACAACTGAAGTTTTATTGCAAATAAAGTTTATTGTAAAAAATATACTATTTATATATTATTAAATTTTTGTTTTAAAGCTTACAAAAATTAACTTGTAAACTTGCTTTTAACTGTATTTATAATTAAAAGCTACTTTTTTTTTTTTTTTCGAATTTTTTTTTTCAGGTTTTTTTGTTTTTTTTAGTGCGTTAATAGCTCTTACGTTAATATTACGTACAAAAAGCACTAGTAAACACTAAGCTACAAAGTAGCTGCTTTTTTTACAGCGTAAGCAATTTTTGTCCTTTTTTTATTTGTTTTTTTCTTTTTTAAATATTTATTAAACTTTTAGTTATTTATTAATAACTTAAAAGCTAATACTATTTATACTTATTATTAAAGTGTTTTTTTTTATATTTACTTTTTTTAATTTTATATTTAAATAAAAGCTTGTACTTTTTTAGCTAAAGCTTTATGTATATATAACATAATTACAACTTTTTAGCTTTTTAGTAATAGTTATAACTTCGTATATTTAATCTATATAGTTAAAAAAAAGCGAAACAAATATTAGCTTGTTTACTAAAAAAAAGCAAATAACTTTTTTTAGTATAACTAATTTAGCAAAATTATTTTACAATGTACTTTTTATATTAGCTAAAGTTTTTTTTTAGCTAAAAAAAAATTCCAAAAAAAGTTGTTTTTTTTTTTAGCAAAATTTTAGCAGTTTTTATGCTGCTTTTTTTAAATAGTTTATATTAAAGTAATAGTTATAAAAATAATTTAAAAACTTTGCTAAATTATAGTTGCTAATATATTTTTTTGTAATAAAAAACAGTACTGCTACTACTTTTACTATATTATTAAATAGTTTGTTAATAATATAAAATTTATTTTAGTTATTGCTAATAAACTTAATATTTTTGTTTAGTTTATATTTAATAGCTGTTTTTTATATAAAAAACTTAGTTTAATTTTTTAAAAACTTTTTTAATTAAACAAAAAGTTTTTTTTTAATATTTTTATAATTATTTATATTTAAACTATTTTTTTTTTGTTTAGTTAATATATTAAATATATTTATTATTAAAGTTAAAAAAAAAAAGTTAAAAGTTAGTATTAAAATTAACGTTAAAATCGAAATTTTAGTTTTAAACTACTTGTTTATTGCTTATAAACTATTTAAGCAATAATATAGTTTGTATTAAATATTAATAACTAAAAAGCTTAAAAATACATTTATAATGTTTAGCTATTTTTTTATTTCTTTTTTTATAGCAGTAAGTAGTTTAAAAGCAATGTTTTATATGTTTAGTTGCTTTATTTTGTTTTTGCTTTTTTGTTTTTATAATAAAAGTTATTTTTTTATAAGTTTTTAATACTATATAACTAAATAGCTATATATTCGCTATTTAAGTAAATAAAACTAAATTATATATAACAAGCTAAAACTTAGCAGCTGTAAATATATACTGTTTATAATTTAGCTTAAAAAAAAAAAAAAAAAAGTTTTTTTAGTGTGTACACTGTGTTCCGAAGCAGCTAAATAGTTTAATATATATAGCTAGCGCAGTTTTAGCGATTGTTTAAAACTATACTTACAAGCTAAGCTTAGCAGCTTATACAGCTTGTAACATTTATATATATTAAAATTTTATAAATTTATTAATTATATTAATTATAATATTAAATTTTTTAATAGTTTATATTTTATATAGTTTATTTTAGTTTTATTTTTTTTATTATATAAATATTTTATTTTTTAATAATAATATAAATATTTTATATAAAATAAAACTGTTTTATTAATTAATTATATAATTAACTTTAATTATAATTTGTTTTTTTTAAAATATTTTTATAACTTTTTTAATAATTTTTACTTTTTATATAATATTAAAAAATAAAATAAAAATTTAATTAATTTATAAACAATTATTAAAAATAAATAATATTAATATAAAACTATTAAATTTTATAATATTATTTAAAACTTATTAATTTATAATATATTACTATTAAATAAAAAAAGCTAATATAATTATTAATTAATATTGATTTAATTTTATATAATTAATTATATATAGCAAAACTAAAATAAAATATAATATTATAATTATATAATATTATTGTTATTTTTTTATTTAAAAAAAAATCTTTATATATATAATATATATATATAAATTATATAAATTTATTAACAATTTATTAATATTATATATAATAAAGTATAATTAACTATTTAATAAATAAATAATAAATTATATAAAAAAAATTTAAATATATATTAATTATAACTAATATTGCTATTTTAATAAAATATATATATAATTTTTATATAATTAATTTATTATTTAAAAATATTATATTTAAAACTATTTTTTAAATAAAAAAAGTTATAAATATTTATATATATAAATAATTTAATAAATATAAATATAAATTTATTAATATTAAATATATATTATATTTATATATATATATATAAAATTATTTTATTAAAAACTATTTTAAAATAATAAAAAATTAAAAATTAAAACTATAGTTTTTAATTTTTTTATTTTTAAATTATATTTAAATTATTTTTTAATTATTAAAATTTATATTTTTATTATAAATATAATATAAAAACTAAATTTATAAAACAAAATAAATAAATTAAATAAAAAATAAATTATAAATTTATAAATTATATAATATATAAAAAATAAAAAATTATTTATTTATTAATTTAAATTTTAAAAAATAATAATATTAAAAATAATAATTTAATATAAATAATAAATAAATTATATTATATAAAATAATTATTAATTATTTAAATTATTAAAAATTATATAATAATTATATAATATAATAATTATAAAATAACAATATAAAATAAAATAATTTATTTATAAATTAATATATTAAAAAAAAATAATATTATAAATTAAATATATATTAATTTATAATTAAATAATAATAATTTAATTTAATAATTATATAATTTAATTAATTATTATATATAATAAATATATAATTAAACTTTTATTATTTATATATAAAACTTTTTTTTATTTTTTAATTAATTTATTTATAATATATTTAATTTAATTATATTTATTATAATTATAAATATATATATTATAATATAAATAAATTATTTAAAGAAATATTTAAATATATTTTAATATTTTTTTAATTTATTATTATTTAAAAAACAATTTTTTATTTTTTTATTTATTTATTTATATTATTATTATTAAAATATATAATTTTTTAATATATTAATATATAAATTAATATTTATTTATTATATATATAATTATATTTTTATTAATTTTAATATTATATTAATTTAAAATATATAATTTAATTTATAAATTATATATTATAAAATTATATTATATTTTATTTATTTATTTATTTATTTTTTTATTTATTTATATTTTATATTATAAAATTTTATATTTATTAAAATTAAAACTTTATATTATAAAAAATTATTTATTAATTTAGTTATTTAATTTTATTTATTAAATTTAAATAAAAAAAAACTTTTGCAAAATTTTTATAATTATTAATTTTATTTTATTTAAAAATATATTAATTTTTAAAACTTTAATTTAAATATATATTAATTTATAAACTTTAATATTAATTTATAAAAATTTAAATTAAATTTAATATAATTATTTATTATTATTAATAGAACTTTTTGTATATATATATATAAAAAGATTCGGAATAATTTGTAGAATTTAAAGTTTGTTTTTAAGTTTTAAAGTTTTATATTAATTTATATATATATTTTATAAAAAAAAGTATAACTAAAAAAGTTATATATAAATTATTTATATATATATATATATAAAATTTATAAGTTTTATAAATTTTAATAAATTTTTATATTTTTTATTTATTTAGTTATTTAATAAAAGTTTTAGTTTAAATTTTAATTATATATACTTAGTATATATATATAAGTTTTATTAAATTATTAATTTAATACTAAAGATTTTTTTTTTTATACAGTAACTTTAGTTTTAATATAAATTAATTTTTTATTATTTTTTTTGCTATTTAATTAATTTATATATGTTTTTATTTATATAACTAACTTATTTATATTAACTAGTTTTTTTAATATTTAATTAAGTGCTTTTTTTGTATAAATATTTATTAAATTGTTTTTATTATTAATTTATTATATTTTTATAATTTTGCAATTTTTGTATACTTTTTAAAATAATATAATATTAATTATAAATTGTTTTTTTTATATAGTTTTTAGTTTAATTAAACATTTATATAAAAATTTAAAATTAATATATATAACTTATAATATAGTTAATAATTTTATTATATAAATAATTTTTTAAAAAGTTATATTAAATATAATAATATAATTAAATCTATTAATTATGTTATATAATTTATTTGCTAATATATTATATATAACTTATTTATATTTAATTAAATTTTAATAAATAATATTATTTTTAATTATAAAAATGTTTTTTATATAGCTTTTATTAATTAATACAATTATAAATTTGATTTAAAAACTTAAATTTTTATTGTTTATAAATATTTTGTTAATAAAAATAAAAATTTTTATATAACTAAAATTTAAAAATATATAGTATAATTTTTGCTATATATTGTTAATTTGCTATTATATTTATATATTTAATATTTTAACGTTATTTTTTAATAGCTTTTAAACTTATATAACAATTAACAAATTATACAATGTTTTTAGTTAATATATTAATACAATATATATATTTTAAACTTATTAAGTAATATATTATTAAAAATAATTTTTTATATAAAAGTTAATAGTATATAGTTATTTAGTTTGTTTTTATTAAATAAAAAAAAAATTTTATTTATTTATTTAAATTTTGTTTTTATTAAATTTAATAAAATATTTAAATATTAATTTTGTTTTTAATTTTATATAAAATAATAACTTAGTTTTTTTTTTATATAAAAACTTTTTAAATATAATATTAAAAATATTGTTTATTTAAAATTTTATAATTATAAATTTATTAAGTTTTTTTTTAGTATATAACAAATATAAATTATATATAAATATTTTTATATTTAATTTTTAATAATAATATTTATAATAAGTTTTATATTAATATAATTTTAATTTAATTAATTTATATAATAATTATATAATTTAAAATATAATATTTATTAAATATTTATTTTTTAGTTTTTTTAATAAGTAAATATAAATCTTTTAGTTTAATTTATTATATAATTATATATATATTTAAAAAATATTTTATAGTTTTATATATATATTATAGTTTTAAATTAGCAATAATTTTAAAGTTATAATAAATTATTAATTTATATACTAAATTATTAATACTTATATAAAAATTTAAACTTTGTTATTATTTTTATAACTTTATATAATTAATTTAAACTTTTTATATAATTTAATTATTTTATTTTTAACTTTTTATATAAGTTTAATTTAAAAAATTTTTATTTAGTTATATTAATTTAAATTATATTATATAAACTAAAATATATTTTAAGTTGCTAATATATTTATTTCAGCTATATTTAATTATTTAAAAAATATATTAGATATAATAATTATATTGTTTTGTTTTAATTATATAGCTAAAATATAATTGTTAACTTTTTTTAATATAAAATATTAATTGCTAATAAATATAAATAACTTTTTTGGTTTGTTTTTATATTAAAGTTATAACTATTTAACAACTTAAAAAAAATTATATAAAAAGTTATTTTTTTTATATAATAAATTAAATATAATTTTTTGTTAATAATATAACTTAATTTATATATAATAAAATTTAACTAATTTATTTATTATATTAACTATAATATTACAATTTTTAATTATAAAAATTTTATATAGTTTTATTTAGCTTTTTCGTTTTTTTTATATTATAATTTTATTTTAAAAAAATAAAAAAAATACTTTATATAATAATGTTAATTTATTTCTGATTTATATAGCTTAATCAATATTAACTTTTATATAAATATTTTTTAATATTTTTATAGCTTTTTATATAGCTTTTACTTTTTAAGTAATTTTTAATAAAAAAAATAAATCACTGTTAATTTTAAAATAAATTTTAAAAACTAATAAAATAAATATAAAACTATTTAATTTAGCTATATTATTTAAAGCTTTTATAGCTATTTATAATATTGTTTTTTTATTTATATAATAATTAATTTTTTTATATAAAATATTAAATATATAATAAAATAATATATATATTTATTCGACTTTTTTAACAGCTTAATATATTTTAATAAATATTTTTTTATATAAAGTTTTAACTAATTATATATTATTACAAAATTTTTTAAATAAAAAATTTATACTAAAATTATATACAATATAATTAAACAACTTTTAATATATTAAAATTTAACATTAATATAATATATTTTAAATATTATATATATTTAAAAACTTTAAAAATTTAATTATTTAAAATAAAATATTTATATTAATTATATATAAAATCAATTATTTGTTAATTTATATAATATTGATAATAATTTTATAATTAAAATTATATTTATTTTTTAATAAAAACTTAAATTTTTTTAAAGTTTAATTATACAATTAATAATAATAACAAAACTTTTTAATTTTTCAAAATATTAAAATGTTAATATTATTATATTTAATTTTTTATAATAACTTTATAAGTTTTTTTGTACAAAAATATCCAAATCGACAATATAACTTTTAAAGCTTTTGTTTTATAAAATAACTTGTAGTTTTTAATTAGCTAATATTAAAAAATAAATATTTCTATTTTTATACAATTAATATTATTATATTATTTTATTATATAATTACATTTTATATATTATTAAAATAAATATATAATCGATTTATATTTTGTAACAACAATAAAAATAAAATTAATATATTTAAAATATAAAATTTAATCGATTTAATTAATATTAAAATTATTATAATACTTATAGCTTTAAAGCTTTTAATACTATTAAATCAAATTGTTATATTATTTAAAGTTTAATTTATTTATATAAAAAAGTTTTTTTATATAAAAGCTTTAATTTAAGCTTTTTTAATAGTTAAAACTTTAATTATACTAATATTTTATAAAATATTTTAATATTTTATATTATATTAACTATTTAAATAAAAATTATTTAATATTAATATTTAGTTTTAAATATATATATTTTTTTCTATTATATAATAAAAATATATCAAATTTATTAAAAATTAAACTATTTTGTTTCTAATTTTAAAATTTAAATTATTATTAAATTTATTATTATATAAAAAGTTTTTATTACTTTTATAATTTAATACAAATATATTATACTTTTTATACAATAAAGTTTTTTGTTTTAAAATATTATATATAGCAAAATATTGCTTTTTTATTTTTGATTTTTTTTATTAACTATAATTAATAAATTAATAATTAAACTTTTTATAAATAAAGTATTTTTTGTTACTTTTATTATTTTTATTATATAATCGCTGTAGTTTTTAACGAAAATTTTTTTTAAAACTATAATTATATAATCGTTTTAAATACTTAGTATTATATTGTTTATTAATAAAATAAACATTTATTATATAGTAATAGTTTATTTTTTAATTAAAAAAAACTTGTAATATTACTTATAAATTAAAAAACAAAGTTTTATATATAAGTTTTTAATTAATTAAAACAAATTTAAGCTTAAATATATTAAAACATATTTATATAACTATTATATAAAATAGTATTTTTTTATAATAGCTAAATTTTAAAACACATTATATAAATTAAAACTTATTAATTATAGTTTTTAATATTTTAAGTATTATTTTTGTTAAATTGTTTTATTTTATTTATATAAAAGTAATAATAATTTAATTGATTTAATATTAACTATAATTAACTGTTATATTAAAATAATTATTAAATATTATATAAATTTTATTTTATTTATATATTAAATCAATATAATTAAAATAATATTGTTTAGTTTTTTTTTTTAATATAAAAAAAAATATTGTATAATACTATTTTTTAATAATTTTAAATTAATAATATATTAAAATAAAAATTCAAGCTTTATTATATAATATATTATATAACTTACTACTATAGTTTTAATTAAATTATTATACTTTAATAAATATAATAAATTAAATTGTTTTAATTAAACTATTATAAATAATTTAAATAAAAAAAAATTTATATAATTGATTTTTATATATTAATAAAAATGCAAAATATATAGTAAAAATTTTAAAAGTAAATATAAATTTTTGAGTTTTTATTTATACAAAAGAAATAAATATTTAATTATTTGTACTAAATATTAAAATATATACTAATATTATTAGTTTTAATATAGCTAGTTATAGTACTAAATAGTTTATTTATATAACTAAAAGTTTTAATATATTTGTTAATATAAATGCTAAAACTATTTATATAAATATATTATTATTTAAGTTTTTATTGTTTTTGTTTATATATTTTTTAATAATATATAAAAGTTTGTTTTTAAGCAATTTTTTATATACTTTGATATTTTTGTTACTTTTAGCAATAGCAATAAATTTTTTTTAAAACATATAACTAATATTTACTAACATCAATTTTGTTTAGCTATTAAAATTTATTACAAACATTTATATAAACTGTTTACTTTTAATTTTTAATTATATATAATTTTATAAATATTTTATAAAATATATTATTAATTATAAAAGTTTAACAAATTAGTTAAAATTAATAGTTATATTTTAATATTTAAAATCAATTTGTTTTTTTTAAATCTTTATTTAAATACTGCTATTTTTAGCTATATTTTTATATATAAATTTATTTTTATTATATAAAGCTGTTAACTTGTTGTTTTAAGTTTATTTAGCTGCTATAGCTGCAGCTGCTATAGTTATTTTTGTTGTAAATATTAACATAGTTATAAAAAGTAGTAAAATAAAAAAAATAAAATAAATAAAATAATTAAAAAAATAAATATATAAAATAATTTATAGTTTTATTAATTTTTATATAAAAATAATTAAACTATTGTATAAAATCAATTTTAACTTTATAATAGTTAAATCTTTTTTATTTAATAGTTAATTTGATATATTTTTAGCTAATTAATACAAATAATAGTCCACTTTTTATATAAAAAAAAAAAAAAAAAAATATAAAAGCTACTTTTAATAATAGCTAGTTTTTGCTTTTTTATTTTGTTAATTTGTAATTATATTTTATAATTACTAATTAGTATTAATAAAACTTTTTATATATATATATATAAAAAAATTTAAAGTAATTTATAAAGTTTAAGATTTATTTTTAAGTTCTAAAGTTTTATATTAATTTATATATATATTTTATAAAAAAAAATATAACTAAAAAGATTGTATATAGATTATTTATATATGTATATATATAGGACTTATAAGTCCTATAGATCTTAGTAGGTCCTTGTATTTCTTATCTATTCGGTTACTTAATAAAGGTTCTAGTCCAGGTCCTGGTTGTATGTACTTAGTACGTACATACAAGTCCTGTTAGGTCATTGGTTCAACAATTATTATATATATTTATATAAAAATTTATTTTTTTTATTTTTTTTGTAGCTATTTAACTTTTAGTTAATTTATTAATAAAAATGTTTAAGCTAGTTAATAATAGTTTGTTTAAATATTTTTAAAATAATTTTAAACAGTTTTATAATTTTTATATTTTTATTATTAACTATAAATATTAATATATATTTATATAAAATTATATAAATATTTATAAGCTTTTATATATTTAGATTTTTTTTATTTTTTATAAAAAATATATAATGTTATTAATAAAAAGTATTAGTAGCAAAAACAAATACTACTAAAAATGTTAAAACTAAAAAAAATATATTTGTTAAAAAAACTACAGCTTTTTAAATTTATATAAGTTTAATAATTTTTAATATTAATTTAATTAAAAACTATATAAGCTATAATAGTTAACATTTGCTATTAACAACTTGTTTTAATATTGCAGTAAATAAAAATGCTTTTAATTTGAACTTTTTTTAAAATAATAAAATAAAAAATAGTTTATATATATTAGTTTAAATAGTATTAAAGTTGTATAAAGTTATATATATAATATCGTTTTTAATATAATAACAAATGTTGTTAAAGTTATTTTTATAAAAGCTATTAAAAAAGCTTTAAATTTTTATAATATAGCTGTTAAAATTGTTATAATTATATAAATATTTTAAACTTTTGCTATTTTAATATTAAAATTAAATATTAATAATTTTATTATTATTACAATTTTTTTGCTTAAATTTAGCTATTTATTATTTGCGTTAAGTTTAAATAACTTGTTTTATTTAATAATAAGTTTTAATAAAGTTAGCTATAGCTTGCTTTATTTAAGTTTTAATTAAACAAAGTTTATTTTTATAATTTTTATATAATAATATATTACTATATATATAATACAAAGTTATATAATATAGTAATATTTGTTAATAGTTAATAATATATATAAAAATTTATATATATTAATATATTAGTTAATATTTTTGTATAAAGTTGTACAAATATATTTTTAAAATTTATTAAAAAATAAATTGTTATAGCTAAAAAAAAAATCAATAATAATAAATATTTTATATATATTAACAGCTTTTACTATTTTTAGCTATACTATATATACTAACTCAAAAACAACTATAATACTTATTTATAAGGGGTATTTTTATACTTTCTAAGTGTTATTTTAATAAGAAATTAGTTTTTGAACAGTTTGTTCTCTGGGACGCTGTAAAATGCCCGTTTTAGTTAGCGTTAAAAATTTAGGTGTAATGTGTACGCATAGTGACCCAGCCGGGCGGGAATGGCCGATGAAAGGGGGCCGAAACACGAAAAAGGGGCTGAAAGGGGCTGGGTTGAGGCTGAACTATCGGTACGGCCAATACACTCGGAAATAGGTATGAACACCAGCTTCATTCTTCTAGCAAAAGTATATATATATCGTTTCCAATGGCTCATTCGTATAGACATAGCCCCTTCTTTGGCAAGGTAGCTTCCTAAATAACAATACCGAGTGATGGCGGCGAGACACAATAGTATGACAGATCAGCTATCTAAAATCTATATGCATACGCAGTAGGTAAAGTTGATGCACAGAGACGCCATATACTGCAGTCCGGGGCCTTCGGGTGAAACCTATTCTCGCCCTGTTATGAAATAAGCTAATACATCGCCCAGTTCTAAGTCTAATCTTTATGCGGAACATACACGTGTTCCGAATTACCTACAAAGCGTGTTGCCGTTGCGTAGTAACCGGCAGCTACGGAATAGATGCTGTGATATTTGCCCTGGGCTGAATTAAGCTGGCCAGAGAGGTGCATTGCTGAGCCGTCCGTGGAAATCCATTCTATTCAGGCGTACACCCACAAGAGCGCGTAGGAGGGTATTTGCTGAAACCTATCTCTCTTTCGTGCGTTTGATTCACCTCTTCGGCTGCGGGACGTCGGGGAAGGTGGTTGCTAAGAAGTTCTCTGAGAACCTTCGGCACTGCTCATAGGTCTTTTTGAAAGCGTCGCCGTCGATATAGTACGGATCTTGGACAACCTCCTTGCGGCCAGTGCCCGAGAACTCGCCGAACAGCATAACCTGTGCTTTGCCACCAACCCGCTTCCTATTACGCCATCTTTGTATATCGCTGTGGTTGCTATTGTCCATGGCGAAAATGTAATCGAACTCGTTAAAGTCGTTATCGCGCAGCTACCAGAACACATCAGTCCAGTCTTCCACTGATCATGTAACTCAATTGACCTGTTAACTAACCCGACGAGCCCCGTGTTTATAGTCTGTGATACCGTTATCCTTGAGCGTGGATAATGTCCGGGAATCAGGATCATCGCCGATGTGGTAACCACCTAAAGATATATGAGGGTATGTCAGTCGTCTACTCATATGAAGCGAGAATGGGGACTCAATAACTTAGCGGATCTAGATCTCATACCTGTTCCGCAGGAATCTACGCTACCGATAAGGTTGTAATATGGAGAAGCTGGATCCTTCACGATAGATCGAAAGACGCCTTCGGCCATGGTCGAACGACAGATGTTGCCTAAGCAAACAAAAAGGACGGATATTTTCTCGCCACTCGGGGCGTTCGTTGCGCTTGCCATAGTTTTACACCTAATATGAAGCCGTACCTCGACCGGTAGAATTAAACGGGCAAAAAGATATGTGCATCTATGTAGGTAAGTAATTGATGTGAGCAGCTCAGCTTCCAACCTGTTGCTTGACAATTGGCAATGCCCCGCATACACGGATAAGTAGGTACCTGCGCAACCTACCTAAGTAGATAAGGTACAATCTACAGGATCAAGGATCCAAGGTCAGGAAGGAGGTTAGACAACGCGGGGCTTCCCTCGTTAGGTGAAAAGTCCCACTCCTACATATATGTAGGTAACGAGGAACATCGAATGAATTGATCAATTGATTCAACATACCTAGCCACCTATGTATTCATGTTGAGTAGTCAGAGGAAACTCATAGCCGAGACGTTTCGCATAGTTGCTGGTAGATGAGCTAAGATACTTTACTCGAGGAAACCCAGGCAGCAGAAATTCTCAACATTCTATCTACAAGCTTCTATCAAGATACAAACTCCCCGAGCAGACGCGGTCACCAATAGGAAGGACGCCTGCTCAGTACTTGTCATAGTTTTATCTTTAACGGTACAGCGTGGACGATAATGCAGAGTGTCTCAGATGACTCTGAGACAACACTAGGATAATTTACCTACAACCTAGTAGTAAATCCTCACCACAGCCAACACAAAGAAAGAGGGCATGCAATAGTATATATGGCACCCTCAATGCATCTAAGCTCACTAATGGCTTAGACTTCTAATAGCATTGCGACTACTCTCTCTAGCATTTTCAGCCCTATTCTGTTCTCATCGACATTCACAGCCTATCGACTAGATATGACACGTCAAAGTTGCGTTCTAGTTGTCTTTGTCAACTAGTCAAGCCCAGCTTACGTCCTAAGTGCGTCGATAAGTGCCCTTCATTAAATCGAGCTGAGCCTCATCACAGATCGACTTCCACTTCCTGACTTTAGGCTTTATACCGGCTGAATTGTTTGCTATTAAGAAAATCTGCGAATTCTGAAAGCTGGAGCTCTTGTCGCTCTTTCTCCCCGAGCTATGGTCCTTATGGGCCGTTTCATGCAGACTCTCTCCTCCGGTTGACATCGGGGAAGAGTGCGCAGCGGTTACGATAAACAACTACGCTCTAGCTACTATTCGACTACATGAACTTTCAACTTAGCACCTATGTGATATGTATAAGAATATTCCGTGGATGATAGACACCACGTATCTTACAAGATGGCTAAATCTCTAGTCCATAGCATGCATTTCTCACCACAGCGCTTTGCAGGATCCGAAGTACCTAAGCTACGACTATCTCCCCTCGTTTACGGCACACCTAGAAACACTCATATCTATTTTTTAGATTGAAGACCTGGGATCCCCCGTCCTACTTAGGATTAAATGGAACCGCCAGCTACCTCGTGTAACAGAGGTTGAATTTGAAACACATCTTCTCATCAACGCGACTACTTCACCATGTATAAAGGATGTCTGCATCGGCTTGCCCGAACTTGTTAAGACGATCCCGGACATCTTACCCTGGCACGACCTCTTCGACGATTGGCACCGAGCGCTGAGCAACACACACCCTCCTCATAATGTAACATTTGTTAAACATCAGCAGTAAATTTAATCTACTCAATCTCACTTCCACCACGTTGCTAACCGTAGCAATCGAATATTCGAAATGATGGATAACCAAAATTTCAAGAAACTAGTGAAGGCATATTAGGATATAGGGTGCAGCAAGAGCAAAACACATCACCCCGGACCACCCTATGGCTATGCCATCAGACTTAGTACGTAGCTCCCAGGGTGTACGCACACGTCCTCCTGGGAAACCCCGTTATAATGCTTTTGCAGTTAGCGCAGGGAAAGCTTATAGGGATTATACGCTGGAGAACCATTGTGAGGCAGATAGTCACTCGTTGTGTCTTCCTTGAGGGGACCCCAGCATCACATGAGGTTGAGCAATATCAAGATAAAATGATCATTCATTAAGATTGAGATAAATGTAGACCGGTTTGTCTTAGAAAATACGAGATAGATAAGATACTCACCGACTTCATCGTCTCGTTATCTTAACACCTCCAGCGTGAAGCTTACCTTGTAACTTTATTAGTCCAAGGCTATATATCCTAAGGGTGAATAACTAACGCTTGAATATTTCATTTCAATAAGTTCCTATTACATGAATTTGTGGGCTTCACTTGAATTCACTAACCCTCTGCTCATTTATGACCTGCCGAGAATTTCGCAGTCATAAAGTTTATATATGGAATGAGACAACAGCTTAAGTGCCACGTCAAGAAAATCAAGTTTAAAAAATAGAACTTAGATATAAATAAATTATAGAACAATCCTAACCTTTATGGTTACTACCAGGCGCTGCGCCAGCATCATAATCTTCGAAGTGACGTGTTTTTCCTTCTCATCGTATGAGTCAAAGTCTCTTATGCAGGTAGCCAGGATATCTTATTCGTTAGCTACTGTCCTCAAGATTGACAAGCCTTCTCTTTAAACCAACTTGGAGCGCCACTTGATTCGGAAATATGCTAATAATACTGAAGCACAGCTTATAAACTTATATGTACGTAGGTGGGGGTAGTGGGAGGGGGTGTATAGTGTGATTGTGGCATTGCATCGACGTCGTCCATATCAATTGGCCTGTCATTACCTATGTTGTCGGTAGGCCTCCATGCCCCGGAACCGCAGATTGCCGGCCAAGACACTCATTCGTGCTCCGTGTGTACTAATAAGTAGTCTGCCTACTCGCCCGCTCCGAGGGAGGCCTATGCTTGTAAAGTTTGATTTCGTGCGACGACCCCTATGTCGTGCTTTATTCTCCGGGGTGCCACTGTAGAAGTGATTGTTCACCAAAGCGGATGCGGAGTGATCGACATAGGTACATAAGATATTACTCATGGACAGGCACGAATGGTAGGCTGGTCTGGGCACCGATTGGAGATCGACGAAGTGCTAGATGAGATGGTACCTGGGCTAGTATGTAGATCGAGTAATGCGCATGAACTGAATACTGGAGAGCGAATTTATAGAGAGTCAGCTAGTGGTTTAAGGTGCCTAGGGAGAGTTTGTTTGTTGAGCCTTCCTGCCACTAAATCTGTCGTCTCAAGAGTCGTAATCTGTTGCACAGTCCAGTAGACACTGTATTTTTTTTTATAGATATCGTATTACACACCAGCCAAGCATACCTATGTGCAACTCTGAGTGCGTCGGTATGGATAAAAAGTCGATTCTGACGTCGTTGCACTTCAGTGCTTTTAGTATAGTGGGGGTCATTGTCGCGCCAGCCACACAGAGTGCCGTGCTGAGGTACAGGATATTTCTAGCACATTTCTGAAACGAAACAATATTTATGATCGACACCTGATGTGCATAGGGGCTGCGTAGGCCGGAATAACTATGCATAGCCCATAAGCTAGACTTACAGGTAGCACTTATCTACAGTAGGTACCTAAGGTATCCAGCAAGATGAGGACGTGGTAGCAAACAACAATTCTAGGCATGCAAGGTAAGTCGGTAGTATTCGGGCTAGCCGGTATTTCAATTTGATACTTGACAGAAGTTTCGATGGATCGCGCCTCTATCTAGATAAAGTTAAAATATCTAGGTAGGTAGTACCAAAGGCTCACACTAGCCCGGACTAGGTATGTCTGTGAGACCCTATCTCAACATGACTTGGTGGCAAGTCAGTTACACGTCGTTTCTCCCTTTCATCTCCCGGACGCAAATCATAACCTAAGCGCACTCCATTTTTATCCGTTACAGTGTCTACGCGATACTTACCTAATTTTTCAATTATAGGTAGGTAGCACATACCTGCACTTTGAGTAACGTACCAGGCAGAGAAGAGAGTGAGGTGCGTCGTCGTCGTTTGCTGACATATGACTGCTAACGTAACCCATGTGAAAATGAACCGCCGGGCAGCGGTGCCGAGCCAACGACGCCGTGCTCGGCAGGCTGGATAAATGGCAGCATTCCGATCGCCTCACACCTCCAGCCAACCATTGGACCACAGACCAGCACAGACCAAGACGGGGCATATTCGAAAGAGAGAGATCTGCGCCACATCTTAAGCTACTCCGCCTCTCATTGCCAGTTCCCTGAGAACACTCGTCATCTCGACAAGCTTGTGTGCCGTGCACTCAGCCAACCATATTGTTAGAATCTTGTCTAGGGATATGTATCCAGTTTCACTGTGCGGTACAGTTTCCCACTACCGCTATTCTAGCAACCCGATTGATCTATTCCTGTTCCTGGTTCCTGAATGGCGGTTCCTGGTTGCTCCCAGGTGAAGGATATTCCATGCTACACATGCCCCATTTTCCCACGTTGCTATTCCAAGGCAATACAAGCTAAACGAGTTCTCGCCATGCTTCGTCTACCAACCAGAGACGAGAATGTCCTGGTTACCGCCGACCCCTTCGATTCATTCTTTGCTCGTCGTAATTTTCATAATCGGGTACGGCCTTAGTCTGCTTGGTAAGTCATCTGTAGTCTTAAAGGGTATATATGAGGTTGCCACGCCCACACATGGAATGCATTCTAGACGTCCAAGTTACCGGTGCGAACTTTTTAGTGGTTGGGTATAACACTTTTCTTTCTCGAATATCCTTATATTTCACTCGTTTTGGGTTTTTGTTATTGTTTTTATTATTCATTCTCTAAAACATCGTTCTTTCTCAACTACTACTATCTCATCATGGTTCCTCAACCGAGCACCGTCGCCCTCACGGCGGCTTTGGCCGGCTTCGCGGCGGCTTCGCCCTTCTACCCTATGTATCCTACCACCAAGTCTTTCTCTGTTTCCCAGGTCGCCAATCACAAATTCAGGCCTCATGGCCCTACACAGCTAGCCAAAACGCTGGCTAAGTACGGAGTTCCGCTGCCTGATGGCCTCGCCCATACCATGTTCAAGTTTGACACTGGCCGCCTCATCGCACGGAGCTATGGTAACGCCAGCGCGACCCCCGAGCCATTGGATATTCAGTACCTTACTCCCGTAAAGATCGGCACGCCGCCTCAGACACTCAACCTCGACTTCGACTCGGGCTCTTCCGATCTTTGGGTCTTTAGCACCGAGACACCAGCAGCTTTCGTGAAGGGGCAAGCTCTATATAACCCGAAGAAGAGCAACACATCTGAGAAGGTAACCGGCGCATCTTGGCAGATCAAATATGGCGACGAAAGCTCCTCCAGCGGTACCGTGTACCACGACATCGTCAGGGTCGGGGGCGTTGCCGTCAAGGGCCAGGCCGTCGAGGTTGCCACCAACGTGTCTGCTGGGTTTACAAGGGACGCCAACAATGACGGCCTCCTCGGCCTCGCCTTCGACAGCCTGAACACGGTCAGTCCTAAGAAAGAACTGACTTGGTTTGACAACGCTGCGAAAACCCTCGACGCTCCTGTGTGGACTGCGGATCTCAAATATCAGAAACGTATGTTTATTTCTCAACTAGATACTACCTATCTGATTCATTGCTAACATGTAAACTAGCTGGCACTTATGAGTTCGGCGTCATCAGCAAGTCAAAGTATACCGGGGCGATCCACTACACCGACGTCAATTCGTCCGACGGCTTCTGGGGCTTCGAAATGTCGGGCTACGCCGTCGGCAACGGGACTTTCAAGGCCTCCAAATTCCAGGGCATCGCTGACACGGGCACGACCCTTGCTATGCTGCCCGCTGAGGCGGTCGCGGCGTACTATCGTGCCGTATCGGGCGCCATTTTGAACCAGTACGAGGGCGGCTACGTCTTCCCCTGCAACGCCAAGCTGCCCGACTTCGTTATCGGCCTTGGCCAGGGCAGCCTCGTCATTCCTGGAAAGTACATCAACTACGCCCCTGCCGACCAGAGCGGCCACAGCTGCTTTGGTGGTATCCAGTCGGATGCGGACATCGGCTTCTCTATCCTCGGCGATATCGCGCTCAAGGCTGCTTTTGTCGTCTTCGACGCCACGCCTAACAAGACGCGGATAGGATTTGCTAGTAAGAAGCTATAGGTCATAGCATGGAGGGAAAATTTGATGAGACATGAGTGTTAGAGCCGCTTTTCTTGTCGAGGGGCTTGGTAAGTATTTAGAAGGTTGGGTCCGCTGCAAGGCGTAGAGCGTCTCGTGTTGTATGATATATTACATTCTTGTATAACTACTGTACCCAATTGGATGACCACATTCTTCTTATCCTAAATTAGCGAACTATTCCCTTGTGAATTTCACCGGCAAGTACGTAGGCAAACAACTACGGCATTCATACTCCGCCAGGATCCGTGGTTTTAGGCATTATCTCCTCGAAGGCATCATATAGATATTGCATGACTTGGCCTAACGGTTCTAACTCTTGTAAATATAGTTGAACTTATACCGGAGACGGGCAACCCGATTAGGTACGAACACCCTGTTGCTGTGCCGTTTCCGACTCGCCTTTTCGTCGTAGGTAACAACAGTCATTCCTAGGGTTTATCTAGCGCCCTTTTAGTAACTTGATTACTCGACATCCTTCACTAAAACATAGTCTGCTCCTACGACTTCACTCATGCTGACGGACGCAGAGAAGACGCTCTAACCCCCCCCTCGATATGATGGCGATTACCTATGTTTAGTAAGAACAAGGCCTAAGCCGCGTTCAGTTCATCCCTCTAATCTTATACCTACCTGGATCTATTAGAAGCCGCGAATATTTCAGCGTCGTCAGGATCATCTCGTTCTTCGACTTAAGATCTTAGTCTCGGGCGACTACCACCTTAGATCACCATACGTGCGGTGCCTGCGGGCTTTCAGCTGCCCTAGATATTACTTATTATACGTCCTATTGCACGTGCCGCGATTGCAAGGTCCAACGCTGGACATATAAATTCTGAACTCTAGAACAGCTGCACCCTCTTAAGTTATAATCCCTACTACCAAGATTGCTGTTCCTAAGGCCAATGCGTTAGCATTACCAATGGCGGTGGCGTTACCGTTGGCGTTGGCGTTACCGCTGCCGCTGCCGGTCACATCTAACAATCCATCTGACGCTACAGCCTGATAGGATCTCAGGGGATTTCCCGCTGCGTTGTGCTCTTAAGCAATAACGGAGGAATAAGACTACGAAAAGTGTTTATTGTAGATATTAGCCCTACGTTAAGGATTGTTTATGCATAAAAAAATGTATATCATAATAATATATACAGCCAAATAAAACTATTGACGGTGATAATTACGAGTTAGCTATAACTTTTCTCCTCTACAACTGACTACCTTTTATAGACGAAGACATCAGATGCCAAAATAGGCCATCGTCATTTCTACATAGACTGTGACTCCTTTCTAACTTATCGTACAACTGCTCTCTTTTACCCTTCACCTTTCATACAAGCATCCCCTAACACACTCTATCTAGCCTCGGGAAAGTCTACCATGCAAGGGTCTATCCCACCAACCCCAAACTTTCTCCTTCTCGTTCAAACCAAGTTATAGCCAAACGGGCAAGGCAATCCCCAACCCGGCCCCCCTACTTCGGCAACTTCCCATCCTCAACCGCCTTCAAGAAGAACTGAAACATCTGCCGTCGCTCAACCTCCAAGGTCGAGAAATTCTGCTTTACCGGCCCGACCAGGATCTCCTCCTCTCCGCTCTCCAGCCCGGCCCAACAGTCCTTCATGTACTCCTCGATCGTGATCCCGATGTGCGCGAACCCCGCCTCGCGCAGGTCGTCCTGGAGGATATGCAACTCAGTCTATTTTTATGCGATGTCAGCAATGCTACTTCATCAGGAATTAAGGGAAGGGAACAAGAAGGTGAGGGCGAGTGAGCGAACACGTGAGAAATACACAGCAAGCCACAAGCCATAAGTCCACATCTACACAGACAAAACATACCTGCACCGCCGGCGGAATGATCTCCACAACCCTAACATGCGCACTCCCGGGATCCCCCCCAAGCTGCGCCCTCAGCGCCCAAACAAGCGCGTGCAGCGCCGCCTTGGTACCGCAGTAATTCGCGCAGCGCGGCAGCGGGACCAGGCCCAGGCCGGACGACACCGCCACCACGGCCGCGGGCGTGCCGGGCCTCGCCTGCAGGTGCGGCAGGAAGGCGGCCAGCAGCGCGATGTGCGCCGTGTAGTTGGTGTCGATCTCGGCGCGCACGAGCGCGAGGTCGATCTCGGCCGGTTTCGTGAAGTTGAGGCCGCGCTGCAGGCCCGCGTTGAGGACGACGCAGTCGAGGGTTGGGTGGGCTTTGACGATGCTGTTGTGGTCATGTACCGGTTAGCTTTTCCTGTCTTCTGGTAAGGGCTCCCTCTCCCTTCCCACGGGTTGTGAGAGGGGTTATATAGTGAGTGGAAGAGATAATCGTGGGCCATCCCGTAACACGATCGATATATTGCGCGCTCAACTCACCCCTCAGCCCAAGCCTTAATCCCCTCCACATCCGTGATGTCGAATTGCGATATCGCCACCTTGTCGGCGCCGTGTTTGGAAGCAAAGTCGTCAAGCCTGTCCTTACGACGGCCTACGGCAATGACGAAACTGCCATGCTCAATCATACGCTCGGCCATGGCTATACCAAGGCCGGCGGTACAGCCCACCATGAGGACAGTCTTGTATGACCACACCATTGTCTGCTGGTTTATATTCGACGACGATAATGATCTCAGAAGTTAGGATAATCTCGGTATTTAGACCTCTTCCCGTTCCCGGGCGTCGACGTTGCTATATGTAATTTAGGCCTCGAGAATTTAGCCGCGAGAACTCGTCTGCAAATGACTTCGTTAACACCGTAACCGTATCAACATGCATAGTTAAGATTAACATCCTTTTCGTTCTTATATGCATTAGCATACCCCTCTTTGGACGAATTACTTCCCCGTTCGCCGAGTAATGCAGACTAGTTCGTGGGCATCAACATCGCTTACTAGTATAGCCTAATAATAGAACTTTCAGGGATAGCTTCTGACTGCATATGACTACCTACACTACGACCGATATGATACTCAGACACATGACGGAAGACTGGTTTGTTTTGGCTTGCAGTTCGTGCGATGCCATTGTTCACTACCTAAGATATTTTGTACTAACCTAGTCACCTCCTGATAAGAGGTGCATAGAATTGGCGATGAGCAATTACACATCTACGCCAATGGGCGCATCCACAAGAGTCGTCAGTGTGATGTCCCGTTACCATTCTATCTCCGAAATTGAACATTTGTATAAACCGAGAAAAACAAGCGGCTCCAGATAAAAGAATGACATGAAGAATGAAGCAGGTATGCAAAAACATCCCTCCAGGGAGACCTTGATCTCCAAGCGTCTATCCCCTGTAGAATTTGCTACTGTAGTGGGAGTGGACTGAAGTCTGTCACGTGACAGATACATATAAATATGTCTCTGGCCCGTCCATCCAGGATCCTGCTCAGTGCGAAATCAAATTGGTAAAGAAAGAAAGAGCCGTTCTCGGTTTTCCGAACCCAGTCCGTCCAGTCCGATCCATTCATGTGCCAGGGACGACCCGGAGAGGATCTACCGCTCGAGGGTTGAAATCGTGAGAAGACGAAGACGTCGGAAGCATGTAATCGTGATTGGGTAAGAGAAATTGACTTTGGCCGGGACCTGACTTAAGCTACCGCGATACCACTTTTGCGCTTTTCAGCGCTTGTGAGCACAAGCCTAGGTGCCTTCCGCTGACCAGTTTGACCATCTGCTTTTGCTTGACGCTGAGATCCATGCTTGAAGACGCTAGCAAAACTATTGTCACCTTCGCCACTGGCTTGACTGTCAACGCTTCTGCGCGACTTCTGACGTGAGCTGGGGCGATCTGAACCGATAGCTCCCCAGCCACCACTTGTAGAAGACCTAGAACTAGCAAGGCTAATTTCCGCATCACCGGACAAGCTGCCTGAGCCACTACGCCCGGAATCAGACTCGTTGTCGGTAAGTGGAGTTCCTACTTCTTCTGCGGTCTCGGAAACGGGGCTCATGCTGCCACAGCTACTGCCAGTACCCTTGCGTCGCTCAAGGCCAGCCTTCGTTAGATTGTGGACAGCAGATCGACGCGTCCGTGTCGCAAAATTCTTGCTCCCTTCATGTTTAGCCGTTGGCTTGGCACGAAGTTCATCCAGAGCAGGAGGACCACGAGGTTGGCGGATAGGATGCTCACCAGCACGAGCTTGCCCCGGCCCATAGCCTCCATTTGGAAGTGGGGACAGCGGCATGGAAACAGCCCTTGGCCCGGCTGAGCTAGGCAGGTCATCGTTAGTAACGGTGAGGCTCTTGTTCATGTTTGCCAATGAGGGCGTCTTCTTATGGCCGCGTCGGAAGGCGTTGGCAGATGGAGGCGGAAGAGGTGTCGGCTCAGCCGTCATCTCCAATTTCTTAGGAGGAGAGGATGTGCGCTGGGTCGGTGCCGAATTCTCCGTGGGAGGGGGAGACACCTGGACACGCGGTGTGCCTTGGCTTGGTTGCTGAAAATAGGCGCTCTGAGGGGTGCTGGGCTGATTCTCATAGAAACTAGGCTGCATCTGACCAGTAGTCGGATCAACGAGGTAGGTAATGCGAGTGTTAGGATCATAGTACGTAAACAGATTCTGTTGAACAGGAACAGCCGTGCTGATCGATTGCTGCATTGCCTGGAGTTGCTGTTGTTGTTGATACAAATGCTGAAGTGCAATCTGTTGCTGCAACGACGACTGCCCATTCAAGCTCAAGCCTTGGAATTGCTGGGCGGCTGCCTGCACACTAAGCAGCTGCTGTTGGAGATGCTGCTTCTGTTGAGCTAGGTACAGGTTGGCCGTGACCAACTGAGCATAGAGGCCGGGATCCATCTGATCCTGAACCTGCTCATCGAGGTGAAACTCCGGGGGAGCGAGAATCTGTTCAGGAGTGTAGTGTTGCTGACCCATACCCGACGCTTCCGTCATGTTGTTGTGGTATGCTCCCCGTTGCTGGGTCGCCATGCGAGGAAGCGACGTCTTAGGCGCATTATACATGTGGTTAGAGCCGCCGTACATATTTCCAGCTACACCACTGTTTCCCCCGTAAACATGAGGAGACATGCCGGCGTTGGCAAAGGTGGTAGCAGTAGCCGATTTGGGGGCCGTTCTAAGGCCAGCAAGCAGGTGGCCTCGACTCGTTCGCGGAGTAGGAACTCCGTTATCTTGGACGTCGGCGGAAGACCTGATGGCGTCGAAAGAAAGCGGCTTGATGTTCTGCCCACCGCGGCGCGAGGCTATGCCTCCCGAAGGCATGCCGAGGCCCGATTGGGTAGTGAAATCGTTGTGCGACATTTGAGCAAGACCGCCGGTGTGCATGCTCAAAGGGGAGAAGATAGGATGTATGCAAGTACTCTCGCCGTGCCGAAGCGGACAAGAGAGAATTAGAAGTGAAATCTAAGTATTGAATGAACGGATGACGGCCACTTGAAGGTGGGATGGTCGATGGTTATTACAATCAACTATATGAGGGGAGGGTGAACCGAGCAGCGTCGGTTGATAAATTACGGTGGTACTCTTGGTGCAGTAGAATGGTCAAGCAGCTAGTGCTCTTCTACGCCAATGGTAGCCTAAGAATTTTCAATGGGATTGATGCTCGTATCAAACGTAGTTGGATCGGAAACGCAATCCGACGAATCCAAGAAAGCAGGAGAGTGTTGGTGGAAAGCTGTGAACAAGAAACAGAAGACGATCGATGCGAGCAGATGCGTATGGCGCAGTGGAATACTCCCTGGCGATAATATTAAAAGATGCCTATTGAGGGCGAAGCAGTCGATGGGTCGGAATGAGCGAGGATGGATTGATGCGCCTAGAGCAGGAGGCAGAAAGCCACAGGAGGCAATCAAATAACCAGGGAAGGTTTGTGGCAATTGACGGGTCGAAGCAACCGTCAAAGAAAGGGCGATCGATGACGACGAGAGAAGGCAGAAGCGATGTTAAAGGATTAAGGTCCCACGTTAGGTTGAGCGGTCCGAGAGCAGCCCACAGTAGCCGGGAAACCGCCGAGGTTATCAGCAGAACCGGATTCGTCAGTTGCTCTTCTTTGAGCTCGGCGGAGGAAACGGCACACAAGGGCTTTGTCCAGAAGCGAGGACAGTGACGATAAGGAGGGGCTCGTTTCTTCTTTTCCGTGACAACAATTACTTAAACTCCTTTCTGCGAGTATCCTCTCAGCTCCTTCTCGCTGGTCTGTTCAGGAGGCTGTGGTCCGTCTATCCGTCGGCAGCGACGCGTTGGCAGATTAAAGCTTTAAGGTACTGATTGGTATGTGCGGGCAGGCGATGCGATGCAATGCAATGTAAATCGAATATGACTGACAAAGTCGAAATAATGAAAACTGTACAAGGATTAGGTGTCGAAATATAGTGATTGAGTTGTCCAGAAACTCCTGGTTTGGTGCTGTTGTATTGCCGGTTTACTTTTTTCTTTTCGGTTCTCGGAAGTCTGTCTCTTTTTCTTGGGGTATCGGGTGTCAAATCAGAAGTGATGACGGTGCTCCTCTAGGCGTTGTGACGATGGTGCGAAAGCGGGAATTGCTGGAAACGTGTTGACAGTGAGTAGGGACTTGCGTGGTTCTCGAGCGAAGCCACCAGCGAAATTGGTCTCTTGGGATGGAGGATGGTTAACAGCAGCGACGGGCAACCTAGCGGTGAATGGCGACTGACGATTGGCGATTGACGGGGCACACAAGCACACGCGCACACCACAGGCACACACGAAAAAAGAAGAAGAAATCTGAAGAAGGATAGTACCCGAAGGTTGAAGGGGGGCAGGAGGAGGGAGGATAAAGGAAGGGCGGGTTTGGTGGCAAGAGAAATAGGTGGTAAGGTCGCGCGGTGGGAGGGGATGGGAAGAAGTAGGACCTGGGAGATTTGGATAAAGAAAGGGTTTCGCTGTGGTGAGTGGTGAAGGCGAGGGACTGTGACTGACTGGACTGACTGGACTGACTAGGTCCCTGTAAAAAGGATGTGTGGGCCCTGGCAGCGGAGAGAATAAGGTATCTGCCGCCTGTAGCCCATCCAAAAGGCAGCGTGCTCTACTGAACTGGAGGCTGGAGAATGGAGCCGAAAGTCAAAATAGATGCTGGCCCCAGCGAAGAACACGCTAGTGCAATGTACTGTAGGGTATGGGTACAGCACAGCCAGTGGCGCTCTGTGCTGCACCACAGCACCATGCAGACCCAGTAGGTAGATCTATGCATAGATACCTACGATAGACAGAGAAAACGAGACCAGGGGTTGTGTTTTCAACACTGTATTCTTTGTGGCCGCACACGACAAAAATGAGGGTTTTAATTGGCCGAGCATGCTGTATCACTAATTTGGGGCTGCATTGTTTGGTAAAACACAGTGTGTTTTCTTACTGTCTCCAGGGGCAGATTGCGATGCATTCATGGCGCATTCATGGATTGGGCTTTGATGACAAGGATGCTGGTTCGCACAGATCACACTCTGGAGCCGGTGGTATATGCTTATTGGTCAACACCTCGAAGAGTATGCATTAGGTCGAACTAATGGTTTCACCAATTAAAGTCATTTACTCAGCGGAAAACAACGGGGAGTCAAAATTCGACCAACCATATCGCATGCCTAGAAATCTGAGGGTCCTTCAGGGCGCTACAGGATCTGCTTTTTTACTTACAGTTTATTTTATTCGAGAATATACTGTATAGCGCAATGTGATTGTCGGGTATCCTGGCACATTCCCACAACGCGGAATAGAGCACACGTAAGTCTTCTGCGTATACCTCTAAATGCATTTAACAAAAAAAGTATATTTAAATCTATTACTGATGGTCGTATAGAGTATTTTTCCATGCCTCTACGTCTAATATACTGACCTTGTGTTAGTATAGATATCCACTGTAACAATGGTAGGTAGGTGCTCTATGAGCAAGTAACAGGAGCCTCTAGAAGGTATTACGCCTCAGGCACCTATGTACCCTAATTGTTCCTGATATACTGTATGTACTGTGCATTAGCAACCACAAATTCTAGGAGCTATTTACGTATAAAGCCAGTTCTAGCCAGTATATATCTGTCAATAAATGTCGCCTGTTGCCTTTGTGTTCAACTTAGTAAACTAAGTAAGGACAGGGCCAGGAGCATCCTGACACTGAAGAATAACTCTGTGCATGCGTAGCCATGGGGCTTAGGACTACAGAATACCTAGGTACCTCTTCTAGCACCTACATAAGAAGCACGCGGAGACCCGTGTACACGTCCCAGATCGTAAGTTGTGGGGATAAATACCCTGTCAAATCTTGGCAAGGGGCTTGATGACCAACAGGCCCTTTCTCGCCAAACTTCACCTCTTTGCCTTGCTCAACACGGGATTGCCCGAGTTCACCTGACTGCTTACCTAGGTGCCGTACCTAATGGATTCAGATTCAGTCACCAGTTCTTGGGAAAGTGTTGTTCACGACAGATTCAACTTATTTCCCTGGCAGGCTGAATGTAATCATGTTTTCTTCCCTTCTCTCTTCCTTTTTGTGACCTTTTTTTTTTGCCCCCCGAACTACCTACCTATTTAAAAAATGACTAGGTCGCTGGATACTCTCAGCCTGCAGGAGAAGTTGGGTCACCTGCTACACTGCATCCAGGAGCTAGCGTGCCTATGTAGGCCCAGGTAGCCTACTGCAGCAGGTGAGACCAGGGGTTCTTCTAGGGCGTGAAGCTTTCACCAAGAGAGAGTTTCAGTTTTTTTCAAGAGGGAAAAAAGCTGAAACTTGACACCTAATCAAGCCGAACAGCTGGCCAAATCCGGTCCTATACCTATATCTCTGAGATTATTACTGCTACCCTACCATGCACAGCATACGCATACTCGTGTGAGGCATAACACCTTTTTACGCCACTACATACGTTGTTATACCTTTGAGGTGCTTCGACGTCTTACGGCATGTATTAGATCGGAGTTCCAGGAGTGAGGGTCAATGGCCAGACAATCCCCGGTCTCTTGATCAAGCGAGTCTCGAGTCGGTGTTCGGCTCGTTACCTCCTCCAGAGTACCGAGTAGGTACTGTCTGTGCTAGTTCACTAGACTAGTGCAGTTGAATAACGGTGGTGACCCGAACCATTAACGGTGTGCCAAGCCCTAAGATCTGCCCCGTTTCCTCTTCCTCGCCTTCGTGGAAAACCCAGGTTAGTTTAATCTTTCCGTGTTTACGTCTACTACATCATGCTACATCTGTAGTGTACATAGTAGCGATCGACGTATGTAAGCTGCAGGCTATGCTTCTAAATTGAACTAATAAATACTTAATTATAGCAAGTAGAAAGCGAGGCCTCTATGAGCCATTGTATAGAAGTATCAATAGCAAGGGAGAGAGGCAATCATTTCGGTGGAGTGCCTCTCAAAGACTCCGAGTCCAAAATAGGTAGAGAAGGTCAAATTCTCGTCCAGGTTGGTTGGTCGCGCGGTGCCCAACGAGCTTCTTGGCTACGCAAACCGTCTCTATCTTTGTGGTGGCCGCCCTATACGGCCCCCTAGATAAACTATAAGGAATGCAAGGCTTGGGGTCTCTGCGTCGCACGACTCTAGGCGATCTGCACGATGCATGCAAGAAGCAGTACGAACGGCGCAATAATAGACGGCGCTTAGCACGCCCTCAGTTCTGATTCGCGGCTAAGCGCCATTGGTGTGCAAAGGGACTTACTTGCATACCTAGGTCGGTAGTAAGATCCAAATTAGAGGTCGACAGCTCTTCTCTTTTCCTAGATCGCCTACACCACTCCCACGGGTCTTTCCCACGAACGTGGCACCATTCACACCCGTCAGCAGCCTCCCTCTCCTCCCATTTGCTGCGTGACGCCATCTAGCCTGGTAGACCCGATATATGTCCGCCACGTCGCCAACACCCTGCAACGAAAGGGCTGACCACACCCTTCTAGAATTCCCTATAATCTGACCGGGCTGGCCACTAGCGATCTCCTTGGAGAAGGTTGGTGATGGGCGCATGTTCGGGGCACGGCGCACCTAAGTATTGATTGGGCACTCTCTCCACGTGCGGAGCACGTGTGTACCATGGGCGTATCTGATGATCCTTTTCCCCGGCCGCCGCTGTCTTACTTGTTTCTTTTCCTTCTCTTATTATTGGCGAGACTATCGGCTTAGTTTATCAAAACAGTCCTCAACAGCTAACTGACGTCAGTTTGTCCCCCGCTCCTAGGTATTGATATGCGTAACAATTCTATTTCGCAGTTTTTGCCCTACACGTGATATCGATATAGTTCCGAGTTCGGGCTTTCGTGCTTATGTGCGGGCTTCGAAAGCCACTGTCGTGCCGACTCAATGCCGGCAGATATAATCCCTCGCTAACCGCGAGGAATGTATTCGTTCGTATCATTAGACTACCTACCCTAGTATAGAATGAGAAAAATAGAATCAAGTATCTTTCTACCAATCAGCTATCCAAGATACACAACTATTTAAATACATGATACCTCCGAATACTATCGTGGATGGCTTGCTATGAGTGAGAGGCTATGTCCAGTTGACGCCAGTCGTGATAGATAGCCCATTCTTCATTAGCCCTACATGCCCCCTTTCCCCGAATGCTCTCTTAGTCGTACTATAAAAAATATAGAGTCCACAACTTGTGAAGTAGTCGAGATAAACTAGTACTACCCTCAACTAGTAATTCGCGATATATATTAATGTGTACGTGACTTGGTGTGACCACGTGTGTATACAGTATTCTTTAGCATGTAGATCGTCCCCCTTTTTAGATGAAGTATAATATGTCAGTCACGATACTAAACCAGTCTATGCCAGTGTTCAAGGGCGCGAGAAGGAGTGCTAAAGTTCAAACTGAAACTGGCTTGGAGGATCGGGCCGTAGCGCCCACGAAACGTATTATACTGAACCTACGAAGGCAAGATCTAGTATTATTATATTGTATAAGAGCTTACCACATCATGTACCTTTAAGGAGGTATGAGATAGGAACACAAACATACACGCAACGGTCTCTAACTACAAGTTCTTTATATTGGGGACTATTACATTATCTATCTCTCGTTATAGACTCACACGTCTTTCTTCATGTTTTACGTTCATGAATAAAGCTTCTATGCGTCACTACTACCTCTCATTTTCAATTCTAGACTCTCGTTGTATTTTATCCACATCATTAACTCTTTCTACGAAACGCAGGCCTCGTCGTGGACAATAAAGCAGCAACCAGACCATGGGTAATCGACCATCCCAAGGTCTATATATAACCGGTGGGTAGAGGGATACTGCCGGAAAGTGTATTCCCGGGTCTTCCAAAGTCAAAACTTTAGAGAGCTTATATATAAGACGACGAAGAAGTAAAGTGACGAGGGGGGATGATCGTCCCGATATCGTGATGCGCCATAAAACTCACTTTTAGCAAGGAGCAATCAGCAATCAACAATCAGCAACCGCACAGCAGCAATGCCGCGAGAACAAGGCACTACGTAGGAAACAGAAGCTAAGTCTAACCAGGTGGTGGCCTGTAACATAGACTCAACAGATAGATCAACCGATTTCATGACCCTCGAATCCAGGGGTAACTCAGAGCGCAAATATGCAGCCAGCATATCTACATACCCGCCTCCAAGGTCCTCATTGTAAAAATTTTCAAGCAGCTGACTTAAAACGCAGGGCAATCCCCAGCCAGGCCAGGCGGCTAACATGGGCGCCCCCAGGGCAAGTTTGCCTGCACCTGCAGGTTCAGATGACGAGCTTGTCTTTTGGTTAAGTTTAAGCATAAGGCAGCGTCGTCATAGAAAGTCGACTCGCACCCCATGAGCTCCTTTTAGCTTTGGATTCAGATTCGCTCGGGAGTGAAAAGCTTATGCTCGACTTAACCTTCCACGGGTTTCAGGTGGTCGGCAGTAACGCGCATCAGACCTTATAGATCGGGTACTTTGTCTTCTTCCACCCTATTGCGTCAAATGCGGATTTAATTAGGCGTGATGATATCATCTGTCCCTGGGCTGATGTGTTTTGGTAGAGTTTGTGTTGATGCAGACAGGTATTTCATCCCTATTGTTACATATTACAGCAAGGAGTCTAATTCCAGCGCCACTGTTTTTCTAAGTGAGCCACAAATTGATTAAGCATAGCCATGAGGTTAATTTACTCCCTGCCATGCCTCTTTGCAAAACACAACAGACGGGTATGTTACTTACCTAGGTAGCTATCTGCAAACATGTCTCGGGTAGGGCGCGAACTTCCAAATCATAGAAACGTTCCTCCATGCTCTCTCTGCCGCATTCTTCGGTGATAGTATTAAGTGAAGTGCGTGCCGGCGCAGCCGAAATGAATAAACAGACACGTGTTCTAAGATAGAGAGGAGAAACAAATATGTTCATGAATAAGAATGAATCATAAAGGGTCATCTTAATTGTCTTGGATGTTCTGCTAAGGGATACAGCCTCGTGTACTGCCATCTTAGGAAAGCGATCAACCTCGTCCGTAGTTCGGAGATTACTCATTATGACTAAGTAGATATAGCAACGTAGATATCATATCGACTCTCAATAGAAGGCCCGAACCGGAGTTATCCTCTCCCCCACGTGTCTCTCAAGATCATAAGCATATATTCAACGGACTTTGATAAGACCGATCCGTGCACTTATAAATTACATAGCGCACGTTAATTCTGCCGGCTTACAAGTTATTTGTGGATGGATTCCGGTCTAGACGTTTGGTTTTAGGTATCTTATACACAAACAATACCAAATAAAGAAATAGGTATGTCTCTCTGCGTCTCTCTGCTAGTCATCATGTAATCATTCATCACCTAGTCTTAAATATTTCTCTCTGGGTGTTGAGGTGACGTGCGATATAATGAGTTAGGCTGCTATCCCCGGAAAATACCGTCATGGCGTCGGTGTCTAGTCGAGGGGACTGTCGCTATGACACGCACTAGGGTTTCGAAGGCGAAGGGGGATGCCAAAACCTTGTGTTCGCCGGCCCGTTAGAAGACCGCTGCACCACCAGCGAAAGATCGTTGCATTTGCCTGGATCACGTCGGTAATTTTTTTCGCTTTCCCTACGATACATCGCTTGCGCATATGTAGGTACATGCCATCGTTCGGTCGCCTTTCGGGCGATATGACGGACCGGATCCCACTTTGGCGAATGTTGTTTCTGGGGTACGCCGGGATGGCTGTACATATATACGTACATGGGACCCGACCCATAACTTCAAATGTTGTATTTACCCACCTTCGAGTAGGCAGGCCGTACCACTTGTCCTACTGTCGTACACAGCCTCAGGGGCCCGGATTTGCGGAGAGCCTCCCGGATCCTTAGACGGAAGGTGCAGGCGTTTGCAGGATACCTGTTATCGAAGTTCGTTCGCATCTTCGCATTTGACCGAGGCAGCATCCTGTACTTATCTAGCTGCATGTATTGTATATAGCCTCGCTTCTGGACATACCTACGTCGATTACGATAGTGGCAGGTCGTAAAGAACTTATGTATAGTAGGTACTGTAATGTAGGTATTTTATTTGGTCTTGGGACTTTTGTGATAATGTGCGTGAGACGGGTTCGACTTTGATGATGGATCCCTGATTGGTCGGGGACATCCTAAAAGGGTAGTTCCATCGCCAAGACTGTTAGAAAGTGACCCTTATTCTATCTAGGTACATGGTTAGGCTACCTTGTCTTGTACTCTGTACAGATTACATTTCAAGGATAAGGGTTATCTCTGTAGTCCGGGGAGACTTCACTGCCTATCTTCTTTTTTAATACTGTGGTGATTAGTGTACCTACACTGAAGCGAGGTAATAGTACGCAGGTAGATGTCATTTTGGGCTCTCTTTTGAACGGCTGCTCTACGCTGTAGGTATATGACATAGTGAAGTCTTTTAACCTTGATGCAGTCTCCCGTCTTAGTACTTACCCGTATTAGTATATGAGCTACATCTAGCGTCTCTTTCTCTTTCTTATTATGGTAGGTATGATGTGCTTACTTATTTACTTACACAAGCGTAGAAAAAACTGTGGGGAGGGAAGAGGGGTCTGTGTAGCCCTGGCTTATATGTAAACGATTCATCTATTCTACGAACGTAGATATAGATATGAATTCTATGAGTATTGGATGGCACCTACCAACATAATACTAAAATGGGTTATTGGGTTGAATCTATATGACATTGAGCACATAGGAGATAAATAGACTATCTATCTAGATACTGTTGCACAGTACAACAACATACAGCGCACACGGAAGAGAATTGACAAATTGGGTCGTCAGTCAGCAGCCTTACGGGTGGATTCGGTGCTCCTTCGCGCGCCAAGTCTTGGATGTTTTCGCACTAGGTATCTAGGGATCTCCTTAGTCTAGGTAATTAAATGGGGCGTCAAATTGTCTGGGATCTCTTACATACTATGTAGTTAGGATTTTCGAGCTTGTTGGTTTTCTCGGTTGACTGGCGCAATAAAGAACCGAGCGGCATCGGGGGGTGCCGTTGAGGTTCTACCTACGTATTGTAAAATAGCGAAGCGCAACAACCCCTCCTGTTGATTCTACAGTTATAAAACGCCACATACTGACCGTAAGCGATATGCGCTCCTTCTACTATGTAATCACCGCGCGCTATTCGTATGCGCGCGGTGTCGGCGTTAAAGCATAATTTCCACACGCTTTGTAAACTGTAGGATCGCGGTCTAATGGCGTCAAATATGAATATTGATCGGCGAGGCCGACGCCAGCGATTTTCGCTATTCAGGGGATGCGACGGAGAGAACGGGAATTAATGATAACACCACATATGAAATGCACCTCTCCCATATTGTAAAGTTTCGTTAATTCGTTCGTATCTCATAACAACCACGATGTACATACGCAAAATGGCGCCCCCCCGCGTATTGAATTATGCCATGAATAGTAAGCCCAGAGAAAAATGTATAGGAGGAAAACAAACGTCGAGGCCACCCCCCATCTGTGTTCAGAATCATGTAGGATTCAAATCCAAGCAACTTGCGCCTATATAATCCGTCCCTTAAGCCATTACACTTACCTCCGAGCTTTATTACCCCGGTAAACTCAGAATGGCCCGAATATCCAGGGATTGCCGGTGTAATGCAGTGTGGGCTGAAAGGTGTAGGATGAGGCTGAATACCCCAGCGTCCAGGCTTAACGCGCCATCAGTGCCTTCCCGTCATTCGCCAATTAACGACGAAGCCCTGGCATACGGGACAGGGGATCGCGTGCCTACGCGCAAGCCGAACAGCCAGTCATCCGTGCCTTGCTAGTTGATACTAGCCCGGAATCCAAGACTCTGGGCTTGAATAATAGCGGAAAAAACCACGCATGTTATCGTCGCTGGTCCAAGGGGACATTTTCGCCGTAGAAGCCCCCATGACTCTCGCCTGATGCCATACACGCGAGGCACACGCCTCCACCGTATACGCGTGTATGACGTTTCCACCCGGCCCCTGAGTCGTCCACTACCGAGACTATCTCGCCCGTAACGTCAATCTCCCTCGTGTCGAGCGCCGCGTGGGGTGCGAGAGGTAAGATCGGACTAGATGATGGAAAAGAGCTAGGGGCGAAAGCTGACGAAATATCTTCTGGTTCTGGTTTTGTTTCTATGGGGGAGCTCGACTGAAGTGGATCGAGGGGTAATACCTTGGTGTAAGACTTCCGTAACGATATAGGGGATGAAGCCTTGACATTGGGAACTATGGTCGTCATTAATGGGGAGGAGTTGATATCTGAGTTGGCTCCATAGGTTAGAGTTGGATCGAAGTCACCATTCGTAGATGCTGCTACGCTTAACCGACGATCCTGGAGGGAGAAGGTTGTGGTAGACAGAACGGGTGGTGTAAGAGGCATCGGCTGCGGAGGCCGAGCCTTGAGGTTTTGTAACTCCTCCGTGTCGGCCTTCAGCGCCCCTGGCTCGTCTCGGTAATTTTGGCTGCTGCCGGGAGTTTGAGACAAGGTATGCGTACTACCGAGGCCTTCTCCATCGAGGGTCCCATCTCCAAAGAGAGAGGTATCTGACTTCCTGTTGACTGACATGATGACGTTCCCTGCGTTGGGTTCACGTGACTGCTTTGGAAGATCAAACCACTCTCTTGTAGCTACTACAGCATGTACTGGAGCTAGAGCGGGATGACTTGATGTCTTATACTTTCTACTAAAGGACACGGCTAACGCCAGGAGAGCGATGGGGCCCACGAGGGCGGCGGCCAAAGTGAGAAAGAACTGTGCCTGATCGAGAGGGACAAGGCTCAGACTCGTAAGTTTATGCGTTTGTTGCACGGAGCCAGTGATAACGGGCATCTTTCTGGTTCGGGAAACTGGTACAATGCTTGAAGCTTGACGTGTATGACCGGGACTTAGACCGCGAATCGGAAATGACGGGCTAGCTTGTCGATCGAGATGACCTTATTTTTTTTGCTGAGGGGGCCGAGCAAGGGGTTGGTATAACCCGCGGGAAGCGGTACAACGACACCTCAGACCTACGTGGACGAGAAGGAACCGAACTTGGAGAAATTGGAGGGACGCTGATGTGAAGGTGTGGCGTAAGGAACAATTGTGGTCGCTCCGCGGGCTACACGTAGGACTGTACCAACACACGTCTTGGCTGACAATTATTGCCGTGGGGTGGCACGGGTGAACCAGGTGACTTCCGAGGCTTTCCAGGGAGAGAGAGCAAACATAATCTTAGCTGAGCAAGAGTCCTAGATCTAGCCCAAACCGATATGGTATTCGTAACAGTCTGCCCGAAGCCCTCGCGTCTTAATGCTTGCTAGGGAGCGTGAATCAAGGGAGAGATGGGATAAGATGACATGAGAAGATGGAGAGAGAGAGGAGACGATAACTATCTAGGGCAGCCAAGGCAATTATATGAATACACCCCAGATCAGATCCACGACCACCATAGCGATGGCCGGAGCAATTAGCTACCAACACTACCGACGAGAGGGCATGCTATCGAGTAGCCAATCCGAAAGTACAAGGTCTAAGCAAGCCCAAGAACCCAAGACCCTCGACCAGCTCGAGTAGGGATGTGGATTCGGGTGGAGAGAGCTGGTGGGTTTGGCACTTTTCCGCAGGTCACCTTGCAGGGCCCGTCATCCCCAGTCAGCCTCAACGGGCGACCCTAGCCCCCATAGATCCATAGACCATTTGGTACTGGTACATGACGAGGGGCGGCTATCGTTGCGTTAGGTTTGGGTTGATGATCATGAATAAACGCCACGATCGGTGCGGAATCTAAGCGCGGGCCAAGTCTTCGGTTGACTGATCACAAATCGACAGCGCTTATGGAGATACGAACGTCCTTCATCGGTAGGAAGTTGGCAACAAAAGGACAAAACGGGACATAAGCAATGCATCATCGTATGAAAACCACGCAAAGGTGCTGACACGCCTGGCATCAACCGGTACGCTCTTCGCTGATTGTAGAGAAGGAGGGCTAGTGATTGGGGAGAGGTCTCTGAGACTAGATACCTTATCATCCAGTAGTCTAGTAGTCTGTAATAAAAGTTACCATTTCATTGGGGGATTGGGGGGTTGAATCACAGCTGAGCAGGGCGCAAAATGGGCGGCGGAACCTTGACGATCAATGAGAAGCTAGTGATATGTGGTAAGAATTGCAGAAAACAGGAACAACAAGCAACCATCGTCACAATGACTGGTATAATCAAGACCAACCAAACAACAAACAGAGCCCTGCCCCCAAAGAGGCTACCTAATTCAACGTCGCAGTGCAGCCAGACATCCTTTAAATTGTGGAGATATGCAGAATTGCAGAAATGGCCTAGCCAACTGGGAACCGGCCGGGTCATCCCAGGACGTAGAACAGGAGTACGGAGTAGGTATTGGTACTGTACGTATAGCGTGCACCAAACCAGGAACGTCGATTACCTACCCTAGGTACCTGGTCAGGATTCTGATCGGTCCTTTCATTGGACAGAGATGGGTCCGAGCCAAGGTTGCCTCAACGATTCGTTACACGAGTCGGTAGATCAACGCTGGGTTTCGCGAAGCTGTGACACAAGGAGGCTGAGAGGAGAAGAGGAGAAGGGGAGAGAGGCTAGGAAGAAATGGCACCAATAGGGTGGCAATGCTCCTAGTGTAAAGTTCCTTGGGTTATGTAGGTATTAAGGTAGGTATACCTACCTCCGTACCTATACTAGCCCTATGCAGTACACTGGGTAGTAGCGTGCACTACATATATACTGCTAAGTTACCTAAGTACGTAGTACGTATGTAAGTGTATATGTAGGTATCGCCTTACCAGTGGATGATACAGCAGCAGAGCAGGGGAACAAGATGCGAGATCTACAGAAGAAACAGGATCCAATCTGTTATATTAGTGTGGCCTCCCTCCCCCGATTTCCAATCACGGTGAGTGCTAACAGTGTGGTCCTTTTGCCTTACAGTACGCAGTACACACGTACCATGTTTGCTTAGATCGGCAAATCTACGCCACTCGCTTGAGTAGAGGTTTTGGGGAGGTAGCAAGACCAGCTGAGACGCCATGATGCGATACCAAAATACTGTGGCTTATACACTGTCGTGATAAATGCAAACCGTTCCGCTCTGGGTATGCCGTAAATCTTGCTCAATGTTGATACCTACCTATGTATCTAAACATAGTCACGACAAATGGGGGCGATCGAAAGCAGTACCTAGACTTATATACATGTAGGTATATGGATTAGGAGGTAGTGTATGTAAGTGAGCATATAATGCCCAAAATGCTGAGCTACAGAATACCACCGCATGCACCGACACGTATTCTGTATGGTACCTACTGCAGGTAGGTGGATTAGGTACATATGTATGTAGCTCCCTCCCTACCTAGTACCAGGTATTAGCGTATTGTAGATACGCGTAGTCTGTATGATATATGTACAGTATGTAGGTCAGTACAACCTTAGGCACAGTAGGTAGTGGATCATGCAAGGCCGTTTACCTATACTTTGTAAGAGCTGTGCGTGCGCTAATTAACCGATTGATATGGAGAGAAAGCTTGGCATTTAGGAACTTAGTGTATGTATCAGCAGCAGACGTTTTGTGTTGAACATGGGGAGGTTGCTCGATATACCTACATATGCACATACCTGGTACGGTACTGCTGTTAGTATGTATGTACCTACCTCGGACATATGGCCGAAATGCCGTAATATCGGAATCCGAATCCTAATCTTTCCTAGGGATATGGATGGTAGGATTTAGTTCGTGGTTGATGGTGGTGATGGTCATAGTTCACGAAGATAGTCGTTCTAATATGAGATGAGACTCAATAGGTACGTAGAATGTAGGCAGTACGTAGTACATAGGAGACAAGACTGATACTAGGTAGGTACCGTGGAACCCTGAGTCATTGGCCTTAAAACCTGGAAGGCTTCAGACTCAGGGTCCCGCCAGCTGAACTGACATGGGCATTGACATGGGCACTCCCCCCCAACCGTACCTGAATTAGTACTGTACTCCTTGAATACGGCAAAGCCACAGAGGGGAGACACTACCACTCAACAGCGAGATCACAAAGGGAGAGAAAATGTTGTATACACATTATCAAATCAATTTTTGCATCATGGGAGCCTCATGATTATTTATTTGTGGCAAGACTGCCCGGGTGACGTGTATGAGGCAACTCAGACACCTCAGTGCCTTATGTACTTAATGCAACCCTATATACAGAATACATCAGAGAGGTGAAGTACCTGCCTAAGGGATATTAATAAGTAAAGTACAAGCTACATATAGGTAAGTAGGTTCATTACTGTAAGGAGGTAATTACCGTACCTTGAGTCAACCCCTGTAGCCCTATGAGGTGGTCCCCGCTAGCGCTATTGCATTTGAGTTCGCATAGGTGAGTACGCCGACCCTGCTGAGGTACCTCCAGCATTTTATCAACTCACAACTCACAAACCACCATCCTTGCTAATACGATGAGGCCGGGACAACAACTGTATGTACCGTACTGTCTACGAATGTATGGCGATTACATGACCCGCCACGAAATCAATCTGCGCAGGGATAAGGGAAATTGATTACCCGAAGGCCCCTGTCTAGCCTCTAACCGCAAATTGACAGCAGGTATTAACTAATCTTTTGTCTTTTGATACCTAAAGGCTAACTATTAACATGATAATAAGACACCACCTGCGTACGCAAGGTATGTGTCTAAGACCTTCAGCCCTAACAACAGTGTCCATACTAATTAATCATATCCTCCTTAGCTTCTGAGATAGGTAAAGCTGAAGTGATAATGCACATGCGCGCGCATGGGACCTTCATGCTGCTGCAGATATCGAGTGCATGTGACTTGTCTACCGTGATATTCATCTGACCGTCCCCTCTAGCGAGCTACTAGCCAATGAACAACATGACGAATGACGAATCTCAAAATCGCTGTCAGATCAAAGGTTCACCACAGATGGCGCACCTCACACCGTAGAGGTCGGTACGCATACACACTTCTGTAAATACATACGGTATAGGCCTCAAGTCCTTCGTCTTACGGCACTATCCCTGAGCCCGGGATGCCGAGACTCGCCAGAACCCATAGCTTGTAATCAGCTGGGGCTAATGAAGCAAAGTTCTCCCTGCTGCGCGGAACAAAGCGAGCCTTAATAGTGGATTGGGCCAGCTTCCATGTCCTCACCGCTTCTGGGGCGACTCTTGTCGATGGGGTTCAAAAAAGAAGCCGGTTTATGGCAGGAGGGAGCAATCGAATTGGGGGCCGCCTTGATGACGAAATAGGGGTTTCCAGCTGTGCGGACAGAAACCAAGAGCCTTACCAATCTCCAGCCGTCGCCGTCTCGGCCCTGTGGGCGGGCTGTTGCACAAGAGCCGGCAGTAGTCTGGTGTGTGTGTTGGACCTCCAGCAATCTCGCATTATAAGGATTGTGGATCTTGATGTAAACGCCATGCATATGGGGTACATACAGTACGGTAGTGTATAGGCGGTACCATCCTGGTATTCTTGGCATCTCCGGCTTTGATTTACGCACAGGTCCGCCTACCTTACTGCATACATACATACCTGCTTGTCAGTCTCCCTACCTAACAGTACCGACAGAATCCTGTCGCGTAGATACAGTACTTGCCTACGGCTATGATTCACCAAAGCATCAACAAACATCAATAATTGCTCGGGCAGTACGGAGGAGCAGGTCACCTCGGTCAAATCCCAAGGAGGAAGCTTGTTTAGCTGTCCCGTCAATAACACTCAAGGGGGTCTTCTCGGCTCCTCACTAGTCAGATCTTCGCGACTGCGCCCCCATGTCTCCTCCAATAGTTGTACTCATTTGACCTCGTCGGCCGCGAGCCATCAGCAACTGGCTTGGAATATTGCTAACCATCAGCTGATAGTGTGGGAAAAATAGGGTTTATTCTTATTCATGTTTTCCTCTTCGGGCGGCCGGCCAGATTGGTCACGATCTGCGCAAGAGCTGCAACACTACATAACTAACTGTCCTTTGGCTAAGGATTAGCCTGTTTCTTCGCTATTGCCAAGCCAGCTCTATTGAACAACGCGGAATGATACGAGTGTCACCAAGATGTCGGTACGAGATCTGATTAGCTGTTGACCGACCCTCGTGCGCCCTTGGACCACTTCTATAGACTATACCAGTACGTGGGTACCTTATTCTAAGGACATCGACGCCGTAACCACCGTTGTTATTGGGCGCCTATCCGACGCTGACCGGCATTACGTGGCTCCACGGCTCTGTACTTGAAGGCGCTCACGCATGCAAGATGGCACCGTAACAGCGATAGTTCTCCAATGATCGTCTAGGACTACGCTGTCTGTGTGGCGCCCTTTCAGCCCTACGAGATCTGAGCCCCGGCATACCCCCTTGTTGATATTTGGAACATGCAGATCTCACTATCGTTGAACCACCTGCTTTGTCTTGTTGTCGCCGAGATCCTTCCGGTCCACATCCTCCACATTCATTCCTGCCACAACGCAATTTCTATATACGCGACAGTGTTTTGGCGGGTGCCTATTTACAAAACAGTTCAATATTTTGCGACCAAGGAATGGCGGAGTTCCTCGCTCCATCCGCTAGCCATGATCTAAAGTATGAATACGCATACCTACATCCCTTCCGCCATTTCGTCCAAATCTGTGGATCTTGCAACCCAACCTCAAATCTGCATGCATGACAAATGATGTATCTCCTCTCGTCCCGTTCTTCGGCGCTGCGCTATTTACTCAAGGCATAGGCAAGTTAAAGATATCACCGTACACGTCGGCGTTGGCGCGTCGCCATTGACGCATGCAACCCCCATAACAGCAGCCAGTCATATCAGTAGAGCAATATGGATAGACCATGGCTGTGGAGGCTCCCTGTGACGGGAGGTGTCATTTCATCTACCATCTCATGCCAAAAGATGACGACCACCTGGTTCTGGGCAACTACACATAATTCCCATCCCGGCTAGCCGGTTGTCTACCTTAGCGAGCCGGCACTTGAGAAGAGACTTTTTCTGTCTTTCATCTCTTTGCTAGTCACATACGAGCAGCCATGCCTAAAATCTGCCCACTTGAGACGCGATAAGCCATCCTGCTTACATCATCCATGGTGTGTCTTTCGACTACTGATCTCTAGTGCGTCTGTATTGATCCTTTATGGTTGCGACGGCGAGATTCATACCCAACTGGTCCGCCGAAGCATCGAGCCCTCGGTCATTAGGAACGTATGTCTAACACCAAAATCGCCTAATTCGCGACCTTTGCGACAAATACTACGTGATCCTTGACGGGTTGTCAATGTGCCGCAGCCGTATCTGCGCGAAAACTGCTCCTACTGAGTCAAATTTTCATGTCACAGCTGATACATATTCGGGCCATTGTAGCGTACAGCATCCGCGTGTGCCGAGCAATGAATTATACGGCTTACGCACTGGATTTTCAACGTGTTTAATGCGAAGATTCTTAGTCAACGGATTGCTAATCAGAATTATCTGCTAGTGTTTTATATCGGTGTCTGCTGTGTCGGCGTCTACTCTATCGGCGTCTGATTAACTGGCGTTACTCTGGCGAGCTTGAACACTAGGCATGATTTGCAGCCAATACCAAGCTCGTCGTTTTCTTCCGGTAGGGTCATGGGTTTGAAGAGACCGGAAAGCTATGGGGTTTCACAGTATTCTAGCCCTCGGACTTCGGAAGGTGAACTGACGTAATACGATATATTCCTCTACACCACTGTGCTGCTTCCGCCTTGGTCGGCTAGCATTTCTCATCACATTGTTGGTATGGGTTGTGGATGGGGCTCGATGGATAGCTGACGCCAAAAGACCACAATCCTATTTTCGGAACTACACAATCTGACTACGAGAAAATCTCTGGTATCATGAGGTTTGTTCTCTGGACACAACCACAAGGCCGAGATACTACTTTATGGGCTTACGTAGGTACCGCGCTTGCCCCTGCAAGGCTGCCTCGCTTAACTAGAGAGGCTGTTTTTCCAGCGTTGGTAGAGCCCTTCCTCACCGCCTCTGCATGATTGTTAGGCTATAGTGACAATAGGATCAACAGCCGAGGCTAGCACACCCGACTATTCATTACGATGACGAGAAATCTTGCAATCACCGTGACGAAAGAAGTTCCGGCCCTCGGGGTTGTCGACTGTTATACGAAGAGAGCTTCGAAGAGGTATGTGCCTGTAAGATGTTGACCAAGCCGGACAACTCTCGTCAATAACATGGAACTTGGGGTTTGAATTTTAAAGTTCCTACATCATACCATAACTATGGATTTATCTTGACACTAATATGAAGGTGGTGGTTGTTGTCGCCTCACCACGCGTCCGACAGCCATAATCTCGGCCCGTCGAGCAACACATACGCCATCGTATCTTCCACGCGTGCTCTTGCCACCATATATCCTTGTTTTCCGGTATCGGGACATTTGGACTATGATAATTGCTTGCTATCATTGGGTTAACCTACCTAATGTGCTGGGGACTAAGCGTCATGCGCATAACATAATTGCCACGAATGGTAGCCGTGGACGGCTCAAATGATACATTTCCATGCGGCGTATTAAGCAGCCCTAACTCACCGCTATTTTCCCTCTTCCTATTCTCCAGTTTAATCTATCATTTCCCCCCCTCGGCCACTTTGTCAGAGTCAGAAATAAGCAGCGTGGGAAGATACGGCTCGAAGATGACCCGTGAGGGGCCGGAGATATATTTTGGAAGTCCTAGGGAAGTAGATTTCTGGAAAACACGAGCGAGGAGACAACCACGAGTCGAGGGCGCATCCGACGGCTTGGTTGCGAAGATGGTGAGGTGCAGAGGGGAAACGGTTACATCGACGGCGGGATACCACGCTGCCGGACTCACGTTAGCGAATGCGTCTCTGTAGGTGGTATTTCGGCGTGGCTGCCTGGACTGGGTGGCAGGTCGCATGGCGAGTCTTCTGGGCTCTTCCTTGCATGCCTTACCCGTGATATCTCCGATCGATTGCCTGCGTCTCAGAGAAAGCCTGTTTTTGCATCTCGCTAACTATGGTGAGGGATATCAGGCTAGCATTACTGCCTCACCTACAATTATCTAACGGCTCGATATCGAGCGTGTAATATCGTGTAGATAGTAGATTCTGAAGAAATAATGTATTTGTAAGACAGGGCTTGATTATATCAAGATGAAAGGCATAACCAACAATGGCACCATATGTCCAAGTGAATCCCATGATTCTGACTAAACAATCCTAGCATTACGGGGTATATCAGAGTTCGATTTATACATTGGCAGTTCGTCATTTGAACATTTTCATTTGTGGATTACGTATGAAACTCACGTGCATGATTGCTCGAGAATAACTTTGATAAGTATGTGTTGGATAACATATATCTCGGATCAGTATTTTTTTTGTGGATAATTCGACACTGCCGCCTGCGAAACATAATGTACACTACACGTCTTGAACCGAGACTGCCACGCCTATTGAGTACATATACACCCGTATCAAGCCCACAAGCCAAGTAGCGTTACATTTGCTGTAGTGCACAAAAGGTTGATTAATAACTCTGCGTGTAAGCACAAGCAAAGCCTAACAGATCATCATGGGATCTCCTTGGTCAGGTAGTGCTACTAATCCCTCGCTTCGTTCCTCTTCCATCATATCGATCAAGTCATCCAAGTGCGCATCGAGATTTTCTGCAGCTTGACGGTCCAGGCATTGTTTCAATAATCGACGGTACTTGTCGATTTTCTCGCCGGTGCCGGAGTGGCCTAGTGCATTAACGTATTCTTGTTCTGCCTGTCTCTGTCTGTGAACGAGTTCGTTGAGTTCGTGAGCAAGCCTGAGCCGATCCTCATACGAGTCTTCACCTTGGTCTCCATTCATAAACGCTAGGCTCTGCTCAACTGAGGCCTGCACATGATACCGGCTTTGATTTGCTAGAAGAGACAAGACTTGGTCCTGAGCTAAGACTGACTCACTGACTGTCTTTGCAGCTTCTTCTTGCGTCTCCAGGCTACTCTCGAGATCAGCTATGTGCTGACGCACAGCAGATAACTCGGTTTCTGCGTTTCCCAATAACCGACGGGCTTCATTTTCGGCTTCGATTTTGTCCTTCCATTCCTCCTCGTAGTTACGAGCTAAATTCTGGAATTTTTCAAGCACCAGAGGCGTAATCTTGTTCTGAACAGTACTAGCAGCCTCTGAGCTATACGGCACTGCAAGCTTGGTGACAGAATCAGACAACGCGTCGCGAAACGAAAAATGGCGCTGAGATTCGGGGGCAAAAGGTGAGGAAGACCGCTGCGGCGCCCGTTCTCTCATATTTCTAGTCGCGTTTAATTCTTTGATAAGTTCATCGGCACGAACGCCCTCCAGGTTGGGAATATCAGAAGCGGCTCCGCGGCCAAGAAGTGCGCGGACGCATTTTCTTGCCTTTGCTTTTGCAGCCAAGTGCAAAGCAGTGTTGCCATTCTGATCTTGCAGGTCCAGCAATTGGTGAACGTAGTTAGCATCATGAGTTTCTTGAAGCCTGTTTAGAATGCTGTCTAGATAGTAGCGGGAACACGATTGGCTTTGTACCCGACCGCTCTTCATCATGGAAGCATGATGAATAACAGTGCAACCCGACTCATCCCGAATGGGTATGGTGTCGAAGAGCTCCTTCAGCACTGCAGGAAATGTCTGCTTTTCATAACAGTTGGTGAAATTGACGGACCGCATAAAGGGGGTCTCGCCTCGGCAATTGCGTGCCCCTAAATTTGCTCCGAACCGTTTCAACTGCTTGATAACATCTACATCACCCATGGCGCTTGCCCAGTGGAGAGCACTATGTTTTTCAGAATCGATAGGCCAGTCAGGTTGGAAGTTGGGTGGAGGTTCGGGTCGGAAAGTGGGTTCCTCTTGGCGAGAAATGAGAAAATAATCAAGAAGCTCGTCGCCATAGACAGAGTGCTGTTGCTCGGTAAGATCTTGGATCGTCTCGTCCCGGGTTCGTTTTCGATGGCCGGTTGAAAATTGGGACAGATCATGGCGCTCGTCTTCTGCCGCATACGATATGGAGGCGACTGTAACATTGTCCGGTATTTCATCCTCATTTACTAGCTGGCTTGCCGGCTCGAATTCTTCCCTCGGAGGGGGCGGCGGTGGTGGAGGAGGGGGACGGTCTGCCATATCAAGGTTAGAGATGTGTTGCTAGCTAAAATCCTAGCCAACTTCAGGCCTTGGACAAACACCTACTGTTCCACTTAGGCACTGCTGGTTTCCGGGGAGCTTTAGGCTTGCTCGTATGGCGGGGAGCTGGGGGTGGGCTTTCACCGCCTGCCGTGTACTCGAAGATGAGCCGTAGGCGATCATAAATGTTATTCCTCTGGGCGAGCTGTTCTCCCACTTCTAAGGGGATCCAGGTGCCCTGGTATTTGCCGTAGCCGCCCTGGATCTTCTCGTGAACGTCTTTCTGAACTTCACGTTCGAGGATACGGGTGCGGGCAGGCTTGTCGAAGCCCGCGCATTTGAGGATGTGAGTGGCATTGATCCAATTGTCTGCTTTCCGGCGCATTACATGCTCCTTGAGCTCTGGACCAAATTGGTACTCGTACACGGGAATCTAAACATACACATCAGACGTTAGCTAGGTACTATTGCCAGCTTTAATGTTGGACGAGAGGGTAGGAATGAAGTCGAAGGACGGAGCCGGGAGATACCGACTTACACCGCTGTATGTGGCGCTATAGATGCCAGGTTCAGGAGCAGGCTTTGCAGCAGCTGCGGCTGCTGGTTGAACCATGCCGAAAATGTGTGTATCACGGTATGCCTGTATTTCGCTATGGGAGAAGAAGAGGAGTGGTGTTTCGGTCGTTGGGTAGAATATATGTCAGAGGAGGGGAAGGCTTCCTTCTCAAGATAGGCAGGAAAACCAGGGCTGATGTTGAGGGGACTGAGAACAGTAAGATTAGATATGCTGCAAGGTCTATTGTCAAGTCGAGGAGAACAGTCGATGTCTCGGTGTGAATAAAACAACAGCTATGCAATGCGACAGAATATTACTGAATTGCGACTAACATTGACAGTAGCCAAATAACATTCTGTTTGCCTATGCTAATGAAATTTGGCTGATGGTTTTGGTGATAGTTTGTGACAATAGGGACGCGCCAAGGGCGGCAATATGATGTGAGATGAGTGGTGGTGAATGACCCAAGACGCGACCCTAACACGCGTTAATGAGTGAAAAGGGTGTACTCTCTATATAAGCGGGGCTAGCAGGGATAAGCCGAGGACTTCAGATGCACATATATGTAGAAATTGAATTAACATTGTTACTTGCATAATGTAGAGATATATCTATATAAAGAATATGTATATAGACCAGATTCTATAACCTACTTACCCCTCCTTAGTAAGCAGACACGCTAATGGAGGGGTTCCTACTGTACATACAACACGCGCATAGAGTTTTTGGTGCCTTGTCACGTGTGTATAGCGGGGTTGGTCAATCTAGATAGGTGCATACAGGGGAAAAAAAGGCCATTTCTGGCCACTGGTTGGATGAGTCAAGCGCTATATGCACCAATGCTAGATTGAGTCAACTGTAGATAGGGTACCTAGTCAACGAGAGTCCGATCTCGTACCTACCTAACTGGTGCCCCTCCACTGGTATATCTGTTTTTTTTATGTTCCGGCCTGCCACCGCCATCCCTCCTCTCGCATAACAGCTATTCTACCGAGTTGATGCGGGTCTTTCGCATTGTTCCCCGACCCTCACTAGCTGGTCGTGTAAGCTATCACTATAATTATCATATACAGCACCCTAGACCATCTACTCCAACAATACCTGTTGCATTCTGTCCTTCATCCACCCTTCCAATCCGCTCGTACGCCATATCGCCCAGGAAAAAGCCCCCAGTTATGACGACCACAGCCACCACCCTCAAGGGTGAACCCCTTGACCGCACCACCTTCGATGCCATGCTGAGGCGGCGTATGTTTTATACGCCGAGTTTCGAGGTACGTGCAAACATATTCCTCAATCCAGAATTTCCGAGTCGTTCCTCTAGTATCATGAGAATCTAACATAGTTGTCCATAGATATATGGCGGCGTTTCTGGTCTCTACGACTATGGTCCTCCTGGTTGCGCTCTCCAACAGGGCGTCATTGATGTCTGGCGCAAACACTTCATCCTCGAGGAGGATATGCTCGAGGTCGACTGCACTGTCCTAACCCCCGCCGAAGTGTTGAAGACGAGCGGCCACGTTGACAAGTTCGCCGACTCCATGTGCAAGGACCCCAAGAACGGCGAAATCTTCCGTGCCGACCACTTCATCGAGGAAATCCTCGAGAACCGACTCAAGGGCGACAAGGAAGCCCGTGGCCTAACAATCGAGAGCAAAGAGGAGGATACGAAGAAGAAGCGCAAGACCAAGGGAGCTGTTGCCGTGGCCGTCAGACTTGATGGTACCGTGGTCCAAGAATACGAGGAGACCCTGGCCAAGATCGACAATTACAACACACAAGAGCTCGGCGAGCTGATCAAGAAGTTCGATCTCAGGAACCCAGCCACCGACACGCAACCATTACCCCCAGTCGACTTCAACCTCATGTTTTCCACAAGCATCGGCCCGAGTAGCAACCTTCGCGGCTACCTGAGACCCGAAACAGCCCAGGGCCAGTTCTTGAATTTTTCTAAGCTGCTCGATTTCAACCAGCAACAGATGCCTTTCGCCTCCGCCTCCATCGGCAGGTCCTATCGTAATGAAATCTCTCCTAGATCTGGCTTACTGCGCGTGCGGGAGTTTCTCATGGCAGAGATTGAGCACTTTGTAGATCCAGAGGGTGGCAAGAAGCACCCGCGATTTAACCAAGTCAAGGGCGTCGAATTGGTACTTCTGAACAGAGAGACACAGCTTTCGGGAAAGACACATGTTCAAAAGGTCACCATTGGCCAAGCAGTCGCAGACGGTACCGTCGACAACGAGACTCTTGGCTACTTTTTGGCTCGCATCCACCTCTTCCTTAAGACGATTGGTGTAGATCAGACCAAGATTCGTTTCAGACAACACATGGCAAATGAGATGGCTCATTATGCTGCCGACTGCGTGAGTAAATCTCCTTACCATCTCCCTTCCCTCACAAAGTAGCTCTCCTTCAATCATCTTGATATGAAGCGGAGTCGAACAATGTCCTCGAGTGGCATAGACTGACACAGCTTTTGTTTCTAGTGGGATGCCGAATTACTGACCTCGTATGGTTGGATTGAATGTGTTGGATGTGCAGACCGTAGCGCATATGACCTAAGTGTACATGCGAAAAAGACGGGTGCCTCGCTCATTGTCCGTCAGCGACTCCCTGAGCCTATACAAGTAACAGAGTGGGAAGTAGAGCTACAGAGAAAGAAATTCGGCCCGTATTTCAAAAAGAGCGGCAGATTTGTGGAAGACGCTTTACTCGCGACAACCCAATCCCAAAGAGAAGAACTTGCGAAGTCCCTGGAGACTACTGGCTCCTTAACCATCGAGGTTGCTGGCGTTGAAAATGATGGCAAAGTGACCGTGCCTGCCGAGCTTCTCACGATTGAGCAGCGGACAAGAACGGAGAACGTTCGTGAATTCATTCCCAATGTGATCGAACCCTCATTTGGCATTGGAAGGATACTATAGTAGGTCCCAAACCCACCTCAAAATCGCATCGGTATGCTAAGCGTCTATCTATCTAGCGCGCTCATGGAACATTCTTACTGGACCCGTGCCAGCGAGGGTGGTGACGAGTCCCGTGGTGTGAGTACTATGGTTTTGTCCTACTCGGAAAACCATGCTGACTGGCTATCTATTAGGTTCTGTCGTTTCCACCTACCGTTGCACCGACCAAGGTTATCATCGTGCCTCTTTCCAACAATGATGCCTTCCGGCCATTTTGCCGCGAAATATCCCAGAAGCTCCGAAAGATTGGGGTTTCTAACCGCATTGATGATTCTTCGGCGACAATCGGCAAGCGTTACAGCCGTAACGATGAACTTGGCACGCCACTCGGTATCACGATTGATTTCCAGACAGTTCAAGACAAGACAGTGACGTTGAGAGATCGAGATTCGACAAAACAAGTCCGAGCTGATGAGGACCAGATCCTTGCCGCTATCCGCTCCGTGGTTGATGGTACGAAGACATGGCAGGATATTGAATCCGAGCTGCCCGCTTTTGTTGGGCAAGAGATTGAGGTTGCTGTCCGGTAATCAAAGATGTCTCTAGTCTAAGTAGCGATGTTTAGCTTGATATCATTGAATGCGTGATATGATACCTGTGTCGCTCTATGCGACCCAGTGACCAGAGGGAAAAAAAACGCAGCTCTTAGCGACCTCATCCGCCTCACATACTATGAGCCCGATCTCGTCAATATAGGTAACTCCCTCCCGTTTCACACGCTATGCTCTGCGTTCTCGGTGTCGATATACCGATTCTAGACATGATTTAATAAACATGGGGAAGGAAAACGCCGATTGTAGTATTCAAAACGTGTAGGGTCTTGAGCAGGAGCCTAGAGAGATGTAGACAATTTACTCTATGATAAGCCTATACTACTGTTTAACTTCACAATTTCATCGTTTCTGGATAGTTGAGGAATATTTTGACGTTTAGATCAAGTCGTAGGTGTAAGTAGGGGCCTCGCAATCTTTTATACCTAACTAATGACCAATTATGAACAATACCTAAGGTATATATAAACTGCATTCAAGTTACGTACTCGTCCAGGCTAATAACGCCTTTGGACCTAGGCAGGAGCGGTGCTGACCCCTAGGTCCAGGTCTATAGGTAATAGGATAAATGACAAGTTAAATCGATCCATCTTTGGTACAAAGTCTGCCATATAATTTACACCAAAATGGTTGTATTTCTGCTTTGTTGGATTGATCGCTTATTCTAATGCCAAGGACCTAGTACTTTTCAATAATTTAATATAGATTGAATTATTTACTTATTACACTTTTCTACCTACTGCACCTACTTTCAAGACTTTCAAGACCTTTAGACCTTCATAACTTTTACAACCTTTACAACCCTTTAATCTTCAAGACTTTCTATTCAATCAAATTTATCAAATTCTATCAACAGGTCTGAAGTCAAAGAATTGGCTAACTTAGGTGATTTTTCAAGGTTGAAAATAAAGAAGTCACTGCAAAACAAACTATTGTTTTAGGTCAAAATTGCATTTATGCGAACTACTTCTATTTTGGTGAGAACCTCACCTATTTGTAAGTCTTTTCAACATGGATCGATTTAACTTGTCATTTATCCTATTATAGACCTGGACCTAGGGGTCAGCACCGCTCCTGCCTAGGTCCAAAGGCGTTATTAGCCTGGACGAGTACATATGTACAAGGTAGATCATATGCATACGCCTAGTTGCTAGTTACCTTAGTATTACCCCACCTCCCACGCTCCGGGATAGATGGTACCTATATCGGTATGACGCATTTAGGGACTATAATTCCGTACGAGATCATCTAAGCAAGGTAGTGATCCATACGTACTGTAGGTAAGAACATATGTAGGCCTTACAAACTTTTACTACGGCGGTGTTACCATCATAGTACAACCGATAAGTCCAGATGTAGATGTGAATAGGCAGTCTAATGCTTATGATAACTCAGGGGCCAAAGGGAATAGTCGGTTGGAGTTTGAGAGCGAAATCCGTAACTCTAGCGGGGTAGGTCGTATCATTATCACCGAATTAGCGAGGCGGGTTAGGATTAAGATATTACTACTTAGAAAATATGTAGAAAACGATGTCCTATCGCCGAACAACGGCCGATGTCAATGATGTAACCCATGCAAGCCATATCCGCATTCCGCTGGCGCCCTTATTGCCGTTGGGACTGAAGCAAACAGATCCGGTTACATACAAATAAGTAGAGAAGAGCGCCATAGCAGCAAGTTCATAGACTATATATTTCATTTATCTTCTATTCTTCACCTAGAAGACCCAATACCACTCAAGAAAACCCGCAGAGCCTATCACCTATTCCTTCCCGTCTCACTTACATCAAAGCCACACATACACACCCCCTCAAACTCTACCCCTACCCTCCCCCAACAACCAACTCCCAGCCGTCAAAATGCCCCTCATCCCGTCCTCGCCAAAGGACCGCGTCATCCTGGGCCTGATGACCTTCGGGCCGGACGAGGCCAAGGGCGCGCGGATCACGGAGCTGGCCGAGTACAAGCGCGTGCTGGACCGCTTCCAGGCGCGCGGGTACAACGAGGTCGACACGGCGCGCGTGTACACGGGGCGCCGCCAGGAGGCGTTCACGCGCGACGCCGGCTGGCGCGAGCGCGGGCTCGCGCTCGCCACCAAGTTCCAGTACCCCGGCGCCCAGGGCGACCACGCGGCCGCGAAGATCGTGGAGAGCTTGGATACGAGCTTGGCTGAGTTGGGGGCTGAGTGCGTTGATGTGAGTTTGTTTTCTTGTTAGAGAGGGAGGGGGGAGGGGGGGGGGGGTGTTAGTGGCGTGGGGTTTAGGGCCCTTTGTTTCGAGGTTTATATGCCGCTTTGCGGGCCGGGATTTTGAGTTGAGGTGAGATAGGAATGGAAATGTTGACAAGGTGCTAGATCTGCTATCTCCACGCCGCGGACAGGACTACGCCTTTTGCGGAGACGCTCGAGGCTGTTGATAAACTGCATAAGGCGGGCAAGTTCGTCCGGCTAGGCCTCTCGAACTTCACGGCTGCTGAGGTTGCTGAGGTCGTTATGATTTGCAAGTATAAGGGCTGGGTGCGACCTACTATTTATCGTGAGTTAATACTAACTGTATCACATAATGGCTCAAGCGGAACCGGAGCTTGGACATTTCACGTATTCGGTATTTAAGAATGTACGGCTGACGGTTTATGACAGAGGCGATGTATAATGCTATTACCCGTGGCATTGAGCCAGAGCTGATACCTGCCTGCCGCCGGTACGGTCTTGACATCGTGGTTTACAACCCAAGTACGTACTTCAACACCCCTTTCCTCCCCTTCACTCCTCCCTATAAAGCCCAAGAGCCTTCTCCTTATATCCTCTAGAGCTCAGGTAGAGTTTCACGCCATCTCTCTAGTCATCATAGTAGTTCCCAACTCTAACCTCACTCACCCAAACAGTCGCGGGCGGCCTGTTCAGTGGCAAGATCAAGAGCACGGACTACGTCGCAGAAGAGGGCCGCTTCAGCGCCAAGAACCCGTCGGCGGCAAACTACCGCGCGCGGTACATCAAGGACAGCACGTTCCGCGCGCTGCAGACCATCGAGCGCGCCCTCGAGGCGCACCCGGGGCTCACCATGATCGAGACCGCGCTGCGCTGGGCCGTGCACCACAGCCAGCTGCGCGTCGCCAACGGCGGCCGCGACGGCATCATCATCGGCATCTCGTCGTACGAGCAGCTCGACTCCAACCTGGATAACCTGGAGAAGGGGCCCCTGCCGGAGGACGTGGTCAAGGCGCTGGATGAGGCGTGGCTTATCTGCAAGGCTGAGGCGCCGAATTACTGGCATGGCACGCTGGCGTATACTTATGATACACAGAAGGCGTTGTTTGGGCCTGGGGCTAAATAGATGTTTGATGTATCTGCATGATAGTAGGCGCTAAAGAGGGCTCTGTGTCGTAGTCACTAGCTAGAATTAGTCGCAGTTCTGTGAGCGATGCTACGTATTCTCAAGACAATGTTCTCCATGTAGCATGTGTTGTTTTTCAAGGAGTGCTTGCGTATACCTATGGGTAAAGGTGTATGCGTCTTGTCCTCTATATCCCACCGTAACACATTTTATACAGAGAGCCTGTGAGTGCTACGCTGGACTATTATGCTCTTTCATAAGGGAAACTAACCTCTCGAACCGAGTGGTCTGGTCGTTATCTATGGATTCGGGTATATCTTCTGCCACCCATTTGAGCTGGGAATTATCGGCCTGGCTATCGAGGCTGGTAGAACCAAATACCTTTGGACTTTGTTATACAACACTATGATCAGTCATCCTTGTGCTTAGGATTATACTCTACAGTATGCATAAGCTGTATTAGAAGATGAGTTTGGAACGGCCACTCTACTAGGGAGTCCTGTCGTTGCTATTAGCCCCAGTAAAGTATTACTTTGACTCACCATTCTCGTGTGATTGCTGCTACTTAATCTATAAATCTAGCACGGCGCTCAAAGCCTGGCCTCCTAGATGCCAGGCGAACAGCGAAGGGATCGTGCTTGTTGTCCAGCGCGAACAAACAGCCCTTGGGTCTAGGCCCTCATACTAGAGACCCTTAGTCCTGAATGTGAAGCCACCGACTCGTCTGGACATGGAAAGTCGGTGTCATTTTTTTCTTTTTATAAGATCTCACGCGTTTTATGGAGATCCTCACTCTCGGCGCGAGAGTGCAGATTTGGTGGCACATCATGATCTTTATTTCTTAAGGCAACCGTATGTAAAGTCGGTTGAGTTTATGTTGTAGAAGCACAAGCTCTGTACTTACGGGTTATTGCGTGTATGTATTGTAGAACTGCCAGAGTAGTCTAGGCTTTTGTATACTTGGATGGGATGGCTCGGCCGGACGCGCCCTGCACACCATCTTCCGGAACTATATACGCCTTGCAGGTTTAGCGACGTGCTGCCATCTCGCATGCCTAAGCGACGCCGTATAGTCCCGAAGGGTGGCGGCAATTAGTTCACGCCCGCTAGCAAGCGAATACAGCTTCGAACGAGAACCACGGTAGACGTTATACAGGAGATAGGGCGTATATTGTAGATATAAGTCGTGACCAATAAGGTCCGGCTTGTTCTCTGCTTCTCCCGATCGCATACCTGCTCGTGTAACCTCATATATAGGCAGCTATGGAGATACACATGATGCAAAGCGCCATATTCAAGTTCATGGGCACGGGGCGCATTTTGGATCTCAACCATCTCGTGATAACTATCTGAGACGTCGGAATCACAAGTGAACTTGTAACACTTTCTAATTAAGATGTGCACTAGAAAGCCTTTTATTTTAATATAGATGATGGCTTATATACTAAAGTATAAGAGAAATGAAATAGCAAGTACGCAGTAGTACATGTATACGTGGACACGAATTAAGCATATCTAGTCCCGCCTCTGCTACACCACAGTGTTGCAACAAGCTGTACCCCACTGTCCATGCCAGGAACGTGTCGGCACGGCTTTTTTTAGTGGACTGATCTCCATTGAATTGGGCTTGGCATTTCATTTTGCCCTTCCTGACTACCGTACAATGTACGTATATTGCTGCATGTACAATGTACAGTACGTCAACTGTGCAGCACCTGATGCTCCATGGAAGCACCCTGATCCACGGTAATGGGTTCCTGTCAAGTGTAGGTATCCTTGTCACGGGGAATTTCGAAAGGTGTTCGCCAATGTATAAGTGGTACTGTACTATGGAAGCAATAATTAAACTTTATAGATATGCGGTCATCGTATTCTCTCTATCTTTATCTATCTGTCGCTGGCAGTCGCAAACCTTTTTTAATTAATAAGACCTGTAATAAGACCTACAGAATACTTACCTACCTACGTAGCCTGCCTATGACCCCTGTATAAGTAAGCTAACGGACATATGTGTGTACCCATGTCTCCTGCATATTATTACATGAACATGCTCGCATCTGACACTGACATTTGACCACACCCACCAGCTGAATCCATCTACCTACATACATACATCCATCCGTCCATACATACCTACACACAAGTATACGCAGACTGCTATAACAGATACAGAATACCTACGTCCGAATCTGACATCCGACCCACTGCCCCGAGTCTGAAGGCCGAACTACCTAGGGTACCTATCTTACCTATCACCTCTGTAGGCATCGCTAGTACCGCTGTATACCTTATCTACTTACCTGGTAGTGTGTGTACCTATCGCAGGGCAGGCAGTAGCCGGCATCCGTGGTACCGTGCCGAACAGCTAGCTGCTAGCATTCTCTCTCTGCCCAGTCATATTCAAGTGTTTATCCTGCCTACTTAGCACTTAACCTACCTAGGGGGTAGTCTGACCTAGACATACCCAACTCATGCATCCCAATGATAACAAGATAAAGTTGTCCCGGCTTCCCTCACGTCCAAACCGGACCCCTTCCCCTTCATATACACCACCCTTCGATTCCCGGCTTCATGGTTCTTCTACGACACCAAGGGGTAAGCAACGGACCCGTTCTCCCTCTCATACAATATACCACTGATCACTAACTGTCTATGATTCTATGCGTGTGTAGATGTCTCTGATCAGAACGTTTCCGTTTCTCCCCACTTGAATAATACAGTAGCATACGACTCGGACGAGGATAACCCTAATAATAACAACATGTCCTCCATACACCCTGCAGATGGCCACTCCAGCAAGCCGCTGTTAGAGAAGGACGACGATAGAAAGGGGCGCGAACGGCCCGGGTCCACGTCAGCTCTCCCTCCCCCCGCCGTGTCGACACCCGCTGCTGCTGCTGCTTCCACGCGGCCGCCCCTCTTCACCCGCACCTCGACGGTGCAGTCTCGGTCCACCGCCGACGCCCAGGCCGACGACGCCACCGCCCGCAGGAAGTACGTGCTGGCCGCCATCTTCCTCGTCGTGTGCCTCGTGTCCTTCGTGGTGCAGACCGAGCTCGGCCGCTACGTGCAGCACGAGCTGGGCTGGAACAAGGCCTACTGCATGCTGTACCTGACGCACGGCTCCTGGACGCTGCTGTGGCCCACACAGCTCCTCATCCTACGGCTCCAACGGCGGCGGCAGCCCTGGGCCGTCTTCTGGCGCCGCCACGTCGAGCTGCTCCGCAGCACCGCGCACATGGTCGCCGAGCAGCGCCTCGACATCCCCCGCCACGTCCTCCAGAAGAGCCCGGTGCCGTACGTCGTGCGCACGACGGCCTGGATCACGAGCTGCCTCACCGTCGCCGGCCTCACGTGGTACGTGGCCGTCAGCATGACGACGCCGAGCAACCTCACCGCCATCTACAACTGCTCGGCCTTCTTCGCGTACGCCTTCAGCGTGCCCCTGCTCGGCGAGCGGCTGCGCCTCGACAAGTCGCTCGCCGTGCTCCTCGCCATCGTCGGCGTGCTCGTCGTCGCCTACGGCGGCGGCGGCGGCGGCGGCGCTGCCGAGGACGGTGCCGACGCGGACCCGGACGACGACGGCGCGACGGCCGCGACGCAGTTGCTCGGCAACCTCATCATCGGCGCGGGGAGCGTGCTCTACGGGCTCTACGAGGTGCTGTACAAGCGCTTCGCGTGCCCGCCCGAGGGCACGTCGGCGGCGCGGGGCGTGCTCTTCGCCAACACGTTCGGCAGCTGCGTGGGCTTGTTCACGCTGCTCGTGCTGTGGGTGCCGCTGCCCATCTTGCACGTGCTCGGGTGGGAGACGTTCGAGCTGCCGACGGGCGAGGCGGCGCTGTGGCTCGCGGTCAGCGTCGTCATGAACGCCACGTTCGCGGGGAGCTTCCTCGTGCTCATCTCGCTCACGAGCCCCGTGCTCAGCTCCGTCGCGGCGCTCCTGACCATCTTCATCGTCGCCGTGGCCGACTGGCTGCTCACCGGCGAGGCCCTCTCCTTCGCGGCGCTGTCGGGCGGCGCCATGATTGTGGTCGCGTTCCTTGTGCTGAGCTGGAGTACGTGGCGGGAGATGACTGAGGAGGAGGGGAGGAAGGCGGGATATCGCGAGGCGCCGGTTGATTGGGATAGCGAGGAGGAGGGGAGGTAGGGCGTGTTAGAGTCGTGGTCTGTTCGCGCAGAATCGGGGGTTCCTTTTCGTTATTCGTTATTCATTATTGTTGGTCATATTATACACGTAAATAGAGTCGGGCATTGTTGGGCAGTTCGGGTTGTTTTCGTCTCGTGGGTATCAAACCTGTTACGCGTATCGGCTTTGGCATTTCCGCTTAGGATAGAAGGCATTATTTCCTATGGCGTTTCTTTTTTTCTTACTCGGACGTGCAATCTTAGTATGTATTTGAAATATTTTTGCCTTGCTCTAATTATCTACCTATCTAGGATACACGGGCAAAAATGGGCGGAGGCCAGATGGTTTATCTATGTGTGTAGTCGGGAATTATTAATACTACCTACAGGACGTGCGTCGTTGAAGGTGGCTTTCTGCGATGGCTTGTGATGCTCACTACGTAATGCTGACGACGCCGGCGCTTGCGCGCACCAATGCGGTGATACTACCTTCTCGTTTACTGGTTGCTCGTCTTCTCGTGGCTGGGAGTGGGGGGGATTTTCTCCTGGGCTTGGAGCTTGGAGAACTTGCTATTGTTATGGCTATAAGCTGTTGAGACATGTGATATATCGTACGATTACTGGAGATATTCACGCTTTCGATATAGATCTTGGTTGTTGGGTTGGCTCTATTGCGCAGTGCTAACTCTCATGATGGTTATTCTTCGTGTCTTTTGCTCTATTTCGTAAACCTAGCTCTGTATAGACGTCATAGTAGAGTCTCCAGACAAGTAATGGAGTTGATACTATCTATGTTCCGAATAAGACGCTCATCTCGCCCTTTAGCCGGTGTATATTCATAAAGAAACCCATGAATTTCCTTTCTTTTCCTCTTCCGAGTTAATATATCTTTTGGCTATCTATGTGAATAGTCATAATGTCGTCCAATGGTCATAAAACTGTCGTGTCCCTTCCCTGTCTATCTTTTTGAAATCGATTCTGTTCCCGTTGCCCGTCTTGCACTCTACTGTGAGCGGGCCCGCTGATGATGAGAAAAAGAAGAACTCGCTAAACCAGATCCGCTTGTCGGCTTATTGCTCAGCGTCCAGGCGAACAATGCGCCCCTCGACCCGCGGCGCGATGGCCCGCGTCCAATCGACCTCGAACTCGTCGGCCTTCAGCTCGTCCCCGACCTTGCAGTCGACGCCGGCGATGCGCGCCCACTTGCTGAATACGCGGCGCATGGTCTGCATCTCGCGGTCGAGCTTCTCGATGGCGATCTCATCCTCGCCCTCGCTGTCGTTGTCCGACTCGTCGATGGGGTGCGCGACGCTGGCGCGGCGCTCGCGGATCTTCGCGGGCGCCCACTGGTCCCAGCCGCTGGCGTGGCGGGGGTTCGGCTGGCTCAGAGGCGACGTGGGACGGGCCGTGTAGTGCGGGTGGCTGGCGCACACCTTGCCGGCGACCTCGGCCCAGTGCCGGCTCATGCTGGCGCCGAGGTGCTTCCACTGGCCCACGACCTTGAGCGACATGAAGTACTGCCGCAGCATCATGGAGATGAGGATGCCGTTCTCCTCGGACACGAGCTCCTCGGCCGCGCCGCCCTCCGACGCCACGAGCAGGCAGTCGTAGCCGTCCTTGCCGCGCGCCATGTAGCCGCGCGTCACGAGGACGTACTTGCGCGCCATGTCGATGGGCGCGCCGCCGATCGAGGCCGAGACGACGCGCGCGCCCGACGGCCGCTGCGCGTCGAACGCGAACTTGATGTTGGAGACCTGGGGGAAGCGCCCCTCGAGGGCGGGGAACTGGGACAGGCCGTTCTCGAGGGCGTCCCAGATCGCCTGCCCGGATACGCGAATCACGACGACGGGGTCCTCGAAGGGGAAGCAGTTCATGATGTCCTTCAATAATATCGGGCCTGGCGGGTAGATCTGGTCGCCGCGGACGGTGCCGGAGGCCATGATGCTGCAGTCGCCTGAATAGTGGTGGCGCATGATGTCGCAGACGAAGTTGGCGATGTTGCTCTCCTGCATCCTGACTGTTCTAAAGCGGGCGTCCAAGGGCGCGACTGTGTAGCCGATGGGCTTCTGAAGCGCGGTCTTGAGATTAGCTGTCAGCTTCTCGACTAGCTCCGATGTAGGCTTATGTTCGGGGATATCTGATGTGATGTCTCTGCGTATGATGTCTATGTCCCATTTACCCGAGCCGTCTGGTTTCCGCCTCGCTTCAACATAACTCAGCTGTTTAAAGTCCGTTCCCGACCTTAGCACGTGTGTGCCCTTAATGAGGCTGTGACTATAGTAGTGATCATGGCCGCCGAGAATGATGTCAATCATGCCATCAGTCTGTTCGGCTAGCTTATTGTCATTGGGCTCACGTTGGTGTGTTATGGCAATGACTATCTCGGCTCCTTCGGCGCGGAGTTGCGGGACGAGCTCCTTGGCCGTCTCACTCGCTGATTTGTAAATGAGATTTGGTGGCAAGCTGTTAATCGTGGCCAACCACTCTCGTTCACCGAGGCCGATAAGTCCAATTTTAATGCCATTTGATGATGTTATCATATGGGTCCTTTTGCAATTCCCGATAGGCACGCCATCTCCCAAAGCCGGACTAAGAAAAATTAAGAGTTAGCAATCGTAAAATAGGGCGAAAGGGTTCTTTCCATTCCGACGATATGCTAGAACACGCCAAATCTCAAACCGCCGAGGACACACCAAAATGGTTAAATAGCAGGGGAAAATCTTACTCTAAAACGTTCGCAATAAGCCACTGTTTATCACCCAAAGTTAGTACTCGCCACAAATAAACAATACAGGCATCTGAATGGCCTCGTATTCATAAGAACAACGGGCTCTAAAACCTGCCCAAGGGGAATAAATGGGTTGGAATGCGTACTGGGAAGCTGCACTTTGAAGCTAAATGCCTGAACTTGAGAACGCCAAAGTCAAGATCATGATTCTGGAAGTTGAGTTAGTAATTGAATCTGACAGAAGGTAGGCTGGAGCTATACCCCTAAGGCTGCTGCGTCTGTCCCTATCTCGTTCAACAGCGGAACCATGTGATCACCTGTTCAATTCGAAGGTCAGCCATCTTGTCAGGTAATGTGACAGCAGTTTATATATAGTATGGCCGATGTGATCAAAATATAGTAAGGTTTCCGTTTAATGAGACGTACCCTTCGTGACCGAGCTCTCTAGACTTGGGTTAAACGCATCGCCGGAGAAAAATGTGAGTAGCTCCGACTGCCCTTGGAACTCATCGCCCTCACGGTATTTTTGTACAAGACTCATAAACCTCGCAGCGCCGCCAACCGGCTCACTCGAGGACGAGTCAACGTGATAAACATCGTTATAGTGTAGGATACGGAGCTCTGGAGCCTTCCCCTTCTCTGACCCTGAACTGTACGTGACAGACTCATTCGGCGGAGGTGTCTTTTTGATAGGCATGGTGCTGGCTGTAAGGTCTTCTCGTGGATCTAACAACAGCCTTGAACAAGGTGTTGTGTTATTTATAAGAACAGTTGGGCAATGATAGGAACCCGGGTCAATGTTATGATGATGGTACCCGCGACACAGCTTCAGGGATGGAATACTGTTTGTTAGTAAGAGTCGGACCCCTGCTCTACCCCAATCAACTCTTATCCTACCTATCATCTTGAATAAGGGGAAAGGTGGGGTTGTAGAATAGCTGGGGGGTCCAGGGTCTTATTCAGGTACGGCCTTAGTTGGCGGTGGGCTGAGACAAGGGAGCAGGGGATCTTCGAGAGCGCCTCCACTTAAAACCACCTGTTCCGTACGTGGGGGCTGTCTAGTGGTGCTGAAAAAGGTGATCAATTGTTGGGTGGTGTTCCTTGATATCTGGGGATGCATTGCTGCAATATTGGCAAGAAATACAAGCAACAAGGGTAGTAATGTTTCTAAGGACGCAAGATAGGGAAATTCAAAATGGATAGGTAGTTTACTGTAGAACCTTCGGTAGAAACACCAGAAAGCACCTGCCATTCACTCTACATACTACGGGGAATAAGGTTGGTTGTCATAGTTACAATAACCTAACCCAATATGTCAATATATGCAGATCATCCTCAAAGATAATAGATAAAATAATCTATATAAATAAGCTTAAAGGAACGAACATGTTCGTGAGTTATACAGAATACCTGGGGCTGCAATATGTACCTACGTCTGTATTAACGATGCGCAATTATGATTATTCAGGGAAACCGCAACCGCGCGGGAGACCGGTATTATTGAATCATAAATAATAATTATAACGAGAATTCATAACAATAAAAAAAGTTTTCAAAATGTCGAAATTACCTACTGCTACTTATATCTATGGAAAGCGTAGGTACCTATAACAATGCTATAAAACACCGTAACAGCATTTCGTCGGTAATGATTATATCCGAGTAATCTATGTACCTAACCGGTACCTAACCTAGACAGGCACCTAGCATGCGGGCTGCGCCGCACATAGATTTCCAATCACCAGCCACACAACTCGACCAATACCAGCTACAACAGCATTCGCGAATAACAACCATCCATCTTCTATTCAGGAGTAAATCATTGTATCAACAACAAACGCGCCACTCTCATGGAGCTTAGGCTGTGCATTAAGCCTGCTTAAATCCAGAGTTCAGCTTCCTTCCGACCAGCCAGCAGTCTGGATCCCTCCCTCCCCACAGCGCCCCATCGCAGCGCCATTTGGCACTCAGCATTAAGCATTACGACCTAACTGTCTTCTCATCGCCCTATCGAAGCATCGACATTCTAGATTTATACTCATACTCACATTCATGCTTATTACTTTAACTCACATTCATGTTCATTGTTAACAATTTAAACGTTAAATCTAAACCCTTTTTAATTCCTTTAGCAAATCATAATTGATCACCCCTAGTACAGAATATTTGAGACAAACTCGCCACCGGAGGAGGAGGCGATATCACCTTGTCTCACCGTCGCTTCCGGGGTTCCGAGGGAGCGCGCTGGTCAATTACACAGCATTACGCGTAACAAGAAGAAGTAGCCAGCCAGCGATGAGTCTCACAAATCCACCCTCGGCAGCGTCGGGGCCCGGCTCGGCATCCGCGCGGCCTCAGGCATTGAAACGGAGCGTCCAGGCTGCATTTGAAGGTAAGACCTGTAAAAAGGGGGAATGGAATAAACACGCGGCAAACTTAAGATTTTGTTCTACCCCTCTGCCACAACCCCCCCTCTCACATGACCCCTCTTCGTCCTTCCCCCGAAATTAAACAAACAAATAAACGAAAAACGTCACCTTAGCATTTAACCCCTCCATCCTACATTTCACCCGAGCAAGTTAGTGTTGAGGGCAGCAACAGGCACCAACCATCCATCGTGTCGTTTTCATCCATTTCCCCGTCGTCATGAACATCTCACAAACTGCTATAGCTGGACAAAATATCACTCAGACTATCAACTAACTGTTGCTCTCATGCCTCTAGATCCGCACGATAGAGGTGGCAAGATGGGCTACCAGTCCAAGGTCAAAGTAATGGACAAGTACCGCGTCGTAGGATTTATTAGCAGTGGGACCTATGGGCGTGTGTACAAGGCGCAAGGCCGCCAGGGCCAACCAGGCGACTTCGCCATCAAAAAGTTTAAACCCGACAAGGAGGGTGAACAGATCCAGTACACTGGAATCTCCCAGTCTGCGATTCGAGAGATGGCGCTCTGCTCCGAGCTACGGCACGATAACGTGATCCGGTTGATCGAGATCATCCTTGAGGACAAGTGCATCTTCATGGTGTTTGAGTACGCCGAGCATGACTTGCTCCAGATCATCCACCACCACACCCAGCAACCGCGCCACAGCATCCCTCCCACGACGGTCAAAAGCATCATGTTCCAGCTGCTCAACGGCTGCCAGTATCTTCACAGTAGCTGGGTTATGCACCGCGACCTAAAGCCCGCCAATATCATGGTGACGTCGTCGGGACAGGTCAAGATCGGTGACCTGGGACTTGCGCGCCTCTTTTATAAGCCGCTCCACTCTCTCTTTAGCGGGGATAAGGTCGTCGTCACAATATGGTACCGGGCGCCAGAGTTATTGCTTGGCAGTCGCCACTACACACCGGCTGTCGATATGTGGGCTGTGGGGTGTATCTTTGCCGAGCTCTTATCATTGCGGCCGATATTCAAGGGAGAAGAAGCCAAGATGGATAAGAAGACGGTCCCTTTTCAGCGAAATCAGATGCAAAAGATCGTCGAGATCATGGGCCTACCGACTAAGGAGCGCTGGCCCTTCCTGACGAGCATGCCCGAGTACAGTAATCTATCAACGCTGACGCCTCCTATGCTGCACCCAGGCCACCCGCATCACCCGCACCACCCTCATCACCACAAATCGTCGGCAGCTGCATCGACAAGTCAACTAGAAAAGTGGTACTATAGCATCATCAATGCACACGCCTCTACCTCGTCCCCCGCCTCGAACGGTAGCCTCACATCCCTCGGCGCCGAGGGCTACCGACTCCTGGCAGGTCTCCTAGAGTACGACCCCGAGAAGCGGTTAACGGCCGCGCAGGCGCTGCACCATCCCTTCTTCGGCGGCTCGGGGTCCACTATAGGAATGGGGGCCGGCGCGTCCGGCGCCGACCGGGTCAGCGGGAACTGCTTCGAGGGACTCAAGACGGCCTACCCATCGCGTCGCGTCAGCCAGGACGACAACGACATCCGCACGAGCAGCTTGCCGGGGACTAAGCGGTCCGGGCTGCCGGATGACAGCCTCGTAGGCGTTTCGCGACCCGTCAAGAGGGTCAAAGACGCATAGTTACCTCTTGCTCCCTACTACCAGCAATAGCAATACCGTGGATAGGGAAGGAAAGGAGAGAGAGGGAGACGGAACACGGGATAGAAGGACATAACAAAACAGAACACCATTCAGCTCACAAAGGGGATAGACTTTGCTCCTCCGATCACGCTCGGAAACAGATGACGTTGAGGACAACTCCCCCGCTGTGCACTTTCTTCGTTATTTACTTTGTTAGAGGGAGGTTTCACTGCCTCACCATGTCAGGCTTACAACGCATGTATATACAAGTTGTCTTAGTATTGAGGAATATGCATAGCCAGGCGTTTAGGGGATATCATGATAGCAGCGTATCTACCCTACTAGGGGGTTGGGGCAGGACTAAAATGAACATTATATCCGCAGCTCACGCTGTTAAAATAGCTTCTTTATATCTTTTGCATTACGTTCTGACAAATTACAAATAGAGAACTTCTCTGGGAGGGGGCTAGAAAAAGGGAGAGGTAGTCAGAGAACGAAATACGATATTTAATTCAGCTTAAAAGACACCTTGAACCTAAACATTAAAAGGACAACAAAGTTCTTCAAAAAAAGTCAGTGAAGCTTCTCAGACTATTCCCGTTTAATTGTTAAATGATAGACATGCTGACCCCAACGAGAACCTGCGAGAAAGACTCGCAAAGGCCGCTTCGCGGGAATCCAAGAATTACAAGCTGAGATTAACGAGCGGTATTCCAGTCTTCTAATCAGATAGACCATTGCATCCCACGATCCTGATCTAGCCGTTCCTAGCAGGCCCTATCACTCCGGCGGCTTCGACGCCTGCCCGCTGCGCGTGGTGACGACCTCGGACGGACCGGGTGCCGCGGCGTCGAGGGATCGCGAGGTCCTCCTCTTCCGCGCCGGCACGCTGAGCTTCGAAATGCCCTCTGGCTGCGCCGTCGAAGCCCGCCTTTTCCGTAGTTGTCTCGAGACCCCCGTTCCGCCGCAAACGCCAGGGCTCTCCGTCTTCCGCTCCTGTCTGTTTTGAGACGGTGGTGACAGTGACAGTGATGGTGATTGTAACGGGGACGAAGGTGACGATGACGCTACCCTTGGGCCAGCCGCGGCAGCGCTGTCTTCGCCCATAGCCGGCCACTGCATCTCGATCCACTGCCTCAGATTCGCATGCCGCTCCAGCTGCCCGTCCACCGTCCTTATACGGCCCTCAAGGATATCCACCCGGCTCGGCCGCCGCATCTCCTCCTCGATGCCACGGACTACCGAGGTGAAGACCCTCTCGCCGTCGTTCGGCCCCGGGTTCTCCCGCACCTGCTGCTGTCTCTGCACCAGCCTCTCCCGTTCCTTCTCTAGCTTCTCGAGCTGCACGAGGTGGTAGCACTGGTACTCGAGCCAGTTCTGCGCGCGCGTCTGCTCTTTCACCTCGGGGCGTAGGTGCACGTCTCCTGTCAGCCCGTGCTGCTGGCGCTTTTCCGCTACGAGGTCTACGTACTTGCTGAACCGTGCGTCTGGGTAGCGGCGGCGGTGGCCGAGCTGCCAGCTGCGGAAATTCCCCCAGTCCCACATCTGCATGGCGAGGACGCCGTTGCGCCACGAGGATGTGGGTTGCCAGTAGCCCACAATGGCGCGGTACTCAGCTGGGGGGTTTCGCAGGGGCACCTCGAGGCCGGGAGGGTAGCAGGGCGGACAGCCTTCCTGTTCCAGCTCGCGGCGCGCTTCGGCTTCTTCCTCGCGGACGTCCTCCTCCATGTCTTCCTCGTAGTAGGGGGGTGTCATGTCTCTATACCATCCGAATATCAGCGATACGGAAAAGAGGGCGTAAATTAAGACTTTCTTCGACTAACCGTAGTCGTGCGAGGAGAGCCTCGTCGACAGGAGCAGGTTGCAGAGCAGCTTGTGCCCATCGCTGCCTAGATAGCGACAATACATCGTCTAGTTAGCTAACTCTCATACACGTCGCAGCTGCAATTTTTGGGAGGGGCACGAACTCCGCTCTCTCTACAACTGCTATTCGCTGGGCTTCTGTGAGCAGTTCGATATTGGGTATCTTAATTAACCTACTCGTCGTAGAAAGAGAAATGTCAACAGATCTATCCCAAGTGTGTAGAGCAAGGTATTACAAACCTAATGTTGCCGTCATCGTTGACGGTAGCTTGGGCGGCTAAATTATCGATGAAAGAATCAGACATTTCCAGTTCGAGAAGATACACTCGTAAAGTTACTGTACTTGTCGTAAGCTTGCTTGAGGTGTCGTGCTGGCCATATAGTTATCTAGGTTACGCATGGTTAGTAATTATCTGGTGCGACTCCCTTTCCATCCCTTTTTTCTACGCTTACGTGGCGTTGCACACCAGGGCATCGGTGTCTACTATGTGTGTGGCCTGTCCTCCTGGTTCTCTGGCTGCTGGTCTCTAAAGTTAAAACATAAATATCAAATCGTGTAGCCCCCTCACCTACCCCCTCCCTACAAGTGGGAGTACAGTATAAGCAAGCTCTAAAGTACTCTAATGTAATTGCTTGTATAGATTGCGGTCTTCTTAGGTAGGTAGTATATAGATGTGGATAGTTCTGCTAGTTGAGAATAAAACACAGTTCGTGTATCGATATTCGGATCGTTTTTTTGTTTGAAAGTTCCTCGCACGATGTTTGACCCCGACGTCTTTGCTGTTCTTACGCCCGTGGGGAATAACTACAAAGCGATCAGCGCTTTCAGGTTGTCACATAACTCGAAATGGTTTTGCGAGGCGGTTGGAGGCGTGGCTGAAAAGCCTACCATTAGTAGTCGAGAGGTGACCCCCTTTGAGAACCCCGAAGGCATAAACAACGAAAAAGACAGATTCGACTCACTTGTCCTTACGTTTGATAAGCTCCTACATCTGGAGGACTTTCAAAATGGGATCACGTTTGGTACAAACCCAGCCTCGTCGCATATTCTTCTAGGTTACCGAGGGACGAGGGGGGCTAGTGCAAGGCAGTGCAATATTGTCGTGGATGAAGACCTTCAGATATTGTTGGAGGATTACTATTCCACTTATGGAACGGCGGTTAGCTACGATGGCCAGAATGAGGACGAGATTCGGAAAAATGAGAGATGGATTTTAGCACATGAGCCCGGCGCAGAGATGCCGTTTCAATACACCTCGATCCATTCGGGTAAACTCGGTATCAGGGTCCAATTTCCCAACCACGAGAAGGCTACTCCAACGTATGTCAAAAATCTCAAAGCACTTCGCAAAAAATGCAGAGAGAGCAAAGAAGCTGGTCCCAGCGTTCTGGCGCTGGACTTGAATAGTAGACCGACAACACAGAAACCCACTGGAGCTCGAACCCCTGGCAAGGGGCTGCTCTACTTTGAGGGCAAATGCCTTGGAGAGGGAGCGTTCGGCGAGGTCCACCGCGTTATCAGGCTTCGGGACGGGAAGGTGCTTGCGTCCAAAACATTCAAACCCCCATCTAGCCATAGTAGCAAACGGGTAAGGGAAAGCGATCAACTATGGCTGGAAAAGATACGAAAAGAATACACCTTTATGAAAGACAACCCACATGTAAGCCTCCCTTAACGTGAATTAGCACAACGTTAATCATTGCACAGCCCAACGTGATCCAGGTATTTGATATGCAGGAGAGCCCGAATCCTAAGATCTATATGACCTATTTCCCCTATGGGAATATAGCGGATGCTGGTATTAGTGACAAAGTCAAATACATTACGGCTTTCGGTCAGGTGTTAGATGGACTTGCCCATCTTCACACTCGGAATATAGTGCACCGGGATCTCAAGCCAGATAATTTCCTTGTTGAGGAAATACCTTACTTTAAGGTTGTTATTGCTGATTTTGGCTTAGCCAACGTTGTAACCGACACCACCCCACTGACGAGTTTCTGTGGTTCACTCCCGTACATAGCACCGGAGATCTTTCCGACAGGCGGCGATGGTTACGGACCCCCAGCCGATATTTGGTCGCTGGGCGTCATTGTCCTCGGATGGCTTTATGGGCTCCCAGCGGCTCGCGGCCTACCTGGACCGATGCTGGGGCACACCAGGGCCTGGTCTTCTTGGTCTAATAACTGGACGGCAAGGCTTCTGCGTCAACTAGGCCGTCTAAGGGATAACACAATGACTTCGATGCTCTCTCAGATGATTTGCGTGGATCCTAGTAAGAGAAACAGCGCGGCTGGAACCCTAGATTACGGCCTTAACTGGGGCGAATTTAAAAGGAGGGAGGCTGATAACCTCGTCATTAGTGCAAAGGACGAGTACAATGATGAGGAAGACGAAGAGGATGCGATGGAGGAAGGTGAAGAACAGAGGGAACACGAAGAACATGACGAAAACGATGAACATGCGGCAGCAGTCTCGACGGCCACCAGCTCCGTCAAAACTTGTATCATTGCAGACCCACGGGGAGGAGGTTTCATGGACCAGGGGTAAGCATTTGACGTGTAGAACAAGATCTCTGGGAAAAGGAATATACATCTACAACAAGTGTAGCTAGGCGAATAAGTACCTACATATATAGGAGGGGATAGGACATACATAACCTATCTCAACGACCGCAAGGTTCTAAAACGAGAAGTTCTTAGGTAGTAAGAGAGTCAAGTGCTTGATTAAAATAGCCGTCAACTCGTTCTCGAGCAGGGAACCGGATTATAAGCAAATAAAAGCTAACCAATCGATCCTCAGCTACGTTGTTGTAAGGAGCCTAGTCGCTCGGGCCTCTTAGTGTTATTCGATGCTGATGGGAGAAATATTGTAAAGATAGGGAGCAATAACTTCCGTGGAATCTATAAGAAGGGAGGTAGGCAACTCCAACTATTAGGTATCCAAGGTAGGTACGAGAAGATATCGAAAGGTCGCGGTACAAATTTGGGAGGAGCGATCTAAAGGGCAGGGATGAGGAATAGGCCGTACCTGCTTCTTTTCCTCCATTAGGTACCTGATTGGAACAGGACCTGCGGTTCTACCTAAGATAGGTAATTGAAACTCATCACCTGCAGTGACTCAAGCTCCGTGGACATGTGGCGCACGATGGGATACTAGGTAGGTACCTAAACGTGACAAGATAAAGAAATTGGGAAAGAACACGCTTGAGAAAAGACGGTGCCTTAAGTCACGTGTCCGGAGTGGTAGAGATAGACTCAAAGTTATGATTTTGCCGAAGATGACATTACTTGACTCGACTGCCGTCAACGTTCGATAATCATACCAATCTACTCAATCGCCATCTTCCCGACTTCACAAGAAGTGTTGTAGCATCCCACGGAACAAATTCCAAGGAAATCAGCAGGAAATACTACCTGAAATGGCGACCACAATCATCTTTGAATATTGAGCAATATGATATGGAGCGTCTTAATAGAATACAGCAGAGGTCAGCATAAAACGGATCGTATCCGCTTATAATGAATCATCATAAACAACAACGAACAAACATAGTCCCTTTTCGGTCATTAAATCAGCTGGATGCGTCATCTCTTGAGGCTTGTATTGTATCATCTAACCTATCTCGCCTCATCTCTCCCTCTCACTCTGGAATATCTCCCTCTCTTTACAGCTGCCACTGCATCTCATTATCTTGAACAAAAATCTTATCCCGAACATGTAGGCGTTCATATCGTTCCCTGATGTGAGAGAATTATTCGGGGAGTAGTGGTGGTATTTTAAGAAACAAAAAGTAAGAATCGTCATGAATTAATTAAGTAGTAAGAAGTCTGATGCCGCTGCCGCTCCGCTTGCTAGGATTGTGGATGGAAGGGGTAGATTATATCACGCCCAGCGTCGTTCCCGATTTCATCCGGTTCTCATTTCTGTGTTTATGGTGGTCTGCCAACCGCCTCTATTATTCGTCTACTGCTACTGGGTGCAGTGACAGCGTGAGGACAACAATTGGCAAAATAGCACAACATCTTTTCGTCCTCGGTTGAGTCTCTCTTAAATGGATTGTTCGTCTTCCCACCGCGCCCTCTAGGGGGTAAAGGCCCGGAAAAAATCATCATAGGTAGTATATGTAGGTCCGTGTACAGGGCTGAGCTGCTCAGCCCGAGTAGGATTTGAGGGTTGAGGATGGGTTGGAAGGGAAACGTTGGGGGGCATATCAAGTCGTTGGTCTAGCTTGTCCAGTTTCCAGTTCGATGGGCAGGTCATAGATGCTCTATGGTCGGATCAGAAGCTCTATTTCTTCACCGGTGCAGGGGGAGCCTTGACGTTATTCGAGAGCCAAGCGAGACCTTCGAGCAGGCCTTCGCCGGTCGTGGCGCAACTAGGCACCACGTACCAGACCTTGTCCTTTAGCTTGGAGAGCTGGAGCGCTTCGGTGACTTCCTGGGGTTTCATGGCTGCGATTAGAAGACACGAGTTAGCAAGTGGTGTTCTCTTCGTGCTGTTTTGGCTCGTCTGTTGACGTGACGTACCGTCTTTGATATCTTGCTTGTTTGCAAAGACCAACAACAAACTGTCCTTCATCTCACGGTCGTTGATAATGCGGTGCAATTCTTGACGGGCCTCTTCTATTCGCTGGCGGTCCGACGAGTCGATGACAAAGATCAAGCCCTGAGTGCCTGTTTGCGTTTAACGATATGTTAGTAACTGGCGTGTGCGCGCAAGACCAACTCGTCTATGGCGTATAGGAGGAGGGCAAGGGGGGCGGCGTAGCTTACCGCTAAAGTAATGCCTCCACAATGGCCGGATCTTGTCCTGGCCACCGACATCCCAGACGTTGAACTTCACGTTCTTGTAGGTAACGGTCTCAACGTTGAAGCCGACGGTAGGGATGGTGGTGACGTCCTGTCCCAGTTTCAGCTTGTAGAGGATCGTAGTCTTTCCGGCGGCGTCGAGACCGAGCATCAATAGGCGCATTTCCTTGGATCCGAAGATCTTGCCCATCATCTTGGAGAGTTGGCCCCCCATGGTGATGTTTTTGTCGATTGGCTCGTGCTGCTTGTGTCTCGTCAAAGGCGCGTTGTTGTCAACGGGGCAGTGGGTTGTGTGTCGTTTGTGTACCAAATTCGAGGCGAATGAATAGTTTAAATCCCAGCTGTGAAACTGGTTGTCGTCGACTGGTAACTGACTATAGGTATCTATCTACCTGTCTGCACGGTACTGAATGAAAAGGGAAGGCTCTTGTTTGCCAGACGATTGTGTCGATGTCAAGGTTGGTCTATCTATACCTATATGTGTGTGAGTACAAACAGCGCTTTATAGGTACCCATATGTTACCATCTGCTTGGTTCAGTAAGGACGTGCATACCTAGGTACCCTTGGATGAGTGCCTGAATGGTTCTACGCTTTGAGATGATCAAACAACGCAGTCTTAATGGGGAGGAAACCACGCAGGTAGAGCAATAATCAATGAATTAATCAAACAACCAACGCGCTTCAATCTGGTGTCAAACTTGAGTATTGTTGTTGTTGTCGCGAGTTTCCACCATCGAAAAGGGGAAAACAGGAGAGAGGACGACTGATACTAGAAGAAGAAAAGTTGAAGCCTTGGCTGGATTGAGTTAGGTTGCCCCGCACTAGGTGATTATTGGGTCCCGGAGACCAGTAATTACATGTACCTATACGGGTACAGTCCCATTGTACCTTAGGCATCGCGTCTACTTAGTAGTGATTCTGTGTAGTACTGGACTGTGAATATCCCGGAGATTAACTTAATCAATCGAGCAAGGATTCTCCATCATGATATAATGACATGGCATGTAGGTAAGCGTAGTAATTAGCTTCTATGTAAACTCGATGCAGGTAGCAATCAATCTAGTTAGGTACCTAGGTAGATGGAAGTAAATACGCGTATACATAATCTACATTTTAGTGACAAGATCTGAGCAAACGGGCATCTAATCTACATGTAGGTACCTGTGGGTAGCTCAATCTTTAGCGCCAGGTTCGGAGACCTGCCGTACATATGTACAGTAGGGTGCCTGCCTATACCTAGATAAAATACCCAAATATGGAAGATTATGTAGGTGCGATAGAGCCTTATCTTGAAAGTACTACTCAGGTCAAGTTAGACACTTAGATTAAAAATGAGTAGAAGTCTACAAGGAGTTAGTAGTCACAAAAAAACATGTGCCTAATTATCAAACTCCCCCTATGCTACCCAACCTCTCTTTAAACCACTATCGGTCATGCCTGGGTATAACGAAAGATACAAAGTGTCCACAATCCTACTTAGTAAGTAGATCTAGCAGCGCTAGCAATAACATCATTGCTTCAATTCCTTCAACACCATTCGCCCAAGCCTTAGATAGTCGCTAGGCAATAACCAGGTCTATTGCCGTCATAACCCACCCAGCGTACAGTAACATGAAGGAAAAACCACCAGGAGTAATAACAAAGATCGCTATAGAGTAAATCAATCACCTTGCCATTAGGCTCGAAACTCAACGACATGTCGACGGGTGACAGCTTGCATCGTATTGCTACTCTCCTCACCCTCAAACTTGAGGTTGACCTTTTCGCTCCCATCCATGCCCATTACTTCGGCCTTGTAAAACGTCGTAGTATTAGGGTAGAGGGCGAGGACGACCTTCCCTTCTTCTAGCGGCGGCAACACCGTGCCCTCCTTGGGAATAAGGATCATGCTGCTAGCACTTGTCCGAAAGTCCTTCTGGTGATGATTCTGATTTTCGTCGAAGTCGGCATCGAGGACCCTGTATCTTCGTGACTTGCCCTCGCCACGTACCTCCTGAACAAGACCTAGTATCCAATCCGTCTGTTCGTTGCCTGCCGGCTTGGGTTTGAACGCTACTTCATCATCTTTGGCAAATATCTGCTTCGTGCGGATAGGATTAGAAGCGGGGCCGGGTTGTGGCTCGGCACTACCAGCCTTTGCCGCCGGCGTTGACCGATCTGCTATTTTAGGCGGCACGGAATCACTCCTGTCTCCCTTATTACTACTCCCGCCGCCTCCTCCCATCCGCCGTGAAACGCTTGGGTTAGGTGAAGGCATAGGTGAATCGTCTTGATTGAAGTCCCATAATGTGTCTTTGCGCTGTCCTCCTAGGCGGGAGACGTTCGCTTCCTGTGCTTCTTCGTTGTGCTTCACAATGGCGCGTAGCACCTTGAGCTTCTCGATCTTATCCTTAAAGGCTTGTGCCGTCGCTTCATTGTGCTTAACCCCTTGACGTGCGAGTTGATCAAACTTCTCAAGATCTTCAGCAGAAAGGGCTAGTTATCAATGTTAGCATGATTGGTGTAAAATGGTACGAGATAGGACACAAGAAACTTTCGAGGCGCACTTACACCCATTCTTTTTTTTCTCGGCACATAGCTTGTCCTGCTCATACATAGCAGATACATTGGCAGAGCTCTGGTTAAACATATCTACCAGTGAGGGTAGTTGATCTTTGACCTCTTTCCAAGCGATCACTTCCTCCCCATGCTGGCTTATCTCGCTGTTGCGATTAGGCCCCCTACGTTGATTCCCACGTGATGACATGGCCGCGCTATCCCGACCCGAAATAGTGCCACGTTTTACCAGGCTCGAAGTTGAGTCTGAGATGGAAATAGCCCGTCTTGGCGGACCACGGATCCGAGGAGAAATAGGGGTATCCCAAGCGGGCCCAAGCGCAGATGAGAGTTGACTCGCGGAACGCGAGACAGCCTTATCAACTTTATCAGTATCTCTATCCATTTCATCGATCACGTCAGTACAAATAAGAAGGGTTCTAGTTAATATGATAACGAGATAATCCAAGACAGTTAGAAATGACCAATAGGAACAGCCCCGGGGACTATAAAATATTTGCAGATATGGAAGTTTGGGTACTTGCTTGGTGCAGATAAACAAATATTGACGTTCGCGCACAAACCAGGTAAAACAGGCAATCAATGGATAGACTCATAGAGGGCCCAGTAAGGAAGTCACAGAGAAATAGGAACAGCCAAGCTACTTACACAGTCTGAGACGAGAGTAATAGAGAGGATTAGTCAGAAGCGACGATGGCGATGAGCTGTCGATGATGAGCCTGAGCAGGAGAGGGAGGCACGACGGTATGTAGATGAGGTAGTCTGAGTAATAGGTGGCGAGCGTGGTGAGAAAAGAACGGAGTCGAGGAGAAGAGAAGGAATTAGCGATTGTCGACTACCGACACGCAAAGAGCTTGCTCTTTATATAAGTGCGGGCGAGAGCTGAGAGCCAGGGACTACCTAGGTAGTCCGTAGTCAGTATTCGTCACCGCATGGGTAGTAGATTAGGTAGTTAACACAATACCAATCGTAAAGTATGTATGGCAAGTCTTAACCTTGTTATATGGAAGGATACGGAAGACGTGTAGTTCGGATAATAAGCAGGGTGCACTGGCAGTTTGGCATATCTAGACATGAATATGTCAATGAGAAATATAAATACCTAATTTAGAAATAATAGCATACGAGACGTCGCCAGAGTAAGCTCTTGTATGTTATAGATAGCTAGGTAGATAAAATATTGGTGTGATATGAGCGCGATAAATACAAGACGCGGTATCTACATGTAGCCCTGGTCTATGAATGAGGAAATATGCTTTCCAATGACGTGGGGCTCTTTAGGTACCTACCGTCCGTAGACACGTGCATCCGAAGCCTACCTATGAAAGGTTAGAGGTAGGTACCCAAATAGGAGTTAGTCTACATAAGGTAGTGGAATTTTTAATCTACCTACCCATGTCCCCACCTACCTACATGCACAACCACCCCTACTTTCCACTACTAAGTAGGTAGGTATAGGTACCCCTCGGTGCGCAAGTCCATCACGATGGCGGGGTAGTATGTTGTAGGTAGTGCATGTAACCAATCCAACCCTGTCCAATACAACACATTATTAAATACGTAATTTACATACCGCTTGATTGCTTCAGCAGGTGATTGTCAAAATTTCGGAAAGAGAAAAGTCATTTGTGCCCACTTACTATTTTTTTCCCGGGATTCATATCTTTTTCTCTGGGTTCTAGATAGGTAGATTAACCAAGCGCGTCTCAGTTCTAGCAGTTTTCCGCGGTTATTACCCGCCATTTATTTACCTTTAGTCTACTTCTAGGCTTTAGCACGACTTCACAACAGTAATTCCCTCCCTCCAGACCATCGCGGCAACTCCAGACCTTACCCAACAGGGAAAGGAAACAAACATTCACGTATCCATACCTGTACACTTCGGCCATGGTTCTACCAACTCCGCTATACCGCCTCCAGTGCGGTGTGAATTCGTACGACTGGGGCAAGATTGGCTCCGATTCGGCTGCTGCTAAGTTTGCTGCTGCCACTCCCTCAGATAACCTAACCATTGAATCTGAAAAACCCTATGCAGAGGTGCGTCTCATCTCTCTCCATCTCTGAAGCCGGGGGAGAGAGACAGAGAGAGCAAGACAGACTGACATGACACCACTCACCAGCTATGGATGGGAACTCATCCCTCCAACCCCTCCAAAGACCTCGAGTCTGGCCGGACTCTCCTTGATCTCGTCGAGTCCAATGCCATGCTCCTAAGCCCGTCCGTCAAAGCACGGTACGGCCCCAAGCTTCCCTTCCTCTTCAAGGTGCTCTCCATCAACAAGGCCCTTTCTATCCAGGCACATCCCAACAAAAAGCTCGCTGAGAAGTTACACGCCAAAGATCCTAGGAATTACCCCGATGACAACCACAAGCCTGAGATGGCCATTGCCATCACCGATTTTGAGGGTTTGTGTGGCTTTAGACCGCTTGGCGAGATTGCTCATTTCCTCACTAACATTCCGTCCTTACGGAGCCTCGTTGGTGAGGAGGTAGCCACTACCTTTATCGACACCGTGAAGGGCCGCGAGACTGATGGCTCCCCCGACGGCACCACACGAAATAAGCATGCTCTTCGCTCCGCCTTTTCCGCCATGATGCAGTCCTCGCCCGAGGATGTGGCATCTGCCGCCAAATCTCTCGTCGCGGAAGCTGAGAGCCAGGGCGCCACGTTTGCCGCTGGTGGCACTGAGTCGACGAGCGGAGAAACCATGTCTCGACTCGTTGTCAGACTTAATAAGCAGTTCCCTGACGACATCGGTCTTTTCGTACTGTTCTTCCTCAACTATGTCACACTATCACCGGGTGAGGCACTCTTTTTGAAGGCTGATGACATCCATGCCTATGTGTCTGGTGACATTATCGAATGTATGGCTGCGAGCGACAATGTAGTGCGGGCGGGCTTCACTCCCAAGTTCAAAGATGTCCAAAACTTGGTCGACCTGTTGACATACAATTATGCTCCAATTGAGGAGCAGAAGATGTCACCCACTGAATACCCCTATGCAGTTCTAAATCGCACTGCGTACAGCTCGGGGTCCGAGGCGATATTGTATGACCCCCCTATCGACGAGTTTAGCGTCATCAGGTCCGTCCTAAAAGGGGATGGGTCCAAAGTTACCTTTGATCCGATTGACGGGCCGAGCATCATTATCTGTACTGGCGGTAAAGGTAAGATCTCAGTCGGATCCAAAACCGAAGAGATCAAGGAAGGCTATGTCTTCTTCGTGGGGGCCACAGCAGAACTCGTCATGGAATCTGAAGGCGGACAGGATGAAGAATTCATCACTTTCAAAGCATTCTGTGAAGTTGAAGACCACAGCAACGGAGCATAGTTGCAATATCTAAGTCTCGAATATCCACCTTTGATTTAGAAGTAAGGCTACATCTCCTGAGGCTTATGGGTATCACAGGTTTAATTTCATAATGATGTTGTGGTTGATTTGCAGACTGGTGTAGAAAAATTAGCACGCAGCTAGCTCTATGAGCTTTATAGCGGCTTGCTAGAAAATATTCAAAATCAAGGTGTAGCTTAAAACAAAACTCGCGTGTCCTTAAAAGGCACTCGACTAGGCGCAACGCCCTTTTAAATCTTATATACGTCTTGTCTTGCCTCGCGGCCGCCACCTGCTCTTGGCATATAAGAGCATTTTCCTTATAGGTCGGGGAACCTCGAGATATATGAACGAAAAAAGGGTGTTTCAATTTTGATATATACTAATCAGATTGCTATCCAACTATAAACAATTGATTATTGCTTCTTTATCTCTTTACATGCTAGAACAAGGCGGCTAGACACAATAGTTTCACGACCTATGCCGACTTTTCTACTGACAGAAGCACAAAGAGCTAGAGGAATTCTTACTACGTTGAGTATTTTATAATTATTTTACGGCGTGCTTAGAAGCTTGCAAATGAAATGTATCTATCAACCTCCTTTAGCTCATCTCGGTTCGCTCAATGACATCATCAAGATCACTATTGTCAAAACAACGATCATTTTGTAGTGTTCAGCAGCACAAATGACCTTGTTTATTGGGAATTTAGCACTAGATCTACTTTAAATACTCAACCTACATAGTTCAATTATGCAGTGAGAGGTTTGGAATATATACGTGTGTATGTACGATTATGTGTATGTGTCTATGTGTATGCCAATACCTCTACCCCAACGCCAAACTCCCCATGCCCATAAGTCAACTTAATCTTAGAGGTATCACACGCCATTCAGGCCGCTAAGAGGTATCATACAGAAGCATTAATAAACATCCACTCGTGCCCCCAGAATCACAGGCCATAAATAAGCGCCACAGCGACCCCAGCAGCAACAAGGCCTGCTCGTATAGCGGTGCTCTCTCTGCCGACGCTCAACGTCGCGGCACTCGTGTCAAGGATGGGCATATGCCATCCGCAATGGGTCGCTATCGCATTTGTCTCACAGGCCCAGTACGTAGTTTGGACGAACTTTATGTCGTCCGTTACGCTCTGGGGCCCAACAATACCACTCTCGAGACCCACGAACGGTGCTGGGGTAGGTTCTGGGTCCCCTGCGTTTGCTATGGGAGTGCCCGGGATGAAATCTGGCGTTGCGCTTGCCTGTGTAGCGCTGGTTGGTACCGTCGGTGGTATGGCCGGTGTAGCTGTCGCAGACGACGACGACGTGATTATGAACATCCCCGTCGCCGGGGCCGCAATCTCGGTCCGGGGGGCTTTGGCGATGAGGCCTGCTTCCGCGAGGCTTAGGAGGACTAATATGGGGGTGATGACCTGCATCTTAACTCCGGTTGGATGAAGTGTTGCCGAAACGGAGGCGAAATATGATGTATCTGAAACAAAGAGGATTCGCAGAAGTGAGCGAATGGGTTCCAGCCCGGATGTATTAAACTGTTGAGTCGCTCAAGACTGCGCTCAGATGATGAAGCGAGAACAGAATATTCTCAAATAGAACACCTAGATAGGTATTCTGGTACTTAAAGAGATGGCGAACGTAGAAAATAAATGAAGGAATTAAACACTGAAGGTTGTAGAGAGAGAGAAAAAGAGAAGAAAAGGATGAAAGTTGACTTTAGAGAAGAAGAAGCTGCTATATCTATCTACCTACCTACCTCAAACAGGCGCCAAGATATGAACAATTCCCTTCATGACGTTCTCAATCAATGGCATCCACGCGATACGTTCATGCAGTTTCTTTTAAGCCTTGTTGTTGCGTTGTGCTAGATGCCCTAGCTCAATGAGAGGACAAAGAGACCCTATTTCCTCCCGTCAAACAAATAGCATTGTTAAGTGAACATGCTTCTTTCAGCCATTCACGCCTTGGGGAAAATCTCCGTCGCCGTCCCGTTCGGAGATGATAGGTGCGTAATGATTGCATGGGGGAGAACACAAGTCTGGTTGTATCTCTTCGGATATGAAATGGCTGGCTGCTAATTCGCCAAGATCTATGATGTCGAGAATGCAGGCAGCTAGAACGAGCAAACGGGCGTTGATTGGTGATTGGCGAAAAGGGGCTACCTGGTGGTCTTGGCGCGATGAGCTGTCGTGAGGACTTCTGTTAGATATATAGGGGGTAAATTAAGCCCTGTATTTTAGGTGCTGGAAAGCTTTAACTAGAAGGGGGTACCTTCTGTTTCAAAAGGTTCCACTTATGTACTTATTTTGTATACTAAAAAAAAATCTCTTAAAACAGCAGTAATATACAACAACAATAATTATACTAATTAATTTAATTAATTTAAAAAGCTTATTTTTAACAATTAAAAGTTTTATATGCTTTTTAAGCTTAAAACTAAAACTATTTACAACAAAATAATAGCTTAATTAATTAAATAAAATAGTTAATAACAATTTTATTTTTTTTGCTAAGCAAAAAAACTTTTATTAATAAAATAAAAAGTTTTTAGCAAAAATATTACAACTAAAAATTAAAAAGTTTATTTAATATAAAAATAAAACTTTTTAAATTATAAAGCTTTTAAAACTTAACTTTGTTAACTATTTTTATAACTTTATAAACTAACTTAAATTAATATAAAAAGCTTTATTTATAACTTTATAAATAAAAAAAAGCAATAATAAACTTATTATAAAAGTTATAAATTTTATAATTAAAGAAAAAATAGCTTTTAATATTAATTAAAGTATTTATATTTATATAAGTAAAAAATATAATAAATACTGCTATTAAGTAAAAAAACTGCAAAAATAAATAACTTTTATTGTTTTTTAAAAATACAAATATATTATTATAAAAAATAAAAAATTTATTAATTAATAATATAACTTTTTACAAAAAATAAAAAGCTACATAGCATTTTTTTTTTAAGCTAACTTATAAAAAAAATATACAATTTTAATAAAAAAGCTTTTTAATAAAATATTTAAAAATTTATTAATTTAAATTTTTTTTTAAGTAAATATAATAAATAAAACTATTAAATATAGTAACTTTAATTTTAAAAACATTTATTTTATAATAATTAATTTAAAAAAAGCTTTTTTAGTAATTTTATTTAAATAAATAACTGCTTTAATAATTAGTTATTTAAAAATTATATAAAATGAAAAAATAATATATAAAAAAATTAAAACAAAATTTTAAAAATATATGTTTTGTTAAAAGTTTTTATTAAAAGCTAAAAAAGTAATAAAAAGCTTTTTTATTGTTATTTTTAATAATAAAAAGTTAAAAAAAAATTTAAATAAAGTTTTTAACAAAACTAAAAAACTTTAAAATAAAAAAAAACTTCGAAAAAAAAATCAAACAAACTTAGTAGTTTAAAAAAAAAAAAACGGATTTTTAACATTTTAAAAAAAACTAAAATTAAATATTAACTTTAAAAATTGCTTTTTTTATATAATATATAAAATAATTTGTTACTTTTAGTAGTTATATTAGTATTTTTTTTTTAAATTAGTTTTTAATAACTAGTTTATAAGTTTAAAAGTTAAAGCTTTAGTTAAAAAAAACTTTGCTAAAAATTTAAAACTAATAAAAAAAGTTAAAAACAAAAAACAAAAAACTAGCAAAAAAAAAACAAACAAAACTTTTTAATTAATTAAAAAAGCAGTAAAAACTACGTTTATATATTTTGTTTATAATAATAAAACAGTTTATTTATTAAAAAATTTAGCTATTTTAGATTTAAGTGCTAATATATATATATTTAATAAAATAAGTCGATTTTATAATATTTAAGCTATTAACTTAAAAGATTATATATATATTAAAAACTTTATTTTTTTAATTTTAGTTTATAAAAATATAAATATTAAGTTTTAAAAATTAAAAAAATCGGAAATAATAAAGTTATATAATATAACTTATGTTAAAAAAATTGTTATTAATTTAATGTTTTTAAAAATACTAAATAAATAAAAAATTTAATAAAATAATAAACTTATAAATAATATTTTATATTAATTTAATAGTTTAATTTTTTATAAACTTTAAAACTGATTTAATTAGTTTATAATTAAATATTTACTTTTATTAATTAATTGTAGTATTTTTTATACAAAAAAAAACTTTATAACTTTGTATATAAAAAAAAATGCTTTAAAAAAAGATCTAATTAAATAATATTTATAATTAAAATATTTTAGTATTAAACTTTTGAACTATTTAATAAATTAAATTTTTAAAGTTAAAATTAAAAAATTATTAAATAATTAAATTAAAACTAAAAACTGCAAAAAATATACAAAAAAGAAAATTATAAAGCAAATTAATAAATTTTTTAAAAAAATATTTATAAAAGCAAAAAAAAAAATTGCTATTAATTTTTATATTTTTATAAAAAGCTATAAAAGTTTTATAAACTTTATATTTATTATAAACTAATTTTTAAGTATTTATTTTAACTATTATTTTAAAAATCGATTTTATTGCTATATTTAAAAAGTACTATTATATTTTTTGAATTAGATTAAAATATATTAATAACTAAAAATAACTATAATAAAAACAAATAAAAAAATTGTTAAAAGTTTAGCTTTTAAAAAGTAGCTTTAAAAAAATTACAATATATAAATAAAACTTTTTATATTATATATATAAATATAAAATAAAAGCATTAAATATATTAAATAATTTATTAAAAAAAAAACTAAAGCTATAAAAATAAATATAAAGCTGTTTTAATATTTATAGCTTAAAATTATTAAAATAGTAATTTATTTTTATAATTAAACATTTAAATAGCTTTTAAATTAAAAGTTTTTTTATAAACATTTTTATTTTTTTGCTATATTAAAAAACAAAATAATAAATAATTGCAAGTTTTATTTAATATATTTAAAAGTATTTAATTATAAAATATATATAATAATTATATAAGTTAAAAAAAAATAAAAAAAAAACTAAAAGTTTAATTTTAAAGCTTTTATAAACTTTTTTATTAGCTACAATTTTTTTAATATATATTATATTTAATACTTTTAAATTAATAAAATTATAAAAACTAAAAATGTTATTTTTAACAAAAAAGCTACTTTTAATAGTAATATAAACTTTTTAAAAAATAACTTTTTAAATGTAAACTTAAGCGTTATAAAAAATTTGTTATAAAATGTTTAAACAAAAAAACTTTTTAATTTAATTATTAAAAAATTATATAAAAAAACAGAAAAAACTATATTTTTGCTAACAAACGCTAGTTTAAAAAACATATTTATAAAAAAAATAAAAAAAAAAAAACAAAATTTAAAAATATTTAAAATAGTAATTAAAAAACTTAATTATTTTTTATTAAACTTGTTATAAAAACTTTATTTTATTTTTTTATATAAAATAATATTATAAGCTATTTTTTATGTTTTTATTAAACTAACTAGTTAAAAAGTTAATTTTTTTAAAAATTTAATAAATTAAAAACTTAATTTTTATATTAAAATAATGTTTTATAAAAGCTGCTAAAAAGCTATATTTAATTTTAAACGTTTAAATATTGCAATAAAAATATATAATAAATTAATTATAAAAGCTATAAAAACTAAACTAATAAAATATTTTTATTACTGTTTTAAAAAAAATCAAAATAATTAAAAAAAAATAGTTAACTTATTAAAAAAATTAATAATTAAACTAAAAAAAAAATTACTAATTAATTAAAAAAACTTATTGCTACTGCTATAATTTTATAAAAATTTAAAAATATATTTAATAAAAAACTTATTTATTAAAACAAAAAAAGTTTATTTAATTAGTTATAAAAAAATAAAGTTTTAAATAAAAGTTAATTTTATTAAAACAAAAAAAAAGCTTTTTTTTAATTGTATATAAGTTTATATATATAAATTTAATAAAAAAAAAAATTTTTAAAAGTATAAAATAAAGCTAATAGTTTATAAAAATTAATAGCTTTTTAATAAATAAAAAAAAACTTATACTTTTATTTTAATTAAAAAGTTTTTTAAAATTTTAATAGTTATTACAACTAAATTTAATTTTAAATTTAAGTAATATAATACTATAAATATTTTTATAAATATTAAATTAAATAAAAAAATTTATATAAAAATATTTTTAAGTTATAAAAAGCTTTTAATAGTTTTATAGCTTTTTAAAATATTATATAATTTATAAAAATTATTGTTTTTATAACAAAAAAAACTAATAAGTTTATTAAAAAAAATAAAGTTTTTATTAATTTTTTATAAACTTTGTTATTATATTAAAAATAATATTTTAATTTTTATTTATGTTAACAATATAATTGTTGTTTATAAAAAAAACTAAAAAAAAGTAACTTTAGCTGTTATATAATTTTTTTAAAAGAAATATTAAATAACTAGTAGTAATAATTTATAGTAGTTTTTAAATATAAAAATAATAAAAAACTGCAAAAAATGTTTATTATAGCTTTTATAAATTTTTTATATTAAAAAAATTAACAAATTAAACAAATTTATTATTAAATCAAAAACTTTTATATAAATATAAAAATATTTACTTTATAATAAAATTACAAATTAAGTTTTAATATATTTTTATTAAAAAAAAATCAAATTGATTTTATATATTGCTGTAATAATTTAACTTAATATTGCTTTCGTAGTTTTAAAGCTAGCTTAATTTAATTTAAATTTAAACTTTAAATATTATATTATTATTAATAAAGTAATTTTTTATTTATATAAAATAAAATATTATATTTTTTAATATAAAACAAAAAACAACTTTATAATAGTTAGCAACTTTTTTTTTATTAATAATATTTTAAACTATAAAAGTTTATAAATTTATATAATAATTTTGTTTAAAAATATAATAAAATAAAAAACTATAAAATAAAACATTGTTATTATTTTAATAATTAAAATAAAACTTTTAATATTATTGTAAGTTTTAAAAAAAAGTTTATTTATAAACTGATTTTTTAAAAAATTAAGCTTTAAATTAAAAAAAAGTTATATAATAATTAAATATAATAATTAATAAACAATAAAACTAATAAATAAAAAAATAGCAGTTTTAAAAATTAAACTAAAGTATATCGATATATATAATTATTAGTTAAAGCAAAAAGTTTAACAAAAATATTTATAAGTTAAATATATATTTATAAATAAAATAATTATAAATAAGTTTATAAAAAGTTTTATAAAAAAAAAATAAAAAAGCTTTTTAAAATAACTTAATTTAATTAATATAAAAAAAAAATTATAAATAAAACAAATAAAAAAAGCTATTAATAAAAATTTAAAAGCTTTAAAAAAAAGCTTTAAAAAAAAAAAGTTAATAAGCTATTAGTTTAAAGCTAATTTATAATTTTTAAATCGATTTTAATACTTTTAAAAACAATTTTACAGCTTTTAAATCAATTAATATAAGCTAAAACTAATATATAGCTTTTAAATCGATTAAAAATACAATAAAAAATCAAAAAAATAATATATATTTTATTATATTGCTTATTTATTTAAATATATATATTTGTTATTTTACTGTGTTATTAAATCGTTTTAAATTATTTAAAACATTTAAAAATGCAATAAAAAATCAACAAAAAAAGTTAATATATTTTTAAACTATTTATTTATTTAAGTATTAACTAGTTTTTTTATTATTTTATTATTAATATTTTTAAAATAATTACTAAATTAAATTATAGCTTATTTTAAGCTTTTTATATTAGTTAAAGCAATGCTTTAAAAGCTTAGTTTTACAAAAATATGTTAAATATATAAAAAATAAATTAAGCTTTATATTTTAGGTGTTAAAAAGTTTTAACTAAAAAAAAGTACTTTCTATTTCAAAAAGTTCTACTTATATACCTATTTTATATACTAGAGAAAAATCTTTTAGAACAGCAGTAACATACAACAACAATAATTACACCAATCAATTCAATCAATTTAAAAAGCTTATTTCTAACAACTTCTGTTAAAGTGGCTTGCATAATGTTGATTAGCTGTTTCCCAGAATTTTTTTAGCGTTAGCCACTTTTAAATAGTCTTAGAGAGGTCTCAACTATTACCAGTAACTATATTATCAATCCCCTCAAATCCGCTCAAGGAGTACTCAAATGGCATAAGGGTCTTATACAAACTGAATAAAGCATTAAGTGCTTTAAAACTTATGCCGGATGCATTATTGCACCCCTTTTCTAGACTTTGCCTCCTGCAGTCTTGTAGAAGGGTGTCTAAGCAGTCCCGAATTTCGTTCAGCCTCTTGTCCGCTCCCCACTCTATATTGTTGCAGATGTATTTGCAGAACTGGATGAACTGCCTCGGCTTCTGCAGCAAGAATCTGTTGACATTTGCCGTATGATACTCCAGGCTGCTGTCGGCCTTCCACAAAATATAGAGTGCGCTTCTGTGCTAGTCATATCGATGCTAAACGTTGGGTTTCTATACGGCTTGGTATCGTTGCTGTCGGCGTGTCGCATTGCCCTAGTCGGCGACTGAGGGATTCGGCAACATTGGCGCAGGTTGTCGACCGTCCGAGGCATTGGTTGATCGCCGTCCATAGGCTTGAGCGGCACTATCGCCCTTGAACTCGGTGACTAAGAACGGACAAACCAGTCCCAGATTATTAGCTATCATATTGGTTCCTAGGGAGATCAACCAAGCTCGGTGCTAGTTGTATCCGTAGGTTATGCTCGGCTCAGGAACGGAGATTTCGAGATTGTAACTTGTGCTCGGGACCGTGTGCTCGGTTATTTGGTCGTCTGTCGCTGCGGTCGGATGATCTGAGTTCTGGGAACGCACACGCATGTGGGAATACCTCCGACTTCGCTATGCTTGATGATAGATCATACAGGTCCCGGCCTCGCCTAACGTCCTCTAGCGATGGCCCTGTGTAATCACGGCCCCGGCGCATATAATCGTCCGAGCTGGCCACATCTCCAGGCAAGAGGTCGCATGAGTGGCGCATGTAGATGTTATTCGCGGCGAGGCCCGTCACATTACCGTGTAGGATTTATCTCAGGTCCCGATCTTGTTAAGTCTCAGGACGGGTTCCTCGGCTGAACAGTACAGATGCTCGTCCGACCTACAATGTATAATGATACCCCTTTTGCAGCAGGGTCTGCCAGTTCCTCCTGCAAATATCAGGACAGCTTTAAACGAAAGCGGCGAAACCTAAAATTTTCGCCATTTATAATGTTTACGTACATATAATGACGATACTCAACGATAGAAAGTTCCGATTACTGGTCACTTTGATGACAGTAAATCGGGTAGCGGCTAGAAATGATTGGCTATCGGTCGATATTGTTGTTTATGTGTATTACTTACGGCCTTATCACTCCACCGCTGTGAAACATAATGCGGGTAGCGAATAATTAATAAGGGTGGCTTGAGCTACCATACCTATTAGTGATTTCACGCGGCCATTTCATAACGGTCATCTTTGATCCTATTCCTACTTTGTTTTATAATCCCTCCATCGATCTCAACTGTGCTTTCAGGCCTTATACGATCGCTTAAGGTTGTAGAACCAAAACATCCCACTATCAGGTAAGCATTTGGTCCTTTAATTATGATGCAGATTATTCCCTTCCCGACGTTTTAGTCTGAGATGTTACGCTGTCTCGCCCGCCACGTTTGTAAAAGGTGTGTTATTAACGAAAATTTTCTAGTAGGACCTCAGACTACGAATAGTGTTGTCAGAGAATAACATATTTGAGCTACGAGAATTGACTGTGTAGCTTACTGACTATGGTTTTGGGGTCCGCCTCCCTATCAGAATCCACGCCGGTTCACCTCTTACACTCTCATGGCATGCAAAGAAACAATATTCCCAGTTCCTAAGAAAGACAGATGTTGAAATACTCATGGTTCTCGAACCTCGGCACCATATCTCAATGCTCAACTCCACAGAAGCCCTCTCCCCTGGGTCGGAGGCCCCGGGTGCGCCGGGGCAGTCCCCTGAGCCGATAAACGATAACTTTTTTACCCGCACACTCACGCTGTTCGTCGTCAACATCCTTCGTCATAAATATATGAGGTCACTTTACAAGAGCGTAAATGGAGTAATGCTGGTGTCGAGATTTGCTATAAAAACTAGTGCCTGCACCACTCTAGCCGAGGCCCATGCCATGAGATTCGTTGCCAACAATACATCCATCCCAGTACCCAAGGTCTACTGTGCCTTCGTTCATAACGACCAGGTTTGTATTGTTATGGAGCGGATAGACGGTCATAGTGTTGCTCGCGACTGGGAGTGGCGCCCGGAGTGGTCTAGGGCGAGGATATTAATTCAACTAAAAAATATGATTCAGCAACTCAAAGATATCCCACACCCAGACGCCCAATATGCCGTGTCAAATAGCATCGAAGGCCCCATCTTCGATGAACGTCTACCAGGAGAAATGCCCAAGGGCCCGTTTCCCACCGTCGATGACTTCCACAGAGAACTTCGGCAAAACTTCGAGCTGGACGAAGTTAATATGGCCCTTTTCCCAGAGGAACTAGTTGAGCTCGTCGAGTTCCAGAAAGAGCCCGTCCCCAAGACTGTGTTTACACACGGCGCTCTGAGTAGCTTGAATATCTTGGTCGACGGCGACGAGGTGGCTGGGATTATTAATTGGGAGAATGCTGGGTGGTTTCCTCCGTACTGGGAATATATAACGGCATGGAACGTGAAGCCAGACAGCCAGTTCTGGCGGGAGGAGGTAGACAAGTTCCTCACACCGATGCCGCATGAACTGAAGATGGACGTGGTTCGGCGGAGGTATTTCGGAAACTTCTAGATCTGCTCTCCCAGATACGTAGAAATTCGCTTAATTTCATCTCATGGTGTTTGCTCGAAGCCCTCAAGCAGGTTCCAAGTCGCTGCTTTCCTATTGTCGAAGGGCACCGTGCCATCAAACCGATGTGCGACCTTCTTCTCCTCAACGTACCACATCGCTGCATCTCGCACCAGGCCCCAGCTCTCTACATTTGTCTCCAGAGCGTGGCCGTCTCGTATGGCCGACTCTACCGCCTCTTTCACCCACTCGACGCAGTTCCACCCAGGTCTGGCCGCTCGGACGGGGGTTCGCTGGAAAATGTCCCGAAGCCGGCCTACGTCTTCCACCTTACCAATGATGACTCGACACAGAAGCATACCGGTTGGGTATAGGTCAATACGGTCTTCGTCATATACCCATTCGAAGTCTGAGACACTTAGTTTCTCCCTGACATGAAAGCGCATGCCTAGGCCTACACCCTCTTCGGGCTCGACCTTGGGGCCCACGATAAGGGCCCAGTGGTAGCTGCTCTTGTGTTAGGACCAGTGGCGGGCTAACGGGACTATCACTCACGTATCTTCTAGACCCGGCATCTTGGACGGGCCGGATCTAGCGTATAAGGCGACGTAAAGGCGGTCTCTATTTAAAGACATTTTAGCGAATAAGATCCAAGCGGGATTGATAGTACCGTATGAGATAGGAGGTTGACGACTAACTCTCAGAGTTTAGACTCCCGACATTGAGACAGAGGCACTTGTTATATCACTTTCGCCGCCGAACCAAGTTGATGTAACCTTCTGGTATAGCCTCTATGTATCCGAAACCTAGTTTAACGACCTACGCCGTCCTTGGGCAAGTTAAAAGTTGTTTTGGGCGAGCTACCTGCTATCCCTTAGTAAGCCAGTGGAAATTGCGTTCGATATTAAGACATAGCGCTTGGGAAAAGTTACTTCATTGGTCAATGCTTTTTTCTATTGTCATCCCTGCACTGTCCATAGCGGAGGAAGGAAGAATGAGTATCGGTAGCGACACAGTGTCGTTAGTATGTTTAATAAGACAGTAACAATGGAAAGGAAATGCCTAACATGTTGGATAATGCATTGTCGAATTATGTGGTACATCCGTTTTCTATTTAACTAATATAAAACTTGGCATGAACAGCGCTTGTACTTACTACCAGCAGTAAGTACTGTAGACAACATTGAACATCGTTTTTATGAATAACATGCAGCTCAATTTTCAACTAGTATACATAATAGTTGCTGGGTTAAAGACTGGAAAGAGAGTTTTGACTCAGAACTTTCATTTCTAAGACAGAATGAGTCATATGGACTTAAGACAATGCCATATAAGGACTTTCAGCCACTGTTCAACTAAGACATACTCATATACGTGGATCAAAGACGTCAAATAAGTGTAGGGCAGCTGACTTTACATGTAGATGCAAACAAGTATATCGCCGGTATAAGTGTCATTCGAAAGCCTGACTTGCAAACCCCTTTATTAATAATGACCCTATGTAGATATATCCGGTTACTAGGTTATATAGAAGAGCAAATATATCTGGCTGTATGCATGTGCTGTGAAGCCACGTGTTCTGTTTTGTATATAAATGTTGTGGTATTGGTATAGAAGCGTCGAGGACTGGAAGTTCTGGTATTTAGAAACAGAATTCTCCATACCACACTGGCTCTACAAGACTGTAACTTTTAAATGACCCACACCCTACGAAACCTAAGCAAGCTTACAGATTAAACCTGAATTTGTAGCACTTACCGCATAATTAATAAAATAAAAAGTGACAATTTAAAAGAGATGTTTTATCGAATCTTAATAATACTAGTAATTTTATACTAGAACTTCCGATGTAGAAATATAGTGAGCAAATGCATGTCTTTGTAATACTGTCTGTAGTCATTCTTTATTAGCTACTACGGGTGTTTTACTTCATATCCGTTTAGCCAGTAGATATGACACTCATAAGCAGTATACAGGTTGTGTGACGAGCGCCTTGGCCAAATTTTGTGACTAATATTTTGACAAGAGTTAGCAGATGATGTGATAGAACTCAACGACTCGCACTGCTCTTCTTAGTGGTGCCTGATAGCTGCCTGCAATTTTCAATTACTACTCCGTACTAACACGAGGATAATCCATGGGGGAATCGGTAGGTTCGACTATCTTTAAGCAGAGACAATCGTTGAGAAGACATGATCATTTCTCTCACGGTTTCTATCAGAGCTGTATGTCCCGCGGAATCTCCCAAGATGCCAAGTAATTAGTCATACGCAGTATTTTTGTGTTCTGCGAAGTTGGAGTCCTTACATTTCTTGTTGGTCAAATACAAAATCTACAACCTGATGATTTCATTCTTTCTCCAGATGTGTATGTATAATACTGAACTATCGCCCTGAAAGCCCAGTGTGGGACTACTTACCTAGTTATCTACAGATAGAGACCCAGGAGTATAAATGCAGTTTCCATTGCAGATTTGATGGTATATTCCCCAAGATTCGGCCATTTGACCGCACGGGTGTCTGGTATTAATATTGTTCCGTGATAGCATGTTGTAATATCGTTAATCAATTATTTGCAGGCCAGCTAGTTACTGTGTTTTTAAATTAACGATAGAAATGGACGATGGTTTCAATCTTCCTTAGTCCTGAGCTCAAGACCGTTTCCTGAGTCCTCCAGCCGAACTTTTATGGTTCTTGCGGTCCTAGCGAAACCTCCATGATGATGCGCTTGTCTTAGTGCGGCGCGAGTTGATTCGTCTGTCGAATACATAAATGTTGCAGCCATATCCGTCTTGAATGCTTCCAAGCCCAGCGTCCGGGTGTCGTAGATAATGTAAAGGCAGAAAGATAGTCCCAAGATGATGGCCAGAAGAGGTACGATAATGTACGGCCACTCGACGTCGATTCTTAATAGCCATTCCTCGACAGTTCCAACGTTGGTAGCGCTTGAGATGTCTCGCATCCAATTTGACAAGCTTCGAGCTGCTTGCTCAAAAGTCGCAGTGAGATTTTTACTTTCGTATAGTGCTTGCATGATAGGGGGCGTAGGGTAAATGGGAACCTCGGCTTGTACTGCCACCGGCCATGTCATGTCAACAGCAAAAAAATCACGATTGATCCAGCCAGCCATACTCCCCGTAGTGTTCTGCGTCAAGTTGAATCGCGTGGCATTGCTCGACAGCCGAAGCTTTTGCACATCGCGTTGGGGTATGTAAAGTACCAGATCGTTTCGCGGTACGTCTTCCCACGTGTCGGACGTATCATCCGAGATTTCGAAAGCGTAGTTGTTTTCTTTGTCAATCACCTGGAGCGCGGGTGAGGCCTCCAAACCCATGTACGAGTTATGATCCCGCTCTGACCAAGAGGCGATTACTGTCTCGCTCAAAACATTTTGCCGGACTTCTGACTTGATAGCTGTGACACAAAAATAAAGAGCGCATTCTCTGCCAGTCACGTGTGTCTTCTGCCAGGACGTATCGTTGTTTTCGTATTCCTGAGCAGCCACAAGCATACTTACACTTGTTATCATAGTTTCCAGCTTGCGAAATGATATTGTCTTCCATGGATGAGGAGTTGCCTTTGCGGTCATAAACGCCGCCCGCCAATCCGCGTAGCCAGGCGGATTGGTAATGCTCAAGTAAGGCAGTGACCTTGAGACCCAATGAGCTTCGTCATCTGTGTAATTCTGCTTTACGTGGCCCGATACATCGTTGCATGCACTGCAAACGGCAAGCGAGGTTGTAACAGGCCACGTGCAGTTTGCCGTCGAACAACTATACGAGACTGTCGGTACTGACTCAGACGGTGCGTAGAAGCCATTATGAATTGCCGCTACCATTGGCAAGTCTGGTTTATATCTGTATGCCCAGGTCGTGATCGAAAGTGTCAGGTTGGATTCGGTCAGCCATTCGACAGGCCCGAACGACCCGCCGTCGTCAGTATACGCGCCAGCGTTGAGCATCTTGCTGTATCCCATCTGCGCTGGGCGAGCGTTGTGCACGGCACTGATTGTGCCACTGGTGGAGAGTATTGCTTGTAATAAGGGCTCAAATGCCAACAACGTGATCATCACAAGTGCCCCAATGATCACCGGATGCCTAATGATCAGTATTCTGCATCCAAGTATGATCTAATATGACGTTGGCAGCAGTCACTTACGATGCTCTGAGCCAAATGATCAACCAGAAGCTACCCCAAGGTCCTCGACTTGCGTCGTCAAGCTTGCAGAAGGTCAAAAGATTATCTGCGCGTTTTCGGAACCAATTCCACTTCATTTGCGCTAGGCACGAACTGATTGCGAATCCCAGCGGTGCTCTTGCCAAGACTGCGAGAATGGATACAACAGTGTTTGGTGACACTGCCACTTTCCAGTCGATCATGTAAGTTTTGTCGATTGAGATCAGAAATGCTATCAGCGAGGCGGTTGCAAAGATGCTCAATGTCAAGGCAAGATACTCCCACATCCAACTAGACCCCCTACTTGAGGTGGAGCGGAAGGCATACTTGGTTTCAAAGGAGTTTTCCAGTGGTAGTTTTCCCGAGAGCTCAGCCATATTGTAAGAAAGTTGAGATAGATTCTCGACTTGTTGCGCGCTCTGTGTTTGACTCTGTAAATGATATGTACAGGGCTCGGATGCAGGGCCCGAGACAGGCGGTGTGGGATGAGTCGTTCGAAAGGCTTCGGAATCATCAACGTGGAGTTGATGGTAGTAAGTTGAGGCTGCCATTATGCTTTCGATACTCCGATCTCAGTGACAAATAAAATACACTGCTGCGACGTACTCAATGGTCGATATGGGAGGAAATACAACAGACAGTTGAATTAAGTGCCAAGCTTCTCTTGTTTAATTTTGTGAGCTGCACTATATTTATACGTGAAGATCGTTTCGCTACAACTTTAATTGCAGATAAGGAACAATTGAGCGTGTTTCATGATCCCGCGAAGGCGACATGATGAGTATATAAGTAGGCTGCCTGATGTGCAGTCCCATTAACGTCAAGCAGTATGTCCCATCGGCGATAGTGGCACAGCTTCTCAAACACGGGCCTCCAAGTGGTAATTACCACAAAGTGAAACCTCGGATATCTAATTAAAACTCGCATGAGTACGTCGCTTCAGCGACGTAGGTTGCAGAAAATTTAGCGAATCGATACACACTCTATGCTGCGCCACCTACTAGCATAATACAGTGAAATCCCCCAACTGCAACCTCACGTGGTAGATATTACCTATGCAATGACCGTAATCTCGTCCTTCAATAATTCTTCGAAGTCGAGGACAGAAGATGATTATATTGGAATAGAACTAGGAATTTCAGAGAGAAAAAAGGCATCATGAGCCGGGTAATCACTCTTTAAACGGAGGAAGAGGCCAATCCTCAGAACTTAAAAATGCCATGAGTATCGGGCTGGGATTGTCAAGGAACTCGATAAGGAGCTCCTTTCTTTCGAAGAGGAGATACGAGAGCAGACAATCTGTTCTTTAGATGATGTCGAGCTTGAAGCGGAGGAGTCTAGATGGCTACGAGAGTATGACGAAGAGACTGGGATCGATAAAGCGTTGGAAGATGAGGACGGAGTGATCTCCGGTTCCGAGGATGGTCAAGGAGGAACTGAGGGTTTAGAGGACCGATTTTGTGTAGACATACCTGTATCTGTTAACATGTAGCAGGAGCCTACGATATGGGTCCAGACCTCAGGATCTATCGCCGCGGCGCCAATGCGCCTGAGGTACGCGACGAGGTCTCCAAATGCGTGCTCACGGAACCGCCAGACGCCATTGACTAGCTCGAAGGCGTGATTGAAGACCGTGGAGCGGTCGAATACCTCAAAGACGGACTCGAGAAGGTAGCGCCCGTTCGGGAACGCCGGCAGGTATTCCGCATCGCCGAATAGGTGGCACCTAGTCGTAGAATGGTCAGCTTGCGCATGAGATGCGAGCCAGGTCTGCTAACCAATGCATCAGTATGTATAGGCTTCTGACGAGGTCTTCCTAAGACAGCGGGCAGTCGGCCGATACAGTGACAGGCGCACCATGGCGGACGGGGATCACTACTCGGAAGAAAGGGGATTGCACGTCGAGCTTGAGCCGAAAGGCGTTGAACTGCAGCGGTCCGATCTTGGCATACTCGGGCTGGGCCAAGGAAGTCAGCGGGTACACACAAAGGAGGGCCGACATCCACTCACCGTTGTTTCGCTTGTAGACATCGTGGTTGTCGACTGGCGTCGGCTCCTGGTCCGAGCGAGGCAGAATATGTCGACGCGATCCGTGCTGAAGCCATGATAGCCCTAACATGTCCCAGCTTGTCGGTTACGCAAGATACTTCTTGAGTTTGCTCAGTTCGGGGTTTCGGAGGCAAATCTCGAAACACACTGATGCTTCCTCAAAGCGGCCCTCTCCTCGCATAACTCGGCCTGCAGAGAAGACCTGCTCCCACACCAGATTCCCCTGCCACTCGGTCAATGGATTGCCGGTTACCCATTTCTTCAGTTCGGTATGCGCTTCGGAAAAGCGGAACGCGTAAATATGATTAAGTGCTTGCGATAAATATAAAGCTACGAAGTTCTCGCTTGATATCTCGGCCGATGTGATGTGTGGGCTGAGCAAGAACGTCTCGATAGTGCGTCGAGAGCATTCAACCTCTCCTCTGCGGCGCAATACAATACTCTGCTGGCAAGTAATTTCAGCCTCATGCTCCAGCATCCCCATGGCTCTTCTTGGTCCCCGGATCGACTCGAAAGCCAGTGGGGTTCTTCTCTGGCATCCAGGGTAGGACTCCGCTGAAAAGTAGGCTGCAGCGCCGACATTTCCACATGATGCCTTTAAGTGTCATTCGAAATCCTGACTTGCAAACCCGTTTATCAATAATGACCCTACGTAGATGTATCCGGTTACTAGGTTATATAGAAGAGCAAACATATCTGGCTGTATGCATGTGCCGCAAAGCCACATGTTTGTTTTGCATATGGAAACTCGGTGTAGTGATTGTATTCAAAAGGTAGAGTTGTAACAAAACGTTAAACGAAATAATCAAGATACGCAATGTTTAATTACGTATTACTAGGTCTAAAGCTGAAAAACGTGGGAAGTGAGTGGTCTCTACGGTGTTCTACTCTTCTAAGATTTCACTTTGTAAATTTACTTGTGGCTTGATGTTACTAAGACCCCGAATTCGTAGGTTCTATTTATGCATAGCTCATAGACAATATTGTCGCATTAAGTTTCTCTAGGTACAGCCCACCTAGACCACGTCCTTCTCGATTTCTCTAGAAGTTATTAAAGAAAATGTAGCAGGAGGGGTAACACATAACCGCGATTAAATCGAGACCTATCATCAAACTCTACAGACCAAGTTGAGCGGTGGTATAATATGTATGCTACGAGCTCCTTAGCTCTGGTGTCTCCTTTAAGTCTCTCACCTACAAGGGATTTAAATTCCATCATGCATGCTCATTGCCCGCATGTGCAATAGGGTTACGCCATTATAAGCGATATGTCTCAAGGGTCCCTGACTTCGTGTTTGATTAGCTTCGATATTTTCTTTCCTGGGATCCTAAGGCTGTCTAGATCTGCCAGTCAACGAGATAGAATTAAGTGTTTCTTCGTAATGAAACCCTTTAAGCGGAACTATCAAGGGTAGTTGGCAAAGGTTCATTAATCACATCTGTCTGGATATTTCGAGTATCTTGTGCTTAGCTCCTCTAAGTCTCGCCCAGTGAACCGTCTATAGAGTCACTTAAATGGGTCTATTAGGGTGAGGAATGGGGGGGAGCGGGATGATTCCTCGAGACTAGGTTGTTCGTCGCCTCAACCCGCATGGATATTGTCGTCGAAATGAAGAAATCGGGGTTCGGAAATATTTTGATCAACTCGAGACAGGGACTCAAACGACTAATGAAGGGGGTGCACTGACAGTAAGGTAGAGTTGGAGAAGTTGGAAACCCCTCCAACATGGCCGTTTACTTCATCACTCCACTCTGAATATTGACCGTCGCTGACAGCTCTTACAAAGACGCCTTCCCTTTCAATCTTCCAATCTTGTATCTCAAAATCCTCGACAAATTGAACAGCCAATTTCCAGGCCTCTCTGTCAACGGCAGCATCGCCACTTTCAAAGACTCGCAATAAACGCCAGTTTACTTGAGGGTTCGCGGTAAGTACGAGTTCTCGCATTAGGACACTGTAGGCTGAGTTCCGCTCCATCCATAAATCGCCAGGATCAATGTGTTTCATCTGGTCTGCATCTTCGAGAACACCACTTCCTAACTTGGGGATAAGCTGCACGAACAAGCGATCAATTCTAGGAAGATTTTGCAGGAGTATCTCGAAATGCGCTGCGAGAGGGAATATAGCAATATAATTGAAGTCAACAATAGTTTCAGGAAGTAGAGTCGTATTATTCGGATACTCTTCACACCCAAGTAAAGCGCCCAATATTGATGGCGGTCTACGCAGAAAGAATTCGTACGCGCGATAAACCTTTTCAAGTTAGTCAATGTTCATATATTATATAGGGGGGTGAAGGGTAATACCTTTGTAGATGAGCCTTCATTGAGGAGAATGGAGGTCCAAGGTCGAACCGTGAATAGGGGACATGGAGGTGGGGTTTTCGGTCGGGATACATAAGAACGGCCCGGCAATAATGAAGTGCCAGCTGGTATGCTTGGTAGGAAGCCCATGGACTGGTTGTCCGAGGGGTTCGACAGCTGTGCTTGGGAAGGAGATACTGAATGCTGACTATCTCCCGAATCGCCTTTGGATTGGACTTGGCGAGTGGTTCGGGCTAAAGAGAGTATATGATAGGGCATATTAAATGACCAGGCATCATCAAGATACAGCATGCGTGACAGTAGCGCCGCTAGAGTGGTAGGGCGAGCGAGTATGGTGAACCTCAAAGGGTCGATAATGGAGAAGAGCTGGTCCCATAGCCATTCGAGGTCAGCAGCGCGTATTTGCGGAGTGTTGAGATATTCTGTAGCCGGATCGTGGAAGTCAACGATTATGGTGAAGGTTATGACATTGCGGGCTAGATGATTCTCATTGAGAAACCGCAGCAGCGGTATCGGGTTCAGAGTGAAAGCGCTTAAAGAGTAGACATCGGGCTTCCATAAGACATGGCGGAACAGAGATGGTAGCACCAGTGAACGCCAGTATCTGGAGACAAAAGAGGCAGCCTTGAGAGATGCAGTTGAACATGCAGGCTGACTTGTGAGTAAATCAAGGGTCGGGAGGTCGTGAAGACGCATCTCGGACGGGGCCGAGCCACCAACATACTCGAATATATGGAGTAATATTTCAGGAGGTATGAGGTCCATTGTTGCCTTGTTTCCGTCTTGCCGCGGTAGGTGAATCAGTAACGACGACCTATAATAGTTAGACGATGGATGCTGTGTCCGCGGATGGTCTGGGAGAAGAGGTATCAACGAGAACTGAGGTTAGGAATACGAGTTGTGATACAGAGTCGTGATACACGTGATGAGGATGTAAGTGCCCAGGTGCCTGCTGGTGAGAACTTAAGATGGTATCTAATGTTGGGATATGTTTCTTATCGATAATGAGGTAGCTGCCTCAGATAAAACATGAGGTCAACAAATAACTGTCTACGGAGCTGTCCTGTAGACCCCGCCCCCGCAGCCCCTATAAAGTAGGTACCTAGGTACCTAAGGTAGCCTCTAAAGTCTAAACAAGCTTCAGTGGTGTATTGCTCTGTAGGTGGTGCCTACAGGCTAGACCGATGGTTGTTCTATACTATTACTTAATTCTTTTAACTGTGATAGAAAATACATCAATACCTACCTTTTCTTTCTTATAGTTGGAGCAGGCGCTAAATAGATAGATAATTCTGACAATAAACAAGGTGATTCAACCCAGGACTTTCAACTTATCTATCTAATAGCTTACCCTAGAAAGGAAGCTAGAGTAAACCTGAGAGCTAAAATATAGGGCAACAAAAGTAATAGCAATTAACGTCGAAAAGTACCAAGTCACCTTAAGCTTTACGTAGGAGTTGTTATTTCTTTAAATCGACGGAAATACAAGTCTCACCTTATAAAGTATAAAGGCACAATCTCTGGGCATCTTTCGTCTGACATGTGGCGTCTGGCATGAACAAAGTACGAAGCACGAAGCACCGGGAGTGGAAGTTAGAAGAGGCTCCCTTATTAGTGTCTACATAATGCACTGTAGTACCTTCTTCACAGATCGGGTGACCGGTAAATCATAAAATATGTACCTATTTAGGTAGGAGGTACCTACATAGACTACATACCTCTCTGTGATTGCCTACCTAAGGTACCTACCAACAATTACAGTCAAGGCATCCCCACAATTTCTGTCTACGTACTCGTCCAAGTGCCGTCCCCTGTCGCTAACATGGCTTCAATATCCTCCTCACCCGCTCCTTACCCGCTCCCTACCTGCTCCTGACCAAAAGCAGACCACCCTTTAGATAATTGGGGACTGGAGTCGCGTTGCATCATGTATCCAACCAGCCGGCAGAGTCTCCACGTGGAGATTCTCCCGCACCGCATCAACTAGGTAGGTAGAGGTTTTCAGAATCATTACCTACATACATCTGGACATGTCGCGACCTCCCTGGTCACAGACGGCCTTCCCTCGAATAGCTACTGTGTGGCACCTACTTACTTAAGTATGCGTTACCTGATAATTAGTCCGTGGCCATGGTAACCGCGACATACTTATACGCACTTCCATCTACCGGATAATGATCGGCCATTCGTTTAACACGGTTACGGCGCGGTTACGTATCAGGCAATGCAAGCCCGTGGTGAAGTCAGCATTGACAAAGGCGGGGCTGGCAGGGATATGGGGGGCTAACATGGCGTTCATCGCTTTTAGGTGAAGGCGGGCAGACAAGCCAGGACAGCCCATCTCCGTCACGAGCCATTGACTTCCGGTATTAGAGAAACCGCCTACTGAGAACAATGACTTCTGGCTGGTCTAGGCTGACAAGACGGCGAAAGAATAAAGTAAGCGAAAACAGGCTGGACCGGGGGCCATGTGAGACATTTCGGTGCCGGGCGGCGAATCGCTGCCATTGGAAGCATCTTGCCCAGGTACCAAGGTTGCACATCACTAGATACTCTCGCTTGATGCGAGACTTCCGGGCAACCCCTCAATTCGAGCTAAACTAAGTAGTGAGCTGACTGTGAGTGCTGTTGGTGGTTACTAGTTAGGCAATGTTGTTATAGCCGGCGTGCTGGGGCTATTGCATCTCTTCGGCTTGCGCTCCCCTCCTCTGGCACCATCGTCTGGAACGACCACCTTCCAGTCGCTTGCACAGTCGCTTGCACCCCACGCCGGGTACGTAGGGATGATAGTGGTAGCACTAAACGTGTCCACTCTATGTATTTTGGCCCTCGGATCCCGTGTTTTGAACTGGCCGTGGACACGTCCTATGGCGAACGTGGCCGGGAGTTAGATAGCCAAGTTTGTATCCACGCAGATGGGGGCGACCCCTTCATATTTCTATATAAAACCCTAGCTCCTCCCTTCCCAACCTACCCAAGCTTCCTATCTTGACGAGTGGAAGGAATCTAGGAGGGTTATCATACTGCTTACACATTCTCCCCACCTCGGATCTCCCTGCTAGTTAAACACGCAGGTAGTACACAATCTACCGTACTATATGATATAATGGCCAGTAACAAGCAACGGCCACCTTTCAGGGCTGAGCACTTAGGCTCGCTCCTGCGCCCTAAGGAGTTGACTGAGAGACGGATTGAACTCGACGATGCCAAGGCCCTCGACATTGCCCATGACGCGAAGCTGAACGAGATTGAGGATGGGGCTATTAATGAGATCGTCAAGCTGCAATTGGATCTCGGTTTCCATGCCATAAACGATGGAGAATACCGTCGCCATCAGTTCTGGGGCACCTTCTTCCCGAACCTCGACGGCTTCGAGGAAATTGTTGCTCCAGACTGGGGCATGTTTCGGATGTATGTGCCGGACATTGCTGCCTTTAGTAAGTTGGCTCCTTTGTCTGTAGATTGCGAAGTCATATTCTGATGATCCTTTTTTGTCCATAGCCGAGTCAGGCCACAAGCCAGGTGAATCTATCGTCTGCACTGGTAAGATTAAGCATGTTGGTAGCAGTTATCTGCCAGACTGGAATTACCTGAAGAACCTTGTTCCTGCCGACCGCGTTAAGGACCTGAAGATAACACTCGCGGCCCCTGAGTGGTGAGAACTTGGCTCCGTCCCGTCCTCTATGCTTTTACATCTTGATTATCTCAAATTTGAACTTTTCCGAGACTAAAAAACAAATAGGTATCACCTACGTTATAAGAAGGGACTGGCTTACCCTGAGAGCGTGTATGCGAACGATGCCGAATATTTCAAAGACATCGCCGTAGCGTTCGCAACAGAGCTTCAGGTTCTTTATGATAACGGATGCCGAAATGTAACCATCGATGACCCGAACCTAGCATGTAAGTTCAGCCTAACCTTCCTAGGCACCCAGAATATTGACCGGGGGTTCTCACAACCGCAGATTTCTGCTCAGAGAAGATGATCGCAGGGTTTAAGGCAGATGGTGAAGACCCTGACGAGCTGCTGGACGCATACGTCAAACTATACAACGACTCCATCTCTTCCCGGCCCTCGGATATGCATCTCGGCATCCATCTGTGCCGAGGAAACTTCGCGTACAGCAAGCACTTCTCCGAGGGTGGATATGACCGCATTGCGACGAAACTGTTCAAGGAAATCAACGCGGACACGTATTTCCTAGAATACGACACAGACCGCGCGGGTACCTTCGAGCCCCTTAAGGAGCTCCCGCCGCACAAGAACGTGGTGCTGGGCGTCATCACCAGCAAGTTCCCCGAGCTCGAGGACGTTGACGAGATGCGGGCGCGTGTGTTCACGGCCGCCGACATCATCGCGGGCGGGTCAGGGCAGACACGCGAGGAGGCCCTGAAGAGGATATCGGTTAGTCCCCAGTGCGGATTTGCGAGCCATCATCTCGGAAACTCGGTGACGAGGGACGATATGATTGCCAAGCTCAAGCTCGTTAGACAGCTTGCTGACTCGATCTGGCCGGGCGAGCCCTGAGCTGAATCAACTGATAGCACGGTCTTCCGCGTACAGTATCTAGATTGAGATATATGCCAAGGCCGGAGAAGGCGGGTAGCTATATATGATATCTACAGGTATAAATACCAACGAGTAACAAATTAAAAATACGTGTTGAGAATAACCAATATGTCTTATTTAGTGCTTCTTCTAATAGGCGTAGTAGGTACGTACAACGTGAGAGTATAACTGAACGCTATCAATCACTATCGTAAAACTAAATATATCTAGACTACTCCAAGCCTAAGCAGAAAGAAAACAGAAAAAAGAAAAAATCGGTAGAACACTAAAAGTCCTGGGACATGAGCCGCAAGACTAGCGGGTCACATCTCACTTACACTCCTAGCTATATCACTGTAAGGAGGAACAAATGCAGAGCCTCCCTGCACTACCAACCCTCTTCCAATTGATCAAAACATTATCTAGTTTGATACATGGTAGAGATTTAGGGGTCTCTAGACGTAGTAAACAGAAATGAAATCAATTCCCTTGTGCAATTTTATGGGCTCGCAGGGCTGCCAGGCCACGTAACACATCTTGAAGAATATGTTTTGTAGCATCCCTTGGTAATTGCAAGTACATAGGAGTAACTCCTTCAAATTTGCCGGCGAAATAGTCGAAAGGGTCTCAAAGGAGAGATGTCGCTGCGGTACATAGCGGGAGCTCTTGGGCGTGGCCTGTAACTCTAATCCGCCTAACCGAGACGAGGCCGAAAGGTAGTGAAACCTAGCTTGTTCTCTAACTGGTAGATAGGCTTGGTGCAAATGCACTGACTCGCTAAGTAAGTAACAGCAATTCATTCTTGAATCACAGCGGTCAAGTGATGAAATTATATGGACTAATTTCTGAGATTGGACAATTACGAACTGGCAGAAAATATTTTGGTGTGTAATTGGTAGAATGAAAAAGGGGTTAAAGGTGCCTGGGCTTTAAGATTTAGCTCCTTTTCTGAATTCACAAACGTCAAGTATAACTAGCCCCCATAAGACCACAATACGGTATATAGAGAGATGTGCTTAGGAGGCTTGATTCGTGGTCATTCTTCCTTTTATTGTAATTTTTAGATAGCATTGAAGGCTACAAGGCTCTAAACATCAAAAACCCTCCGGTTGGCTTTCCTTCCACTCTATCGAGGTCCTAGTTTTTCTAGGATTCTCGGCCCTTGTTCTGCCCACTCCTCCTTCGTGATCCACATACTTTCCTTATCTGCCATGATGTTGGCGAGCACGGCGCCGCCTAAGAAGACCATGTGCCTCCGGCGCGGCGGGTCCTCTATCCTAACCTTGAACTTGTTCAGTCGTTCCGGGTTGCCTCCGAGGACACGCGTAAGCCACAGCTGCTTCAGCTCTTTTTCGAGCCGCGATGGTAGACCTGGGTACATGCTACTGCCACCCGAAAGCACTATCGCCTTAAACAGAGAGGAGCGTACGTCCACGTCGGCGGCCTGGATGGTGTTGAAAAGGAACTCGGCGATGCCTGGCTGTTCGCAGTCGACCAGGTGAGGCTGGAAAAGACACTCGGGGGCCTCAAATCGTTCGCTTCCTACTCGGATTACACGGCCATCAGGAAGCGTGTAGCTCTCTACCAGCACCGTGGTTTCCTCACTTAGGCGCTTGTCCAGTTCTAGGTCGTACGACACGTAGCAGAGTTTCTCCTTGATCTGTCGAACGGTTTCGAAATCGGCAGTTCGATTGAGGGCATAGCCTCTCCGTAAAAGAAGCGCGATGAGGTTGCGAGTGACGTCGCGACCAGCAACATCCAATCTCCGGGTCAGGTGGTTAAGGACGACAGATTCGTAAACGGGGACGATATGTGTGACACCATCACCAGAGTCGACTACCACACCAGAGCTTAGACCTAGACAGAGACGGCGTCTAGTTAGTAATTGTAATACTAGTTTATTGAGTGGCTCGGCCACAGATGCACACACCTTGCGCATATAGAGCTAACACGGCCTGGATAGCGACGTATACACCGCCAAACTCGTAGCGCTCGAACATGACCTCGCACATTTGCTCTCGGTTCTTCAGAGGGTTCATAGGGGGTTCGGTGAGGAGGATCTTGCGGCCACGGGGGTCGATCTGCATCTTCTCGAAAAAGGTGAAGTCCCATAAATGCTGCATGTCGTCCCACCTCTTGACGATGCCGTTCTCCATAGGATAGGATATCTGGAGCATGGTACGGGCGGCGGCAGCCTCGTCGCCGCACATGATGTCCTTTATGGCGACGTCATTTTCGCCCCCTTTCTCTTCGGCTCGCAGGATCGGTCGGCCAACGATGGACGGGAATTGGTGCTCGGGGAAATTCTGGGCGGCGTATCCGACCTTTAAGAAGCCGGTGCCTCCATCGAGAACTGGACGATGCTCATGTTAGAAACCGATGTAGAGGAATAGCATACAAGTATGCAGGTTTCAGAGAATGCGCGTATGAAGACACCCAAACACCGAAGCGCCGAGGAGAGAGATAGTCGACTACCCACCGATAGGAGGAGCTGCCATGGCTTCTTCTCTCTCGGGCGTATTGCCAGAGCGCTAAGACTACCACGGCTCGCCCGAGAGGATTAAACGAGTTGAGAGTTGAGTCGCCAAGAGTGTCTCCAGAAGACGGCGTGAGGAAGATAGCTAGGCTGGCTTTGGGCACGAAGCTTCTTGACAATGGTTGCGACAGCGGGGAGACGGGAGACAGGACAAGTGACGAGGAGGCAGGTGTCGTCAGACACCGCAAGGTACCTACACTAGTTGACGTTGTGGCTGGGTACGTGGCTATGCCTCCACTAGGTATGCTGTATTACAGTACAGTATAAAATATATAGTATACACAGTACTGCTTAACGCAGTACATAGGTGGATCACATAGGACTTGTTTACAGTGCGAGGTATGTAGTATAGGGGTCCTTAGCACCCCGCATTAGAGAAGTATACTACACCACGTAACCCCACCACCCCTCAGATATAATAGTCTACGTAGTGTATACTGACTTATATGTGAGTCTCTAATTGTAAGTATATTAAACTAGGTAGGTTAGAAAACCTGCCTTTGACACAGTCGGGGGGATCAACTTCTGAAATGGTAACTCGAAATATAAGCAGTCCCCAGCTCATACCAACCATGTCTACTACCACGCTTGTGAGGGGACGGAGCACCAGGATCCTGCTCATGAACCCCAACTCATCCTCAGCCATGACGGATGCGATGAAGAAAGTCATCGACGACAGTAAGTGGGCCTGAAGAAAGAGAGAGAGATAGCGGGTGGTGCATCTCCTTTGCTTATAGTTAGTCATTGGGATAAAGCATGGCTTACTTGCTTGCCTTAGAGTATTATATGATGAAGGACATGCAAGTCTCTTAGTGAAATTTTACCTAATAAGAAACGATACTAACTCTAAATTCCATAGTTGACCTCCCCGCCGTACGTAAATCTTCCTATCTTATCCCCAGAAGGATATACTGTATCCCCCCATTTACAGCTTACTTATTTATAACTTCCCTTATATGCATCTAGTCCACAGAAGTGCACACATACACGGCCCCATCAGACGCTCCAGCCAGCATCGACAACAACGATGACATGACAGCGAGCACCAAGGCCGTGCTCCGCGACTTCTACAACAACGGCCCCCACAAGATCGACGGCATCGTCGTGGCCTGCTTCAGCCTGCACTCGCTGGTAGGGGAACTCCCCCGGGAATGGCCGAACACCGCCATCACCGGCATCCTCGAGGCCAGCGTGGCCGCCGCCATCCCACTGCTCGGGCGCGGGCAGAAGTGGGGCATCGTGACCACGGGCGCGTACTGGGAGGAGCACCTGGCGATCGCCGTGCGCTCGGTCCTGGGCGCGGGCCCGCGAGACGCCAACACTAAGTTCGCCGGCGTGCGGTCGACCGGGCTGAACGCGTCCGACTTCCACCACGGCGTGGACCCGGCTGTCATCAGGGAGAAGCTCAAGGCGGCGACAAAGAGCTTGCTGGATGTCGGGAACGTCGCCGTCATCGTCATGGGCTGCGCGGGGATGGTGGGCTTGGAGGATATTATACGCGAGGCTGCGTGTGAAAAGCGCGGAGAAGAATTTGCGTACTCGACTCTTCACGTTATTGATGGGGTCAGGGCTGGAATCATGCAAGTAGATCAGATGATTAAAAACCGGCGGCTGCGTCCCGGGTGGAAATGGTGAAATTCATACACTAAGCCCTAATTGTATATACACATTGAATCATCTTTGAATGGAGAAGCTTCTTAATCTAGGCGTCGCGTTCTGCCCCAGACCTCATCCGCATCCTTCTTCCCGTTGGTTTCTGGCACGCGCCACAGGACAAACAAGCCACAGAGAACAGCTAGACCCGTGAAGATAAAGTAGACCCAGCCGGCACCGCCAAATCGTTCATTTAAGGCGAGGTTAATAATCGGGAAGAATTGAGCCACCAAGAAAGTGGCAAGGTAGTTGGCTCCTAGACAACAGGACTGCACGGCACCTACCGCTTCGGGACCTACCATCTCAGAGGCGAGAATGAAAGGGACGGGCCCTAGACCGACGGCAAAAAATGCTACAAAGAACAGTACGGCAACGGCGGAGAGGATTTTGGCTTCGAAAACTATCGACAGGGCCAGAGCCAGTGCGCTCGTTCCTTGACCGAAGATGGATAGAAGCAGACAGGTCTTTCTCCCAAGTTTGTCTGGCAATGGCGAACACGCAATAGTCGTGATCAGGTTAATAGCGGAAATAATGATTGTCAACACGGCTGAATTTATGGGTAGAAGATCCTTGAGCAGAGACACCGAGTACATGATAATAGAGTTGATGCCGCATAGTTGCTGAGCGCACATGACCCCAATCGCTGCCACGAGAGCCGGACGATATTGCACATCTTTGACAACATCAAAGAAGCCAATGTGAGAATTGGACTTGCTGCTCGAGACGGAGGCCCTTCTAGGGCTCGACTCAACTAGCGTGGTAGACGAGCCATCAAGAAGTGCCTCTTCTTCGGGTGACGTGACGCCTGAGTTCCAGAACGCAGTCTCCTCTTCAATGTCGTAGTGCTTACCACGAATCCGCTGTAGGGTACGTTTAGCTTGGGAAACATTCTTGTTCGTGGCCAACCATGCCGGACTCTCGGGTACGACTAGGAGGCCTGTAAGCTGAAGGGTGGCAATAACGATGCCGACACCAAAGATCCATCTCCAAGTAGACTCGGCGCTCAAGAAGTACCCCAGTGTCTGTGTTCCCAGTATGCCAACATTGATGCTGACTTGGGTCATAGCACCAAAAGTCCCCCGCTCGCGAGGTGGTGCGACCTCACTGATGTAGATAGGGACGATGACAGTGGCTGCCCCGGCACCCACTCCAGAGAGTATCCTTCCAATAGACATGATGGTAATAGAGGCTCCTAGAGTCAGGAGGACAGACCCGGTGATGAAGAAAAGGCCGGTCAAACGCATGGCGAAGAGCCGTCCTCGAGCGGAGGAGATGGGACCGCCCGCAAGTGCGCCGACCAAACCACCTATGGTGAACATGCTCGAAACGACAGCGAATTGAACATCGTCCATCGGGATGCAGCCAGGCAAGGCTGTGGTGGTGGTGGTGGTGGCGGCGCGGCTCGAGCTCGATGGCGAGGACCAGGCGGAGAAGGCGGCGGAAAGCCTCGATGAGATAGTCGACTTCGGGACGCGGCAGGAGATGACATCTTGTGGTGCGTTGAGCTCAGCCTAATTGGAACCATAGAAAATGGTGTCAGTTATCTACCTAGGACATGGCCAGTCCTTGAAGGAGGGAAGAGAGCTTACGAGATGATATCCAAACTGGAGCGGGCCGAGAGTGCTGATGGTGACGAGTAGGAGGAGATACGGAGAGACATCCCTCATGTACTGCCGTAGCGTCGTGGTGGCCATGATGGATATGCCGTAGCAGTACGTAGTACCTTGAACCTATGGGTGCATGAGGTCGATATATCTTATAGAAGTAAATAGCTATCTAGGTAGCGATGGTAAACAATACCTATGAGGTGGATGATGTAAGGTGCGCTAGATAGGACAGCTAATGATCTACCAGGTAGGTGTAATACCCCACTTGACAGATTGCGCTAATACGATATGGGAATAGTTTACCGTACCCCAGATTACATATTACGACAGCTAGTACGAGACAATATATCACTGCAGAAAATATTCTATGACCGTAATTCCTTCTAAATTTCTATTTGAACTAGGCAACCAGGCCCTATCCCATACTCCGCGGATTGCAATTGGCTATTAGAGATACTATTATGATGACTTTTGCAATAATTATACACATATAAGTCAATACCATCCCCCCTGTGTTTAAGCGACCATACTACCTAGAAATATGTGCATGTGTGCGCTATGCCTCTTCATATCTGTACAAAATCTAAGACAATCGTGCTTTAAATAGAAAGTACCTAAAATACTCTCCTAAACTACCTACATATGTAATTATATACTCAAGAGATAGCTCATCTTTAATTTCACGATCAATAGCCAAGGCACATAAAGACATACGTCATATGAAGTGGAGGACATTATAGAGATCTATTAGTATGTTTTCGGGTTGTATGCTAGACACACCATAACTTCACAATCTTAATGCCTAGAGGTGCAGATCTAAGAATTCTATATTTCAGATAAAAAGGCTAGCAACATACACCACTGCAGCATCTTGAGTCTCATTCTCGCAAAATCTAGACGAGAATGAAAGTAGAATCCGAGTCTAGCATGAGAAGCATATAATCTAGCTCATTGACAAGTTCTTCCAACCCTACCATCACTCAGTCCAAGTTTCTTGCATACTAGCTAAAGAAGTGTTTAGGAATGTAACTCGAACTAAGGTCGGCATCAAGACCGACTCTCCAATATAGATATGATTAGCATTAAGAAGGAATTTGAAATTCATTCGTATCGCGTTACATGCGTACTGTACCGGTGATTTTTGCAGCGGTTCAAAAAGATGCCTCCGCTTTTGTAAGACGGCTATGGTTTGCTATGAAATTTCGTCTTTCAACTCATCGGTACCAAATCGATGGTCGTCATCAATGGCAACAGCCCAGTCTCTCAAGGCTCTTGCCACCACGGACACTCCAAGACTTAGTTGATAATGAGTCTGGATATTGGATCCAGCTTTATCATTCCAGATATACCTAATGGAGTTTCACCGAGCTGCTCCCCCAACGCCTCGAAACGTAGTTTATTTAGGTTCGCTGTGAACCATATACTCAGCCATTTCTGACGTTTTCTTTAGAGTACTGTGTTCGTAATTATCGACCTGCTGAAGGAGTCCCTCGTTCGTAGGCCTAAAGTGTCGGGTTAAAATGGCTTCGCGTGGTGTTATACTAAGCGCCGCCAATGTCACCAGCACCTCCTTATCATCAGGCGAGAGCAGAAGGTCTCCCACCCCTGAGAACATATATATATACTGCAAACGAAGTTCAGTATGAACTCTTGAAATCGAACATGGTCTACTTAACACTAGCCCATAGGAGATATGTCGGACTTTTTTGTTATACCGCTTCCAGTCTGTCCTTCTGGGTTTCGCCACATGAAATTTCCTAGTGCAATCCCTGTCTGAAATGGCATAACTCTCGCCTTATAAGTGACACCAAAGTCACCCAGGGCCGCATCGGTGACTGTCTTCTTGCCTTCTTCATCGCAGGTTCAATTGACGAAAATGTTGTCGGGCTAAACATCTACCAAGAACTCAAATAGCTAGAGAGGAGCCGTGACGCGCGTGGGCATACCGAGACGAAGCCGGCCTTTGACGTAGATTCCTGGATTGCCGCGCCTACGTGCCGCAGGACCAACTCAGTCCCCGGGTTGAAACCAACAGCCATCCGAAACTAGAAAACTCGTCCGCGAGACACAGGGAAAGCTCAAAGATAGACTTCGCCTCCTGCTTAAATACGACATACTCATTTCCGCATCTGAGATATTAGAAATGATGAAGTGGGATGAGAATAAAGAGTTTGAGCCATACATAGCTTTGAAGATAGTAAAAATACCCGTACTAGATTTGTGAAGCACTTCGCCTCGGACATGCCAGTGACTGGATACGCCAAATACGGTGCATACCGTTCTGATGTTTGCGCTGCAGGTGTAGGGAACCCCACGGACGGTTCGGGCAAGATGTTTAAACATCGAGACAGAAATGACTTCAATGAGCTGACTGGATTGAAAGAGAAAAAAAGCTGACCCTATCTCCCTAGTAAAGGATTGAAGTGAAAATAGACAGCTCGATTCCTGCAGGTTCTACAATATTTCTACTGTCGACTATTATTCAAGACATTAAGAAGAAGCAAGGGGATAGAGCGATTTAAAAAGTGAGCTAAAAAGCAATGTCGTGGCCGCGGTATTTCGGCAACAAGCAGACGGATTGGGTTTAAACTTCACGTCTTGCTAGAATACCGTAACACCATCTTATTTTGACACGCCTTTCGACAACTTTAATATTTTCGATAATAAGTTGAGGATAAATGCGCCCGTACATAAACAAACCAAATAAGATATAGATAATATCTACAAAACATCGCATAAATAAGCCTTTGCTTATAGAATGAAAGAAATCATATGCTTCAGTCTACCCAGAAATTCCGGTATAACCTTGGGCTTGAAAAAGGTGAGATGTTGTTTATAATCGTAAAAATGAATTCATACTGGAACGGGTAGGTAGTCATCAAGACAGAGCCGCACAGCTAGGGTTTGACAATCTCAGTTGCCGTATCTCAGCTGACGCTAATACATAGTAGGAAATTTCTAGAAGAGAATATACGGGGCAATTTTTATTTTCAATTCTTTTTATTATTATTAAACGGTCCAAGTCCGATCATAGACACTCTTCCGGCCGCTAAATACGCCGTCTTTCAAACCGTCTAGGTTAAGGGGGGCGAAGATCAGCTTACGACTAAGATAAAACATATTGATAACCACCTAACGTATGGAGATCTTTCCTCGCTCTATCTATCTACGCCTCGTTCGTACAACTTACGCCAGCCTTGACACCTGATATCTCTCTTTTGTGCCTATTCACCTCGGCAGATACCTATTCTGTGGTATTTACGCATATGTACTCTGTAGACAGGGGAGTCAACTATTGCATCTATCTAATAGATAGTCTAGACTCTAAGCAGGTGAGATACGGCTAGGTATGCCACCGGCGTCCCCGCGTCCCACCACGTGTAGGGAAATAAAGATAAGGTAGCATCGAGCTTATCACAGTCCTTGTGTGGTATCCCGCTAACGTCTTTTGTTGGCGTCGCCGCGACCGGGGGGGTTTATCAGTCAGTCAACCTGACCACACCACACGAGCAGATGCCTATCTATCTACGTATGTACCTACACTAGGTACAGTAGAATGCGAGGTAGGTAATACATGGCTGGCTATCTTTCGCAGCTTGTCATAGGAACTTGTTCCCTGTTTTGTAATTTCCTGCGCCAAGCAGATATAAGCTCGGTAGGTTGTCTGTCACGTTTTATGTATGTATGTGCATGCATCTGCAGATAGATGTTACTCTAGATAAACCCGCGCGCGTCTTGAACCGTTTCTACTTACCTCATCGTCTGTCGCCAAAACCTCCGATCCGGTAGCAGATATAGTAAGTATCCTGGCCTCGCCTCGCGCATGATATAGTCATACCAGGTGTTGGATATTGAGGTCGCGTGCGCACCGAACCGAACCGAATCTATGGCGTCGTTGGAGATCGAACGGCAGGCGTCCAACCGCGCCCCGGCCCAGGATGAAGACCGCCTGGCGCAATTCGGCTACAAGCAAGAATTGAACCGCGACTGGGTATGTTCCTTCGTGCCGGCTCTTCACTTTTCAGTTACCTAATGGTTACATTCGTTTGCGTGTTCGCTCTGCTGACGTGATGCCTAGGGTCTATCGCACAACTTCGGCATCTCGTTTTCTATTATAGTAAGTCTGGGGTAGCAGTGAGAAGAAGGGCATGCGCCGTGCGGAGGACTGACACGGAGACCTCTAGAGCGTCATCACGGGTTTAACGACGCTGTTCAGCTATGGGTTGAATACCGGCGGTCCGGCGGGTAAGACCACCACCACCTCCCTCCCGTCCTTGCGAACGGCCTTCCTCATGCCGCTCGGCGCGCCTAACTAACTAATTCGCTAACCGCCTGGTTTCTCCGCAGTCATGAGCATCGGCTGGATCGTCGTGTCCTTCTTCACGCTCACGGTAGCGACGGCCATGGGCGAGATCGTGTCCGCGATCCCGACGAGCGGCGGGCCCTACTTCTGGGCGGCGCTCATGGCGCCGCCGCGCTGGTCGGCGTTCGCGGCCTGGGTCACGGGCTGGTTCAACCTGCTGGGCCAGGTCGCCGTGACCACGGGCATCTCCTTCGGCCTCGCCAACCTCATCGCCACCGCCGCCCTCGTCAAGAGCCCCGACTACGTCCCCACCCCGGCCAAGACCATCGGCATCTACGCCGCCGTGCTCGTCTCCCACGGCCTCGTCAACACCTTTGGCGTGCGCGTCCTCAAGTACCTGAACAATGTCTCCATCGTCCTGCACTCGGCGGGCGTGACGGCGCTGGCGATCGCGGTCCTCGCGAAGGCGCCGAAGCACCAGCCGGCGTCGTTCGTCTTTGGCTATATCAATGACGGCACGGGCGTCGATGGGAGCCCGGGCTGGGGCGAGCGCGCCTCGCCTGCGTATCTGGCCGTATGCGGCAGTCTGCTCGCGCAATACACGTTCGTCTCCCCTCTTCCCCTCTGTGCTTCAAAACTGACCGTCCACCACCAGCCTCACCGGCTTCGACGCCTCCGCCCACCTCTCCGAAGAGACGCGCAACGCGTCCTGGTCCGCCCCCATCGGCGTCGTCTCCTCCGTCGGCTTCAGCGCCCTCTTCGGGCTCCTCGTGCTGCTGTCCTTCCTCTTCTCGATCCAGGACTTCGAGGCGACCCTCGCCTCCTCCTACGGGCAGCCGGTGCTGCAGATCCTGATCGACATCTTCGGCGAGGACGGCGCGCTCGTGCTCTTCAGCCTCGTCATCCTCTGCGTGTGGCACTGCGGCCTCTTCAGCATGACGAGCAACTCGCGCATGATGTTCGCCTTCGCGCGCGACGGCGGCATCCACCCCTTCTTCCACCACGTCGACGTGCGCTTCAAGAGCCCCGTGCGCGCCGTCTGGCTCGCCGCCACGCTCAGCTTCATCCTGGCGCTGCCCTCGCTCGGTAGTAGCGTCGCGTTTGCTGCGGCGACGAGCATTGCGACGATTGGGTTGTACATCAGCTACGGCATCCCCATCCTGCTGGGCCTCATCTGGCACCGCGAGTTCGCGGCCATGAAAGGCCCCTTCAATCTCGGCGCGCTCAGCCGCGTTGTGGCCTTCGTCGCGGTGGCTTGGATCATGGCTATTACCGTCATCTTCGTCCTGCCTACCGCCAACCCCGTCACGAGCCAGACGCTCAACTACACCGTCGTCGCCGTCGGCATTATTGCTATTGGCGCTACGAGTGCCTGGATCCTGTGGGCGAGGAAGTGGTTCACGGGCCCCGCGGCCGAGGTCACCGAGGCGCTGCGGACGGGTGTGGACCTGATGGAGCCCCGGGTTGAGGAGAATGAGAGCGAGAAGGGGGTGCGCACGACTGGGGGGACTATAGAGAGCAGCGATTAGAAGCACATACCGCACATTGTACTACTAGGATATATCACTTGTAAATGCCGTGCGCTTAGCGCACAAGTTAGATAGGCTGAATCATTCATTATTCATCTTTATTTGAAGGGTACTGTGGAATGTTGATCTACTACCGATCCCAGTGGCTTTTTGGGTAGTGATTCGATGGTTGGAATTCACTCCCAGCCAGAGCAATTCCATTGCAAGGGGGATATCATATAATATTTAGTGTAATATAAAAAAGAGGGTTAGCATTAGTTTAGCCCGCTGCGCAACCCAACGCCTAAACCTCAGTCCGTGGGCTCTCGCGTTCCCGCTCGTCATTATCGCCAAATTTAGTTATGCCCAATTCGGAGAGCGGCCTCCTTTCCCTGCGCAGCACGGATCCCTGCTTCAGCTTGCGCTTCAGAACCTCTATCTCCCTGTGGACTTTCTTCTCTTCGTCTTCTATCGAGAGCATGGTGCCCTCGATACTTAGGTACCCATAGTCGCCGCTACTGCCCACCTCGTAGTTCTTGATGCGGAAACATATTGGCGTGTCGGCTGTGACTTTGGCGCCCTCCCCGTCTACCCAGTATCCGGTGGCGTGGACCACCTCGGTAGGCTCTTGCTCTTGCTCTGCCTCGGGGCTGTCTTCGGGCGAGGTCTCGGAGGTGGGAGTTGCGGGGGTCGTCTCGTCTTTATGCTGGTCCACCCACTGCCAGTCCCGTGGCAGTCGCTCGGACTCGATCGAGGCGTTGAATTTGCTCCAGCACACGACGCCGATGTGGCCCTCGCTCTGGATGTTGACCAGGCCCTCTAACCACGCACCGCGAGAGGGCCGGAAGATGTCGATCTCGACGGTGAGCCAGCCGTAGTTGACGGCGTGCTCGTTGATGGACTCGAGCACGACTATGTCGTCCATTCCGCTGTCTTGGGTCAGCGAGCCGCTCCCGGGGGCTTCGCCGATGCGCGGGTTGCGGTAGGCCAGGAGGACGCCGCCGAAGCTTGGCACATAGCGGTTTAGGAGGGGTTCGAGATGCTGGTTCATGTAGCCCTGTAAGGGCTCGTTGATGCCTAGAGGGTGGAGCGGAAGATATTGCGACACGGTTTGGGTATAAAAGGGGTATTGGTGCTTCGATGATAGTGTGGCACCGGGGAGTTTTTTGGAACGTGATGAAGCGAGGACCACGACATCTGGATGTTCGAAAATGTCGTCGTCGAGGTCGTCATCGTGTGATTCTTTGCTCTTCTTCTTCTTTGACTTCTTTGATTCTTTTGATTCCTTTCTGTGTTTCTTCTTCTTTTCTACTCGTTCTATAGCGTCGTCCCCACCCTCCTCGTTAGCATCTGCGGTGGTGATGATGGTGGCCTCCTCCTCTGTTGTTTTGCTCGACTTGTGGCTTTTTCGTTTCTGTTTAGGCGCCTCGTCGACTTCTATTAATTCGGCGGGAAGTACTTCTTGTCTAGACTTCTTGCGTTTTCGCTCGTGTTTCTCTGTCTGATTAGAGTCTCGATGTCGCTTCTTGCTGGTAGCTCCGTCTCTGTGCTTCGAGGATTTTCGGACACTCTCATCACCGGGGCCAATTAACCTTGCAGGCGCTACTTCCGCCATTTTCGCATCCGCCGGTGAATAAGAGAGTGGCACGTAGCCTAGATTACTGAGGTCGAGATGGCGGGGGGCGGTTCAAATGGTTTAATGGTGATAGGTATTCTAGGATTGTCTTGAAAAAATGCGATGCCTGCAGCGGCTGATAAGAAATTTTTATGGAGCATCGGGGATTTTGGGGATAAGAGCCCCGAACCGTACAGCAGCTACGTAGGTACCGAGGTACCTCTCCTGGCTGGTGGAGTAAATTCTACATGAACTACCTACAATTTGTACACGTTGCATTTGATTGGAAGTATGAGAATAGTGTCAATTTCAAGTTCTCTGGTTATATATATATTTTTTTACTTACTCGCCTCGCTAATGGCTCTTCCGACGACCTTGGCAAGTGACTCCATATCATCGGGTGCCAGTCCCAGGTTCTCGTTGTCCGTCTTTTCGTAGAGAGTGCCTCCCTCGGCCCATATGCGTCGCAGCGTCGCAGCGGTCGCGAATGGATTGCCGTCGTTCCACAGCTGTGTCTCCAAATCTCGTAATTCCTGGTTCGAGGTGTGCTCTACCGCCCACCCCTCTCCCGTCTGTTTCTCGAATTCCCGTACGATCTCAAGTGGCGTTGTCACGAACGACTGCACCTTCAATGCCTTGCCCTTCGCGTGATCCGGATTACGCAGTGCTGCTACTAACAACTTACCCACGCTATATCCGTCGAGTTAGCCTGCATCGACTCTAGCGTCGTCGTGGTAGTGGTGGTGGTTGTTGTTATCACGAGATTAGAAGCATACAATGTATGTACTGTATGTAGAAATCAAAGATAGGGAATGGAGATAGGGAACTACGGTAGATAGAGAACCAAGATAGAAAATGGCAATACGCACTCGGGCATGCTTGTGAAACCAACGGCATCGTTGCCACTGCCGACAACCACGGCTTTCCTCGCACGCACATCATAGCCACCTATGGCCTCGAAGCCCGGCAGGAGACTGAAGTACATGTCGATATAGGGGCCCGTGACGAGATACGTGTGCTGTAGCCTCTTGACATTGTCGCGGATAAACTCGCGCACCCGGAGCTTGTGCTGATGGGGCTTCTCGTCCTTGCTGGTGGCATCGTACTCGATGTCCGTGCCGTACTCGCTGGGGAAGAACCACTGGACGCTCGCGCTCTCGTCTGCAAGCCTGATCAGCTCGACCTGAAGCGTCAGCGCGTTGCGCCCGAGACAGGACACCACCACGTCCACGCCCTCGTATGCGCGCGACACGTCGTCGGCATTATTGACGTCGCCCGTCACGACGCGCAGGCCTTTGGATTTCCAGGACGACAGCAACGCGTCCTTGGCCGGACTGGAGGCCGTGGCGTCTGATGTGAAAATGGATATACTGTGCCCGGGAGAGGCGCCGGCGGAGACGATGGCGTCGGTGATGTGTTTGCCGATAGCGCCCGTGCCGCCAAAGATAAGGATCGTGAATGGTAGAGATGCCATAGTAGCCTGATAATCTGGCAATGATTTGTTTAATACTCGCAGATAGGTAAGTCGATGGTGGGGTAAGTTAAGTAGTCGTAAGATATGAAGTGTTGTTATTCGAGTCGGTACTGACGGCAGTTGAAGCTTGATAGGCACAATGCATAAGTCTACTTACTGTACATGTATGCTGCACGATACTTGTGTACCTTTAATAGGTCCGAGGACATACGCATATACATCTACTTACATACTTCTGTGAGATATCGTCTTTGGCTCACTTCATTACGCAAGGCGCGCCCTTTTCGCTGCTAGCGCCGGCATAACTAAGAGCAGCAGCAAGACATTACCTAGTACAACAGTTTCCTGCGTGGGGGGTTGTAACACCAAGCAGCTATTTAGATGCAGTATCCGGCGAGGTATTCTATACTGTATTTGAGCGTTGTGTCCCGGTTTCCGTAACATCATCTCCAATACCTATGTAGGTACATATCTAAGAGATATCAGGTACTATATATAAATTCCTATCGTAGATAATATAAAACAATATTGCGGGCCAATTACTGGTATTAGCCAGTAGAGGAATTCACTTGTGCTTAATAGCCCCCTCGGTATCTTAAATTATTTAACCTAAGCATACCTAAACATACACTTGTAGATTGTAGGAATGTCCCGTAGGAAGGACAGTGTACTTAGATAAAGAGCTCCTCATGTTCTCCCTATGATCTCCTCATGGAAGTTATAAGTTCAGTACAGAAGCAGATCCACTTCGGACTGCATTGCAACACACAGTCTTCATGTATGGTGTCATTGGAAGTACAATGACGGCGGCTTTCTGCGTCCTTAGGGGTTTTTATTATTTAAATTCATGTACCTTGATTGATAGTGGCTTGTTGTTTGCACCTAGTAGGCTAGGCTAGCACCACTTAAGGAGTGGTTCTCTTGAACGGTGGGTCCACACCACCACCCACGACCCCCGTTTTTCGTCGTTAGTGGCGTTAGCTATCAAACGCAGGCCGCGGCTAGACCATCAACCTGGTCCCGACAACCCAATATTCATCAGGGGTGGCCCTTCAGCGCAAGTCAGCCGCTGTCGACCAAGAAGCCTCTACATCGCAAGTTAGCTATCTATCTAGGTACTAGTTGCCCATTCTCATGCTGACGAGGCCATGATGCAACGTGAGCCCATTATTTATCGAGTTCAGCGCTGCGCTACCCAACTAGGCGAGGTTTACAGCTGGGCGCTTGGTGTGTCTGGATGCCAGTAGATACCTAATCCCTAATCTGGATATCGAGCTAAGCAGCAGCTTGCACGCAACCCGGAGGTGTCCGGCTCGACATAACTGCCCCTTAAAATGATATAACCTTCAACTGTCCTTGACTCGGGGTCCGACCTACTTTGCGCCCCGACTATTATAATAGCTTGACCACGTGTGTGTCTGATACCTACCTTCCCAGCTGTCCAAACTCTTATACTTCGGCCATTAAGATCGTCGGATCGACGCTTTTGACAACTTCCGCCTTACGCAAAAAATACGGCAGTCCAAACAAATCCTCAACCCACCTAAAACCCACTCATACTCCTTTATCATCAAAACCCCCCGGCCGTTTGAAGAACTCGCATTTATAGGAACAATCACGTTATTGCCCTATTACGTCGTTCTTCTTTCAAGCGTGGAGTAGCTGGTGTAGTACATACCTACTTAGGCAAACACTTAGCATCTATCAAACATCTGTCACCCATCACCGCCAAATTCGTTCGCATCAACAGTCGATACCTACCTGTCTCTCAATATCGACCGTACCAACAATCTGATGTACTTGCCAGAGCCCACCACACGCTGTAATTGCGCTTCATTCCCGCGCAGCTGGTGGCCTTCGACCCATCTAATCTAGTCGGATCCATGGATCAACAATTCGAGAATAGTGCCCGGTGGGCGGCAGCAGCGCAAAACCTCGACTTCGCTATGCAGGAATATCTCTTACTGCAAGACCAGCACGAGGAACTCTGCCAGCGCCTTCACGAGCTCAGCCCGCTCTCGTCATCATCATCACTATCGGCAACAACCAAAACGTCGCCATCATCGCTAGCGCCCACAACCGCAACGTCGCCCTCGATCTCCTCGACTCGCTCAGTCAGGGACGGCCCCGCCCCCTCCCGGGACCAACGGACGACATCGCACACGTACCGTGCCCGCACCAATCAACGCGAGGCCGTGCGCAACGAATCACTTGTCGGAGAGGTAGCGGCGGGCGAGCGCAAACTGTTCGATGTGAACGAGGGGATGAAGCGGGCGCTGACAGAGCTCCTAAACTGCGAGGTCGTGCGCCAGGACAGAGCCATGCGCACGTGGGTGCAGACCCGGCTTTTGGAGACGGAGAAGGAGCTGCGGCGCGAGCGGAGGCGGCGAAGCTCGGCGACTGTGGATTAAATGAGCTGGCTGGCCGCGACCCGCGGAATCCATCATAATCGTCGATTGAAGTAGAGAAAAAGTAAAAGAGAGCGAAATGGACGGCAAAAAGGGAAAAAGATGATAGATATATGGAGTACTTGCCACCGGCCTAAAGTGTTTTATTTGTCGGGATTCAATATTGTCTGGGAGCTGCGGCCATCTGTTCGTGCCACTTAGCAAAGTGGCATGATGGCTGGGGTACTTGGTTGCTTTTTGGCCCCCGTGCGTAATACACGCATGGGAGGGAATGGTGTCACCCGTGATCGGATGATACGGGCGGAGTTGGGGATCTGGCGTTCGAGGAATCTAGGGTTATAGCTATCTAATTGTTAGGGTTGTTTGGAAGAAACTGGAGCGCTTGAGCTTTGAACGATGATCTCCAATCGACATCTATGCACTGCGCTGAATAGGCAGCAGAATCCTACATTCAAAGGTGCTTGTCGAGCATCTTACATCCTATTTTTATTTTCAACATACCCGTTCAGCACCTACGAGGTGTTAATGTATATCTAATCTACTCTACATACATATACGGAACCAGGTGCTCAATCATGAATGTGATGTCATACTTGATAACTACACACTACTGGAACTGGACATTGAAGTGATATTTCAAACGATTCATCATGGCTTGTTGTTAGAAGATATTTAAAATGAGCACAATCTAAGCAACAGTATCTTAAACCAGCTCGTGGGCGTACGATATTTCTGCGCAAATAAAGTTGCCGTACTCTGTAGAATGTACCTAAGCTACCTATCGATATGTACTTAGTAGGTAGAGGCATGCTCTATACCTAGCTACAGCATACCGTACTATACGATTAAACCTCCGATCAACTTGCATCTTTAAACACATTCTATTCCTCGCTCATGCGCAAGCACCTATTGACTATTGCGCGCGTTCTGAATTTCTAGACACGGTTCATATTTTTCGTTCGCAGCCCCTATATCTCGTCTGCTAGGCCACTGAGGTTCCTACGTGAGGAATAGACTGCTAGGCAAGTCTGTCGCGGCGCTGGCGTCATGTCGGTCCTGTTTGAGACCAGTGCAGGCGATATCGTGATTGACCTGCTAGTAGATTACGCGCCTAAAGAGTGCCAGAAGTATGTTAACTACCTATTGCTAGCTCTGAAGACTACTAGATTGTGAATTCCTCGGCTGACCGCGTTATGTGTAGCTTTCTCAAGCTCTGCAAGCTCAAATACTACAACTTCTCGCCCATCCACTCGATCCAGCAGAATTTCTCGTTTCAGACCGGTGACCCTCTCGGCCCCAACTCGACTGATTCCGATGGCGGCTCGTCTATATGGGGCCTTCTAGACGGTCCCTCCAAGAAGAACTTCCCCGCCACCTTCCACCCCAAGTTGAAGCATGTCGAACGCGGCACCGTGTCTATGGCTACTGCGCCACACCCCTCAGATCCGGACGTTCGCCTCGCCGCGAGCCAGTTCCTCGTTACCCTAGGCGACAACACCGATTATCTTGATGGCAAAGCCTCCATCTTCGGCAAGGTTCTTGAGGGTTTCGATGCCCTCGAGAACATCAACGGCGCCATCACCGACAAAGACGGCCATCCGCTAGTAGACATCCGCATTAAGCACACCATAGTCCTTGATGACCCTTTCCCAGATCCGAGCGGTCTACGCGAACCTAGTCAATCCCCACAACCGTCCAAAGCTCAGCTCGCCACTGTGAGGATTGCCGATGACGACGCCGCCGACTTGGACAAAGAGGTCGATCAGGATGCCGCTGAGAAGCTGCGTCGCGAGAGGGAGGCCCGCGCACAGGCATTGACTCTTGAGATGATGGGCGATCTACCCTTCGCCGAGGTAAAGCCTCCCGAGAACATCTTGTTTGTTTGCAAGCTCAACCCTGTCACTGCCGACGCCGATCTCGAACTCATCTTCAGCCGTTTCGGCAAGATTCTATCTTGCGAAGTCATACGCGACAAAAAGACAGGCGATAGCTTACAATATGCTTTCATCGAATACGAAGAAAAGAGTGCCTGCGAAGCCGCTTACTTTAAGATGCAAGGAGTGCTCATCGACGATCGAAGAATACACGTAGATTTCAGTCAAAGCGTGAGCAAGTTGGCTGACAGTTGGCGAGGCGGCGAAAATGCCAAAAGAAAAGGTAGAGCTGGTGGCCGCGGCGGCTGGGGCGGCATCCAAGGTTTGGAGAAATGGCGCAAGTATAAGATCGAGGAAAATCGTGGTAACGATGACCATTATAGCATGGTCCATGGAGAAGAAGAAATGCGCGGGAGACATCAGCGGCAGCACGACGACGAGGGTCACCGTGCTGGTCCATCGGGAGAATCAAATCGTCGACCGGAACGCGATATGGAGAGGAGGAATGATGGAGAGAGGGACCGTCGCCGGGACGCAAGGTACCGAAGCCGCAGTCGGAGCCCTAGGAAAGACAGACCTTGGGGTGGAAACAGTCATGTTGGAAGACGAGACCGTGATTCTCGGCGGAACGACTCGTATCGCCAGGATTATCCTGGACGCCGTGACCGAGGTCGCGATGATTATCGCGATCGAACGAGATAGCCGGTATAGCGGAGACTCCGAGCAGCTATACTTCCCTCAATTCGCCTTCCAAGGGCTCTCTCTCGGTCACGAAACACGGCTGCTGTCTTAACCAGATAGAACCCATTTACCTACGGTTAGCTGTCCTTCACATTTCACAAGGACTGTGTTTGTGTCACGGCTCAATGATTATAGTTCACAGAGCTCCATCAGCTCTGAACGCGGCATCGGGGTTACTATTCTATGATAGTACCCTCCCGGGGTATCCTGTCTGATATAACTCTATATCGTGGACAACGACGGTACCATCTCTGTCAGACGCGTACCTAACTTCACGTGGTTGTAGAGACAAAGGGATGAGAATGATCCAGCTTGTGTCCCCAGTCGAGGTGATTTCTAGGACTATCAATCCCTGATTCGCCCGATTCCACGATGTAGAGCTCAAGCTTTAGCACATACAGCTTGTGGACGGCTCCAGATCTGGTACGTTTACTTCGGTCGTTTCATCGCCATTTAAACTGCTCCCGCGACGTGTCATTCCTAGAGGTGACCTACCGACGCCTCGAAGACTGTTCGACGGGTTACCGAAAAGTTCACCGTCCATGTGACCTCATACCTGATTACACAGAGATTTGCACAAAGTCCAAGAGCCTAGTACCCTCTACACAAACCGTCGTCCGGCCTCTAGAACTCTCTTTTCACTGGATAGTATCTAGTATGATATTTAGTAACATGCTAATGATTAAAGTCGATGTAAAGACATATATGCGCATCACGAATGCATATACCTTGACTATATTTAAAGCCGGCACTTATTTATCCCGACATCGATTTTTCCAGCATTGACGTCCTAAAATATGTCTACAGTCTCACTCAGCATGAAGCCACCGTGAAACCATCAATCAAATGTGCAGTTTCTATAGCAGGGCACTTCGTTACCTTCACTTTCACCAAGACGAGAAACATTATAAGTCACTATGAAAACATCCCATTTCATGTCTGCGCAAATAGAATTTAATTGAGGTTTCTGCGGCTTTTGAGGTGCGGGCATCCATATTACGCCGCATTTTCGTCTACATGTTCATCAAGTCGAGATAAGCAAGGCCGAGGGCCGATTATGCAAGGCGTATTCTCTGTCTTTAGATGCATACTTCTCTGCGGCTGGGTCGGAACAGGACAGAAGACGGGAGCGGCCTCAGATCCACGCGACGTGGAATTCTGCATTTTATTGCATAACCCGACAGCCACCGCATCCACGAAGCTGATGCGGGCTGTGATGGTGTGTCTCTCTTGTCTCGTTATTAACCACCCGAGTCAGAACATCTCTCCAGATCCTCAGGTAGATGGGATCAGAGGCTCGTGTCTTGCTTCTTTCGCCTTGAAACGCGTCATGAGGTCAATTAAGTAGCTGAACGCTACAGCCGCGATACCACACAAGTATTCTGATCAGGCGGATCGCCCCGCAACGTGATATTGCATTCAGCTGCCGCCGTCAGTGATCAGCCCTCCTCCAAGACAGCTTTGTGGTGCGCCCGATACACGTCGATCTTCCTCTGGCCCCCCTTCAAGCAGCCAAGCCGGCATCTGCAAGGTCCCTACCTTTAACAATCACGCAAGTCTTTCGCACATAATTTATTATGCATCGCTGAAGAAATTAAGCCATGGCCTATTCTTGTTTGCGCCTCTCGTTTTAGCGAGGAAGTCGGATGAGGCTACTTTAGACTAGTTTAACCGAGTTCGCCTTCTCATAGTGATCAGCCTCGCTTGCCGACCTGTGTATATATATACTACTACAATTTACTAGCTCTTGAGGTCGACGTTGGGAACGAGCTGGAATAGGGAGGCTTTGTCTATTATTTGTCCTTATCAGGAACGAACCCAGAAGTCGCCTTCCGACCTCCTAGTCAAGTGTGAGTCTGTGGAACATGAGCATATTCTTCATATCCCTTTTCGAAATTGCGCGCGGATGTGTGACCGTAATGAAGGTAGGAGGAGGGGACCGCCACCATCATATGTGGCACACCTTAGCCGGCAGCAGGCCCCTAGCTAGGTTCATGCCGCTGGCAAACTGTTTTTCCCATCATGACGGTATTTGTTTCTGAATCAGGGCCAATATTCACAGCCCGGTAGCTTGCTGGGTTCAATTTCTTTCTGGTGCGTTACTTACGCCACCCCGAACCCGGGCCACTCGCTCGCTCACTCACTCTAAGTAGGTTATGTGCTGTGAAAACTACGGACGCGCGAGCGTCATGTACAGCGGCTATGTCCCCTCAGCAGCAAGCGGCGGCGGCGGCGGCAGCGGCGCATCGATTTAGGGGAGATATGAAATCTAGGCCATTGGTCGTGCAAGTTCCGGATAACTGCAGCCTATACTAGGAGGGTGACAGCGGGGGCTGCAAGAACCCGTTGTGTGTGTCTCTCTCTTGAGGGCAGAAATTCCCGTTTGCTTTCCTGTGCTCGCTCAGTTTCTGGCCGCTGCTGCTGTGGGCAGCCACCTCAGGCAATCACCAACTAACGAATTGCTGAGTTGCCGGCCGAGTTGTTTTTTTCTTTGCAGAGGGTGATGCCGAGGGCAATGCAATGGGGCAGCGCGGGAGAGAATAACAGCGAGAGAGAGAGGGAGGGAGAGGGAGAGAAGCTGTGGATGGATGGCCCTGCTCTCGGCAACTGGGCTGTAGCTGACCAGGCTTTCCTATCTACTCACTGGACAACAGGGTACATTCTTCGGAAATGCAGCTCGCTTATCGGTCCCGTTCGTGCCCAGGGGGCATATGTGTATGTTATTGGTCGGTGGGTGCGCATGGGTTGAGATGTTTTGCATCAGCTCGTAAGGCGGAGCCGTCGACTGTCTACCAGTCTACGTACCAGTTCGTGTCTTGTCTCTCGCTGGGCTGTAGGACTCTCTGCTGCATCGGGGTTGAAGGATGCACCATCCGGCTGTTCTTCCCCAACCCGGTGAAAAGTCCTATTTTAGTAACCACATGCTTGCTTGCTTGGCCGTAGGCATCTGAGCACGCAACCAGCCCTCTCTCTCGTCTCCTTTCCCTCTCCCGCATGATACGAACATGATAATGATTGATGACGATGATGAATGAGTGAGTGAGTGAGTGAACACGCTGGGTTGTCTTAATAGCCAAGTACTCCACTTCTGCAGCACATTGCCAGAATGATCTGCTGTGTATTGCTTGCATATCACCTTCGTAACGGCGGACAGGACAAGCCAAGGTCCGTCCATCAGTGGGGGGATATCTAGATTGATGCTGCATTGCGCTAGCTGCTTTTTCTTTTAATTTTTTTCTTTCATGATCTACGGCAATCAAGGGGGTATTCCTCGGCGTCGTCAAACACGCAGGGAAAAAAGTGCAAGACTACCCGCAACCCGTGTTTGTCGCCGACCAGGTGGGAGATGGCACCAGTCGCTTGCTGGATGGATGGCACGGCTCACAGTGAACCGCAATCCTCCTCGCGAATCTCCGTCTCCGCGTCGCTTTCATCTCACAGATCTCCAGATTCCCCAGTCCCCTGGCCATCGAGCCGGCGTCATGTATGTGTGTGTGTGTTTCCGGGCGACGCGCGAGCCGTGGACCTCCAGGGCGGCGGCGGCGTGATCCAACTTCCATGTTGGGGCTCCTCTCTCGTGGTAACAGCAGCGTAACCCTCGAAACCGACGATAATTACTAACCCTGGCTTTTTGTCGCTGTGTAACACAGTTGGGGGAGGGTAGGACGGCGCTGTCTATCGTAATTCTGCTCACCTCCGCTCGTACAGCAACCGGGGAATTCAGGGAGGGGTGGCAATGTGCCCTGTGCCGCGTGCTGGAAGTCGGTGCGAACAAACAACTAGATGTTATGATGCCACTTGACACACAGAGTCTCGATGAAGAAGTCACACCTATCTCTCTCTCTGTGTCTGTGTCTATGTCTATGTCTATGTCTATGTCACTGTCACAATGGTGACGGGGACGCTACGCCCTCTACGAGTTCGCTTCTGTGCCTTAGGTACGTTAATCGTGGCCCATGTAGTCGCCCTTATTCCCTTACCCTACAAAGAAAATCATCGGATAGCCGTAGCAGATGCCGCAACCCACATGCCTCGCTGATTCAGGGCTGAAGATCTCCCTAGCCGGCGCCATGTGCGGCATTTGGACTGGACTGGACTGGGCTGGGCCAGCACCACCACCGCCTCCTCCTCCTCCTCCTCCTCCTCCCAGTCGATGGCATATCTGGTTACTGTAGCACTGCCTAAGAGTTCCTGCACGCGATGCCACTGTCTCACGATACGTTTGTCTCCTGAGTAAGACTAAACGCCGGCCTAGTCTAAATACGTAAAATAACAGTATTGCCTGGTTCCAGTTTGCTCGCGGGGGGCGCGGCGGTTGTATCTCCTGTGTAGCGGGCAGGTACTTGGCCCACCGACCGGCGCGACCTGTCACCTTGACTGGCCGCATACGACATGGTGTTTGGGTGGGAGGGACAATGCCGGAGAAAGCGTTGATGCCACTATCGCACCGCGTTGTCCACCGTTGACAGTGCTTCCCATGGCGGTCACGCGGTTGGCCCCGGACGTGGCTCCCGTAGGACCAGAGGCCGGCCGGCGGCCAGTTTTTCCCTTTTCACGTTCCCTAAAGATTTACTTACTAAAACCAAACCATACCGTTATATTACGCCTGGAGCTGGTGGGGCTCATGAGATGGGATGGGATGGGGGGGAAATTCTTCAGCGATGGTGTAGTGTTTCGTATGTGAATGCCCGCTGAGCGTTGCTCCTCGGTATAGTGTCAGAACACGTGCCAAACAAGCTTGATCCATCAGCACTTTACTTTTACGAGGCATGATAGTCTTACTTTAAGACAACATGAACGGAGGCGTAGATGCCAGCATTTGGCACTGTGTAAGGGATAGCGATTATAGATTTCGTACTATAGAGGGCTGCTGCTATGGCCCCGGATGTAGCGAATTACTAACTGCCTAGGACTGTTAGGCCGTAATTTCAAAGCTGGGGGATAGCCTTACGTTACGCTGTAGAATTCGGCGGCATATGTAGCTTGATAGGCACATGGGTTAGAAGTCTGCCCTTATGCAAAAGAATATGCAGGCTGCCGTTGGGGGGCAAATACATGACCATGTCACACTATTTATTTCACCAGCACCTTTTTTAATCCCTTGGGGGGGAGCGAGGCGAAGACGCACCAGCCAAAAGTGTAGCAAACAGACCAGAACAGAACAGACCGGATTTGCTGGCGATACTTTGACAATACCTACCTGGACGTCTCATCTACCATCTCCCATCTAGATCTACAAGCCGGGCGTGTATACGTTCAAGGTGTGTCTCGAAACGTGGTACGGGGTATAACATGAAAGAGACTTGCAGCATCCCGTCGTTTTCTCCCATAACACCGGCCTCTCAAGCGAACATCCTCTATTGCATCCTGGAAACTGGCATTTTGTCGGCTGGTTGAAACATTCGAGTTGAACAACAAGAGAGACCTCGGAGTCAATCAGCTGAATTCCTTCAAGGCTGAAGGAAGAAGTAGACAACAGCCAATTGTTAGGACCAGTCTCCGGGAAGGGACCTAGTATCTACTGCAGATCGACGAATGTGCCCTCTCTTTTTTTTCTCCTGATTTCATCTAATGCTCTGTCTTGTTTCTACCAATTTGCCGCCGGGTGTCGTCGCAAACTAAACCAGTTCGACGTAACCCCCGAAAGGACAGGCAGCAACCTGAGAAACGTTCTCATCTCACTCACGCATAGTATTTAGATCATTGGTCAAACGGCTTACGGGGGAAATTTGATAGAAAAGATGGTGACTCCGACTTGCTGTGCTCCCAGCGACGCGGGAGGCAGACGATATAGGGGTAGTTGTATGCCCTACTCGTTTACTTACCCTGACCGCCGCTTTCACCTTTCGTCTCATGACAGCCGCGTGATCAGCATGGCGGATCGAGACGACTCGGATCAACCCCGCAAGAGGATCGCTGTCGCGGTAAGAAAGAAACCTTCCCACCCCTTTCTACTCCCTTGCGTTGACTCCCTCCTTTGTTGGACCTTCCTGCCATCCTATCCTCTCCCCTAGATAGACTAGACTAACTCGGGAACACCTCGAAGTGCGGGAGATGCCGAAAACGGAAGATTCGATGCAGCGGCGATCCAGGAAATGGACAAGCATGTTCTAATTGTAAGAACGCCGGTTACGAGCCGTGTTTGTTCCTACGGGTACGAAAATACGCACACCCACCACACAGCCTCTCCCACGTCGGGAGAGTTGCTGCTTGTCTGTCAGGATATAAAAGACTTAGCTTCTGACTCTTGTCCACGCCGTCTATCTAGGTATCCTCCCAAGAGACGCCGTTTAAAGATACCACCGATTTCACGTATAATCTCGACGCGGCGCGCACGTACGCCCACCACGCCTCCCGCGGCCCCGTATCGCCGCTGAGTCCCCTGCCACAGTACGCCCACGAGCTAGCGGCGGCGGCAGCGGCAGCGGCCGGGGACGGCAGCGGGCTGACCGCGTACCGCCAGAGCCCGTACCCCTACAGTAGTAAAGGTTACTACCAGAACATGTCGGGCTGGCCGGGCGGGTATCAAGACGATGGCAGTGGTGGCGGCGGCGGCGTCGACTACAGTAATCTCAATTACTCATACCAAATCATAAATCAGGAGCCTTCGCTTGTGTCCGGGTACGGCCCGTACGGCAGCAGCAGTAGCAGCGCCCGGAAGTCCGTCTACGTTGACCCTGAGACGTCCGCGTACTCTTATGGGAATCTCACCCACCGACCTCACGCGGGTAGCGGCAACAGTAACGATGGCGGTGGTGGAAGCCAGGGCTTCTCGCTGTCCGGAATGGCAGCGTCGCTCCCGAGCCAATCTGATAAGCTCCACTCCAGCGTGAACAGGACACTGACGAGCGGCTCGTCAGCGGTGTCGTCGTCATCGTCAGGCTATAGGAGCGGCGATGGCACAAGCGTAGGATCGTTCGAGTCGCCTTACGCTACGAGTACGACGCTTGCGTCAGCCATCGCCCACCGCGCGACGGCCCATGCGGATGCTACATACCCAACGACCGCTACCGGCGCAGTCGCGACGGCGGCAGTGGATCAGCTGTACGCGGGCGACCAGACCATCCGGTCTAGCGAGGACGCGGGCCTCAGCTACGTCTACGGCGACAGCAAGATAGGGGGAGGAGGGGGAGGCGGAAGCGGAGGAGGTGGTGGAAGTGGGGGAAGCGGGGGCGGGGTCGGCGGCGGCGGCTCGCGACGCGATTCGCGGCACGCAAGTAGCAGCGGCGGGGGAATTTCGGGCTCGCTGCTCTCCAACGGCCACGTCTACGTGCCGGAGTCACACTCGGCCCACCCCGGCGCGCACACCTATGTGGTGCCCGGCCCCTCATCAGCAGTAGCAACGTCAGCAGTGTCGGTGTCGTCATCTTCATCTTCGACGTTATCGAGCAGCAGCGCGCAGGGGAGGGGCATGGATGGCGGAGCCACGACGCCAGTGGATGTCGTCCGCGGCAGCGGCAACAGCATTGTCAGCGGATCCTCGCATCCACTGTCGGACAGCCACCGTAGATCTGCGGGTAGCCTCCGCGGGGGGTAGTTCCTGACAGATACCCTACTCTTCCCCGTGTGCCCCCGTTGGGCCACGTATCTGGGCGGCGGAATGGCAGCCTGCGGTGCGACGTGGTGTCCCGGGGAGGGGTCGGCAGCGCGGATGCCGCTTGTATGCATTTGCATGCCCCTGCCAGCCTGGGCGCTTGAATTGTGTTGCTGTATCTGTTTCTCTATCTATCTGGCTGTCTGGCTGTATGGCTGTCCGGCTGTCTATCTGTTTGCTATCAGGGGCCAGGGATAGCTTACTGGCAGATGGGCGGGCAGATAGACGGACAGACAGTCGGTCAAACAGACAAATGGTCGGTTAGAATTGCCATTGTTTCGTCACCGCCACGCCACCTTATCTATACCAGCTGTACCTCGCCTCGTCTCCTTTTCGCTTGTTTAATCTCCGCGCTCTTCTAATACCACATCATCCATACTCTTCCATCCTCTCGGGCCTCAACGGGGGTCGCCACCTTAACCAATCCACACGGGTTCTCCTGGCTACCTTATTCTTCCTATGCCGTGTTAGTCAGCTCGTCCACTTACCAGCCTATCTATTCATCTTCCTAGTGCCCAGACCAGCCCAGCCCAGCCCAAGCTGCGAGTTCCGAGTACCTGCCTGTCTCGCGGCAACACCACCGTACTTATCTAGACTAATCCATGCAAACCGCCGTCACATTGTGCTCTGCCAACCAAGTCTCTGCGTCGGGCCCCGTGTGGGGAGCACGAGGTGGTGTGAAGAGAGAGGGCAGGGGTTGGATATTCCGACCCGACAGCCCCGAAGCGCGCAGGGTTCCGTTGTACGCTTCCGGGATAACCCCATCGACGTCAAGACAAGCCGCTGCCCCTCGGAAGGACCTGCTTGTTTTCCTCCGCACGACATCGTCTTCTTAGGAAGGGGACGGAGCGGATCATCTCTCTCTCCAGCATTGCGCCTCTTTCATATGCATCCTGTTTTGCTAACTGTTTTTGTTTCTTTTGCTGCGGTTTTTCTTTCCCTTAAAAAAAAGGAACTCATAAACTCGGGGAAAATACTTAATGGTTCCTAATTGGTTGTGCTGTCTAGACGTCATGTCGATGCACGGTATAGAGGAAAGAGCCTGAGTAGATCAGCCAGTCAATGCGTGTCAGAAAAATAGTCTTGGTTGGAAAGAGGAAAAAGAAAGAACAAGTTGCTCCTTCTCGTTTTGCCGATCAACTGCAGCTGCAACTGCAACCGCAACCGCAACTGCGTACTAGCTTTTCTTTTGCGCGTCTTTCCCGAGCTTTCCCCGCGCTCCTATCCTACCTTCTCTTATTCTTTCGTCGTCTTTTTTCAGCTTGTTTTTGCACTGTCTTGTCTTGGTCTGCACGAGTATGTAATTAATGATATGCTGTCCCCCCTGTCAACGTTTTTGTCTGTCTTCCACCTCAGCGTCCCCTTCCATTTTTTATCCCACATGTCCCATTAGCAGCAGCAACAGCGGCAGTAAGGTGGCAATTTGACATTGACCCTTTCCGGGCTGGATTAGAGGGTTTGGTTACTTAGGATATGATAGGGAGGTAGTTGTCCTTGAAAAGAGATTGTTGTAGGTCGCCCTCAGCCATGTGTTAGCTACGTTGGCTGGACTCATCCTTACACGATGAAAAAAAAATAGTATGTAGTAATTTTTATCACTGTTGGAACCTTGACTATGTAAGTGTATCCTATATTTAATTATCTTTTAGTCTAGATGTGACATTATCAAGTACTGCCAAAGGATAGGATATCGTCATAGATTACTACATCCAGCCTACCCTGTATCCTATTGTTTAGTTTTTGTAAAAAATAATACAATTCGACGCGATATGCGCGCCCATTACAAGATAATTAATTTGACTAATGCTTTTTACAACTTCATTATTTCCATTAAGTACGTCACCATCACACGACATTCGTACAGTGCTATCTCAGCCACAATCTACTATTAATTAAGGACTTGGCGCGGCATCAAGCCACATCAGCTCGACATCTACAACCCGCACATAATGTGGCTGATGCAACCTCGAGTCCCCCACAACGATAGCCAATCAGCAGCTACAATTACACCTCTTACTGTGACGAGGTGCAGCTCCCGCCAATTGCTTCAATTAATCGATCACAGCATCCATCGCCAAAGCGCCGCGCTCTTTTCTATATCCTCGGCACCGAGCTCTTCACTCAGCCCTTCACCGACAACGTCACTGCATAACCCTCAAAATCAGCAGCCATGGGCCTCTTCACCTCCTCCGAAGGCCCGCCTAGTACGTAACACAACCCAATGATGCCATCAGAGCCAACATCCGCTTCGACATGGCAGCCCCCAGACAAGACAGACCGAGCTAACCATGGTGCCATCCGAACAGAGGCCACCCGCGAGGAGATGCGCGACGCCAAGCTCCCGCTCGCCTACCGCGACGGCTGCGCCAACCTCCTGATCCCCCTCAACCGATGCCGCGTCGACACATACTACATGCCGTGGAAGTGCGAGGTGCGTTCCATGCATACATAACGCCCTCAGACCTAGAACCTCAGAGACAAAGATGCAGTTATGCTGATTGTGTGCCAACCTGCAGGACGAGCGCCACAGCTACGAGAAGTGCCAGTACGTCGAGTTCAAGAAGCGCGTGGCCAAGATGGACGAGCTGCGGGCCTCCAAGGACGGTGCGCGGAGTAATTAATCGGCTGGCAACAAACAAAAACAGAAGAGGAGAGAAGTGAGAGTAAAGCGAAGTGTGTCCGCCATCCGGACGTCCAACGGGGTTAATTCGCCGTCAAACCAGATCAATCGAAACCAGACCAAAGCTGTATATATCACACCGACAGACCATGCCATACCTTCCCTACCTACTTTCACGCGGACGGTGGCTAGCTAGGTTAGGCAGTTCTACGGGGATCGACGACTTCGTAGATGTATGAGCAATCCGTCTACCCATCAAAGCCAAAAATAGTTAAACTTCGCGTCATTATATGACCTTTCTATCTCACTAATACGTATAGATGGGACAGAAGTATTTCTTTTGCCTACTAGATGTGATTCAATTTTGTAGATCCAGCATGATTTAGCTAGAGCGCTATAAATTGACTGTTTCTGAAACGTAAATGTAGATGGATGGAGGTATATTTATATAATTAGTTAAGATACTACGCTTCACGCTAAGTAATGTGGATAGCTACGACAACCCCACGTAGAACGTCATCTCCATGAAAGACTACGATTATTTTGCTCACTACATGCTAACTAAGAGCTTATGGGCCTTTTCATCGATGTGCTTTAGGAAGTAACTGAATGAAGCGGTATATTATTGAACTGACTGAATTGCGACCCCTACAGTCCTCCTAGTCTCACTAAATAATCGAGCGCCTTGTTTTGCGATGTTGTTTCTGCACCCAACCATCCCCCCTCGGCATACTGTCTGGTATAGGAGAGTAATTCTCATCAATATCATCATCCGCATAGTTCTCTTCATAAACGGATTCCGAATCCGACGAGAGCTCTACTACCTGCGACCCAGCTGGTATGATAAACGGCTTCGATGGCTTCCTTCGAGGAGGGGGTGATATGGCGTTCAGAGCCCGCGATGGGAACTGCGACGAGCTCTCTCTCTTTACTTTAAGACTATTAGTCGGTGGTAGTGGGGATTCTGCGTCGCTTAGATTGTCAAACTCTTCGTCGAGCTTGCGCATCGCATCTTCGTATTTCTCGTCTCGAGTAAATCTTGATGTGCTTGGCTTTGAGATGATGGGTGATGTATGTGCCCCCCAGGGACTCTGGGTGCTGTGAGAGGTAACGGCTGTGCACCAGATAGAACTGGGCGAAGATGGTAGTGATTTTGAAGTAGGGGATGTTATCGGAGATAGACCTGTGGCTTTATTTTGCCCTATCCCGTTAATCTGGTCGGGCGTTACTGTCCGACAAGTGGGACGGGGGGTCGGTGATCTATGTATTGGCTGGGAGCTTTGAGGTCCATCGTCGTAATCTGGGTGGTCGAGTTCATCTGTTGCCTCGAATGTGTCTAACACATGGCTCTCGCCGTCCATTGTATAGTCAGGTTGTCGCCCACTATGAAGGCTACTGGCGGACGAGGGGGGGACTACCGGGCATACTACCGCTTTGGGAGTCCCGGTAATGATTTGGGATGATATGGCCGCCGGTAAAGGCATTGAAGAATCTGAAGTGTTTGGCCGCGGGGACTCAGTTTGCTCGATAGTACGAGCCCAATTATAAACTGGGGAGTTACTGCCGATTGCTTGACTTGTAGTTTCATAAAGTTGTCGGGAAGGACTGCTGATCTGAGAGATGTCGGACATAGCCGAGTTAGTTGATTGTTGGCTTTGCCCGGTTTGATGGGATGTTGAATTACTTGCAACCTCAGAGGACTCTACCCAAGAACCTCCTATTTCCGGCGAGGGATCTGACCTGGGAATGGGGTCGATGGAATTTCCTTCGCTGGTCGGTTGCACGGGCTCGAGGCTAATTAACCTTGTTGGACTTGCCATTGTGTCTGGACCGTGTTGGCCAGATACTGGCGGTTCGGTCGGTATAGATTCGGATTCAATGCCATTGGTCGTTTCATCTATCTCCATCGAACTAATACATTTAGAAGTCGAGTCAAACTCGATAGTTGGGTCTAATGGTTGTTGTAAGATTCTTGGGTCTTGCATATCAGCCTGAAGCAACTTTTGTTAGCGAAAAGAGCAACCGGATACTAGGAAAGCTTTGAGACCGTGGTGCATATCAATCGAAGAAACATGATTCGACAACTCTTGTCTCCCCTCTGTTGGTCAGACGCAGTGTAAATTAGGGCACATACCCAAGGGACTTCCCGGAATCCTTCATCTATACCAGTATTGTCATGGTCGTCGTCTGCCTCGTCGTCCTCGTCCAGATCTGGTGCTTCAAACTTATCATATATTCGCTGGCCGGTTCTGTAATCATATCGCTTCTCATTTCCGTCAAGGTGACGGTCCCGCTTAGCTAGACACACCCTAAGTACTACCGCATTATCATCGACCATGACCACGATGGCAGTAACCCGGGACAGCTGAGGCTGCCAACTAGTAGCTGAGGAGCATGACCACTTTTGCCAGGTAATTACCATACCAACTTCAGCTTGCCCTGGTCTCAGGATAGGAAGTACTGAGACATCTGCGTAACCTAAGAGTCAATTGCGTGAAGCAAAGTATACGGTAATATCGGGATCTATAGGAAATCAGAGCCACCGCGCTCTTACAGATAGCTCTGCTTCTACCTCACAACAGTAAGAGGAAATGAAAGATCCTTAGTTAAGCGTACCTTTGGGCAGCGAGGGCAGATCGTCAAGATCAGTGGCCTGACTGGTCACATTTTCCGGTTCATTGTCATTACCACGATCTTGACTGTCAATATCGTCGTAGTTGAGCGTGATGTCAGCCTGGGTCGCAGCCTCGTTTCCGCCACCAGTATCGTCATACCCGTTGTCGACGAGGTTAGACGAGTCATGATGTTTCCTCTTTCTTTCGAGGCGGCTATCGTCATTATAATACTGGGCCTGGTTCCGCTGTGCTCGCTTGCTTTGACCACCACGCTTGTTTTTCTTCGATGCTGAGAAGTTTTGCTGCTGTGGGTCCCATCTCTGCTGGAACGGAAACGGCGCCGCGCTCAATTCGATATTGTCATGACTGCACTCCACAGCTCGATAATTGATCTTGAGCTTCCAATCATTGGGATCCTGCTCATTGTCACCATTCTTGTCCTTTTCGGCAGGTGGCTCCGGTTGGGAACTGGGGTGTTGGTTTGCGCGTAGTTGGGCATCGGATTGTAACTTATTGCGCAATTTATCCTCTTCTTCTTTATTTTTCGGGTTACGGAGGCCGAGCGCACCAAAGACCAGACGACGGCTTGATCCAAGGTCAATGCGACGCCTCTTTTGGCTTGCGGGTGATCCCTCCGGATCGTCATCTGGCAATTTGTCGATTGTTTCAACAGTCGCATCGTGCTTGTCATGTTGTGGGGTGCTGTTTTTTTCCTCCGTGCGTTTACGCTTCATACCGTCTGTTTCTACGAAACTGTCGTCAAGCGTGGTTTCCCCTGAAGGTCTAACTTCAATCCCACCTGTCGCGATTGCCTCCAGTAGTGCTTTCCGCTTGGCTTGAAAGAGGGCAGCTTCGTCAGTAGGCGCGTGTTCACCTCCCGTCGGAATATCCTCTGCCATACTGGGACTAATACTGTGATCACCAGGCCCACGCATATCCTTTTTCGTGAGTTTGGCCTTTCTTCGACGAGCGTTGCGGCGCCTAGTACTATCCTTTCCTTCTCCGGGGGGGACTGGAATGGGTACCGCCTTTACCTGGGTTAGTTTAGGAGAAGGGGGGCGAGCTTGTGATAGAGCTTGTGTTGTTGTGATAGCATTAGAAACAGGCACCTCTGCGTCATAAAATTCATCGTCACTATCTTCTTCTGACTCAGAGCTGGAGTCAGTCCCTGTACTTTCGCTATCTGACGTATCATCTGAAGATTCATCGGACTCATTCGGACTCTTGTCTGTAGCTGTTAAATTATTGCGACTGGTCTTTTCGAATGGGTACTCTTCAGGGCCGCTGTCATTGTTGTCGCTATCGCTGTCACCATCGCCTTCACTAGTGGGACTTGATGGGACATCATTATTGTCTGTCCGTCCCCTGGGCTCCACGCTAAACTCATCGTCACTATCTGAGTCTGAATCATCGGACGAATCTGAGCTAGATAGACTTGGCGACTCTGAGCTCGATACGCCTTCGTCAGCCGTATCTTCAGATTCATCATTACTCGTGGTTGAATCGGAGCTGCTCCCACTGCTCGAAGTATCATCATCTTCCTCTATTGGCTCTTCTGTGTGGGCCTTTAGAGTTGTCGTCGTGGCCTCACTATTGCCGTTGATTTTACTGGTGCTAAAAGAAGCAGAGATCGCCGCCATGTGAGTCAGCCCTGTTCCAGATGTTATGGTACCTGGCGGGAAGCCTGCGTGGTCTAGATAACAGGTGGTTAGTCATGTCTCTGAATTATAACTCCCAAATAGACAGAAAAACAAAGCAAACAGGGTTACCAACCATATTTTCGCACGAGACCGCTCTCATCCTCTACGTCATCGTCGGAGTCTTCAGCTGGTGGTTGATCCTCCAACTTTCGCTTTTTCGTCGGGCGCTCGCTGGCGACTCCGTGAGTAGAAGCTGAATTGGCTAGTGCTCGGGATTGCTCCAGGTCCGTGCCTAGATTGTCATGCCCCGGTTTCCATGCGAGGATAGCCTCTTGTGATAGTTGGGGGGGAAATCCCTCAGACAACACCTTGTACGTCGTTTTGAGATCGTCTTTGGAGGCTGCTAGCACCTTTTCACACAAGTCTATGGGGGCCATAGGGAAGGTAGTTTGTAAGGCCGTTAGCTTATCTAGAGTATCGAGGGTTATCGTCTGCACCCTGGGTTGATTCAGTCCGTCCAAAGCAGCATTTTCGATAGCCAGGTCGCGTGCTTCTTGGTCTAGGCCCTCGACTTCTTCCTCGTTATCCCCTTCCCCGGCACTTTTCTCACTTTCGTCGTCGGTTTCGTCCTCGATGCGTGACTCGTTGCTCGAGTTACTCAACTCATCATCATCATCATCATCATCATCATCATTATCACCATCATCACCAACGGGATCCATGTAGTCGACATCGTGGTCTTCATCTTCAGAGTCGTCTGCCTCATGTAGTTCCTGGTTGGCAAGTGTGAGGGCGAGGGAACTGCTTTCTGTTCCAGGATGTTGGTCGGAGTCTTCATCATCTTGCTGCGTGTATGTGAGCCTAGCTCGCTTTCGCGGAGGGATGTGGGTAATAGGACGGCCTGTGGATGTCCTTAGAGGAGGTCGGCCGAAAGGGACACCGTCAATCAAGTGTCTTCCGTCAGAAGAAATTTGAAAGCGGCCACTGATGCGTCGGCGGCGACGGTCGTCTCGCTCGAGAGCCCGAATACTACGGCAATTAGTTCTGTAGACGAGTAGCAGACGAAGGGTATCTGCTCACAAGACTCGGTCATCGGGTTTCAGCACGCTTCGAACTAAGTGGTAGTGCAAACATTCGAAGCTGGTGCCGTCGGAGTCCTGGAGCTCTACCACGTAGTCCTCAAGACCCCAGTGTTCACCCTCGAGTGGTATGTGATCGTTGAGCTGCTCAAGTAGCTTTGATATGGTAGGGTTACTGCTGAGTTGTACATGCCACATGAGTCTGAGTTCTGGGAGGCCATTGCGACGAACGACGAGCCGCAGACGCATGTCTTGATCAGTCATGTTGAGGGATATTTCGAATTGCCATCGACGATATTAAACGGGTTCGGGTAGGGAAGCTAGCTACTACGATAGAAGGCCGGCCTAAACTGGGGTGTAGAATATTTGGGAGATGGTCAGTGAGTGACGGGCGTCTTGAATCACGGGTCAACTAATTAAGCGGGCCAGGGTAGAACGCGAGGCGATGGATTTGGGAAAAACGCGGAAATAAAAGATGAAGTTGATAGATATAAAACAGCGAAGTTTTGGGTATCATATTAAGAAAGTTACTTGGGTAGATACTACTACAGTGCAAGATGTGATGCAAACGCGCTGAAAGCTTCCGAGTCCAAACCGAGCTACGCATATAGATGGATCTTATCGATTTCAACATTTATATTGGAAGGAGCTAACCTGATGTAGTGTGGCGTACCTAGACTGGTCCCTATCCTCGATAGAGTGGGGCCATACATGTACCTAACGCACCTACATTTATCATGTCCAGACCCCTTCTTGGCACTCGTGGGGTAGAGTTGGTGGGGTACGTTATGGCATTGGGAAACCGAGAAATTATTCTTCTACGCATCTGGTAGCGCAGCAGGATAGCTAAGAAAACTCATTCCAGCCTCGGATTTCAAATAAGAGATAGTCTTGTAGCTTAAAAGTTGGGTTGATGTAATGCACTATCATCAGTATCTCGATATTAAAAGAATAGCGGACAGTGACATGAGTTGTCAGAGCAAATAACCACGAAAGTTTGGTGGACACACAATGACTTAGAAAGCTGTGGAAACTCCAATTCGGTGCGGTATTGTATCTCAAGACAGGCTAAAAGTCTAACAAAGCAGCGGAATCGCTACACCGCCTTCTTAGGATCATTCCTATGTTCATGCTCACTTGAGATGTACTCCAACCAATGCCTAAAACGCCGCCCCATGACGAACTCGTTGCCGAGTAGAAAACGAGTGAGAAGTATATGCCCATGTCTAAAATCCGTATATGTATATGCGTATCTACGTAGATGGTTTTGTTCAAGAAGGGAGACTTCCCATATCTAGCATATGGCCCATTTTTTCGATCTAAGTGCGAGCACCCTTGTTAGTGAACTGATGATGGCATTGATCGTAGTTATGTGAAGAGAAAGAACGGGAAAAAGGGTAGACAGTAATAATGGACTCACCTTCGTCTTTAAATACCCTTCCACCTCACGACTCCTAAAGCCACCTCTCCCTTTCCAGCTCAGGGGTACCATGGCCACGCGCTCCGTCACTCTGACCTCCCGGTTAGGCCCTTCCACGGCGCGGATCTTCTCGGGGTTATTCGTGAGCAATCTGACTTCCTGCTGGCCAAGGTCGAGGAGCATGGCTGTCGCGAGGCCGTAGCTTCGAGCATCCGCTGGGTGTCGCAGGATCAAATTTGCTTCGACTGTGTCCGATCCTAGGTCCTGGAGGTTGTACGCCTTGAGCTTCTCCCCCAGCCCGATACCCCGGCCCTCCTGGCGCAGGTAGATGATAATGCCCCCGGCTTTTGCGCTCGGCAGGGACATCAAGCGGGCCGCTTCGTCCAGTTGTTCCCCACAATCGCACCGCGCAGACCACGCCGTCTCGCCGGTATAACATTCGGAATGGATGCGCACCAGTGGTGTGTCGTTTTCTCGAGGTGTATCGCTTTCGACGTTAGAATCAGTCGCCGATCCTGGGCCCATCATGCCGCTTCGTGTCCGGCCCGGATATAGACGTCCAGTATAGGCGCCCCTGACCATCCGATCCATCTCCGTCTCCCCCTCCCTAGGCGCATCGAGCGACGTACTCCTAATGTGCGGTCCGAACACGATCGCTAGATGCTCCTTCTGGTCGACGTTGTTGGTGTATAGATGTAAAAACATCTCGGTGCCGCCTGTAGTTGGTATTCGTGCGCGGACGATGCACTGCACCTCGGGAAGAGTCTCGAGGAGGCGGGGCTTTTTTGTGCCGCAGCCACCCGACGGGATAGACGAGTCGACCGGTACGCTGCGGGGTTGCTCGCTTCGCGGCGTCGAAGTTCCTGGTGTAGCCGGAGGTGTGAAGGCCGGCGATAGGAGGGATGGCGGAGGAAAGGGGCTCTGGAGCGAGGCAATTGAGTTCAGTGTTGCCGTCGGAGCTTCGACGTCTCGGTCGCGGGGTGACGATGGCCCTGCAGGTGACAGGGAGAAGCCCTCGTGCTCTTCATTTTGCGCATTCTCGTTGCCCGTTAAGCGGGAGATGTCCTGAATCGGTCTCGATTGTGGTGAATAGAAAGAAGGGAGATCAGCAGTCTCCTGGTGCCATGATCTGTCGTTCCTCGCCCCCCTTTCATTGCTTTTGCCGTCAAGGCTGGGCATTGCTCCGACGAAACCGAGACCGAAATCAGCAGGGTGATGCGAGGCTGCGATATTATTTGCAATGCGACTGGAAGAGCCGAAACTTAAGGTGTAGATTGTATAGGCGCACAGACCGGACTGGTTGCAACGTCGAGGTCGTCAATTAGCTTTAGAATGTAAGTAATAATGCAGTGGAAAAGATGCCCAAAGAGGAACTGAAGAAATAGTAGCAGCCTTGGAAATGTTGAGAGTTGAAAGCTGGTCATTCAAGCTTACATTGTACTACTTACTTCAGGTACTCAGGTACCTGTCAAGCCACCGGCGCAAGAGGGAGTTATAGTGCGATGCGATAAGCAGCCACTTATATAAACGACTCGGGTATTCGGTATTCCAGCACTTGATATGCTCCGGCAAAACGCTCTAGGTTGCCAGGTTCGAGGCCTCAATTGCCAACTATTATGCTGTCACTTGCACTTATTAATAATGGATATGCCTGTCTTGTCATCCAGATAGTGAGGTGGGGTGCGCCTTCTTAGTCATGAATTATACTACCTCCACTCTATTAAGTAAGTACATTACTCGACTAAACCACTGTATCTGCCTCGGTGCTGGTGGTAGCAGACTACCTACTGCGTAGATACTAGTGCAAACAGCTCAACGAGGCAATTTACAGCCGCTACAAGTGCCAGCCGCCCAAACTCTTGCGATTCAGTTGGGAAAGGTGTTTGTTGCCTTTATGCAACTGGTTCTTTAATTGGCAAACTGGTCATCGGATTGGGAACACTCCGAAGCCACTCCGATCGTCATCAGAATGGGTGTAGCGCTCATATTTGCAAATCTCGCTTAGAACAATACAGTTGTAGCCTTTTGATTATGGGTAATGACATGATCTTCATTTTCATTTGACGAATATACTACTATGCTTATTGTCTAAGATAGATTTCTTTCTTTGGCTTTGTATACCCACCTTATGGCGGACGCAAGTAAGAATAGAGTGCTGCAGATGCTAAGTATAAACCAGTGCTGTAGATACCAAATGTAGGTACCGAGGATATATTTAAGGGTTGGAGGGGTCGTATTCAGCCCCTAACTGATCTTTATTAGCACTTAAAAGTACTTACAAGAGACCAGTCTAAATTCTACGGTGGCACAGAGCAGGTAGATGATGTAGCTAAATTTTGACAATGTGATGGGAAGTTTGCTAATTAAAGTCTTGGCTTAGGGGGCCAGCACCACTTAAGCTAAGCCTTGAGACAAGGTACTGACGTACCACTAAAGTTCCAATCCCACTGCTGCCACAACCACGACCACATGCACCACGATCAACTGTCCCACTATCCGTTATCACTATACCTACTACAGATTCCCCCCCTGTGTATGACCGAGCTCCCCTTTTCCCATCATTCACTCTTTCTTTCGTCCACATCCACGATTATAAACTCCACAGTCTGCAGCGTTCGCCCCTACCAGTTTCTGGATTGAACTGAGGCGACTTTCTCTGCAGCGGGTTGAGTATATACATACCCCTTCGGCGCCATCGTTCCCTGCGCCGTCCGTCACTGGCGATTCACCCCTCCCACCTTGCCCTCCCGCTCTGTGAGGGGCTAAAAGGTCAGGTCAGGTCAGGCCACGCACCTCTATTGCGACAATCCTACGACGCCGCGGGAGATGCAATAGCGCTTGTTTCTGGACGTCTGTCATTGTATTACCTGTCTTCTAAAGCGTCATTGTTATATTCTACTAAACTGCGCTCTTCTCTCCACCTCTGTCATCCGAACCGGGCACCTCCCGACATCGCCAACCATGTCCGAGTCTAACTTCGCCCCGCGCTCCATGAAGCGCAGGAACGTCAAGGGTCTAGCCCTCGGTCCGCCCAAGTTGGCTGCTGCATCGGGTTCGGGCAACGGTTCAAGTTGGGGGGCTGGAGGTTCTAGAGCAGAAGAAGTTGGAAACGAGGCCCAGCTGGAGATTGGTATCGAGTTTAACCTCGACATCCGTCAAGAAGATCTCGAAATTGTCAAGGAACTTGGATCGGGTAATGGTGGCACGGTTAGCAAGGTTAAGCATTTACCTACAGGCACCACCATGGCGCGAAAGGTAAGAACCGGTCCCCTTGATTCATCTGCGAAGCAATGCACTCTAACGCTTTCCTAGGTCATCCATGTCGAGGCGAATAAAGAACTACGAAAGCGGATCGTGCGCGAACTCCAAATTATGCATGGTTGCCAATCTGACTACATTGTAACCTTCTACGGTGCATTCCTAAACGACCACAACGATGTCATAATGTGCATGGAATATATGGATGTTGGGTGTGTACAAACCGTCTAGCTGAGCTATGCGCTTTCAATTCCTCTAACCAGACAATCACAGTTCTCTAGATAGGGTATCGCGCGTTTTTGGGCCCATCCGGGTCGATGTACTCGGAAAGATTGCAGAAGCCACCCTCGGGGGTCTGACCTATTTGTACTCGAAACTGCACATCATGCACCGTGACATCAAACCATCCAACATCCTCACTAACTCGAAAGGCCATATCAAACTCTGTGATTTCGGAGTTTCGGGTGAGCTGGTCAACTCGATCGCCGATACTTTTGTCGGCACCTCAACCTACATGGCCCCCGAGCGTATTCAAGGCGAGAAGTACACTGTCAAATCGGACGTCTGGAGTTTTGGTCTAACGATAATGGAGTTGGCCATCGGAAAGTTCCCATTTGCCGCGAGTGAACAGTTGTCCGATGGAGACGGTGCGCCTGCTGGTATATTGGATTTGTTACAGCAAATTGTCCACGAACCCGCCCCTCAGTTGCCGAAGAGCGATGCATTTCCAGCAATCCTGGAGGACATGATACAGAAATGTCTCTCAAAGGAACCCGAGCGGCGCCCAACGCCCCAAGACCTCTTCGTATGTTGTTCTCGGAATAGGGAGATTAATGTATAACTAACGAACTTGTACAGGATAACGATGCTTTTGTCCAGGCAGCTAAGCGGACGCCGGTCGACCTTCGGGCGTGGGCCGTTGGTATGATGGAGAAAGACAACCGCAAATCGCATCTCGCACCACAACTATCCCCCGCTACTCAAGAGCTTCTAAGGTCTACCGATTCCCCTAGCCAGCCAATTGACACTAACCCAGCGTTTACGCCGACCTCGGGTGAAATCCCTATTGCAGGAGCCATAATTTCGCCCAGGGATCATTATGGACAAATACCAAGTCGTTCACCTACGAGAAACGGAACGGGGAGCATTGGGCGAGCAGCTGGAACCAGCATCCATCCAGGTTTGGGCCAGAGATCGGCGACCTCTGGGTCAATACCTAAGGTTGGGCACACAGAAATCTCGCTGCCCGCTAGCGCTAGTGGCGGGACTTTCACTCTGCCTGTCAGACCAGCACCGGGCGGGCCGCTTCCCCCACCTCCACCAAGAAAGGAGACACCAGATGAGATGCGAAGTGAAAGTCGGCGGCAAGCGGTTTACCCGCCGTCAAATGGCAATTATGGCGCGATGGGTTATCCTCGAAAATAAGGTGCACCGTGCATATTACGAAAATAAAATGTCTCGCTGGCAGACGACGTCGTGAAATCCGCGCAAGTTCGCTAAGGATTACATACCTAATCGATATACCCGATGGACCATCATAACTCAAGTACAAAAAAGGTGCAGCTGTATGCATAGAGTTGAACCACTAGAGAGAGCGCCCTACCTAGAACCATGGCATGCCCGGAATCTCGATATATGTCACCGCAGATACAAGTGCTTTCTTCGTCCCCATTGGTCCCATTTACTGCAAGCGTCCACGTTGTTAAAAAGATACCAAATACTTTCGGAGAGGGATAGGGAGGACTCTTGTATTAATACATAGAAGTGCGGGTGGAACCCGCTATTCCCGTTTGCTTCCTGTACCTATCTAGGTAGCGATAACTGAGCGAGCTTGATGCATGGCTCTACAAATACTTATTTGATCAGCGATCCCTCAGGTAGACGCATGTGTTTGTTTGAATATGCCCTTGTGTGCGCCGGTCTACTGGCTGAGAGAGTTATTATATAAGTGTAAGCGAACCGTAGTTTTAAGTCTCCTGTATGACCCATTGGGCTGCACGTAGTTGACAGGGGGCCTGGCTCGCTCCATTGATGTCTGCGTCCTGCTAGTCTCGTGAACATGCTAAGCCTCATACGGCCCTCGCGGAATTCCGGGCTTGTACTCCGAGTGAATCCCCCCAATGTAAGCAGTGATCCGCCCTGCCTTACCTTAGCCATCCAGGTTAGATGTCGGTATCTCCCTCCCCACAAACCCGGCCTCCAGGACCCCGACCAACTCGTCTAGGCTGCGAACGACCAGGTCCGTGTGCGGGTGCTCGGCTAGCTCCGCGTTCTCGCTGTTGACGAGCAGGACCGTGGCGGCCCCCGCGCGCCGGCCGGCGGTCATGTCGTCGATCGAGTCGCCGACCATGATGAGCGCGGAGGCATCGCCTACCTCCTCCTCGCCGCTATGCGCGCCCTCAATCTCAGCCTTCGGACCCCGCACGCCCGCCCTCTCCGTGCGCGTCCCCTGCGCCGCGGCCTCCAGCAGCGCCTCCGTCTCCGCCTTCTCCGCCCCGACAGCATCGCTCCCGCGCAGCGGGACATCGCGCACGAGGCCCCAGGACCGCGCGACGAAGAGCAGGCCGGCAGGGTCGGGCTTGGGCGGCGTGAAGTCGCGCGTCACGATGGGCGCGAAGTCGAGGCCGGCGAGGAACTTGCGCAGGAGGTGGGCCACGGGCTGCTCGAAGTTGCGCGTGCAGATGGCCTTGCGCACGCCGCGGGTCTGGAGGTAGGTCATGAGCGCGCCGAGGCCGGGCTGGGGCTCCTGCGAGGCCATGGCGGCGCGCTCGATGGCGCGGATGGACTCCATGGCCGCCTCGCGCGCCGCGGGGGTGGGGAGGGAGGAGATGTGGGTTAGGATGTCTGTGCTTTTGGGGATGGAGAGGACGGCGCGCATTTGGGTGAACATGTAGTTCTGCGGGAGGCTGAGGCGTTGTTAGTTGGGTGGTTTGGGGGCATGGTTGGTTATGTCTGAGGGGGGGGGGGAGGTGGTGTGACGGGTCTGGATGAGGGTGAGAGTTCACTGAGGTTGGTCGGGTTTTGGAGTGTAGATATCAAGGTATGAGTATTAAGGTGTAAGTGTTAAGGATGATGGTGAAGTACAGTATGAGTGAGCTTGAAGTCATCTTTCCTCACAATCGTATGATTCATATCGTAATGATCTTGTTGAAGCTTATTTTTACAAATGTCGCCTCTAATGCCGAAGTAAGGATATGTCGTACTTACCACAGCGTCCCATCAACATCGAATATTATACCTTGTAATTTTGGTAAGTGAGTGTTCTGCTGTCCGGGTGTATCTTTCAACGGCGCAAACCGCCGAGGGGTTGTTTTGGTCATGGTGACGGCGATGTTGGTGCTGTATCTGCGCAAAGATGATTGGAATATTTGGGCAGGGAGGTGGACTTTGAAATATTTCATATTATGTAGAATTTAGAATCAATTAATGGTACAATAAATAGCGGTTATTTCGATACCGAATGAGCAGTCTGTGAGACCTTTATCGACCTATCTAGTGAGTTAATGGACTTATGGTAGGTACTGCGTAGGCCGATCCCTTCCGTAGGCAGGGAGCACTTTAATGCCTGCCGGGCGGGTATCTGGCCCGTGCACGCTCCCGTTGACGTTGGAGCTGTCCGACGCCAGTCTGATGAAACAGCAGCTTCTGGACACATCGGCACAGGCCCGACAATTCACGACCAGATAAACAACCAGCCAATTCCGCCTATCACGTTCAAATTTTTTAAAAAGAGTCGCTCTATTAGTGTCATTATTACGCTACACTGTATTATACCGACTAGCTATTTGCATCGACTTTGGAAATGGCCGATAAAGACCTGACAGATGCCGAGAAGGCTGAGAAGCTAGCTGCTGCTCGGAAGCGGGTATGAGGACCTCACTTCAAAATTCATTGCTGAGCTTAGCTAACTACTCATACTTTTTTTAGGTCGAACAAATGAAGAAGAAGTCTAAAAAGGGTGGAACAGCAAAGAAGGAAAAACAGAAGGAGGAAACCCCAACAGACGCCGAGCCCGAGGCCCCGGCCAACGCTGCTGCTGACGAGCCTGCCCCCGAGGCCGCCATCGAAGAGACCGCCGAGGAGCCCTTGTCCCCCACACAACCCCCTGTCTCGCTGTCCCAACAGTCCAAGCTCAGATCATCGTCCTTCCGCCAGGGACCATTGTCACCCACGTTCCCCGAGGGCGAGACTGCAGCCGATATCTACCGGAAACAAGTCGCGCGGATCGATGATCTAGAGAAGGAAAACAAGAGGCTCGCAAAGGAAGCTAGCGATGCGGAAAGGCGATACAAGAAGGCAGAGGAAGAACTTGCCGATCTCCAAGAGGCTGACCAAGACGGATCGGAAAACAGCCAAATCGAGAAGCTAGTAGGATACCCGTACAGTTGGTCTGTCTTGTACTCCTCACTAATCATCTTCTATAGAAAGCAGAAATCGCCGCCCTTCAAAGGCAAAATACGCAGCTCCAATCGGTTGCGACAAAACGCCATGGCTCTTCCCCTTCTCTATCCGTAGCCACACCAGCTGGCGAGCTCCAGGAACAGCTCGCATCCAAGTCGGCTACAATTGAGACGATGGAGTTGGAGATTTCCCGTCTTCGCGCCCAGGCTGAGAGGCAAGCGTCAGCAGGAGGCACGGACCGAGAGCAGATTACAGCTTTAGAGGAAAAGCTCGCGCGGTCGGAGCAGGCTGCCATGAAGGCTCAACGGGAACTCACCGACCTCAAGCGTAATCTCGAGCGCACGGCTGAGCGTGTCGTCAAAGAAGGCAGCGCGCGGACAAGCGCCGAGACTAAACTACGCTCTTTTGAACGGGACGTAGAGCGAATCGCCGCCGAAAAGATCGAGCTAGAGAAGAAAGCAGAGGCGTTGGAGAAGAAGGTCGCTGCCTTAGGGACACTACACAAAGAAAATGACAGTCGTTCACAAACCCTGCGGAAAGACAAGGAGCGCGCGGAGAAGGAGGCGCAAGACGCACAGACTAAAATCGAGAGGCTCGAGGGAGAGAACCTGCGCCTCCGGAAGAAGGACGCCGCAGAGGGCGGCGGCGACGACGAGGGCATGGACGAGCTCGAGAACGAGGAGCGCCAGCGCATGGAGAAGAAGATCCGGGACCTCGAGGCCGAGGTCTACGACCTGCGCCGCGGCATATGGCACCAGCGGCGGCGGGACATGGAGCCGGGCGCCGAGGGCGACTTCACGAACATCGACCTCGACAACAACGGCGGCACGCCATCCGCGGCGGCTCGCAAGACTAGCGGAAACAAGGGCTTCAGCGACTACCTGACCAGCGGCATCAACGCGCTCGCGGGCGTCGGCCCCGAGGAGCACGACGAGTTCCTCGAGGACGACGACATGGAGTTCGACGAGGAGGCCTTCAAGCGCGCGCAGCAGGAGGACGCGAAGAGGCGGCTCGAGCGCATCAAGGAGCTCAAGCGCGGGCTGAAGAACTGGGAGGGCTGGAGGCTGGATCTTGTTGATGGGCGGAGGGGGGGCGGTGGGTATGGCGCGGGCGAGATCTTTGAGATCTGAGACTAGGATGCGTTACGCTGGCGGAATGCTGGTCACGCGGGTCCGGGGTTTGTAGGATACGCAGGCGAATAGAAGGGGGATGTCATGAGATATGATATTCTCGTTTGACAAAGATCTATGTTTGCATCCAGTTTGATATGCGACTTCGTGGTTTTGATACAGTATTGTCTGATGAAAACATTAGCTAAACCCGTCCCAGCTGCGTCTCCGTGCCTGACATTTGTACAGCAGCAAGGGGAATATCCCGTGACTACCAAGGAAAGCTTATTGAATTCTAAAGTGGTCTGGTTGTCATCTTGGCGACACGTTGTCTGCCTAACCTACGCTATTATATCCCTCGCTAATTATTGTACAATGCGATGATCTAAGGGTCTTGTTGGAAATAACCACTACGTCAAAAGATGAACTTAATATTCCAATTTTTATTGTAATATTTGACAAGTTTCTAACCAATTAAACGCGAATGTAGGTTTGGTGCTTTAGATGGGTATTTGCCGATGTTATTATAGCGCCCTTTCTAGATACGGAGATAAAGTACTACCGCGAATTGGGCATCAAATTTGCGTTATACCGTGATACAATTTATCATCGTGTTAGAGTCAAGGGCTGGATCCTAGAAGGGGAGGAAGGCCTTGATAAATTTAAGACATGCTATGACGTATATCTTAGCCGCGCGCCGGTAAGGTGGTTACACATGTAAGCTTGCTTGCGTGGTCACTTTTGATAAGCCTTATGATTTGTGGCTCTTTTTGACATGAGTCGGCTCGTATTTTCCCATTTCATTGTTGGTAACCCGGATATGGCCGCGCAGGTCTGTTCTAGAAGGCTGGGGCTTAGTTGCCATTGGCGCTTAGATACGAACACCCCTATTCTTACCCCTATTCTTACCCCTATTCTTACCCGTACGTATGGTCGTGGATTCGTTGACACCGAAGTTGTCATACGTACCTAATTCCCGAGACCATGAAACTCTTCATGCACAAATAATGACAGTGGGGTCCCACGAGCGTAAATTAGAGTGTATTTTATGGCATTTTTGCTATTGGCTACCTAATACCTTACGTACGGGCTTGTTCTGTAATACGACCTTTGCTGGAAGGCATGCATGACCATATGATGTCTCGAATCTTAAAAATTCAGCGCAAGGGCAGAGTTCAGGAAATACCGGTATTAAAGAAGACCCCATCCTCAGTCGAGCCCACAGCCATCACCCATCAACAATCGGTTGTTTCATATTATTTAGCTGAGTGGTGGTGGCGGTTGGGCGGTAAAGTGCAACGATATGCCCTTGTAGTATGGACAGTTCGGTGCCTGACGGAAATTCGCGTGTTTCAACGTGTCACGCCATGGGGACTGGTGCCGGAGGATGCTCGTTATCTGGTCCATATTGTGGACTGTTCCGGACATGTCGGCTCGAAAACACTGCACCATGACGGCTGCACCCTTTCCGCCGTTCCGCTCGCGATTGCGTCGAGGAGTTCCCTCCAGCCACAAACCTCGTCCTTCTCTTCATGCTGCTCTCGCTCCTCCTCATAATCGACCCTGCCAGCATCCCGAAGTCCCCGGAGTAATCTGATCGCCTTGTTTTCTTTAGACAACGTGTTAGCTATTACTTCGCTAACAATAATACGGGAGGGAACAGGGCTTACTAAATTCGAGTTCAGCGAGTCTCGTATCTGGTCTCCTGGCTCGGGGATAGTTATGAATATCTTCAGAGACGCAATACTCGGTTCCTTCATGGGTCCAAGAGTACTTGATAGTCAGCTTCTCAGGTGTCTGGGCACCGCAAACCCCATATACCATGAGGTAAGTCCCTGCTATGAGGCTTCCGTCGTTGGTGCTACCCGGTCCCGGTTTATCAACCACGATAGGCCAGACCTTGAATCTAGCAGCTGTCTCCCGCTTGTATATAATTAGCTCCCCCTTGTCGTCGTATTTTTCCTGGACCTGAAGGTAGGCATCGTCGATCCTTATCTTAGAGGCCGGCATCTGATTTTCCTGCGGTGGTGCTAGATTCGATAACCCGCAGAGAATGAACTCATCGCCCTCGTTTAGATCGACGGGGAAATCAAGAAGGGTCCTGAAAACAGATTCACAGTAATACCCCCCCATTTTTGTTGAATCTTTCTATACACCAATAGACTAGGCAGGAGAAGTATGTGACTGAGTCTGGTCTTGAAGTGATATGGTAGTACCATCAAGATAGTGGGGAGGGATGATCATTCAAGAGACAAAAGGGGAGTGATAACGAGACTTATATACCCGTGTAAGACTTGGTGTTGAGGACAAATTAAGGGCTCTGGTTTGAAATATAAATAGTGCTCAGAGAAATTTGTGAAGTTTGTTGTTGCACAGAAGCTCACGCCGTTAAGGGAGGCGTGTGACCCGATACAACCGACTAAGGGCAACAGGTTTTATAGTTTTCATTTGAAGGGAAGGCAACGCCGTTATAGACAGGGAATGGATGACCCCAATGTGATCAATCCCCAAACACTGAAGAATTAGTAGGTACTACTCTACTGTAGTTTGTTGAGCAATTGTCTAAAACCTTTATCCAATCATGAGGCTTTCCTCCTTATTGATCCCTTTTAATATTGGCCTTCTATATAAAACCATCATTACACCTTTTGCATTGCCACGCGAAGGGAATACAAACAAGAGTACCATAGATTTACAGAGTAATAGAGGACTTATATATTCTCCACATAAATACAGAACTTCAAGAATAGGTAGGACTAGCAGCTGACCCGATAATCATTTGCCACTGCATGCGCCTGCTTGCCCGTTCATTGATCTGTAGATAGTAACTGACACAGTCAAGCGCTATACACAGACACCCACAAATATGAGGCTGAAACTCTATTCGTACCTAAGAGTCGTTTATTCGTCGGGTCAACAATCAATTACATTCACAATCTATTTATAAAAAGGTAGTGTTTCTTCAACAGGATGCTATAATTCCCCATTAGCTAAATTGACATAGGCGGGATAGTCAATACTATTTGGAGGGTAATTGATATTTTTTATGCGGCGTATGAAGAATTTCAAGGGATGCGACGCCCGAGGATATTTTCTACAGTTTGTCGGTAGCTGCATATTCTACCCCAAAGTAGGGAGTTGGAATCACTTAGGTTGAGCATACTTAGTCTGCCTACCCTCGTATCAGTACACCATTTCTCTTCCTCTAGCATTATGACATATCAGCTAATCGCTAGATCGTCAGCTATATAGTTATTTGTATCGTTAGCACGAGTTTCTTAAAAACTGGTTGACTACCTGTTCTCTCTATGCATTCTCTATCATCATTTCTATAGGCGTAGGATCATAGATATCGGGCTCAAGCAAAGCTAACAGGTCTTGGTCATCAGTACCTACACGAAGCCATGTCAGTGATTCCCCGATCTCGCTTCCGATTGGTACCGGATTTCACCTACAATAAAACGGCGGAGGACAACGCTTGCGGACCCGTATCTCAAATGTCTCCGACTCCCCATATAAGTGATGACCGAACCGCCACGAGATCCTGAACTGGAACTTTTGCTTTCCTCGCAGCCTGGAGTGCATGTTGAACCATATATAGGTGCTCTCCATGCCGTCGTTGTCGAATCCCGGCCCCGTGTGCTCGTAGTTCCCGTAAAACCGCTCCGGGATCTCGCCCGACGGGTCTACTAGAAAGGCCTCGATGATCTGCGGCTCGACTCGGCTGTTGATCTTCGCGACGACCGTAAAGAGGGTTCCTATCTCGATTACTAGGGGCGGTTGTATCCGCCAAGTGATGGGAAATTGATGAACGGCCACATCGCCCATCGTGCATAAGGCTACTTTTTCTTGGTGTCACTTGACGCTACAGCTCTGCAGCGGCGACGGAGGGAGATGGTGGTGTGATTCGACTGGACGCTGGTCTCGAGGGCGAGGGCGTGCTTAGCTGTGAATGTGCCGGGCTTGCCGGTTGTGCTGGCCGTGGCCAATACCGAGTTCCGCAATGAGATGCGAGGTGGCAAAAGGGAATTGGCGAGCGAAGGGATAGGTATTTGGTCTCGCGGGGGAAAACATTTAGAGGACAATATTTTGCGTGGGAGCGGGCCTCGGTTTTATGTTTGATTCTGTTGGTTGGCAAATTGTTGTGCGACTCTACTACTCTAGTCTTAGGAACTATTACCATCCCACAAGACGGAGCAAATGAGGACGTCATCCGACTAGCACTTTTTGTTGAATTTCTCGGACAGTGTCACCAATTCCACTCTCTTGGCCCTTCGCGGGGAAAAGAAGCAAAGCAAAAGCGCATAACGCTCTGTGACGGTTAGGCCGCTATATAGTGTAAGGGAGAGTCACAGTACCACCGCTGCGTCCTTAGTGCTACTGGATTAGTATCCACATTCGTTTGAATCAGCTCATTCGACGTAGGATACTGGTTGTGATTTTCCCCGGCGGTTGCAAGGTGACCCATCCAAGCCGCTTGAGCAGGGATTGAGGCTGAACCGTTGAACGCGACAGGTCTGCTGGCATCAGCGCATGGTGCATTTTATCATTGCTGACTCGATTCCGCCTATATGGATCTATGAGGGTACAAATTCGGTTAATGATACTCGATATAACTGCTTCTGCTGGATGGATGTTCGATTACAGCTGATGCATTTGGTCGCATAGCTGCCGGGGCTTGAAATGGCCCCTATGTAGCTTGAGTGTTCTTTGAACGAAGTCTCTGGCTAAGACCATATGATAGTTAGAAAATGATCTGAGGCTAGAAATATCTAGGCTTAGGTTTGTAAGCGGCGGTTCGGTACTAACGATCTGTTACTCGTCGCTCGTTGCTAGCGACGTAGTTGAGGATACTCTATAAGTATCACCGTGAGTCATTTAGGGGTATTCTCACATATTGAGGGAGGATGTTGAGTACCATATGTGTTAGACTCGAGATGGAGAAACCACTTACCAAGTGCCTTGCGGGTAGCAGGCTAAAATATAGTCCGCGTTAGCTGTTTGTAACGAAGAGAAATGCTGGCAATATCCGGCACCACGTGTTACCATGTTTGTGATACAAAACATCAGCAAGTTTGATGAATTAGTTAGGCTTACATCGCACGTAGTCTCCAAAGATTCCTTGATTAGCTTTGCAGAGCATAACTAAACGTTTGAGAAGAGATTGAAAAAAACCTGTTATGGTCACGTTCGTTTTTTATTTTTTTATGCACCTGCTGACCAGCTAACGGAGCTGCGTGGCTTCCCATGCGCTTGGGACATCTGGTCCTTATGGTGAGACTCTAAATGACTAGTCATTTTAGTTTATACGTATTGAGACGGTCACTACCCGATATCCGCAGGTAAGGCTACAGAATTATCTAACCCAATTTGGGCAATGTAGAAGTGAGCGCTCATTCCATGTATCTAATATTCGTCTCCATGGCTTATGTGACCCTATGGCGGGGTATATCTTTCAGTTAAAGCTTGTTTCTGACATCTCCGTTGTTCTCGATCCTCAGCAGTCCCTTCACATTTCCATCCCTCTCGTCCGACGTATACCCACTACCTAAAATGACACCGCCCGAGTCGGCAACACGCATTGTTCGACTTGCGTCAACAATCAGTGATACTGTCGCGAAGATTGACGAAATCCTCCAGTCACGGGGTCTCCAAACACCTTCATTCAACGAAGATGCTCCAACTAGTCTGCCCGAGGAGGCTCTCGCGATGCAGAGCGTGATACTCGACGCCACATCAGAGCTCCACGATCTCCTTCTATCTCCGATGGCACTACTCCTCAATAAAACAGCAGTAAGTGCTGTGCTCGTCAAAATTACGAACATTCTTTCTAATGTAATTAGCAAAATAATATGGTGCCTTTCCAGTTCATAAGCAACCTAGGAATTGCGGAAATGGTTCCTCTAGGAGGTCAAACCTCATTCTAGGAGATTGCTACGAAGACAGGATTGAGTGAGGTGAATGTCCGCAGGGTTCTCCGTCATGCTATTACCATGAGAGTCTTTCAAGAGCCAGAGCCAGGGATGGTCGCCCGTACCAGCGTTTCCAAGGCAATTACTGATTCCAGCCTGAACGACTGGCTCAAGACTGCTAGTCGAGACCTGTGGCCTGCAGCTACCAAGGTAACGCTTTCACGTGTTGCATGCATACCTGCACTAATCCTGCGCTATTATAGACATTTCCTGCTATGATGAAATGGCCGAACTCTCAGGAGATCAACGAGACTGTAAGCTTATGGTTCATATCACGATCATGCCAGAATAATGACTAGTAGTGACTGCTCACACCTACGTAGGCTTTTTCTCTGGCCCACGATACAAATATGTCAGTGTATGACTTCTTCCAAGCACATCCCGACCGGGCTCTTAGCTTCGTGGGCTCTTTGAAGGCTCTCACCTCTAGCCCGGAATACGACGTCCGCCACGTAATCGACAATTACGACTGGCACTCTCTGGGACAAGCTCGAGTTGTTGACGTGGGAGGATCACGAGGAAACGTCTCCATTCAGCTAGCCAAGAAATTCCCAGAACTGAAGGTCCTTGTTCAAGATAAGGAAGAAGTCATTCAAGGCGCGGAAAATGACCTTCCAGAAGAAGTCAAAGATCGTGTTAGTTTCGCGGTGCACGATATTTTTTCACCCCAGACCGTCGAAGCCGATGTTTACTATCTTCGATGGATTCTACATAACTGGCCGGACAAGTATTGGTAAGCTGGACTTATGTTACGCGGAAACGAGTTTATACATGTGCTAACATAGATACCATCTTAGTATGTTTCATTCGCATCAGCCTCTGCGCAAACTCCGACAAACTTGAAAGATTATGATGAGCAGCTCTTTCGGGCTTTCTGCTCTAAGGGACTATTAACGCTAACGGGGAAACAGGTATGATCATTCTCAGAGCATTGATCCCGGTGTTAAAGCATAATACAAGAATTGTCATCCAAGAGTCATGTCTCCCAGAGCCTGGCACAGTTCCATTGTGGAAAGAATCTCGACTCAGGTAATAATTGCCCAATACCTAACTTGCGTATCTTATGCTGATGACGGGGGACCAACAGGGCTGCTGATTTAAGTATGACGGCCCTTTTCAACGCTTGTGACCGTACCGCCAATGATTGGAGAGCTCTGTTCTCCGAGGCAGACAGTAGATTCCTTCTGAAGTCCGTAGTCCAGCCAGCCGGATCGGGTTTGGCAATCCTGGATTTGCGCTGGAATGCTGAGGGTTAGGACGTAAATGCCATTAAAAATGCCTCCTATTAGACTTGGATATCCCCGGCTTAGATATTGACGTTAAAATGTTGCACTAGAATGTAGTGTCTATAAGCCAGGCTCGGTGAAGTAAAGCAAGGAACTAGCTAACACAAGAGGGGTTATTTTATAAACGCACTAATGGTGACGATGGCAACGAGCCAGATCCTTTTGCTCCAACATTGGCTTGAAATTAGCTAACTGCACGACTTAAACCCGGCGAGGTTCTTAACTCTGCGAAGAAATTTACGGCTTACTGTGGTTTTCTTATTTTCAAATGTGGCCCGTTGCTATGGGGCATTACATATAACCCATCTCTAAATACGAGGGTAGGACCGCCCCCCCTGAGCGCTAATTAGGCCACCCACTTCGTAGCGGTTAGATACCTAGCTTGGGAATCACATAATAATGCGACAACTAGCTTTTAACAGCAGCTAATGAAATATGTGATCAACAACTTTACGGGCAGATCATGGATTGATCGATACCGAGTTAGATAATCCTGCTAGTTACGAGATTCTTAATTATAAGTCGTGGGATTAGTACGAGATGTTACCTGATATTTCCACAGCTTGAATATCAAATCCTAAGGTGGCTGCGGAACATAAAATTTAGGGTTCAAAATCATCGCAAGAGGATCACAGCAATTATAGAACGGTATGGTTTAATATTTTCTCACAAGAAGATCCCGGCCGTGAGTTTTCATCTTATAGACCTTAACTATTTCTGGTGCATGACTGGGCAAGAGGCAGTAATATTATTAGTTTAATTACCTAGGTACTTAAACTAAAAGAAAACAATGTAAAACAACGCTAAAATCTGCCAGCCTGTTCTCCCAGCTTTATGTCACATCTAGGGTCTAAGCCTCCAAACCACTAGGACATGTCCTGTCAAAAGGGTACAAGATACCAAGTTGTCAGAACTTGGTCTTGGAGGCTTATATCAGTAGGTCGTTCGTGGGTCGTTATGACGTGGGACGCGGCCGTCCCAACGCCCGCGTCAGTTGTGGTTGTGACAGCGTCACACTTTAATCAGTTGCCAGTTAACATTCTATATAGTTTGTCCACTCTGGCCAGAGGGTATCTAAAAGGATCTTTTGATTCCATGCTGCGATACGTCAGAAATGCTTTGCACAAGCTAAAAATATGAGAGTTTTTCTTACTGTATGCCGTCACTTCACCATCGTCATGGGCTACCATGCTTTTTAAATCGTAGGATGCCGTGCCTGTAACCCCCTTGCCCGAGTGCCAGGTCGCCTCAAATCTCAGGTTTCGTGTACCAGGCTCGGATCGCTTAAGCCTGTAAATCAGATAGTTCCCTGCTGGCGCGAACGAGGTCCCGTTCGTGACGTGAACCACAAACGATTGGTCGTTACAGGCGGCATTTGCCAGCTCGGTCGGTGTCAGGGTTGTCGAGGTGTTGAATCGTTGGCGCCTTATCTCTTCATCGTAGTGGTACGCCTTGCCCTGGGCATTGACAAATGGATTTTCTTGCTGTATTGTCTGGTTGTAGGGAATCCGAGCAACGGCGACGAACTCTTTCCCGGTCGGCACAGTTTTATGCGCAGCAATTGCGAAGGAGAGCTTGCATCTTATGACTTCTGGATTGGTGGGGGGCCCGCCATCATCCATAGTGTCATCTATGGTGTCGTCTGGTTGTTCCATGGTGTCATCCATTAGTAAATCCTGATGAAGGTTAGGACCTGTGCCATCTTCAAAGGCCCTTTCTGTTAGGGCGTCTGAGCCCTCTGCGGTGTTGTACATTATTACTGCTGGGTTGATGCAGGGAGTTTCATCCGCCCATCTTGCAGCGTTCATGTTAATATCGGCGTACACCATGATAGCGATATTTATATGGGTTTTAGGAAGCAGGCGTATGCTCAGCAGAGTGAGAGATACCTGAATCGAGTACGGAACCTGGGATAGAAGACGATGTGGAAGCTGGATGAATCTTTGTCAATGCTGTGAGTTAAGTGGAAGAGCGTAGATGGTCTCGAGGAAATCGATGGGGTGCTATTGACTTGCGGAGGTTATGTATCTTATATATTAGATGATGCTGAGACAGAAGCATGAGGATATTCGTCACTCGGGGGGACATGGCGGCTCTGGAGCGCCATGTTGGCATAACAAATATTTGTTTTTTTGTTAAAAGAAAAGTCAACTGACTTGATGACTCTCAGTATCACCTGAACTTAACCTCAAAGATTTTATGAGTTAATCCCTTTGAATAATAAAGTTAGTCTTAATTGATTTGCTCATGAAGTGTTGGTGTGACTAGACATATATATGGCAGCGGTTAGTTAATGCTACTCTACAATATACAATCACATGAATAACTCTACTATAATTATTTATTCCTACCAAAGAGTCATTAAATGTTTGCTATACCAACCCTGATTCAATCAGGGACCTGTGGTAAGGGTCGCCTGAAAGACGCAGTTAGGGGTCTCCCTTTTCGGATCCCAAAACCTTCAGCCCTAGAGGCTCCTTTACTAACTCCGCATTATTTACATACATACCGTCATCGTATTATCCTAACACAATTTGAGCACAAGAGGCCCTCGGTTGTAGTCTGTTGTCGGATAGCCAACTGTTGTTAGCAACCATGCTAACGCAGTGGTTGGAACTTCCAGTGCGACTTGTACACATCTAGCTTCGTTAAATACTCGTATTGCCTAGTCGTACGCATATGCATTAGCAACTCAACTGCTAATAGTATAACCAGTACATAGCTTGCATAGGTTATGTCCGAGTCAGAGCTGAGGACTCGGGAGATAAGAATGCTTTTAGCTTATGATCTATGGCCTGCTCGCCCAGCCTTCCCTAGATAGCTATGACTAGGGTCTCCAAGCTTAGTAATGTGAGTATGCTTCTAAGAATGTACAGTAGGTGGTCTAAGAGCTAATTCTCATTGTCCTTTGGTTGTTGGAGTACCAAAACTAACGGGTCTAAAGCCGATCACGTCATACTATTCCTGAGCGGGGGTTCATGCATGTCTCGTCGAAATGAATATAGTCCTCCTAATTATACGTATAAATAGTGTGTTCAAATCTGGATACAATGCGGATAGCTTTTGGTGCCACGTGAGGGTATATAGGCGGGAATGACAGTGTACTGAGGATAGAAAGAAGTAATCATACTTAGATACAACTAAATCAGAGGGCCATAACGACAATATTAAATACTGGCAAGAGCTCCTGAAGGCTAATCTATCGAGCAGTTTACTCTTGCAGTTGGCCATAGCTGCTGTTGCGACACGAGAGTGATTCATAGACTATCAATGTCAATCTCCTCTTTTCGTCGTCGAAGTCTAATCTTTGCTTCGTGGTTGACATTCAAGAAAAAACCATGCCAAGCCACTTGAGATGAGTCATCTTGGATGAATTCAAAGTCGTATTTCAGAACCAAGTGACATAATGCAACCTTGACCTCATTTGCGGCGAAAAAGCGGCCAGGGCAGGCATGGAGCCCGTAACCAAAGCCCAAAGAGTCGACATTGGTGGTCACAAATTGGGCCTTATTCTCTTTCCCAGGATCATTCCGCATTTTTAGGAACCGATATCCATCAAAATTTTCGGGATTCTCATATAAGGTGGCGTCCAGTCGTGTTGTGTTGTTGACGGCGCATTTGGCCCCTTTTGGTATGACGGTCCCGTCAGACAAGTGTATGTCTGCATTAGCAATCCGCTGCATCGTTACTACCCAAACGGACAATGAATTAGCTGTTTAGCTCTAAATGAAGACCATGTTTCTTCACTTACCCATCGTTATTGGCTTTACGCGCTGCGTCTCCTTCAGAATACTGTCCATCAGCTTCAGGTTATACAAGCCTGCTTTCGACCATCCGTGAGCACGGAGCACTTCTATGATCTCACTCCTGAGAGCGAGTATGAGCTCCGGTTGGGCCAGAAGCTCCAGAAAGACCTTCGAAAGAAGATCAGTTGTGGTATGCACGGCAGCTCCCGCCAAAGCTAGTTGCAATACGGCCGGGTCATACGTGAATTGATCCGATTGCTCATCGGCCCAATCAATAGCATCGTCATATACCGGGACTGAGCGTCCTTCGTCTAGCGCGTCGCGCTTCTCCTGCCGTCGTTGCTGAATCACGGGTTCGATTATCGAGCGTGCCTGCGCAGCTTGACGTCGCAGTAGCTGGCATTCCGGCAGGAACCAATGCACGATGGGCCGAAGGGGTCTCGGATATAAGCGTAGTTTAGATGCGGCCAAGTGGGTATTGACAGGGTAGTCTGCGGTGATTTGTAGCCAGTCCTTATTTCGGCATAGCTTTTCGCCCAAGAACACTCGTGAAGATAACCGGCATACAAGCGCTAGGTTCATAGACACAAGGCCGATTTCTCTCCACTCTATACGAACTCTGTCAATAATAACTAGACTGATATCTGCTCGCTAGTTTGCTTACCAGGGGAATCACCCAGAATAGTCCGAAGAGAAAAGGCTGTCTCCTTAGAAATTGGTTGTGTAACCGTGTCTGCGAGAGAACTGTTAGGTGAAAATATACTACGACAGTGGTAATAATTTCGGCGGTTTCATGTACTTAGGGACCTGGTGAGTTGTTTCTTCGCTACTTGAATCATAATATCGATTGTACGATTCGCTTTGAAAGGCTCAAAGCCAGGAATTGAGCCGTGGAAGTCCTAGCTAGTCATTAGCACCTGTCACCATGCTAGGCAAATGAAACATACATCTTCAACACTTTTGAGGAAGTTTAAATTTGCATCGTTCTTTATCTCGTCTGCGAGTTTTGGAGGTAGGAGCACGATGGACCCTAAGTCGGAGTGCACACTGTACGGACTAGAGTTTTTTGTTGAAGCGTTCTGAACGATCTTGTAGCTCTGTTGCAGAAAGTCAACCTTGTTTGACATACCCGTGATGTCAAATAGCTTTGGTGGGTTGATAACCGGAGGTAGCTTTCGAGTAAACTTGTCCCAAGTGGCATGGGCTAGAGTGACAGCAATGAGTGAAAATATGAGGAACACACATTTCTGTGTCTGGGTATCAGTGAGGGGATAGAATCCCGTTGGCATGGGAAGTGAAGACATCTAGGCTAAAGAATTCCGCTCCTGATGACTGAATTTACATGAGTCTGGGAGAGATATGGGGTTGAAGGATCACAAAGTCCCCTGGGTGCTGGCGCCGAATCTAAATAGAATTCGCCTTCAAGTGAAGTGCGTAACCCGGCACCTCACTTTCGGTATCGGACGCATTTAAGAACCCGATCGGGTACCTTGCGTCCTATGAAGAATACGCCAAGGTTGCATAGAACTTGTCATAATTAATACTCTCATTCAACGGCAGAAGCTGCATAAAGGCGGACGTCATATTTCCATCTCCAACCCTACATAATGCAGGCGATCACGATCCGGTCCGGCTCGGACGGTCCGTGCGTAGTAGGTGCCGTCTTACAATTATACTGCATATGAAATTAGTGCGAGCGGATTGACTTACTATGATTAAGTTTGAATTAGGCGAGTGATCGCCGAATTTGGATACGTATATGGGGATTTCACCTTGCATTTTTACACTAACTTTATTAAATCTTTACATTCATACTTGCGAGTTAGCTCCTCCTTCTAGTCATTACGCAATTGCTTTCTTATTCCTATAAAAGGGGCTTCAAGATTATAGGCATAACTTAATCTTTAAAGAGCCAACTATATGTAGGCTGTTATGCCCAGGTAATATTTATGAATTTGAATATCCCCCAGTCTAGACGCACTTGGTTCAAAGTGCGGTATTCGCAAAATCCGGAGCCGGGACCCTTCCTCTGTATGTGTCGGTTGGGCTATCGGCCGAGAGGTTACATTTACATTAATTAGTATATCAAAAAATACATAATACTTGGAACCCAGACTGTAGGATGGGAGACCGCTACTGGTACAACCGACAGTGTACATATAACCCCTAAATCTTCCGGTTATATAGACTACGCCTCTAAGACAGAGTCGAATACAACCTTTACAATAGCATTAAAGACAATGCTTGATTCAAGCTTAATTAGTTCTTAAATATGAACGGCTTACTAAATTAAAGGGTAGTAAAATGAAGTATGTAATATATATTATATATTCTAAAAGACTAACCACAGTTATATAAATCACTTTTAAAAATTTAAAGCTTAAAAGAATAGTAAATAAATAACGCAAATATATATTTAAATATAGCAGATTTTCGAAAAAAGCTATGTAAAAAGTATACTAATTATTTTTAACTAATATAAATTAACTATTTTAAATAAAAAAAAAAAAAAACTAAATTTTAATAATTTAATTAATTTAATTTTTATATAGTTAAGTTATTTATATTGTTTTAATTTTTTTTAATTAAAATATAGCTATTTTTAATATATTTTTAATTTAAAACAAATTAAAATAAAAATAAATATAATATAAGTTTTTTAATAAATTAAAAATATAATAATAAATATAAAAATTAATATATAAATTAATTTAATTTTTTTAATTTTAAAATTTAATTTAATAAATTTACTTTTTTAATTTATTTAATTTAATAAATAATTTAGTTTTATATTGTTATTTTTATTTTTTAATTTTATAAAAAACTTTATTAATTTTTTTAATAGTTTATATATTAATTTTATATTAGTTTTAATTTTATTATTTTATAAATATAATAAATTAAAATTGTTTTATTAAATCGATTTATTTTTTTTATAGTTAATAATATAAGTTTTTAATGTTTTTTAAAATTAAATTTTTTGTTTTTTTAATATTAAAATTATTATTAAAATAATTTATAGTTATAATATAATTATATTTAATATTAGTTTTATATTTAAATATATTATATTTAAGTAATAATAGTTTATAATAGCTAAATTAAAAAAAAAAAAAAAATTAACTAATAAATATAACTAATTAGTTAAAAAATAAAAAAAGCAATAAAAATAATTAAAAATAAAAATTATATAAAGTTTTTATTAATTTAATATATATAAATTTATTAAAAAATATAATTTTTAAATTATAATAAAATAAACTAAATATTAAATTTAAGTTATTATTTAAAATAAAAAATTAAATATAAATATAAAAAATATAAAAAAAATTAATTAATATTTATTATTAAAGTTTTTTAATTTAATAAAATTAAACTTTTTTTTAATTTTATTTTTTTTAATAGCTTTTTTAGTTATTTATGTTTTTTTTTTAATTTATAAAATAACAAGTTATATTTTTTATTTTTTTAAAAAAAAAAAAAAAAACATTTAAATTTATTTATAATATATATTTTAATAATCTTTTTTAATTTATTATAAAACTACTAAATTATAAAATATTTAATTAATATTTAATTTTTTATATTTAAAATTATTAGTTTTTTAAAGTTTGCTAATAATATAATAATATAAAAAATATTTATAAAACTGCATTTTTAATTATTTTATTAATAAAAAAAAATAAATAAATAAAATAAATAAAAAAAAAATATTAAATAAATATATAAAATAAACTATTTATAACTAATTTATATTAATTTTTATAGTTGTTTTATTATATTATATTAAGTTAAAAATATATATAAACTTTATTTAAAAGTTAATAAAAATAATATATTAATAATTATATTTTTTAATATTAAATATTATAATTTTAAAAATAACTTATTAAATTTATATATTTTATTTTTTAATAAAAAATTTATCGAAATTATTTAATTTAACTATATAATATAAACTGTAATATTTTTTAATTTTAACTTTAAATAATATATTAAAGTTATAATAAGTTTTATTAATAAATAATTTTATATAAATTTAAATTTTTATATTAATTATTTAGCTATATTTTTTTATTTTTTATATAATAATAAATAAATAGTATTTATTAAGATCTAAAAGCTAAAATTTAAAAAAGTACTAGTATATTTATATATATTTATTCTATATATATTTTAAAAGAGATTTTTTTTTTTTTTAAGCTTTAGTTTTATATAATATATATTATTAGCTATATATTACTTATTATATTATATTTGATTTATAGTTTTTTTTACTTTATAATAATTTTAAAGTTTTTATTTAAAATTACTTATAATATAAAATAACATTTTAATATTTTAAAAAGTTTGTTATATTTATAAATATAATAAAATTAAATATTATTTAAAATAATAATAAAAATATTTTAAACTAGTTTTAATTTTAGATTTTTTTTAAAAAAGCTTAATTTTTTGTTTTTGTTGTTACTTTTAAACTATTAACTAATATATCAACTTTATAAAAAGCTTTTATAAAAATATAAACAAAAAATTATTAATTAGAACTTAAATAAAATAAACAAAATTAATATATTGTTAAATTATATAATTTTTAATTTAAAACTATATTAAAAATAACTTTAAAAAAAAAAAAAAAAAAAAACTAATAATTTTATTAACTACAAAAAATAGCAAAACTTTAAATAATCAGTTGTTTTTTATCAACGTTTGATTTTTAAAATATATTAACAATATAGTTATAATATTATTTTTGTACTTTTTAATAATAATAATATAATCGAATTTATTATATATATAAATTATTAACAAAAATATAACAAATTTAAATTAAACTATAATAGTAATATAAATTTTAATTAATTAGTTAAATTTAAATATAAATTATTAATTTTAAACTTTATATATAATAAATAAACTAAATAAATTAAAAAGTTAAAGTTTATATTTAATAGTTTTAAATATAAATTTAATTGTTTAATAAATAAAATTGTATATATAATTAATAAAATAAATCAAAATTGTAAAAACAAATATTAAAGCTTATTTAAAAAATCTTTAAAAATAAAATAGCTTTAATATTAATATAATTAAAATATATTTTTAAAATAAACAAAAATTTTTATATAATAGTTAATATATTTAAAAATAAATATAAATATATAATTAAAATATATTTATTAACTTTTAAATTAATATTTTAAATAATTTAATTATTATTTAATTTAAATCGAAAAATAAAAAACAAAAAAAACTAATAACAAAAAAGCTATATTTTTTTATTAAAAACTATTTAATTTTTTAAAAAAAAAAATAATAAATTTTTATAACTTTTTATTTATTATTTAAAAAAATATAATTAATATAATAATATATTAATAAAAATTAATAAATAAAAATTAAAAAAAAATATAACAATAACTAAGTTTATATATAAATTATAATTAAAGTTGTTATAAATTTTATATAAAATTTTTATAATATTATTATTTTTATTATAATTTTTTATAACTATAAAATTTATATATAGTTAATAAAAATTATTATAAAAACTATTATTTTAAAAAATTATAAAATTTTTAGTACTAAAATTTTCAATTTAAATTAACAAGTTATTAAATTTTAAAATATTAAATATATTAATTTAATAAGTTAAAAAATAAATATAAAGCTAAAAAGTTATAAAAGCTTTTAAAAAATAAGTTTAAATATTATTTAAATTTAAATTAATAACTATTAAAAAATTAAAACTTTATTATTTGTTTTTTTTATAATAAAACAAAATATTATATTAATTAATATTTTAATAAACAGTTTTAAAAATAAATTATTTAAAAAACTTAAACTATTAAAAAAAAATTTAATAATTTTTATTATTTAAAACAAACTGTTTTTTTTTATCGATTTATTTTAAAAAATTATAATAATTTTAATTTAAAAAACAAAAAGTAAATTTAAGTTTTATAATAAAGTTTAAAAATAAACATTAACTATTTGTTTTATTTTTTTAATGTTTTTATATTTTTTGTTTAATATATATATTTAGTTTAAATAAATTATTTTTAAAAATATATATTAATTTAAACTTTTATATTAAATATAATTATATTAATTATATTTTTGTTTTATATTATAAACTATAAAAAACTTTTTATAAATTTTATAGTTTATAAATTATAAACTAAAAAAATCTAAATATATATAAAACTTATTAAATTTTTTATAAATTAACTAATTAATAAAAAGTTATTTATATAATTTAATATATATATATTGTTATATTATATAATAATTAATTAAAAAAAAATCTAATATTATTATTTTAATTAATTTTAAAAAGTAAAAAAATTATATTAGATTTAAATTTAAATTAATAATTTTTTAGTTTTAAATAAAAATATTTTAAATTATTATTATTTTAAAAGTTTGTATAAATTTATTAAAATAAAAAATATTACTAAATAATTATTACTTTATTTAAACTTTTATTTTTTAAAAAAATAAAAACAAAATTAACTTTTATAAGTTTTAATTTAGTTTTAAAAAGATTTTAAAACTTATTTAAATTTTTTAATATTTTTAATATTAATATATTTTTTTATATTTATTAAAACAATTTATTAATTAATTTATAAAAAAATATAACAATATTTTATTATTTTATTTATTTTTTAATTTAAAACAAATTAAACAAACTAAAAAATTAGCTATAAAAAATAATAAAAAATTAAAAAATTAAAAAATTAAAAAATTTTATAAAAGCATTAATATTTTTTATATTTAAAAAAAATAAAACTTTATATTTTTGTATTAATTATAAAAAACTTAACAAAGTTTTATAAAAAAATTGCTTTATTTTTTTATTTATTTTAAAAATATTAAATAAAATTATATATATAAAAATATTTATTATTATATATAAATTTAAAAAAAAAATAAATAAAAAATAGCGTTTTATATATATTATAAATATTATAAATTTTTAGTTATATTTATAAATTTATATAACATTTTTACTACTTTTTAAAATTATATATAAAAAATATTTAATAATATTTTAAATATTTTTTATATAATATATTTTAATAATATATTTGTTTTTTTTTAAATAAAAATTTATATATAAATTATATTTAAAATATTATTAAAAAATTATAAAAAGCTAAGCTATATATTAAACTTTTTAAATATTAATTTTATTAATATAAACTAAAATTTTTAAATTATATTATTTTAAATAAAAAAATTAAAATAAACTTTTTATAAATTAATATTATTAAAAAATAGCTTTTTTTTAATTTTTATTATAAGTTATAATAATTTTTAAAATTTTGTAACTTTTATTGCTATTTTATTAAAAAATATTTTTTAGTTGTTGTTTTATTATATTAATATTTAAAAAAAAGCGCAACTAAAACAAAAAAAAGTCAAATTTTTTTAAATAATTTAAAAAAATATACTTTTAAATAATTATAAAATTTATTTAAACAAACTATTTTTTTTATATATTTTAACTTTAAAAAATAAATATTAATAAAAACTAATATATTTAAAACTATATTTATAAATAATTTATTATAAAAAAATAATTAAAAGTAATAATAACTAGTTTTATTTTATTTTTAAAAGTTTTTTAATTAAAAATTAAACTAAAATATATTAAACAAAAAAATATTAATTATTATTAAAAACTTTAAATATTAATATTATTATTTATAAAAAAACAAATTGTTTATTAAAGTATTAACTAACTATAATAATTTTTAAACTTTTATAAAAATATTAAAACTAAATAAAAAATAAACTTGATAATATATTTATTTAGCTTTTTTTGATTTTATTATTAAATATAAAAAAAAAAAACAAAATAAAGCCGATTTTTTTTTATGTTGTTTTAATTATATAAATAATATATTTTTTAATATAAATTTTTTTTTTATATTAAAAAAAAAATTGCTATATAATATATAATTATTAAAAATTAATATTTAAAAATATTAATTAAAAAAATTTATATTAAATACTATTTTTTTAAATAATTAATTTTTATTTAATTAGTTATATATATATAAATATAAATAATTATTATAAAAAAAAATATTTAAAACTTAAAAATTAATTAAAGTTTTAAATTATTAATTTAAAATATTTAAAAAAAAAATTTTAAATATTAATAAATTTTTAAATAAATCAAAAATAGTTTAGCTATAAAAAATTAATAGTTAATTTAAAATTTTTTAGTTTTTTATAATAAAAAAGTTTATATATTTTTTAAAAAATCAATTTATTTTTAACTAATTAAATTATATTATAATAACTTTTTTATAAATTATTTTAATTAAAAATATATTTTAAAACTTTTTTAAAAAAAGTTCTATTAATAAAATTTAAAATATAATATATAAAACTATATAAAAAACTATATTATTTGCTTTAAGTTTAAAACAAAATATTATTAAAAATATAACAAATTAAATAGTTTGTTAATATTTATTAAATTTATATAAAAACTATTTATAAACTTTATAATTAATTTATTAAAAACTTTTTATAAAAATAATTATATAAATTTTATATTAATAATTATAAATTAATTTATTAAACTAATATATTTATTATTTATTTATATTATTATAATAACTATATAATTAGCTATTTTATTTTATTAAAAAATAAAATATAAATTTAAAAGTTTTATTAAAATAATTATTAATTAAAGTTTTATATTTATTAATAGTTTTTAATTTAATTTATATTATTATATTAAAATTAAAAAATATTATTTAATTATGTTTTATTTTAAAATTAACAATTAAATAAAATATATAAACTAAATAATTAAATATTATTTAAAATATTTTATTTCTATTAAACAAGTTAATTAACTTTAGTTATTATTTTAAGCTTTTTTTATTATAAATTTAACAATTAATTCAATTATTAATATTTTATTTTTTAAAGCTTTATATAGCTATATATTAAAATTTAAATTGTTTATTAAAAATAATTTCACTTTAAAAAAAATATTAATAATATAAAATTAATTAAATAAATTAAAAACTATTAAAAATAAATTAACAAAATAATAATAAAATATAATCGAAAATTAAACGAAATATTATAATAATAAATATAAATTAATAAACTATAAAATAAATTAATTAATTGTTTTATTAATTAAATATTTTAAGTTTAAAAAATATTGCTATAAATTAATTTTTAAATATATTAAATTATTTAAAATTATTAGTAAAGTTAATTTATAAACTTATTATTTTTGTTTTTTTATATAATATATTTATTTTTATAATATATTTTTTGTTTAATTATTAAAACTTTAAAAAGTTAATAATATAAATAAATTATTTATATTTAATTTAAAAAATAATAATATAAAATAAAAAATAAAAAATATAGTAAAAAAATATATTTATAAAAAAAATTTATATTATAAAGTTAAATAAAAAAGCTAGTTAATTAAATATAATTAATAAATATTAATTACTAATATATTTATTGTTAAAGCTATTATAAATTTAAAAAAAAAAAAAAAAAATATAAAAAAAATAAATTAATAAAGCTATAAAAAAAACTATTTATTATATTATAATAAAAATATATTAAAACTATTAAAAAAACTTTTTAATTAATTATTTAAAATTATTAAAAAAATTAATAAAATAAAATAAATTAAAACTTTTATAAAAAAGTTTATATAATAAAAATCAAATTTATTTTTTTAAATAATAATTTATGTTTTATTAATAAGTTATATATAAAACTTTATTAAAAAATTTAAAAAATAAATTTAAAAACATTTTAAAATGTTATAAACTTTTTATAAGTTTTAAAATATTTTATATTATTATTGTTTTTATAATAAATTGTTTTTATTTTTTTTATAAAATAATATATAACTAAAAATTAAACTATATAGCTAATATTAAAAAACTATAAATAAAATATAATAATATAGTAATATTAAATATATTAATTAATGTTTTATTTAAATTAAAAATAAAAATAAAAAATAAATAAAATAGTTTATTTATAACATTAATAATAAAAAAAACAATAGTTTATTAAATTAAAATTTTATACTAATAAATTAAAAATTAATATTTAATAATAATATTTTAAAATTAATAATTAATATTAAAATTAATAACAAATATAAATAAAACAACTTATTTTTATAATAAAAACTTTGTTAATAAAATAAAAAGCAATATAATATAAAAAAAAAATATAGTAAAAAAACTTTAAAAAATAAAACTATATTTTAACAATTTTATAACAAAGCTAAATTAAAATATATTAAATATAGCTTTTTTTTTTATTATAAATAATAGTACTGTTTAAATTGTTGTTATTTTTTTGTTTTAAATTAAACAAGTTAATATTAAACTTTAAAATTTTATATAAATAAACTATATTAAAAGTTATTATAATAAACAACTAATTTTTTAATAATAAAATAAAATTAAAATAAAAGTAAAATTATTTATAAATTTATAAATATTGTAGTTTTTTTAATAGTTACTATATATAAAGCTTTTTAAATTTTTAAAAAAAAGTTATAACTAAACTATATTTATTATATAAAAAAACAATGCATAAAAATACACTAAAACATTTATTACACTTTGTAGCAAATATTTACTTTATTATATTAAAAACAAATAATAAAAATATAACAAACAATATTAAAATAATAAAAAAAGTATTTATTACAGAAAAAAAAGCTTATATATAATCGAGCTTATTATTACAAACTTAATTTTTTTTTTTTTTTTTTTTTTAATTTAGTATTTTTTTTTAAATATATAGTATTTTTATATATACTATATTAACTGTTTTTTTTTAACTTTTATAATATTAAATTTATTTTATTTATTTGTTGTAAATTAATATTAAAAAATTTAACTTAATATTAATTTAATACTAATTTAATATTAAATATATTTAATATTAATATTAAAATATTGATTTATTATTAAATATTAAATTTTTTATTTAATATTGAATTTTTTTTATACTTTTTATATTAACTTTATATTTTAAAAAAATGCCGAGTTATAATATTGCAAGTTTTTTTAGTACTTAAAAAAAAAAAAAAAAAAAATGTTTATATTAAGCGATTTTTATTTTTATTTTAAAAATAAAAATAGTTACTTTAATACAAAAAAAACAGCTTTAAACTTTTTAGCTAAAAAGTTTATAATTTATAATATTACTTTATAAAAAATTATATTAAAGTTTATTAAAAAATATTTTAATAGTTTTAAAAAAAATATTTACTAATAATATTAAAACTATATAAAAAATAAAACAGTACAAAATTTTTATATATTTTATTTAATTATTAATAAAATTTAATAAAATATTTTTTTTTAAATAAAAAATAAATATAAATTAATTTATTAATAAAAATAATACTATATATATAAAACATTTTTTTTATTTAATATAATAAAATATAAGTTTAAAAATAAAAAGTTTATTATTAATTATAATATTTAAAAAAAATTAAATAAAACTAAATTTAAGTTTATTTTTAATAAAATATATATTTATATTGTTATAACTTAAATATTTTATAAAGCAATAAATTAACTATATATTATAATTTTTAATAATAGTTAAAATTAAAATTATTTATATATTATTTATTATATTATAAAAAATTTTATATAAAAAAATAAACAGTTTTTATAAAAAACGAAAGTAAAACTAGTTAAAAACAAGCAAATTTTAAAAATATATAAAAAAAAAATTGAAAAATTATAAAACTGCAATAAAGTTTTTTAAAAAACTTTAATTAAAATATATAAAAAAATATTTACTATATAAATTATTATTAAGCAAAAACTTATTTAACAAATATTTATTTAATAACTTTTTATTTAAAAAAGTTATATTTATATAAATAATATTAATAGCAAAATTATTTTTAATTAATTTATTTTAACAAAAAATATTTTATTTATTATTATATTTAAAAAAACTATTTAAAATTAAACTATTTAAAATAATTTAAATTTTAAAACAAATATTTAAAAATTTATTATTTTATATATATTTATTTTAAAAAGTTTTATTTATAATATATTTATTTTAAAAAATATTATTTAAAAAAGCAATTATAAAAAAAATATAACATTAAATTTAATATTTTTAAATAATAAAAAACAAAAAATAAAAATAACAAATTTTTTTATTTTTATTAATAATATTTTTTTAAATAATAAATTTATAATTAAATTTTATTATTAATATTTATTTATAAAAAATAAACTTTAAATAAATATAAATTATTTTATAAATAAACAAAGCTAAATATATTATATTTTAAAACATATAAATAAATTAATTGTTTTAAAAATTATTTTATTTATAAAATAAGTTTTAAAATAAAACAGTTTTATATATATAACTATTATAAAAGTTTTAAAATATTTATTAAAATTATATAATAACTTTTATAAATATAAAAAAGTTTAAACTAAATATAAAAAGTTTAAAATAAAAAAACTAAAAATATTTTTAAATTTTTAATTTAAATTTATTAAATTAATTAATTAAATTTATATATTTTAAATTAACTATAAATAAAATTTATATAATAAATTATTAAAATAATTAAATAAAGTTATAATATTTAATATAAATAGTTTTAAAATTATTTTTAACATTTATTGTTTTTATATTTAAATTATTAATTATTAATAATATAAAAACTTTATTAATAATTTTATTTTGTAAAAAATTAACTAATAGCTATTAAAATATAATATAATTAATATTTTAAAAAATTTATTTATAAAAAATTTATTTTTATAAAACTTATTTATAAAACTATTATTTAATAAAGTTATATTTTTAACTATTAAATAATATTTTTTTATTTTAATATTTAAAAATTAAAAAATAAATATAAACTTTATATAAAACTACAATATAAAAAAAAAATAATTTTAATATAAAAAAATTTTTATTTTATTTATTATAAAGTTAATTATTAAAGTATTAACTATTTATATTATAAAAAATATATATGTTTAAATATTGTTTAAGTTGTAACAATTATAAAAAAAAAAATAAGTTATTTTAAAAATAACTAAAAAATTAATATAAAAAAAAAAAGTTCAAAAAATAAAAAAACTTAAAATAATTAGTTTTTTTTTTTAAATTTATTATACTATTAGTTTTAAATTTAAATTAATATAAAAAAGTTTTATTTAATTTTTTAAAAAAAATTTTTAAAAAAAAACTTTTATTAATAATTTATTTAATAATATTTAATAAATTAAAATTTTTTACTTTTATTTTAACTAATATAAAAACTAAAATATATTTATATATAAATATTTGATTTATTAAAAAAATAATATAACTTTTAAACTTTTTTAAATTATTTAATTTTAAATTTATTTTTATTATAAAATATAATAACAATAGTAATTAAAAAATTACTAAAGTATTAAATATTTACTTTTATATTAATATATATATTATTTAAAATGTTTTTATAATAATATTAAATATAAAATATAATATAATTATTAAATAAAAGTTTTTTATATATTATAATATATTAGTTAATTATTAAAAACAAAAACTGATATTTTTTATTACAAAAAAAAAAAAGCTTATTAAAAATATATTATTAAATAAAACAAAATAATTAAAAAGTTCAAATTATTAAATTAATACTATATAACAAAACAAACTGTTTAAAACTAAAATAATTTAAAAAATACAAAATATTATTTAGTTATAAAGCTTGTTTATTATAAAAAAACAAATTTTTTAATTAAAAGCTATATATAAAAAATCAAATAAAAAAACAAAAAAATACTTTTTTATAATTAGTTTTATTTATATTATATTTAAATTTTTTTAATATATTATTAATTTATTTAAAAAAAACTAAATAAAATATAAATTATAAAAAATAGAAATATTATTAACAAATAATAATAAAATAAAACTATTTCAAAAAAACTTATTTAAAAAAGCTTTATTAAAAAAAAAACTTAAGCTAAAAAACTATTATAACAAATATAAACTGCAAAAAAATATTATAAAATAATACAAATATTAACTTATTAGCATTTTTATATTAAATGTTATAACTTTTGTAATAATAATATATTAAAAAAATATTAAATTATATAAAATAATTTTTTTATATAAAATAAATTTAATAATTATTTAAAAAAAATCTAAATTAAAAAGTTTAAAAAAAAACTTTTAAAAAATAATTAAATAAATAATATTTATAAAATATTATAAATATTTTAATATATTTAATAAAAAAACTTTTAATTAAATATTATTTTAAAAATATAAAGTTAATTATTAAATTAAACTTATAAAAAATTTAAAAAACTTAAAATATAATATTTTATATAAAATGTTTTTAAAAAAAACTAAAACTTATAAACAATATATATATAAAAACTTAATAAAAAGTTTTATTAAATTTATTATAGCACTTTAAATAATATTAGTTTTATTTATATAAAAAAGCAATAAATTTTTAAAGTTATATATAAATTATTAAAAACTAAACTTTTTAATATAAAAAAACTAATATTTTTTATTTTTAATTAATAAAATATTTATTTGTTTTATAAAAGTAAAAATTTATACTAAATTAAATATAAAACAAACATTTTACTGTATATATATAGCAAAAAAATATAAATTTTTAACTATATTTTGTATATAATATAAAGTATATTAATTTAATATTTTATTTTTTAGTTTAATAAATAAACTAATTATATTTTAACAATTTATTAATAATATTTTATATAATATATATTAACAATATATTAATATATTTAAATAATAAAATTAAATATAAATTTTATATAAAAAAAGTTTTAAATAAATTATAAACTATAAAATTATAAATAAATTTAAAAAAATATAAATTTTATATAATTAAAACTAAATTTTTAAAATTTATTATTAATATTAATAAAATTGAAATACATTTAATAAAAACTAAAGTAATTTATAAATAAAAACTATTTAAAAAATATAGCATAGTTTAAATTTAAAAAATATAGTTTTTTTTAAAATTTTATAATTTTTATAAACAGTTTATTAAAAAGTTTAACTATATTATAAAACTATTAATTTAATTAACAGTTATTACAGTTTATTTTAACTAGTTTAAAATATATTAAAAAATATTTAATTAATTAAAACAAACTTTATTATTAATACTAATACTTTATTATTTTTTGTTTAATATAAAAATATATATAAAAATAAACATATTAAATAATATAGCTATAAGTTGTTTTTTATAAAAAAACAGTTTAAAAAACAACTAATATTTTATAATATTTTATTTTAAAATGTTTTATAAAATTAAATTTAACTATAGTATTTATAACAAAAAAATATTAATAATAATAAAAAAACTTATTTGTTAAAAAATAAAATTAATAAATTTATAATAAATTAAACTTTTTATAATAATTATTAACTATATAACATTAAAATATTTTACTGTTAAATATATATTAAATTTTTAATAAACTAAATAAGTTAAGCTAATATTATATTATAATTTTGTAATTATTTATTAATTAAAAACTTAAAATATTATTTTAAACATTATATTAAAGCTAAAAAATAAATTAAAAAGTTAAAAACAAAAAAAAAATAAATAATATATAATAGTACTTTTTTAACTAGTTACAATTTTAAAATAACTAATTTTAAAAAATTTTACTTTAAAATGTTTTATTTTATAAATAATCAAAATTTATAAATTAGTAATTAATAAACTATTATTTATATTAAATATATTTTTAATTAATATTTTATTACAAACTAACTATAAAAGTTTTTTATTAAAAAAATATAAAAAGTTAATACTTAATATATTATAAATAAATTATTAAATGTTTAAAAATTTAATAATATATAAAAAATGTTTAATTATAGCTAATATAAATAATTTATAAACAAAAGTAATTTAAAAAGCTTACAATTAAATTTTAATAGTTTATTTTAAAAAAAGCAAAATTAAAAAACTAGTAATAAATAAATACTAATAATTAAAAATATTTAAAAATATTAATATATATATAATTAACTGCTTTTATAAAGTTGTTAAAATATTTTAAAACAAAACATTAAGTAAACTTTATTTATTTAAAATTTTAAACTATTTTTAATAATATATTATTATTAACTTTAAAAGTTTTTTTAAAAATAAATTAAATAATAATATAATTTTTACTATAATAAACTATTTATTTAAGCTTTATTAAACTATATTTTATAATTTATTAATTATAGCAAAAAATATAGCTTAAATATATTATAAAAGCTTTTATTAGCTATTTAAATAGTTTAAATTTGTTATAAATAATTAAAGCTTTTAATTTATTAAAAACTTTATAAATAAACTATTATAAATTTATAAAATAAAGCTAGATTTTTTGTTTATAAAATATTATAAAATAATAAAACAAATAAAAAATATATACTAATAAATTAATTAGTAGTTATATTTTTATATTAACTATTTTTAAAACAATTAATTAAAAGTACTATTAATTTTAAACAATGTTTAAACTGTATTATTATACAATTTATTAAAAGGTTTTTTTTTTTAAAAAGTTATTATAAAACAACTTATATATATAATTTTTAACTAAAAAAATAAAACAAAAACAACTATTAAACTTTTTACTTAAAAAAAGCTGATTTAATAAAAAGTACAAACATTTAAAAAATAAATTTATAAATATTTATTTATAGCTAAAAATTAAATATAAAAAATATAAAACAAAATAACTAAACAAGTTAATAAATATAAATAAAAGTTAAATTTTAATATAAATAACTTTGTTTATATTTTAAAAAAAAAAATAAATAAATTAATTGTTTAAATAACAAATTTAACTATTTTTTTATATAAATATTATATAAATTTTTAAAATATAAAAATTATATTTATTTATTAAAACTACTAAACTAATAAAAAAAAGTACATTAATTTTATATAAATTAATTACAAAAATATATAAATAATTTATTACTTAAATAAAAATATAAACATTTAAATAAAAAAATTATAGATTTAAATATTAATAATAAAAAATAAAAAATTAAAAAAATTTTATTTTTATAAATTTAATATAAAAAACTGTTTTATAAAATAAACTAAAAAAACTAAAACTTAAATAATATATAATATTTTATTATTAACTTTTATAACTTTTTTACTTTGTTATAACAATATTATAATAATTATTTTAATAAAGCAAAACTATTTAAATAGTTAAAATATTAACTAAAAGCTTTTAAAAAAAAACAAACTAAATTAAATTATAAAAATAACAACTATATTAAATTTAATTAAGTATAATTTTACAAAATTAAATTTTAAAAAGTTTAAACTATTTATTAGCTTTATAGTTATTATAAGTTTAAAGCAAATTTTAAACAAATAAAAAAATAGTTATAACTAAACTATATTTATTATATAAAAAAACAATATATAAAAAATATATTAAAATATTTATTATATTTTATAATAAATATTTACTTTATTATATTAAAAACAAATAATAAAAATATAATAAATAATATTAAAACAATAAAAAAAGTATTTATTATAAAAAAAAAAGCTTGTATATAATTAAACTTACTATTACAAATTTAATTCTTTTTTTTTTTTTTTTTTTAGTTTAATATTTTCTTTTAAATATATAGTATTTTTATATGTGCTATATTAGTTATTTTTTTTTAGCTTTTACAAAAAGTAGTAAATTTTTAAAAATTTAATATTTTTAAGCTAAAAAAAATTATAAAAACATTTAAAATAAAAGTAATATATTAATAAAGCAATTATAATTTAAAACTTGTTTTAATATTTAAATTAATAATTGTAAATATAAACAATTTAATAATAAAAAAGTATATTAAAAGTAGTAGCAATAAATAAAATATAAAAAAAAAAAAAAAAAAATATAAAAATGATTTAAAAACAAGAATAAATAGCAAAAAAAAAACTTGTTAAATAAAAGTTAATAAAATTAATAATATTTAAAAAAAAAAAAAAAAAAAAAAAAAAAAAAAAAAAAAAAAACGGCAAATTTATAATTTTATATATTTTTGTTTATATATAAAGCTATATTAATAAAAGTATAAATTATTTTTAAAAATTAACAATTTATAAAATATTTAAATATTTATATATAACTATATATTATTTATATTTTTAATTAATTAAATTAATAAATTAATTAATTAATTTATATATTTAAATTAATTAATATATAATTAATTTTTACAATTAAGTTAAAAATAACTTAAATTAAAAAAAAAATAATTATTAAAATTTAAAAGTTAAAATTTAAAAAAATATTAATATATTTATATATATTTATTTTATATATATTTTAAAAGAAATTTTTTTTTTTTTTAAGTTTTAATTTTATATAATATATATTATTAACTATATATTATTTATTATATTATATTTAATTTATAGTTTTTTTTATTTTATAATAATATTTTTATTAATTAATTTATTTTTTATTATAATTATATAAAAATTTAAAATTTAAAAAAAAAAATAATTTTTTAATTTAAAAAAAATATAAAATATTTATAAAAATATACTTTTAAAAAAATTATAACTATTAAAATAATTTAAATAGTTAAAATTTTTTTAAATAAAATAAAATAATAAAATATAAAAAATTATCGATTTTATTTTTTTATAGTTTTTTTATATTATAATATTTATTAATTTATAAATTTTTTATTATTATAAATATAATTAATAAACTAATTAATTTTATAAAAATTTTTTCAATTTATTTAATTAATTTTTAAAAAAATTTAAAATAAACTTTATTTTTTAAAATAATTTATTTTTAATTAATTTTAAATTATATTATTTATAAAATATATATTATAAAATTATTAATTTTTTTAATATTTCTATTTTCTTTTTTTTATAATATTAGTTATTTTAAAATAGTTTTAAAAAAATAAAATTAAGTTTATTAAATAAATAAAGCTATAATATTAGTTATTATTTTATTTTAATAAAAAAAAATAAATTATATAATTTAAAAATAAAAAGTTAAAAAAATAAACAATAATATTTTTTTATTAAATAGTTTAAAAGTAATAATATATTTTTTTATATTTTATAATAAAAAAAATAAATATAAAAAAATTAATAAAAAAAATAAGTTTTTATAAAATGTTATAAATTATAAAATATTTTTAAAAATAATTTATTAAGCTTTTTTTTTTATATTTGTTTTAATAATTTTATATAAATATATATAATTTAAAAGTTTTAAAAAATATTATTAAAAATAAAATTATATATAAACTTTTTTATATTATAAAAAATAAAATATATTATTATTATTAATTTTAATAAAATAAATTATAATTATATTTAATATTTAAAAATTATATTAATTAAAAACTTAAGTTTTTTAATTTATTATATTATAATTTATTTATAATTATTTAAAAAATTATAGTTTATTATATATTTAAAATTTAAAAATAAAAATAAATAAAAACTATAATATTTAATATAATAATTAAAAGTTTTAATATAAATATTAAATATTTAATAATTTTTTTTTGTTTTTTTTTAATTAAATTTTTATTATAATAAAAAATTAAAAAAACTATTAAATTATTTTTAATAATTATAAATTAAATTATATTTTTATTACTTTTAAAACTTAAATATATTTTTTATTTTAATAATATTATTATAATCTAAATATAAAAATAAAATAAAAAATAAAATTAAAAAATATATTAATTTAGTAATTATTTATATATAATTTTAATATTTTTATTATAAATGTAATAATAAATAAATAAAAATATTAAAGTTATAAATAAATAAAAATATAAAAATATAAATCAAAAAAAATAAAAAATAAAAAAAAAATTTAAAAAATAAAAACTAATATAATAAATTTAAATAAAAAAAAAAATAAAAGCTAATAATATATTTAAGTTTAATATTTTTATTTAATAACTTTTTTTTATAACTTTTTTAATATAAAATAAATAATAAAAAAAATATTATTTTTTTTAAATTATTAAAAAATTTTATATAATTAATTAAACTTTTTAAATATTTTTAAAAAGTTGTTTATATTATATAAAGTTTTATAACTTAATAAATAAATAAATAATTTTTTTTAAGTTTTTTAAATAATTTATAATTTTTAAATAATAATTTTATAATAATTATTAATATTTTAATTTATAAACTTTTTAATTTATATATAAACTATTGTTTAATTAATTATTTAATTTAATTTTTTTAAATTAAATTAAACTTTTAAAAATAATTATATTTATTTATTTATTAATATATAAAGTTTATTATTTTTATTAATTATTTTTTTTTTTATTAAAATTTTAATTATAATATAATATTTTTTTAGTTTATATTTTTTTTATTTATATAATCTTTTTTTTTTAAATTAATAAATTTTTTAAATTTTTAATAAGTTTTTTTTAATATTTTTTTTTTAATAATTTTTATAATTTATTTATAATTTTTTTATAAAATTAAAAAATATATAATATTATTATATTTATTAAAAATTATTACTTTTATATTTAAAATTAATATTTTATTTTATTATTAAATTAAAAAGTTTTTAGTTTTTATTAGTTTAATTATTAATTTAAATTATAAAAATTTAATAATTTAAATATAATTAATATAATATAATTTATTAATAAAAAAGTTTATAAAATAAAGTTTTTTAATATTTAATATATTATAAATATTTAAAAAATTTATTAATTTTTAGTTTTTTTAATTAATTATATTATATTTTAAATTTTAATATATTTTTAATTTAAAATTTTATATAATATTATTAAAAGTTGTTATATTTATTAAAAAATATATTTTAATATTTTTAAAAATTTCGATATTTTTTAGTTTATTTTTATAACTATTAATAAAATTTTTAATTAAAACATTATTTTTTATATTTTTTATATTAAAACAAATTAAATTAGTTTTTAAAATAAATATATTTTTAATTTTATATATAATTATTATAAAATTAAAAGTTTTTATATTTAATAATTTAGTATTTTTAATATAATATTTTATAAATTTTATAAATATTGTTTTATTTATTTTAAAATATATAATAAAATTAATATATAGCTATTTTTTAAATAAATTTCGATTTTTAGCTTTATTAATAATATTTGTAACAATTGTAAATTTATTATTTAAAAAGTTTATTATATTTAATATTATAATAATTTAATAATTAATTAATTTAAAATAAATAAATAAACTATTAAATTTAAATTATATATTTATTTTAATAATAATATTATTAAGTTTATTATTTTTTTTTTATAATTTATAAATTAATTTAAATTTAAATTAAAAATTTAATTAATAAAAAAAAAATAGTTAAATTAATAAAAAGCTATTTTATTTATATATATTAAAAATTTTTAACTTTTTATATTTATAATGTTTTAAATATTTTTATAAATATAATATATATTAACTTTTAAATTAAAAATTTTGTTTTTTATTGTTAATATTAAACTATTAAATTAATAAAAAGTAAATTTAATATATAAAATATAAAAAAAAAATTACAAAATAACTAAATATTAACTTTATATATTATTAAAAAATTTATTAATTTTATTATAATAGTATTTTATATAAAATTTTTATTATTTAAATTTTGTTTTTTTTTTAAATATTTAAAAGTTTTTAATTATTTTATAATTTAATAATTATAGCTTTAAACTTTTTAATTTTTAATTAAGCTATTATTTATTTAATAATTAGTTTTTTTTTTATTATTATTTATATTTAAAGTTTTATTTAAATTATTTATTAATTTAAAATTATTAATAACTTTTTTTATAATTTATATATTTTTATATATATTTATAAATAATTAATAACTTTTATTATTTTTAATAAATTTTTTAAGTTTATTTATATAAAAAATATTTTTAAATTTAATATTATTTATATTTTTAAATTTATATTTATTTTTTTTAAAATTTTTTTTAATTTAATAAAAGCTATTTTATTTATAAAATAGTTTTTTACTATTATTTATATTAATTTTAAACTTTTTATTATATAAAAATATTAATATATTTATTTATAAATAATTTTTAATTTTATAAATATTATATTAATTTTTAACTTTTATTTGCTTTTATTTTTTTTAAATAATAATTTAATAAATTTTGTTAATATTTTTTTATTAATACTTTAATTAATAAATTTATATAATAATTATATTTTTAATACTTTTAATTTTATTTTAATTTAAAATTTTTTATAAAAAAATAATATTTTTAATAAATATAAAAAATAAGTTTTTATAAATTAATTTATATATATTATATTTATAATATTTAATAAAAATATAATTAAATTAAATAATTATATTTAAATAATTTATTTAGTTTTTTTTAATATTTTATATTAATTTTATTAAGTTTATTTTTAAAAAAATATGTTTTTTTTTAATAAACTTTTGTAATTATAAATAATATATTAAACTAAAAATTAATTTATACTTTATTTTTATAATAGTTTTTTTAATTTTTTTTTTAAACTTTAAACTATTGTTATATTTTAATTTAATTAAAATATTATATTATTTAAAAATTTTGTAGTTTAAAAATTTATAAATATTTTTAATAGTTTAATTTTTTAAAGCTTTAGTTTTAATATATTTTAAAAATTTACAATAAATTTTAATAATATATTTTTTTTTATTTTATAAAAGTATTATTTAAATATTTATAATTTAAAAAATTAAAAAATTTATAAATATATTTTAATAGTATTTTTTTTTAAATTTATTTTTTTAAAATTTTTAATATATAATATATAATTTAATTGTTTTATAAATATTATTATAAAGTTTTTTTTAATAATATTATTAAATAATTTATTAAATAGTTTTTTTTTTTTTTTAATATATAAAACTATTATAATAAATTTATATTATTTATTTTTAAAACTTTTTAATATTTAATATTTAATAAAATAAATATTTTAAAGTTGTTTTTTTTTATAGTTTATTATTTTAAAAAAAATTTTTTATAGCTTGTTTTATAAAACTAGTTTTATATTAAATATTAGTTATTTTTAAAAAATATTATAAACTAGTTAAAAAATAAATTATAATAAAACTTTATTAACTTTATTTTTTTATAAATTTAAATATTATTTTATATAATTTTATATTTTTTAATAAATAATATTTATATTGTTTTATATTTTTTATATTAATTAAAGCTGCATTTATAAACTAAGTTTTTTTTTTTTTTACTATTAAAGTTAAACTGTAGTTTTTTTAAAAATTTTATTAATTTAATAATATAAAATTATTAATATAAATTTATATAATATTAAATTAAATGTTAATAAAATTATCAATATTGCTTTTTTATTTGTTATTTTTTTTATTTAAAAGTTTTAATAGCTTTTTTAATAAATTATTTATTATAATATACTTTTTTTTAATAATATAATATATTTTAAAATTAAATATTTTAATATAAACAATTTATTATATTAAAGTTATATTAAATAAAATAAAAAAGCTATTATTAAATTAAACTATTAATATTTTAATATTAATTTTTAAATAAAAACAAACTTTATAAAAATAATTATATAAATATTTTAGTATTTTTATTATAGCTAAATATTTTTTTTTAATAGTATTATAGTTTAATTTTAAGCTTTTTTAATATTTTTAATTATATTAAACTAGTTTAATTATATTATTAATTAATTAAGTTAAAATAAATTTTTATTTTTTATTAAAAACGTTTGTTTTAATTTATATAAAGCTACTTTTATAATTAATTATATTAAAAATAAAAATATAAACTAAAACATTTTTAAAAGTTTATATAGTTTTATATTAAACTAGTTTTTATATAAAAGCAATATTTTTTTAAATTAATATAATTAAAAATAAAACAATAATTAAATAATTTTTAATTTAAATATAATAATCTATTATAACATTTAAAAAAAACTTTATATATAAAAAAATAATATATTTAAGTTATTTTATAATTTTAATTATTTTAGTTTTTATTAATTTTTAGTTATAAATATTATATATATAACTTATAACTTTTATTAAAAATTAATATTATTTATTTTTAATATTATTAATAGTTAAACTAGTTAATTTAAAATTAAATAATATAGTATTAATATTTTTAATATATTTTATTATAAATTATTAAATATTTAAAATAATTTTTTAATTTTTATAGTAAATAATAAAACTTTTAATAACAATATTATTAAAAAAAAATTTATATTTATAAAATAAAATATTATATAAAATTTTTAATAAAACTTTTAAAAAATAAACAACAAAGTTAATATAATTTTAAAATAAAATAATTATTTATAAAATTTTTAAAAATATAAAAAAAACAATATATATATAATTATATTTATTTAAAAATATTTAGTTATATTTAAAAAATAAATTAATAATTAATAAAATTTTATATATAGTAAAATTTTTAATAAATTTATTATAACTTTTAAAAAAACTAATATTTTTTATAAAAATATTATTTAATTTAATAATTAAATTAATTAACTAAAGTTTTTTATTTATTTTTTTAATAATAAATCAAATATTAAAATAAAAAAAGTAAAATTTTTTTAATATTTTATTTTTTAATTATATTTTAAATATTTTAATAATTTTTTTTTTTAATAAATTAAAAATTAAAATTTTTTTTATTTATTAAATTTTATAAAAAATTATTTTAATTATATATAAAAGTACAACTTTATTTTTAAGTTTATTTATTTTTAAAAAGTTTTAAGCTAATATTATTTTTTATTTAAATAAAGTTTTTAATAATATTGTTTTTTTTAGTTTTATAAGTTTTATATTTTTTAAATTTTTTATAAATTTCTGTATTTTTTTTAATATTAATTTAATATTTTTTGCTATTTTAATAAATTTAAGTTAAATTTAAATAAATATTTTTAAAAGTAAAAATTAAATAAATAAATTATAATTTAAAAATTTTAATTTTTTTAATATTAATATAAATATTAATTAGTTAATATAATTGTCGCTTTTTTATAAAATATTAAAATTAATATTTTAAAAATATATATTATTAATATATAATTTTTAATTATATATATATTTATTTAAATTAAATAATTTTTTTTTTTTTTAATTAATTAGTACTTTTTTTTTTAGTGTTAATTTTTTTTAATTGTAAAATTTTAATAATATAAATTTATTAAATAAAATATTATTTTAAAAATTTATTTTTTTCGCTTTATTTTTATATATTATATTAATATTAAAAATATTATTTTTTAAAATATTAATATTATAATTAATAAATTTATTTTATATAGTTTATAGTTTTATTATTTTAACTTTTTATAAAATTATTTAAATTGTTGTTTTTATAATATTAATAAAATTTTTATTTAAAAAATTTATTAAAATTTTTTTATTATTATTAAAATTAAAATTTTTAAAATATATAAAATTATTAAAATTAATATTTTTTTTATATAAATTATTATTTAAAGTTATATAAAAACTTTTTAAAGTTAATAATAAAAAGTTAAATAATATATAATTTTTTAATAATAATTATTATTTATTTATTTAATAAAATAATATTTTATATTTATTTATATAAAGATTTAGTTAATTTTTATAAAAATTAATAATAAATTAATTTATAACTTATAAAAAATTTTTTTTATTATTTATTTAATTTTTTAATAAATAAATAATATTTAATTTTTTAATATATTAATAATATTAGTAATATTAATATAAGAGTTTTTTTTTAATAAAAAAATAAAAACAAAAATATAAATATTATTAAATTATATATTATATATATAATATTTTTTATTATAATATAAAAACATTTATATATATATAATAAAATTTATATTTAATAAAAATAAAAAAGTTATATTTTTTAATTTAATAATATATAAAATTAAATTAATATTTTTTTTTATTAAATAAATTTAAGTTTTAATAACTTTTTTATAAATAATATAAAATAACTTTTTAATAAACTTTTTTTAAATTAAATTAGTTTTTTATATTAATAATTAATATTTAATAATATATTTATTTATTAAAATATTTAATTAAATTTTAATATTAATAATTATAATAATAAATTTATTAATATTATTATAATTTATAATTACTGTAAATTTAAAATAAAATTTAATAAAGTTTTTAATTATTTTTAAAAATGTAAATATTAAATAAATTATAATTATTAATATTTTTTAAAAAAATTTTTAATTTATATATAATTAATTTAATTTTATTATTATAACTATAATATATAAATAATTAAATTTATTAATATTATTATTAAAATTTAATATTTTAGTTTTTAAAGTAATTTTAACTATATTTAATTTTTAATTTTAATAATTTATTTATATAAATATAAAAAAGTTTTATTAATTTAAATTAAATAAAACTATTATTATTATATTTATAAAAAAATTTTTATTAAATTATAAATTAATAAAATATAAAATTTTATTTAATAAAATATTAATTATTTTAATTTTTGAACTTTTTAAGTTTTAATATAATTGTTTAATTTTTTATAATAAAATTTTAATAAATTTAAAAGTTTTTATAACTATATTTTTAATTATAAAGTTTATTTTTTTATTAAATATATTTTTAATTTTTTTAAATTAAATATATTTAATTAATTTTTATATATTTTTAATAAAAAAAATAAATATTATATTAAATATTTTAAAGTTTTTTTAATTAAATTTTATATTTATTTTAATAAAGTTTTAAATTTAATTAATTATATTATTATTTTAAATTAATAAAATATTTTAATTAATATTAATAATATTATTATTATTGCTTTTTTTTTATTTAAATAGTTTTATATATTTAATAATAGCTATATTAGCTTATAAAATATTAATATTTAAAAAATTTTTATTAAAAATATATTTAATATATTTTTTAATATTATTTTTATTATAATATATAGTTTAAAAATATTTATTTAATAAACTTTTATTTATAAAATATTTAATTATTATAAAGCTTTTTTTATTTATATATATAATAATATTTATTATATTAATTTTTTTTATTTTTAATAAACTAGATTTTATATTTATAATATTAATTATTTAAAAGTTATATAAAATTATAACTATTAATAAAGTTTAATTAATTTTTTTAGTTTAATAATTATAATATTTTTATTTAAATTTTTTATTAAATTTAATAATTTTTTTAAATATAAGCTAATAATATATTTTTTAAATTAAATAAATATTTTTATTAAAACAAAAAATATAAATTTATTTAAAAGTTTTTTTAATAATATTTTTGCTGTTTTTTTTAACTATTTATATTATATTTAAAAAAAGCAATAAAATTTTTTATAAAATTAAAAAAACTTTATTTTTTAAATATTTTTTTTAATTATAATAAATAATATTTTTTTCATTTATTATTTATATTTATTTATAATTTTTAAAATAATATTTTAATTTATTATAAATATAATAGTTAATATTATTTAAACTTTAGTTTATTTTATATTTTTTTTAATTTAATTGTTTTTTATTACTTTTTAATTTAAAACTAGTTATAATAAAAATATTTAAAATTAAATCAATAAATAAAACTTTTTATAATTAAAAATTTAACTGTTATAATAAAAAAACTATTTATATAATTATATAATAAAAATATTTAAAAAAAATATTTAGCTATTTTAATTTTAAAAAATAATAAACTAAAAAAAAACTAGTTTATTTTTAATTTTAGTTTTTTTTTTATTAGTTTTATTTTTTAAATTATAATTTTTATTTTTTTTAATTATTTTATAATAAAGTCGACTTTATTATTAAATTAATTTTTAAATATAATAATAAGTTTTTTTTGCTATAAAGTTATAAATTTATTATTTATTATAACTTATTATTAAAACTAAATAATTTAAAATAATATTTAAATTATAAAAAATATTAAAATATAATAGTTTTATTAAAAAAGTTATTAATTATATAAATTTTTATTATATATATATTATATAGCTTTTATATTTTTAGTTTTAATATTATAATAATTTAATTTAAATATTATAATAATTTATTTTATTAATTTAAGCTATAACTAATTATAAACTATAATATATAAAAAGTTATAGTTTATTTAAAAATTAGTTATAATATATTTTAATATAAACTTTTTAATATTTTTAAATAATTTATAAATAAAAGTTTTATTATTAAAAGTTTTTTTTGTTTTTTTTATTTTTTTTATAAAAATATAATATTTTTTAAAATATAACTTTATATTTTTAATAATATTTTTGTTTAGTTTTAATTTATATTTTTTTAATAAAGTTAATAAAAATATTATTATTTAAAGTTACTATAATTAAATATTAATTTAAATTTTTATTTAATTTTTAATTAAATATTAATATTTTTAATATATTTATAAATAATTTTTATTTATTATTTTAATTATATATAAATAAATAATTATTTAATTAAAAATTAAATAGAAATTTTTTAAGCTATAAATAATATTTTAAACTATTTTAATTAATTAATAATAATATTTTTATTAAATAATAAATAAAAAAATATTTTTAAATTAAAAAAATTTAATAAAATTATATAAGTAATATTTTTTATATTTTTAATAATTAAAGCTATAATAATTATAATAATAATATTATTATTATTAAATATTTTTATATTAAAGTTTTAAGTAATAAAATTAAAACTAATATTATTATTAAAATTAAATTAATAAAATATTTTAATAAATTTATTTAAATTTAATAATATAAATATAATAAAAATATAAATTTATAAAATAATAAATAAAAAAATATTTGATTTAAATAAATATAATAATATTATTAAAGTAATAAATAATTATTTAAATATATATAAAATTATAAAGTTAAAAAGTAGCAAAAATATTTAAATATAATAATAGTTTTAAATAGTTTAATAATTATAACTTAATAAATTATTAAAAAATAATAAATGTTATATAAAGTTTATAAAAAAAGCAAAGCTTTAAGTAATTAAAGTTATATTGTACAAAAAATCTACAGATAAAAAAAAAAAAAAAAAAGTTAGAAATTTTTTTGTATAAAAATTACTTATATATATATACAAAATAGTTTAAAGCAGCAATAAATAAATTATTTATTTAGCTATATAATAAAACTATTTATTTATTTAAGCAATTAATAGTTTTAATATTAATTAATTTATAACTATTTTTTTTTTAAAAAAAATAACTTATTTATAAATTATAAAATTTAAACATACAAGTTTTAATTAAGTACTTTTTAACAAAAAAAAAAATCGCTTTAAATATTTATTACATTGTTAATTGCTAAGCTTTTTTTTTATTAAGTTATAATATAACTTTTTTATAATTAATATTATTAAATTTTAATAATAATATATTTTAAATATATTTTTTATATATATATATTTTTTTTTTTTATATAGTTAGCAAGTTGTTATTAATATAGAAGTTTTTAATAATATTATTTTGTGCTATTTATAACTATTAATTTAGCTTTAAAAAAAGTTTTACTATATTTAAATTGTTATTATAGAAATTTTTTATAATATAAAGCTATTTTTAAAGTTTTTAATATAATATTATTTATTATTAACATTTTATTTTTTTTAATTAACTTAGTACTATAACTTTTAATAGTATAATTATATTATATATATTTTTTTTATTTTAAATTTTTTTTTGTTTTTAAGTTTAAATATTTCATTTTTAAAATTATTGGTTTTTTAGTTTATTAATAAATTATTAAAGTATTTTTGTAAACAGTTAATATAATATCGATTTATTAATTGTTATAACAATAAAATTTATAATATAAATATATTACTATTTTTTTTTAATATTTTATATATTTATTATATTATTAAATAATTAAATTTATTTAAAAGTTTATTAATAATTTAAAATTGTTATTTTTTTAATATAAATATATAATTATTTATATCAAAGTTAAAATTACAATATTTTTAGTTAACTTATTTAATTATATAGTTTTAAATATATTTTAAACTTTTTTTAACAAAGTTAACAAATTATATAATTTTTTATATTTTATTTTATATATTTATTTGTAGTATTTTTTTAGTTATTAGTAAATTTTTTAGTTTTTTTTAAATTATATAGTTTTTTTAATTAAAATAAAATAATATAAAAAACTTTATTTTAATTTTATAAAATAATAGTTTTATTAACTTATAAAGCAGTAAAGTTTATATATAATTTATTATAAAAATTTATTTAAATTAATTATTTTAGTAATAATTAATATATAATTAAAGTTATTAATTTAAATATTCATTTATAATTTTAACTTGTTTAATAGTTTTATAGTAGTTTATAAATATTAAAATATATTTAATTTTTATAATTTTATATAGTTTATTTATAAATATAAATATAAACTAAAGTTTTTTATTAAATATTAATATAATTAATATTTTAAAAACTTTAAAAAAACTTTTATAATATATTTATATAATATTTTTTATAATTGCTTTTATAATATAAAATATAGTTTATATTTTTTTTTTTAATTAGTTTATTATAATTAATATATTATTAAAACTATATTTGTTTTTAAATATTTATTTAAAATTAACAACTAAGTATTTTTATATACAATTTAAAATAAAAAATAATATAAATTTACTAAATATTTTATTATATAAAACTTTTATAAAATAGCATTTTATATAGTTAAAAATATATATATTACAATTGTTTTTAAAATTAAGCTATTAATAATATTTTATAAAAAGTTTATATATATTTTTTTTTTTTTAAATATATTATAAATATTTTATTATATACTTTTTAAATAAGTTAAATATAAAAATATAAAAAGTTAAAAATTATAAATTTTTTATTAAAAATAATTAAACTATTAATTATTTACTATAAGTTATTTTTATTAAAAATAGTTTTTTTGTAATATATTTTTATACTAAAGTTTTTTTTATTTTTTTTAAGTATTTTTGTAATTAATTAAAAACTTAATAAAGTTTTTATATTTTTTTATAGTTTTATAATAAATAGTTCGATTTATTTAATTATTTATATAAATATATTATATATTAAATTATTTATTAGTTAAAAAATTATTAAATATTTTTATACTTTTTTTTTTTTTTTTATATAACAAAGTTTTTATATTTTTTTATTAATATATTAACTAATATATTTTTTTTTTTAAAAACAATATATAATATAAAAGTTATATTTTATAAATAGTTTAATTTATTTTATTTATTATAAATTTAAATATTACTTTTAAAAAAAATATTTTAAAACTTAATAATTAATTATTATTAAAAACAGTTTAAATTGTTTATTAATTAATTTAAGTTATTATTTTTTAAAAGTTAATAATATTGCAAATATTTTTTTATTAAAAATATTATAATTTAATTTAATATTTTATAAAGTTTTAAAATAATAAACAATTAAATATTAATTATTATTGTATTTTTAAAATAATATATTAGCTGCTATATTATCAAAAGTATTTATTTCGATTTTTATAAATAAACTATATTTGTAATATTATAGTATTAAATAAAACATTAATATTTCTTTTAATTATATAAAAGCTTAGTTATATTTTTAAGTTTATAAAAAAGCTATATTTTTTTAAATTAGTTATATTATAAAAATAACAATTTTATTATAATTTTTAACAAACTTTTTATAAAAGTTATAAAATTTTAAAACAAATTGTACTTTTTTTATAATAATAAAAACTTTTTAATTTTTTATTATATTTATTTTAATTAAATTAACTTAAATATTATTTATATTAATAATATATTTTAAAAACTTAGTTTTAATAATATAAAATTTAAATTTTTTTAAATTTATTTAAAACTTTATAATATATAATTGTTATAATATTAGTTATATATATTTTTTGTAATTTTTTATATTGTTAAAATAAATAAAAATATTGTTAATATATATATTACAAAAATTGTTTAAATAATTAAACAGTATATTATTAATATATTTTTAAAATATAATAAACTTATTAATTAAACCGAACAAAAAAACTTTATATTTAAAAAACTTATAACATATATAAAAAATTATTAAATTTTTTTATTTAAGTTTTATATATATTTAATTAAATATTTATTATATATTTAACTTAATAAATATATTAACTTTAAATAGTTATAACAATATTTTTTTAATTAAAAGTAAAAAATATTTTTTTTTTTTTGTTAATTTGTTAAGTTTATAATAATTTATATAAAACTTTAATTTTTTGCTAAGTTTTTTTATAAATAATATTAGTAATATATAAAAAACATTATTAAATTTAATAAATTTTTTATATAAGTTATTAACTAAATATTTATAAATTATTTTTAGTTTGTTTAAAAATATTTTATATAAAAAGCTATATTAAAAGTTGTTAAAAGTTTTATTTTTTATAAACTCGATTTTATAGTTTATTTTTAATTTATAAAGTAATAAAATATTAAAATCAACTTTATTAAATATATATAATAAATTATAATATTTTTAAAAAATTATTTGCAAAGTTTTTTTTTAAAAGTTTTTTTTTTTTTTATTAAAAAAGTTTTTTTTTTTGTTTTCAATAAACTTGTTAATTTTATAAAAAGTAGTAATTTATATTTATTATATAAAATTATTTTAAAAAACTAATATATTAAAAGTAGCTATATTAAAATTAGCTATTTTTATAAATAATTTAGTTTTATATTATTTTAATTTATTTTATTATATTTTATAAAGTTTTATATTATTTGTTTTTTATTATAATATAATTTTTTTATTTTTTTTTTGAATTTTTTTTTTTTTCATTTTTACTAATTAGCAGAAGTTGTTATTTAAGTTACGCTATATTTTATTTAGATCTTTTTTAACAAAGTTTAGTTATTTAATAATAAAAATTTAAAATATTATTTGATTTTTTTTAATATTTTTTTACTGTTATAAATACTTTTGTTTTTTTTTAATAAACTTTATATTTTATTAGTTTATATCGATTTAATATTTTAAACTTTTAAATTATGTTTTTGTTTAATTTATACTTAAGTTTTAATCAAAATATTAATTGAAAAAATAATTAAATAAAAATATTATTTAATATTTGTAGCAGTTAAAAAATATATTATATTTTTAAAACTAAAGTTTTTTAATAATAATTTTATAAATTTGCGAAAATATTACTGCTAAAAATATATTTTTAAAGTTTTTTTTTTATATTTGTAAAAATATTAATAAAATAACTTTAATATTTTGTTTTTTTTTTTTATTGTAGCTAAATATAAATTATAAATAAAATTAAATAATAAAAAAAAGATTTAATATTTTTATAATTTTTTTAACAAATAACACATTTATATTTATATATATATTTATTTTTATATTTTTAAGAAAATTTTCAGTAGTTAATAAAAATCTATTGCTATTTATAATATATATATATAGTAAAAGCTATTTTTTTAAATATTTATTTATTAAGTTTAATTTATTATTTATAAGATTTTTTTGCGATATTTTTTTTAAGCAAAAGTTTAATTTGCTTAGAACTATTTTTTTAGCGTTTTTGTTTTTTTAACTTTTTTTATAGTAGCGTTTTTAAAAACTTTTACTTTATTATAAAAGCTAATAAATATAGCTACAATAGTTTATAGACATATTTTTTTTTTAGTACTATTTAAAAAACAGTTTTTTAATATATGTTTTTTTTATTAGCAGTTAAAGCATTTATTTTTTTTAGTTAACTTTAATAGTTTAAAACTATTTAAAAAGTTATAACTTTTTATAACTAGAATTTTATTAGTATTATTATTTATTTTAATATTGTTATTTTTATTATTTCTAGTTCTGTTTAAAATATTACTGATATTATTACAAATATTATATAAAGCTAATTTAACTATATTATTAAAAAAGATTAATTAATTAGTTTTATATTTAATATTGCATTTTTTATTATTTATATATATTTAATAAATTAATTAAATATAAAATTTAATATATTAATTAAATAAAATATTATTATTAAAATATATAAAAAAAGTACTTAATAATTTATTAAATAGTTTATTTTTAAAGTGTTTTTTTTTACTTTTTTTTTTTTAACTTAGTTTTTTTAATTAAACAAACAAAATTTGTTTTAAAGTTAAAAAAAATAACAAAAGTATAATTATTGAAATTAAAAAACTTTTATTTTGATTTAAATTTTTTGCTTATATTAATATTTTTATAACTTTTTTTTAAGTAGTTAAAAAAAACTTTAATAATAATTAGTTAATTAAAATAGCTTTTAATTAAATATAAAAGTAAATATTTAGTAATTTTGCTATTAATATAAGCTTTAATATTAGTTATTTTTGCAGCTTTATTAACGAATTAATTTTTGTTAACAATTAGTCGATTTTTTATAATACACAGTTATATTTTAAATTTAATATTATTTTTGTTTTTATTATTATAGAAAATAGATATAAATATTTTAGCTAATTTGCAAAATTTTCTATTTGTTTAAATAAATCTCGAAGTTCTACTTTTATAAAAAAATAAGTTAACAATATATTAATTAGTTTTATTTAATAGTTTTTATATACAGTTGTATTTAATAATAGCTACTTTTAACTTTTAAAATAAGTAATTAATAATTTGTTTAAAATAAAAGTTAAAAATAAATATTTCTTTATTATTTTTTATTAAATAGTTTAGTTATTTTTTTTTATTAACTACAATTTTGCTAAACTTTTTAGTTTAATTAACAAAAGTTTTTATATATTAAATAGATAATATAGCTAAATTATATAAATTTTTAGCTTGTTATTAATATGCTATTATTATTAAAAACTTAGCTTTTATTTTTTAAAATAGCGTATTAAAATATTTAACTAAATTAATAAAAGCTTTTTTGTTAATTAATTTATTAAATTTAAACTAAGTTTTTTTGCTTAATATAATAATAAAAATAAAAAAAAATGCAATTTTATTAAATTTATACAATTTAGTAGTATATTTTTTTAACAAATAGTTAATTTTTTAGTAAAAGTTTTTTTAATTAAAAATATAATATTTATATATAAAAAAGAGGTTTTAAATCTAGTTATAAAAACTTTTTACTAAAGTAACTAAAATAATTAGTTTATTGTTATTTTTAGCTTTTATAATAACTAAAATATTTTAGCTAAATTTTTTAAAATATATTTAAATATTAGTTTTTATATAAAAAGTTAAAAAAAGTTACTTATTACTTATAATTGTAAGTAGTTACAATTTGTTAAAAGTTAAATTAACTTGTTTTTTAGCTTGTTGTTTAAAAACAGTGTACTTTTTAAATGTTAATGTTATAATAGCAACTTATTATAATTTAGTTTTTTTTTAAAAAATATTTAAAAATAGTTTTTATACTTTGTAATTTATAAATAATTTATAGATTGTTATATAAAACTTACAAAAAAAACAAAGCTTTAAACAATTAAAACTATATTATATAAAAAATCTACAAAAAAAAAAAAAAAAAAAGTTAGGAATTTTCTTGTACAAAAATTATTTATATATATATATAGAGCAGTTTAAAGCAGCAGTAAATAAATCACTTATTTAGCTATATAATAAAGCTATTTATTTATTTAAGCAATTAACAGTTTTAATATTAATTAACTTATAACTATAAATTTTTTATATTTTAATAAATTAATTTAATTTTTTTATTGTTTTATTAAATAATATAACTAATATTGATTTATTAATAATTAATTTATATTTTTATTTATTAATATATTTTTTTAAGTTTAAAATATATTTATATTTTAAAACTATTATTTTATATTAATAATTTATTATTATTATTTATTTATTTAACTAATTATAATTTTCATTTTTAATTTATATATTTATAATTATAATATAGTTTTTATAATTTAATATAATAAAACTATATTTTAATTTAATATATTAAAATATAATTAATTTTTTTTTGTTTTAATTTTAAAAATATTACTTTTTATATTAAATTTTATATTTAATAATAACTTAATATTAGCTATAATTTTTATAGTAATAAAAATAGTTCTAAAAATTTAAACTAAAATATTTAATTTTTAATATAATTAAAATAAAAATATTAAATATTTTTTAGTTTTTATAAATATGTTTTTAAAATTATTGCTTTTATTAAAAATTTTATTAATTTAAGTTTTAAAAAGCTAAATATAATAAAAAAAATAATATTAATTTTATTGTTTATAATATTTTATTTTTGTTTTTTTTTTTTTATTAGCTAAAACTTTGGTTTTAAAATCTAATAGTTGATATAATATAAAGCTTTATTAAAAATATTAATAAAACAAAATATATAATATATATTATATATTTTAAAAAATTAACTATAGTTATATAAATTATTTTTAAAGATTTAAAATTTAAAAAAATAGTAAATAAATAATATAAATATATATTTAAGTATAACAAACTTTTAAAAAAAGCTGTATAAAAAATGTACTAACTATTTTTAACTAATATAAGCTAATTATTTTAAATAAAAAAAAAAAAAAAACTAAGTTTTAATGATTTAATTAATTTAACTCTTATGTGGTCAGGCTATCCACACTGTTTCAGTAGTTTAGTAGAAACTATAGGGACATATATAGAAATTTACCGAAGGTCAAAGGAAACGAATAGTCGCCATAGGCTAACCACTTGTAGCTGAACTTCTCACACTGCTGGGTCATATGCCGGGTCTAACCTTTATAAACTAGACTCCCCACTTACATTAGGCCTATAAGTACCACCTTGTACTCATTAATTTTATCGTTTTACAGTTAGGTGCTATAGTATTAGGTAGAGAAGTAGGTAAAAAGAAAATGAGGAAACTAGTTAGTAAAGTAGTAAACGAAGTAGTAGGTAAAACAGTAGGTAAAGCAATAGGTTGTACCAAGAGGTCTGGATTATAGGTTATATGGTTTATTTGTGTGGGGCTAGGTAAGCAACTTAGTTGAATAAATATGCAAGTAAAGCAAAAGGAGTAGAGTCGTGTGGCTCGGCGGGCTTTGTTGTCAGGGTCTATCTAGATCTACCAGACTAAGCAGCTATATTGTACATATTATTTTTGCTCGTGTACCGAAGAAGTTTCTTTCCTCCTTAAATCTTCAGTCTTACACGATACCTTCACTTCAGATATATATCTTGAATACCACTTTTTATATTGTACTTGACCTGGAGATCTTTCCACTCCGTGACATTAACAAGATTCACGCTGTCCACACCATACTCAACCACTTTCTTAGCGCGTTCTTCCCAAGACATGTTGTTTGGAAGACTGCATGGTGAGAGATCGGTCTCAATTACTTCTAGATATATATACTTATAATAAGTGTACAAGATCCAATCCTCGATAACTCGCAAGATGCCTAGAATCTACCCCCTCGATATCATACTTGTCTACTTAATTGTTCATTGTCGGTTAGGAAATGCGCGGAAACCACCTCTACCAATATCCTTCAACGTGCGGAATTCAATCAAGCCCAAGCTGGAGAGGTTGCGAAACGTCGTCTGAGAATTGAGCAAGGAGCTCACAGAACTGGTCCATAAGAAGTTGGACGTCGGATGGGTGCATTTTATGGTTGGAGGCGGCAAACTTGACCCATAGGTGGCCGCGCCTGGGGTACGTGATGATATTGAAGTGGGGAAGACCGAAGCCCATAGTCTCCCATTCCGACGTCGCAGACTCGACCGAGCCGCTGAGATCAATGTTGGCATCTTCGTGAGTTACGATGCTGCTTACTTCCGTACCGGGAGACCAAGATGTGGCGTGTTTCAAAATATCCCTGAAGTCAACATTGGCGTAGGGCATGCTGCGAGTGTATTGGTCCTGGACGTGGTTGAGTAGGTCTCTGACGCTCCATCCTGGTTGTATCGATACTCGGAAGGGGGATATGGTTATGCAAGGACCTGAGATGGCCTCCGGCTTGGGTAATGGGATGTCTCGTCCGCTGATGAGATGGCCAAACACAACGTCCTTTCTCTTTGTAGCTTTCGCGAGGACGACAGACCAGACTGCCTTGACTAAGGATGCCATCGTGATGCCGTCTGGGAACGTGGGGAGCGGAACCTTTCTCATCGGCCCAAATTCGAATTCCGCCTCGGCATAGTTGGGCGGGAGCATGTTGAATTTCGACATTTCCGATCCCCCCAGATACTCTTTCCAAAATTTATGAATCTCGTTAGAGTCTTGGCTTTGTCTGTATTGCAAGAAATGGGCGAAAGAGGTATCGTCGGATTCCAACCGCGCGCCGTTATATGCTGATGTCAGGTCCTTGGAAATCAAAGGGAACGAGCCTCCATCGTAGAGCGCGTGGGTCATGCGGACCACTAAGACGTGCTCTGAATTTGATCGCGAGATCAGTATTGGCTGGAAGTGGAGAGAGCCGAAAGGTACGGGTTTAGCACCATCCTCGGCGCACCATTTGGTAGCGTACTCCCATATATCCTCGTCACATTCGAGTCGCTTTATATCGAACGACACCTTGCGCAGGACTACTTGAAGGATATCGCCACAATAGGGAACAAATACGGTGCGGAGGCTGGCATGCTTGCGAACAACAGCTCGACAAGCTTCTTGTAGGCGAAGCCAGTCGACCTGTGTGCTCATCCGGAGGCGACTGTAGGTAATGTTATTCTCCTTGATCATTGAACTTTGCATCGAGGTAGTAGGAAGAATGTCTTCGACGTCATGAGCCTTGTATAGCGGCGCCTCGTTTGAAATATTCCTGTCGAAAAAGGTGGCGACACTAGTATTGATCCCTAGCAAAGACCCGGGTCGGTACTCTTCTGTCTGACTGACTGGTGCTGCAGCTGTCATAGCGCGAGCTTGCTCGAACAAGATCGGATACTTGAAGATTTGCGAGACAGGCAAGTGCACGCCATGCTGCCGGGCAACGCCGGAAAGTCGTATGGCAGCGATAGAGTCTCCAAGGTTCAAAAAATTGTCATCCGCCGCGATAGCGTCGTGGGGGATTTTGAAAGTCTGGGCCCAAAGAGACCGCAGGACCTTTTCTTGCTCGGTTTTTGGTGCCCTCTTCGCAGCTCGACCAATATGGGAGAACGCTTGCATCTCTTCTTCGGAGAGCTTAGCGGCTTGTTCCCTTAACATCCGTCGATCTGCCTTGTCGCTACTATTGCGAGGGATCTTAGACAACGGCACGAAAAAGGTCGGCACCATATGGGCGGGGAGAATATTGGCAAGCTTGCGAGTTGCAGCCTCAGACTCGGCCAGAAACTCTTCAGTCGGTGGGTTAAATAGCATGTCAGTGGCAGGGGCAAGCGATTCGATGCCGTTTGCAACGAATGCTATCAATCTTGGAGCACCTCTACTAGGTCTTACCACTTCAGCAACGACATCGGTGACATTTTGAAATGCATGACGCACGTCGTGTTCCACCTGTCCTAGCTCGATCCGTTGTCCTTGTAATTTGACCTGGGTATCAGAGCGTCCGAGGAAGCGAATAGTACCATCAGCATTATATTGGGCAAGGTCTCCGCTGAAAAACACCCTTGATTTAGCATAAGACGATCTGAACGGACGAAGCCAGGCCGGACTGGTCACATATGCGGCGGTGGTCTTTTCGGGATCACCAAGGTAGCTTGATTTAGCATAAGACGATCTGAACGGACGAAGCCAGGCCGGACTGGTCACATATGCGGCGGTGGTCTTTTCGGGATCACCAAGGTAGCCGCGCGTAACAACGGCTCCTTCTATTGCGAGCTCGCCAGGGGTACCTATGGGTGCAAGGCGCAAACGATCAGAAGGCATAGTAATCCATGCGACACTTCCGGTGGCATCGCCGAGAGTGCCTAACTTCCAACTTCCAGAGACGCGGCCCGCTGCGCAAATAGGCGCTTCTGTAGCGCCATATGCAGTGACCAAGTTCACTTTAGAAGCCCACGTACGGACGTTTTCGGAACTAATTGCCTCCCCTCCGACTAAAATGGTGCGGAGTGTCGGAACGCTGTCAGGGGTTAAGAGTGCCAGGTACGAGGGCGTGAAGAAGGCCCAGTTTACGGCGTGTTTGTTGACAAAAGGCGCCACGCCATTTATGCGGTCAAATTCACTCGGTATGCAAATGCAACCGCCATATGCCAGAACGCCGTAAATTTCCAAAACGCTAGCTTCAGAGGCGTAGGATGCGAGATGGAGACCTCGAGTATTTGGGTCGAGATAGGTTTTGGCCTGGTATCCTTGAATGCTGGTAGTAATATTGGTGTGCTCTACGAGGACTCCCTTCGGATCTCCAGTGTCCCCCGAGGTAAAGACAACGAACGCGACATCATTCGGGCTGACACGAGGGGGGACCAAGTCTTTGGCTCGCGGTTGCTGACCTTGAATGGGCACCGTAATGAGCCTGGCACGCTCAAATGTCATCGACTCCGTGTATTCCCGGGAACCCAGAACAAGCTTGGCTTGTGTGCGGTCTATAATATCTTGAATCCTACTTTTGGGGTGCGTCGGGTCAATATTGACGCAGGCAGCTCCAATCCGATGAAGCGCTATCATAGAAACAACAGCCCATTTTGACCTGTTGAACAAGAATGGGACTAGAGAGCCTGCCTGGATACCGAGGGACTGCAACTGCTGAGACAGAATAGCCGAAGCAATATCCAGATCTTTGAATGTCATTTCTCCATCCCACGCGCAAATGGCGGGAGCATTAGGTCTCTCGGCGGCATGCTGCAGAACTAACTCATGAAGACAGGAATTTTCAGGTGGCGGGAGTATCGAGTTCCACGTCGCTAGCTGCTGTCTGTCTTTAGGACTTAGAAGGTCTAGCTCGCCTAATCGAATGGAATGTGCGTCTGGATTTTGCTGTGATCTTAAGACCTGACGCAACATGTGCTCAAATTGCCGAACAATTCTATCTACCTGCGATGGCTCGACGACATCCTTGTCGTAGCTAACAGCAACAAGCATGTCGGTTTCTCCCTTTGCGGGCAGATGGCATACAATCATGAATGAACAGTTGGACGCGTCTCCGTAAGCCTGTCTTGTTCCAGCATCGATAAGGAGCTGGTGCTCATCAACTCCTGACGGTGGTTGGATGGCCAGATGACATTGAAAACCGCAAGCCCTTGCTGCTTCTGGACTTAGCTGGCGCATATTCTGCATCCCGAATTGATGGAAGGGCATCATTTCTACTGTTTTCTCCTGAATAGACGCCAAAGTATCCTGGACCGTATGGTTCTGGCTCACTCGGGTACGTACCGGGAAGGTCGCAAAGGTTGGGCCTGTAATGTCTTCTATACCTTCTACGGGGGAGCTACCACCGCTTACCGTTACCCCGTGTATCACGTCTTCGGAGTCGGTATAGCAGGACACCACCATGGCCCAGGCCAACCTGATTATAGTTGATGTGGTATAATCGGAAGATTGGTGCTGGATCTCGGACATAGTATGTATGAGAGTTGTGCTAGGGTCCGGGCTATATCTGGGAGATGGTAGAGCGGGGAAAATAGGGGCAGTGAGGTCTTCAAACTCGGACTTCCAGAAGACATCGGCCCCTTCGGCGGTCAGCACATATTCGATAAATCGACTGAATGGCGGCGAGCACACTGCTTCTCCGTTGTAAGCAGATTGAACTTGGCTTAAGAGGCGTGGTAGTGAACCCCCGTCGTAGAGTGCGTGATGAAGGGTGAGATAGAACTTGCAATCCTTCTGAGGATGATTCTTAGGTTGAATGAATGCAAAATCAATTAATTGCGTCGCTAAGCCCATATTGATGCTCTTAATGTGTTCTTCATGAGCTTCTTCATCATCGAAGGTTCGCCAGGGAACTAGGTCGTGGACAACGACTTGGAGGAATCCAAGCGAGTCCGATTGTATGATGCGGGTTCGCAAAATAGTATTGACAGCCACCATCGCATTCCACGCGTCAACAAACCGATCCGCGTCCACGCCTTCGGCTAATTCATACTGAAACGTGGCGATGCATTGGCCAGGGCGTTTAGTCGTCAAGGCGATGAGTCCTTCTTGCAACGGTGTTGTAGGGTAAACATCCTCAATGCTGTTGACAGGTACACCACATTGAGCTGCTGCAAGCTCGGCAAGTGCTTCTTTACTGACCTTATCGCTCATCAGAGCGAAAGGGGTGATTCCAGACTGAGCGGACGCACTTTTTGGAATGGACGTAGTGATGGCCGATGTTGCCAATTGTCGTTTTTGCTCCTTGTCATTAGCCGACTGGGGCTCAGCTGTTGCGCGCGGAGTATAAGAGAGGAAATCCTCTAGGGAAAGCTTGGCAGCTAGTTGTCGCAGTATAGTGCGATTGATCTTATGATTTGCGCTCAGGGGTATTCGCTGGAGTGGTAGATAAAGTGTTGGTACCATGTAGGCTGGTAGTCGCTCGTTTAGGGCGTTCTGGGTGGCTTGCGCCTCGGAACGGAACTCAGAGGAAGGCTGGGCTAGTATGTTATCAGAGTTCGAGGTTTCCTTCGCCGCAGTATGTATAAATGCGACTAAATATGGTTCGCGGAATTGGTGTTCTGGTACCGCAAGTTCAACTACGACGTCAACAGGACGACGGTAGTGCGCTCGTATTTGAAACTCGACCTCGCCTAATTCAAGTCGTTGCCCCCTGACTTTTACCTGATTATCCTTTCTAGCGACGAAATGGAGTGTACCATCGGAGTTATATTTGACCAGATCCCCCGTTTTGTACACTCGAGATGGCTTGTCATTGAATGCTTTCAACCAATGGGGTTGATTAATGAAGACGGCAGCGGTTTGATCTGGTTCGCCAATATAACCTCCAGCAACAGTTGGGCCTTCGAGGAGAAGTTCCCCAATGGCACCGACTGGTAGCAATCGTTCGTGGGAGTTCGGGTCTACTACCCAGGATCTGCAGTTTATAGTCGTTCCTATGTTTCTTCCGTTCGTTTCTGCGGTGACGCGCTCGGTCGCAGTAGCGAAAACGGTGCACTCGGTCGGGCCATAGGCAAGATGCAAATCGACCTTGTCCCTCCACAGACTTAGCTCCTTTTCGGTTATTAGCTCGCCGCCGAGTATCACTGTTTCTAGCGAAGGGAAGTCGTTCGGGTCTAGGACTCTCGCCAGCGCAGGCGTGATGAAAATGAAATTGGCCTGTGTGCGAGAGATGACCTGGGCGAGAGATTGCTTCCTTTCCTTATCGGATGGTATACAAATGCAACCGCCAGTTAGAAGAGTTGTCAGGTTCTCGGCGACGCTGGCGTCAAATGTATATGAGGCGAACTGCAGAACGCGAGAGTTTCGGGTGATCTTCAAAGCTATGCTATGGTCTTTGGCGCTTGTAATAAACGCAGAGTGAGAAATTTGAACACCCTTGGGTTTGCCAGTTGAACCTGAGGTGAAGACTGCGAAAGCGGTGTTGTCAGGGGATAATTTGGGTGATTTTGTAAATCCATCATTTCCCCAACCTCGATGGTGATCCCCTACCGTTATGGTATACTGTGCGAATGTACTAGCTATGGTACTTTGCTCCTCGGATGCGATGACTAAAGAAGCGTTGGTAGTTTGACACATGTATTGCAACCGCTGTGAGGGCTGTGATGGGTCCAGTAGAACGAATGCGGCGCCGGCTTTCAGAATTGCAAGCATGACAATGGGGGTCCATTTAGACTTCCCGAAGCATACAGCGATAAACTTATCTGGCTCTGGGGAATAATGCTGTGCAAGATGTGATGCGAGCTTGGAGCTTAGCTCATCGACCTCAAGATAGGTGAATTGGCCGTCCCATGCGTCGACAGCAAGCGTGTCAGGCTGGGTCAAACACTGTTGATGGATTAACTTGTGAACGAGGTCTAACGAAGGAGGTGGCAGGATTCCACTCCAGTTGCGCAACAATTGACGACTGCGCTCGCCAACCACTTCGATCGCGGAGACGAGAGCGCCGGGCTTGGTAGATATCTCCCGGATTGTTTGGCAAAGAGTATCCGCGATCTCATTAGCTATGGTCTCCGACATGAAAGCTTTTCGATATGCTAGTGTTACGGTTATGTTTTGAAGCCCTACTCCAATTTGAACTGCAATGTCATACTGGTGAACTGTTAGCCAGCCATATTTGTTTCTTTCGGCACATTCATCTCAAGACTTACCATCGATAGATCTTCCCCTCCAGCAAAGTCAAGCAACAGGGATTGCTTTGTGCTGACGTCCTTCACCTTCTGGAGTGACAGGACTGTGTTGAAAAGCGATTCGCCGCTCGGTACCCGTGCGGCGCGTAGGATATCAGCAAGAGACTGTTGGTATTGGAGACTATTAGAGCAGGAGTTCCGGTTCTGTTGAAGTGCACTCATTAGAGTCGTTATGTTAGATAGATCCACCTTGCAAACGAGTGTATTAACCAAGGGTCTCATAACCTCTCGAGCATGTGGAACAGGAATATCGCGACCCTCCGACAAGTATCCGAAGCAAACAGAATCGGAGTTGATATAAGACTTTAATACGATGCCCCAAGCCACCTGGCATACATTAAAGAGCGTGACGTTGTTTTCTTCGCAGAATCGGTGAACTGTAGAAGGTTCCCTAACGTCGATCTCGATTGTTTTTACACCACCCTCCGCGATATTTTCATTGGCGGTTGGGAAATGGCAGGGGGTAACGTCGTTGAGATAGTTTGCCCAGTAATCATTCCGCAGAGATCCCAACTGCGCTTCCAGACGAGAGATATAGTCATCATGAGCAGGTGGTGCGAACGAGGTTGGGGTATCCTGTGCGGGTTGAGGCTCGGTCGAGAGATTCTGCTTAGATGTGCCGTCGAATAATACATCGCTCAATGGCGCATTGATCTTCTCTAGGGGAGGGTTAGGGGTAAGAGAACCCTGTATAGTGGCCGAGAGCTTCGATATGGTTTTATGGCGAAAGATATCGGCCACTCTCACACTGATCCCGGCTGCGCTGCATTGTGTAGCTATTTGCATAGCCGATATGGAGTCGCCCCCGAGGCGAAAGAAGTTGGTATGCAACCCAATTGACTCAAGATCTTTATCTAGGACATGCGCCCAGACCTGCTGAAGAAAACTCTCATTGGGGGTAGTCGGCATTTCATTTGGCTTGGTGAAAAAGTCGTACTGTTCAAGCTGTTGGGGCGAAAGCAGCGCTGCCGCTACACGAAGTCTCTTCCGGTCCAACTTTTTATTTTCAGTTAGTGGCATATGCGAAAGTGGGAGATAGACCACCGGGATCATGTAAGCCGGAAGAGACTTGCTCATCTGGGATTCTGCATTCTGAGCTTGTATAGAGAATTCCAAACTTGGTTTCGTAAATAGACCGTCGGCTGTGTCATCGCCGGGACCTTCCACTTGGTATTCGTGATTGTTTTGGTAGACAAAAGCAACGATCATTGGCTGGCGGCCGTCGGCTGGGTTGACTATCTCGACGATAGCATCGCAACCGTGAGAGAAAGCCGAGCGGAGGTGCCATTCGACTTCGCCCAGTTCAACTCTGTTCCCCCTTATTTTCACCTGTAGGTCTTTTCTTCCGAGGAACTGCACTAACCCATTCTCAAGACACCGCACTAGATCGCCAGTCTTATACATACGACCGGAACGAGTTTCTCGGAACTCAGCTTGCCAATGAGGGGGCTCAATGAAAGCATCTGCCGTTTTCACGGGATCATTCAAGTAGCCCAAACCAACAGCCGGTCCTTCGATCAACAGTTCTCCGACAGCCCCGATGGGAACAAGCTGGCTAGGATCATCTGGCCTTACGACCCAGCCGCTACTACCGAGAAATGGTCCTAAAATACGGCTGTCATTCATGTCCTCCGTCACCGGCTGCGCACAGTCGATAATAGTACACTCGGTTGGACCATATCCTAAAAAGAGATTGACTTTAGAGCGCCATATACTAAGCTCCTTTTGGGTAATAGAATCTCCACCGAAAACAACGGTGCGTAACGTCTTAAAATCAGAAGGATCAAGCACTCTAGCAACTGCGGGAGTGAAGAAGACCCAGTTTGCCTGGAAAGCAGCCACTGAGCGAGCCATGTCTTCTTTTTGAGTATCCGACGGAATGCAGATACAAGCTCCCATGACCAATGTTGTTAGATTCTCCAGAACGGCCAGGTCGAAAGCGTAAGATGCGAATTGGATGACTCGGGAATTCGCATCCATCAAGAAGGCCTTTCCATGGCCGACCGAGCTGGTCGAAAGTGCACGATGCGAAATCGTAACCCCTTTCGGTTTTCCAGTAGACCCAGAGGTAAAAATGACGTAAGCCATGTCTGTAGTGTTTCTAGGAATAGGAGAGTTAGGGGGCGAGGTGGGATTCATATCCCGGGTGATAGTCTGATCATCAACGATCAAAAGCTGGGGCGCTAGCTGAGATGCAATGTCAGATTTCGGTTTTGATGTAAGGACGATAGAAGCCTGAGCTTCTTTGCAAATATCGTTCAGTCTCTCTATCGGATGAGAAGTGTCTAGTGGTAGGAATGCGCCGCCGGCCTTGAGCACCGCCAGTTGGGCGACGACAGTCCAACGGGACTTCTCAAAGCAAAGAAGGACGAGGCTGTTTGGCCCAACACCACAGGCTTTGAGTTGTGTCGCTACTTGGTTAGAAAACTTGTTGAGCTCTCCATAGGTGAAATTCCCGTCCCATGAATTGACGGCTTGCACAGAGGGTTGGACCGAGCAGCTCTTTTCAATGAGTTTGTCAACAAACTCATCGACAGGCGAGGCCTCTTTGCCGTTCAATTGACTAATTAGCTGTTTGCTTAAGTCTCCTAATAGATTGACATTCTTCGCTGACTGCTCAGGTGTTGAGATGATGCTTCGCAAGGCCTGCTGAAATGCGTCTGAAATATATCTAACCCGCTCGTCGGAGATGAAAGCACACGTGTATTCCAACGAAACATCAATTTCATGTTGCAGGATGCCGATATTCAGCAGTAGGTCATACTAGAGACGATAAGTTACCATATCATTGTTGGGAATTCCCTATGGAAAGCCGCGTCACTTACCTCGGTAGAATTAGTGCCCTTGACATCCCCAAAGACGAGCGCGGATGCTTCTTGTAGGTTGCCATGTTCTGTCTGAACAGACATGATAGTGTTAAAAAGAGTCGAGGTTGGCAGCTTAGCAGATTTCATCCTGTCCACGATGGAGATATGCTGGTGCTTTAGGCTTTGAACATAGCTGTCCTGATTTTCCATCAACATGTCTAGAACTGTGTTGTCTGCCCCCATTTCCACACGGCATATATGCGTATTAATAATCGGACCAACAGTGTCATCAAGATGGGCAATGGGAACGCCTCTGTCAGATGTCATATACCCGAAACATACTGATTCCGAATTGACATACCGTCCCAAAACGAGTGCCCAGGCAATTTGGAAGATATTTGCTAGTGTTAGTCCACGGCAAGAGGAAAACTCACGTAATTCTTCGCTGAACGGTAAGGAAAAGTTCAGAATCCTTGCAGGATCCCTGCTCTGATCTAGTGCTTGGGCTGGCGGCGATGGCGGAAGGCTGCAGGGCTCAGCCGACCGGAGATAGCGCTCCCAGTAGACTAGAGAATCGTCCACGGGGCGGGAATCAATGTATTCCACATATTCACGATAGGCTCCCTGTGGTGTTGCGTCTAACTTTTCCTCGTAAGCCAGGCTCAGATCGCGCATGAGTAGGTGGTTAGAATAACCGTCAACGACTGCGTGGTTTATCTCCAGCATACACTCAACGTATCCTGCAGGCGATGGGCAGATTGCTAGACGGTGGGGCGGACTCAAAGAGGATATGTCAAATCGATGCCTTTCCAGCTGTTGCATAGGATCGCTACTAGTGGGAAGAATGATCGACATGTCGGGAGGCGGCCGCTTCAGCACTAGCTGGTCGTAGCGGCCACTGTTGCCTGGATTCTCGTAGAGTACGGTTCGAAGAAGAGGGTGCCTCTGTATGACTTGATCCCAGGCTCCTTGTAGTTTCGCTGGGAGCACGCGCGAACCATCACATGACTTTACCGACCAGAAGAAACTGTCCATGTACTGTCCTGGGACCTTAGACTGAGAAAGCAGGAAGCCGTCTTGAATAGGAGAGCACTTGTAGGCATCCTCGATTTCCAATGATCTGGCTGTTAGAGGAGTGATAATGGTTTTGTTGAAGGCTTCCATTTCTGATTGGGAATACTTTAAAAGGGGGAAGTCAGACGTAGTGAAAGTTAGCTTCTGCTGAGGAAGTATGACAGCGGCAGAACCCAAATAACGTTTTGTCTGTTCAATCCAGTCCGGAATGGAAAATTGGCGATGTCCCATATGACGATTGTAGAGAAAATTGAAGGATAATTGAGAATCGCGAACCTCGGCCATCACATCAATCAAAGAAAACCGCGCCATTTTGTGTGAAATTTGGCCTTCTCCTTCCTCCGCGAAAGTGTACGGTTGCAGAACAGACGCCTTATCCTCGGGAAAGCCCTGGTGATAATTGAACAATATTTCCATCGGCCCATCTGATTGGAGTCGAGCAGCGCCTTCAGGGTGATGGTACCGAGATGTAAAATACGCCCATCCGTTGCTTTTAACTTGTCTACGTGCATCTTTGGTTTTTCGCACGATGTCCATAAGACTGTCGCCGGGCTGAACGGAGACATCGGCCGGCCACAGAGTCGTGAACCACCCAACTGTCCAGGACGGATTGACATTAGGGTCCCACGGCTCTCGGCCGTGGCCTTCACTGAAGATTATGGGGACGGATCTGTCGGTAAATACATGCGCAAAGGCCTGCAGAAGCACTGCGTGTAGTATCTCTACCGGTCGGGTTCCGAAGGCATGGTTTGCATTTCCTAGCAAGGCTCGTGTTACTCCCTCGGTGAGCACAAATCCGTCCTGGATTACATCACCCCAGTTGTTGCTGTGGGTATCAAGATGCCAATAGTCCTTCGGAACGCTTGGTATATTGTTTAGTGCATTGTTTGGAAAAAACTGGTCAGGGTGCAGGTTTTTCGCCGCATGCTTAGCCTGTAATTGAGACCAAGTCTGGAAAGATAGAGATGGTACTACCGGTTGTTGTTGGCCCATGAGTAGGGTTTCGATGTCTGATAAAATGATATGCCATGATACGATATCGACAATAAGATGGTGGGCAGTAAGTGAGAGGTAAGCTTGCCTCTCGTGGCCAACATGAATATAACGGCAGATGAAAAGGGGACCGTGTTCGATGTCCAAGCTCTTTTGGTCCAATTGGATCATAGATGATGCTCCATCCTCATTGCCAACTATATTTTCTCGATAGAGGTAACTTCGGTCAGTCTCAGCTGTGATCAGTTGCTTCCACTGGCCTTCAGATTTGGTAAACCGGGCGCGGAACATGGAATGGTTTGTAACAAGCCACCGAACGGCTCCTGAAATAGAATCGGACGACACGAGTTTAGAAATACGGAACGTTAAGCTTTGGTTGAAGTGATTATAGTGTTGGCCAGCACTATCAAAGAACATTTGCTGGATCGGTGATAGATCAAACAGTACGTTCAGCCGTTCCGCCGCTTGCGTAGGCGTTGAATGCATACTTTCAGTCCTCGCGCTCATCTTCGCGATAGTCTTCGCATCGAAGAGCGTCCTAACCGATGTTTTTAATCCGGCGGCAGCGCATTGAGAGACAACACGCATGGCCTGAATCGAATCACCTCCGAGTCTCATCCAATAATCATCTACACCAATAGAGGATGCCTCCATGTTTAATACCCGCGCCCAAATTTTCTGCAACGTCTTTTCGGTGCTCGTCGAGGGTGCACGTTTTGAAACCTTAGTCTCTGCCAAGTACTCCTGGATTTGGTCAAGAGACAACAAGCCGCACGCTTCTCGTAACCGACGGCGATCTAACTTCGAGCTTCTCGACAGTGGAAGCCGACGAAGAGGTAAGAAAACCTCCGGGACCATATAAGAGGGAACATAGTTAGCGGTTTCCTGCTTAGCTTTCTGTGAAATTTCTCGGAAGGAGCTTGTAGGCTCGTAGAAGAGACTTTCGGCGGTGTCTGCGGATTGTTCACCCAAGAGGATGGCGGCGACCAAAAACGGTGCCCGCTTTCCATCAACGGGAGTTATGATCTCGGCGACCACCTCAGCAGACACTGGAAAGCACTTCCTTACATGATATTCGACCTCACCAAGCTCGATGCGTTGTCCTCGCAGCTTGACCTGCGACCCTTTTCGGCCGACAAAACGAAGGCTACCATCCGGGTTATACTGAACAAGGTCGCCACTTTTGTAAAGGCGGCCTGCGTTGCCGTTTGGCCGGAAGTTTAGTATCCAACGAGGTGCCTCAATATACGCGGCTGCTGTTTTCTCTGGCTCATTAAGATATCCTCTTGTAACAATTGTGCCTTCGACAATTAGTTCGCCAACAGCACCGATGGGAGCTAGTTTGTTGTGGTTCGAACGGTCAACAATCCAGCCCCGACCTCCCCTTATAGGCCCAATGGTACCAACCCGCCATCCTGTAGGTGACACTGCATGTGTAGAACAAATCGTACTTTCTGCAGGACCATATCCGTTGACCAAACTTACCTTATCCGCCCATCGGTTCACGACATCACGAGTGAGGGCTTCGCCGCCTGCAACAAGTGACTTTATTGTTGGAACATCTTCAGGTCCCATCAGGGCAAGAGTGGATGGCGTAAGTATTGCCAAGTTTACTCGCTGATCACGAATAAAGGAAGCCACATTGTTCATTCTGTCATGTTCCGATGCAATACATAGACAACCTCCATAGGCCAACCTGAAGAATCGAGGAGTTAGTAAACGCTCATAGTTGAATATGTTAAGTGTGACTAGCGGCGAAGCGCGGTCTTAAGGAGTCCTAGATGAGCAAAAGGCCTGGAAAATCCACATACGTATTAAAGATCTCGTAAATGCTAGCGTCGAATGCGTACGACGAGAAGTGTAGACAGCGGGACTCTAGACTGAAGTTCATCTCGACACCGGTATAGGTAACGCTCGTACTCAGATTAGTGTGCTCCATGATTATGCCCTTTGGCGTTCCCGTACTTCCTGAGGTGAAGAGGATAAACGCAGCTTGATTAGGTGTCACGATAGGTAATTCGACACTGAGGGGCGGCAAAGTCGACATGAAGTCTGAGGAAATGGAAACAGTACTGTCGACAAGACCATGTAATATGCCTTCGTAGGCTTTAGATACAATCCCGAGTTCTGGAGCGGCTCTACTGATGATATCGGCAATCCGTCCGCGTGGGTGGCCAGGATCGATGATGACACACGTACAACCCGCACGAAGTACAGCCAGGAAGGCCACAATTGACCAGCATGACTTTTCCAGACAAGCTACAACCTTCGTCTCGGGTTGGAGACCAAGCTTGAGAAGATACTGGGCTAGCCGGGCGGACGAATCGTCCAATTGGCCGTAAGTTAAGATGCCATCCCAGCTGCTGACGGCCTCCACATCGGGCCTCTTACGGCAATGCTGAAGGACCAGGTCATGCAAGGCTTTATGAGTTCCGGGCGGAAGTCTGCCGTTCCAAATAGCCAATTGGGCTAGATCTTCCTTGCTAACCACTTCCATTTCCCGAATAGGGTCACTCTGCTTTCCTACAATCTGACGCAGAACACCATGGAACTGTTCTACCAGTCTTTGCGCTTCCTCCCTCTGGAGAACATTAGGGTCATAATTGACGGTGACTTGAAGAGTGTTGGACCCTTCCTGCATATGACATAGCATAACAAATGCGTAGCTAGCAAACCCTTCATAGCTTTCGAAGCTTTCTTCTTCGGCCTTGGCTAAGCATCCGAGGTCCATGGCAGACGTGACGCTTGACGGTTGCACCACTATGTGGGTTTGGAAGTCACACGACTTAGCAGTATCGTCGTTGATTCGGCGAATGTTGTGTAGTCCTGACTGCATGAAAGGGATCAATGCGATAGTTTGTTGTTGCAGTTCTGACAGTGAACGCTCTACTGTTTTATCCAGGTCTACAGATACCCGAAAGGGGAATGTTGCGACAGTCGGACCAGTTATCCCCGCGATTCCATCCAAGGCAGCAGATCTGCCATTAGATGTTAGCCCAAAGACCACATCATCTGAGTCAGTGTAGTGTGAGAGCACGACCGCCCAGGCAAGTTGTATCATGACTGAGAGGGTGTGTTCTCCTTTATAGGCTGGTAGGTCTGCGACAATATGACTAAGAGATTGACTTGGATTCGGGCTATAATCGACGTGTGGCAAGGGAGGGAATTGTATAGTATTGAGGTCGCTCATTTGAGCCTTCCAGAAATCTTCAATCCCACCAACCTGCATAATATGATGAATGAAGCGGTTAAATGGTTGAGGCGAAATCTCTTGTCCCTGGTACGCATTTAGAACTTGTTGCCATAACAAGGGGAACGATGACCCATCGTATAGACAGTGGTGAATGGTCAAAAGGAATTGATAGGAGCCAGTTCCATCAACCATCGGTGCCAACGACAGATTTAGCAGTGAGGATCCTAGGGTCATTTCTTGAGTACCGGAATACATTTCTTGTTCCTCAATAGTACTGCAGGTAACTTCCCAAGGGGGCAAGTCCTTCAGAACAACCTGGAAGATGCCGTCGTTACCTGACTGGATAAGCCTCGTGCGGAGGATGGAGTTTGCATTTAGAACTTGATTCCAAGAATTTCGAAAACGGGTCAAGTCTGTCTCTGAGGGGATATTGTATCTGAACCTGGCAATGTACATACCAGGGTTCTTGGTAGAAAGAGACATCATGCCTTCTTGAAGAGGAGTGCAGGGATAGATATCCTCAATCTTGTCTTGATGCACTCCGCATTGATCCATGGCATCCCTTTCAATCTGGCTTCGGTCCGTGCCTCTACGGAGGAGTGACAGTGGTCGGATTCGATTATCAACGCCATTAGTATATCTTTCGACCTTTTTTGCAAGCGAAGATATGGTCGGATTCTTGAAGATGTCGGCGGTGCTGATCACTAACCCCCTATCTTTCGCCAAAGCCACCAAGTGCATTGCAACTACAGAATCTCCGCCGAGTTTAACAAAGTGGTCGACTGTGCTTAGATCGTCAGCGGGGATTCTCAAAGCGCAAGAAAATAACTCGAGCAAGATGCGCTCTTCGTCAGAAACAGGCTCTGCTCTCCGAATTCCCACCGGCTTGGTATATTCCTCTAACCCTAGATCTGCTGCCATCGTACGAAGTAGTTTACGATCAAGTTTCCCGGACTTTGAATAGGGAAGTTGCTCTACCGGTACGAACACGGTGGGAATCATGTAGGCTGGAAGCAGAAGCTCTAGTTGCCTAGCGGCCTCGGCGGCTAGATTCTGAAATCGGCCATCAGACATTTTGAACATTTGCGGCTTGGGCAAGATGAATGCTGTGAGGGCAGGTCCTGCCGCGCTATTCTTCCTCGCGATCACCTCTGCCACGACTTCTTGAGCTTGTTGAAAGCATTGGCGCAAGTGGTACTCAACTTCACCTAATTCGATTCGCTGCCCGCGAAGCTTAACCTGAGTCGCCGACCGACTCACGTAACGCAGGGACCCATCCTTCGCGTACTTGACGAGATCTCCCGTGCGATACAGGCCACAGGTCCCCCCTGGCCGGAATCTTGACAGCCACCCGGGGTACTTGTCGCAGGGAATGAAAGATTCAGCACTTCGTTCAGGGTCATTGAGATAACCCTGTCCCACTATGGGGGATTCAACAAGCAGCTCGCCTACAGTCCCGATCGGCGCCAATCGCTGCTCATTCTGCGCATCTACTACCCAGCATACCGCACTTGTAGGAAACCCGACATTATTGGGATCCCTGAAATCGCGCACATGGCGGTTGAGTGTGGTGAGTATAGCACACTCGGCAGGGCCGTAGACGTTCAGGAGATGGGCGTGGGGCAACCAAAGCGAAATGACTTCACTAGCAATTGGCTCACCTGCCAATGCTAGCTTTGTTAACCCCGGCACTTTTAGCGGATCAATGATGCGGGCTACCGACGGCGTTAGGCAGGCCCAGGTTGCGTTAAGACCGTTGATTGCCTTAGCCAAGTGCCCACCTTGTATATCTTCATTCCTTGGGACGCATATGCACCCTCCCGCGACCAAGGTCAGCAGGTTGTCGGCAATACTAACGTCAAACGCGTAAGAGGCGAACTGAAAAACCCTTGATCCCGGCTCTAAGAACAAGCCCACGCTGTTGGCTACAGCACTCGTGCACCATGAAATGTGAGAGTGTTTTGCGCCCTTCGGTGTTCCGGTCGAGCCGGACGTGAATACAGCATATATCGAGTTTCCCGGGGATACCGCCGGGTTCGGCACCGATACTAGTGCTTTAGGTGTTTCCCGAGGGTTCCAATCACGATTAATGATGATTGAACGTGTCGCGATCTTAGAAGCTAGTTCGGCGTTCAGCTCCGAAGACATGACGAATGGCGCCTTGGAATCACGACATATGCCCTGTAGCCGTTGGACCGGATGGGAAGGATCTAAAAGCGTAAAAGCACCTCCAGCCTTAATAACACCCAACATTGCGATTGTAACCCAGCGAGTCTTCTCGAAGCAGAGGGGTACAAATACCTCGGGACCAACACCCTGAGACATCAAGTAGACAGCCAGGCTTGACGACAGCTTATCTACCTCGGCGTAGGTGAAGTCCCCATCCCACGCACAAACTGCGGGTGCCTCTGGACGCAGTTTGCATTGCTTTTGAATAAGGTCATGAGCGCAGGCGTTAACCGGGCTTGGCACCGTTTTATTCCATGCCGTCAACTCAATCCAATCTTCCGGGCTGGTCGCATCCAAGTCGCGAAGAGCTCGATCGCCTTGAGAAGGGTTGAGTTGTTGGAATACGTGTCCCAGCTGATGCAGCATACGACCGAATTGCGTCTCTTCGACAATTTTGGGGTCAAATGTTGCATCAAGTTCGATTGAACCCGGCAACTGTCGGCATATCAAAGTGATGGCATATGTGCTAAAGGCATTGAACGCTGCGAGGTCTTTGAAGTCACGGAATGATGTTGGGGGATCAACAGTAGGCGGCTGGATGACGAGTAGACTCTGGATCGCCGAACAAGCCGACGCGGCTTCTGGACACAGGCGGCTAATATACTGAAGACCAGCCTGCTCGAACGGCATCATGGCTATCGAGTCATCTTGGACTTTCAGTAGGGCTTCCGACACGGACATGGTCGGTTGCAGGCAGAGGCGGTATGGGACTGTCGCGATCGTCGGGCCAGTCATGTCCTCGATCCCGAGTACCGAAGCCCCGCGCCCGGCAACAGTGACACCAAATATGGTATCTGCACTGTCCGTGTAAAGAGAAATAAGGATAGCCCATGCTAATCTCAGTCTGTTGGGAACGCTGTATTCGTTCCTTCCGGGATTATCGACTTGGATCGTGAGACTCTTCATCGCCGTGGGATCAGGCGTATAAGTTGGGGAAGGCAATGGGGGAAACGCAGCAACTTGCAAATCATTAAAATAATTGCCCCAGAACGTCTCGTAATTCGTTTTCGAGATATGTTCAATGAAGCGATTAAACGGCCGCGGCGGTAGAGAAATAGCGCCATCATACGCTGCCTGCGCTTGCTCCAGGAGTAAAGGCAAAGCCCAGCCGTCGCTGAGTGCGTGGTGAATGACGAAGTTGAACACATGCTGCTCGTGAGGGGTGCTAAGCTGGCGGAGACCAAAGCGAGCCAGGGGTCGGCCCATTTGCCAGTCATTCCACGTTATTGTCCCCTCGGGTGAGGATTTCGGACTAGATTCCGACTCCCAAGGTAGTGCCCCACGAACAACAACTTGGTACATAATGCCAGCGGTGGACTGTATGAAGCGTGTTCGAAGGATGGCATTAGCATCTACGACAGTGTCCCAAGCCTGTCGAAATCGGTGGATATCCACACCAGTAGGAAGCGTGTACTCGAAAGCAGCAGTGTATGCCCCTGGCCTCCTTGCAGTAAGAGACATAAGTCCTTCCTGCAATGGCGTACATGGATACAAGTCCTCGATATCACCTAGATCTCGAAGCTGGCAAATTTGCATGGCTCGACGAATAAGCGTGTCGCGATCTTCGCTCTTGGGAATCAAAGCAAACGGCAAAAGCGAGCTTGGCGCCTCTATAGATGCCGGCTTCAGGGAGGCCCCCATCTTGGAAAGGCTTCCATAGCGAAACACATCACCGACAGTAAGCACAAGCCCCTGCCGTCGAGCGGCACCCGCAAGCTTCATAATATGGATGGAAGTACCACCAAGCTCCATGAAGTTGTCATCTAGTCCAATATCATCGGCGGGAACGAGTAAAACACTTGCCCATAGCTGTTGAACTACCTTCTCCATAGGAGTAGATGGCTCCCTCTTAGCTGCTAAAGTCGGGGTGACTCCATATAACTGGAGTTGGCCTGGGGTGAGTGTTGCGGCAAGGGAACGCAGGGCTCGTCTGTCACTTTTGCCACTCGGCATTAGGGGCATGTATTTCAATGGCAAGAACACGCTTGGAATCATCCATTGGGGGATGCTTCCTTGTAATCGCGTTTGAACCACCCGCGCTTGCGCACGGAAATCCGTGTTCGGATCTGAGAGCCAGGGGCTGTCAGGGACTACATGTTGCAAAATTGATGGAATCTCCGTCTCCGAGAGAACAAAGGCGACCAGGGTCTCAAGCTTATCAAGCTTCACAACATCGACGACGATATGGCGAGAATCAGGCAGAAGAGGTCGCAATTGGTGCTCAACTTCAGCCACCTCAAGCCTTTGGCCATGTAGTTTCTTCTGGTCATCCTTGCGTCCGATGTAGCGGATAGAGCCGTCAGCAGGATTGTAAGCGCAAAGATCACCCGTTTTGTACAGCTTAGATGATCTAGCTGTACCGGATGCTTCCTCGAATGCAGGCCGGCGGTACCAAGTAGGCGCGTCAATGAAAGCTTCAGCGGTTCGGACCGGGTCGCCGATATACTCCCGGCCAACTGTCGGCCCTGACAGCACAAGCTCGCCAACAGCTCCAGCGTCCGCCAGCCGGTCGTGGTCGTCTGGGTCAGTCAGCCAGCAAGTGACAGCAACGCCAAAGCCCAGGTTTGTATAATCCGTGTCCTCAACGTGACACGGCCGAGCCAGATTGACCACGGCTGCCTCGCTTACTCCGTACGCAACGAAGAGGTTGACGTGCGCGGCCCACTTGCGCACGTCCTCTTCGGCGATCGCCTCACCTCCCAGAACCAGGTTCTGGAGCATGGTGAAGTCAGCAACATCGAGGATCCGCGCAACAGACGGGGTCAGGAGAGCCCAGTTAGGCTGCAGCCGATGCGCTTCGCCAACCAGGTCGCTTGTGCGCCCCAGTTCCGAAGGGATACAAACGCAGGCGCCCACGATCAATGCTGTCAACATTTCCGTGAGGCATGCATCGAACGCATACGAGGCAAACTGCAGCACACGGGACGTGTAGTCCATGTTAGTCGCTGCCGCGTGCGCCACCGCGCTACTGCAGAAAGCTCTGTGCTCGATTGCCACGCCCTTAGGACGGCCAGATGAGCCCGAGGTGAAAACAGCATACGCGACATTGCCGGGATTAACGCCTACCACCACCGGAGACGACTGGGGCGAGGTGTGAACGCCAGTGATGAACACTTCAGGGGCCAGCCGGCTCGCCATTTTCGCGTTTTGGTTCGACGCTATTACCTTCGTCGCACTGACGGTTCGACACATCTCTTCTAGCCGAGTCATTGGATGAGATGGGTCGAGGAGGACAAAGGCACCACCGGCCTTCAAGACGGCAAGCATTGCCACCGGTACCCAGCATGACTTCTCAGAGTAGATGGGCACGTACATCTCGGGACTCACTCCGTGTTGGACCAAGTCTACTGCAAGAGACGTTGACAGGGCATCAAGCTCTGCGTACGTGAATTGACCGTCCCAGGCAAAGATTGCTAGTTCTTCAGGCTGGGTATGGGCGCGGTCTTGAAACATTTGGTGAACGCAATTATCGTAGGTCTTGGGGTTTTGAGAGGCCCATGGCTTGGTGTTGTTATTGTCGTTCAAGCCGGTGCTTGACCGGTCCGCAGCGTGATCAACCTTCATATTCAAAAGAAATAGCAGGCTCTATTTCCGGTAACAGAAATGAGGAATTATCTGTTGGATTTGGATAGATAAGAGTTATAATGGGATATGTTGATGATTTCTTTTTGTAGCAAGCAGTTCAAAGTTAGGATCTCGAACGGAAGACACATAAAGCTCAGAATAAAACGTCACTAGTATTCAATATCAGCTTCATAATGATCCTTCTATTAGCTCACCCGAAGATGAATAACTCGCTGATGCTTGTCGGTTTATAACACCCCATCCCGACAACCTCGCGACCGAGTTTCGACATCGATCTACTCATATGGGTAATAGCTCGGCGTAATCGGAACCGTGCAAGAGCCAGCTGCGGGTGCACTCAAAGCCCAAGATACACAGCATATGCGAAGTGGATGAGCTGAGTATAATCGACTCCCAACGAGCGATTTTCAGAATATCTAGGGATGATGAATGTAATCTAGCGGGTCCAAATTGTGAACGAAGCCCCTATATCATGATTCGTCGTGCATCGACTATCGTATAGGCGTATGCAACAGACTTAATGGGGCATGTTACACAGCGTAAGGCGGCATTTGGATCACCTATGCAGTAGATCTTCACGGTAAGAAAATTCTGATTGACTGACGTGAGAAATTATAGATTCCGTAGGTCCTTACTAATAAGTATCGTTCCCGAGTAAAGAAATTTGACATAACATCAGCCCTGTAAGCCGCCGATACGCTGGTATCGGCAGTCAAAGTAGCAAAACACCACACACATATTGTAAGTATTTGACTACGTCAACTCTTACCAGTATAGGGATTACCGGTCAAGAAGAGAGAAGCCCCTAGTACACTTTTAAGGTACCCCAAACAAGCGTTTATAGACTCATTTCAGCTTCAAAGGTTGCCAAACACTGACGAGGCGGGGAACCGGTCTGTAATAATGGTCTTCACCTTTCGATTTCCATCTCGGTTGAGAATGCTTGGTGCACGTCTTGATTCCATACATTTGTAATTATTACAACGCAGACTCATCATTTACATCAAACCAGAACATTCGATGGAGACGTGACCATGGCCACGATGGCACTTCTAGAGATTCCTTGGCACCAACATTAGAGGGAGAACAATCGGTAAATTTCGGCTCGAGGACCGGTCCGGTCAGCTAGCCAAAGGAACCCCAAATGGGAATGTAAATAGTGAATAGGAAAAAGTCAGGGCAGATCCAGCAGACTAGACCTAATCAATAAAAACCCCTTCTTCTTCTTAGAAGTCTGTATACCCGCACTGTCACAACGTGCAGACCAATCATGTAATACCCAAGAAGAATGGTTTTTTTGTTAAGGAAATTATTAAAGATTCTTTTTTGTTTAACTTGACTATAGTTTATATCATAGCTAGTAGACATACACTATGTTACACTACCTTCTCTAGGCATCGCTATCACGGTCATAGATTGAATACTAAATATCAGGCTCTGCCGCACATTCCCAACCCCTAGATTACATTCTGCCTCATACACTCCCCTAGACTTCTACCATGGCCCCCATTAAACTAACACCCGAGGAACAGCCTCAAGTCCTCGACATACGCCAAGGACATAGTAGCTTTGATCTGGGTGAAGAGATCGTCAGCTGCATGAGGCATGAACCTCGCTCGCTGCCGTCACTCCTCCTCTGGGATGATCAAGGATTAGAACACTTTGATCATTTTTCACAGAGACCTGCGTATTATCCGTTCCATAGCGAGATAGAAATTCTACGCAAATACGGATCGAACATTGGCTCCAGTATACCGGTAAATGGGATACTTCTCGAGTTGGGTTGCGGGTGAGTTGCAGAATTCCGCTATCTATTCTTGCAATTTGTAAATTTCTTTTTGAAGTTTACGAAAATGTTTACTAAACTTAAATAGCTCTATCCGCAAAACCAAACTGCTCCTATCCGGTCTCCGCAAACAGAACAGACCTATCCACTATTTCGCCTTGGATGTCTCCCGCGAAAGTCTTGAGTTCAACCTCGGCGAGATGAGAAGAGAATTTGAGAGCTGCCCCTTTATCACGATCACTGGGCTCCTTGGCACGTATGACGACTGTATAACGTGGCTGAGCGGACTCGAAACGGCGCAGGAGTACAAATCGGTAACAATCATGTTTCTGGGCAACAGCTTTGGAAACATGGAACGCTACGAGGAAGCCAGCTTCTTTTTGGAGCGTTTTAGTATCGCCTGTCGGCATGCCCATCTAGCCTGCCGCTTCATCGTGTCGACTGATATCTGTCAGAACGACACCAAGGTGCTAGACGCATACAATATCCAGGAGCCAGAATTGCAAAGCTTCATGCTTCACGCGCTAGAATCGGCTAATCTGGTTCTGGAGTATAAGGCCTTTAATCTCGTTGATTGGACACCTTCTACGTGGCTGGAGACCGGTGAGCGTACACTTCACTTCTATGTGACAGCCAAGCGTGATCTATTAGTCCCTCTACCAGTCTCAGCCACTGAAATTGAGACCGTCGCCATTGGCAAAGGAGAACGAATTCGCCTTGTAGGGAGTGGCAAATGGGGCATGGGGGCCATGAGTGGCATCTCTGAGCAAGCTGGGTTCCAAATTCAGCATTACTGGAAGGACGATGCTGGCGATTACTGTAAGTACTCTATTCAACCCTTCTAGGAATCATCGACAAGATGGCTAACCAACTCCTTCCTATCTTAGGTATGTTTCTACTCACACAGGAATCTGGGCGTTAAAGATTGGTTGATTGGCAGAACTCGTACATGGGGACCCCTGACATGGTATGATCGGTTGTTGAATTAAACTAGGATACGTTCTGTCATCCGCTCTGATGGCTGCATAACCAGAATTGAGATTCTACAACCTATACATTATTGAATTGATACAGTGCGTGCGCTCAGGCACATGGAGACTCTATTGACTACGATTAGTTCATTAATCCTTCGATAATTATTCCTATATAATATCTAGCTAGAACACAGCCTTTTCAGGGGTTCCACTAGTAAAGAAGCTGGAAGGTCCTCTACATCAATTCAATTCATTTTTCCTAAAAGTTTCAAGAAGTCCTTAGATGGCTATGTTATTATGATCTAAGATTGTACGGTGTAGTGTAAGGTAGAGAAGGGCCCATTCCGTTCGCGTATTGCCTCATCCTAGCCATAGTTACATGAAGAGTATAGTCAGGTGCGTTACCCGTAATACCACGTCAGCTAGCCAGCGACCAGTGAGATGAATTATCGCAATGCAGCTATTAGTTGAACCTAATTCTTGTGCAGATTGAGCTTCTTACTGTACCCGCATGTATGAAGGGGCTCCCCATCATAATTTACGACAATCAACGGCCTGCATTATAGAGAATTTTGTTGGGCAACAAGTGGCTGGCGCAACTCATGCAATGTTCTAATTATCCATTATAAAGAGGAATCGATCAGACCGCCTCGGCCAACAGAATCAGCTTCGGAGACCACGAGCCAATATTGAGGGCATTTGTGGAAGCTTAAGGCGCCGACAATGGTGACATTTACCCCTGCTGACCGGTCCCACACTGGAGAGGCCACTGCAAAAAGAGGTGCATCGAATGGTTGCAACTTACGTTTTGAAGCCCATTTATGATGCCACGAACCCTCGCCACCGAGGTCGGTAGTATCGGTGACAAATATATACTACGTCTGAACGCTAGGTATTAGCTTCACAAATTGAGATCTTCGTACTGAGTTTGTAGCAATGGTTATGCTACATTTAATCCTTATACTAAGTAGGCTACAAGACTTAATAATATTTCCATATAAGATATTATTACAAGTATACAACTTTATATGTTTCATTATATTTACGGTCGCTCAATCAAGACTGTAGGATATTTCTTATATTAAGCCGCGGAGGGTGGCTGGTGGTGGCTGGCGCAGCTCGCTCAGTTACAGCTGCACGTCATACCACATTTTAAAGCTTCATCCCGAGGCCGTCAACCGAACCAGCTGAAGGTAAAGGGAAGTGCCGAAACAAGAAATTAACAGCCCAAATTTAGACATATATACCGGAAAAGCGGCGGCATGCTTTTACTGATTGCTGTGCTTGAATTTGCGATTTTAGGTAGTGACATAACTAGTTGTTGTGACGACGGGGCTCTAGGGTGGTATTTAGTGGGTCGCCGGGTGTCGCACCTATCGTAGTACGGCATCTAACTAGACTAGACTGATTGAGCTATGTTGCTTTTTATCTCCCAAAAGAACTTTAGAATACACAGCTAGGTAGGTTACCAACATGATGGTTAGTTATTTTATCACAGAAATTCATATTATAGTAACAACTACAACAAGGCTCTTCTCTAGAACCATGGGTGCCACCTCTAGTATGAACAACTTTGAACTTCCTAGGTAGGTACCTAGGCCAGTAGCAATACCTAGTCTAGGTTCCCCGCACTATAAACGATGTAACAGAAATATGTGACGTAGATCCAATAGTTCCTAATACGAAAGATGCAAAATAAGTTAGCGAGCGCTTCCCTGCATGAACGAGTACCACGAGTGATACTCTACGTAGTAAATAATCTTCTCTCGTGAGTTAAGAAGCTATCTATCATGGCCTTAAGTTCCCTCGTTCCAAAAGATGTGGCAGATATAAGGCAGGATCTCCCTGTAAAGAGATAGGCGCCAAGCCAATCATTTGAGACTTTCGATTCGCCTCATTATGATAATAAGAAATATTTCATACGAAAGACAAGGTAATAAATATGATTGGGCAGCGGTTGTTTCTCATACCTAGCTAGTTCCATTTACGCATCCCTTTTGATCGCCTTATCTATTAACTGCGATTCTCCGCGCCCAGATGAGTATCGGCTATACTTACCTACCCCGAGCCCCTTGGTAACGCCAACCTAGCTGTTTTGAAGTAGATGGGGGCCGCATTGAAGCCTGGATGAGGACTGTTATCTAATCGGAAGGACGTGACGATCTCCAGGTACCTCAAATCGTATACGGCGAGGCCCGATCTGATGAAACTCTAGTTAGTTCTGCGCAAACACCAAAGATCAGGCCCCCGAACCCCCCAGTGCGCTTAGAACATTCACGGCCTGACAGAGTCAACAATTTGAGAGCAGTACTGAAATTATTAGAAAAACCGATACATCTTCAAAGCCTTAAGTGCGCGAACTTCCCGACGATGTCAAGCCCCATTATTCTTCGCTTTGGCTTGCGAGCTGCAAGGAAGAGGTCATTCCTTGCGAGGTGCGTGATCAAGTGCTAGCTGTGAAGGAGGAGATCCACGGGTGACCACAAACTTTTTGCAAAAGAAATACCACTAGGGCGAGCGAGATTCACACGGCCCTGTGCGACATTCAGTTAGAGGCCGAAGCAGCAGCCTCGGATCAGTACCACGAGACTGGGTGGAGCAACTTCGTCTATACACCGCTCCCTAAAACAGTGTTCGCATCGAGGATGCTGCATCAACACCTGCAGCCAGTGCCCGAGTAGTAAGTGTCATGTCTGTTACCATCATGGGCGATTGCATACCAGTCAAGCTCCTCAACAAGCGCGCGAACTTCCCGATACACTCACCATACGGAACACTGCATAATGCAGATGCGAACTCGGACGCGGGGTCATTCGCATGCTCGGTCCCGGTTGATGTCTATTCAGTTTCCGGGACGGACCAGACCGAACGTGAGTTCGTCCACAGCCGAAGCGACAGTAAAAACGTCGATTACGCACTTGTTCTAGACGCAAACGAAAACACGCCCTAATGAAGGTGTTAAGATTTTATCTTCATAACGACGATGTCGAGTGCGATCTACTACCGCATACCAATCAATCCTTGTATACTCCTTTGAAATGGAGCCCGATCGCCTGTTCTATTAGAACGCAAACCTACACCGAAGCAGATCCCGATGATACAGTTGGCCATCTGGGTGGCTTCGTGGCATAAGCAGATGCATAGTCTCCGCGAGTACTTGCTCGCCGAGGCGCCGCCTCTATGGCATAGTGCTCTAGAAGATGATCGGATACCATCAACTCTATTAATTACGGTGGCGCAATATAATTGGCAACTTTATTTTGCCTATGACAGGGGGGATTCAATTGGCGTATACGGCCCTTTCAAAATTGGGTCTATGGCGAACCTTATAGAATCCTACGCGTTGCGAGCATCCCTCAAAGCCATCAAGCGGTGGATTGAGACCACCTTATATGATGGCATACAGTAATGGCTTATGTGCAATAAGCTATATGAGTTAATCCGTGATCATACGAAGAAGACCCTAGCATAAGCTAAGCTTATAGACCCGAGATTCCGTATCTTAGCTAGTCGCCTAAGTCTCCTCAGTATCTGAGGCTCTTAAAAAGAGAGTTGATAGTTTATTGATGTATGGCGTTTAGTGTGGGCTGTTGATGCAATTGGGAGAGATGACAGTATTAGAAATCGGTATACACCTAAATATTAAAGGTGCTAGATTTTTGAAACCACCCCTCTCCCCTCTTCGAAAAAGTAATTCAATGTTAGAGTTTAATAAATGAAGAAAAATTATATGAAAAAGAGTTTGTATTATAATTTTGGTATCTAATTCTTCATATCTCATTACCTCATAGATAGCCTCAAGAGAACTCGGGAGCCAAAAGCTGTCGCCCCTAGCGACTTATCACTAGCCCATCCTCAAACAGCCCTTTTATTCTTGGAGCCAAATCCCTCCCAAAATGGCAACTAAATCAACACATAGCTTAAAGTTTTAATTGCACGTAAACGTAAATATCGATAGAATAATATCAGCTTCACAGAATAGGCGAGACAGACAATGCATATTCAGCCCAATAATTTTAAAACACATTGTTGTGTTTATCGATTTATCTATACTGTACAATATTCGGGCTGTATAATACATGTGGGAGGCTAAGTAAAAAATAACTTCTGGCCCGTCGTATGAGTGAACTTCCACTCCCGGATCCCCGAACATACCACTGGATAAGCTTCCAGGCCGATTGGTATCATTTATATGCAAAGTGTAGCACCACGCTCCCCGGTCCATGCATGCCTGCCAGTCTGGTATTGTGAAGAGAGGTATACCCAACAACGCCAAGGCCGTAAATTCGTACCCGCCCGAAACAACGAAAACAAGTATCGCAAAGGAAGCCGGTGAAAATGCAGTGAAGTGACCGTACGCCGTGACGTATCTTGGAAGCCCAAAAATCGTCCAAAAATGGTTCAAAAATGCTCATGAAATACCATGTGCAGTAGATAATTGATCTTGTTACCCACATCATCATAACAAGACGGGATGGCCAAAGAGCCATTTCTGAGTTGTATGGTTTCGTCAGTCTGTTGATATCTGTAAATATTACAAACGTGAAACGGTGAAGTCCGAAAATACGACTCACAAGCTGTCAATAACAATGCTTGGCAGTGCTAATGGCAGCCTTGAGGGTTTCTGAGTAGTGATCTGGTTATTTGTGAATATCACTTAGGAGAGGGGTTCCGTAATTTGTATGGAGAACTGGTTTTTTCTTCATGCCCAATGCCGAAATTGTCAGAGCTTAACCAACCACTTAAAGAATCGAATTTGACTCGTTGAGAAGTTCGACGTCTATCAGTCGACGTCGAAGTATAGTCCTCTCTTTTTCCAATGTGTTGATCTGCTCCATCATGGCCCTTTGTTGGTAGTAACCTGCCTGAATCTTCCATTTGAGCTCTTGGTTCTCGGATCGAAGACGTTTGACTTCCTCGCGTGGGTCGGAATCTTCTGCCTTCCGCTTGCTGCCAATTCTAGGGCTGGTCATGGTCATGGCGGGAGGAGGAGGGGATATCGGGAGAGGGGATACAGCATCAGACAGTGGCTGCATTCCATTGGTAGAATCCGGCTCCTCGCTATACACGTTCGCTTCGGATGGCGTGTGGCAACGTCGTAAGTGCTCATTGAGGTTCTCAAGACGGGCAAAGCTATTACTTGTGCTGCGTTTACAGGCCTTATGTGGGCAATATAAGGGGTTCTTCGGACCACCGTGTTTGTGGTGCACTTCACGTTCATGGCGTAGGAGTCCGCCAGCATACGTAAATCCAAGTATATTTTCGCAACCGGCGACCCTGCACTTATAAGGCCGTTCGTGCTTGTCCATATGTTTACTATAGAGTAAGTGAGTACAGGGGTATATACACTTTAATTTGGGGTTATAAAAGCACCTACCTCCACTCGCATTTGCGCCGGAACTCTTTGATAGGAGAGGAGCAGTTATGCCATGTGCATATGAATTTACCCTCCCGATTCTGGACGACTTTCCGCTGGGGTTTTGGGATGGGCCTCATCCGAGTTTGTGTGCTTTTCGGAGCTCCGGTCTTGCCATCTGGAAAGTTAAGAGGCGATGCAAGGCGATTTGCACGAGTAGTAGGCGATAGGATGCTTGTGGACCGACTAGAAGGGGAGGAAGGGATTAATGTGGGATCTCCATTCGGGTTCAGGGGATTGAACCCCGTGACTTTTCCATCACGGTCGCCAGCAGGCAAGGTGTAAGGTTTGCTCGGCAGTGGATTTCTCAACGTCTCACAGACGCTCATTTTGTAGTGGTAGCCCTCGAGGGCCTTATTGTACCGTCTGTCGTAGCTGAAAATCTGGAGAAACTTAAGCCGGCTGCGTTCGCTATCGCGATATTGCCGAGGCAATACGTAGCACCGACACTGGCCAAAAAGCACTAGGTCTCCCGGATCGACGGGATCCTGAATGGAGAGATGGTAATCTATATTCTTCTTTTCAAACTCGGTCTGGACTTCGAAAATGTGGTCGACAAGTGATTTGAGGCCTAATGTGGTGCAGCAAAGGGGATGTTAGCGGCCTGACATTTGAGGTTACAACGACAGCGAGCTGCGAATGTAAATATGCGGATTCAGTGGTGGAGTGGAGCATGCAGAGTCCCTATTAGGTAAACAGCGCTAGGGATGGTGGCGTGGATTTAGGATTTAGGATGAGATAGGCGGGCGGGGAAATAGGGGAACTGCGGTGGGATACCTAGGCTGATAGGTAATATAGTGCAGGGCATATAATAAAGAGGGGTCGCTATAACAAACAAGAGCCTGTCTGGGAACTACCTAGATAGGGAGTCTAAGCCACAACACACGAGTCGATGGTGTCATCAGATTGCGCGGATACAGCCGAAGCCTCAGAGCGCACAGCCACATCCAAATATAGAACTTCCATATCAGGCACCTTACGTGGTTGAATCGATCAGGGCTAGGCAACACAACCCAACGACGCGCTTTCGCCACGTGAAAGTAAGGTAGGAATGAACAGGGGGAAAAGAATGGAGATGGTAGTGTACGCAGGAGTTGGAAAATGACTAATGTCGGAGACTAGAAGGCAGAAGCTTTTCGCAACATGTGAATGGTCGGGTCATCCGGCAGCTAAGACAGTTGTTCATCAAAAGTGCCGGTGGCAACCAGTCGACACGGAACTGATGGAAATGGCAAATGAGAGAGTTTTGACTGACGCACGTACCTTCTTTTTCACAGTCGTCGATCCCTGGCCACACCTCAACTGCATAGTCCCACTCTCCCTCTTGCGCGCACACGTAGGGCTGGTGGGCATCCTTATAACCTTATATAGTCAGCTACATTCGGCAGTTGTTAGGCCGCCGCCGTGACTGGCACGCCGCTAGGCGTGGGGGGGTTGCTCCAGGCAAGGCACCTATGACTCACTTGCCCAAGGCTGCTCTTCAGCTTCTTCTTCTTCTTCTTTGCCAGCCTGATGCTTACTCCGGTGCCTTGTTATCACCGTATTTTGTTGGAGCAGCTCGTTGTACACAGAGTCGTCGACACCCGCCCCTGCCAGGCCAAATCCCGTGGCGGATCCTTCGCAGGCGCCATCCAATACCAGAGCTACGTCAAAAACACTGTCACTAGTTCTGTGAGCTGTCATCGGAATCTCGGGTCCGGCTGCCTGTTCGTTGCCCGACCAGCCATAATATCCATACGCCATCACGTGTGTGCCTGAGACTTGTCAACTGATACTCCCTACGGGGATGTGTCACAAACTTTGTCATAATCTTACCTGTCCTGGAGAGCCTTGGCGAATGTACTGTAGCGGCAAGAATAATACTACTTTTTCGGTGACTGATCGCGGTCCTGAGGCCATAAGAGCTCCAACATTTCATTTGCTATGCAGTACCACCATCTCGTCACAAGCCTAGGTGCCATACATACTTGTACCTCTTCTGAGGCGGTAAAACAGTGATGCCTCGCAAAAAAGGCCCCCGGTCCACCGTTCTCGAGGAGTTTCGAGTCTGCCATCATTAAGGAGGACCAATGAGAGGAGCATGTCTCACCTCTAGAAGCCTCTATTATCAGCTCTCCTCGTCTTTCATCAATAACCGAGCCAGCGCCGCTACCGCATCTCAATACCATTTCTCGAATGTGCAAGCTCTGGCGAGACGGTCATTCCCCCTCGCTCATTCTGTTAACCACTCCCCCCCCCCTTTCCCCCCTTTATTCCTGTGTTTTGGAGCTCTCTAGACACACTTAACACCAAAATAGTTTTTTTCATGCCTTCCTTAAGTGCCCCAATAGCTGTCTAACACATTTCACTAGACATAATCCTCATTACTTAGACTACCTAGATCTGCGGTAGGAACCTTACGACCGTGTATCATTGGTTAGAAAGAAGAAAATCAATGGTATTACTTACCAGCCACATTTTATAAAACCCCTCAGCGTCTACCAACGCTTTGTCCCTTTTATTCCCTGTTTAATCCCTATACCAAAGGTAAGTGAGTTAAAAACTTTAATGATAAGATACCTTTGTCAATATGCAAAAAGCAGACTAGGGGCTTTCTAAGCAGAAGTTAATTCTCCACCTAACCTTCTTTGTTCATTATGGCTACATATTACATCGCAAAATCTGGGTATAGTATACTAAGAGTTATCAAACGATAAATTCCAATACGCTACAAACATACAGAGCGTCTATTCATTTATTTAATGCTAATGATGTTCAAAGAATTTATCGATGTTTCCTCCACATCTCAGGTGGCTAGGCCTCTATTTCTCTTCCTAATTTCGATGCTATTGCTACAAATGCATCATCATATTGATATTAGAGGGTTTTGGGGAAAGGTCGCTCTACTGATTTCACTATTTTCAGTATTCTTAGGCACATTATGCATTTCGATTGTAGTCACAACTTTCATATTCTAAGTTTTTTCTACGGCCGAAAGCCATATCCTGCCTAGGTATAGATAATTACATGGTATAATCGTAATATTATCATGCCTATGAACTAACATACTGTGTTGCACCAGCTCATTTTTTTGTTTGTTTATTTGTTTATTTTTAATTCTGTTCTTTTTAAAAAAAAGGGAGGCCGGGAAAAGGGGGGGTGTGGGTAGGAGACATCCCAGAACCAATACTCTCTTGCTTTTCGGTAACAACGCGACACGGTGCTTAGATCTTACTTGTCTTTCTCAAACAATGACATAGCATGCATTTTCAGTGCAGGCGATCAAGCACCGAGTCTACTAATCAGACTGCAAGTCAGCCAGTTCGCCTTAGGAGATATTACAAGTCACTCCAAAAGTGACCAGTATTGCTAGATCTAAGCCCATAAGTGTAACATGAAATACAGCCTAGTATTTTGCAATCACAAAACCAGGCAGTCATGCGTGAGATTTTGTGATAGGTATTTCTTTCTACGTATAAAAAGGGGGGCTTAGGGTTTAGAGGATTGGAGGATTAAGACACCGGGGTAGACGATAATAGGCGCTTTCAAATGGCACAGCAGAAGCTGTATCAGGCAGGTAAATCCTAGAATGTAATACCGTCAGGCCGATTAATGTTATGCCTTACCCAACTTCCATATCCAAGCTAGGCGTCTGGGCTGACTTATAGTTTCGGTCACCGCATTTTGTCTTACCTCTAGTCAATGCCTGAACTATTCCGAGAATGTAGATCGCCTTCCAGTTAGCCTGGAGACGGAAGTCGTTGGCGCGGATTGATGCACTAGACATTAGGGATCGCCCTTACTGAGTTACACACCCCTAATCAAGATTGTGATCGAAGCGCGCAAGAAATAACTGTTGGTTTTTTCCACTCAACCTTAGCATACAAGTCCTAACATCTTATTTAGTTAGTTAACCGAATGAATTGATTAGAGCAGCACAGCGCTGCATGGTGAGTGGATGAAGTACGGAGATGCATCCTTCTGGGCTTCCTTGTGGGTCAGGAACTGGCTTAGCCTCAAAGGCAATTCAGCTAGCTGTTGGCCTCACATGAAATGAAATTGTCAATACCGGCCACATGGCTCGGTCCCACCTGCGCCGAGGCAGTGCGTGTAGACTAGCCATATGGGTTTAATTGCCAAGGAACTTGGTTAACTTTTCGTGACAAGAGTTCCTATGCATAGCGATACAGTATACTTACCCCATTACTATTCTGCACAACACTCTGCTGAGCCAAACAGGCATTTGGGGCCCCTCCTGCCTCCCATATCTACCCTAGGTTACATTACAAGCGTGACTGCGGGGTGTTTAATCGTGATTAATTCTCCGGAGTGCGGGTTGGGCCTCCAGACATCCACTTGGGTGATACAGTTTCGCAATACCTGTCGCTGACTTTCAACTTCTTGAATCAATATCTGAATTTTTATTGTTACTGCCTCATCTCTGCCGGCAAGGAAAACGAGAGTCACGCTGAAACCGTACTTTCATGAGTTTTATCGTCTTATTCTCAGCACATTTCGTTCTACCACACGGTGTGTAGGAAATTCGAAGGCAAAGTTCCCTAAGTTTGTTACTGGTATTGAATTCATTTGTGCGTCAGATGACTAGAGTGATAACAGATCTGGCGTCATTCTCCAGTTCCAATAGATGGCTATATCTATTAGTGACGATCGAATATATCCCGCTAGAGAACTTATTGAAGTACTCTCTAGTCAGGACTGAAGATATTCCTTTTTGCTAGCTATATAGTACTGTGCTAGGTACATTGTGTAGTGCGTATCACCTGACTCTGTACCCTTCATCGTGAGGCTAACAAGATATAACGTTATCTAGGTAGTTATTTTGAAAAAAGTTTCCAAGTTTACTGTTTCTAAAGTACCCTTCATAGATCCAACGAAAGGTAATTATAAGTTTGCATATGGTAATTTGATAAGATAATGCGGAGTTAGTCGGCAATGATTTCATTCTGTTGAAAATTCAGGATTAATTCACTGCACGGCTGTCATGGTCCCATATATGAGCGCTACAAACTTTAAAGGCATCCACCTTGATAACGTTCTCCTGTTGACAATGTTGTAGTTTACTGTTGCAGTTTCATAGCAACTACTTATGACCCTTTCTTTCTGTCTCTAGTTAATTTACTGTATCTAGCAACTAGAGATTAATCTTGTAGGACCAACGGAGAAACAACCGGCTCAGAAATATTATCTATATACATGACTTTGCTGGATTAAATTTAAGAAATAGATGACGATGGCATATCAGTCTCCTAATGTCAAGGTGAGCTTCTCCGACAATAAACTAGAATGATATCACATGTTCGGATTCACTCATTTCAATTTGCAGTACATAAATTGGACTAGGTCCTCCAGGCTAATTTAGGGAGCCTTCCACCCCAAGTCTCACAAGAAACAAGTATTCGGAGGAAACGTACCAATAGCATTCATTTTGAGTCTGCACAAAGGTGCTTTGCATACACGTCTTATCTTCCACTTCACAGAAGCTAATCAAACTGTACCACCCGAGGGTCGAGATTAGGAACATGAACAAAGCCCCGAGCACTCTCCACCTTGATAAAGGCTACATTTAACCTATGCATGTGGAACTCGCAGTCCTAAGAATAGTAACTCTCGGTACTGAGGGCGGCAAGTAACCCAATTGGTTACTTATATTACCACTTCTTTGACGTCAGCTGCACCTGATCGTATCAACGGAGCTTCTTGATTTGAGGGATGTGAAAGGTTCTGAGGTCGATAGGTAGGTTCTAGCTTGCCGTATGATACTAAAAATACCTATTCTTTGATTATAGTCGAGTAATTAGATGGCCAAGTGTATTATTCTAACTAGAAGACAACTATTATCTTGACTCGTACTCGTACTATCCCGTAAGGCAGCTCGTGATGGTGCTTAGCCTAGCACAGCATAGTGCCGGGTAGTCAGTACGGGTAATAATGGAGCTACGAACTTAAACAAAACAATGGAGGGTGGCTGAGGTGAGGCACCCTGTTAACAGGCAACAGTATTGTCGCCCATCCGATACGCACGCATAAATTTGCATGCTAGATTCTGTTCCTATCACACCGCAGGCCATTGCGTTGTGTCGCTTTCTTGCCCCGTGTCACGGGCTAGACCACCAGTCCATGCGGATTCGTTTCATGCCGGCCAAGCCCTGATACACCAACTTCATGCACCCCAACGCTTTCTCAATGCACGCGCCGACCATTATGAACCCGCCATCCGAAGCCTCTGGTCGTATTCATGAGACGCGGCCGCAGTCTAAAGCTCGACCGCAGCTACGGTATCCCCGGAGCAAGCCCCCTTCGAGGAGTGTTACCGGACCTTCGTACATCTGCGGTCCGCCCGACATCTAATTCCTTTGCTCGCAAGCATGCGCCTCGACCGTTGCCGTCGCATTCCGGTTATCGTCCCCGTTGTCGCTGCGACCGCGCCTCTACCGCGCTCCCTCTGGGCCTACCCAGCCTCCAGACGTCGTTACCACCGACCCGCAGCACACGTATAGCTATGGAAGCCAGCCATAGAATACATTGAAAACATACGCAGCTCGAGCGCAAGGAACAGGGCAACCCCGTCTATACCGGCCGGAATCCCAGTAGTGGATACATACTACGTCGGTCGGCTCTCGTGCAGCCCAAGGAAAAGGACCGTCTCCACGAACAGGGATACAAACTTTTGGCGATTGCTTCCAAACCCTTACGGGGTCAAAATCTAGAGCAAGGATCCAGGCCAGATATCTCGCAAACACTTTGCCTTCTCGGAGCTACCAATCGAACTTCAGAGGCCAGCTTGAGGCCGATCCATATATTCCTCGATGAACCTCGATATCCGTCGGTGCCGGAAAGCGCGTGCAACGAGCAGTGCTAGCTAGGTGCTCGCATGCTATAGCTTGTTCAAAATCTCCCACCGCTGCGTGATCCGGCTTCGACGGGAATTAGTCTCTCGAATCCGGGAAGTAGTACGAGTTAGACACACACCAAGGCTATGCATATCACATCTCTCTCCGGGCCTTCGAATGCGATTTCCGCGACCAAGTTAGGCCCATTTTCTCCGTTGTACACGAACGAGCTTCGTGCCGATAATTTACCATCGAATTATAAGAGGATATTGCTCTTAATCCGACGCATAACCAGGTTGCTACGCCTCGGCCGTATACTTATACGATCGTTATCGTCTCAAAAGCATAGCACCTCAAAAGACGAGCGACGAATAGGGGCAAGACATAACAGCCAGATGCCTGACAAGGTGAGTGGGTTTGCGCAGGTGAAAAATAACTTTATAAATGGACACCCAAACATTTTCGGGTGTGTATTAGCAGTACTACTAACAATAGGCACTGATCGAGGCTAGATCTACTTATTGACAAACTTGATCTACAGAACATAGTTATGTGCGTTTTAGTTCTCTTCTATCGTGTACAGATACCTTTAATACTGGAGGAATATGAACGACGCCGTTCTTCCCTCGTCAGACCTGTATAGTATAAACCTAGCTGCAGCATGCCACTATAGCTTCCATAAGACTCCAATACCCTACATACAATGCAGATATCCACTAGCCTTTACTATACTACATTCATATCCCTAGCCTATCGAGACTGTGTGGACGATACTATGCGGCTCTTACCTTCGAACGCTATAAGCAGCCGTGTAGCATATTCACTATGCCTTCTCACGACGAGAGACATAACAACAAGCTTTGACTGCTAAGTTAGGATTTGTATGCATCCTAACCACGTATGTTAGGTTAGGTAGTTTATATTCAGAATTACCACCCGATATTATCCTTAATATCTCCATTGTCCGAACCCTCTTACCTCTTCTCCCTATATCCTATTGACAGACATATGAATGCGTAGACTTCAATTCTTACGAACTCTTAACCAGATACAACGAGAGCATGTAGGCTAGCCAGTTATGACGATAGCGAGACACTAAACTACAGTGATGCCTCCCTCTGTATTTGACATAACCGACCCTCAACGCTCCACATTAGAGGTTAGGTACTGCGTAAGTCATCTCCCCAGCTTAAAATCATGACCTTTTCTTTTCGCTCGCTTTCCCATTGCTGTCACCGCCTAGTCTGGGATCGAGTCTAGACTAAAGTCTAGCGCGGGTCTGCGGTAAATCAAATCAAATCTAAGCAAGCGGAGACTATAGCGGTGTGTGATTCTAGGCGGTGGATGCTGCCACTGCGTCGAGAATGACGGCTGTGTAGATCAGTAGAGCCACCGAGAATGAGATCCAGCGCCAGCGCACCTCCAAGTACGTAGCGAAACGCAGGATGGTTCCCTTCATAGGCTTGAGTCTCTCGGGCTATCGTTAGTGTGCACGTAGTCAGTCACGAAGTTAGTCTCACATCGCTTCTCGGCAACGTGGCATTCAGCCCCCGGAACAGAGTCTCGCAATCTTTCGGCACGACAAGTTGCTAGGTGGAGGGGTCAATCACTGAAGACAGAATCATCGGTAAGCCTCTAAATACGGTAAGCGTTGAGCGTAGTCGGTTTTTCTAGAGCTATCACAGGGAGTCCTAAGCATCTTGCGACATTGTAGTCCGGGAGATAGCCTAGAGGCCCCGTTATCGAAAGCTTAGGCCATTAGAGTTACGCGATACACACTAAGAGTACCGAAACAAGTGTTGTTTTAAAGAGAACTGTATATATCGAAAGTAAAGCGTTGATCAACACATGAAATAGCCGTTACGGCAGCGGCTTGTTAGTGTACAGAAAGAGGGTGAGGACTGTGGTAAGAAGGAGATGAAGGCTTTAGACACTAGATGGCCTCCGGTTTCCAGCCTCCAACAATGGTTTTTACCATTGAGGCACTATCATTTGCGTATTTCTCGGATGCTATATTGGAGTTATCTCTGGAAATTCTTATGATAAACCTTATTGTTTATATATACTGTAGGGTGAGGGTTTCGTCTTCTTACTTGAAGATGCCTCCTGTGAAGTAGGCCGTAATGAGAAAGCGTTGCACATCCGCAGGGCATAGCACGGCCACGATGCTTACACACCTTGAATAGGAGGCTGTTTCAAAAAAACCAGATATGCCACAAATAAGTTGCCCGCATTCTTTCAACATTTCGACTGCTTATTTCGTTCTCATTTATTTTTACGTACAATTATGAAATATCTTTTGAAGGAATACGACTAAGCCCAGTATGCAAGTTAAATGTAAAACCCCCCACGCTCCTCTTCTGAGCTTGTAACCAAGGCTTCGACCACCACCACACCGAAATCCTTTTACGCTACGATATATCACCTTAAACAATAGACATTTAGATAAAAAGGCCACGCAGTTAGATAACCATCCCACCGACCAGCATATAGTAAGCGTACACAGTCATAGATGGGTGAGTTGTTTTCAATATCGGACTTCTCAGGAAACCTAAGGAGACTAAATGGTTGTTGGACATAGTTATGGTACATCTACGAAGGCCTTTGAAAGATCTAAGAGAGAGAATGAGCGCCTATTGGCTACTATTCTGACACCTAGATTAGACTTATATACCTTGAGTATTCCGACACCCCCAATAAACCAGCAATATATGTACTTATAATAATTTAGAAGGCAACCTCTGAAAGGTGTGGTAGTTAGTATATGCACGAGGGCTCTTATCTATGACAGCTTTTTATTTCGAGTAAGTTTGTAATCGCTGTAATAGTAAGCTACAATATGAGTAGTTATAGCAACGTTTATGATTATGAACATTATACCAATCAGACGAAGCTAAAAAGTCCCATTGTTTTAGTTCAGCATCCGATTAAATTCAAGCACTTATTTTTATTAATTAACTTTATGGCTACGCCGGCCCCGACTATCACGGTCTCTAAACTCTATAGTCACCTGCGGACGTCAATCAAACTCTTTTCAGGCAGCTATGTATTATAAGTTTGAGGCACACGAAACTTTCAAAGCGTAAAGAGGCTCAAGCCTTGAGACAAAAGAGACAACGTTGAAGTACTCTGAAGTTTTTTAGATTACATTTCTATAATTTTAGGTCGAGAGGGAAATGTGAGTTTCAATTCCAACAATATCATTATAAATATGTGGCGGTGCGTTGCGGCGCAAACTGTGGCTAGAGTATGGCGCAAACTGTGGCTTGGAAAACCTCGAGCCGAAATCCCGGATTTCGGGAGTCAGCTCTCACTCAGCCATTTGCGACACTGTCAAAAGTAATGGTGCCGGTTAATTTGGGTTAATCTATAATCTTCATGTCTCTCTTTAAATAGTAGTTCTTATTTTTCCTTCCTTCTTTCTTTCATGCGCCGGCGGAGCGCATTGCTCCCGAGCTGACTTTTCCTCGAGGAGCCGAGCTAGCCGAGCATATACAGCACGCGACTTGTTGCCTATACGACGAGTGTGGGGCTCAACAAAGATACGAATGGCATTACCTTTCGAAGCTGAGGTTTTTGGCAGACATGGCCTCTTCGCGCCTCATATGCAGGACCTCGGCCTCATCAAGGACGCTCTGGAACGATGGGCCTCCGGGCTCGACATCACGCGCCTAGGTTCCCTCGCCGCATGTGTCAGCGTAGCTCCTGTGGCTTGGCGCTTCCTCAAAGCAGCTTGGAGCGAGTCATACAATTGGATACGGCAATTCTTCGTAGCCTCGGTCACCGTGCCGGGGCGAGATCCTCTGAACAGAAACGTCATGAGCTGGGTCATGACTAATATTGTACAATATCGCGGAATCCGATCCTTCACGGCGCGGACGCAGGTTCAGGCAGGGGACTTGACAGACAGGGCCGCGCTTTTGAAAAAGAAGCGAAGGGATGTCCAGTACCTCCCACATTTTGAGACCACCTTTTTCTGGCATGGGTCTTACCTGTATTTCATTTCGCGGTCTCTAGACAGCTTCCATGCGTCGATGAGCGACCCATCCTACGACGGTATCGGCGGCGAGGAGCTTACCCTTGGTTGTCTAGGATGGTCTACTGAGCCTATTAAGAGACTCATCCAAACGTGTCAGGAGTATGCAGACAGGCAGACCGAGTTCTTTGTCATCATCTATTCTCGCGATCGGTATGGGATGTCATGGCAGCCTAAAGCTCGGAAGCCAATCCGGCGAGTCGACACGGTGCACTTCGATGACAGCTTGAAGCAAGAGCTACTTGCCGACATACGAAAATATCTTGACCCCAGCACGAAGAGGCTTTACCAGAGTCGCAGTATGCCTTATCGGAGAGGCTATCTATTCTTCGGACCTCCAGGGACAGGGAAATCGTCGCTCTCTACAGCTATAGCCGGGGAATTTGGCCTCGATCTTTACGAGGTCAAGATACCATGTGTCGCAAGCGATCAAGACTTAGAACAGATGTTTCAGGAGATTCCTCCCCAGTGTATTGTGCTCCTCGAAGACGTTGATGCTATATGGACGGACCGCGATTCTGAGAAGGACGAGAGTCCAGCTGTTGCTCGGTCAAGCTGCACGCTCTCCGGCTTGCTAAATGTCCTAGATGGCGTGGGGTCGGCAGAGGGTAGGGTCGTGATCCTGACCACGAATAAACCAGACCGCCTTGACAGCGCTCTAGTGCGACCCGGGCGCGTCGACATGAAAGTGATGCTCGGCAATATCAGCCGAAAATCAGCGGAGCAGATGTTTATTCGGATGTTCACGCCGGACGTCGAGAGTTCGCCTCTTGTATCCAAGGAGCAGTCTAATGCGATAGAGTCAAATGCGAAAACACCACCCGAATGCGAGAGGCTACAAGAACTTGCTCTGGAATTCTCATCGCAGATACCCGAAGATGCATTTACTCCGTCACAATTACAAGGCTTTTTTCAGCTTCACCTCAACAGCGCGACCGAAGCAGTAGCCAACATCTCAAGCTGGGTAGAAAGAGAACTATCTAGGTCGTTCTCAGATGACGATATTTCAATCGTAAGCGAAGGGAAGACGTCATAATTTAGGCGTGATGTATCGCATAAGCGTGAAGATGGATTGTACTATTTCTTTTGTATTGTATACTTGTCTTGTGTATGGAAGGTCATCGGCATCATCATGGTTAGATTGAGGTTATCAAGGGGGTATCAAGGCGCATTTAGAGCGGAAATGCGGTGAGTCCGACGCGATTGTCAGGTCTTGCCAAGGTTATCATTAATGGATTATAGATTATAGGCGATAGACTAGACTTTACTTATGTCCTTGGTGTCTATGCGAGTGTATACAGATCATCTTGATCACCAAATCTAATTTCTTTCCAAGGGTACGAGTATGGAGGATAATATCACGTTACGAGAGCGCATGGTCAGCCAGGGATAGTGTGCAGCAAGATACAGCGACTTTGATTATTAAATTTATATAATCTAAGATTGAAACGAACGAGCTAAGGCTAAAGATATTCGTGAAGAAAGCATATCGGTAATTGAGAAGTGATGGCTTTTCATACTACCCTTGGGTATCCCTTGTATTTCCGATTTTCCCTTTTAGTTTGATCTACCAATCCTCTTAAGTCAGAAGTCTACTGCGCCTTCGGTGAATCTCTGGTACGCAGGTATTCGTCAACGAAACCGTTGAAGTCCTGGGGCTCGTAGGGGCTAAGGAGCTCCGACACGAAGTTCGACTTGCGGTGACTATCGAGTTTCAAGTCCTTGAAGATGGTATCGATATACTAAGAGGAAAGTTGTTAGTTACTCTAGCATGCAGTATGTAATTAGGCATTGAATCCTACCGAGATGAAGTCGTAAAGTGAGTAGGTATGATTCATTCCCTGATTGAGGTACCTCTTGCGAGTCCAAGTGTTCCAGAGAGACACCTCCTTCGCCATCGTGTCCACATCTGGCAACTCGATTTCTCCAAGCAGGTATAGGATAGCCCATAACGACTGCACTTCTGAGACGAGGGGAGTCTGGACTGTATGGATTTGTCCGAGTATGGCGAGGGACCTGTCACCCTTTTCGGCCATAGACACCGGAACGACACGTCGATAGAGATTCCATCTCTTCTGGAGGGCAGGATTGGTTGTCTTTGAATACTTCTGCTTTGGGGGGTTGGCGAGGAAGGGTAGTTTCTCGTCTACGGCCTTGTCAGCTACCTCGTAGTAGCTTTTCCAGTCGATATCCTGAGCTTCTGGGGAAGCCTCGATGTTGGCCTTATAAGATGGGAGGCCAATCATGGCTTTGTGCTGGCTGTCGAAAATCCCAAAATGGTCACCCCAGCCAGTACACATGACCATGTAATCAGCGGTAACCGGGTCCGACGATTCGAACTTGACGGCGTTGCCTTTGATTTCCTCCACTACATCCCTGCGAATTGAGAGGTTCGGGCCATGTAGTGTCGGCCAGAAATCAGGAAGTGTGACGAGTCCCAGTCCAGAGCTGGCCCAGAAGACACTAGTTGGTTGACTTAGCACTTGTCTATGTTCCGCACAACTCTTGCTACAGGAGATTTACCTTTGACGATCAATTTCGGGCTTGAGTAGAGACACGTGATCCCCTTTCGAGTAGCCGGCATGGAATGAACTGTTGAAATCGAGAAAATCCCAGAATCGGCCAACAACCCATCGGCCTGGGCGAGTCTTGTGAAACGCTTTATACAGCAGACCCTCAGTATTTAAGATAGAGGGACTGAGGTGGGACATGAGTCGCGTCGAGGCGAAGGCAATCGCGTTAATCACGTTTAGCACTTTATATGGCAGAATGCTAAGGGGCCCGCCGCCTTCACGGCGAATCGCCCAGGTGACTTTCTTGCCCATCTTAAGAAGCAAGTATACAGCATCGTATGCGGACTTAGCAGCACCAACGACAACCACTTCTTTGATCGATTCATCACCAATCTGTTGATAATGCGTGCCAAGGTCACGAGAGTGTATTACAGGCAGTGAGCTTGCCGATAGGTCTAGGTCAGGGAGAGAAGGAATAGACGTGACACCTGTGGCTACTAGGAGCTTCTCCGTCTCAATCACCTCATCAGTACCTTTCAGCGACAGTCGCCAGCGCCCATCGACTTGTTTGGCATCCGTGACAAATGTATTGAACCGTATACGACGCAACAGGTCGTGGTCTTCGGCATACTTTTGCATGTAGTCATGTATCATATCACCTGTCACCCTCGGATCTTTGGTATTCCCACCATTCCGCGGCATGGGGGTGTCTGAGTAGTTGAATAGCTTCCGACCGTGTCAACAGGCGATATTGATTTGGACGGCGTCTTGTGGTTTTGGGAGCTAACTTACGCCATGTCGGACCTGCGCTACTAGATTTGGATACAACCGATCTTTGCTCCATACTCCCCCAACTGTGTTATCAGAGTCGATAACAATCAGCCTCGTCGATGGTCGTAGTCGGAGATATGTCCTAGCCGCAACTAGCCCGTACCAGCCTGCACGACATGTTAGTAATAAGGTTACATTCTAGGACTAGAATTGAACGTCATTCAATGCCATTCATTCCCTTACCCGCGCCGATGATGGCCACATCAACTTGTGGTATGTCGTCGGTTTGCATGTTTCTAAATGCGATATTTGTCTTGGATTTAAGCTGATTCTCGTAGTTTTATTGGCCAGAACCTGTCTGACCCGAAGCTCTGGTTCCTGATATGTATTTATCACAGTACCGAGCCGATGGTTCGCAACAGACCCGAGGTTATGGTTGTTGACATCAATTGTGGGCAAGCCCGATGTCTTGGTTCGAGAGGCAAATCATACGATTATGACCCGACGCTTTGGCCCTTACGATGTTCTAGAATGGTAGGTATTCAAATCGGTCCCGGAATCATTTCTGGTGGCCCGTATGGTAACCGCACGGTGCCAGCGTGCCAGAACCCGATAGGCATACGAAGTATACAGGTATGCCTAGCTGTGTAAGCATTACATATTCTTTACAGATTGACACCAAAAAGCGGCGATCATATACGCCACATATTTCACCGTCACAATCTTCACGATCGTCACAGTTCCGCGGGCAACACAATATTACCCAACACAAGGCCCAACACGAGACCCAGCATAACACCCAACACCTTCCTATCATAGTGCATTGCAAAATGCGGGTTCGAGAGGGTACCAGCCGATGAGGTGGCACTGATAAAGGACTTTGCATATGGTCCTGCTATGTAATAGGCACGACGCCCCAACCCTCGCCTATCTGCTGTGTGTTGGTGTACATTTTGGTAACGAGCGATTTCTACTAGGTATATACCGGAAGGAGCGCCGTGATGCACACATAACGCATACAACACGCAGTCCTAGCATCTTAATGGGAATAACTATAGGAAAGCGGAACGTTGGTGTGTACACATACATAGGTACATGCAGGACAGTTTCCGGCGGTGAAGCATCGAGTTCAAATGGGCCACTGTTAACCAACGTGCTGGGATTCTAACGAATTTTTTCTATTTCACCGCATTAAACACGTAATTGTGCCGAGAATCTAATTTCGGTATCTGTTAGCTATCACCAATTGACAAGTGACAGGACAGGGCTTATTCGCAAGAACGCGCCACCTCTGCCGACAAGCTGGGTTTTCATTCTGACACATCGTCTTCCGTGCAGGCTTACCCCTGCTGTCGTTCAGTGGGCGTGACATGCTGGAGAAATGGAAAGAGGACAGAAGATAATTACCCAGCATCCGAGGAGCTTTGACTTGACATCGTGAGAGATTAAACGTCGCCCAACTCCACTAGACGAGAATTGTCTTTCGTACACGTGTATGCCGATCTAGTAGAGTCGTAGCGGAGAGGTGGTGAACTAGAGTTAGATCTCTGGGTCGAAATGTAACGGTGGGATCCTGGCTCCATCCAGACGTATGACATACAGGGTTGCATACGCTAGATACGGGAGACTACTACTTTAGGAGCTGAATTAATTAATTCTTACTGGTAGGCACTCCCAATGTGGACTGGGGATTTTCCTCGACCCTGGTTCATGCATCTGCATAGAGGTATAAGAGCCATAATAATCAGCAAACTAGTGCCAGCACTTTGTACATGGAAGCACCGACTTCACTGCATGCGCCGAGCGAGGTGACTGACCAACGGTTATGGTATTGACGTATTGACTGAGTTTTCTGGGGTCATTCTGCAAGCTGCGTAAACTAAACGTTCATGCACATTACCTAAACTAAAAACAAACATGAAAATCCTAATCCACATCCCATACCTACCTAGTCTGTGCCTTGCCCTTCTCCCACAAAAGGCCTTCACGAACGTATAACGCCAACGACACGGTGGCGCCAGCTCCAATCGTGATGTATCCAATCAACATCATGACGGCCATCATAAGACCCGACATCCGGGGACGATTGGGCAGTTTCGAGAGTAGGACGAATGCCCAGACCAGGCTAGCGAGCTCAAAAATCGGTATGTCAAACTGCAGATACAAGAATGTGCCCCGGGCAAGGGTATCAGGGAGTCCACCAGTAGGTCCCCCTAGCGAGTTGGGGACTCGCATTCGTACCAGGTTGGTCCCCTCGTCGTTGCTAGTGTAGATTCTTGCAGCAGTGTAGACATGCCCTATCGCCGAAGAAGAAGCTGCTAAGAGGTATGACGTCCGAGTCCACCTGAACGCGGCCTTCGGCGTTTGAGCGTGATCACCAACCCCCGCCGCCGAGGGGTCTAGCCAACGGAAGAGGTTTGCCAGTATGGTCTGGGTCAACGTCACCCAGAGGGGATCTACTTGGAAGATGGCTAGGTAGTTCTGATGAGTTTCGGCCGATCGCGACTCTGGACCGTTCCAGGTCGGCGCACATCCCAGGATGGCCGGGAGAATTGCACCCAGGAGAAAACTGAATGGCAGTGCTGCAACTGCATGACGATCCCGAACACGCAGGGTTTCTGCACTGTCCGCCCATAGGATGTGATAGGCGTAGTAGAGTGGTAATGATATCGCGCCACCTAGAACCTGTGAGAGTGTCGCAAAGAAGAGCGGTCTAAAGAGTCACGAGTCAGCATAATTCTCCGGTTCCTCGATGTGGCGATGGCTGGGAGATCTGACGTTGCTATTGTCCACGGTTTGCTTCCTGGTCTCATGCTCTCTGCATACAGCCATACGAACGATGACTGAAGAGTCGAATAACCCTCGAACACGACGAGTTGGTAGCCTTCGTCCGACCCATCTGTGGCAAAATAAAAGAAGGCCACGAGGAGGGCGATGGGGTAGTCCAGGATGAAAATCCCCGTGTAATCGGTTTTAAATGTAATGTCCTCGTTCAACTTCCCTTTCAATGGTGCCAGGAGATTCGCTTTAAGCCCACCATTGAGCGCGTAAGGCCCCCATAGAAGCAAGACGGCGAGTAACGCGAGGGCTCGATAGCCAGAAGCGAGTGATTTGGCTCTCATGTTAGACAGTCGTTAGATGAACTTGGCTCAACAAGAGGAGGTCATTACTTATTTCCTCTCTGGAGTCTGATATAATGTCAGCGCGCTCCGCTGTGGCGTTTTTTTTTTTTAACTATGTATGACGCTACGCAGGAAGAAGAGAATGCAGAGGTAATTTGCCGGTAGTAGATCCTCCCCCTTGTATATGCCCCTGTCAGCATACGAAGTGACACATGTACGTGTAAAGCCCGAACTCGGCAACCGTTGGCAAGTTGCATATTTAGTGTATCAAAAAGGTGTGTTGCTTAAGTGCCTAGATAGGTGCACGGTACTTGCGCGGATCAACTAGCCTGCTTATCCTCATCGAGCTAGGGCCTGACCGGGGTACATGGAATATTCCATTGAAAGTGTGGGAAGTTGACAAAGCGGACCACTATCATGCCATGGCAGGATTCCGCGAGGACCGCTAATATGTGTCTGAGAAAGGGAGTCGAAAACACAGAATGAAACGGTTTGGATATTTAGGTGGACCTAAGGATAGAAGTAGAGCAACAATTTTTATATTAACTAGATAGACTAGATCGAGAGTCAAGAAATCATGGGGATTCCTTCAACTGTGATTGTAAGAATTTCAGAACCACTGTTGGCAACAGTGGACGTCCATGTTTGTGGATTCACTGTCTAAGAGCAGAAAATATGAAATGCAGGTGCAGCTGTGGGGTAGTAGTACCAGTAGTATATACTCGAGGCACTAGATTAGAACAAAGTATAAATAATGGAAGAATCGACTCAGAACACCATTTTACCACATATCATACCAGTCGTCAAAATGTCTCCAAATACAATGGAAGAGGGGATGGTGGAGCAGCCATCCCTTGAGCCAATTGCGATATGCGGAATGTGTAAGTATCACTACATATCTCAGCTACTCGAAGATATTCTAAGACACGCTTTTTCTTGCAGCATGTCGGTTGCCGGGAGGCGTAGACTCGCCCTCCTCCTTCTGGAATATGCTAGTGGACAAGCGAACAGGACAAACAGCCAAGGTCCCTGCATCGCGATTCAATATCGACGCCCATTATCACCAAGACCGAGACAGGCCAGGCTCCTTCGATGTTCTTGGAGGCTACTTTCTCGATGGGAACCCACATGACTTTGATCCTAGCTTTTTCAATATGACCCCTATCGAGGCCCAATGGTTGGATCCTCAGCAACGGCGCATGCTCGAGGTCTCTTACGAGTGCCTGGAGTCTGCAGGGTTAACCCTAGATCAAGTGGCTGGCTCAAATACTGGTGTTTTTGTTGGATCATTCACATCGGACTACCGTAAGGAACTAAACAAGCGTCTAGTGGCTAAAGCTAACACGCCTCAGAACAAATGTCAACGCGAGAACCTGACTTCAGACACAGCTATGCGGCCACGGGAGTAGATACTGGTATTATTAGCAACCGAATTGGAAACATATTAAACCTGAACGGCCCAAGGTGAGTGGTCCAGATACTCATTTGTTGAAGTAACTAATTTGACTGTAGTTTTACTATTAATACTGCTTGCTCTTCCTCGATATATGCCTTGCATAATGCGTGTAACGCACTTCGAGCGAGAGACTGTGAGGCGGCCATTGTGGGGGGTGTTAATCTAATTCTGACCGTCGATCAGCACATGAACACGGCAAAGTTAGGAGTCCTTTCACCAACTTCGGCATGCCATACGTTTGATGCTAGTGCGGATGGCTATGGACGAGCCGAAGGGGCCGGTGCTTTATATATTAGACGTTTATCTGATGCCATAAGAGATGGCAATCCAATCAGAGCAGTTATACGTGCAACGGCCGTAAATACGTACGTTGCCATTACTTTTAAGCCAATATACCAACATATTATTAACAAATCTTACGGGCAGAAACGGAAAGGTAGACGGAATGGGCATAACACACCCTTGTGGGACGGGCCAGGAACGCGTGGTGCGTATGGCTTATGAAAAAGCAGGACTTGATCCTCGTCTCACACCATATGCTGAATTACACGGAACTGGAACTCCCGTTGGAGACCCCATTGAGGTCAGAGCTATTTCGAGAGCCCTCAACGACACTCGATCTGAAAACGAGCCATTATTCATCGGTGCTGTGAGTACATATGTTTAACAGATTTTATCTAACAAAGCCTAATCTAGAGTAAATAAACAGGTTAAACCCAATATCGGGCATTCGGAAGCTGCAAGTGGCATCTTTGCAGTTATGAAAGCCGCTTTAATGACGGAGGCGTCAGTTATCCCCGGTGTCGCACTATTCAATAGTTTAAACCCCGAGAGTAAGTCCATTGGCCCCTTGCAAGAGCTTGTGAACAGTTGCTAACCGAAACCTACTGCAGTTCTAGAGAAAGAATGGAATGTCAAGGTCCACGCAAACACCGCAACTTGGCCGGCAAACTCACTACTCCGGCGAGCAAGTGTCTCTTCGTTTGGCTATGGCGGTACGAACGGACATGTGATTGTTGAGTCTGTGGACAACCTCCTTCCCTTTTATAGGCACGGATCCCGCAAAGCATATGCAAATTACAATGGAAAAACTAGCAAGCCATTGCTCCTGTGTTTTTCAGCACATGACAAGCCAACACTCTCCCGAAATATTGCAGCCCTTAGAGCTGTTGCTGCAGAGTACTATGCAACTGATCTTGCGCACACGTTAAATCTTCACCGTACAAGATTCTCGCACAGAGCATTCACAATCTTACGTGAAGGCGAGGAAGAAGCAGCTTTCAGAGCTGAGGAGTTTCAAATAGGTGTGGTCCCTAAAAAGAAAGGAAGTGTTGGGTTCATATTCACCGGTCAAGGCGTACGTACCAAGCATCCGCCTTCTATTGATATGTCGATTTACTAACTGGAAGAGTATAGGCACAATGGGCTGGCATGGGGAAAAGCGCAATTTCAGAGTTCCCAATTTTCCAGGACACCATCGAGAAGCTTGATCGGGTGTTGAGTAGACTGGTCCCAAAACCAACGTTCACCTTAATTGGCATGCTTTTAGGGGGTGAAGATGCGGATGGCGAAAAGATCAACGAGGCTCACGTTTCTCAACCACTATGTACAGCTATACAAATAGCTCTCGTTGATTTATTTGGGGATTGGAACATCATCCCGTCTGTCAGCATCGGCCACTCTTCGGGTGAGATTGGAGCCGCGTATGCAGCAGGTCTTATTAGTGCCCCAGAAGCAATTATAGCAGCCTTCGCTCGCGGAAAGGCAGTGCAAGAGGTTGCTAGCGTTGGCTCAATGCTTGCTGTCGGACTAGGTGCTAATGATGTCGCGAGATGGCTTCCGTCTGACCCTCAGAAAGTGTGCATAGCTTGCGAAAACTCCCCAGGCAGTGTAACCCTAAGCGGTGATGAAACGGCCATATCTGAACTGGCTCATACTTTAAAAGAGGAGGGAGTCTTCGCACAAGAACTCAAGACAGGCCGTGCCTATCATTCATCGCACATGGCTGTAGTGGGAGAGGCGTACGATGTTATACTACCACAGCAGCTTGCTAGTCTCACTGACGAAGATCTGAGCTGGAGGCAACCTCGCTCACCGATGATTTCATCCGTAACAGGAGATTTAATCGTTGGAGACACTGTGTCCCCTTCATACTGGAGCACAAATCTGCGGGAACGCGTGCTCTTTGACACAGCCGTCCGTCGAATAGGATCGGATCAAGAATTTAACCATGTGACTTCGTTCATCGAAATTGGCTGTCACTCTGCTCTAGCCCGAGCATTTAAACAAATCAATTTGGTAGACAGAACGTACATCCCTTCTCTTCAAAGAGACAAGAATGATGTGGACCAGCTACTAGCAGTGGCAGGCTCACTGTTCCTTGCTGGCTACCCCGTGGATTTGGAAGAAGTCAACCTGGACATTGCAAAACAGTCTAGCGGAATACGCAAACCCGCAGCCCGGAATTTGTTAGTTGACCTACCTCCATACCAATGGAATTACGACAAGCAGTACTGGGCGGAACCGCGGGCGAGTGCAGAGGCAAGAAGCCGCACGCATGCTCGCCACGACTTGCTTGGATCGCGTGTTCCCGGACTTTCCAACACTTGCAGGGTCTGGCGAAATATCCTTCGGCATCGCGATGTCCCCTGGCTGAAAGACCACAATGTAAGCATCACATTCGCCCCGCAATGTAATGTTGCTCTGAACTAACGCGCCGCAGCTTGGTGGTGAGGCAGTTTTCCCAGCCGCAGGCTACTTGTCCGTGGCAATCGAAGCATTGCGACAGATTCACGAGATCGATAATATCACTTTCGAGGGCGTAAAAATGCGTGATATCGATATCCGTGCCGCACTAGTAGTTCCTGAGGCTGACGGTATCGAGATCGTGACTTGTCTACATACCACGGACGACCATGACTATACCTTCACGCTCGAGTCCGTGACATCTGGGCACTGGACGTTGCATTGTCAAGGCCGGATTTCTGCTACTTCCAAGTCCATTACCGACCGAGACCATCCTGTTGAGGAGACAGCGCTCACGCAGCGTGTATATGGTAAGAGATGGTATGAAGCTTTCCATCGGGTAGGCTTCAACTACACCAATACATTCCAACGGCTGCTCGATGTCCGAACCGACAAATCTCTGCAGCACGCAGTAGGCAACCTTGTGGTGTCGAACAACTCTGGCGTGATGATGGGCGAGTCCCGCTATATAGTGCATCCGAGCTCGATAGACGCCTGCTTGCAGCTGATTATCATCTCCATCAACGCCGGCAGACACAGAGAGATGCAGTGGGGTGTAGTGCCTGTACACATAGAAAAGTTCTTTTTAACCTTCTCCGAAAGCGAAGTTGAGTCTACAGGGCACGCTGTGGCCTGGACTGAAAAGAGTGAGGGTAGACGCTTTCACACTCATACCTGCCTGACGGATTCCGCAGGCAAGCTGATCATGGATATCGATGGCCTAACATGCGCGGCCTACGAGGCGGCATCACCACCCCAGCTGCTAGTTCCTAGTGACCCTGAGCCTTTCTCTGTGATGACTTGGAAGCCCGATGTCGAGACTCTCTCGCCTGATACAACTGTCAAACTTGACTTATTTACAGACTTTGTCGAACTTGTTTGCCACAAGCAGCCTCTCAAGTCCGCCTTGGTTTGCGGAAGTCCCTCTCTTAACGTAGTGGAATCCACACTAAATATTCTACCCAAGGGATGTTCTATCACAATCGGGTTTTCTGGGGAGCAGCGAGTCCCCCTTATTGAGGAACACATACAGGAGCGCGCTACTATCAAGGTGTCTCCAGAGGAGTGGTCAACTAGTGTTGAGGGCTTACAGTTTGACCTGCTCATTGCCGACTATTCTGGGCTAGATGATTCGGATGTAGCTGTTCAAGTGGATGACCTTCTTCCTTTCATTAGAAGTGGGGGTTGGCTTGTCGGTCCTCATCGTTCTCTCTCCTCAATCCCGCAGACTGCAATTGCAGCTGGCCAGCACTTTGCATATAGACACACTGATACAGAATACGCTACGGGAATCACCGACGCCATTGGCGAGATCTCATTACTCTCACTCGGGTCTTCGACTGCGGACACTACGGGTTTAGCAAGTGCTTTGACTGAATGCGGGAGGGCTGTGCATGAGAAGCAATTAGGGGACTTTGCTGTTAGCGGCCAACAGTGCATTGTTATCGATGATCGAAAAGGTACAGCGCTTTTATCACCTAGCGAGGCCGACTTCTCTAGCCTCAAACTCATTATTGCCTCAGGCTCCCCTCTGCTCTGGCTGACCCAAGGTGTCCAAGAGGGTTATTCCACCGAGGGAGGGCTAGTAGAAGGCTTCCTTCGCGTAATTCGTTCCGAACAAGCCTCAGCGAGGATAATTCTACTTGATGTCGATAATGCCGAAGCAATCAAGAATGTGGCACAAGCAATCATTACTAAAGTCGATACCTTTGGTAGCTTAAGCTCAAGTAGTGATACGGAGTTTTGGCTGCACGAGGGCGTCCTAAGAATTTCTCGCTTATATCCATATACTCCTCAATCCGCAGTAACTTGTCAGGAGCAGAGTAGCCCTGTCCCGACAGCCTTAATCTCCTCCCCAAGTTTAAGTACGACTAGACCTACAAACGAGACATATACTCAAGCGCCCGCAGTACAACTTCCAGAGCTTTCTGTCAACACTGCACATGGCACATCAGCCCAGGCTCATATTCATAACATTCAGAGTGTCGACGTGGACACAACATCTAAAGCAGCGGAATCTACACTCTCTAGCGAAGGGACCTATGTCTTAGTCGGCTGCTTGGGAGGGATCGGTCGAAGCTTAACAAAATGGATGATGGAGCATGGTGCAAGGCACTTCGCTTTCATCTCCCGATCGGGAGCAAGCAAACCTGAAGCAGCCCGGGTTATCGCGAGCATACAGAAACACGCGGACACCTCAACCAGGGTGTACCGTGCTGACGCGTCTGATGAAGTTGCTATGCAAAGCATAGTTTACTCTCTGCAGGCAGAGCGACCAATCCACGGCGTCGTACACGCGGCTATGGTTTTAAGGGTACGTCAAGTTGTATTATCGTTCTCTAGACTGTTAAGTACTGACACTACGCTATTAGGACGGCATGTTTGAGCAGATGGACTACGCCTCCTACATGGCTGCCATCACCCCTAAAGTTCGTGGCGCTCTGAGCCTGCACAAGGCACTCGGCAACGCGGAGCTCGACTTTTTCGTCATGACGAGCTCCGTCTCAGCGGTCCTCGGCAATACGGGCCAGAGCAATTACAGCGCGGCCAACAGCTTCCTAGACGCCCTAGCACGGCATCGCACAGCTGCCGGCTTAGCGGCTACATCCCTAGCTTTACCTATGGTGCTCGACGTGGGTGTTGTGGCAGAAGACGATGCAATTGAGGCATCGCTCTTGCGCAAGGGGCTCTACGGTATCAGTGAAGAGGATATGTTGCGCGGCATGGAGACAGCTATGACAATTCGCACTCAGCATCAGCCGTCGGAGTCTTCACGCCTAGCCATTTCCACGCCTTCACATCTCGTTATGGGCATGGAGGTCCGCGAGATTAGTAATGCTCTCGCGTCTATAAAATCCGACAGCGCGGGTCCTTTCTGGCTTAACAATGCGCGTTTTTGTCACCTTCAGGCTGCAGTTGAGGCAACCACCGCACGTGGTCGGTCAGAATCCGAGGGCCAGGTTGGGATTCAGGAGCAGGGGTTCGCCACAGCTTTGGAGACAGCGCAAGCACAAGGGCCTGAGGCTGCGGTGAGCGTCATTACGACACACATCATGGAACGCATGTCTGGGATTCTGATGATTCCAATCGGGGATTTCGAGGCGGATGGCCCGTCCCTCGGTAGCTATGGGCTCGATAGCATGGTTGGCACTGAGATGCGAACCTGGCTGTTCAAGGAGTTCGGCCTCGACTACTCGTTCCAGAAACTACTTTCGAAAACGCTAACATTTAGAGGCTTGGCAACGGTTGTTGCCAGAAAATTAGGCGTTCTTGAGGCGAGTGGGGACGAGTGAGACGGTTTCCGTTGTTTCTCACATCCCGGCACTGTTTCCCCAAATAATCTTATGATAATAACGCCATCTGGATCAAATAAAGAATATCGCTGGTACGATTGGCCCCTCTCTAGTTTTCTACACACAGTATACAGACCGTCATGATCGATAGCTACAAGTATACAGTAATTTCAGCTAAATTCTCTCCATAATAAAAATGCTGTCATATGCAGCAACAGATCATCTCCATCAAGATCAGTGAAGTCTTTCGTCATGACCATTTGGACCTTGCATTGCTAGTCTACCATTGTAATGTAATGTATGTACAAAATACGTAGTATGAATACCTAGTGTGTCTAGCTATAGTACTATACATATACACAGGGATGAATATATTAGCTGTTTCACCAATCATGCACAATCCCATTATCAGGCGCCACTGCTGTTGAATTTTTATTTATATACCTTCTCGGTGCATAAATATTCATAATTCTACGAATAGATTACCTATCATGGACGAGTTACGCGTGATAGCTCGTCCCATTCCTGAACACAATAATGTTGTCGAATTAAAGCCCACATAATTATGATTCTTATTATCAACATATGACCAAAAAGCGAACAGAATCTCGCGGCGATCGTGTTTACATTTGATAGGCACCGGGAATACAAGCTTCAGAGATTATTATGTAACTCTTATAGATATAGGTCCCTGCAACCTCCCATGGTAACGAATATGCACATTAGTGGTGACCCAACTAGCCAACTGCCTAAGAGATGGCGGACACCTGAGCAAGCTTGTTGCCAACGGATAAGTCATCAGACTGGTAGATACATAAACGTGCATATAACGTACACACCTACTGGTTGATTGGTATAACAGTTCAGCGTGATCTTCACCGACAAATAGGGTAGTATATGCTTATGTTACATCGCTGCAGTGCATACCTTGTCTTCTGCATATGACCGATGCTAGTAGGCACAGCAAATCGCTTATAATACGGCCGAGCATCTGCAAACCGCCGTATCATTGCGGGATGGGACATAGTACATTCATTGCCATCCTGGCGACCCACGTTGCTTCACTTGTACATACATCGTTCACCGTACTTGTGTATTCAGACCGCTATGCATAGCGCCGCATGAGTAGGTAGGTACACCAAAGTCGCAGAAAGCAGGCGTCGGCACTTGAATTGACAGGTGGGTATTTCCAGGGCATTGGGAGTGTACTGTTAAGGAATTTACCGTCCCATCCAGTAGTCTAATAGACAGTATATAAACGACTAATAGACATCAAATTCCGCACAGACGGCGGCGGCCCCGGAGCAACGGCAAGCAGGCGGACATCCCGTACTCCTAGTACAGAATACATTCATACTGTACTCGAAATTGCTGTTACGCTATTTCTTAGTAGTACTAGGTATCTAATACACTGCAGTAGACACAGCAGATAGTTACAGCATACTCGCTAGTAGTGTAAACACGTACAAGTATGCGCCTACGCTAGCTATGCGTACACAAGCTTGAGGAGCTTGCCTATGTCCACATGTGGACATGGCTATGCGGTCGCATCCGAGCTCTCATCGTTAATTAAATCGATCTAGTACTTTACAGGCGTTATGTTTCACTAACAAGTAGGTGTATGTCGAGCATTTCCCTTTATAGGACGATACAATATGAATACGCTTGCCTAATGAGGATCACAACCAACCTATCCATTTAGCGTTTAACCCCTCAAAAAGCGCGAACCGTTGTGGCTAAATCAAAACCGCTGAAACTAATGCGCAACAGGGGATACTAAAGAAGAACTACTGAGTAGCGTACTGCAACAAGAAACAAACTACTGTAGGTCCCGCAATCCTGTGCATAAGTGTATTCCTTAGTTCCTTGTGGACAGTTATGGAGATATGTACAACTCACCCCAGATATTAGCCCACATTAATGCCCCATCACATGTACAAGGTTTATCTCAACATACCCGGGCTAGACAGTTGTCAGCACCCCTCTTTATGTAATGCAAATACTACTACTAGCTTTATTCCGGACACAAAGCTCCCTACAACTTCAAATCGTCAAGAGTAGGTAGCTGATGCAGTACTGTAGGTACAAACATCACTTCAAGATAAGCAGATGAGAATTTCGTACTGGCACGGGATTTCAAACGAAAAACCATCAAGAAACGTAGTACCTAAGAAGAGGTTAATTCCCAAGTCCATACACCGAGAGCAAAAATGCAGGAGCAAAATCGAAGAGACCAATATGTCGTGATTTATTTTACTATTTCTAAATCCTTCTAACTTTTGAAGTATTTCCTCCCGTCACCTCTATCCGCCGTGATACTCCAAGTAGGTATATTTATCGCGAATCTATAAACTCCCAATGCGATTTTCACAATGTGATGGCGGTGGCGTACTTAGCCAAAAGAGGGTCCTTAAGCAGCCGGGGTAAAGACTTAGACTCGACGCCAATGATCAGCTCGATGCCACCGGAAGGTAAAGCCGGCAGAACAAGCGAGCCACCATTGATCACACCGACATCCGGGCAGCGCACCGCCTGGATCTTCCCACCCAGCGTCTTGCCCCAGTCCAGGCCGTACACGCCGAGGTTGATCCAGGACGTCTGCACGCAGTTGAAGCCGGGCACGTCGACGAAGGCCGTGGCGACGACGCGGTTGACGTCCTCGACGCCCTCGAATAGCGTGCTGAGGCTGTCGACGTACTCCTCGTTGAGCTTCGCTACGGCTTGGCGGATGACGACGGCTGGATCCGCTATGCTGTCCCGGGAAAGCATCTTGCGGATGGGCATCTGCGGTGCCACCCATCCCAGCCAGTTGCCCAGTGTGCGGGGGTGGACGGGCGGGTTGGTCCGCGGCCGTCCGTCGACGGCAATGTTGAAGATGGACGTCGGGTCACCCTCGAGCTCATCCAATTGGAACTGCGCCGCCATAACCGAGCGCCACATCAGAGCCGAGAGGGCATCGTTGGTGGATACGAAGGTCTGGTCGAGGTGCTCGGACGCGTTGGCTGGCGCGGCGTCCGCCTTAAGGGCCGCCAGCTGCGCCGCGTCAAGTCGGAAAACCTGTCCAACGTGCTCGCGCGAGATCATCTTCGGCGGGAAGCCCTCGGGGGTGAAGGGCAGGACGAGGACCTCGGGGTGGCTCTCGGGGTTTCCGGGGTTGCGGCCGGAGGGCGTCATGTGCTTCTCCCGGTCCGTGAAGAAGACATCGGGGACCTCCTCGCGGGGGCCAGTCGCGCCCTGTAGCCGGCGGCACTCCTGGGCCCAGGCCTCGAGCCAGGTGAAGTACGTCTTGGCGTCCCCGAAGACGTGGAAGAAGCAGCTGGTCAGGAGCAGACCGCCGGGAATGAAGTTGGCCTGACAGTCGGCGGCCGGGAGCCGCTCTTCAGGACTGGGCCATGTAAACCGACGGCAGAGCAGGTCGCCGGGGAAGGCCTCGACCGGGAAGGCCTTGGCTTTGATGTCGGCATAGGTGTAAGGGAAAGCCCCCGGGGCTCTCAGATCCTTTTTGATAATTGTCTCGTAGTCGTCGTATTTATGTAACTTGAGGACGCCAGCTTGCTTTGCCTCGCTATCCGGGACGCCTTCGCACCCAAGGGTGGGGAACCGCTCTTTGGCACTGTCAAGACCCTGCTTGAGTATACCAAAAACCTCATCCGCGTCGTAAGAGTCGCCCAACTCAATGGGGAAAACAAATCGAATATAACCCTTAGGGCCAGCCTTCTCCAGAGGGATCAGGCTCGGGACCTTGCTTGCATACTCGGAAGGCATCTTGTTCTGGTTAGGTCCTGCTAACACTCAACTGCTATATGAGCACCAATTAATGTAATAACTGATTATAAAGTATGTCTTCGCAGGCCTATGGGTTTCTTAATTTGAGCATACTTGAGCGGCCTCGCCTTCTTATGAGCTCCCTTCTGCTAATGTCAGAGGCCCAGACAAATTAGGTACCCCCGCCAGGAGTGTTGGTCTGCATACGCATATGCATAAGCACTCTAGATACATACTCTGTACATACCACCGTACCTAGACACTTACTTAGGTATTACATATGCCCTGTCTACATGTTGGCTGGCCTACATGGTTAGTCTGCATGGTGGATTTTTGCCCATTTGCCAGGACATCCAAGGGTAACTAACGTCGGACCAAAACTCTAGGTTAGGTAGTCCATAAAAGCTGCCCAGAACATCTTCAGTGTCGGTTCAATTCGACCCTTGGCCTTCGTTTCAATTTTTCTTTCGGAACAGTAGTGATTCTTTACATGTGTCAAGCCTACCTAGGTATACATTTTTTTTTTGTTAACCACTTTAATCAGTCGTATTACCTTCACACCGAATCACCTCTCTACAGATCGAAGACATTCAAGTGATTAGATTAGAGGCTACTCTGTACATTATACCTACTTATGTACAGAGTAGTATGGTAGAAAGCAAACTGTCTCGCCCTACCCAATGCATTTTGTCCCAGTCCTAATGAAGCAGGTGCCAGAAGACAAGTCCCACCGCCTAGTACTCATTTGAACAATCCCTACCAAATAAGAAATCCCCTATTGTCTCTTTAAACCGCTGCAGAGAATGGCAGTGTCAAGTCACAGACCAGTAACAGATCCATACTTGTATCTTGCGTACACAGACCATGGCCGCAGAGTTCAAAGCGTAGGTAACATAGTTGTGCCCCCACTCCGATAGAGACAGTTGTAAGTTTACAATTTACTGTGATAGATACGTAGGTATGCGTACTTTGGCTTCGGATACCCCAGGCCCACAGGACCGTTTTTTGTCAAAAGGAGGCTGGCCGGGTGTGGCGTGTCTAGTACCTATTCAAAAGTAGAACACGACCGGGTCGAGCCTAAACGTAAGCTAGTAATACAGTACACGCATACTGTTATGCACCGTGATAGTCCGTACATACTAGAACAGGGTGTAATATTAGCACTGTAAGTTTTAGCAATTTCGCTTGCATAGAAGACTTTTCTAGAAGGAAAATCGACCCTAGGCAGTTCTAATTTTTATCTATGCGTAGGTACGTACTTTCGAGCTCGGCCGTTTTCCCGGGGATTATCTATGTTAAGAGGTTCTGGGGTTATAGTGTCGTTGCCTAAGTATGTATGTACGCTGAAATGAGGGTTTTCTTTTCTTTTGAAACTCTTTTCAATATACTTAGATTATCACTAGATCGCGTCTCTTCCCCTGCTCCGGAATGGACGGGTATATTTTAGTCGAGCTTAGTAGTATGGGGGGCCTTTTGCCATGTGTTCGCCCATGCCGACTGACATTGGTTAACTGCAACATTACCATTTAGTAGCTCCAACACGTGTATAAGAGCACTCCACTCCTAATAGCACAGCTCGCCGTCAAAGTTAGGTTGTGCATGCGCTGTAGAAACAGAGTTAATGTGATGAGAGCTGTACATAGCTACAGTAGTATATACATGCTAATAAATACTACAAGTATCCTTAACTACACAATAGCCGTGGTTCACTACCCGTAATAATCTAGGGTACAGTAATACTTACGTAGGTAGTATGTACAGGCTAAGTATTCACCTGATGTAAACATAAGGCGGTTTATTACGTGATGCAGCACAAATATAGGTAGTGCTGTAGGAGTACTACGTATGTAGACCCAGGCAGCTGATAAAGGAATGACACCCTACCTGAACTATGCAGTGCTTAACTAGGTATAGTACGAAGCCTTGAAGTTGCATGCCGAGATACGCGTGCCTACATGACATGCACAGACTACATAGTATGTAGTCGTCTCGTCTCGAAATAAGAGTAGGCGCTAGGTATCTCTATTTAATTTCAACGGCTCGTTTTAGTGGCTGGCGCTATAAAGTACCTGCGGACATTGACACCTAAGAAATTAATACAGACAAGAAAGGACGCGCTCTCTTCGCAGGTATGTTGTGCGAAACAGCATCAAGTCGCTTCTGAATGAGCAAGGCAATGCGCATGATTTGGTTTACACACACCGATGACACAGCTGTAACTACAGAGTAAGCACGTACCGTCCAGAACGGTATGGCAGCACGCAATCTATTTACATGGGCTGTCACAGAGCGCAGTGTTTTATGGGCGATGTTATGCTTGCAGCTAGCGTACCATACATACTGAATGTATAATCTGCTACACTAGCAGCGATACCTACCCAGATATCGTGCATATTCCGGGCTGCTTCTACAGTGCGATAGCAGTCGGAGTTGCGGAGGTGTGTATTAATAGTGTATATACACTATATTACCATGGTTCTCTTTCCATGTCTACAACTATGTTTACACTGCACTACGCTGCAGTAGGTGAAAGTGCATCCCGATTCCATGAGATCCGTATCTCTGGGTAAGAGAGCATAGACCTCCAGTACCTTGATCCCAGGTCCTTGCTAATCTCAGGGAGCGAGGTTTTGGTAGAGACCCTGGGCAAATATCGGACCAAGGCCCATCCTACGGAAATCTTTACGACTTTTGGGGCCAATGGCTCCGCGTGATGACCCGGAATGTTAGCTCCCCATGTAAAAACGGTAGAACGATTGTAAGATGCTGTAGGTTCCCCCATGTACTTAGTATATACGCGCAATCCTTTTGTTAAGAACTCGAGGCAGATCTTCCTCTTATTTAGTAGTCTCGGGTAGTCTTCTATATTCCTTCTCCCGATATACCTGGGGAGTCTAATCCTTCGTTCCAGTTACTTAATTCACTACTCATGTAATATAAGCGCTACCCTCCTTCCGTCACTTTGACTTTTTACTTGTCGATATTTCCTTGTCAATTTTCGTGGTGTGGCTGTTGTATGTATTGGGTATTGGAAACCGCCGGTTGAAAAGCATCATCCTGCGAAATGGAGGTCGATCCGATCATTGAGCAAGCCTTTGGCCCTGCGCCAGCGGGCATCAACCTAGCAGCGAAGCAAGAAACAGCAATCATTGTGGTTGCTCTCGTCTCTACGGGATTTGCGACCGTCGCCCTAGTTCTAAGAGTATGGGCGCGAAACTTCCAGCGCTTCGGCATGATGGCCGATGACTATTTGATGGTAGTCGCGCTTGTAGGCTACCTCGGATTTCCACAGACGAAGACGAAGATTTCTAACTATAAGTAGATCTTCACCTATGGCACGCTCGTTATCACTATTTTAGGAGCAAAGGCTGGCGCCGGCACGCATGTTTGGGCCCTTCATCCACAAGATGTATCAAATATCTTTCGTGTAAGCACATAACCTTCGAGTTCGCGCCTAGGTTTCTTTTTCATTAACCATGCGCAGTTATTGTATTCGTATACGTTCATTTACGCTGGCAGTGTGTCCTTCACAAAGCTATCGATCTTGCTATTCTATCGCCGATTGTTCGAAAGAGGGTCGCAATGGTTTCACATCCGGTTAGGATTCGCCGCGTTCTTTACGATTGGATATCTGCTCTCTATCTGGTCTGTCGCAGCCGCTCTCTGCCAGCCTACCGAATTCTTTTGGACGATGTTCCTCGGTGCCAAAGGCAAATGCCTCGATATCAACGCCTCTTTCCTAAGTTTGACGGTGCTTAACCTGGTGGCCGATCTTCTCGTCTTAGTTGTCCCGATCCCTGAGATATTGGCGCTGAAGATGACCACGAAGAAAAAGATTGGCGTTTGTGGTGTAATGTTATTGGGAGGCCTGTAAGTTGCACTTAAAGATTCTATATGAGGGTTCTGTTCTGACCAGAAATTAGGGTCTGTGTTGTCAGCGCTGTGCGCATCTGGGCGTTCTACCAGTTCACTGTTGAAGTTGATATCACATGGGTACAAGCCAACGTGTTTTTGCTATCTTCTGTCGAGCCAGCTTTCGGTATCGTTTCAGCCTGTCTACCAAGTTTACGTCCGCTATACCGTCGAGCACGCGCGAAGATTAGTGGAAAGGACACACATGGAAGTTCGACTGCCACATGGTACGCAAACTCTAAGACTAGCCGTAACATCGGAAATAGCTATGTCCGATTCGGTGACGATTCTTCGAGGTCGGCGGAACATGATGATATCGCTCTGACCAGCATTGGTAAAGGGCCAAATTCGAACAAGCCGATCCCCCAGAACATCATCCTGGTACGATCCGAAATAACGCAATCCTCGAACCAAGCACCACACCAAACACAAAATCGAAATGATTCCCTCGACTCGTTTTAAACGGCAGGCTGCTCCAGTGACGAGACAGTGGTTTTTGATAAAAATGTCGAACTACCAAACCGCCGACTCTCCATCCGGCCTATCGAGTATGGGTTGCGTAATTCGTATTCCCACAGCCGGATAACCACTATCACATTAGTAGAGATGTGAAATCTGGTTTTCTCAATGGGAAAGCATTATTTAGTGGCTCGGGACCACTTTTACTATGTATATAGAGCGGCTTTATTGCGACGGAATTACTCGAATATGCCAATTGGAGCAATCCCAGGCCTGTCCTTTCCATGATCAAGATATCCAAAAATTAGGGCTTTACGAAAATAATAGACATAATGTACAGTAAACTAGCTGTTTTTCTTCTCATTGGTAGTGTCGCGGCCAGCCAAACCACGTTTATTTTGTACTAAACCTCACAAACGTCTTCAAAAGAGTAGTAGTAACGCAACCGTTTGCTCATTGCTATCACCTTTCTCTAGCATCTACTATCTGACTTGATCGGGTTTAGATCCTATTGCGAGAGTAAGGCTATCGTTTCGTCTAAAGTAGATCTATACCATCCTCGTCGAATCACTATTATACCAAACTGATAACAACCTGGACTCACGTAGGTAGTTTCCGAGCATCTGGGTCCGATACCCAGCTGTCATCTAAATTGCCAAGAGAGACAGAGGTCCCCAAGCCTCTGGTCTTGTACAGTGGCAGATGGGACAATCGAACGATCGGGTTCGTCAGATGGTGGGATTAGGAACCCAGAGCCGTGGACAAGCAGCTTTACAAATCTGGAACTGGGCTAATCGTAACCATGTTCTATAGTTGCGGCCGCTAAAATCGCTTATAGGCCAACTCCACTGGCCCCTGACTCCCCGGGACGCTAGAAGTACGGACGGAAAGGATCTTCGTCGCCAAGCAGAACGGGCTACTCAAACCCAGCGCGAGCAGCAAGTAGCCAGATCCAGGCAGGAAAATCGTGGTGATGATAGAATCATCAATATTCGATTCTGGTGTTGGAATGGCAAGAGTTTGGAACATCTACACGATCATGACGACCCCGACGGCCATATTGCGAGAACCCGGAGCTTTCTTAATAGCCTCCGTAAGAGTAACTTCAACGACGTTCGTCGTTATATTGAGGACGATATCGTATGTACAACCTTGTACAACCTTAATACTACTTAAACTAACATATATAGACTATCTCTCGCCTTATCATCCCAAAGGAAGTTCGAATCAAAGGCGCCCTCACTTACTGCAATATCGAGACAAGTCGTCAACAGCAAGCGTCGGCCGTTGCGGCTCATATGGTTCTTGACCAAGTCAACGTCAAGGATTGTCAAGCTTGTGCAAGTTCGAAAAGCCGTGGCCCTTTCGACAAGTGTATTTCTTTTGGCCCTAACGTCTTCGGCGGCGCTTGTTCTTGCTGCCAATACTCTTCACTGGCGACATCGTGCGTTTTCCATAAGAAACAAAAGGGATCTAAATATGCAGAGGCTTGTAAGTACTTGTACAACCTTGTACGGGCGTATACTAACATCCACAGCCGACGATAAGGACGTGGAAACCGTAAAGCTGCCTAAGATTACTCCGGAAATGCTTGAACAGGCTACTACTGGCCAGCTCGAGCGTCTTCGTCGACAAATTGACCAAGAGTTGGGTAGCCGCGAGGAGGATGAGGGGGATATGCCTTCGCGCAAGCGTGCGCGACGATGAATAATTGTGTTGGACTTGGTTTGGGTTTCTACGAGTTAATACTAGGGTTTACGGGTTGATACACACTTGAATTGAGGTTTTGAGAGTTAGTACACCTTTAAGTAAGGTGAAATCGATAGTTATAAAAACTTTGCAAAGGTTTTTTCTTACTTAAACTTAGTAAGCAAAGTTAAATAACTAAGTTAATGAATAATTTTTCATGATATAAAGTTTTAATTTTAATAAATGTGAAATCTTATAATATAAAATATAAATAAATAAAGAAATAAATAAATAAATAAATAAAATATAATATAATTTTATAATATATAATTTATAAATTAAATTATATATTTTAAATTAATATAATATTAAAATTAATAAAAATATAATTATATATATAATAAATAAATATTAATTTATAAATTAATATATTAAAAAATTATATATTTTAATTATAATAATATAAATAAATAAATAAAAAAATAAAAAATTGTTTTTTAAATAATAATAAATTAAAAAAATATTAAAATATATTTAAATGTTTATTTAAATAATTTATTTATATTATAATATATATATTTATAATTATAATAAATATAATTAAATTAAATATATTATAAATAAATTAATTAAAAAAAAAAAAAAGTTTTATATATAAATAATAAAAGTTTAATTATATATTTATTATATATAATAATTAATTAAATTATATAATTATTAAATTAAATTATTATTATTTAATTATAAATTAATATATATTTAATTTATAATATTATTTTTTTTTTTAATATATTAATTTATAAATAAATTATTTTATTTTATATTGTTATTTTATAATTATTATATTATATAATTACTATATAATTTTTAATAATTTAAATAATTAATAAATATTTTATATAATATAATTTATTTATTATTTATATTAAATTATTATTTTTAATATTATTATTTTTTAAAATTTAAATTAATAAATAAATAATTTTTTATTTTTTATATATTATATAATTTATAAATTTATAATTTATTTTTTATTTAATTTATTTATTTTGTTTTATAAATTTAGTTTTTATATTATATTTATAATAAAAATATAAATTTTAATAATTAAAAAATAATTTAAATATAATTTAAAAATAAAAAAAATTAAAAACTATAGTTTTAATTTTTAATTTTTTATTATTTTAAAATAGTTTTTAATAAAATAGCTTTATATATATATATATAAATATAATATATATTTAATATTAATAAATTTATATTTATATTTATTAAATTATTTATATATATAAATATTTATAACTTTTTTTATTTAAAAAATAGTTTTAAAAATAATATTTTTAAATAATAAATTAATTATATAAAAATTATATATATATTTTATTAAAATAGCAATATTAATTATAATTAATATATATTTAAATTTTTTATATAATTTATTATTTATTTATTAAATAGTTAATTATACTTTATTATATATAATATTAATAAATTGTTAATAAATTTATATAATTTATATATATATATTATATATATAAAGATTTTTTTTTAAATAAAAAAACAACAATAGTATTATATAATTATAATATTATATTTTGTTTTAGTTTTTTATATATAATTAATTATATAAAATTAAATCAATATTAATTAATAATTATATTAACTTTTTTTATTTAATAGTAATATATTATAAATTAATAAGTTTTAAATAATATTATAAAATTTAATAGTTTTATATTAATATTATTTATTTTTAATAATTGTTTATAAATTAATTAAATTTTTATTTTATTTTTTAATATTATATAAAAAGTAAAAACTATTAAAAAAGCTATAAAAATATTTTAAAAAAAACAAATTCTAATTAAAATTAATTATATAATTAATTAATAAAACAGTTTTATTTTATATAAAATATTTATATAAAAAAAAAATAAAACTAAAATAAACTATATAAAATATAAACTATTAAAAAATTTAATATTATAATTAATATAATTAATAAATTTATAAAATTTTAATATATATAAATTAAACTTTATTTTTATATAATAAAAAATATAAAATAAAACAATAAAAATAATATATTATTTATTTTAATAAATATTATATAAAAAAAAAAAGCTAATTTAAAAAATTAATATAATTTTTAATTTTTTTATATAATTAAATTTTATATTTTTTTAATTAAGAAAAATAAATTATAAACTAATTATTAAATTATAAATAAATAATATTATTAATATATTTAAACTTTTTTTTAAAAAATTTAATATAATAAAAATTAATAAATTATTTATATAAAAAATATTTAAATTTATAAAATATAACTTTAATAAATATTATAATATTTAAATTTTTAAATTAAAGTTTATATAAAAAGTTAAAAATAAAATTATTTAATTATATAAAAAGTTTTAATTAATTATATAAAAATATAACAATTTAAAAAAAAATATTATATTTATATAATTATTAATAATTTAATAAATAAATTAACAATTAATTTTAATTTTTAAATTTATTTTAATTTAAAACTATAATAAAATATATAAATTATAAAATATTATATAAATATATATATAATTAATTAATAAATTTATATAAAAATTTATATATATTTATTTATTAAACTTAAAAATAAATATTTTAAAAAAACTATATTATAAATTATATAATTATTATATAAATTAATTAAATTAAGTTTATATTAATTTAAAATATATTATAAATATTATTATTAAAAATTTAAAATAATTGTTTTTTTATATAATTTTTATTTATTAATTATTAATAATAGTTTTAAAATTTTAATATTATTAAATTATAAATAAACAATATTTTTAATTTTATATAATAAAATTTAAAACTAAACTTAAACAAATTTTAAATAAAAATAATTTAATTAAATTTAATAATATTTAAATTATATTTATAAATAAATATATTATATTAATTTAAAAAAGTTAAATTATATAATTAATTAAAATTTATTTTTATATAAAAAACTTTATATAATAATATATTTTTTAATATATTTAAAATATATATATAAATAATATTTATTAATTAAAAATTTTTTATAACTTATTTATTATTATTTAAATTATTAATTTATAAAAAGTTAATATAATTATTTTAAATAAATAAATTAAATAATAAATTAATAATTATAATTATAAACAAATGTTTATATTTTTTAATTTATATTATAAAAAGTTTTTTTTATTTTTATAAATAATTTATTTATAAATAATATAAATATAATATTATAAATTAAAATTTTAATTATATTAGTTATAAAAACTTATATAAAAAATAATATTAATTTAAAATTTAAAATTTAAAATTTTTAATAATATTATTTATTAAAATTTAAATAAATATAAATAAATAATTAACAATATATTAATTAATAAATTATATAAAATAATTAATAAATTTAATAATATAATTATTTTTTATATAACTTTTTAAAAAATTTTAAAAATATTTTAAATTAATAAAAAAAATAACTTAATTAATATATTAATAAAAAAAGTATTAAACTAAATATTAAAAGTATTACTTTTAATTAATAAATTATATATATAAATAAAAATATATATAAAAAAAATAAAAAAAATATATATAAAAAAAATAAAAAAAATATATATATAAAAAAAACTATAACTAAAAATTCTTTTTTTTACAACTATTAAAATAATAATATTAATTATAGTTAATATATATTTAATTTTTTTTATATAATTTATTATTTATTTATTAAATAATTAATTATATTTTATTATATATAATATTAATAAATTATTAATAAATTTATATAATTTATATATATATATTATATATATAAATTTTTTTTTTAAATAAAAAAACAATAATAATATTATATAATTACAATATTATATTTTGCTTTAGTTTTGCTATATATAATCGATTATATAAAATTAAATTAATATATTTAATTATATTTTATAATTTAATTGTTTTTTTTATAATAATATTTAAATTAATAATAAATAATAAAATTTTTATTTAATTAAATGATTTTTTATTTTTAATTTAATTAAATATTAATTAATTTTATTATATTTAAATATTTTTATTATAATTAATATAAAATATATTTATATTATATAAAATAATTACTTTTTTTATAAGTTATATTTTTATAAATTATTTATATTATATAATTTTATATATAAATTAAAATATATATTAATAAAGTTTATAAATTAAAAAAAATTTAAAAAATTAATATATTAATATTAAAAATTATAAAAAAGTTTAAATAATAATAATAAATTTTTGTTTATTTTTATATTAATTTAATTAATTTTTAAAAATAATTAATAATATTATTATATATAAATTATTAATAAAACTATTAATATTATATTAAAAATAAAAAGTTTATTAAATTAATTAATCTTTAAAAATAATTATAAATAAAATTATAAAATTAAAAAAATATTAATATTTTAAAAATTATATAATATTTTATAAATTAATAACTATTTATTTTTATTATTTTTATTTAAATTTTTATTAATTAAAAATTTTATAATTTTTATAAAATTTTATATATAAAATATATAATTTATAATTATATAATATAATTTTAATATAAAGTTTTATATAAATTTATTTAAAAATTATAAAACTTTTAATTAATAAAAATTTAAATAAAAATAATAAAAATAAATAGTTATTAATTTATAAAATATTATATAATTTTTAAAATATTAATATTTTTTTTAATTTTATAATTTTATTTATAATTATTTTTAAAAATTAATTAAGTTAATATAAAAATAAATAAAAATTTATTATTATTATTTAAATTTTTTTATAATTTTTAATATTAATATATTAATTTTTTAAATTTTATTTATTTTTTTAACTTTATTAATATATATTTTAATTTATATATAAAATTATATAATATAAATAATTTATAAAAATATAATTTATAAAAAAAGTAGTTATTTTATATAATATAAATATATTTTATATTAATTATAATAAAAATGTTTAAATATAATAAAATTATATTTTTAAATTTTTTAAAATATTATTATTTATTAATAATTTATTAATAATATTTAAATATTAAATATTAAAATTGTTATATTTTTATAACTTTTAAATAAATAAAAAAATTTAATATATAATTTATATAAAAGTTTTATTATTTAAATTTATAAAAATAAAAAAATATTAATTTAATATATAATATATATATATATAATTTATAAATTAAAATAAAAAGTTAATTTATATATAATAAATATACTTAAATAATAATTAAATTAAATATATTATAAATAAATTAATTAAAAAATAAAAAAAAAGCTTTTATATATAAATAATAAATGTTTAATTATATATTTATTATATATAATAATTAATTAAATTATATAATTAATAAATTAAATTGTTATTATTTAATTATAAATAAATTATTAATAATATTTTAATAGTTAATATTAATTTAATATATAAGTTTATAATAAAATAATTTATTAATAAAAAAAAAACTAAAAAAAAGTTTTTATTTTATTATTAATAAAAGTTATTATAATATAAAACTTTTTTTTATTAAAATAATTTTTAATTATATATAATATATATTATTAATATTATTAAAAATATTAATAATATTAATTTTTTTTATTATAATTATAAATTTAATTTATTTATATATTAATTAATTTAATAATATATATATAATTTTAATATTTTATTATATAATAAAATAAATTAAATAATTTATAATATATAAATATATAAAAAATTAATTAAAAATAATAGTTAATATTATAAATTATTTATATTTTATTTAATTAATTTAAAAAATATATTATATATAATATATTTTATTAATATTATTAAAAATATTAATAATATTAATTTTTTAATTATATTTATAAATATATATAAATATTATTTTATTTATAAATATTAATTAATATAATTTATTTTAATTTATTTAAATAAATAATAAAATTATAAAAAAATAATTAAATTATATTTTAATATATTTATTTTTTAAAATTAAACATTTATAATTATATTAATATAATTAATAATAATTATATAGTTATTTTTATTAATTTATTAAAATTTTATTAAATATAATATTATTATAAATAAATTAATAATTAATATTAATTTAATATATAAGTTTTTAATAAATTAATAAATTATAAAAAATATAATATTAATTATAAATTTAAAAATTAAATAATATTATATATTTTTAAATATAAAACTAAAAAATATATTTAATTTTTTTAATTAAATTAATATATTTATATAAAAACTTTTAATTTATTATTTTAATTTTTTTATTAAATTTTAAATAAATTTATTATTTTAAATAAATAATAAAATTTTTTTATTTAAATATAAATATATTTTATAATATAAATTATAATATTATTTATAAATTTATATAATAAAATAATTTATTACAAAAATAAAAAAAATATTATAAAAGTTTTTATTATATATTAATATTAATAATATAATTTTTTATTAAAATAATTAATATAATAAATAAAAATTAAAAAATTATTATAGTTTATTTTAAAAATATATTGTTTTTATATAAATTTATTTATTTAATATTTTTAAAAACTTTTATTAATATAAAAAAATTTAAAAATAATTAATTAATATAAATTAATAAAAAATAAAAAAAACTATAATTATAATATATAATTTATATAATCTTTTTTATTTTTTATATTATTAATATTAAAAATAATTATAAATTAATTTTAAATATTAATAAAAATATTAATAATAAATAAAATATATTATTAATTTAATGTTTTATAAATAATACTTTTATATATTATATTATATAAAAAATTATTATATTTAATTATTTAATATTATTTATATATATAAATATATATAATTATATTTTTTAAAAGTTATTTAAAAAATTAAAAAATTAAAAAAATTAATTAAAATTTATAAAATTTAAATATATATATATATATATATAAATAATTTATATATAAATATAATAATATTTTAAATAATTTTATAAATAATTTATTTTAAAAAAATATTAAAACTTTATTATTATTATTATTAATTATTTAATTAAATATTATATATTTTTAATTTTTAATTTTTAATAATAATTATTTAATATTTAAAAATTTTTTATAAATATAATAAATAATAATTAAATTAAATATATTATTAATATATTAATTAAAATTTAAAAAAAAAAAACATTTATATATAAATAATAAAATTATTAAATTATAATTAATTATAATTAATATAAAAAAAATAATAATATAATTTTTTATTTTTTATTAATTAATATTAAATATTAATAAATAAAAAATTATATTATTATTTTTTTTATATTAATTATAATTAATTATAATTTAATAATTTTATTATTAAATTTTTATTGTTTAAATTATATATTTTATAAATTTATTAAAATTATTTTTAAAAGTTTAATTTTTTTATTTTTAATTTTAATAAATTATATTAATATTTTTAATTTTATATAAATATTTATTTAAATAATTTATTTATATTATAATATATTTATTTTTTAATAATAAATATTTATATTTATATTAATTTATTAATATTTTATTAAATTATAATATTATTATAATTAAATTAAAATTAATTATAAAAATTTAATTATAATTTATAATAATAATTTAATATATAATTTTTTAATAAAACTTAAATAAAATTAAAAAAGTTTTAATTATATATTATAATAAATAATAATATAACTTTTTATTTAAAATAATTAATATAATAATAAAAAATTAAATTATTATATTAATATTTTTAATATTATATTATTTTTAAATTATTAAATTAATTAATTTAAATTATATATTATAATTATATTTTTTTTATTAATATAATAATTAAATAAATTATATAATTTATAAATTAAATTAAAATTAATTTATAATATTATTTTTTAAAAATTATTATTTAAAATATTTTTTAAAATATTAATTTATTAATAAATTATTTTATTTTATATTAGTTTTTTATTATTATTATATTATATAATTTTTATATAATATTTAAAATTTTTAAATAATTATTAAATATTTTATATAAAATTATTATTTATTAAATTATATTTTTTAAATTTTAAAATAATAAATTATTAACTTTTTATTATTTATATATTATATAATTTATAATTATTTATTTTATTTTTAATTTAATTTATTTATAATATTTATAATAAAAATATAAATTTTAATAATTTAAAAATAAAATAAATAAAAATTATAAATTTTTATTTTATTATAAAAAAATAATAGCTTTTTTTAAATATATATATTATATATTTAATATTAATAAATTTATATTTATATTTATTAAAACTTTATATATTTTTAATTATATTTTATTAATTTTGTTTATATTTATTAAAATTTAATATATATTTTATAATATTTTATAATTTAATTAATATTTTATTTAATTTAATTTTTTTAAATTTTTTATTTTATATTTAAATATAAAATAAAAAAATTTAAATATTATAATATTATAATTTAATTAATTTCTTTAAATATTATTTATATATATATAAATAATTTATTAATTATTATATTTATTTATATAATATAAATATTTTTATAATATTATTAATTAATAATAATTTATTAATAATTTTAAAAGTTTAAATATAATTATATATTATATTTTTATATTTTTTAAATAAATAAAAAAATTAATATATAATTAATATAAAAGTTATAATATTTAAATTTATAATAATTAAAAATATTAATTTAATATATAATATATATATATTATTTATAAATAAATTATAAATTAATTAATTAAAATATATAAAAATAATTTTAATATATAAATAATAAAAGTTTAATTAAATTATATTAATATATAATAATAAAAAAAATTATTATTAAAAATTATTATTAATATAAATATTTAATATAAAAAAAATTAAATTATATAAAAATTTAAAAATTATTATATAATAAAATAAAATAAAAATTTATTTATTTTTAAAATTTTAATAATTTATAATTATAATATATTTTTAAAAAATTATAAATTTAAATATATAATAATATATTTAAAATAATATTTTATATTAAATTTAAATTTTATAATAATAATATTAAATTAATAATTAATTTATATATAATTATTTTTATTATTTTTTTAATAAAAAAATATATAAAATAAATAATTTTTAAAACTTTTTAAATAATTATATATATAATTAATATTATAAATAAATAATTTATTTAATTTTATTTTATTAATAAAAATTTTTTTTTAATTATAAATAAATAATTAATTAATTAAATAAATAAATAAAATAAATTATTTTATAATAATAATAATAATAATAATAATAATAATAATAATAATAATAATAATAATAATAATAATAATAATAATAATAATAATAATAATAATAATAATAATAATAATAATAATAATAATAATAATATATATTAATTTTTTTTATTATTTCTATTATTTTTTTTATTTAGTTATTATTTATTTATTTATATTATTATGTAGTACCTATTTGTACAAAGTTGTACGCCCGTGCACGTGTTTGTGTTTAGCAGCCCGACCCTGTATACCTTTGTTTTTCTCAGCGCGTGTCGCGCAAAGCTTTAGCACCTTTTTCTTTCAGCATGCCAAAATGGGGCGCCCAACAATCAACCTTGATCCATGGAAAGAATGGATTATCGAAGAATACCGAAATCATACCCGAGTCGAATCTATAATAAACGTTCTTAATTATTCCTACAACATACCGATTAAACGAACTGCCTTATATGCGCGATTAAAACAATGGGGAATCCCTAAGAATGAACAACGTACCAAGCATAGCGATAATCTTGACGAGCAACTTGCGACATTATATTATGAGTACGGGCTATCTGATCAACAGCTATATGCGCATTTAACCCGCGATGGGTTTACTATATCTTTACACGGCATTGCGGTTATTCGCGCACGGTTGGAGATATATCGCAGATACCCGATCGAGGTTGTACAAGCACGTCAACAGCAACTACGAGAGTTCTTTAGTACTGAAAAAGATATGCAAAGTTTAGCAAGTCGGCTCGGACTTCGAACCCTTGTTACTCATATGCGTCAACGATTCTTTGCTTTACCTCGCGAAGCACTGTATAAAGTCTACCGAGAATTTCATGAAGTTTCGATTACTGAACGTTTAAACAAAGTTCATCGTCGCCGTGGAGGTTGGACCTGCCCTGGACCAAACTATATCTTGTCAGTAGACGCACACCTCAAACTTGCCGAATATGGATTCGAAATTTATGCCGGTATTGACGCCCATTCACGATTTATTCCATGGTTTTATGTTGGGTTTTCAGCAGTCACAGCTCGGTCTGTTTTTGCTCAATATATGGAAATAGTTGGTCAACATAACTATCTACCACTTGTTATTCGATCAGATCGAGGTAACGAAACTTTAATGATGGCGATGGCACATTTTCTTTTATCTGAAGCTTCCGAGGGCGACCGATATCCACGTCAATCACCTCTAGAAAAAGCTTGTGCTTCTATGTCTAAAACAGCACAAGCAAATACATTCTCGAGCAACGTTGCTCAATCTACTGCGTATAATAACAGCAATAAAAACACAAGAGATGGGTCTTTACGATGGAGTAGTTGCTGGTCCTTTGGCAAAAGCACAGCTAATCAACGGATTGAAAGCTGGTGGAATCGACTACAAGAAGGCCGTACATTGTTTTGGAGAGTAAGTATTTATACAAGCTTATACTACTATTATCGCACTTGTACTAATATACATTAGGAGTACTTTGGTACGCTCAAGCGTCAAGGCCTTTGGTCATCCGAGTTTCAAGAAGACCGTGTTGCTTTACTTTATATCTTTATGCCTCTAATTCGTTATGAGTGCTTCGAATTTGTACGTCTTTGGAATGGGCATCGCATCCGAGCTCAACGAACAAGACCACATGTTATTGCTGGTATTCCTTACCAACTATATACAATGCCAAATCCAGCTCAAGGCTTTGTTGATTGCCGTATACCTTTGAATAGGGAACGATGGTCTGAGCTTATGAAGTTAGTTGATGCCGACGGTATTGATTTAAATGCCTATCTTCCGGAAGCTACAATGCAGATTTGTGATCGTTTAACTGCATCTTACTCGGATCGATTATTATCAGTTGCTCCTTTTACTAATCAAACTCCATATATTCACGAGTATGAGCGCTTAAGGACTGATTTAAGAAGTTATACTTTGCGCAAACAGGTGCCTCAGATTACCGAGCTTGTTAAACCTAGAGGAAGCTGGAATGAACTGAAACGGAAGCTAGAGTCGGCCGGCCTTAGTTTATCAGACTTGAACAACCTTGGACTAGATAATGAAGTAGATGATATGCCTTAATATAAGGAAAACTTGCTTGATTTAAGCTATAAACAGACTAAATAACAGTATGAAATAGTTATAATGAACTAAGAGAGCTTGGCGAGGAGACAACTTGGGATAAACCTCGCTTTCGTACCCCTGACTGGTTTTCGCCAGTATTTTCCACTTCAGCTTGCTGTTTGGCCGCATTTCGTGTTCGCACAGGTGGGCCAAGGTGTTCATATTTATTCTTAGTTAGAATCGGTAGCTTAAAGCTTGGTGAGTCATGAGTAGGAGTCAATTCTTCTTTGATCTTTTTCGACGAAGGTGTTTGTGGCTCTAGCTGACGAGATGTTTCTAGATCTAGCTTGATCTCGCTTGGCTCATCTTTCATTTTGCGTAAAAATGAGCTAGCACTAGTAGGCTCTTGTTTGATCAAGGTTGATCCAGGTTCAATTTTAATCTTCTTTCTCGTTCTGCTGCTTGATGAACCTGAAGGTATGTCCGGAAAAGATTGAACCTCGCGTCCTTTGCCTTTTTTCGGTTTGATTGGAGAATGATCAGGCGGAGCTTTTTGCGGATAATAAAGATTAACCGCGAACTTGTCTTTACTAGCATCATTGCTAGCAGCTTTCAGGTCAGAAAGCTGAATAGGTTCTATAGGGTTTTTGGTCAACTCTATAACACCGCATCCATTGCCTGTTATAACTGATGCAACCAATCTACAAGCTTGTTCAGTGGCGTACGGGTTTGGAATTGCCCAGTTCGACTTGAGATATTCAATAAGTTCTTGGTGGTTATTGAATACTTGATTGATCGGAACAGTACGAGCCGACATAGCTTTGACCCGTTTGATCTTTTCAATGGACTCGTATGTAAAAGTACCAATTGATTCAACAATCTCAAGTCCAACATAGATATTAATAGCCACACTATTAATAATGTCTTGTTTTTTTGTGCTCGTTGACGCAATACTCTGCTGTTGGTTTGTTTGTGCAAGAGTAAATGCAGAATCAAGTCGTGCAAGAGTGATCGGTCGTAATGAAGCTCCGGGCGCACTTAGCGCAGGTGTTGGAATAGAACGGGTAGGTTGAATAGACTTTGGCCCGGTCGCAGCTTGGATCGGTGAGCTCTCGGTAAGGTCGATAATAAGCGGAGGAGCAGAATTTGTACTTCGTAATGGTACATCGCAGTCAGGGCAAGCTTTAGTAGCTGGTTTCTCCCGAATAAGGGCTTGATGATTGATGGCGCAAACCATTATGACCTTTGCTTTACTATTCCGAGCTTGTACAATAGAAAGCGAGCATCTTCGTGGCCCCGGCTCTCCACCAGGAACTGTAGTCGCCGATCATAAGTAGTCCAAAACGGCAGTACAACACGGCAATGACCGAAACCGCCCGTTTACGCTAGCGAAGGTTAGCCCCGTAGCCGGGATCATGGAGCCAGTGTTTGGGGTCACTATCTACATGATAGTATACACTATGTATACACAGTTACTAGGTAGGTATCTCCATCGCATATCGCGCCACATCGTCATCTCCGTGAACGAAAGGTATCGAATTGTAAATTACGCGTACATAGATATTCACTAAGAATATGTAATTTCTCTGCTAAATCTCTTAGCACTAAGTTTCAAGCATTGGGACTCTATGATGTGGAGATACAACTCCTCCTTATATAGTTGTAATTTGTCTTAAATATCTACTTTGTTAAGCCACCTCGAGTGCCGACGAACTAATATAGTGTACTTATTCTATACCCTCAACGTGCACTATACTAGTTAACCGACCGAACGGCGACGATCCGTATCACCTGTCTCAGCTACGCTAGCTTGCACCGTCTCAGAACTAGGGTATTCTGTGCAAGGAACTAATTCCGTTATCTACCGTAACATAACGGGTTTATACCAGCTGGTTGCAAGCTACTCTTATGCCTGATGTCTAGCAGTGAGCAGGCAGTGAGATTCTCTTGACTAGGTACATATGTATGTACACTTCCCTGCAACAAACCCCAACTCGGTGCACGAAGCGAAAGAATTCCAGGATAGGTACCCCTTTGCGACAGGGGATACTGATACAGCTCGGTATAAACCAAACCGATCACTCTGCGGAAATGCTAGGCTTCACCGAGGACTTCTAGGTAGCCACGCCGTCGAGTTGCATGATCAACGTGCAGCTCCTTCTGCTCGGTACCACACCTGCATCTATGGCATGGCGTAGGATCTCAGCACATTTCCAAGGATATTGAGTCGCTTCTACATAGTTTCTCTTGCATCCGAAGGATTAATATTATACCTATCATTCGGTAACACCAATACCTAGTACATACGAATAGTGAGCTCAGCAACTTTGTCCCAGGGGGCTGGTACAGATAGATGGTAGCCCTCTTGGCGGGAATATTACTTCCGAGCATGGACAAAAGAAAGATATAGAAATTAGGAAAGTATGTACGTAGATCACGATATTGGGCATCGCAAGGGGCTGTTTTATCCCTGTGATACAAGCTCTGTTAAGGTCATCGTAATTCTTTCCTAATAGTCATCGGCCATAGGACATAAGAACGTATAGAGAAGAAGGTGATGAGACTGCCATGGGGCAAATCAAATTTAATTATTTATTCCCTTCATGTATGTCGGTGGCGTTGGATTTATCAGGATGCGTTTCGACTATTTTACGCGTCTCACGGTAAGATTCAAACCGGAGGGCCAAGAGACGGATGTAGAAAGACTCCCGTCTTTATTGTGCGAGATACAGATAGTAGTGATGTTGCACCAGTTATAAAGCCCATTAACTTCCAAGGTGCTTCACCTTGGAGCAATTGCATTGACTAAAACCATGGTAACATCATGCGTTAGATACCGAAGTCTCATAGACCCTTCTTCTATCACCAGCTAGAATTAGCATGTCATGCGAGGCCTTTCAGAAGTGTTTGGAGATCTAGCCTGGATATCATAATTCGGATACACATAGTTGACTTTTTACCTGGGAGATGATTGTATAATGGTAATGAAGGTATACGTAGTCTGAGGGAATCGCTTGACAGGCTTTAGGCGTGTGTTGACGATAGCACCTCGACTAATTTAAAATTTTGTAACAGACATCACAGTTGTTGTGATTTAACTAAAAGTTTAAGTACTAGGTGTGATGCCATGCTTATAGTCCTTGTTTAGCCTGTTGATTTAATCCAAGATGCCTAGAGCGTATAGCTTATCTATCTCCAAGTCAGCCTATAAAATAGCTAATCACTACTATAAGCCGTCTGCTTTCTCTCAAGGAGTTTTAGTGTTGCATTTTATCCATTATGAGAACGGCGATTAAAGGCCGTTAAATGCTGACCGCATCTAGGCATTTTGATAATCTCCTTCAATTGGACCCTTTCGTGCAATGATGACATATGTGGCCCCTTATCGCAGAACTTTCAAGACATGATGAAAGAGGGGTATGAAGATATCACCAGGAGCGAGAGTCATGTCATCTTCCATTATATTTCCTATATCTGGCGTCTTACAAAAATTATACCAAGCCGATCTCTCTAATAATACCAAACAACAATGGAAAGCCAGCTCAACAAAGAGTACAACAGCCAAGGCGGGCGATACAGCGACTATATAACACAACTTCCCCTAGCCCCACTAGAAACAGAGCTCTTCCAAATAGCATTAGGCGACTGTACGGGACTGACCGTACTAGACCTCGGCGGCGGCAGTGGGTTGAAGGCGCGGGAGGCCATCGATAGGGGCGCGGTCGCGGTGGACGTGGTCGACCTATCCAGGGAGATGATGCGGGTCGGGCAGGAGGTCGAGAAGTCCCTCAGCCGTCACGAGGTGGGCGTCATCTCCTGGCACACGGGCGACATCGCCCAGTCCCTAACGCACCTGCCCCTCCGTCCGTCGTATGACTTAGTCCTAGTAGGCTGGACATTCGACCACGCCCACAACCTCGCCGAGTACGAGGGCATGTGGCGCAACGCCGCAGCGTACCTGAAGCCCGGCGGTCGTCTTGTGAGCGTGCGCGTCGGAGACATTCGGGGAGCGGCGTGGGACGGCCGGTACGGGAACGTGAGCTCGGCAATCCAGGAGATGGCTGATGGTCTTGAGTACCGCTACGCCCTCTTGATGGACCCTCCGGTAGAGTTCGAGGCGTCTTCACTCTACATAAGTATGACCGGGAGCAAGGAGCTACCGGAGAAGTACGGGTTCACTAGTTTCTCGTCGGTGCCCCCTGAGGATACATCTGTGGTCAAGGCAGACCCTGAGTTCTGGAAGCCTTTTGTAGAGAACCCTGGGTTTGTGGTTTTTCAGGCCAAGAAGATATCTAACGTGTAGAGGTAGATGTATGGTCAGCATGATGGTGAAGACGCGTCCAATAGATAGAACATACAAACTTATAGTAAGAGTGTTTTATTTTCAAACTAGCTATATTAGGGCGATGTGTCAAAAACTATGTTTAAATTTATATCTAAGGATTTGGGAAAGGGGTAAACTACATGTAAAAGCTACCAAGTGTATTTCACATAATAATACCTGGTGACTAATTTACGTTACATCACTACAACACTGACATAGATTTGATATGCCAGGAACTCTTAAGGGTATCAACTTAATTAATAAACACTAATGAGTTATTAAACTAGAAAGAGCTTGAAGTTTCTCAAGCTTTGCCAGGGAACATAACTACACCACTATAAAACAACACTACGAAAAGGAGAACGTTATCACACAACTGTATCCCAACCAATATTACTGCCTTTCTCTTGTCTATAATAGACCGCTCTTTACGTGCGTCATAAGGTATTGGATAATGATTTTTCACAATTACTAAGAGAGGACATCAAATATCCAATTACAGTAGCAGTGTCGCGCAGTACCATATATACGCTAATTTGCCACAGGACTAGTAGCGTTGTTTTTCCATTACAGGGCATCGTGGCCGTGATCATGATTATTCCTGATTAGCTTCCTTGGGCTCGAATTTCAACTCCTCGATTCAACTTTCTAATATCAAAGTTGACTAGAGTGATTATATAATGGTGATAACCTCACTTTGCCCATTCGTCTTCCAATCCGGACTGGACGCCTTCATAACCTGTGCCTCCTCGTCGTATCTTGTCCTCAATATGGCCACTCCTATCCGGGTGTACTCTCCAGGGCTCCCAGTAGGCAACAGAACCATCACCCACTCGTCAGTTTCCCAGCAGGCCTTGCCGTTGAACGGCCATTCCCGTCGGGCGCGGACTAAAGGTACACATTTCACATCGTAGGGATCGGACTCCAAGAGACCCCTACCGCATAACGGGTCCGCGGGAGCATCGAGATAGAGTAGACAGTTTGCAACCGTGTTTTCCGAGACGAATCCCAGGGTGGTGTCACCCACCGGCAGGCGAAGCGCGATAACATTGACAGGCCCGTTTCTCTGGAAAGCTAGCCATTTACCATCCATCACGGTGCGTTTCACCTGAGCGTCAAAGACGAGGCAATTCAACCGCACAGTTCCACCATCAACGGGCCCTGTGGGGTACGTGGAGCTGAGGTTACAGCTCCCCCCCTCGACAGTGAAGTGGAATTGGTCGAAAACGGTGCTCGTGTCCTTCCAGGGCGAAGGGTAACGGCTGGGACTATCCGCGAACGCCACCCTGTTGTTCATCTTCATCCAGGACCAGCTCGGGGCCCTGTCGAAGCTCGGCATCGTGGCGTGCTCCGGGTGTCTCTTGTAGATCGGTATGGAGAGGATGTTCAGCCACAGTATATCCCGCGCCAGCGAGTCGTCCCACAGGCCGGCGAGGTACGTCGAGCCCGGGCGCTTCCGCGAGAACTTCTGCGCGAGGCCGGAGAAGGCGACGTATTTGTCCGAGGAAACCGTCAGGCTCAGGCCAGAATAGCCTTGCACCATGTCGCGCCACAGCGCCTGCAATTGCTCCGGCGTCCCGTGATCGAGGGTGTCCTGGAACCTCTTATCTTTGCTGCGAGGTTGCATGAGGCCACACTCGCACGATGTGCGCTCTCGGCACTCCCAGATCAGCTCCCATCTGCTAAAATGGAGCGACAACATGATCTCCTGAAAGACCCACGCTCTATCTAGAAGCGGCCATATCTCCCGCTGACGGTAGCCCATGTCTACGTTTGTAGGGTGCCAATATGCTGCCGGGGCAGCTATAAGGCTATAGGGCTCGCCGAGTTCAGTTTTTCCCGTCCCCACTCTGAAGTTCTTTGGCCGTCCGCTGAGAGACCAGAGCTCGTAGGAGCAGTTGGGTAGTGCGGTGGAGGCAACGGTAAGCCATGAGTTTTCGTACACGTCGCACATCTTCAGTGACTCTGCCAACCAATCATCGGGGTCGTCCTGAATGATGCATAGAGAATCGATCCAAATATACTGTACTCCAAGTAGACGTGATAATTGTACTAGGTCTCTGTAACATTGTGGGACATGTTCCCAGGGAAGGGAATCCATGTGTTCGCTGAGGTTTGCCCGCATCGTTCTCAGGGGCTGGTGCTCTCCCCAGCAGTGGCTAAGACATATATATCGCTCCTTCAAACCTCGGCTTTCAACTAGTCGCACGTCATCATTCGCCTTTCCTACTTGAATAACTCGCGTAGGTAGGCTGGGAATCTCTGCGCCGATACATGAGTGCTGGGATGAACACGACTTGATCATATGGACAATCTTATCAAGTGTCGACGAGCCACACAGCAGCGCGGGTGGCTCTAATCCACACTCTGTCGAGGCAGAGGGGAATACGTCTCGTAGACCAGGCGAATCTGCTCCTTGTCAGGGTCTACACGACAGAAAGAGTATTGGGCACAGCTTGCCGTCTTGGGTGAATATCCTGGAGCGCCAGTGCACAGTGCCTGTGGGAATATCAACCGAGGAAACCTCGATAATCTTAGGGCTAACGTTCACGTCAACCCAGAGGGAACCATTGTTCTCGCGAATCCAACTAGAGCCCTCAGTCCCCAGCGAGTCTATTGCGCGGCAGGCATCACAACATTTAATAGACTCTTCAGTTAGCAAAACGAGGCCACCGGTCGATTTGGCATTTGAGGCATCTTGCCATTGTTTGCAAAGCACCATTGTTGCCCTAAGTAAAGTTTCAATATTATTGCCTGCGCAAAAGAATATGACGATTCATGGGTAAGATGGCTAAAGGAGGTCACTACCCTCAAAAGGCTTCGGGATGGCGCAACAGGGTCGTATTAATCCTACAAGCAAAAGAAGGAACCGAGAACCAAGAAATAGGGTCAGATGAGTTAACTAGATCAGTGGTTTAGAAGCATACAGCAGTATCGCCATCCCCGTTAGATGCTCGCCTTGTTCCCGGATGACGCGTGGAGGGGATCCCTGAACTTGTGTACCCACACACGTATTGTGAAACAACTATCTACCTAGGTAGGTGTCTTACGCATACCTAACACTCACACAAACCCCTCTCCACTTGGTTTATCTGATCTACTCCATATTAAGTAAGGTAAAGGGTGGTGGATTTTCCCGTTATGCTATGTTGTATGTAGGTAGGTATAACTATCATGAAAGGGGGGCACTATGTCTATTTGGGTAGGGTTTCTCGGGTAACTCGGACGCTTTTACTTTTCGGGGGATAAAGTCTAGATTTTCTTGACGTCTTACACAGTTGTAGGACGGCCGAGGTATGACAGACCTGAAATGGGTGTATAATATATACGCATTACTTAGTACAAGGTAGTAGTGCTCTATTAGCAGATTGCAAGAAATAACTTTCTCATCGATCATCGTCGCTAGCCTAATAAGGGATCTCGTAGATATTCTGGGCCAAAAGTACCAACTGATAGCTGGCCAACCTACATTAACTTCGTATCGCTTCAATAGAGTATTCGCGATGCAACAAGCCTTCACTAGGAGTAAATACCTTGAAGCTTCAGTCCGCTAGGTAAAAGGATAGCGTAGAAAACAAAACTAAGAAGAAGGTAGAGCAGACAGGGTTGAAAAAATAATCATCCGGTATATCTATCTTCTAGCTATAAGCGGCAAAGGAAGACTCCTTTTGGAGATTCATCTTTGTATTTGGCTCCCATTCCAGTCTGCTAGGAGGCCAATATTGAACCACATCGAGAGAATATCGCTCAAGCCAATATAAGGCTCGAGGGAGCTGCAACTCCTGTCCAGGGAACGCCGGCTATGATGTCACCTCTAAAAAGAAATCGGAATCAAGCATTCTATCCGCATACTATGGCTGGATGATGGGAGAGTATGGATTCTTGAAAAGTCCACCATCGCTAGAACCATGTTCAATTTAAAACATTTCCGAGATTGATTGGTTGATAATTACCCTCGAGTTTTGGTGCTAGATGATGTAGGCATTAGTATGTTAAGACTTGCGACCTAACTATATTGTGTGTTCGCAATGCTTTGCCAGCTGCGAAAGCTAAGGGGAGCTCAGTTAACGACAAGTGACAGCTAGGGTGTATCAATCGTCATATGGTATTTTGAGATGAGGATGCTTTTTCTCGTTGACATAATAGTCCTCGTCTTTGCCATCAGCTAGGATTTGGCCTGTCCAGACAGCCCGAATATGGTTGAGAACGATTACTAGCCACCCTATGACCAGGAGTGCAGTCATGGCACTACCAGTACCAATCATACCGGGGCTGTTTAACGTCTTGCCGATCGAGATAACGGCGATCGTAAAACCCACGTTCGGGAAAATATATGAGTACCAGTTGAGGTGGAACGTTATTTCCCTCCAGACAGCTAGATTGGCTACCGCAGCAATGCAGAAGAACCAAAGGCTGAGAAACCATATGAAGATGCATACTGTCGTGGCGAGAACACGGAGGATCTGAATGGTGATTTCGTCGGGGCCGAAGGAGTTATAGTGAACGGGAAAGCTGTCTGCAAGGCCGATGAGAGCGAGACCTGTGAAGGCAGGCGGGCCAACAGCAATGAACATTCCCGGCCGGGAATTGGGCGAAGGGAAACCGTATTGGATTAATCGATGGACATAGCAAGCATAGATAAAGATGGAAACGAGTAGACCGAATCCTTGCGCGCCGAGACCTGCTACGATGATCGGTATAGCTTGATCTGGCGGCTGCAGGCTAGATCCTATTGCAGCAATGGTCCCGGAGAGCATGAAAGGAAACACAGGCAAATCATAGGCCGGCGTCATATCTGATAGCTTGAACTTAGGGGACGCGAATAACAATGCGTATTGCCCAACAGCGATGATGAAGGTGATGGCAAAATAAGTCCAGAATAGGATCCGGTAGACTGTGATGAGCCATGGGCCACAAGATGGGATGCCACTAGAAGAATGATGGGTTAAAAGATCTGCCTAATCAGGGAATAAGTGACTCTTCAAAACACGTACTATCTTGCGATTCCGCTTATAATGGAAGCTAGGCTTAGGGTCGAGGTACCCAAGAAGAGTCCCTCAGTAGGATGGACAATGGACTTCTTGAGCGTACCCGGGAACTTGACGAAGCGGTACGTAATGGCAGACGCGACAAGCGTAAAGATGACCAGGTCGAGGACATAGACAATCTTCCCAATCGTTTGAAGTCCGCGGAATGTGAAGCCCTGGGTCTGGTCCGCTAGCAGCAGAGCAAGGCCCCCGGTCGCCATGGGTAACGTAAAATTCGCCCATGTGAAGTGCTCCAGTCGCGCGAGCCACGGAAACCATGTTTGCTTTCCCTTTTCTCCTGTTTCCATGTTGTCTGTGTGTATTCGCTGGTGAGTGTCACTCATAATCACTGTTAGGTCGATGTAGAAAAGCCTAGATGTGGTAGGATACCATTAGTTACAGGATACCTAGCTGGATAATTAGTGACTGAAGCCCAACTGTGTTCTCAGACGGCAGCTGAGAAAGAACCTGCCTTGGGCCTTCCTTAAAAATGAGGAGGGGGAGGACTTGCCTATAAGCCCGTTTGAATCGAGATGGAAGTTGCATCCATCTATAGAGATAGGAGACCCTGAGGTATTAGGAGGTAGGTATGCGCGTACAAATACTATCTATCGAGAGATAAGGCATCAAGGGATATACATACTAGAGTACCTAGATACTTAGGGGTAATTAGGTACCTAATGTAAGATGTCAAAAATGGTTAAGCGAATGAGGTGGTGACTTTTTACGCGCTATTTCCGAAATACAACTAAGATCAAATTCTCTAGTAACTTGTCAATGTTGACGGCTTTGCTCGTAAAATTGGGTTAAATATGACTAGTAATTATAAAGTTCACGATTAACCTATTTGGGAATTCGGCATACATCAATTCCAATTTAGTTTGGCTCTAGCGATTTCGTTAGTAGTGTAACCCCCCATAATGCATGGATATTTTACCTCTTAACTGAATACCTACCTAGAAGGTAGTGGGAATGTCCGGCTTCAACATACGATTAATTAAGACAATGGCTTAGTCATAGACGCGACTAATACGGAGGATGAAGAGAAACTCATGTATATATATACTGCGGAAGCTATCTACACTTGGATATGAGACATGGCATAAGAAGAGATAAAAGGCGACTCATTGTCTGCTAGATGCGAGTGGCACGTTCAAGCGAGAGCAAACGAGAGCAAGCGAAGCGCCGTGAGGCCTGTTCACCCCCAGTGGACCATGAACGATCATCTCCTTTTTCCAGCAGACCTAGCGAGAGAGCGAGCGAGCGAGCGACTCTGTTCTTGACTCGATGTTGTTTAATTGATTGATGAATGGATGGATGGACGGACGATTGACAAGCTTAGAACGCGGGCTTGGCGTTCTTGAGCAGCATCTCGAAGTAGGCCTGGTTCCACTCACCGGCCTCGGGCGAGGGCTTGAAGGCATCGGCCTTGCCGCAGAAGGAGTCGTAGCGCGTGGCGCCCGTGTCGCTGGTGCCGTCGGACTCGCCGCCGGGCTTGCCCCAGACGAAGGCGTCAGCGAGCTCGAAGCCCGTGGACGAGGTCGGGCGCACGCCGAAGCCGGCGCCGTTGACGTTGCACCAGTTGCCCCACTCCTCGCGCAGGCCCGTGACGGCGTTGCGGCCCGTGTCGACGATGGCGTGGTTCGGGAACCCGGCCGTCTTGAGCGCCGCGCCGAACTTCTCCACGTACGTCTTCTCGTTCTGGCACGCGTTGTACTTGGCGTCCGACGCCTTGGAGAACTCGCCCGGGCTCAGGTCCCACGCGTTCCAGCCCGCGATGTTGGTCGCGATACCTCGCACCTGCTTGGGGCTGCCCGCGTTCTTGTACACCTTGGCGAGCTCCTCCGCGCCGGGCTTCAGGTTGGCGTCCCAGCCGAGCCAGCCGCCGTGGCCGGCATCAACGTACATGACGACGTTGGGGAGGTTGAGGCTCTTGAGAGCGTAGGCGACGCCCTCCTCGTAGGCGCTCTTGCTGTCCTTGCAGGTCTGCAGGTCGGCATTGGTGACGAGGTTGGGCAGGGAGTCGGGCTCGATGATGAGAGCAAAGGCCGAGTTGGGGTTCGCCTTGATCTTGGCGACGATGGCTATGTTCTCTGTCAACTCTGGTGTTTCTTTAAGGAAACCGAGGGGAAATTCTCTCGCTTACGGTCAATGTACTCCGTCTTGTATTTGCTGATCTCGCTGTAAGCGAGCTCACCGTTGGAGGCCTTGGCGGCGCAATCACGGCCGGGCAAGTCGTAGATGACGAGACCTAGAATGTTCTCGCAGGGAAGATCGGCAATGGCCGCGTCGAACTTCGCAATGTTTGCGATAGTATCGCTGCGCTCTTGGTCAGTACTCAGTCTACACGGTAGGATTGATATCGGGGACAGCTTACAGCCACAGGAAGCTACCGACATCGGCGACCTTGGCAGCTTGTGCGGACAGCGAGGAGTCGGTCATGGCCGCGACAGCCTTGTTAACTTCCTCACGGAAGAAGCTGTTTGCGTGTAGCTTGTACTTTGACCAGACATTGGTGCTCGCGTCCAAAGTGACGGCTGACGAACAGGCTGCCGCAGACGAGCGAGTGACCTTCTCTGACGGGGCGGCGAGCGCACCCGTCGCCAAGAGAACTGCTGCAATTTCCGCCTTCATTTTTGCTGTGACCCTGGTGATGATTGATCGCGTAGGTGTGAGTGTGATGAGAAGAAGAACCAAGACATGCCGAGGAGGTGACCCGTCTCTTCTTATACCGTTCTATGAAGCGTAACATCTCAATCTTCCTCTTGTGCAATAAGGAACTAGGCCCGCCACCCGTGATCACGATACGTACTCGGTAGTTAGCCTCCGAAGAGACGCTGCTGCAGATAATCCCGCCACGGAGAATGCAAGGCGGCAACTTGCCAAGCGCGCAATATTCATGGCCTGCCTAGACTCCGTGGTATATGTCTTGTCATATAAGGATCATAGTTCCTATTGGTATGACCGTTGGTTCGGGCCTACCTAATATGTGTGGGGGATGATCTTCCTCTGAGCATATTGACCATCCAATATATATTGGCCATGCCATGTAACTGGACCCTATGACTTGGCGTTAATCAATATCGCATTGCCCCTTTTCACATTGCTCAAGCTGGCGAAGCCTCATCACTGAAACCCCACGTCTCTCTAGCCGACAAGAATCAATGAGGCAGAAGACTCTAGAGCGGAAACATCTCGTATTAGCGATTCGAAAGCCAACCCTGAGAGTTGGGTTAGAGTGGCGAGAAAGGATTGGTGACAGACAGCAGCATGCCGAGCCTCCAACGACCGAGCAATTGTGTAATGCCAAGGCTTCCCCAGTTTATGTCTAATGTTAGTCAATAAATTACCCCGGCCTAGGAACATACCCCCGGAGCAACCTAGTGGTTGGATAGCCGCAGGAAAATTTCACGAATAGCAGGAGAGATGGAGAGACTGAGTGGCTTTGTTTGCCTAAATTCCTCGTTATTTGAAACAGCTGAGATAAGTCCATTCAGAGCTCGACATCTAGAGTTTTCATTTAGCCGCACGCACAGTTTGCATCCAGAAATGATCGGCACCGGCTAAAGCTCCAAACTCGGAACAAAGATGGCCTTGAATGTAGTTCGGATGCACAGGACTGTATGTAGAAATGAACGGCATGGGATTGCTGTAGTCAAGCTTCTCATGCACCGCCCTGTTAATCATCCGGAACGGCGAGCCGAAGAGCTGCGTTGACAAGTATCTAGAGAGGATAGATTGGCTAGATGGGGGTGGGAGAAAAGTTTCCTGGGAAGGAGCAAAGACTCGGATGGTCATGATTTCGTGCTATAGGTGACATCTGTAAGCGCTTGTTGGAGAAGAGGGTAATTTAGACGGTAGGAAGATAGAGTAGAAGCGACAGAAGAGAGGAAATAGGTCTGATATATTTCCTCAAATAATATATGGCATCTACTATATCTACTATCAACTCGTTGAAGGCTAGCACCCGAATCCCGTGATAGATTGGATCACGTTGACGAGGCTGTGTCCTGAGGGCTCGCCTTGCGTACCGAAAACTGGGTAATCAATCTCAAGATAGCGCCGTTCTATGGCCAAGGTGATCCACTATTCGCCTCACGGTGAACGATGTAATGGAGGCCGAAAGGGGTTGAGGTTGCGTGGGCAGTGTCGGCCTTTGCAAGGCCGATTGGTGGTAGATATAATGATCTGTGTTTTATTGTCCTGTCTGGTAGTGACAATCATGGAAGCACATGGACCGTTTTCTTTTCTCATTGGGTATTCCATTTTCTCTATTCCCTTGAAAACGAATCTGTTAAGTTCATCGCAAGCAAAGCTGCTCCTAATATGCTCCTAGTACAAGATGCAGCTAGATACCCTTCCTCTGTATGGACATTTTGCCAACTTACATAAAGGGAGGAAGTTTAAAGGGGTATCCTCCATTCTTAACTCGGAAAATAGAGAGCAAAAAGCTATACGTGATGACCAACACAATACCCCACCCAATGGTCATAAGTTGCTGTACGCGGTGATCTTGAGTTCTTGGAGCCTTCAAGGCAAGCGAAATCGTGGCGAAAGATAAAAGACCATCTGCGAATAGTTAATAAGAGATCTCAGTTATAGTGAATTGGCCGAAAACATACAGATGAAAGCGATGATCTGGGTTTCAAGTCCGTATTGACTCTGGAATCCACCGGCGAAGTAACTAATGCCGCCACGGCCGTCTCCTGTCACGTATGGTACTTTACGAATCTGGTTGAACATGTGGCCGCTGGTGAAACAGAGAATAGCGATCAAGCTCAGACCCGCCCATACGTTGCGACTCTTGAGAATAGGTAAAAGGTACGGCGCTAGTTTGTAGACAACGCCGAGAACGCCGAGAACGGAGACAGTCGTTACAACCCAGCGAGCATAGTTAACCGGCCGGTATACGGAGGGATGAGGTCTGCCGGGGAGATGGCGAGCCAGCCAGTCATGAACTTGCTCAGCAGTCGGTGCGCTAGAAATTGGATTAGCTTAGATTGAACAGGGCAACACGGTGATTCGTTGGATATACATACCCGTTTTGAAAATCGTAGCGCAGAGGATCGGGACTGGGCACGGCATGAGGCCCGGTGGTGGGCTGAAAGAGCAGGAGCACTGGTGCGGTTTGCAAACCAAGCTATGAAAGGTGTCGCTTGGTCAGCCACGGATATCTTTTCATCTCTTCCTAAGTCGCTCTATAGAGGTGTACTAACCGACATGAAAGTTTCCCTTCCTTCGCTGAAATCGAGGGTGCTGAGAATCAGGCGCGACTGGCCGTTCTTGTCACCCTTAGTCCAGCTCTTGCCCAGGATATCCCACTCGGGCTGGAACATGCCGCAAAGTTGACAGCCATACTTGGCGTCCAAGGCCGTCAGAAGAACGGCAACAGAATAGTCGCGGGGTGCAGATGTAAGCTTCTTGTAAGTGGCATCGACAAGCTTCAAGGGCGACGAGGACACCGCCTGGGTGTGGAATGTCTGGAAGCGGTCGGCGGAAGAAGACGACGACTTGGCAGCGAAGGACCCGAGAGGAAGGGCGGCGAGAGAGAGGAGGGCCGGTAACCAGCGCATGTTGACGTCGGGGAAAGGAAATGGAACCAAATTGACAGTGCAGTTAGAAATAAAAGAAGGTCAACTGCCTCGACGCGCACATCGGATGGGTCAATAGCTGGTTGAGAAAAGTGCGAGTAATTGCCGTTGTCGATGGTGTTTGATGCCGCCAAGATCACTGCACAGGTGTCCTCAATTGAGCTGGATTGAATTGAGACACAGATAGGTCCTAAGCTTATGTGGCTTAAGCGCTGGGGGTACCTACATTACCTGTTAGCTGGGGTCTTACTGGGGTACCTACGCTAAACACATGTATATAAGCTACCTGGTACTGCATACGTCAGCTTTGAAGCTTGAGCCACCTCTTAGCCACAGCTTGGCAACCGGCCCATGTACCTGCACTAAGCCGAAATTGGTACTTTGTTGATCTTATATTATGTGCCCCCACAAAACACGTTCCAATCCTCCGTCATTCCCCCCATCTTACTATACATCCCTCCAGATTTGATCTCTTACCTGGTATACCGGCAAGAGCTATACGTCGACAACTAATACTCCAGTAATTAGAGAACGCCTGAATTCCTTCGATTGAATTTTCTGAAAGAGTCGTTCTACTACAGAGGCATATTTTTGCTTTCACTATCTTGAGCATATCACGCGTCCAGTCTGTCCAAATGGGCAGGGTTGCAAAGGCCGCCGTGGCCGGCGAACAACAAGCCAATGTGGATGGCGGAAAGGTAGGATTTCAGTGCCACTCATGTTTGGGACTATTTTGACTGATTGCGTTTCGACTTAGCAGCGTACCCAACGTACCCAGTTGCTTCACGATCTCGAATTAAAGCACCAGAAGAATGGGTACGAGTCTGGTATTCTACTCAAAGACGAGGATGTCCGCCGGCTACGAGTACGAATTCTGTTGCTTCGAGATGAAAACACCTCATTGCGAGACCAAGTCGACATCAACACGAACACAAACGCGAAACTTGTCTCACGATGTGACAGTCTCAATACCCAGATCGAAGCCAAAATAGCCATGGCTCGCTCCCAGGAAGAGCAGCTACGTAAACAGGAGCGAGAATTTTCGAATCTCAAGGTGAGTGTTGGAGAGGCTCTCGATTAAGTAAGAAAGCGGCAAGAAAGTGAACTAACTAACTTCGATACCTAGGCGGAGCTCGAATCAATGAACAACCTCAGCGAAACCTCTGCAAATGTCCTCTCAGAGAAATTAGCCTTGACGCGTGAACTGACTAATCTGAAACCTGAAATTGAACACTTACGATCTCAAGTCAACCATCAGCAAGCAATCCTTGCTGAAAAGCTTTCCCTTGAACGGCAGGTCACCACCCTCGAAGTCGAGCTAGCGAACGAAAAGAAGGCTACAAAGAGGGCATTACAAACTCGCGAAAGCAATGTTCGTGTCGAGGATGAGCTTCGCAAGACACTACGCGAGACAGAGAAGAACTTAACTGCCGAAATAGCCGAACGCGAAAGACTAGAAGACCAGCTCGAGCAGAGGATGCGGACTCACGCAATCACCTTGCAAGACCAAGATAATACCCGGGAAGTGGAAGCAGATCTCAGAAAGAAACTACAGGATGCTCAGCGACAGTTAAGAGAAGAAAAAGCGGAGAAAGAACGGTTAGATGAAGAACTGCAGAATGCACAGCGTACTTCCAATAAATTGCAACGAAACGAGAATCAAAACTCTGCTGAAGCCGAGCTTCGCGCCAAACTGGAAGAATCTGAGGCACAAGTTGCGACGCTTCAGGAAAAGAGTGAAAGGCGTCACCAAGAATATGAAGCCGCCATTGCCGAGCTTGAAGGCCGAAATGGACAGTTCGAGAAGAAACTCGAGAAAGCGAAAATAAAATTCCGAGAGATCCAAGAAGCTTTGAAGAAAAGCCAGGCCGAGCTGCTCAAGGCTCAACAGCAACAAGCTCGCTCGCTTGACAACGAGAATGACACGAAACTGACTACGAAACCAAAAGCCATTCGTAAGAGGAAAGCTCAAGAACCTACAAGCGAGTTCACGAATATCGAGATCCAGACGCCTAGCGCAGAAGATGCGAAGAAGGCGCGACGGACAATGAAGAAGACTGTTTTTGAACCGACGGTTGTTGGTGAGAAGTCTACATTCTCCATAACCCCGTTCTTAAATCGAACCAAGAATACGAGTATGAGCGATGAGGCTGAGGCTGAGGACGAAGGAGTCTTGGAGGATTCTATTCTTGGTCCACAGTCAGGGTCACAACTATCTAAGCCTGCGCCATCTGGAACAGTCGATGATTCGACAACTACTTCTATCGAGACCGATCCAGCTACTACAACAGTCATAGAGACCGAGGAGCCGGAGGTGGCGCCTAAGATTCGTGGTAGATCTAAGAAAATCCTTGGAGATGCTCCATCGGCTAAGAAGAATGCCATAACGAAGAAGGCTCCGAAGAAGATCCTTAAATCCAAGAGCAGCCTTGAGGTGGTCTCTGAAGCTGCTGAGCCCGGACAACAGGAAGATGATACGGAGGCTAGGGAGACTGAACCTGCGGAGAAGACAACGACTGTTAAGTTCAATCTTGCTCCTTCGCAGGACGAGAGTACTGAATCAGCTCTAAATGGTGAGATACCCAAGAAGAAGAAACGCAAGGTACTCGGGTCTACCAAGACCCTCTTTGATGAAGACGATGGAGCGGCGCCGGCGACGAGAAAGCCGGCCAAGGTCCAGCTCGGGGCTAAGAGAACGAAGGCGCCACTGGGCGCCCAGAAGAATGCCTTTGCTGGAACTGTGTCATTTTCTCCGCTTAAACGAGACCGCCGAGGCGTGGGTGCTAGCTTCCTTGCGTAGGCTTGGGGTGGTCATGATCATGAAAAGCGGACGTGGGTACGGGCATGGGAATTGCTGTTGATATTGCATTGATATGGTGTTTGGGTATGATTTAGGCATGGGAATCATTGTTTTTAATTCGGCTGCGCATTGATCGGACCACGATGATAGGAATAGGAGCTCAGTTTGGAGTTATTTGCATTAGTGTGTAAGATCATAGGTATGAATACATTCTGTTTTAAGTGCCTAAATTTTCGATATTGCCTGTGAAATACGCCATTCCCTTCGCCCTCGTGTTGAATACATTAAATATGTGATTTTCCGCACCCAAATCTTCTCAGGATAACCTGTGTCATCGATTAAGTATATCTCTAGTTGCTACTTCTCAGACCACATTCGTATTTTCCAATATTTATATCACACAGATCAAGCCCTCGCAAGCTTAAGCAGTCTTGGGCTTCTGGATAGTGCCTCGTACGCCAGACTCGATCATGACGAGACGGTCCTCCCTCCAGCTCCAAACTACCGCGAGCATACCTCCGGGACCCAGCGCAACCGTCAGGCCAACGATGTACATAGCCCACTTCACGAGCTGCACAGCACCAGCATTGCCCAACAGCAGGCGATGGACGTCATACACGGCGATCCAGGCCCAGAGCAGCGTAGGAAGGAAGCAGCCCCACCAGTCGACCTGGAAGATATAGTGCAAACCCGCCGTGGTGCTCTCCATCCACGTATCGCGGTCCGGCACGAACACGTGCGCGAAGCTCAGCTGCGGGTTCGTCGCCGTGGCGCACACGCACAGCGTCACGAGGTGGTTGACGGCGCACACGACGCCCGCGGCGGCATACACGCGCTTGACGTGCGTGATGTCCGGGCTCCCCTTGCGCGACTCCGCGGGCGCGGACGGGAGGAGCCGCGAGGCGGCGAAGAGCAGGATGTTCACGAAGCCTGGGGAGGGCTGCCACAGGAAGACGAGGAACTGCGTGGCCGAGGCGCTGAGGCCGGGCAGGTACATCGCGAGCGTGGGGAGCAGGTACCCGATGCTGATGCTGAAGAGCAGGCCGCGCGCGTAGGGGGGCGAGACGTGGCTGCCGGACACGTAGTACGCGTCTGGCTTGGAGATCAGCATGTAGGAGAGGTAGTAGAGCGGGATGATCGCCGCGCCGGCTATGGTCTGGTAGAAGAGGACGAATAGCCCGGTGCTGGGGTCATGGTTAGCCAACAGCTTCCTCAGTTTTTTAGGTCATGCTTCGCGTGTATATATAATTTCAAGCACACGCAGAGGAATCCCCGTTGTTTGACAAGAGCATGAGATGGCAAGTTATCACTCACAAGCTGATGAGCTTCCACGAGTTCCGCGTGCGGCACGCCTCGACGTTCCAGACGGCGATGACGGCGAAGAACTGCACGAGGAAGTGCAGCTGCTGCACGCGGACGCCCTCGTCCCAGGCGAGGGGGCCGGCGAGAAACGCGGCGACGAGGAATAGGAGACTAGAGTCGATGATCTCGATGCCGGTATAGTGCGTCCGCATAGGCATGCCATTGGGGTATGTCCTGGCCTCGACCTGCTCGACAAAATTCACAGGGATCCCCTTGATCCCTGTCTCGATGCGCATAAGCCATCCAGCGTAAACCGACGCGACGGCGAATATCAATACGTAAAGCGCATTGTAAGGCCGTGTGGTCTGGGGCATCGCGATCGTCTTCTTCGTTTTGGCCATTTTTCAATCTGATGTTACTCTGTAAGACAGGTAGTACAGTACACGCTTGCAAGAACTTAAGTACCCAAGGTCAAGGTCAAGATTCTCCACAATCTTGTGTCTCGTTTCTCAACTTGACGTTTACGAGGATTAGGAAGAGACAACAAAGTCAAGAAATTTCATCGCTACGAATGAAAGAGAAACTGCCGGCATTCCTACTCAGCCTCAACAGACGTCAGAATTTGAAATCGCTAAGGCCAATGGCTGTGGTAATCTCACCGCGGCTTATTTAGATAGGTGCAGAGTCAATCCACATCTCGGGGTCTTCAAAAACCCGCGTGGAGAACATCGTCGAGACGTCTTTTCTACTGTATTGCACAACATTTTATTATTCTGTCGAGGTCAGCACATGAAAAATATTGAAGCTTATCTCTAGTACTTAAAAAGTGTTGCATCGCAGAGGTTCCCTCTAATTACAGATTTAGAGTGCTACCTAAATGGACCCAGAGGTATTTACGGAGGGTACGGTGGTGCTTTACGTAGATAGGTACCTAAGGCACCTATGTATCCCCGATAAGTCAATCTGCCTGATTGGCGTTCTGCATTGATGAATATTTTTCAACAATTAACTTCGCACCTTAGCTTTTTCGCAATTTTCAAGTCGTCACCCGCATTCATCTTGATGCTTTATTGATATGGACAGGCCAATTCCCTCTTGGTATTAAATATTCTGCTATGCAGGCGTTGGTGCATGCTGTAGCGCCTCGCTATGGAAGGCTCGTGAAGACTGCTGCAGTTGCAGCCTCTCACTTACCCTTCACCCAGCAGAGCCCAGTTCTCAACCACCATGTCTCAGTCACCTGTAACTACGTGCGGTGGTCCTCATCGAATTCGAGATGGAAGCAACGTCAGGGAAAGGACTTCTTTGCTCGCGAGGCAAAAGTCCAGGGCTTGAAGAGTCGAGCTGCGTTCAAGCTGCTTGAGGTACGCCAGCCTTATCAACGCGAACTCACGTGCACCCGCTTATAATCGTGTGATTGACAGATGGACGCCAAATATAGACTGTTCAGAAGGGGCCAGACAATCGTTGATCTCGTAAGTCATGAAACTCCTAGTTAGATTCAATGCTGAGGGATCAAAGGGTTATGCACCTGGAAGTTGGTCTCAGGTGAGAGTGTCTCGCAACGCCAAGCACCATATGCATTATTAATTACCTCTAGGTTGCCGTGGAACGAACAAAACCAAATGGCCGCGTGATTGGAATCGATATCATTCCCGCACAACCGCCCAAGGGGGTATCCACCATTCAAGGAAATTTCCTATCGCCGTTCGTACAGAATATGGTAAAAGAGTACCTTGTCGAGTTTGCGCAGCCGAGGAGCACACCGAAGCAAGACGTTGAGACCTTAGAAGATGAGGATGGTGTCATCACCGACAAGCCTAGCTATATCGACGCCGAACGGGCGGAGTCTATGGACTCTGATCACGAGACGAGCATAGATGACGGAAAGCTCGTCGATGTATGAATTCATAATCTAAATCATTTCAATATCGTACCCCCTACTAACAAACTTCCAGATGGTTCTTAGCGACATGTCAGCTCCCTGGATACAAACCTCCGGCTTCTCCAGCAACACTTTGAGTAACCCTTATCATAGGATGATGAACACGAGCGGCATGAGCTTTCGCGATCACGCGGGCAGTATGGTCAGTTCCATACCCCCTATAACGAAATGGCCAAAGCATATCAATAAACTTACTGACATGGCCGTGTAGGATCTCTGTCTAGCTGCATTGCAGTTTGCAAGCGACACACTTCGAACCGGAGGGAATTTTGTTTGCAAATTCTACCAAGGATCTGAAGATAAAGACTTGGAGTTGAAGCTCAAAAAGATGTTTGGAAGAGTCTATCGCGAGAAGCCGGACTCGTCACGAAATGTAGGTTACTATCTTTTGTCCTCGGTCATATATTCCCAAATTCTAAACAAACACGCAGGAATCGAGAGAGGCTTTCTTTGTAGCATTACGCCGCAAAGGCAATGTAACTTTAGCAGATGCCTCGAAATGATAGAGAGACCTCACCCACAAGATACCCCCCTTTAATTACTCGACTTAATATAGACCCAATTGTATCAAGAGTTCCCAACCATGAAAGTGAATAGAGAAGTCAATCCACCCAGAAATGGTCGTTCTGACTTCTCATGTACCGCCTTGTGTCTCGTCCTCCTATCCTCCTTCACATGACTGTCTAGCAACACCATCCAGGAACTGAACTCACGTCGTTCCCAAACACGAAAACGCCAGGTGGATCGCAGAGGCTGGTAGCGCCATATTGCTTGTTGATGGCCATGAAGGTGCCTAGGAAGATGGTAAACAGTTGCATCGATAAGACTTAGGTAGGAGCACGGGTGACACCAACCATTATAGCATTCGCAGACCGCGTGGTCGACGCAGCAGTCGGGATCTTGAAAAGGGAAGCAGGGGATGGCAGGCTCGGTACTGTCAGGGCTATTTGCTGCAGTGGTGGCATTAGGAAAGAGCGTCTTCACGCTGCGGTTCGCGGTCATCGCGGCTGCACCCTTAACTAGGAGCGAGAGCCCCAAAATACTCCTCAAAAGCTTGCCGACACTCTTCATCTTGTTGAAGTAATGGGAAACAAACTTAGTTGGTGTAGTCTGAAATGAAATAAATGTCGTATCTAGACACTTTATGATATAAGCCCTCGCGTTTCTTGTTGATGTGTTGTAGACAAGAGAGTCGGGGCTTGAGGATACGGAATTATTCACAAGAGAGGTAAGAAGGAATATCTGTCGCAGCGTACATAAGTAGATGCCTATCACAACTTATACGGGATACTGGAGCCACCCTATCCGAGTCGTACAGTGCTCTTTCCTACTTTCTATTGATGAAAACACTCCTGGAAGCTGTGACACTGTATACTATTGATACTGCGATGGTCCCGATCCTATCTACATGTTTCCAGGTATGACAAGGTCGAGTAGGCAACTGCTCCCGTACGACGTGCCTGTGTCCGATGCACCGGCTGTTACCTACTTCCTCGTGCAGTTAACTTAGGCTCTCTGCATCAACAATCAAATGATTGTAGTCAAGGCTCGTCTTGTCCCGCGTACTCACCCGGATCCATATGCATCGACTGTTCCTCTCCAAAACAGTCAACAACCAAATCAACTAACCTGCTTCTCTCGTTCAAAGCTTGTATCTCCCATGTTCTTGGTCTATGGGATCGGCCAATTTGTTCATTGAATCGTCGTGTTATCATCCTCTTAGCTACAAACCATGTCCCTTGACAAGGAGCCCTGGGTATACGCCCGGTCGCCATTAGAGTCACCGCCTGATGACCTACATGATGTGTCCCTCAACGACGAAGCACATGATGCACGATCTTCCCTCTCACCGGGGAGTCGACCTGAATGCTTTAAAAATCGTCTTCACGAATGTCTATTTGTTGCCTTGATCGCACTCGCTGCGGCCACCCCTGTTTTCCTCCAGCGATCTATTGTTGTCGTAACATCTTCTATAGCAGAGTCACTGAGAATGTCACCGGCTGAGTTGGCCTGGTCTACAGCCAGTTCCGGGTATGTAGCGAGTAATTATTCTTCCATCAGTTCTCGTTAATAATTCACATCCTATAGATTAACTACGGGTGCTTTCCTCTTACCGTTCGCTCATATAGCCGATACATGTGCAGTGCTTCCTCGCAAGGCACTTCTCATCATAAGTCTAACGGCTTTCGCTTTACTTGCTGCCATCACCTCGGTTTCACAGACTGGAGTCGTGCTCGATATTCTTTCTGGCCTAACAGGTGTTGCCTGCGCAGCAAATATCCCTATCTCCTTGGGCATTCTAAGTCTAGTGTACCCAGACAATTCTCGCCAAAGAAACATGGTTTTCTCGTCCTTCTTCATGGGAACCCCTGCTGCCACAATCATTGGAGGCTTGGGATCCGGAGGCCTGGCTCTCAAGATCAGCTGGAAGGCGCCTTTTATTGCGCTGGGTGGGCTTTTTGGCGTTATTGCTGTCCTCGCCTGGGCATTTGTTCCTAATGTGCCCGAACCTGAAGTCATCCTAACCAAATCAGAGCTACGCATACGGACAGACCGCAAATCCCAGCAGGTCGTCATGCTCGGTGCCCCGAATAGGATGACAACTATCCTACAATTTGATTGGGCCGGGCTCGCCTTGCTAATTATCGGCGTTCTGCTCTTCGCCGTGTCTCTGACTATTGGGCCCGAGGGTCCTGAGCCATGGAAAACACCCACTGTCATTATGCTTCTGACATTGGGGTTGCTGTTTCTTGGATGCTTTATTGTGTGGCAGAATGTTTCCAAGAGCCCCATGATACCTCCTTCAATATGGAATAATTGGAGTGTCACATTGGTAGGTCCCTCCTGATATTATTTAAACTCATGCTGATTACTTATAGGTTGTTGTCTGTACATTGGGGGCATCAATGGCATTCTACTCACAGCTATTCTGGGTGTCGATGTTCATGCAGCAACTTGAAAACCTGAATTCGTTCGAAGTCGCCGTCAGGTTGCTACCGCAGGCCCTTGTCGGGCTATTGATAAGCCCTCTTGTTGGGTTGTTCATGCATGCAATTCCAGGCACGGCTCTGTTGGTGTTTGCCGCCTCTTGTCTCTTTCTCAGCAACATATTCCTCATTTTCCTTCGTCATGATGCCCACTACTTGCTCTGGATATTTCCTTCGCTGATGCTAAGCACTATTGGTATGGACTGGGTCATGAATGTTGGATCTGTAAGACTGAAAAGAATCACCACTGTCGATGTAACGAAAGCTGATAATAAGGCATAGCTTCATATACTATCTTTGCTACCGCCAGAACAACACTCAATTGGAGCTTCTCTTCTCCAAACAACCAGTCGACTTGGTGTTCCACTTGGTCTTGCAGTTACTACTTCAATCTGGTCTTCTTATGATGGGAATGTAGACTGGTCCCAACCTGAGCTTGCGTATACGCATACGTTCATTGCAACAACTGCATTTTCGAGCCTTTCTCTTTTAATGGCCCCATTCATCCGCATTGGCAAACAAGGCCGACCCAGCCGGTCGAGTGTAGAGCCTGAGGTGGACACCGCGAGCCAAGTCAAGCGGAGATCGCTTCTACTGCTGAGTTCTCCATCTCTCCCACCTAGCGACAGTGAGAAGAGTTCTATTAAGGACGTCGAACGCCGGCCCAGTAAAAGGTGGTCTCCTGTGGGGAGTATGGTTCAGTCGTCTGTGGGAAGGAGATCAACCAGAGCCCAGTCCATATCATCACAGTCTTCTATGGGAATGGATACGTCGAGGTCAGACAGCGTAGCTAAAACTGCAATACGCCGAGGACGATGCTCGTCTGAGAAGGTTGTGTGGATTGTCTGTGAAGAATGTGGCACCAGCAAACGCCAGCGGGAGTCATCAAGTCATATGGTCATGGGTGACCCAGCGCGATATTTCAACGATGTCGTGCATGGCGGTGAGCCTACTGTTAACAGTAGAGATGCTGCTCATCACCAACCTCATCATCAACCACAACATCCGACAATTCGCCGAAGCCCGCCAACACTTGGCAGTCCGACTCGCCATACTGCAGCGCAAAGACCTTACCCGGGATGGAGACGTCTACCTCTCGTCAATCGCCAGATCATGACTCACCAGATCTTAACCCAAGGATTTCAACCATGAAACTGATCATGGATGAGTACATCCCAGCGGCGCCGGTCTATATCATAGGGAATAACATGATGACCTTCGGCTGTAAGGTTCAATGATAGCACTTCTTCCTGATATAATAGGGACGGGTATTGATAGCATTTGGGCTCTGCGACTGTTAAAACGCAGATTGGAGACGTTACTTAGATCGTTATTGATAACTTATGAAGGGGGGTTGGTACATGTGCGTCATACCTCGGTAGTTTTAGAAAGCTTAGTCTAATGTTGTGGCTGCAATCCATGCTAATATCTTACCCATGCGCGCGCGTGATGATTTGCTAGTCATACGCAGCACGTTTGTATTTCTAAATGTGGCGGTCTGTTACCTATTGGTAGCATCACTATGTAGAATGTACTGAATTGTCTTCACAGCGGCACCTAAACAGCATACTATATCATTTCTGATTATATATAACTATGATTACCTTATACGTAGTTGGCAACATAAAAAGGAGGCTTGTAACTCGCTCATAGTAGGCCTGTAAGGGTTGCCTGAAAAACAGCTTACACACTCTGTGAGGTACTTCGCTATCACACTTCTCCCTCGCATAGGCCTAGGGTGCTGCAGGCTTAATCACCCAACCTGGCTAGTTAATTACTCCGTCGTAATACATATGTTGGGCCTTTGTAAGGGTTGCCCATGATCCCGCGCTCCCTACGAGCCAGGATTAGTCGGACCGTAGTCTCCATCTCTAACATGACATCTCCTTCATCTTGGGACGTTTCTCGCTTATAACTTGGCGCTCTTGGGCATCTTGGCCATGGCCTGGCGCACGCCGAGGTCGCCGAGGACCTCCTCGGCGCCGCCGAGGATGGCGTCGAACTTGTAGGTGCGGTGGAACATCTCGATGACGCGGCCCATGCCGGACTGGGTCAGGCCGCGGCCGCCGAAGATCTGGACGGACTCGTCGGCGATCTCGTGCGCGGCGCGCGTGATGCTCATCTTGAGGAGGCCGATGGGGCCGCCGAGGTGCTTGGATTGCTCGCTGTAGGGCATGTTGCACATCTGGTATGTTATGCTCTCGAGCCAGGCTTGGTTCGCTTCTACTAGGGCGATCATCTTTGCTAATCTGTTTGGATAGGGTTGTTAGCTCTTTAGTTCGGTAGGGGCTGTATTCAAACAAGCCGAAGGGTAGGAATGGGGGAATCGTACTTTTGTCGGATGACGGGTTGATCTATCAACCGCTTGCCAAAGACTATGCGCTGGTGCGCCCACTTCAAGCACTCCTCTACCACTGTCCTAGACATACGAACAGATGTGGAAGCCATGCTCCACCGCTCATGGTTGAAATTGCTGAGGATCACGTAGATTCCCTTGTTCTCCTCACCCAGCAAATTCTCAGCAGGAACCTTGACATTGTCAAATGTGATGTATGCTGTACCGGCCGTGGGCGAATATGAAGTCTTAATGGGCTTCGTCTCGACGCCCTCGCCACGCTCGATTATCAGGACGCTCAGCCCCTTCTCCGTCCGCACACCTGTTATGAAATAGTCCGCGTACACGCCATTGGTGATCCATTTCTTGGTGCCGTTGACGATGTAGTGCTTGCCGTCGGGGGTCTTGGTGGCGGTGGTGCGCAGGCCCGCGACGTCCGAGCCGGCGAACGCCTCGGTGATGGCCAGGCACATGTACTTCTTGCCGCTGAAGACCTCGTCCATGATGGCCTTCTTCCGCACCTCGTCCTTCATCCAGTTCATGATGCACGGCAGGCCGATGACCATGCCGGCCAGCTGCCCGTCCTGGAAGCCGCGCGCGTTGGCGCGCACGCCCTCCTGGCTGATGATGAGGTCGTGGAAGTAGTCGAACTCCTCGCCGCGCACGGCGCCGCCCAGCAGCTCGACGCCGTGCAGGTGCTTGCCCGGCCCCAGGCGCATGTGCAGCACGCCCTCCTTCGCCATGCGGTCGACGAGGTCCTGGCTGATGTACTTGCCGTCGGCCTCGCGGGCCAGGGCCTCGGGGGTGATGTACCGGTCGTTGAAGACGCGCATGGCGCGCTGCAGCCTGCGGTGGCTCTCGCCGTAGTAGGGCGACTTGAAGACGGGGGAGAGCCAGAGGGGCTCGGCGTAGGGGACGAGGGAGAGGTCGCCGGGCTGCGGCGTCGCGACGGCGGGTGTCTCGCCGGCGACGACGCCGACCTGCAGGTCGGCGTACTTGGCGAGCACCTCGTGCCGGTGCAGGTTGTAGAAGGCGGCGGTGGCGTCCTGGCCGGCGACCTGGCGCAGCACCGACTCGCCGCCGGGGTGCGCGTCGAGGAAGTCGCTCACATCGTACACCTTGCTGTCGACGATGAACCAGACCGAGTCTTCCGTGTTGTGTTTGGCGACCTCGTCGCGCGTGAACGTCTTGGCCATGGCGGAGCTGAGGTTGTGGCGGTTCGACTCTGCTGGTAGAACGGGGGATGTTGGTATCTAGGAGGGAGAATAGGTAAGTAAAAGGGGAAGAAGGAGGAAAAGAGTTGAATCAGTTATCTAGCTACTTACCTACACAGTATTTATTTATCAGACGGCGGCATTCGGCTGGAGGACTTTCCTATTGAAGGTGACATTTCCTCGAGATGTTGGCCAGGCACTATCGTCAGTGACCTCTTTGTTCCACTGTAGAAAGCGTCGGTGAGAAGTAGCCCCTGCTAAACCAACAAGCCTCGGCTCAAAGGTGGAACCCGGGGGCGCCACCCTGCTTGAGGATTGCATTTAGTCAGCCATTGATTGGCTACAGACCTGAATCATCTGGGCAGTCTAGAGACCCCTGCGACAAACTAACCTCCTGCTTATTTCGTTAGTAGAATCTTTACGCTCACATGCAATCCGGGGTATGGTTGGACTCCGGGGTTGGGTGGACTCGAGGGTGGATAGGAGGTAGGTAGCCAGGTTATATGCGTACCTGATGTAGTACGTACGCAAGTGTTTATTCGGTAACGAAAGATCCTCGGTGTAACAGGAAGCGAAGTGATAGCTGGGGCTGGGAATACATAGGTACATACGCATAGATACCTCACCACTGCGTAGCTTACAACATGGTAAGTAAAAACACACGATGAATATAGATCTATGTATACTCTGTATGTTGTCCCTGTTATTAACTCGAGGTCTTTCGCTTAACACCGGAACTCGGAATGGCCCCGAGGATAGATAAGGGCCTCGGCGCGCTAGTCATGGACAGTGTACCTACTGTGCAGAGTACAGTACTGTAGATTACTCAACTTGTAATACCTATGGCACGCTTATGCTACCTACCACAAAGCTGAGGGATTTACCACCGGCGACGAACCGGCGATGTTAATCTTTCCCCACGTAGTTTTAAAGACATATTCCTCGAATGTTCTAATTTTTACTTTCCCACTATCTACTTCTAGCTTCAGACTGATCCAGGTATATTGATACAATATAAAGTTGCCGTAAGGTACGTAATAGACCTTATTTTCTGTTTTAAGATCTCCATATGTATTATCTACAACTTAGCAAACCTTAGAACATACGCATACACATTTGCACAACTTAAGAGCATGTTGTGTATAGATTTAAAACCTGTCTCCTCTTTATAACCCATCTCCAAGACACCCAATCAGCACGCCCCCTTCTTTCCATATTGGTCCCGCACGATCGGATCGGATCTAAAGGTATATGTAGAGATAGACGCTCTTTATACCTAGTATCCGCAGAGAAAAGAAGCAACCAACCCGCATGCGGCTCTTATATCCTAGCATCCGTCCCGTCACCCCTGTATGCCTGTATCTTTGCCCTCTATTTCTTATCTGCATAGTCCGTACCCAGCTTGTTATCTTGGCACTCAAGACTACTGCGTATGGCGTTCAACCCCTCAACCTTGTGGCCCCGGCCTCGGGATCTTTAATACCTTATAGGGTATTTGTTGTCTCGTTTCCTCGTGGCTTTGGTCTTGTGTCCTGCCATCAAAACACCTGACTTGAATAAACTCATATTGTATCACTCCGGAAGAAACATCAAGTTCCAGACCTGAGTCTCGAGTCATAAGTGAGAGCTGAGCTATCGCACACTTGTCTTGGCTCTTGAGAAATAACACGTGTCATTGATGTTCTACACAGGTATTATATATCTGGAGGATATCTTATTGACTTGTCTTGCTCTGTTCCTCTCGTGCTGTTCACCCCCAAACTTAATACTACTTACACACGAACCAACCCCTATACTCTAGCGATCATGGATGCTCATTCGGTTTCATTTACTAGTGCTGCAGAGCGAAGTACCTCTCGTATCTGGAAAGACTTGAACGCGTACCATCAAGTTGAAATTGTTGACCCCCTCGAAGACGACGAAATGTCGGCATCGGCGGACACGACGGCCAAAATCGGCAAGGTACATCTCACAGACTGCAAGCTCGAAGGCTTCAACTTGTGGGGGCGTGTTGGGGGTCCTGGTTTGCGGCTGAACGGGCCCGATCCGAATCTTGCCCAGCCCTCCTAGGAGTCGCTGCTGAGATGAGTTTTCCTCATGTTTCGCAGCATCAGACTCACATCTTCACTAGCGCCGAGCGCAAATCCTGGGTCGCCTGCCCCGTGTCGGTATCGTTGGTGCTGGGCTCGCTGGGCTGCGCTGTGCCGATATTCTCCTGCAGCATGGTTTTGAAGTGACGGTGATTGAGGGCCGGAATCGGCTCGGCGGACGAGTCCGCCAAGTCCCGCTTACGCCAGGGCGTCTCGTAGAGTATGTATCTTCAGTTACATTCTCATGCCCGCTAGTTTCTTGCGGTACACTTGATTCACTTGAAGCGGGTTAAGCATAGTGGCTGTATTTAATGAATGGTGCTAATGGTATGCTGCCGACTCACAGCGCCGGGCCAAATTGGATCCATGGCACAAACAACAATCCAATCTTAGAACTTGCTCAGAAGACTAACACAGCCACCGGCTCCTGGACCGCAAAAACATCTGTCATGGATGAGTCTGGCAAAATACTCCCACTATCCGATGCCGAGATCTACTCGGACATGATGTGGGATATAATAGGAAAAGCGTTCACCCACAGCAATAAGAATAGTGGCACAATTAGCGTGAAGGAGAGCCTCTTAGATTTCTTCAGCAAAGAACTTGCCGAGAGGATACCAGAACAGTCGCCAGATTCCGAGGACAAGCGGAAGCTTATGTATCAGATTGCTGAGTCATGGGGCGCGTATGTCGGAAACCACAGTGAGTAATGACGAGATTTACCATCTCCTTGTCTGAGACAGTGTAGTTGAGGGGCCTCAACTCTGCCTCATTCGGTTATTTCTAGGGCACTATGTACTACCTGGTAGCCTGCTAAATTCGCGACGAAAGGCGGATATTAACGTAGTATTATTATAGTCGTTAGTCAGAGTCTCAAGTATTTTTGGTTGGAAGAGTGCATAGATGGTGGTAAGTATCCTCTTCCTTTTATCTAAAGAACACCGTCGCCTGACTGACAATATGACAGAAAACTTATTTTGCGCCGGGACATACGAGAAGATTCTGTCAGCAATCGCCAAACCTGTTGTTGAAGGAGCAAGTTTCAAGTATAAGACTGTGGTCAACAAGGTCCAAAGCAGCGACGACGAGACCTGTGAGACTTTGAAGGTGTCTACTGAATCTGGGGAGACGCTGGAGTTTGACGAAGTGGTGTTTACCGCACCCCTTGGGTGGTTAAAGCAACACCCAGACACTTTCAGCCCCCCATTACCAGCCCGACTGGCACAGGCCATCAGCAACATAGGCTACGGGTGCCTCGAGAAGGTCTACATCAGCTTTCCCAAGGCATTCTGGCGCTCCTCTCAGCCGGAGAACGATACTCAGGGTTTCATACTGCTCCTCGCGCCAAATTACGCGCTGGACTCGAATCCAAATCGATGGAATCAGGAGATCGTGGAATTGGCCTCCTTCACGCCGTCGGATTCCCACCCCACCCTCCTGTTCTACATGTACGGAGACCAGTCTAAATTCTTGACGAGCGAGGTGGCCAAGTTCCCTTCGAAGGAGAAGAAAGACGCTTTCCTGTACGAGTGGTTCCGACCTTACTACGCTCGTCTGCCGCAGTACGATGGGAACTCTCCAGATTGCCAACCGGTCGGGTGTTACGCTACGGACTGGTTGAAGGACGACCTGGCCGGGAACGGGAGCTATAGTAATTTCCAAGTCGGCTTGGCGGAGGGCGACAAGGACATAGAGATCATGCGGGAGGGGCTGCCGGATCGTGGGCTATGGCTAGCTGGTGAGCACACAGCCCCATTTGTGGCCCTGGGAACTGTCACTGGCGCTTACTGGAGTGGCGAGTCCGTTGGTAAGAGAATTGCCCAGGCGTATGGCAGAGGCAAAAGTGGTGGCAATGGGACGAGCTAAGTAGACCACGTGCTTAACCTACAGACTGTGCTGCGTAGATGGTTAGACATTAAGGTGGGACAACTTGGAGGCTTGTACGTATGTATAGGTTCCAGGTTTTATAAGCTTTAAAATCAGGCTTAGCGTAGTCGCTGCTTTTGCTTAGGCTCTGCTCACCCCACGACTACTGTAGTTAGGGTGCTTTGACTTACCTGGTTCTGACACATAAGAGCGAATTGCGGGCTTGTCTCCTAAGCGTTGGTATTCTGCGTCTAGGACTTTGCCATTAGTACAGGATAAAAAAAACACTCTTAAGCTCTTCTAATTCGTTCCTGGCTCCTTATATTGCTAAAATTGTTAGCTAAAAGCATTATTGTCGTAGATGAATGTCCCTAATGCAGCTTAAGTTTTATCCGCCCATCGCGTATCCCTTTCAAACTTAGCCCGTTCTTCTCCTTCAAACTGTCGAAGCCCTTCCGCTCGCAGGTGAGCGAAGAGTGCAACCGCATCATCATAAGTCTCGTGCGAGGTCCAGCCGTCTCTCTGCACTAATGATGAAACCGAAGCCCAAAAGTCTGCGTTTTCGTTCCATCCATCGGTTTCACGAAAGTGTGTCTCAATCTCTCCTTTAGTAAATTAGATCGGACAAGGCCGGCCCGGGCAGATGGCGTCCCAGTTCCTATATTTTATCGACGTCAGTGCTTTAGTCTATTGTGTGAGATCTTGTGCAAAACAGATCCTCAATACGTACCGTTGAACGCGTATCAGAGATTCTCGAAAGGGTATGATGTCGGCGTCCCAAGTGTTTGCTGAGAAGTCAATAACATCTCGCCGTGTACGTCCGTGTGGTAGATGAAGGACCTCGTGCAGTATATGGTTTACGTTCTTCGTATTGCGCTCATATGACCAAAGTAGAATCGATTTCTCGACCTGTGACCGGATACGACTCTTTTCATCCTGGTCCTCGAGGGTATCGTAGTGAGGCGGGAGCCGCAGCAATATGTCTCCGTTATAATCTACGAGCTGCGGTTGCCGTGCTTGGAGAAATAAGGGACCTGCCCAGGAATCCTGCCAATCGATGATGCTGCTGATCTTACCGTTTTCAACGAAGAGATTAGAGGCATGAGTGTCCCAATGCCAGATAGTGGGCCTAACTATAGATCCGTCATTAGGTAGAAGATATTCAGCAATGCGATCAAACTTGTCGTATAGAGCTAGGTGAGCCTTTGGGCAAGATTGTGATTTGACGTCTGCCGAAAAGCCAGAAGGCGAATTCGTAATGTTAGGGGCACAAGTGGATAGCCAGGCCCTTTCTCGCTGCGCGATCGCCCTGAGATAGTCTGGAAATCGTTCCCCTGCGTCGACGATACCAGATTAAGTCAGCAAGATGCGCCCTCGGCGCCCAACTTCATGGCCGGTTCTAATATGGTTTTAGGCGCTCACATGGTCCACGGTCGATAGTCATGTCCTTCCGTTCCCCAGCCCAGAAATCGCCATCTACCATGGGACCTATGACATATCGACTCTCAATCTCGGCAATGAGAGACGCGGAAACGTCGCCCACGACTTGGGCTTTCACACAGCCAAGGAAGCCTTGATGGGCGAAATAGAGGCTGCCATACCTGATAAACACGACAGGTCGCATTAGTAACCGAAAGAAGACACGAGTAGAAGACACAAACCGCGTGAACGAGATCGACAACAATTTTTTCTCGATGTTGACCAAGTCCTTGACAATTTCTAGCTTGGATTCTATCGGTAGCGTATCCCAGACTTGGCTAAGCTGGACTCCAGCTGCTTCCTCCATGATGATGTACTCAGACTGTACGGGGTTGTCTGCATCCATACTCCAGGCCAGCACCTTCGGCACCGGTAATCCAAGAATAGACAAAGCCTAAGCAGGGAAATATTGCCGTAATCAACTAATCAGACACGAAGGCGACAGCTACGACGGGAAAATAGACATGTATAAGCTTACAAAGTCCATAGTAGCAACCTCGGACGCAGTTGTCCACCGTGGAGATCCAATATTCGGGTTTGGAATGCGAGCGATCACGGCCTTACCATTCTCCATGACAAGACGGAACACCTTATTGAAACCACCCTCGGCGAGTTTGATCATATCAACGCACTTCTCTGCGCCGACGCTCTTTGCTGCAGCCGCTTGGAGCTCCTGGATATTAAACAGCCTATAACGCTCACGGAGTTGGGCCTCTTCGTCCCACAACCACCGCCCCGATGTATAGCAAAAAAATTCATGCTGTTCATCTGGCGTTGCGAGTGAAGACATCGTCCGGTCCGCCGGTGAACGCCCAGGCGGACAACAACGTTGAAACGAGGGCAGCAAGAGGGAGAACCGGTTGGGAGAGGGAGGTGAATGACTATAGCAGAGCCGGCGAGTGGCGGCGGTGGGAAACCTACTGACTATCCGCATCCCGACTGGAGGATTGAGGAAATGTTGTATGTGCAACACCTGAGAGTGAGGCTTGTAAAGCTTGTGCTACTCTCTATTTTATTAACTATGGGTAGTTTTGAGACATGTCTAACCTAGGCAGAATAGAATCTGATAGGGCTCGCGAAACCCCAGCTCATGGTCTTGGGTATAGCTTGCCTGTTGAACTTGGCAGAATAAATACGTAGGTTTAATTGGCAAACTGAGATTACTTAATGTTCCAAAGTACCTAGTTTAGTCGGAGCCTATTAAACCCTTGTTTAATCCTGGGAGTACCTACTAGAGTTATTTATGTATGAAGTTGCATAGCGACCGCATAAAATTGTGTATTAAACTAACAAAACTGAGCAGTCCTAAATACCTACGCATGCTGTTAGAAATACATACATCTTATTAACCTGGGTAGAAGCTACTATTCTAAATAACGTTTGGGCTTACAGGTACTTTAACAATTATTGAGGAAAGCTTATCCACGCCGAATTACCTAGATATCTCGACAGTACCATGATGATAAGCCGTGGATCGTGTCAGACTCAGACAGGCTCACGCGCTTAGGTAATGTTACAATGGTGCTGTACAATGCCACTCGCAGCAATACCTGCCTACAAGTATGTACCTATGTATCTACATATGTAGGTTCGGTATATTTATTGGAGCTAGCTGCTAGGGGTTTCCATAGGTACCTGCTCTGTAGCTAGTGAACAAGGGCTTATCCACCTATCGATAAGAGCTGGTCGACGTAATAGGCCAAACTTCCAGGGGCTATCGGTCCATATGACGCTCGCAACGCGCCGAATCAGTCCTTATCAATGCAGCCAGTCCTAACCAGTGCTAGCCAGTTTCTCCACGTCAGAGCAGCAGTGCTCCAATCCTACCCCAATCCCCGTGTGGCTGCAACGGGACTTCATCAGCTGCTAGAAAGCCTGAGGTAGGTACCTATCGACTGTTCGTCATCGGGGCATCCGACTCCGTCAGTCGTGCCTATTCTTATTCACTACCCATCTCATCTGGACCTATCTAGGTACCTAACCTACAGTCTGCCTCAATGTGCATTGTGCATTGTGCCCGCAACCGCAGCAGCAGGGCAGGGAGCATTGGCAACTAACTTTCACATCCTCCTCCTATCTATCTCTCTAGTCTTGTATTTTATTTCACTTTCACTTTTTCTTCTTCTACGCGCTGAACTCTTTTTCTCCGTCCTAGATAATACACAGACCCTGCTGGATATTTCACCCTCCATCTGGCTCTCGGTACATGGCGACATGCACTTCTCCCCGCATCCCGTATCCTGGGGTATCGTGATCATCCAACCTATGTTCCTGCACACCCAGCCCACGCGCTGCTGCCGACGAGGTCTATTCTAATAGTTCCTTTCGAGCTTTTATCCTTGCTCGTCTTCTTCACCTGTTTCTGTGATTTGGGTTTAGCCCTCCACCGCCAGCCATGGCAGCTTTTTTCCAGCCCTTCTGGACTTCTAGCATGCCCAAGCGCCTGCTTCGATACGTCTTGTACAAGCTCGACTATTTCGAAACCGATGCACTAGACCTAGACAAGATCGATGTCGCCTGGGGAAAGGCTGGCCATCTGACATGGCAGGATGTTGGTGTCAAGATCGAGGCATGTTGGGAACCCAAGGCGTCACCCTTTCTTCGAGCTGCCCTAGAGTGAGCTAACCTGGACTCTGCCAATAGAAACTGGAACGGTTGCTACAGCTCCCCCCGTCTATCGAAATACAGAAAGCGAAAGTCCTGGTTCTTCGCGTGACTGTTCCTGCAGCTATCCACTCGAGTCCCATACATGTTGAAGTCGATGGCGTTGAGATAAAGCTCAGGATCGTACCTCCGGAAGAGCAGAAGGCCGCACGACGAGGAACATCGAGACAGAAGGATAGCCGCAAAGCCCCGGTACCTATAGAAGATGAGCCAGTTCCACAGGCCATCGACTTAGCCCAGTCGTTCCTCGAAACCCAGCCTCGCAAAGAGAGGGATGAGCTTCAAGCTGCGCTTAATGCCCAGACCCAAGATCTAGCCGCATCAGTGGCGAGCAGTGACGATGGTAGTGAGGACGACTACGGCCTCGGGACGGGACAGCCGTTGTCGCTGCCGGCTTTCCTCGCAGATTTCCTGCAAGGCATGGTGGACCGGCTCGAGTTCGCTATTAAGGATGTAATCTGCCACCTCGATGTCGAAGTGCCCGTCGAGGCTGGTTCATCATCCAACGAAAAGGTTACATTCCAGCTAGCAGTAAATGAGATTAATGCTGAAGGCGTCACTACGGCCCAGAAAAGAGACAGTACTGATGCTGGATCTACGCCTGTCCATAAGGAAGGAAAACGATATGTGGAGCTGAACAAGATCCGGGCTTCTCTCATATCCGAGGCTGATGTGTTTTCAGCTCTATCAAGAACCTCTTCTATGCCGTCCTCCGCTGGAGCAACTTCCCCCGTCGCGACGGGCCGCCAGTCGTCATTTCGAGACAACGCCTCCACGCCAGCAGCGACCCATCCACTAGATGCCTATATGGCTGATTCTACGGATCTTAGTTATAGCCAATATCAACCCTTAATGGATAGCGAAGACGCTTTCAATATTCCTTATGACCTGGATAACTTGAGCGACGATCCCGGGGATGATGAGAATCGATCTACTCCATCAACACCACGGGCTCTAACCTCTCCGAATCCAATACAGAGCCCTCCGAGGGCGGTCCCATCGATCCACCCTGCGCAGTCAACAGTAACCCCACGGCAACCGCCTTGGACCGACCCACCAGAACTCTCTGTGAGGTCTGAACCTATGCTTGACCGATTACGTCGCTGGGGAGCAGGCTCTACCGAGTTCGTAGCCGATGATGCAGAGTTAGGCTTATCATCTAGCCAGAGCTCCCAACTATCCACATCTGCTTCTCAGAATCTGGCGCAATCTCACCTATTCAGTCACGAGGAGGCAGAGAGCATGTATATGAGTGCCTTTTCACATGCAACTTCGTCGCAGATGCGCCAGTCTATGCCTGGTTCATGGGATGGCGAACCTTCAAGTGCGCAAGGCTCTCCTGATATGCAGATCAAACGTGATTCAGAATCATCGCCCGTTGTCGGCGCCACGCCCCCCAACAAACAACCTCCCGCCCAAGAAAAGGACTCCATATTAGAATCGGAGGCAACTGTTGACAACCTTCAGGAGGCTGTGCATACTTTGGATGAGCCACTTCTCGATCATGCTGAATCACAAAGTATCCCTTCACCTCAAATTCAAGACGCTCTAGTAGACGACGTTCTAGTGGAGGAGGCCGCTACACCGAAAGGACCAACCCGACTGATTAAGGAACTAATTTCATCGGACGGATTGCATCTTTGGTTTCCTTCTCAGCCTACGCCTACTCCCGTTTCGGCATCAGGATCGGGTGGTAGTAAAACTGGCGCTCAGGGCTCCCTAGATCGTTCCTCTGTCGGCCATGTTCCAGGTGCATTTTCAATGCACAGAAGTATAGCCCAGTCTACTGCTTCTATACAAGAGTTCAGCCCGCCGACTCCAGAAGCCCATAGCGCCGATAGCTCGGCGGATGATACTTTGGAAATCACCTTGTCTCCACTAGAAGTCAAGTTCGATCTTTCTACGGCGTTCCTACTCACCACTGTTGTAACGCGAATCCTGGGCGCGCTAGGGGAGCCGAACACCCAGGCAAAACCCGAAAAGCCACCATCTGCTTTACCCGATATTAAACTTGTTGCTGAAAAGATTTCTGTCCACTTCCTTGACATTTTATCTGGCGTGGCGGATACCCCTGAACGAATTCTTGGCACGCGCCCAGACACTTTTGAGTTTGATGCTCTTCTCACTACAAGTCTGGAAAATCTCGTAGTTCGTACCTCACATTCTCAAGCTTCGACTACTACCTCAGTCGATATTGGAAAATTCAGGTTCGGTTATGCCAATGATGATATTGTATCGTTCAATCAACGCATACAGATGCGCTCCTCGGTTAGAGACGCATTCCCGCCTTCAGGATCAGATGTTTCGCTAACCATCGTTCAATCACCTGACTCGACACGATGTGAAGTCAAGACACTCCCTCTTCATGTGAAGTTAGATCTCCCGAGGCTGGATGAAACGTTTACCTGGTTTGGCGGGTTGAGCGGTTTCCTCAACCTAAACTCATCTATGAGCGCGAATCATTCACCAGTGACGCAAGGTCCAGCAAAATTGCCACAAAAGGCCCGAGGTGTTAGATTTGACGCACCCATACGCCCAGATGATGCCTCCGCAAATTCCGAGAACAAGGCCAATATGCGAATCGGAGGGGTTCGCTTGGATCTTATTGGGAAAGAATGTAGTGTCTCGCTTGACACTAGTGCAGTGAAGTTGGTCAGCCGAGAAGAAGGCCTCGGAGTTGGGATTTCAAAAATCCAGCTGACAGGACCCTATGTTAGGCAATCCATGGGAAACCCGCCTGTGCACGCTGTGATAACAAACACGAGAATCGAGTTCCTCACTGCGCCAAAAGATACCGATTTGGAACGCCTTCTGGAACTTATCATTCCGTCCAAGCATAAGTTTGACAAAGGCGACGACGAGATAATGGTCGATACGCTGCTTCGGCAACGAAGGAAAGGTTCTGTCTTGCGCGTCAATATTGACGATATTGATATCAATGTTGAAAAGATACAGCGACTCCAAATATTACCCACTTTGGGCGAGGATATTGCACGCCTGTCCACTGTAGCCAAGTACTTGCCCGAGGATGACCGGCCCGGTCTTCTTACTCTAGCGCTTGTTCGTAATTTGGACGTCACTGTCGCCGCTGATGGAAAGATTGGCGTTCTACAAGCCTCGCTAAAAGATCTCGAGGCTGGACATATTACAATGCCGTCTCTAACGGCTGTGGGGCTAGGCACCATCTCCTTACAACGCAACCACACCGAGCAGTTAATTTCCTCTGTTCTACCCTCTGTCAGAGGAGATTATGGTCCAGTGATTACTATGAGGATGATTGGCGACGAGATGGAACCTATCATCAAACTTAGGATGCGGTACTTAGATATTGAATATCGAGTCCCGACCATTATGGACCTGTTGGGGCTTGGTGAGGATGCCACACCGCAGGATTTTGAAGCATCTCTCGCTGCGTCGGTCGCTAACTTGGGTGAGCATGCTCATGCAGCAATCGCTGGAAAATCTAAGACGGATTCTGTTGTCACTGAGCCGAATAGAGGAAAACCTACTAAGATGGACATCATTCTTCACGATTGTCTCCTTGGCCTTAATCCACTCGGGCTTCCTTCGAAGATGGTCATTGTACTAACTAATACTCGTCTCGAGGTTGCCCTCTCTAATGGAGATGATGCAAACGTGCAGGGCTACTTCAACAAGGTCTCTATACTTCTCATTGATGATATATCCGTGAATGACTCCAAAAGTCCACCGGCATCAAGGCGACGATCATCAAATACGGCGACTCCACAAGTAGTTGAACTTTGCCAGCAAGGATTTGTTGATATCTGCTATATCTCCTCTGCAAAGGTTGTTGTTCAGGTTGGCGCTAACCCAGAAGATGGATCAAAATGGGTTGATGTTGAGTTTCGAGATGACCTTCTTGTTTTAGAGACATGTGCAGACTCGACGCAGACTCTAATCGCGCTTGCTAATGCACTCGCCCCTCCAACACCCCCTAAGAAAGAGATCAAATATAGGACTAATGTCGTTCCAATGCAAGATTTGCTTGCCTCTATTTCAGCAGATGCTTTTGGCAAAGCGGAAGGAGACTATAATTTTGATGACGACTTCCTTGCGCATGGACTAGGCAGTGACGACGATGACGGCTCGTTTGATCTTGGAGGCTCTGATTATTCTGGTCCTCTTGCTGTCGACTCACAGTTCTATGACGAGTCAGCTATACAAGAGGAGCTCGTCGATCACACAGATTCCGTTCTATCAGACAACACCACAGCACGAGACACCACGGACGGTGTATTGCTAACAAACTTCAGCAGCCAACCCGAAGATCTAGATGGAGATGATGATCTTGTGATACATGAGAATTATTTCAGTGCTGGCTCAGTCATAGAAGGAACAGCTCATCGGTGGAACTCGACTAACAATGCCTACGACCAGTCTAATGATGCCAAGGTTCACAAAAGCCCATTATCTGTTCGTGTTCGCGATGTTCACTTCATATGGAATCTATTTGACGGCTATGACTGGAACCACACGCGCGACGTTATCTCAAAGGCCGTTTATGATATCGAGACAACGGCTATTGAGCGACAAACTAAGCAAGATCGTGCGCGCGCTGGGACCGAGATGGAAATTGTTGACGAGGAGACAGTCATTGGAGATTTTCTGTTCAACTCAATATACATTGGCATTCCCGCAAATCGAGATCCTCGGGAACTTGCGCAAGCCATTAACCAAGAATTGAACGATAATGCTACCGAAACCGAGTCCATTGCAACCACGGCCATGACCGCAACACCAAATCGGCAAGGTGGTACCTATCGTACCAAGAAGAAGCTAAGGCTTAATCGCAGTAAGCGACATAAAATCACATTCGAGTTAAGAGGTATCAATGTCGATTTGATCACGTTCCCGCCAGACTCGGGGGAGACGCAGAGTTCCATTGATCTCCGCGTCAAAGATCTAGTTGTATTTGACCATGTCCCCACTTCGACATGGAAGAAGTTTGCTACATATAACCAGGATGCTGGTGAGCGAGAAATGGATGCTAGCATGGTACACTTGGAAATTCTGAACGTCAAGCCTTTGCCCGAATTAGCTGCAGCTGAGATCGTCCTGAAAGCTACTATCCTCCCTCTCCGCTTACATGTTGACCAAGATGCGCTTGATTTTATAACACGGTTTTTCGAGTTCAAGGATGATTCTAAGCCGACGCACGCCTCACCTAGTGACATACCTTTCATACAGAGAGCAGAGGTTAATTCCATACCTGTCACTCTTGACTTTAAACCAAAGAGAGTCGACTATGCTGGTCTTCGGTCAGGCCATACTACTGAGTTCATGAACTTCGTAGTACTTGATCAATCCCGTCTAGTCCTACGCCGCACTATTGTGTACGGAGCCCTGGGGTTTGATAGGCTAGGACAAACGTTAAACGATACATGGACACCTGACGTCAAACGAAACCAGCTCCCCGGAGTCCTTGCTGGTCTCGCCCCTGTTCGCTCACTAGTCAACGTGGGTAGCGGCTTCAAAGATCTAATCGAAATTCCCATCAGGGAATATAAAAAGGATGGGAGAATCGTCCGTAGCATAGGCAAAGGTGCGGCCGCGTTTGCCAAGACGACAGGAACCGAACTTGTCAAGCTAGGGGCGAAGCTTGCCGTTGGCACACAATATGCTCTCCAGGGTGCTGAAGACATACTGACAAAACAGCCCAACGCTCGCGAACCCGCTGAGTGGGAAGATGATGATACGGAATCAGATGAGCCGAAGCAGATAAGTCTCTACGCTGACCAGCCAACCGGTGTCGTGCAAGGTCTCCGGGGCGCGTATTCAAGCTTGGCTCGCGATCTTAACCTCGCAAGGGATGCAATTATTGCTGTACCTGGCGAGGTAATGGAAAGCGGGAATGCTCAAGGGGCCGCCAAAGCTGTGCTAAAACGTGCCCCTACTATCATCTTCAGACCACTTATTGGTTCGAGTAAGGCTATCGGACAGACTCTGATGGGTGCTACCAATTCTTTAGACCCACAGAACAGGCGGCGAATGGATGAGGTTTGTTTGCTACCCTTTCAACTCTTCGGTGATCGGATAACTAACAAGTATTCTAGAAATATAAGAGGCACTAAGCGCGCCTTTCAAGGCATGTCTTGGATTCAGGGCTCTAGTTGTGATTTTCCGTTGTTATGCAAGGAGTTCTGGGGACATATCTTGGCGCCACTTTCGTTTCGGTCTTTTACTTTGTCGATACTCCTAGCATGACGCATGGCCTAAATAAAGACTAATAGTATCGTAATGCATCGCAATGCATCGTAGACGGCGCAAGGGTGGGATTTTCGATTTGTGTTTGGATTTCTTGCCAGGGTTGGGGAGACTGAGATTGATAACAGGGCGACCTTGTAACTAAGTACCTATACCTACACGTCGACAATAGTCTCGGCGCTTAAGATCGTAAATATTCATGTTATACTTCTATCTTAATTCAGATGTAAGATAATTAGCTTGGTGTGAAGCTTGCGGCTGTCCCTGTCCACTAGATAGTACACCAGTTTCGAGATATTCCTAGATTCTTAATGCGTAGAATAATATTTCACCGGGTTATACTCTTGCTTTAATTGAGCCTTGTCACTTATAATTTCAATGGAAACCTAAGTACTCACTCACGCGCGGTGAAACTCTACCTGGTATCCTATTTCCATTAGGCTAGGAAATGTTTAGAAACACTCAAGTTTTATTTTGAAAAAGGAGAAAAGATAATCTTGCAAGGCACTTATAATCTTGTCTAAATTCCCTTTCTCTTTCTCTTGTGATAGAAATAGATTAAATTTAAAATTGAGCTTCACCTCCTTAGCCCCTATAAAAGGAACAAAAAACCTCCATAAAAATTAATAAAAATGATCGGGCAGTAGCTGAAGCGGTACCAAGCTGAACCGTGTTAGCCCCTTTCTATCACCGTGGTTTTTATATATCTCGCCTAGTCAGCCTGAATAGCTCTCCTACCTAACTCATTCTCAATAGATGATTCGGGATTCAATCGAGACCTTCACCCTCCACTCTTTGATTATTTATTAAATCCCTGCCCCCATGTCATTCATTCTCTTCCCTTCTCATTCTCCTCCTCCTCTTCCTAAGACCCCTCCACTCCCACACCATCAAGAAGAGCACCACCAACCCCGTGTAAACCCCGTTCCGCGTCCACGCCATCCCTCGCCTGCCTCGCCTGGACTTACTCAGACGCCCACCCCCCCTGCCTGCTGCGCGGACCGCCGCCGCTGCGAGCGGCAGTAGTTGCACAGTGCGAGGGGCAGCGCGACGATGAGGAGCACGGCGGCGATGCCGAGGAATATGCCGGCCAGGACCTCCGTGGACAGAGACCCTGGATTGCTGCGCTCGGGGTGGGGCGATGAGGGCGGGACTTCGACGCCGATGCTGGTGAGGTGGGAGAGTAGGGGCGCCATATGGGTGGGATGGCTGGTAGGGTTGGAGGTAGATGTGAAGGTATTGTGGGCGAGGGGTAGGTTGGTGGTTAGGTGAGCTATCGGGATATTCTGTTGGAAGTCAGACTCTTGCTTAACATGAAAGCAAAACACTAGGCTCTTACTCACCTCAAGGAACAAATAGTGGTGTGAGTTGTGGTGAGTTGTGTTGTGTCATTTATGATAGTAGGTAGGTAGGTAGTGAATATAACTGATAAAGTGACTATAGTCACTGGTTGATGAGTCTTTCGATGAGTCTTAGTCGTTGTTATTCTTAAAGAGTAAGAAATAAAATAGAAGATAATTTATATGACAACAAGACGACTCACATTGAATGAAATGGTGGGTAGAAACAGGAACTCCGCTTGGTAGGGATGGAGCTGTGTGACCTCATCGCTATGATTTGGGGGTCGACTCGCTCAAAACATCCGTGGTGGTAATACACGCAGGACCAACATAAACACAGATGATACACGGCTTATGTGGGAAATTCACCCCTTTTGTTCAACTTCGTCATTTGGGATAGCTGGTTTGGACATGAGTTTTTTGGTTTGTTCTTACGGGATAGGCGCGTGGAGGGGCCATCTACACCGTCGCGAAGAACTGACCCGTTTCACACAACTTGTGGATAGATATAACAATACTATATAGTTTTATTATCCGCATCCGATAATTAATCCCTAGAGTATTATCCCCACTAAGGCACCGCGTCTCTACTGATGAATTTCCTCTTGACCAACCTCACCCACCTCCTCCGTCTCCATTCTCCCCTTCGCCCATCACCATCCTCGCCCTCCTCCCAGCTCGGCTTCGGTCTTTTGGCCGCATCTATGCCCTTACCCTTACTTAGGGTCGAACCGTCTATAACTCCGATTTTCTCGGCCTGATCATCGTAGATGTCGTACACCCACCTCTCGCCTTCCGTCTCGATCTCCACGCCTGTGATGATTCGCTCTTCGACCCACTCGCGGCTCCACAGGTCTAGCGCCCACTTCTTCTCGCTCCATTCCCAGCCTTGCGGCGGCTGGACGTCCTCGAAGAACCGGGTACCCGTCGGCCGCTCGCTCGCAATGCGCGCAGGCGAGAGGGGATCGTAAGGCGAGGCGGAGAAGAGCCAGGGCTCCCACTCCTCAGCGCCTGAGAGACGCTGCAGTTCGAAGATCTCCACCTCGCGGGTCTCAGGAGCGCTGTCCAGTATCACATCGCGCTCGATCCACTTCTCCACCCACGTCACGGCCTTCTCCTCCTGGGGCTGGACGTGTTTCTTGTGCGCCGTCTCCAACTGTCTCTGGATGACGGGGTGTCCGACGCACGTGACGCCCCAGCCGGCGAGCAGGAAGATCAGTCGCCAAGGCATGATGTTGGCGGCGATGCTCATGAACAGGCAAGCGGCGAATAAGACGACGAAGAGGGCGCTGCTCTGGGCCTCGTCGCTGAAGTTGGTGCGCGGCACGACGAACTCGGCGACGGCGTCGTGCATCTGGCTGAAGTCCTCCATGCAGTTCTGCAGGTCCCGCATGTTGTAGAAGAAATCGCGGCTCAGCTCCTTGACGGGTTTCACGGTGACCGCGGGAGCGAACGGCGGGCCGCGCGTTTCATAGCCCATCGCCAGCTCATCCGTCGGGTTGAACTCGGCCGCCGGGTGGCGCGCGATGAAACTCGGCACTAATATGCTCACGAGGAGCACAACGAGCGGCAAGAGTGGGAGTAGAGACGGGTCCAGACACACGAAGGTGTAGACGGCGAGGAAGGACAGCGTGTGCGTGGGGCGCCGCCAGGCGAGCAGGCGGATGACGCGCGCCTGGAAGACGAAGACGACGCCGATGCGCGCGTTGAAGCGCCTGAAGTTATTCGACATGGTCGGCAGCGAGAAGTTGGGCTTCGCGGTCCGGCCCGGTAGCGGCGGCGCCTCGTCCTTGGGGATCTCGCCATCGTCGAACGGCACGACCTGCGACAAGAGCTTCTCCACGAGGCGGTCCTGTATCCGGGTCTTGTCCTTCAGCACGGAGAGGCGGCCGCGTAGCCCACCGCTGCTGCTGCGTGGTGGGGTTTCGGTGTCTGACTGGTATGAATCATGGTTTTCGGCTTGGTGGTGAGAGGTCGAGGGTATGGGTGTCTGGGGTCGGGGCGACGACGTGTTGAGGATTATGGTTGGTATGGGGTCGTCGCGGTTGACGAAAGAGTCGCCGGTATACTCGTCCATCGTTGATGGTCTTCGCTAGTGATATTGCAGTGATCCCTGCCTGGATCACTTCAAAGCTGCAGGATGATGTGAGATGGAGGATTCAACAATGACGTAGTAATAAGGACATGCAGCCCTGTTGAATTCAAATTAGGCGGGCGAAAGTGTCATATTATTAGATAAAGAACTGAGGTTCTAGCATGCCCCTTGGAGACTAATAGAGAATTGTAATAATACATAGGAGATGATGAGGATGATAATAAGATTATACGAGCTCTCTAGAGTTGAAGAATGTGATTGAACCGATTAAACATCACATGCAAAACTTAGGCAGCTGCCCTGCTGCTAGGTACCATAAAATGGGCTAAGACGCCGGCTGGGGTGGACTAGCGTGGATAGTGGATGGGCACTTCGCGGGGTTGGTTGAGCTAGCGTTGTAGCGGGGCTTTAGTGGGACAGAGTTGTCTGTAGCTTCAGCTTTTTTTGTTGCTGGAAAGGAAGCTCTTCGATAGAGAGAACACCAATATCACCGATTCTCCCTAGCCAACACTCAAAGCGAACACAACGACCACAACGGAACCATCTCGATGTACCACAGACTACTACATATACACGGCCCATAATTGACCGTAACTCAGAGGAAACCAAATTCAAACATGCCCATCACAATATTACAACCTGCACCGCCGCCAGGCTTCAACCCAAACGAAACGAGCTATGCCGAAGACCTAGATTCCGACTCAGAAGGCGGCGCTGATGTAGATGGAGATGTGTCAATGGGACGGCCATCGAAGAGATATCGCCAATCGGACGACGACGCCATAGTAACCCCTGGTGAAATTATAACAGAAGATCCCCAGTGGATGCGGTAAGTGAACGGCCGACGTCGATTCAATTATCACTATATATCAAGAGATACAGCCCGACTGACACCATCTCCCCTATGACAGTGGCCATGGAACATACACGACCCTCGAACCGCCCGCCATCGTGTCCTCCGTCGCCGGCACGCTAGCCAAGACGAACAAGCTCCTCTCCGTGCGCCCCCTGCGCGCGCGCTACACGCCCGAGATCGGCGACCTCGTCGTCGGCCGCATCGCCGAGGTGCAGTCGCGGCGGTGGCGCGTCGACGTGGGCGCCGCCCTGCTCGCGCAGCTGCCCCTCTCCGCCATCAACCTGCCGGGCGGCATCCAGCGGCGGCGCACCGAGACGGACGAGCTGCAGATCCGCACCTTCTTCTCCGAGGGCGAGCTGCTCGTCGCCGAGGTCCAGCAGCTCCACGGCGACGGCGGCGCCGTGCTGCACACGCGCTCCCTCAAGTACGGCAAGCTGCGCAACGGCCTCTTCGTCGCCGTCAGCGGCACCGGCGGCGGCGGCGGCGTCGTGCGCGCCCGCCGCCAGGCCTTCGCCATGGACATCAACACCGGCGCCGCCGGCGCCGCCGCCGACGACGCCGACAAGATCGACGTCATCCTCGGCGTCAACGGGTATATTTGGATCAGCAAGCATGTTGAGGGCGAGGGCCCTGCGGCTGAGGCCTCGGGGGTCGCTATCACGCGCGTCGAGGAGAGCGTTGGGCTTAACGTCTACTCGAGTCAGAACGACGAGATCCCCGCCGCCACGATGCGCGAGATTGCGCGCGTCCGCGGCGTCATTGAGGCGCTCGTCGAGCACGGCCTGCGCGTCGACGAGGAGATGGTCGTGCGCGGATACCACGAGGCCGTGGAGCTTGCGCGGGGCGACGGCGATGGTGAGGAGACGCTGTATTTGGGCGGCGAGAGGGGGCGGAGGTTGGCGGATGCGCTTATAGGGAGGTAGTCTGAGATGTGATCCATCTCACATGGCATAAGATGGCGGGACTATTTGCATAGGGAGGACGTCATGATACCACGATTACATATATGTAATGAACCTCTGGGACGACTAGTACATTTAGTGCGGAATACTACTGCCGTATAGTACTCAGATTCTGGCAGCGGATAACTATTTGAAATATAGATCTGATGGTGAAGAGGTTGTTTTGAGAACTGGTACAAAACACTCACCTCTCTAAATAATAATCACCGAGTCTAAGTCCGTATTCGCAACTGGTCTTGGGAGGCTTAGGCATGAAAGATGACAAGACGAATACTCGAGTTTACGCAATAAGAGATTATAAATTAGATACAAAGCAGTATAGAGAGTGAATATGCACTGACGAAGAACACTTTTAAACTTAGAAGAACGAGAGACAACTCCCCCCTGAAACACCCATACGAATACACCAACTAGATCCCGAGAGGGGGAAAAGAGGAAACTCTAACTAGAAAATCAGAGCTTGCCATTGTCTTGAGGACCTTTCACGAGACAAAGTGTTAGCTAATGGGTTTAAGCGATGGGAAGAACGCCACGAGGGTAAGAAAACTGGGTATATATTTGCTCTCGTTGCTTCTCATCTCATTATGCACCACCTCGAATCAGAATATGAATTCTCCACCAGACAAAATGACTAACTAAGATAATACAATACGCCCCTCCGGAATCACGAGAGGAGCTTAGTGAGGTGATGGGACTGAGTAAGATAGGCATATCCCGCGACGAGGACGGCGAGCCACCGGAGCAACGCACCTTTGGCGGAAGGGCCGCCGAGCCCGAAGACGAACCACAACCAGTAGCGCAGGCCGGCGATGGGGCGACCGGCGCGGTCGAAGTCGGGCGTGCGGCCGTTCATCCAGAGGTAGCGGCGCAGCTCGGCGGGGGCGTGGGGCAGGTAGCGCACGCGGATGAGCTTGTCCATCCAGCCCGGGGTCGAGACGATGGTGCGGCGGTGCGTGAAGCACTCGTAGGAGGCGCGCCCGTGGTACGCGCCCGTGCCCGACTCGCCGACGCCGCCGAAGGGGAGCGTGGCGATCGAGCCGTGCATGTACGAGTCGTTGATGGTTGCGCCGCCGGAGGTGACGCTGTTGAGGACTGGAGCGGTGTTAGCTAGAGGGTGATTTGCATGTGTTTATAGGGATAAGTGTATGGCTTACCTTTCTCGTTTTCGGATTTGGAGCCGAAGGTCATGAGGGATAGGGGCGTGGGGTCTACCTTGTTCATGACTTCGATGGCGTGCTCGACGCCCTCGACGGGATAGATGGACCAGATGGGGCCGAAGGACTCGTCCACCATCATCGGGTCGTCGATGGAGTCGACCAGCACGGCGGTGGGGGCGATGAACAGCTCGGACCTGTCCGTCTCGCCGCCCATGACGATCTTACCGCGCGTCGAGTCGAGCATCTTCTTGATGCGGTCGAACTGGCGCTCGTTGATGATGCGCGAGAAGTCGGGGCTCGCCTTGGGACCGTCAGGGAAGAACTCGGCGTAAGTGGCGTTGAGGTGCTTGATGAAGTCGTCGACTATAGCGCGCTCGGCGCACACGTAGTTGTGCGAGATGCAGACCTGGCCGGCGTTGTTGCACTTGCCCCACATGAGCCGGCGCGCCGTGAGCGCCAGGTCCGAGGCCTTGGAGACGAAGGCCGGGTTCCGCCCGCCGAGCTCGAGCGTCACCGGCGTCAGCGTCTCGGCCGCCTTCTTGGCGATGATCCTGGCCACGCCGGGGCTGCCCGTGTAGAAGATCTTGGCCCACTTCTCGTTCAGGAGGGCGGTGGTCTCGGGCACGGCGCCGTTGACGACGTAGAAGGAGCCCGGGTCTAGGTACTTCTCGACCACCTCCTTGATGACCATGGCGGTTGCCGGGGCGCTCTCCGAGGGCTTGATGATGGCGGTGCATCCCGCACTGATGGCGCCTACTAGAGGGGCTAGGTTGAGCATCATGGGGAGATTGTAAGGTCCAATGATCAGGACTGCGCCCAAGGGCTCCTTTCGAATGCGTGGCTTTAAAGGCGTGAAGGTCAATGGATAGTCCAAGTCGGTGTCATCTTTGACCCATGTCTTCAATTTCTTGAGAGCGAGATTGAGGTCGGAGATGCAAAATGATATCTCGGTTAGGATGGCCTCGGACGATGATTTGCCAATGTCCTTCTTCAGGGCGGCCAAAAACTTTGGGGTGCAGTCCGTTATACCCCAGTACAGCTTCCTCAGCTGCACGAGACGCCATTCGAGGTCCTTCGTCTTCTGTGATGCATAGGCTGAACGGACATCCTGGGAATACCTGGCAATCTCATTCAAGGGGGTAGCCTCGAAGGGGATTATCTTGGTATCAGCCATTCTCAGCAAGGAATAGCTTCAAGATTTGATTGGTCCGAATCAGTTGTAAGCGTATACCTATAGAAAGGTATCGACCTATGCGTGATGTTGTACTCTTTGGTAGTCCCAAATTAAAGCTTCAACTAATGAATCATGGATAAAACATATAGGGATAGCAGTTGCACGGAGCTGTTGACATAAGGCGTCTGTGGCTTATGCGCGGCTTATGTATTGGGGTTAGGTAAGATGGCTGATGAAATGAAGCTATATCAAGGTACTGAGACAAGTGTGTCTAGGAAATCTCAGAAGGCGAATTAAGGAGCAATAGTTTTAAACCATTCGACACGATACCTCGGATAGCTAGATAGATATCAACTTTTAACAGACTGCCAAGCTCCATAAGTTACGCAGTTAGAAGCAAAGATACTAGATAGAAGTTATGAGCAAGGATGCTATCAGAGCCGAGGCATCTGTCGGAGAGATGTTCTGTCACCCCCGTTGTGGGGGGCGCATTAGCTCTGCATTAGGCAGGTAAATGAGACTTGTTGGCTGTACAGAAATACCTACCGGGTAGGTAAATAAGTTGGCGACGTATGCGTAAAACCGTTCAAAGCCACGAAGGAGGGGTGGCGCGGGTTCTGGCGCGGGGTCAGCCACAGCAAAGACTGTGCCCTAGTAGGTGACCCACTCTTTCTTTCCCCGATACACCAAAAAGTTGCTAGAGTGTAAAATCTCCCCTCCGTCGCGAACTTTTTTCTGCTTCACCAACTCTCATAAATAGACTACCCGCCAAACACAACACAGACGCAGGATTCGACTTCTTTGCGTTCTAAATCATCCTCATCACAACACCATCCGCAAAAATGGCTCCTCAGACCGTACGTATAACTTGACATCGCTTTGCTGTTGGCCCAGTCTCCCTGGCAAAAAACCCCTCCAGCGAGATCATGGCGTGAAACAGTAGGCTAAGGTCAATTTAAACATGTAGAAGAAGTCCGGAAAGGCTAGCAAGCAGACGAAGAAGGTAAGAAAGCATTCAAATATCCTCCTACATCGTCAATGACCCCGCCAAAATACTCACGTCACGCTATCAGTTCGTCATCAACGCTTCGCAACCCGCCAGCGACAAGATCTTCGATACCGCCGCCTTCGAGAAGTTCCTCCAGGACAAGATCAAGGTCGATGGCCGCGTCGGTAACCTCGGTGACACCATCACCATCCAGCAGGTTGGCGAGGGCAAGGTCGAGATCACCGCCCACAACGAGCTCTCTGGTCGCTACCTCAAGTACCTGTCAGTGCCACTTCGATTCCCCATCCGACCTACAGTCGCATCGTCACTCTAAACTTTTACTAACAACCTACTGCAGGACCAAGAAGTTCCTCAAGAAGATGCAGCTCCGTGACTGGCTGCGTGTTGTCTCTACCTCCAAGGGAGTGTACGAGCTCAAGTTCTTCAACGTCGTTAACGACGAGGCTGATGAGGATGACGAGTAATCGGGTTAATTTACGATGGCAAATTACGGACAATAGGAACAAGAAAAGAAGGCTCTAGGTGCATAGACTTTGCATAATATAGGCGCTTATCTCTACCGTCGCAAAATAAACTCGATCTCAAGGCATAATTAGTACTCTATGAATCTTTTGACGTGACCATATTCTCTATATCACACTTCAGGGCACTACAATTGCAGTAAGTAGAACTTGTATTAAAGAAGCAAGAGCGTAGTAGGCTAGTCTGCGAGTCGCAGATGAATTAATAGCAAAGCATATAGGTTACGGCTATCGCGGTTTGCTTTCGCAACTAGAGCGATAAAGCTTCGTAGACTAGCCTAGAGCAGCCCATACTAAAAGCAACACCTAAAAAAATACAACCTGTTACTTTAGCTATTAATTTATTTATTCCTGCTAGTTATAAAAGAGGTAAGCAGATAAAAACAGTACTGTAATTGCTGCGATTGTGCCTCAAAAACTGTCTGTTCTAGTGTAGGAGTTGTGTAGTTGGGCCCTGTAACCCTGTAGAACCACCTATTTTAATACATTACATGATACTGTACATCTATACTCTATAAGTATGCCAACCTTTTTGCCCGGGATATATTTATACATAATAGTATTTATCATGGCAACGCTCTCATAATGCCTTCGAATGCCACTAATGCCATCGCATTCGCCGGGAACGCTCTCAAAAAGCACGGCACAAACCCCCTCCAATATCCCCTCGCACCACCCTCCCTGTACACGGCCCGCGCCGCTTCCTTCCAATTTCTAAACCTCGGCGTCCCATCATTGAGCCTCCCACCCATCGGGTCCGTCATGATGCGCTGCTTCACAACATCGCTAGGATAGCTCGTAAGCCAAAACATCTGCGCGCTCAGGCCCCCAGCCCAGAAGTTGACGGAGGGCGCGGACAGTGTCGTGCGGTCGCGCAGCAGGCGCGAGAGCACGTCGTACGAAGCCCACCAGAAGAAGAAAAAGGAGCGGAAGAGCAGCGTGGCGGCTAGGCCCTTGTAGACGCCGCGCAAGCCGTGCGCGCCGTAGATCTTGCGCACGCAGTCGAGGGGGCCGGCGTAGAGGCGCTCGGCCTTGTGCGCGGCGTACTGGATCTGCAGGCGCGCCTTGACGTGCTCGACGGGGGCTGCGATGAAGGAGACCGTCGAGCCGGCCAGGACGCCTGCGATGCCGTGGCCGACGGACGGGAGGTGGGTCACGGCTTCGACGGCGGAGGAGGGGGAGGAAGGCAGAGGGGGGTGGGATGTGAAGACGTGCTCGGCGAGGAGCCGTCGGTAGATGGTCAGGCTGCCGAGCATCAAAGAGTCCATGAACATCCAGCCGACCAGTGGGGGCGTCGCGCCCTTGTAGAGGCCCCGCACGCCCTCGTGGCGCACCGTCTGCACTAGGCATTGAAGGGGCCCGCGGAAGCGCGTTACGTCTGTGGTTTGGAGGCGGACTTTTACGGTGTCGAAGGGGTGGCCAACTGTAGAGAGAGCGTAGGCACGTTAGACGGCGGAGTTCATTTTCATTCTCTTCAAATCTCTAACTCTAGGAGCTACTTAGATAGGAATATTGAGCGGGCGAGAGAATGAGGCAGGGGGAGGTGAGAGAGCGAGCGAGAACATACCCGCTAACTTGGTGACGCCGGAAAACACGCCAGCTACGAAGCCCTTGTAGTTCTTGCTGGCCGGGGCAGGCTCCTGCTTCTGGTCGGCCGCCATGTCGATGAGGGCGACATGTGGAGGATACGGGCCTGGGCTTCCAATTGGAGGTTTCTAGCGATGAGGAAGCGTGTTTTGCGCCGGAAGCTGAGAGGTTGAAATTCTTCGGGAGGTAGAGCTTTCAGCTCCGTAAAATCCGGAGTTAGCTCCGAGGTCGGCCGATGGGAACGCTCCGCACCCCACCAAGGACCGCGAGAAGGCACGAGGGGCAATGTACTTACATATAACGAAGCCTATCTTAGAGGTAGGCACATAAGTTAATACTCGTTACCTCGTGAAATAGGTGGTAAAGAGAAGGCGCGGGTATGCTAGCCTACACCATAAGAAGGTATAGAATCTAAGGAGACAAGATTTTGGAGAAAGGCCGTCAAATGAATAATATATTATAATATACGAAAACTCAACGGCCTAGATCTTCCGCCCATGCCTTGTCCCTATTCTAGATCAAAACTTCTACCTAGAATTTCAGTTGAGCTTTCACCTCTTATCCCAATAATTAGACCATTGCGCTACCTCCTGAATGTAGCTTCTAAGCGCGTTATCAAATGTGACTCCGAGAACATTTATTATATCATTACCAGGCTTATAGCCACAATCTTTTGCATCGTTTCGTAGTGAGATCCGCTACGAGTAAAATTGATTTGTTGTTCAGGACAAATCAGCCCCAGCTGAAGCCGGCTGACATATTTGCTTCGCCACGTCGCTAGATGACCTGCAGCTTAGCAGGTAATACCCCGCATCATACATTGTGTGTTGCCTCACGCTTGCTTAAGCACGCTCAATGATGGATCCCGTTTCGGCCGTGGGCTTCGTCGCCAGTATCATCCAGCTAATTGAAACGACAGCGAAGGTCGTTAGATATGTGAATGCCGTCAAAGATGCTCCTACTGAGCGTGCACAGTTTGCTCGGCACGCCTCGAGCCTCCTGGCGCTGTTGACTGATCTGAGATACCGCGTCGAAGACGCCAAGTCTGCCTCAGAGGCATGGTTCGTGGCCCTCCGCAGCCTAGGGGTTGAAGGGGGGCCGCTGGATCAGCTACAAGGCCAAATGGAATGTTTGGCAACGAAGCTTCAGCCGGTCTCTAATACTGACCGTCTCGAGAAGGCACGAAAAGCCTTAGCCTGGACTCTCAACAAGAAAGAGATCGTAGAAGCTCTTGCACAGATTGAGCGGGTCAAGACGCTCGTTATGCTTGCTTTACAGAACGACCAGTTGTAAGGCCCCTCTTCAATAAATTTGCGTCGGGTTTCTGATATTTCCATTAGTAAGCTTACGCTGGCAATGAAACAAGACTTGATGGACGTCAAGGAGGACTTACGGGGAGCCATTGGTGGAGCTAATGCGGAACGGCAAGGTTCGTATCTATATCCTATAATGCGAATATTCATATTGCTTAAGCTAAGTATGAGATTTGCCAACTAGATGAAGAATTTGAAGAGATTACCTCCTGGCTCTCTAGCCTCGAGTTTACCACCAAGCAGATTGACTTTCTCAAGAGACGTCAAACTGGAACGGGGGATTGGCTCCTCTCGGACCATAGCTTCCAAGATTGGGTAGACGGAAAGGAGAGGATGCTGTGGTGTCGGGGGCTACGTAAGATTAGTCACACCCTAATATTTGAACTATGTTGCTAATAAGATGAAGCCGGCGCCGGCAAGACGACCTTAGCGTATGGAAACCTGTTTCCTTACTGCTATACTTAGCTATTAAGGAGATTACTAACCTCGTTTACAGATCAATGGTAATTGATTGGCTTGAGCGCCAGCATCGAGCCACGGATGTTGCTGTGATTTACCTATACTGTAGCTACAAAGAAGAGGAGGTCCAAACAGCGGAGAACATGGTAGGAAGCCTATTGAAGCAGCTCGTCTATCATCGAGCAGCACTTCCTGATGATGTTCGCAGTCTTTACTCTAAGCACTCCAAGAAAAAGACGCGCCCTAAGCTAGATGAGGTCGCTGGACTGCTCGTGCAAGAAGTAACGACATCTTCGCTTGTTTTCGTCGTGATAGATGCTCTCGACGAGTGTTCTGAGCGCGTCGACACAAGGGCTAGATTGCTCACTGAGATACAAAATCTACCCAAGAATGCACGAATCCTAATTACTTCCCGATACTCTTTAACAATCGAAGACAAATTTGGAAATGTTCCGCAAATTGATATTCGCGCAACCGATGATGACGTCAAGCGATATGTTGAGGCTTGCATTGAGGAAAAGGCCTCACTTGCAAAGCATGTCCGTTCAAGCCCAGAGATGATGGAGGAAATTACCGAGACGGTTATTCAGACAAGTCAAGGGATGTACGTTTAACTTCCCTGTTATATGCCGTGATAGTCTTCGCTATCAACGTTGACCCAAGCTAACGTTCGCTCTTGGGGCTAGGTTTCTCCTTGCTCAACTACACATGGATAGTCTGGCGAGAAAGCTCACTCGCCGCCAAATTCGTGCAGCATTGGCCAGTCTACCCAAGGAACTTGACGAAACTTATGATCAAGCTATACAGCGGATAAAAAACCAAGATGAGGACCAAGCTAGCCTAGCTCACAAAGTGCTGTATTGGATTTCATATTCATTCCGACCACTAACTATTACGGAACTACAGCACGCTTTAGCCGTTGAGCTAGACGACGACGACCTTGATGAAGATGGTCTTTATGACACAGAACTCATGATATCTGTATGCGCCGGCCTTGTAACGGTGGATATCGAAAGCAATCAAATCCGCTTAGTGCATTATACAGCGCAAAGCTACCTTGAACGTGTTCGTGGGGAGTTGTTTCCCGAAGCGCCTTCAGTAATATCAGGAACCTGCCTGACATATTTGTCATTCAGCCGATTCGCCGAAAGTTACTGCCTAAATATTGATGAAACTAGAGCCCGCCTTAACAAATATCCATTCCTCAGCTATGCTGCCAGCTACTGGGGAAACCACATGCACAACGGAATTGATGACGATATTCGTAAGCGTGCCCTCAAGTATCTCAGCAATAGCATTAGTATTGTAAGTGCCTACCAGGCAAGTTCCGATAAGCGACACTCCTACTATCTCGGCGTGTATTTGCTTGGGATTGGCATGTCTAACATCACTCGCCTCCATGTCATCGCTTTGTTCGGTCTTGCCGAAATTGCAGAGGAGGTACTAGTAACATCGGTCGACGTAAATGCGAAAGCGTATGATGGTACAACACCGCTTCATATAGCGGCGGAGGCGGGTCATGTTCAAATGGTACAATTCCTGTTACGAGCAGGGGCAGAGATTGCACCTGAGGCAATTGACCGACAAACACCTTTACATATGGCTGCCAAAAACGGACACGAAGCTGTGGTGAAACTTCTCATCGAAGCCGGGGCAGATTGTAATTACTGTAGAGCGAGAGGAGGGGAGTCGCCGCTCCACCTCGCAGCAGACTACGGCCATTTCAACGTCGTACAGATTCTCATCAAAAAGGGAGCAGATATTAACCAGAAAGACGCCGTGGCTTATCGTACAAAGAGACATGCCCACAAAGAGCCTTCCCTCAGACTTGATAATAACGACAAGATTCGTGAATGTGACAATAATGATGAGGGCGGGACTGAGAAGTTTGGAGGGACACTGCTGAGCCGCGCTGCGAAGAAGGGCAACAAAGATTTGCTGCTCCTGCTCCTGGACAATGGTGCCGATATATCTGCAACCGACGAAAACGGCTGTACAGCGTTGCATAGCGCTGCTCGAGTTGGCCATGTTAAGCTTGTGGAGGAGTTGATCTCAAGAGGTATAGACATCTCTACCACAGATAAAACAGGCCAAACTGCGTTACATTATGCAGCGAAGCATGATCAAATAGGGGTCGTCCAAAGACTCCTAGAAAGTAATGCGGATGTACGAGCTAAAGACAAGGAGGGAAGGACACCAGCTGACGAGGCTGCCCAAAGAGAGCATGAGAGTATCTTGAATATATTACTAGAGCGCTTGGGCAAGGGAAACGAGGCAGAGAGATGGCTAACAGATATTAGTCTCTACCGTGCGGTAAATCAAGCAGACGCGGATAATGTTAGGCTCTTGCTTGGAAAGGGGGCAGATGTTGATGCAAAAATCCAATTCACACCGATTATACATATCGCTATTACACATGAGAGCAACGACGTGCTGCAGCTCTTATTAGCCAATGGGGCTAGCACCAAAGAGAAAGACAGTTTCGGTAGGACCCCCTTACATTGGGCGGTCTATAGAGGCTATAGCACTGGGGTTCAACTCCTACTTGATCACAATGCCGATATCGAAGCAACGAATGCAGATGGGGCAACGCCATTGCATATCGCAGCACAAGAGGGGAGCTTTTTGATGGTGAATAAATTACTCGACAATGGAGCGAGAATAGATGCGAGGGATAGGCACGGGTGCACTGTGATTGAGTGGATTTTCCACCCTGGGTTAGTAGAAAGTGCTTACATGGAAACGGACCAAGAAGAGCAAGCGATAGCGACAATTCAACTCAAGTGTTGTCTACTTGATATTCTCATTGAAAAAGGAGGAGATGTCAATAACCGGTCCTGTCTTGGGTATACCCCTCTGATGTGCGCAGTGGGTTCTGAGGGTATGGGCAGTGCAGTTTTCGTGCGGCGACTTCTCGAGAAAGGAGCAAATGTTGCGGCAAAAGCTGATAACGGCCATACCGCAATTGATGGAGCAGCTAGGCGAGGTCTGCTGGAAGTAGCCCAACTTCTCCTAGAGTATGGTGCCGATGTGAATCACAAACACGTGGGGTCGTTAAGTCGGGTCGTGAGGTATGGTGGGAAATCTGTGAATGGTATGACAGCACTTCATGAAGCAGTGAAAAGTAAATCATATGAAGTAACCCGTCTACTAATTAACGCCGGAGCGGACATAAAGGCAGTTGACGAAAATGGGCACACACCATTGCATTATGCAATTCGGGAAGTGTTTGGATCTAAACACATTATCAAGCTATTTCTTGCTCATGGTGTTGATATCAACGCCTGTTACGGCAAAAAGAAAGCAACAGTGCTGCACTATGCAGCTATGCTGGCGAATATTGTGATGGTACGTTTTCTGGTTGAGGAGGGGGCTCGAATCGATGCGACGGATATCGATGGGAAGACGGCTCTAGACTGGGCCGAACATGCAGGTCGCGAAGCAATGATATTTTCTCTCCGACGATATGTTAAGGAGTTAGAGGGCGGGCGAGGGCTACGCTGCACGGGCATCAGCTCATCCTGAGGTTTAGTACGAAGCTAATAGATGCTACTACTTTGTTGGGGCGAGCGGTCAAGCTACCAGCCAAACCACAGGCTGGCCCTACCGATGCATTCGGCTTAATTCCGAATAATTAAAACTAGAGCTCTCTGAACGTGCTATTGTGACCGTAGTCAGGCCCCCTGAGGGCAGTGTGTGATTTACACGTTCCGTTTCACTACCCTCCTTCTTCCCTCCTCAAAAACCTAAAAGCTCTTTTAATCGGATTCACACGATACGATGTTTTCCCGATGGCATTATAGTTACCGACTAAAATAAATAGAACTTTGACGAATAATGCTTAGATCCTAAAAAAGAAACTAATCATTCGAAAGACGAGATTTTGCGAATCAGCTGCATAAATCAAAGACTTGACAACGTTTTATTTTGAAGAGTGGCGTTATGGTATATTGTTCCATTTTTGTTCCGTGACACTTGACAGTATAATATTCCGCCCGCGCTTTAAAGCGGCACCTCAGTCCGAAACGCACTCAGAAACTAGAAGAAACTATAAGACTAGATATTAAGTAGTAAATCCGGCCAAATACAACCAAAAAGAAATGACAATAGATTATGTTTTATGAACCGACGATATAGGCTACGCCATTAATCATCTAGTATAATTAGTGTTATGGGACGGAACTTCGATACTAAACTATAACACTACTGTATAAAAGTAGAACGTTGTTAGGCTAGAACCTTGACGGTTTACAGTTGCTTGTGCATGGGGCTATGGTAACCATCAACTTCAAAGCTTAATATTAGACATATTGACCTAATGTAGGTGCCTAAGATTACTGAAGCAGTCCGCACTGGAAACTTCACATTCAACTAAGCACAATCTCTTCCCTATTGACGCGGAGTCTCCGCCAATTATCTGCTCTTTCTTCACGAATAATAAGTGCGACTCGGAAAACTCCGTGGAAATACCCTGTCAATTATAGAGTATGTGAGGAACAACTGGTACAATATTAGCACTAGGGTTGTTGCTTGGTGAGTCTATACGAAGAGCTGGAAAACCAAACGGCCTGCAACCTTATTAGGACGTGAATGGAAGGAAAAAGTGGTACGAGATGTGTCATAACGGTAATACTTTCGGGGATTATATTGGCGCTTCTACTTGGGATTATAGTCCTTAATGCTGTCGCGTTCCAGATTTTGAATGCTTGGCAGTGAAAACGCCCGGTTTCTTAAATGTTGTCAGCTGAGTCTAATCGGATATAACACGGCCACGCCTCTGAGACGGGCAATATCAATCGGTCAGGTGTCTATCTCTATTTGATATTAATGTCTTCAATATGTCTGATAACTTCATAGCGAACTACTTTGACGCGACTGAGCAAAATACTCAAGACTATATAAATCGACATTTAGAAGAAATCATTCTTACCATATTCTTTATATTATTGTAGGTATACAACCAATGAGTCCATATCTTTACCAAATAATATGTACTATAGTCTTACCTCTCAACAGTTGGCATTTCTAATACGGGGTCTATACATCCATTTGTTGGAGCGGAAGGAACCACATCATTAGTTAATGCAATGTCACGGCTCCATATGTATGCAACTGCAAGTAATCGCCGTGTCCACCTTGATAAATTTCCAATTTTGCTGTAGTTTTGTGGTGTACTGTTGCAATTCCGTTCTCTGGTAATATCTATATATGTAAGTAGAAACATGTATCGAGGGGATACTTGGTCTAACATCGACACAATTTTACCTGAAATGAACCCTATTATTTAACATCTCACGTTCGTTAAAACATCGTTGTATTCAACTCTAACGCTACCAATGTTTATTTGCAAGACTCGATATTATAACAAGTAGATCATTCGAAATATCCCGGACAAGTTGTAGACCGGAGCTCATAGACTTTTGTAGCTGTCTAATATTCGTTGGAGACTTGCAAGCCTTAATATCTAATACCAATTCACCAGAATCTTTGGATGTATCCTAGGAAGATAAAACAAATACAGTAGATTGGGGAGTCCCTCACGGAGGGTGTAAGTTCCCTTAACTCATCTCTTAGACTGCCTCGAAACCAAGTCTAGATTGTTACAGTACCATCAAGAGCACAATACTAGCCTGTAGTTACCATGAGCAAGTAGCACAAGATTATCAAAGCTGCTATTGCTACGGAAAAGCCTAGTTATTAAAATATTTTAACAAACGTTCTTATGCTAGTTGACACGAGAGTTATAGAAATTGCTATTATTAAGAGCTATATTGTGAGTAACATCTTACAACTTAATGCGCCGCATCCTGTTTTTGAATCAAAAGTCTTAGAGAGTAGAATTTAATTATTTGAAGCGACGATTATAAATCGGCAGGTTTTTTGGGGCGTTCAATCGCGTGAAGCGCTCACAAGTGCTTAGTCGTGACTAAGGGTGTGACCTGCTCGCGGAAGTGGAGCCGTGGTAGTGTTGTATTTCAGGTGATCTGAAGTCTAACCCCATTTCTCTGGGGTCCTTAGTGTAGACCATGCAACCGCATAACTGGAACCCGCTCCATAGAGTCTAGCCCACAACCGAGCTGACCTAGCAGCTGAAGACGGGTGCAATTTTGCAAGTTGCTGGCATCAGCAGCGTGCTAGCATCAATAACATGTTGTCATTAATAACATTGCTGGCATCAGCAACTTACTAGCATGTCCCTTAATAGGTGATTAGTGGCTCGCTTGAGCTGCAGTTACTTTGTGGTTGGTCAATTTAGTATCGTGACTGGTTGTTTTCAACTTCAACAGTGTAATTATTTTCATCTCACCTCATACAAGACAATGCGCTTTCGGAATAGTATCGTTCTTTAGCTAATTTATCGCGGAAAGTCGGGAAGCGAGTTTGCTAGCTAAAACTCTCGAGGAACAAAGTGTTGTGTCTATAAGAAGCCATGTTGCTGCTTGGCAGTTCTATTTTCTCATCACCACGCTCCCAAGTTCTATAGATTCAACCGACTTAGCTCTTCAAGACTTCAGACTCGTTTCGAAATCACTATTTCAAAATGTTCTTCTCTAAGCTCGCTACCGCTGCCACTCTCCTGGCCACCGCTCTCGCCGGCCCTCTCGCTGTCTCGAGCGACGAGACCGCCCAGCTAACCAAACGCTCTGACGGAATTCACCTGGTGAACTGTGTGACGTACTCTGCGGTTATTGTAAGAAAGACCATTGGCTTCAGTAATGGCTATCTACGAATGACTTGACTAACCTTCTTACCTATCACTAGTTCTGCAGTGACGACTCAAACTGCAACTTCAACCCGGGTCCTGGCAATGAGTGTATCCCCAAGGACCACTTGAACAACGTGGGGCTGGAGACTTGGGAGACTTCCGGCTCCTGCACATTCTCTACTGGAGTTACCTTCTCCTGGAGCATCGAATCCAATGCTCAGTCGCAGCCCAACTTCTCCGTTGTGGGGTGAGTTCTTCACCGGTACACCTTTCCCGTAATTTCAAAACTTACTAACACCCACCTTTAGTTCCGGTAGCAACAGCCAGCAGGGCTTCACCATCCGCAAGGATGACCAGCACGTCATGTATACTGATGGCAATGGCCACGCTTGCCGCAGCATCTACTACGCCCTCTAAGTCAGAACCACTCAAGGCCGTGGTGGGAGCTGAACTGCCAATTCAATTTACTTAATGCCCATATTGGATGGTTCTCCCGTCGTCTCTGGTAATACAGGCGTTATTGTTCGGCTATCACCCAGCATAGAAGCAATGCGTATAGTACTTGTTAAAAATACTTCTTTAAACATATAGAAACTGCTAGTTTTAAAGAATAATTGTTATACGCCTATTAACTATAACACGAACTGGTGCTCCATTGCTGTATTTCTGATAAATCGGGTTTCGTCTTTTAGCAATTATAATCCCATATCCCGGAACAAATAGTATAGTTTATGTCCCTCACACTGTTATAGGACAGTAGTAAGCTATAGGTCTGTGGTTGTGCCACAAGCTATAAAGGCTAGACCACTTTTTCTATAGGCTTTTTAGACCTCCTTTTTAGCTATCCACCCTTCTTAGGAACTAGCCTTCGGCCAGTCCTCCTGAGTTCTTATTATTCTTGATGAATTGAAGCCAGAAATCTCTAGAAGTGCTGTTGTGGCCCTCGCCAGGTCTCCAGAGTGCGGTCTGTGTATGATTTACACGTTCCGTTTCCGTATACTAGTTTGGCTGTGAGAGTATCTATTCTATGTATCTAATTATGTGACGGGATCCCGCTAAACCTGTACTTATTCCTGAAGGATCCATTATGAACCCCGGGCTGCACTCGACCACTCTACGATAAGTCCTAAGAATATACTCCTATTCCTCAAACGAGTACTAAATATCTATATCTTCGCAATGACCTCGATGAGCACTCCGTTCGTTACAATTCCCGCGCCATTATAAGTTTCTAAGCTGTGTAGGAGCAGTGGCCTTAACCTAGACCCTTAACGACCCACTGCTGTGTTCCCGTGTCACTGTATCGCTGAATCTAATTCTTATTTACATGAGTGCTTTAGTTATTCCATTCCAAATTGGTCTACCCTTCTAATCGACTATGTTTAGGCGGATATAGAAACCTTCGATGGGGTGGCTGTCGCATTCATTACAGCTGGAACCTTGATTTGTGCAACTTGAGCGGTTGGTGTAATTTGTTGCAATCGTTCAGCACCTGGGGGGATCCTGACCGAGCAGATTAATGTTAGCTTCTATCATCGTATCAAGGAACCAAGTGCGAGGAAGCATATTCTTACCCGTTATACGTGAGGTCAACAAGCAGGTCACCGTTGTCATTGAAAATGGGATTTTTCATGCATAAGTATCCGTTTCCTGCGAGGACGAAGCAGTCTTGCTTCAGCGTGCCTTGAAGCTCGTCAACATAGCTACCGACTCCTTCTAAGCTCTTCTTGAAGTTGGCGTGGAACTCATCGAATACGGCGCGAGGGTCAATTCCCTTCACCCCCATACTACTAGATTTCCAATCTTTAAAATCTACCTGGCCGGGCCAATTGAGTCGAATATTCAATTTGCCGTCGTAAGCGTCAACGCTCTCTAAGAAGATTTCCATCTTCCACTTGCCCGTAGTTGCAATCCTGTTTAGCTATTAGTTTTAAGCACCCAGTGATGAATCACTCAAAGTCTTACTGTGTCGAACGCTCTTCCCAATTGTCCGATGAGCGCATGTGAAGCTCCATTGTAGACCACCCTGTGAGAACTGCTTTGTTCGTTCCCGACTCGTATTTGAGGTTGACGATTGAACGCCCTTTAATCATTAGTATCATCGTAGCCCAAATTAATAGTATAGCTCATACCAGTAAGCTTGGCTGTTGGCCTCACAGTTCGTTCAGCGGTGCCCACAATGTCAACAGCACCAAGCCATCGCCAGCCATGATAGTTGTCCATTTCGGGAACTCTATTGTTAAACCACCCACTACTATCATAGAGATCGTCGCGGCCTTGTTGACGAGTCAAAAGAAAGTAATCGTCATTCCAGTCTGGGTGTTGAACGTTATCTCCGAATCTATAGCTCCACTCGTATGGCTTGGTTCTTGAGCTGGAGCTTGCACTTGCTGATATGCAATCAAGTTCTGCTCTTTTTATGATAGGGCGCAGAACTGGAACAAGGTAGTTGTCAAAGATAAGCCGGCTAGATATACACATTGAACCTTTGACACGTTGATTTGGATCGCCATCAGCTGTGACAAAGATGCCGTTAGAATTGGGGAATTGCTCCTCAGCAGGAAGTTGGCCATTCTTGGCAGTTGTTTCAAGGTACAGCAGGCAGTTGCTCGCAGAATTTTGCGATGCCTGTCCATCACCACGCTGAAATGGATATAATTGATGCCTCGCTGCTGTAGGCTGGTATATGCGCCCTGTGTGGCCAACTGGATGCGCGTGAGCTACCTTGCAATTCGAGCAGATAGATCAATTAGATCAGGACACTTACCTTGACCTTTATTTGGAGGAAGTGCATAATAGAGAATCGGGAACTTGACAGCATTGTTCCCACCGCGTAGACTGCCAATCATTTTGTTGAGCGCGCTTTCGACGTCGCTGTGATGTACCAACCACGAAGCAGTCAGCTTCTGTAGGTACGCTGCTGCTTTTCCGCCAGCGTCAGGTGCACCGGTAAGCTTGACGCTGCTGTGCGAAGGGTCGAAGGCCGATACCTCAGCAACTAGAAGATCACTTATTAGAACGTTGAAATCTTAGGAGCAACAAAATTCTTACGCCCAAAGTCAAGCATCAGACGCTGCACTGAGAACTCCCCGGGGACGTTAAGCAGCTCCTGTAGGTGCGGAAGATCCGCTTCGCTGGCATGCTGTAGAGCTGAAAATCGATAATTTAGTGCTGTAGGTCAAATAATACAACCGGGGAGGGATGCTCACCGATATCAACCTTGAAAGCCAAATCACTGCTATCCAAAGTAAAGACACTTCCATCGGGTGTCTTCAACGTCGCTGTGTCAAAGATAACATGATAGTACATCTGACAGGGACCTCCTTCGGATGGAATGGTGACCCTCGACGCTTTCAGTCTAGCTGTAAGAGTGGCATTGTCGAGTGTTTCCTCAATCTTCTGAAATTTCTTCACGCGCTTCCAGTAATCTTTGAGCTGGGCATTCAGCATTTCCTCTGAAATAGCCACAACAGCATCATATTGGCCTGCACTGCATTTCAAGCGCAGAGTACGGTCCGACATATTGTGTTGAAGAAGAGGAGAGTAAATTGATAATATTTGATTAGTTGAATAGTGACTACGGAACTGCTTCCTCCTGCCGCTTATTTAACTCATTTTCTCTGCAAGGCGAACATCACCCTTTTTGAAGTTTGTTTACAAACAGTCATAGTATAGCTATATTCAATTACTACAACGATTTAGTGAAGCTCAAAAGTTCAGCTGTCAAGAGTCTCGATCGGTCTTGGCCACGTGCTTCTACGCGGAGACGGTCCGTTCCGACTAACTAGTTTATCTTCTCTTCGTTTCAGCTAGCCACATTCCCCGGAGTCTAGATCATTGAGGTCGAACCCACATCTAGTGGCTGCAGTAGACTGGTCTAGATAGGGCGATTCCTATTGTGGAAATGAATTCGTTTTCCCCATTCAGTTAGTTCGCCTCCTAATGTTTTTCAATTGCACATCTAGCCAACCCTCATCGTATACCGCCGGGCTCTAACTAGTGTATTTGGCTTTTTATACATATCAAGTATGGCTGACAGAAGTTATCTACTAGCAAATAAGGTTAACCATCTCAGTAAACGCGGATAAGCAAAATGGCCACAGTCACGGCAGGCTATACGGAAGGCAGCGCTTCCATTACAGCCCCTAACTTCTTCGACATCAAAAGAATATTGACGGTAACAGGCAAAGAAGATGGGCAGCCCTGGATATTCTGCATCGGGGCCGACTCCATACTGCGTTGCTATCGACGCTGTGCCGACTTCACTTGGGCTGTTACCAACTTAAGCAGCCTTTTACAATTGAGCGGCGATGAGAAGGTAACTGCGTTCGACGCGGATCAGCGCGGCGATTTTACGGCGTACTTTGCTGTCGCGGTTGGATCTGCAAGTAAAGCCACGGGACGAATAATCTTATTCAAACCCTTCGAGACAAGCAGGGATTTCTCGATGACTATAGAATCATTGGAGGCGTTGATTATACCTTCAAATAACAAAATAACTTCTCCCGTTCTTATGATTCGGCTGGTACGTCTCAGTCTTCGAGCTTAATGGGTTAAATCCGATGCTTACAAGCTGAATGCGACAGTGTAAGACATCAGAAAGGTCATACCCTCAGATTATTATCAGCTACAAACAGGCAGGTCAGATTTCACACGCGCAAGATGTGGCTCGAATTCTTGTCGAGGATGATCTTTCCTCTTGGTCGTGCCAGACGGATCTCACATTACCTGTCAATGCGACTGAGATTCTGGACATTTGCCCAGGTTCTGTGTTCGGTGACCTAGGCATCTTCATACTATATCAGGTTGGAGATAATAAGAGGCTTCTATTTTCGTCTTATGCAGCTACAACCAGGACAAGTGTTAAATGTCCCGAAGGTGAGTCCTTCCCAGAATGAATAGTGCTGCACTACCCTGACGATGAGATGGAAAAGATAGCGTCAAGATACTTGCTGTCCCTAACCACGATAGCGAAAGTGATCTTCTCATTGCCGCAGATGGCATCTATCGTGTTTCACAAGACAGTCTAGGTTACAACAATGCCGAAGCTGTTCAGCTTCTTTCCGAATCATCTATTGCCCAGATCACCGATTTTTCGGTAGCTACGAAGCCTGGAGGGCAAGACTCGAAATGGACTGTCTGGGCTGTAACAGAGCAGGACTCTCTTATATGCTTCGAGATCCCGCGCGGGGAGGATCCAGAACCAGACATCGTATCTATCAGCGTAACATCAATGTTAGATACTTGCCACTTGAGCTGCTTCCATTCGAAAGACCGTCGGCCATGCTTTTTCATCACGACTCGGACTGGTAGGCTTTTGATCTTCGAGCCGTCCGTGGGAGGTCAAGTGTATTCAACCTCCACGCTCTCCTTACCTCCATTGACTGGAGAAGTTGTAGAGACTTACGATTGCACTTTGACGATCACCAATACCAACACTGAAAAGAAATTACCACCTGGCTCGATCGTTCGTATTCAAGCATCTACTCCTACTATAGCAACTGTGCATGGAAAGCCGTGCGCTTTGTCCCGGACAGGAACATTCTTTGGCACGAATGAGCAAGGGGTGATTCAAGTGACGGTACCAAAATCTGAGATGTCCTTACGAGTAGACAGAATACTAGACGAGAATGGATCGAACATGCTGGAGAGTCCCCTGATTGTCGTCAGACTAGAATAACGCAACACATAATATGTACATGATGTTTTCTAGGGTTGAGTTCTATACAGAGCTGCTAGCTAGAGGGGGATAAGCCCTGAAGTGTGACAGACTAATATGAACGTTTTCAACTTCAATGATCATGCCGGGGGAAGCAGTCGAACTAAATGTGCCTATGAACCTCCCAGCTTCAAATACGTTAACCTGGTCTCCTCCCACAACCAATGCTACGACCACCTTGACCCCGTCGGCAGCTGACAGAGTCTTGGTCTTCGTGATTCCGGCATCGCCGTTGGAACTAGATCCCTGCACGAGTTTTGTCCAAGTCCAAACGTTTCCAGAGTCTCTTTGTAGGCATACGGCTCTCAGAAATCTGATAAATGCCATGGCAGCTGGGTCAATCACCGAAGATATCTCGAGATGATACATCATGATGTATGACGGCTGGCTGTACGGATGTCTGAGTAGAATTCTACTTGTAGCAGATGCCGTTGATCCTCCTAGCGAAATGAATTCATTTGATCGAACTTCCCCGCCAAAAGCAGGATTGGCGCTACTTGATTCTTTGTTCTCATACGCGAATAAACTCTCGGCATACTTTAGGTTCTTCGCGCTCAGTGAGACATCCATAGGGGAACTGCAGTGAACAGTATATGGCCGGGAAAGGGTCGGCATGGTGATAATTGACTCAAAATGTGCTTCAAAATAATCCGTACTCATATGATCTTCAATGCATAGGCCTTGTCGTGGGAAGAATCTGGCATCCTGGTGCTGGCTTATCGGCCCACGGAAGGAGTTGATCAACACTCCATCCTCAAAGAGCACGAGTGACTCTGTTTCTTGGTTGATGGACCAGAATAACATGACAGTGTGGGGCCCTGTTTGAGTGATACGGCTTCCTTTCAATTCTTTGCCATATATGTCATGCCCAAATGACTGCCGCCAGGAAAGGCCGCCATCATCTCTCCCAAGCAGGACTGGATATATATCGCAACTGGGCCGGATAAAAGGATGCATCTTGAAACCTTTATAGGCACCATCCGCCTTTAAAGACATGGTAAGCACTATAAACAAACCGCTTGGAAAGGTCTTCTCCATATTTGGAAGGTGTATTGGTAGGTTAAGTAACGCGGCTCCTCCAACTGCCTTGTTGTAGATTAGGGCGTCTGAACGTGTCCCAGTCTGAGTAAAGCTACGTGTCAATCCGTAATTTTGCAACGGAAGAAATGGCCATTTAGCTGCAGGTTCATACGGCATGTGGCGAGTGCTTGAGTAGACAGCATCGGATGCATAAAAGCGAGTAGTGAATTTCTTCTTTCGGAAGCAATAAACGCTGAACTGGACATAACCTGGACGATTGTTAGCATTCACTTCGGAAGGAGAAAATAGATACCGTACCATCTAGCAACGCTCTATACGGGACTGTAAAGGTAGTACCCGACATCTCAATGTTGCCAAATTCAACTGGAATAGATCCTAGTCCTATGGCATCCACGGGGGATTCGATCTCAAAAGTTAACATGCCCGTGTGAAGCGGAGATCTCAATCTCAGATTTGACAGTACCACATCGAAATATCCTGTCCAAACTGGACTGATAGTAGCAGAAACCAAAGCGGTTGCTCCCGGTGTCGAGTCTGGCAATCCCTGGACGGCAACATCTGCATCGCCGAGGTCCTCGTACACTTCAATCTTCTGAACTCCGACAGACATAGGTAGCGTGTTAACTAGAACACGGATGAAATATATCCCAGCTATGACAGGGGTTAGCACAAAGATAAAGTTTCGGGCGCATTTGTTACTTACGTCCAGGGGTTTTTCCAACAACATACTCCATCAAAGCTTTTCCACTCTGCCTTGTCACGGTCGCAGGCTGTGTGAATGAATAGCTGTCATTAAAAATGATAGCAGAAACGCATTGGACGCCTCTATCGCAAGGGTTTCCAATTTTATCTAAGAATGCGATTTCGAAAATGGCCTTCTCGCCAAGAAGAGCTCTGTTCCAGCCGTCACCACTGACCACCGTGTCTGACCACATGGTTTCGGTAAACGTGAAAGGGGAGCCAAAGATCGGCTGTTCGTTGAGGTATAATCGCAGTTTGGCGTTCTCGTGGGGTATGAGTTGAAGTTCATATGTTCCATCTAGTCTGTCGAATAGGCCCACGATCACACCGTGAGCGTTCTCAGGGCCTTCCCAATCCCCCGTTACTTCGTCCCCTCCGTTATACACCCTTCCCCCATCGGCACTTAATACCACTATCAGATAAGACTGTATATTCAACTTTTTCGATCGGGACGATGTTGTTGTCTCATACAAAATTTCTAGAGGGTAAGGCCTATTTCGATGCAAAAAGGATGTCTGCGGCGAACCTGGCTTCGAATTGAGAAAGTAAGGACTTAAGAGTGCAGGTCGTCTTTCGTTCCCATTAACAAAGTCAAGGCCGATGACTTGGGGCAGGGTAGCATAGCCGAGCACAGACTCCTTCTTTTCGATTGATACCGGCGTTCCGTTCGTGTATGCGGTGACCGATACCCTAGATCCATCCCATGGCATTCTATCGCCATACTGATCGAGTAAGAAAGCCTCTGTCTGAGTCGCAGTCATCGAAGATAAGACTATATTTGACGCTACGGAGGTAGGCCCCATGGGTCGTGGAACAACGTGAAGTGCTGGATCCTCGTGCTTGCTAGTCCCTTGTCGCAAGCCATCTTCGGCATCTTTCTTGTCCTTGTGGCTAGAGAAAAGCGACTTGAAAGCGTTGATCAGCTTCTCTACCAAGTATTCCCACACTAGCCCAGCCAATACGCCTCCTACGACAAGGAGTCCGTCGATCAGGCCTTCTGCGGCGAGGGCGACTGATGCAATAAATGATCCAATCGCTTCGGCGATCTGGAAGAGCGTTTTTCCTGCATTCCATAGTTTCTTAGCTAGGTTCCATAACCTCTTGACCATCTTGACAATCTTCTCGATGTCATAACCTTCCACCAAGAGTGGTCCTTTAGGAAGGACATACTCAATGTCTACATGTATTGCAGAGATGAGGACAGCCGTTCCCTTGACAGATGCCTTCGGTTTGTCTTTGCTTTTCCCAAACCCCACTTCCGCGTCGAGCATCGGATTTTCCATTCTTGCAATACTTCCCCACTTCTTACTGAACTCCCAACTCTCCCCCTTTTCTGCTAGATGGCCCTCGATAGTAGCTTTCTTCTTCTTCCATAGCAGTTTAGCTGTGACGTATGGAAACATGGGAATTCCTAGCCAATGTGGGATGTCTAGGGAACCTGCTGTCATACAGTATACCAGGTCTGTCGAGTTACAGCCCTTGATCTTTGACGAAGGAAATTCTAGAAGGAGCTCTTCTTTTGTGGCAGTGAGCACGATTTGTACCGAGTCTGGAATCGGCTGTTCTTTCTGAGAAGCATCATCGCCTTTTGATGTACGCCGCATATAATTCAGTTGCAGAGCGAGCTGAAGCGCAAGTTTCTTGTCCGGGACGTTGTATACTAGGCTGAACTCCAGCCCGGTAAACCATATCCAATCCTCAATGAGGGCCCAATTCCAATTGGAGGCAGTCTTTAAGACAAAAGCTACCCTTTTGAATTGACGACCAGTGGACCCCTCATTTTGTTCAAACTCAAGTCGACCAACAGCTTGAGTTTTGTCAGAAGAAGGGCGATAGTCGCTATTCCAACCGGAAAATCCTGTCACGTCAGGAAGTTCTGGGCGGCTTGCTTGACCCGGTGCTTCAGAGCCCATGATTTCGTCGAGCATCTTGCCGGGCGCCTTGTTAAGCATAAACTGTATCTTGATCGTCTTCTCCGCGAAGGTAGTCTGGATACTCAAACTCTTTTGATTTGGACTTTGGCCCCAGTTCAGTGTTCCAGATATTTCTAATGTCTTCTCTTTCGCCCCAGCCGCTTTTGAGTAGCTGATATAGCCTTGATCAATGGTGAAGGAATCGGTGAGTTTGATCACGCCAATACTGCGTACTTTGATGTTGAAAGTGTCAAACTTCTTGTTTCGTACTGTACACACAACTGATGCAACAATACCAGAGGGACATACACGGTCTTGTTCAGCAAGAAGAGGCGGAGCTGTGCGAGTGGTGCTTGTGTCGGCTAAGTCGTTTACATTTGACCCCGTGAAGCCGCCGAGGAGTTTGGTTAAGGAAATTTCCACAACAGCCGCCAATGAAAGAATGCCGTTCTCGTAAAATATAGCAACTTGGCTAGTGGACGTGGCATCAAAAAGGCTGATAATGCCGTACATCATGAACACTCTGCGCTTCTGTTGTTGACCTTGGGCTTCAAGGAGCATGAGCTTCAAGCCAGAATCCTTTACTACGAGTGCCTTGTCAATGATGACCCACGAACCGTTTATGGCAACGGTTAGTGCCATTGATTTGATCGATCGGTTGCTCTCGCCTTGTTTCTTTCCAACGTGCAGGTCAAAGGAGAAGTTCAGCGATGATGCGAATGTTTTTGAAGATATGCCGACGTCTGGTGGTATGTTCTTTTGGTCATCATCTTGGATCATGTGGTTTGGAGACAGCTCTTTTAAGATGTCATTGACTTCAGTTTTTCTAGTCTCTTTAGCTGAATACTGTATCATCGCCCTGAAGTGGATATCTTCCTTATCCTCCTGAGGTTTTGGAGCTCCGTAACCCCCAATATCTGCTCCGGCAGCCTTGATGTCGTTTGATCGGCGAGAACTCTCCTCTTTCATTGGAGAGCTGTCAGATTTAATCTTTATTAGGGATGCAATAGAAATCTGCAAGTTGCCGGACTGTAAAGATCCAACTAGACAGCATTTATATTCTCTCGATTTCTCCAATGGGTTCTTTATACGGAGGTCGATATACGCATTTACTAAGACATTATTGCCGAAGAGAGTCAAGGGAGCCTCCAAGTCAATACAAGCCATAATTTCATCGAGATTCCACTTCGGTTTCTGCGTTGGCTCGGTTGTGCCCTGCTTCAGTAGCTTGATCCGTAAATGGCCATCGAGCTGGAAACCCGATGATAACTTTTGTGTTTGTGGCGAGGTTTTGATGTCTGGATGTAAGTCTAATGCTGGCATGCCTAGGCCACCGGTCAACTTTTGGTCTACTAGAACACTGGCTAGTGTATTATCAGTTTTGTCTTGCAGTTTCGTCTTGATATTGAGCCCAATCGTCGCACTCATTCTGTCAGCTCCTTTCTCAGCAATAACATACGTCCAAAGTATGAAGTTTTCGATCTTCCACTCGCCATAAATGTATCCAGAAACCTGTTTTTCAGATGAGGTCGGATTATACAGATCGAAAGCTAAACCCATCTTTTCTAGCGCGATGTGGCCAGGAATTATATCCCATGATACGCCAAAGTGCGCACGGAACTTAACCATGCGAAGCCGGTATCCTGTCTGTTCACTCGATGATTGGTCGTGGGTAGGATCTGCTGTCACATCTTTCTCCGGATTGTTGTGCCCCTGTTTAGTCAGACTTTTGTCGCTCGTGTTGGATGCGGCAGAGGAATCGCTCTTCGACAGCATCATTTCGAATGAAATATCAGCGGAGGGATTATAATATTTTGCCAAGTCTAGACTGAGGCCCGACTCAGCTGGAACTGAGTGGTCTTTTGTAAAGGTCTCGAGGTATCCCTCCTCGTTCTTCTCTATGGATCCCACTTTAGCATTCGAGCCAAACAAATCCTCCTGTGACAGAGCAATGATGGAGAAACTTCCTGATCCGGAGCGCTCTAGAGAGGCAAAAAGTTGAATTGTACTACTGTCCTTAGCCTCATGGTACCGCAGTGCGGCGCTGAACTGCCACTGCCTTATCTCAAGTATGCCTGACAGAGCGCACAAGCGGGTTTGGAGGTGTGGATTCAAATCGAGATCGACAACAAGATCTCTAATAATGCAATCTTTAAGAAATTCGGCTTGAATAGAACAAAGTTGACGGGCGTATACTTGCATCGCAAGTTCCTTGATACCCTGGCCGCTGAATTCGACAAATAAGGCAAATTCCACATTCGGTGTTGATAGGTCATACTGCAAGACAGCCAGACTGGAGCTTTGGGGAAGCGTTAATAAGCTCGAAAAAGTTTCAGCCTCCTGAACGGTGCTTCCATTCGGGTTAGAAGCTGAATTTTTCCTGAGCAGACTGCTGTAGAATGCATCTGGGCTAATACGCTCTACGGCCGAGGCAGTTGCAGAAGGTGTATTCCGTATGTCAAGGGAGACTGTAATCTCTTGGTTGACTCGAGAGAATTGCGCAACTACTTTGAGGAGGGTGCGCTCAATAACGAGGCGGCCAGCAAGTTCAGCAAATGCTTGATACTGAGGCTTGCCATCCTGTCCTTCTTGCCTAACCAAAGCGAGCGAAAGAACTCCATTGATAATCCTCAATTTCGGATAATCAATTTTTGGCTCATAATTAATCCTGCCTCCAAACTGAAACGTACAATAAGAGAACACGAACTCTTTATTTACAGGCTTTACAAGCCCAATAGCGATATTTGCCTCGTATAATGGCGCGTTCATAGTATCACGGATGTTAGCATCAACCATTCCCGATGCTGCAACATGTCAGATGCCACAAAGCTCGTTAGGATTATCAAAGCACTCACGTGTGGTTCCAGAATCACCTCCAGAAATACTTTGCACAGACTTCCACAGGTCATCGGGCTTAGTCTGGCTTTTGAGTTGCAGCAAAAATTCGATTTCGAGGGGGGTATCATTTTGTAGATGTGATAGCTACAACAATTAGCAAGACTCTTTCTAAGTCTCTAGGCGCGAATTTACCTCAGCTGAGACGTAAAACTTGAGATGGCCAATTTCACCATTAGCCGTGAGAATAATCCGAAAGGCGGCTATTACTCGTCAGCATTTATCGCTTAACTAGTGTGAACAAGCAATCCGTCTACGTACGATCGAAATCGCTCTTCAATTGCGCCTCTAATTTAAGTGTAATGCCGTCCAACTTGAAATTGTCACGAACAGTCCATTCTGTCTGCAACTGTGCGTACAGCTGGAATGCGAGCTCGTACTGAAATTGAACTTTGCTTTGGCCGGTCTCTGTATTCGCTATGCCCAACCTAGACTCCGCCGACGTCATCAAGTCCCGACAAGCGTTTTTGACGGAATCGAAGCCCGCCATATCAACGTTCGAACGGCTGCTAGCATGATGCATATATTGTGAAACTTCTAGCGTGTCTCCCCCAGATGGTATGGTTTCCTTACTGGCAGCTTCGCCAGCTAGAACCTCGTTCTCCGCCATAATTCCTCTCCCTCGCTAATGCAGATATTACTTGGGTGTAATGGGATCAGTTACAAGAAAGTCGCAGCAGGTAACTCTTGATAGAGAGAAATGCACAGCTAAGTCATGCCCCTAAACTGAGGAGCGGGCCTGTCTCAAAGCTGTATGTACACACGGCACGTTAAGCAACGGCTCTGAATTATTTTATGATTTTGGCTATTCTCATTGAGGAAATAACCCAAAATCATTACCCCAGACTCAATAGCGCCCACGTAGAGGCGCTATTGAATCTATCGCGCCTCTTTTGAGATTAGTTGATAATTATTAGCACTTGCTAGCTATCCTCCTGTTGCAGCTTTCCCCATAGCTAGCTCTTAATGCACGGGTATCACATTGATAAATTTGTATACCGGTAGGGCCTAGACTAAACCTTTCGCTTATACCGCCTTTTGCGCCTGGAACAATGACCCGAGCGAGAAGCGAATTTGCTAGTTATATTATAACAGGGGGTTGACACAGAGGCTAGAACTTGCTATCTCTGCGCTAACCTAATCACTTCCCAATCCGTTCAGATATGCACATGCTAATAATCTAATACAAGGGTTGCATTGGACATGCTATATCCTCTACGGCTGAGTGCGACATACGACAAGCTGAAAATCTCTTTCTAGAAATCCAGGTCGGTCAATAACATCGGACCGGCTCCGAGATACTATTTGAATGCATTCGTAAATCCTAGCTGGATATGCAGCCAAGAAATGGGAGAAACTCCTAGCTCTCGCAGGTCAGCGCATTAGCGGAGTAGAGCACACTTCGCCATGTGTAGCATCGTTTTATCATTCGTAGTAGAGTATCAAAGAAAAGTTAAACACCTGACTCTTTGATGATACCGTTCATCTAATCATACTCAAAGTCCCTTGTAGACAAGATAGATTTGCCAATTAAGCCACAATGTCAGATACGGAAAGTGATCTTGACGTGGATGACGAACTCACGGAAACCACTTCAAAGTTCAAGACTCCGAATGCGAACAAGGCTGGTCAAGCTAATACAGAGACAGGGCTAACAACTGTGAGTGGCGTCCTTATTCGTCTTTAAAATTTCAACTGACTTTTCTTAAGTTGTATGCATGTGTTACCATGATCGACGTGAAAGAAGGCGATTGCTATGTGGTTGATCTTCTTCATGGAGCCATAGCAAATGCTGCGAGCAGTTGGAACCGTTTTCTCATTGACACTGGCAAACCGCATGATACTGACGACAGATTAGCGAAGATTTGCGGCGCATTCTACGGTGGCGATCAGACTGAAAAGGGATCTATAGTTGTTCTCAAGGGGCCATGGGAGTCAAGCATGGATAAGACACGCCGGCCTGAAATCCCTAGGCTAAGCGGTATAATCGTCACGCATTCCGACGCGGACCACTGCGGATTCGCAAAGGATGTGATGATTAAACTCGGCCAACTCCCAGGCAACGAAGTCCCTGCAAATAACGATATCCGAGGCGTGTTACCTGTCTGGGTGTCGCCTATGAAAGACTGGACAGACGACATAATTATTCGATGCGGCAGACAGTATGATAAGGTATATTCTTGATCCAATTGGAGAGTGAAGTTCAATGCATCTATTACTTCAAGTGTACTTACGTAGGCGCGTCTATCTAGTTGTGGGGTTTTGGATTTGAATTCTTTCAAGTTCAAGCCACGATACACTGGCACAAATCTGAATACAAGGGCGTGAGCCTAGCGATCACACGACGGACAGTATCCGAGGATGTCACAATTTCCCTTGATAAAACTTGGCGAAATATATGGGATCTAGCTAAACAGGCAAAGTACACTATCGTTTGCCGATTCAGCCGCCTCCCCAAGTCGATTAAAAATATCTCTAAAACTTTAAAGTCTGAGGTGTTTAGTCCAGTGTCGCAAGAACGAATCAAGCGGGCACTCGGCAACGTACCATTTGTACAGGAGAAATTCAAAACTGAGCTATTCCATGAATACGAAGATCCTCTTGAAAATGGCGAGACAATAATCGTGGAGCTCGGCCTTGTTCCTGAGGTTGGTGGACGGCAGCCAATTCGGACGTTAAGTGATAAGCCGATCAAGGAACTTATCACTGGCCGTTGGCTCCGAGCTGCGTTCGACGTAAGACTGATCAATAAGGAGAAGAACAAGCGAAATCCGAAAGATGAGTCTTCTATGCAGTCGTTCAATATCTTTTCCTCTCTTGAAATATCGAAATCGCTGCCTGCTGGTCTTAAGACAGAATGTCACGTCGTTGGCCTCGATGATGCGGTTCGCGATCTTAGACTTGCGCCATCGCACCGTGCGGGCATCCATTATTCCAACTCTCGTTTGGGTTGTACTGGCAGCGAGTTCACTCGAGATTTTGTTCACATGATTCTGCAGTACCGATTGCCAGAGAGAAAGAATGTAAGTCTCCATTCTTAGATGCCAATGATGACGCTTACGTGATAATATAGCAAGTCGTTCCGCCAAACGACGATTTCACACCTTCCAAGTTAATCACGGGGAAACCTAAAAATGTCTGTCGTTCTGTGCTAGAGGGATTAGATCACTTCCGGCCAAAAAAACCGAGGCTTTGGGGAGAGTATGCTAATCGGGCATCTATTCTTACGCATTTTGTTTATAGCAAGGCTTTGAGTCCAACCTATTTGAACCCGAAACGTCGACCAGGCACCGGCGATTTCAACATGTTGTTTACTGGCGATGCCTTTGAGGCCGGCCGAGGCGAGACCGCATATACAAACGAGCGAAAGTTTGGTTATCATTCACTTAAGCAATCATCGGAAGTACGCCCAGACGGAAACATCCTGAGCTGGCTGTGGCAGCAACGATTGATGCCAGCACTGCGTGTCGACGTGCTGAAGGTTCCACATCATGGATCCTCGGTGACAACGAACTCGAGCTTCTATAGAAACGTCTCGGCATCGGTGTATCTAATTAGCGGAGCAGCGAACCCCCATGGCCACCCCCGCGCTGAAACCATGGCATCCATCATTTCAACTATTTTGTTAGAAGACGGCGGCGCTCTTGCTCCAAACTGTTACCGACAAGATGACGAAAAGGATCCCGAGAAGTTGAAAAAGCCGCATATCAATGAAGTTAGTTTGAGTGCCATACCCTGACTGGCGACTCCGTGCCTAATCTACGAGTTTAGCGACCGCGACCCCGTTTAATCTTCCTAACAAACCAGACGAATTATTCGCTGAATCAAAGGTGGGCTCGAGCTCGCAAGAAAGCTAGGGATGAATACATGAGCGCATACAGTACGTTGAAACTGCGACTTAAATGCACTGGAGCACGATCATACGCTCCAGCATCTGCTAAAGTTTAGTTTTATCTGCATGGTATAGTGCTGACACTGATGTACTAAGTCCTAAAAAAGATCCAGGCGAACTTGGAGTCAGATAAATACAAGAAGATGACGGCTCATTTCAAAAGAAAAGCCAAAAGCGACTGGACGGCCCAGGCCAAACAAGGGCTTGAAAATGCAATCGAATCAACATCAGAGGATCACGCTACGCTACGCAAAGATTTCTTTGATACTGTAGCCAAACGGACCAAAGAGCTTATGCAAGGAGATCAGCAAAACCCCGATTTCTCCAGCGGCTTTAGAAACGAGGTCTTTGCAACGGATTGGATGCGAGAGTTATGTAATAACCTGCGTCCACAGTACAAAGTCCCCCTAGCCAACGTCCGGATATTCTATCAGAAGACAAGGGGAGCAGCCACACGTCTAAGATTCGGGCGTGATTGGTATCGTCCAGAAGAGGTCCGATGTGAGTGGCACGAAGACGATTGGGTTGAGACGCGGTATGAGTGGGATGCTGAAGATTACGAGAGGGCGCGTGAGTTTCTCCTGTTGACTAATGAAAGCCCCTACCTATTATTAATCAGCCTGTTAGATCCGCGCAGAGCAATCCCTCCACTTGCGGAGGCGTACGCGGAAATCAAGAATGATCCCCTGGCATATCCATACCCGGGACGAGACCAATGGGAGTACCCGGGTGGCGAGAAACAAAAGCCCGGCCCAGGCAGAGCGTATAAGGTCATCCGAAGATCCGGTGCAGTTTCTCAGTCGCACCCGGCGCCTGTGAATAAGCCTGGCCCTAACGGTTCCAATCACCTTGATGCTGGTGAGGGCAGTATTGACTCAGATGATGAGGCGCTTCAAGAAATCCTTGCCAGAGCTGAAGAAGAGGCCAGGTTGGCTGCATCGAAGCCAGGCCCTAGTATGTTCTCCCAAGGCAGTAGACTTGAGGCACTTCTCAGCAGGTCTAGTAATTGGCAAGGTGGCAACATTCCTCCAAACCCCGACGAGAAAAAAGGGGTAAGGGGCCTTTTTGGTGATAACAAGGGCGGTTTTTTGTTCCAAAACAACGTTGTCAATAACAGTGCTAACACCGGTAATTTTTTAAGAGATGCAAATCCCGGTGGATTGTTTAAGTGGTCAACAGACAAAAAATAGTTAACTAGGCTATAGAGGTGGCTCCTCGATGGAGAGATAACATGGTGTTTGCATATCCGGATATACCAATAAAACTATTATCCGAGACTAGGTAGGTAATATTATGATTTTCTTGGGTGTATTCTTATGTAATAAACCATGTTACTCCACTTCTAAGTCACAGAGCTGAAACTTGCACCTAAAGGGGGTACCATAATAGTCTGTGCTGACTCACCATGTGGATTGTTATTGAGGGAAACGGAACTGTCGGTCGCCGGGTTATACTGCTCCTCCTGCCCCGAACGATGCCGTTTTTTACTTAGGCTAGGTACCCACCTTCTCCTTTACCCCCTTTGCGGAATAACCCTAGGCGAATTAGCTAATCTTACGCTGTCAGATACAGGGGTAGTCACCAAACCGCCCTATTAGGTTAGTTCGGAGATGATAAAACTCTGTAACTCTGTCAGAGACGAAGCTCAGAACATAAACAACGGCAGCAACAACAACACAGAGTTCACGATGATTGTACCTTCAATTGATTGACTCGCTTATATCTGATATGGTGTGATCCACTAGGTGGGTCGGTATTATGGTGCTCGCTCGTTCTCAGCTACTCAATTGAGAACTCTACTCCCTTGAGCGTACCCTCTTCGTACTGCTGTATGGCCTCCCCTTCCATCAGTCCGTGGACATAACAAGGCTTGACAAGTCGATACGTCCCCTGACCAGTAGGTCGCAACAGCACGGGAAAACTGCACCCAAAAAGCACCGCCACGATATCACCGGGCCTCGCTTCTTCGGGGCCCATGCCGAGAAGCCCGCTCTCGGTCGTCATCAGCCTCCGCGACCAGGCGAAGCGAGTGACGCGAGTGACCGCTTCGGTGAAAATCGGCGATGGCTCGGCTTCAGGGTTGTCGGTTGGGTTCGATTCTGCTCTTAAATGGCTAGCACCGGTTGAGGCAGCCTGTGACCAGACCGATGAGAATGACCGAAAAACCCAACGTGGAATACTCAGCCAGCCGGCTTGACTACCCCGGTTGCCCTCGCCCTGAAAATACGATATCAGGGGTCGGCCTGCGACGTGAAACTCAGAGCTCAGGCTCATCCAGTTTTTCATATCAGGATCTCTGAGTGTTTGCGGGGAGAGCATCGAAGCATATCCCTCCGGGGCCGTCTGGCCTATTAGATTCCTGTTGCCCACTATGGTCCGCCAGAGTGCCTCGCGTTGCGCTGCCTGGTTTGGGTATGCGCAGTTGAGATTGTTAGTGCCGAATTGTTGAGATGCACTAGACGGCAGCGATGCGTTGTTCTCGTTATGCGCGTAGAGGAACGAGGTAGTGACGCTCTGCACGGTGTCGATCAGTAGCCCCTCACAGAGTAGCGTCAAGCCATCTTCGGAGAAATTGGCCTTGGCCTCGACCTGCGCACTTGCATTATACCGTGGTTCGGATGCGCCTAGGAGATGACGGTATTTGTTATGCAAATGAGGTACCCAGGATGGCGAGTCACTGTAGCTGCACTGGCCAAGGACCTCGAGACTCTTCTGGCACCGAATCCATGTCCGGGCAAATTCTGCAAACACAGCATCGTCGGAAACGTCCGACTCATAGTGAGGCTCAATCTTAGCAGCAATGTCGGGTTCCATCAGGCCCAGTAATCCGTCTACCTTGTCTCTTGGTTGCTGCGCTAGTTTATGACGCGTAAAGGTGAAAAGCTTCATCAGATCTGGCTCGGTACCCTTCCGGCGTAGCAGCTCCGTATTACTTATCCTCAGAAGGTAGGGGTACGTCGGCTGTACGACGCGGTTGGCTTCGTTCCAGTGCTCTGGATATTGTTGCAGTATACTGCTGACTGTGTTCCCTATCTCGTCATCAATCGGGGGAATATTGAAGAAGGCTGCTGCGTGATAAATGTCAAGCCATTTCACCATTTTGTCGGCGTACAAGACCTTCATCTCCGACATGCCTTTGCAAATTTCTTGCAGTACCCATGTTCGCACCCAGTATGAAAGGCGAGCAAAGTCGCAGAAGAGCTTCCAGATGCCCACTGGTGTAGACTCGAGAACTTGGGGCAATATGGATTTCAGCTTAGTCGTATCTGTACTGTCCCAGCAGGGTGAGAGCTGTGATAGAAAGTCCAAGGCGGGTCGAACATCTAGGTTTTCGGAGCCGAGCCAGATGAGGACATCAGCTGCATGGCTGTAGATGTCTCCCATACGAGGGACTTCATGCTCCTTCTCGACGTTATCCGCCTGATTGATGCATAACGCATCGACCCAAAGATGAGCCCCACGGCCTAGGATTCCCCGGTTCCTAATGGCTCGAAGAGCGACTTCTAGGTTATGTCGTACATAGATATCGATGCCGTCGAAGCGAATCATGCGCTGATGCTCGGGGTTGGACCATTCGTAACTCAAAGCGACAAAGTCCCCCCATGTATAGCGATCCATGTCTCCGTCCAACGGCGAAAGCTGTCCCCTGGCTTTATACCAACCAAGGCGGTCTTTCGGATCATGAGAATCTCGCCATGCCCGATATTCCGGGCTGAAATACTGTTCGTCGAGCGGAACATGGCGAACTGTCACCTCGAGGATGTCGGACGTCACATCTTGAGATTTGGAGGGCAATATGGAAGCGACCCGGATCTCTTTCGACACCTCCTTGAGAGCTCTATTGCCCAACATGGTCAGAAGGAACTACTTCATGGGGCTAGAAACCAGTGCGTTTCCCCAGGACATCCCGATATTGTGGATGTTGGGGAAATGGGGAAATGTGCGGGGAAGGATATAAATTGAAGAATGGCTGAGTACTGACCGATATAGGATCGACATGAAGCCCGTGAGTGGCGTGGGTGGGTCTTCGTGCCTCCGGGTACCGACCGTACCACTTCACCGCGCCGACGGTGTAACCGTTTGCAAGTTGGAGTCCGAACTTAGAGAGCAGCAAGATGATTGTGTTCTTGACACACAATATACAAAAGATCCTAAAACAGAGGCGGTATGGCAATAGCTAACAACATCGAAAAAGACGCTTTACCTCGTTAGCAAGAAGTGTGTAAGTTTCGATGACACCGTTCATGATGGCCCGTCGGGTATGTGAATGTGGAATGTGGAATGTTTAAACACTTACGCGGATGGCATGGATTGCTCATGAGGTTATATCGTATTCTTATCCATCAGCCGAACCTAGAACTAATAGCGTCCTATCTCTGTGAAATAGCACTTGCATCAGGGTCCCTATGATTTGTTTCGACCTAGAATCCGTGAAATCAGTTTTATAGAGGGAAGGAGAGAGGCGAGAGAGAGAAGCAGAAGTAAGGAAGAAATCCTACGTGCTACGACCTCCAGTATTATCGGCTGATCGCCTGCACTCGAAGACTGAATCTACCTCACACCCTCCTTCCGAGCTGACATCCCACCCTTGCAAAGAAGGCCGAGACTAGTTAGAAGTCTCTCCACCGCAGGCTATTTTCCAATCAGATGCCAACACGACTAGAGGAATGCGTTGATCCTAGCCAGTCCAACTGAACTCTTTATTCGAAGAAACCCATCGGTAGAAGGCTTTGTCACTACTCAGGGCTCTTGAAGGGCTCGAGCTGTTTTCTACGCCAGCTTTTCAGACAATGCCAGCCTGAGAACGCTCCAGATCTGATAAGACTTCACTGAGGGTGGAACGTTTAAGATACTGTAGTTTCTGTTGGTCACTTTCGTTGGCTTGACCTACAGGTCTACAGCATCATAAATGTTAGTAAGGCGCTTATACATAGTAAATTCAAGTAGAAACTTCGCTGTTGATCAGTCTTGCAGCGTTATTGCTGCCGAACAGCCCTTGTTCAGCAAGTAGATCTGGAGAACTTCATTACCAAAAATTCCCTGCCAATACAAGCTACTAGCGCCGCGCTAACATTTATGATCCGGTAGACTTGTAGGTCGTACCCCTCCCACCAGTATCCTACAGAGATAGAAGTCTAGATAGCAGTCATCAAGGTAAAGCTCATCGTGGAATTGATAGCTGAGGAACTATCAAGAGTGACTGGATACAGAAGAAATCATGAGGCTCTATAGATAGGCAAAGGAACAGGAGAGCCTTCTCTCTCAAAGAGGATGCTGATCTGTTGGATCTATTGGATCGATAGATCCCATAGCAAAGCCTCCACAGCAATCCACGACACTATTGCCGAGCAATCCACGCCCACGACAATCCACCTAGTGCTGGCTAATTAGTAGATAAGACGGCCGACACGCAATCCACCCGGACTGGTGGTTGCATGGATTTAGCTGCCGGGATTGCTGGCCCTGTCCACGATCATAATAGTCTGAGCTTTCGAAGATGATTTTCATCGCGGCTTTGAGCATTAACAACCTGTTTGGAACCGTCCTCTTCTTCTGATGAAACATTACTAGTTAACGCACATACATTAGAATGTATTAATCTTCCCATTACCCCGCTATAGTAGTTTCACACATGATATCAGGCAAAGTCCATCCTTTAAAACATTCTCTTTGAACCATTGCTGGACTTTACCACTTCACCCTATACCCTGACACCCACGTCACACGTACCTGGTCGCAGGCTTTACCAATTTTCCCTTTGACATATTTGCTTTGCATAAGGGCTCATGCCTTTCTTTCCAATCCTGTATTTGACAGTCCTTGCTACAGTAAAATGGCGCTCGACATGCCGCACAGGTGCTTAGCTGATTTTGAGACAGCAGTCCGATCTTGGGACACTGGGCAGCAGCGATAGTCTTCAGCATCCGATTATGCAACGGAAAAACTATAGGGTCTTTTTACCACTTACGTGCTCGTTACTGCAAAGTATATGTGCCTTCTTCGCACCCCGGAGTCGCACTTCCCGGGCCTCCCCAAATCGGCCTTGCGCCTCTCGGAGCGCGCCGACATTCTCTCTCGTAGCAGCGGCATCTATCGCAGAGCCGTCTCGCTCACGTACTACTAATGCTTTGTGAAGGAACTCCTCCGCTTCGTCAAGCCTGCCTGCTCGAAGAAGGGCTTCGCCCAACCCGTTGTACGTAACGCCGACCTGAGTAGATGATTCGGGATACTCCTGTAGTCTTGACGCCAATGCTTCACGATGCAGTGGTATAGCCTCCTCTAATCGATGTATTCTCAGAGCTTCCGAGGCGGCACTAGATTTAGAAAAGGCGGTAAGAGTCGGACCGGAGAGCGCGTCGGGTTCTTCCCTGCTCATACCAGGGGTGATAATATTGATTTGGACAGCCATGATGAGGCGAAGAAGGACGTAGGCACCAAGAATGTAAGGAACCTAGTAGAAGATGCTTTACCACCTCCCAGATAATAAAAGGTGCCGGTGCTACTTGTAAATAGTAGAAGACGCAGCACAGGTCGTACCAAAGCCAACGTAGTCAAAACAAGAGTATGAGGAGCGGCGAACGCACATCTATTAGGATAAGCAATAAAACACTCGAAAATAATCGGAATCTCTTATTATAGTATAGACGGGTACCCAAGCAATCTCTTAGAGACAAGGATGGCTTTAATGGCGTTTCATCGCATAGACTATTGCAAGTTTATAGACCCTTCTAGAGCCGCTACGATTTTTGTGGCGTTTGAGAAGTCTAGACAGTTCGATATATCTCAGCTGCCTGTCCATCCAATTATTGAGTTCCGCCGTGTATGTAGGAGCCATTGCCAAGTACAATAGTCCCCCAGACACATAGCACGGGGTTTGCGATCACACACAGGGCGGATATACCTATTTTAAGAAGTCAATAACCAAGCTATCAGTAAGATGACACACAGAGCACTGAGACCAGTTCCGGAACAACCTCCGGCGACTTCAAGTCAAATAAATTCCATGGCCTCGACTACCTAGGTACGTCCAGCAATGATGTGATGAAGGTGCACGGGCATGGCTCAATAGAACAGCTTCAGTAGGACCTTCAATCGGTAGTTCGATCATGCGAGGTTACAGAGGCAGATACATGATCTTAATTAATCAAAATAACATATAATAGCAACAGTTTCCATGAAATTGTACAGTTTGTACCATGTATAGTCTGCTAGGTTCATTAAGAAAGGTGAGGTTCACTTCATAACATTATACGTCGTGCTTCAGCTAATGAGATCTTTCAGCGCTAATACGATTGATAGGATCTTGATATCATTTTCCAAAGAGGCCTAGAGATTGCTTGCATATCTACTTGTTATTTCTCAATTGAAGGCAGAATAGAACAACTGCTTCACCTGAGGTGGAATATCCTTATACGGTTCCAGCTGATCTTCGAGCAACAAACTGCGCAGAGTAGCCTTCTTATAGCCTTCGACGGTCCAAATATCCTCGCCAATTCCCTTTACGATGCTTCCAGTGCCCCAAGCCTTCCGACAGTACCAGCTGAGTGCTGTAGGGTTTCCGCTTTTGATGCCCTGCTCAATCTCGGCGTCAACCTTCTCCAGAGAGTGCACGAACTTCTGCGGCTCGGCACCGTGTTTCTCTTTCAGGGCCGCAGCGATTTCACTCCCTGTGGCCTTGAGCTCTGAAATACCGATAGCGCGCCCTTGAAGCTGCGATGCCGGCGTTCTTGCGAATATCGAAGCATAAGCTGCGGCAACGTAGTCGCGCGTACTGTTTTGAATCAGCAGTAAGCTCATAATAGTTTCAATGCCGTGGAATGGTAGGGCCTTTACCAAAGAGTCAGTTGCTGGTTAGCACTGTCACCTGTGAAAATGATCTTGTTGCCAGATATATCAACGCCTAGGATCCTGTCGAAGTACCATTAATATATTTTCACCCCAGATAATCGAATTGCTCTTTTCGCTAGACATACGGGAACGCAAGAGATGACTCAGTGAAGGCCCCTACTAGTACCACGGCCGTGGGAACACCGGCAGCCTTAGCTGCTTCCTCAACTTCCCTTTTTGTTTTGTTTGCGGGTATCCGGAGCCCTTGCTCGTCGACGCGGAACGCAAGATCAGACGGCACGAAAAGTTTCACGTTCGTCTTTGGGATAGCGTTTATGAAAGCGTGCTGCTTTGGAACTATCTCGCGCGCGGCAAATGACCTATGCGTGTGACTTGTTATTAGGAGGGATATTATTTATAGGGCTACCATGACTAGACAGCGCCTTCTTCAATAGAGGAGGATACGCACAGGACAATATCGACGTCTTGTAAAGCAGGGACGAGAGTGCCTACGTCGTCTATATCTATTTCTGCCGTAGATACGCCCGTGGGAAGAGCGGATATGTCGGAGCCAGCCCGGTGGAGTACCTTGATCGGAGCACCGGTGGCGGCGAGGGCGCGGAGAACCGGCGAACCCACCCAGCCCCGATGGCCATAAATAGCAATGCGATTGAACGACATGGTGTATGACAGTAAGTTGATGGTTTGTAGTCAGACTTGCGGAGGAAAAGGGAAACCAGCGAGCTTTTGCTTCAATTAAATAAAATTTGAGAGTCAAGCTCAAGGTTTGTTGACGTTAGTGAGCCGGTATTTATGATAAGTGACAAGTCATAGAACCCGTACACTTACTTACGTACATAAGTAATTTTACTACTACAAGTGCTTATAATAGGCACCGGAACCCTGTCCTTGATTCTACGTCCCGGTTTAGACTTGATAAAACGTACGAATCTATTGCATACTCGGCCGAGTAATAGCTAGCAAGTCTAGAGAGGCGGCTTGTACCTAGGTACCAGACATTTCGCAAACGTTTTCTCGGCACTCGCCTTGTCGCATAGATCCGGAATTGGTCTATCTCCGAAACATGGTAGCCTTCTTCGGACGGTCGGGCGGTTAGCGCTTTTCTGAATGGCTAGCGGATTGGCGAAAGACCCGGTAACCGCGCACTATGCTTTGATGAGTGCCACTTACATGGGGCTAGGTCTATTATGACTCTTACCGGTGAGCAGATTATTATTATATATATTATAATGCTGATAAATCGCGAGGCTGAGACAATGGTTCAATAGCGAGATGAGGCATCGATTTTATACCATTTTATCGTAATATTTGGACATGTAGAAGGCAATTAGCAGAAAAGCAACCTCCGGACAATAGTTATCGCATTTCTGAATATGGGAGAATTAACCCATTATCCTTGTTGAGGGCAAAATAGCTCACTTTCCATACAGGAATATGGGAGTTCCTATTCAGGTTACGCAATTAGCAACGAAAGAGTGCAGCACCAAAAACCCCTTTAGTGTACTCTACTTATACCTCCTTTAGTTGAAGGCGAGGGCATGTTACAAATGTCTTCTTTTTGTTATTGACAGTTCTATTTTGCCCTGTTTATAATATATTTCTTAAGATCGATAGTAGGGGGGGTCGCGAAGGGTCAATATATCAAACTATGAAAGGATGCGCGCACTAAATAGTAAATCTAACGGCTTTGCACTGCACAAGCCCTATAAATCACCTGGCTTGGAATGGCACACTACCAGGATGGTGTTGTTAACCTCCTTTGAGTTCTCGTTGCTCTAACATTTAACTAATACTGTCTAGATAGCTTTACGAAGCCCGCGGGACTTTTGATGCCCACGACTCGTTGCGTGTAGCATAAATAACATAATAGCTACAATGTGATTTCCAGGGTACCGTGGACGGGAAGGAGGAATGTCGAAAATAAAGGGGAGAGGAGGGTTATGGCGACCCCGTTTCGACTAAGTACGAATACCTCACGTACTTAGCCATGCTTACTAGAGTCTATACCTATAATGATGCCGCACCAAACAGGCCTCGGCCTGGGCTAAGGGGATCACCACTCGAGCATAACTCAGCTCCTTATCTAGTTCCAATTCGGAAACAGACAAATCATCGCCGTTATTGTTCTATTATATTTCGGACACGTTATAAAAGAAATACACCACACACACACATACATACATATACATATATGTATGTAATGCCTGCTGTTAACACATTGCAGCGCTACACTAGCTAATGATATACCTAAAAAGCTGTAGTTTCCGTCCATAGAGGTAAATGACCACTACATCAACTAGATTGTTATTGTTATTCTCAATATAGATTGCATTCCCTACTTAAACGAAATAGAAACCATTAATAGGTCACCGGCATACTGCCTGGAAGATTTGGAATCCCTAAGACTCTAAGTTAGCCACAAATCAAAGCATACAAGTCAACGCTCAGCTATTTACTTACACCCGTCCAAGCCCACATCCTCTTCCACAACCGACTTCTGCGTACATGCCATAGCGTCTTCATACGATTGAGATGTCAGAGCACTACACTTCTCGTTGGCGCAATCGCGTCCCGACAGAGCGTCCATGCCGCGCTGGAGGGCATCGCCTTTCCAGCCAAATAGGTAGTCACCATGTTGGCCGTGGCCCGATCTTATCAATTAGTAAGTACGGTGGATACATTCATAGGCGTAACATTAATCGTTGATATCCACAGCCAGTTCTTCGTTTCAGTAATGAAAAGACAACTAGACTCCTATGATCACACAAAAAGGAGAGAGGGGTCAGGGGAAGCAAATTGTATACTTACCCGTCACCAAAACTATACACAAACGGCTGCGAGTTCGCCGAGAAGTACTTGGGGTCGTTGAACTGGCTCGTGTCCCAGTAGATCTCGTACATGACACCGGGGACCCTGACCGGGTGGGTCTTGGGGCAGGAGGCGCCCGCGAGACAGTTGCCCCCGCTGCAGATGCCTGGGGAGTACGCCATGTGCGACTTGTGGTCGGGGCTGTCGAGGTTCTTGCCGTCCCAGCAGGTCGGGAAGATGATGCTCGACCGGATCCCCTGCGGGCACGGCTTCGAAGGCAGCTCGGAGCTATCCGTCCTGTCGCACGGCTGGAAGCCGTTGCTGGCACCCAGACACCGGTGACAGATGCCCGGGTCTTTACCCGTCGTTGTGCGTAGCGCTGGGTCGCCTGCGAGCATTCGGAAACCCTGGCGAGTAATTAATTAGTATAATGAGGTAAAGAAGGAGGTAAATAGTGTTGAAAGCGACTAGGTATTTATTAAGCATTTGAGAGTGATGGGAAGAAAAAATAAAATGAATATACAGGTTGGAAAGCCGTGACCTTCTGGTCGCCAGAAAAGGGGCTCATATAGTATATCGTGAGGCCGCCATTCTGCTTGCAGCAAGTCGGATTTGGCATCTGCGGCACCCGTTTATAGGTTCCATTCTCGGGAGATTTAAAATACAAGTTGGCAGTCCAGTAGTTGCTGAAGTCCTCGGCGTACGAACATGTAGTGCAGGTCGATGCTGAGGCGGGGTTAAGATGCGCAGGATCCATCTGTTTAAAGAATTGGTCATCAGATCACAACCAACGAGCTCTCGTGGGGTTTGTGAAGCAAGTCTGGCTTGTTTACCGTCGCGTTAAACGAGTTACCACCGACAACTTGGTGTGTGTGCGGAGACGGCACCATCCCGGGAGAGACCAGAGGGTCGATCCGCTCGATTACGAGTTGCGAGCAGACGAAACGTAACAGACGGCCCTGGGCGGAGGCATGCTGCGCAAAAAGTACTGTAGCAACAGTGGTAAGCAGTATCCATAACATAGCGACTCAAGAGACTTCAAAGAGTCTGTACGGAGATTTGTGAGCTTAGGTGGATGCCTTCAAGGCGCTTCTACTTCTCGACGTCAGGTTGTCCGAGGAGTATCTTATACGGGAATATACTCGGCCCGGGGCCATGAACTGCCGTGATCTTCTCTAAGTATGGCATCTACTTCTGGATATGACAATAGCCAATCATAGCGCAGCTCTTTTGACGGCGAGCCAAACAGCATGCTGGGTGAGAGTGTTCGGGGTCAATAGGCTGAATAGACAAAGATGAGCTACCCACTTACTAACCTTGACTCCTGCCTAGGCAGTGCTCGAGAGTGTCGTCGCCACCGACGTCGATATCAATCCTAGCACTTCTCTCAGCAAATATGACTGAGATACATCGCGACGCGTGATAATTATTTGATGACACTGGTATTTCTAAACTATTGGCGGACTACCTGTCAGACGGAAATGATAGCGCGGTAATCGCGAATGGTACTCGCTTCTATAATATAAAAGTAATACTTCAGTTGACAATCTTTCACAGAATTAAATATATAATCTTACTGAAATTCAAGCCATGATAGCGAGGTTTAGTCATGGGACCATTTAGCGAAAGGGGAATTCCACGATTTAAACATGCGCGTACTAGATATTTCATACCATCGCATCGTGGTAACGACGCTATGCAAACCACTGCTAAAATATAGCGATGCTGAGATAATCAATGCCGCCACCCAGTGTGGGAGCCATGACGTCGAGGTAGGTATGCCGGCTGCAGGTCCAGCTGGTCGCAAGGATGGGAAGACCCAAAAGGCGAACGTGGCATATGTATAAGATTGCATGACGGCTAAGAGAACAGGGGTGGCACCTACTGACAGTAGATGCATGAAGAGCCTCACTATGAAGAACTTCAAAGATATCGTCGGATATTGAACTAACATGATATACATGGTAGATAAAAGAGATGAGATGTTTGTCACGGATGACAGGCCATACACGGAGAGGCGTGGAAATTATAGTTAAAGGGAGCATTAGATTTTAGTTAAGAGGTATAACGGAATGCCTTTTTTTGACTAAATGGTGCGACGTGAATGATAAAACCGGTACGGCGAGAGGGGACAACCCGTTCTGTACGCATGCTCACCTCGGTGCTGCTTGGTCGGTGGGCATCATGTTCTCGATCGCGAAATGTCAAAGGCAATGCTGTCGTATGATGTTCTTCTGATAAGCTATTACTACCTAGATGGGCAAGACAACACTTAAGCTTGATGTAGCGAGTTCAGAGAGTTGCCAAGTCTAGGTCAGATAAACAAGCTTTAGGGCGGGGAAGAAAAGCGCCGGCCAAGCTTTGAGGTCAAGGATACCGTCTACCCTAGATCAGTCAATCTAACCCTTGAGCGCCATTACCCACCGAGCCCTGCATTGCGATCCTATGCACAAGGATGACGAGCCAGCCAGAGCAAGGATTGGCTCTAAGCGATCGATGCAGATATCTACAGTATATGTACTTGTATGTGTAAATTCTTAGATTGCATACATGTCGAGCTCTGATGCGGCTGGTGCTAGCTAATGTTCTGGACACAGTTGCAGCATTACCTAGTGTGTGTGTGCCATTATACGAGACACTTGACCATCTCCTGTGATATCTTCTATGAGACACGAGATGATCCTACAAAAGAGGTTGAAAAATAACAATGCATAGAAAATGCGCATAGGCCTACACATGCCCCTGCCCAAAACGTATAGTCTGAAACTAACCTATCTATATATAACTGAGCCCGCTGACACACTATGACTCTTAAAGCCTAGTTCATGCAGCTAAGCCGCCAGATTCAGGTTCGGAACAATTCGCTTAAATGAAGTCGAAATTTAGATGACCCTATTCGCCTCTACTAAGTAGACTACTGCGTAAGGCGGGGGAGTTTAGGAACTAAGACTCAATGGGCCCAAAGTGGGAATTGGTCTATAGATTCGTTTAGTAAGAATAAGTTGGGCTGAGATATTTATCCTAGTCTACGGCGTCTATCTACCGTACACAGATAGAATATAGATCAACTAGGTATATGTGTGCTGACATGGATGCCCCTGTGTAGAGAAAAAAAACTGTTTCCCTTGTCTTAATCGCGAAATCCGTGCTTTCCTGGAGGGTTACAGATTCAAAAACAACCGTGTATGAGACCATTTGTGGTCGTTGCAAGCAACAACAACATATTGCTGTGTCTCTACGCCATGCATATCCCTAAGTTCCCTCCGCTCCCTCGGTTCTCCTACACTCTCACCCGAAATTACCCCTACTCGTGGGTCACTCCCGTCGTTATATTAGGTGCCATTGTCGCGATTACTCTGGTCACGATTATCAACGTCGCAACAATAGGCTTTGATCTTGTCGCAATCTCTACTAGCAACCCTAATCAGACTTTATACGATGCGAATCCATATGGGCATACCGGGTTGCTGTCCCTTCTCGCCAGGGGCGTGAAGGCCACATGTACAGCAGCTACGCTACCAATAAACATCCAGATTTTCACTACCAACTACGCCATTCCGTATACGCTTTCGAGTGTCTGGCGAGAGAATGAAGACGGGAATCGAGAGGATTTAGGCTCCCTCGTTTATTCGAATCAACCTATAGATTGTAATGTGAGACAAGTTATAATCCAGGTGCTTGGGAAATATACCCAGACCCCAATCCTTACGGCCCGATCGCGAGTGGGCTTGCTGCTCAAAACTCAGGCTACATGCTCCGTCGACCTCGAGACACGACAGTCGGGGTCTGATACAACCAGCGGGCGGACGTATTTCAACCTGACGGGGTCCTATAATGTGCTTGACGAGACCGTTCCTCGTTTCCTCTTAAGGAACGAAACCCAGAAGGCGAGCTTGTTCTGGGGCGAATCCCTGCTGAGCGTGTACTCCCGAATCACAGCAGGGGCCTATCACGAAGAGGCCAGTGCCTTCTCATGGGGGCAAGACGGCACTTATAACGCCTATATCGGACTGACTAGACAGTCAAACGCGACAATGGGGTCGGCAGACGAGGTAACGAGCAACGAATTCTTCTCCGTCAAGTGTTTTACCGAGGCGAGCTACTGCAACGGTAGCACCATTCCGTGGCTATCTCAAGGCAAGGGCGTCGACGGGCACCAGTTCGATCCTTACGCGAACATCTGGAGTTCAGTCGACATTCTGGGGAAGGCCATGTGGTTCACAGTCATGACGGATCTAGGAAAAAACAACACAGCTATCCCTAACATGCTTGCATACCCATTTCTTCTCACCAATCTCAGCCAGAACTTGACGAATGAAGTGCAATACTGGGAGCACGCGAACAGTACCCTCACCGGTAATACCGTAGGAATCGACCATACCCTCGCAACTACGTCGTTCAGCGCATCCACGGTCCCCCAACCCGCGCTCGGGGCACAGCCTAGCTTCCTGTCGACCGACTACATCTGCCAAGTGCCCAGGTCGAAAGCCCCTGGCATCCGCTTCCTTTTAATCTTGATGTCGGACCTTGTCTTTCTCCAGACGATATGGTCGATCTTCAAACTTCTCCTCGACTACAAAGTGGGACGGGATAACCCAGCATCGACGCACTGTGAAGGATGCCTCGAGAGCCCCGTCCAGGAGGGTGCGGGACTCGCGGGGCCTACGAACATCACCGCTATCACAACCCGAAAGCCTTACATCGGCAGGAGGTCACTCGACGAAAGTGATGTAGAGATGGTTAGCTACGAGCAGATTAACGTAACAGAAAAGCACGTCAACTAATTATGTACTCCGGCGCAATTAATTACTTAATGTATCCAGAGGAGGGTAAGGGGTAGCTAGGTCGACCAAGAGCAACAAAGGCGGCGTGGCAGATTGTACTGCACCCGAGGAATGTAATTGAAATGCACATGTTTAATGGAATAAATGTTATTAAAGCATAAGAGGAGACCTAATTACTTTCGTCTTTAACTTGATAGAAGAATGGCTGAGGCATCACAAAGCGCCCTTATACCATTACCACACTACCGGTCAAACCCGCCTCAAGAGTGAGCACTGAGCTGACTACTTAGAGGACAAGAATGCCTCCTTTGGGCTATGTCGCACGAGTTCTCAATGCTTCGTTCTGAAGTATTATATTCTCTCCAAATATATATCGCCCTTAATAGTGCCTGAGTAGTTGCAGTCTGTCGTTTCAGCTCATTGCCGCGGGTTCCTAGTTACTCAGTCTCGGCAATCTGGAAAGCAGGAGGAGTTTTGTTACCGATACTCTTTCATAATCTCTTCCAACTGGCCAAGAAAGTACTCTGGGGTTCGCTCGGGCTTGGGCTCGGTTTCCAACTTGCTTGGAGTAGTTGACGTAGTATTCCAGACTACCCCGATTGCTTCAGCTTCGGACCTCTCCGTTTCTCCAATGTCATCACCGTTCAACCCTTCGAGCACCGCATTCATCCTGTCAACCCAGCGACGTGTCCAAAATTCCTCAGGGTCGCAAAGTCCAAGAGGCAGACCGCTTCGATCGTCTCTGGAGATTTGCTCGAACTCGACGACGAGGTCATCCAAAAGCCCCAGCAAATAACTCTGCTCTCCGTTAATTTCCTCTACTTCCTCCGAGGCCAGGTGCTGGTCTTCGCAGTCGCCCCAGAAGTTGAAACGGCAGCAGGTGTGAACGATGTCCAAAGCCTCATGAGTCGTATATCTAACGACTGCAAGATGCTGCTCCATAGTGAGATTTAGGTGCGCCTCCTGAATGAATCTAACCAGTTTACTGGCAATGGCTTGTGGATTGCCCAACTGAGACCATACCAGACCTCTTATCGCGTCGTAGCCCTGATTTGAACATTTTAAAAACATCGTGAGTGGCGCACACCCATCCAGAGTACATTTGCATAAGCAACCATCAGTGACATGGACAGCTAACAATTTCTCAGTTAGGAGCCGTATCACTTCGATGCTCGGCGGAAATATAGACAGGTTGCGATTCCAACAACTACCAATATTAGCAAAAAGGAAATGCGCTGGTGTCACTAGATCTTTGGTTATGCCTTTCCCTGACCTAACAGATAATTGCGCCCACAAGTTAGCACCATGCTCGATCAGCCATATACAGCGATCGTAGTATATACCGAATTTCCGATGTGTGAATAGATCGGCTACTAGTAGCGGTGGTATCCCCATGGAATCTAAGGAATTGATATCGCGGAATTTGTGATCCCAGAGCAAATCAAGGAGATCTCTATCTGCGTCAGAGTGGAATACTGAGGGGTAGTATTCACGGAGCAGTCCACGTATGAAAAATTGAGACTGATCAAACCCATCTATTATGATACCCTTGTCTTCAAGAATTTGCTGCAATTCTTTTCTGTTTCGATCCAGGGTATGGTCATTTCCAAGGTTCAGACGAGTGATTTCAAGTTCTGACAGATGTCTTACTGCCAAGCTCTTCAACCTTTCGCGGCTGTTTCTTAGCCCTTTGACTATCACATTCGCGGAAATATTTCTGCAGTGTTGAAGGCAGCATGGGTCCATAGCGCATGAGCTCTCTATTAAGATGACGACGGATTCCTCGCATTTGAGCTGCGCTGCATAATCTAGTGCTCGATAGCCGCACCTGTCCCTATAGTCTATGATCGACTGCTCACTTTTATTCACTATAAATCGTAAACAATTGGGGTGCAACACTGCGAGATGTGTCGGAGTTTGACCAAAAACGTTTACTTCTCTGCGAGTCGTAGGATATCTCTCTAGAATATCCGATACGGCGTCTTCGTTACCAGTTATTGCTGCCAGACTCAACGGGCCACAATTAGCCGCTGTGCCCAATATTAGTTAGGCCAATATTTCTTCGGAAGCATATTAACCTTCTGCCACACGTAAATCTATGTGATAATATTTAAGATATTCACAGCTGCGATGCCACGGCATCAATGAACGGGGTGGCGTTATTAGAGGGGCATCTAGGCCCGCAGAGAAAAAGAGCGAGGCAAGCTCAGCGTGGGGTTTTGAAAAACGGTGCCAAATCAGCATATCTCCGATTGGTGTCCTTCCAGAATCATAACCATCAGTATCATACATATTACAGAATCATCAAAGTGTTAGCTCACCGGCCGTTTGTATCATAAACCGCAAGTGGCACCCCGCTTGCAATGAGTTGATTGATACCCGGAAAAAGAATCAGCTTCATGTCTCTTTCTAAAGCCTCATAAATCATAACCCGATTAATTCCATGCTCGAAAATCAGAGCCTTACTTTTCTTTTAGTACTAGATTTTATAAAGATACTAGAAGAGTAACTTACAGTACATGTAACAACATGATGCATCAGTGAACGGCCGTTAGAGTCGATATCCCTTGGTGATGCTTCTCCGCGACGATATAGCGATAATACCTCGTCGAAGCTGTACTCGATGACTCTTGCATAGCCTCTGATGATCTTTGTAAAATGAAAGCTTGATTGAACGTCTGTATCCCAGGGCTTTTCTAGTAGTGCAGACGGAATGTGTTTACATAGATTCATAATACGAAACGCGGGAGCTGTTTTCTCATCGACGGCTGGATAGTACGTGAAACCAGGGCTAATACTGAAGCCGCCAGCTCCATAGCGCAATGAAAATGAGATTCCGATAGCTTTCTGGAGTAGCCATTTCAAGCTTTCAAACTCAGAAGTGTAAGTTATAGCGTGCTGGCTCTTATTTAGTTGAGAAAATGGGCAGTCAGGAAGATGATTGGCTACTGAGGATGATTCGAATGAGAATGACATTGCCCATATTCTATTCCTGTATCGTGTGGCACGGCGGGAAGGTCGACAAATGCAGGCTGCCTGATTCAGGGGCAATAGTCTTCCTAGCCTTTGGCTGCTCTCCAATTCATTTAATGAAGACTTTAAATAACTTGGCTTCGATGCGAGCCTGAAAACAGCGTCTGTAGCGCTAGACTGAAAAGAAACTTAGATGTTAGTATATATTAGTTCGTCTTCTCAGGTATAGTGTAAACCAACATTCATAAGTTTTGGCTGAGCCCGTGCGGATTGGGTTTGGAGAGGTCTTGTCTCACCCGTCAGGGTTAGATTAGATACTCCAAGAAGACGGTCCTGAAGACGGCGTATTTGCTGGTTAGTGTCGATGGAGATATTGCTATAGATAATTAATATGTAGCCATGTTGGTTTGCTTGAGGGACCCTCGTAGCTCGCTTACATTTCGGCAAGTTGCAACGCCATCTGGAGAGCAGAGTTCACCTTCTCCAACCGGCTCTCCAGCTGGCTGATGTGGGTGCGGTTGAACGGATATGACAGCTTCTTCCGCTGCTCTTCCAACTTCGAGCGAATACCGGACTTATTCATGCTAGTACAGCATAGTCCTAACAGAAAGTCGTTGAGACCGTGTAGCTCTGCTTCGCAGGGTTTGACATAGTTTTGTACCATAGCGGCGGACGTCGGATGGTCGGCTTGCATTTTGGGCAACAGATCATGAATAGTTTCCAGCAGTTTTCTCATGTTATCTGCTTGTCGGCGGGTAGACTCGACTTCTTCCGATCGCGCTTTGACTGCATCCAGGTATTCCTTCACGGTCTCGAACAGCTGTAGCCCTAGAGATACGACGCCAGTCGCAAGACCGGCGATTGAGAGCGGATCGGCCATCTAAGCTAGACAAGGTTCCGAAGCCAGCTAGTAGCTTAATAGTGTTTGTCGTCTTCTAGATTAGCTAGTTGTTGATAGAATTCTGAGGTTTAGGGAAAGAGGCGAAAAGCTTTGCAAAGGCTGTCTACGAACAAAATAGCTCAGTTGCGCAGCCACAATAATTCACAGATGCAGTGCAACCTCATCGCATACATACTGCTCCGCCACCTCAAAGCCCACCGGTTGATATGCTAGGATTCAAGTGTAAAAGGGTCAGTAGAAGCGTTGTAGAATCATTTTGCTAGGCCGTATCCATAAATGCACTGTCGGTTTTGATGTACCATTGCATCACATTTCGGCATTTTGATATTATATTTTGCTCAAGACCTGGAAAAGCCCAGTACTAGTACTTAGTAATAGGAAACATAATCGCGTGACCTACCTAGCAGTCAAATATTTCTTGTTGGAGTTTGCTCGGATATGCGTCACGTTTTTAGGGCACGAAGGCAGGTAAATATGCAGATAGCTGAAATATCCAATTGGTGTAAATGCCTATGCTGCCTGTCTGCCTTACAAGGCAGCCATAGCAAGGCCTGCAGGGGACGCCACGCTCTTGTTGTTGACGTGGCGTCTCATTTGTGTACATTGGTCGGCGGTTCTCACTCGCATTACGGCTCTCGCTCGTTAGTGCGCTGCCTACCGAAGTAGTTAGGCAATGAGGGCTGTGATGCTTCGTCCTGCTAGGCCGCGGGAACGTGAGAGTGTCGTCTGGCGGCATGCTGATACGCTGCTGCCAGAATCCGTGGGATTGCGGGCGTATCTATTGTGAGAAAACAGGGCTGAAAGGGAAAAAAAAGGGGGCGGGGCAAATTAAGATATTGGTAACAAAATCGATTTGAGCCCTCAACCGTCAGCGGGGCCATATGCATGCGACATCAGTACATGCCCCTGATAAATTCAGTGAAAACCCGACTCGAGGTCTGCGTATAATTATCTGCATGTTAAAATTATTAGGATAGGTATAGTTGGCAAACTAGGACCGCTAGATGTTCGAGTCTCACGATGTTGTCGAAAAAGGTACCCAGTTGAAGCCTATCAAACCCTTGTTAAATACTAGAGACACTGTTATTCAGCTGAAGCTTGTTCTAGAGCAAGTCGCATCAAAGCTCTTTCTTCCATCGCGCAATTTCAAAACTGCACTCAAGAAACACAAGCAGCTATTGGACACACCAGAAGCTCAGAGGATACTAGACAGATTACGCTCGTGACGGATTCAATCTTCATCGCCCTCGCTCAAGCTAATCTGTAGGTCGGAGTCGAAACGAGCAAAAGAGCTAAGTCCCCTAGGCACACCGTTGAACCAGCGAAGTTGAGAACTGCCCTAAGCTAGATTTCACCGTCAGACTTCTAAGTGCTGCAAAGGATCGCCTTAAGACTCCTGCTCAGCAACACTGACAGCTGGTGTCTTGATAACTTAGATGGTCCAACGGCATAGCGAAGGCCTTGTAGTGCCATAGTATCCCCGGGGCTGGCAAGACTGTCCTCATTACAGTGCCATTTCAAATGCTCGCAAGAGCCGGTGAGAACGTAGCTATTCTGATCACTTATTGCTCGTTCGACAACGCCATCACACGCCCATGTTGCACCATCGCGTCAAGTTTCCTTAGATAGCTTGTTGAGACGTGTAGCCAGCTGTCTAGAGTGATTTGAGAGTTATATATAATGTACACAGGGTGAAGAGCCGAGTACGATTCTAGTGCGCAGCACTTCTACACCTAGTCACATTTCACCTCATTATACTCTATTCTCATCTCGAAGTGACAAAAATAGTATACATTATGCATCGATTGAGAGTTCTCACGGCGAAGCCGTTGGCTTAGCAGGAACCATAGTGTCTAAGACCGGGAACAGCGGTAGCTGTAACTCAGCGAGATCAATTCTCGGGACCAGTGCTATTAGTGGTTTAAATAGAATGATAAGACGTCGTCGCTTAACCTATCATTTGCGGAGGGGTAGAGAGAAGGGATATGAAAAGGGGAGGCTCGCACGTAGGCATGTCGTGTTGCTCGAATGGCGTTGCACAGCTGCGGTGTTGTATCATTAAGACTCAGTATTCTCAAAGTCGAGCGCCCCGAAAATGCACCTCGAGTTCACCAACTGATCTCAGAAAGTATCACGATCAAGTCAGTCGCGTTAACTAAACCTCTCAGTAGGAAACGTCATAATTGAAATCGGGCGATGTTGACAGTCCGCCTGCTTTTCCAGGGGTGCTGCCAGTCCTTAAATACACGTGCGCAAAGCATAGGTAGGGCCACGGGTGACGAATCCCCTCATGCAGAGAGCATCTTGCCTGCCAAAAGGGGTAAGGATTTCCCGCGTTGACCCATTTGACCATGGTCTTGGCAGAGAAATCCATACCTATCGTTTTTGAACACACCAGATTTTTTTCAACCCTCAGCTCTTAAAGACCTTCATGTATACTTACATGTAAACATACTAGTAACCAGCAACATGTGCAACGCCTAAAATGCTAACCCGGTCGCTAGACAAAGCTTGCAGTTCAGGATTTTTGAGTGTAAAGCCACTGGAGTCAACCTGAGCTGCGAGATGAACCACGGCCCGATTGACGCTGGACAGCTTTCAATCCTTCCTAATGATTAGAGATTCAAATAAGAAGGTCGCACTCGATGTTTTTCCTCTTTAGGAGGGCTGCCGGCATGCTACTGGCTCGTGATGCGGTAGATCAGGTTAGGTTAGGGACTGCCGTAGTGCCTTGGTCGTCTCCATACTAGCATACTAGCGATCATTGCTCTCCTCGGAGCTATCCTAGTATTATTCATGCGAAACGGTTCAGGGTTCGTGGTCGCCAGCTACAAAAACAGACACATACCCTCCCTCACAAGCCAGTTCTAAATGTTTGTCAGGTTCTCCGGACTTCACAAGCTAGAGCCCTGAGCAAACACGATACGGTACCACCCAGACGAGTTGTGCCGAGGTACTTTTGCATCTTCATATTAGTCTCCGTCTCCTCTGCTAGCAACTTTCACTATCTTAGGTAGTCTCCTATACCGACTATACAATTGAGGCTCTAGCTACAAAAATGCGCGCGACGACTTCTCTGCCGGTGCTGGCCCTCGCCACAACCGCTGCTGCGGCTAACTGTAATGGAAACGCTGCGTATTGCAATACGGCATACAGCCAGCTCACGTTTACTGGGTCACACAATTCTGCCTTCGTTGGCATTGGGCCCTCCGACAATCAACTGTCATCGGTCACAGCACAGCTTAACCAAGGCATCCGGTTTATGACTACCCAGACGCACGACAATAATGGTGTCATTCATATGTGCCACACAGTAAGTTGAAGAAGCTTCCTTGGGGAGGCCCTCGTTGTTCGGCGTAGCGTAACATCGCCATTATTGTTGTTGGAAATCATATTGTTTTCTAGTATAACGGATAATTATATATCAACTCGAAGAAAATGCTAACAATATGCATAGTCGTGCGCTTTGTTGGATGCAGGCCCTCTGCAAGACTACCTTGGCACTGTAAAGACATGGCTAGATGCCAATCCGAACGAAGTAGTAACGCTGCTCATCACAAACGGAGATGGGCTTGACATCAACAGGTTCGGCGCCGCCTTCGCGGCTGTAGGTCTAGACTCGTATGCTTTTGTTCCTTCGGGAACTCTCGCATTGGCGGATTGGCCGACGCTGGGAACTATGATCTCGGCCGGGCAGAGGGTCGTCGTACTTATGGGTGAGCCCTATCATGCCCCATTCTACGATATTTTGGTTTCTGCACAAGCGACTGACTAGACGCTAGATTACTATGCCGACACTACCAAGGTCCCATACATTCTGGACGAATTCACCTATTATTTTGAGACGCCGTTCGATCCCCAAGAGGCCCAATTGAGCGTTTGCAATGTCGATCGACCTGCTGGCGCTTCAAGTACTGGCCGTATGATCCTCGCAAATCATAACAGGAACTATGAGGTTCTAGGTATTAGCCTCCCTGATTTAGCTCACGCTAGCGATACCAACTCCGTTGCTTCTATCACCGCGCAAACGAACACCTGCAAGAGCTTGTACGGCCGTAACCCTAATGTGGTTCTAGTAAGTTGCCCTATCCACCAAATACTTGGGTTCCAACTCTGAGAGCTTGATGCTAATGAAAACTGTGTAGCTTGATTATGTTGTTCTCGGCGATGTTATCGATGCCCAGAGCCAACTCAATGGCGTATGAGGTCTATAAATTAATCATTTTGAGCTCACCCTCTGACCTTGTCCTGGGAAGAAATTCGAGTGTACATGTATGGACAACACCTGTATATATATGCACGTAGGATTAATGCGATACTATCACTCCTTCCCATCGCTAGTGCTGAAGCTCCTGCATTCCTACCCTTTCCTTCGGGGTAGAGAATTTGGGCACTAACCATAGGACTGATGCGAAACCCACATGCTACATGACATGCAGTGAAGACAGCATGTTTATCATGAACATCGGAATTGAATAAGAGAAGCGCAGCACCCTACGATTGCGTTGAGCCAATGAAGGTTAAGCCAAAGTAATAGGGCTTATATATAGATCACATTAGCCCGCGCGTAAAGTGGTAGGCTCTTATTTAGTCTAGCCAATGCATGGATGGGTAACCTATCCCAGTAATTTTCCGTCGCATCAGCTAGCAAACGAATGCCGGAATCATACTTTTAGCTTCGCGTGCCCGCATAACCGCGAGCCAAGAAGCTTGCCGCCAGCGCATCCCATCACACCACCTACCAATCACCGTTCATGATGCGACTTTACATGTGCACTTACCGCCCATGTTTGCGTTTCATCCTGGGGAAGCGAATACCTCCTCCAGCTCCCTTTGGACTATACAATAATATTTAATACTCGGTAAGAATGAGATAAGGTATACGCAGTGATGGGAACCTGCATATGTCGTGTGATTTTGTCAGGGTCTTTCATATTTCAATAATAATCCTTTTTCTCCGCTTCATGCTTTCTAATTATCGTTTCATATTACATTACCAGGAGATAATTTGAAGACGCAGTCATCGTAGGCGCAACTTTAATCATCCAGTGTGATTATTCAACCTGGGTATTCAAAATGAAGACAACTGTGCGCCAGCTGGTACTGGCTTCATTAGCAGGCATGTGCTGTGTATTTCTTCAAACCCTTGCACATACTAGCACTCTTCTCTCATCATACGCAATATGTGCAAGGGATTGAGAGGAGAATATGTTCACTAACACATCACAGCATTCCCCCTCACGACGACAGCAGTACCGTCGTCCATCTTCGTCTCGCCCCCCAAAAGCCTCGCCTTCGGCCTAAATATCCCCAATGACACATCGTCAGATCTGTTCTTCTCGATAGCATTCCCAGCACATACATCATGGGTCGCCATCGGGCTGGGCGCAAATACGATGGGGGGAAATCCACTTGTGTTGATGGCCTATCCGTCGGCATCCGGCAAGAACGTGACCATATCCCCACGGCGGTGTTACGGCCATAGTGAGCCCGTCTATGATCCGGAGATCGACGTGAAGGCACTATCGGGGACAGGCCTGCTCAATGACACCACATTTGTCTTCAATGGGGTATGCAGTAACTGTCGTACTTGGTCGCGCAACGGAAACCTCGACGTCTCCAGTACGTCGCAGGAAATGGCCTATGCCACGGGACCCAGCGGCGATATGCTAAGTGATAATCCGAGGGAGTCGATAAAGATTCACGAGAGTTATGGCTCGTTTAGCATGGACTTGGTTCGCGCTACAGGGACTGGTGGCGTCCCAGATATCCCCGCCAGTGAGAATGTCACATCCGTTGGCGCAGTGCAACAATCGTCAAAAACCGGATATGTGGATAAGAGGGCCATTCTCCATGCTGTGTTCATGATTTTTGCGTTCGTGGGTATATGGCCATTCGGTATACTGGTGTTAAGAGTCGGCGGGTCAGTCCGATGGCATGGCATCAATCAAGCTGTGGCGTTTGGGCTGGTTCTCATCGGCGCGATTCTCGGCTTCGTCATAAGCACATCATATAATAGGGTAAGTTCTCATAATAGCCCGAGAGTTGGACAGGGTCAAGAATCTAAGAAGAGGCTGGGCTGTATGAGGTCTATTTACTGACTCTAGGTTCACAGAGTAAAAAGTTCAATACGGCGCACCAAATTATCGGCATCATCGTCTTCATCTTTGTCATCGCCCAACTCGCGTTAGGGTACTTCCACCATCGTATATATAAGAAGACACAGCAACCAACGAAGTTTGCGCCTATTCACGTGTGGCTGGGGCGCGTGGTCATAATACTTGGTATCGCGAATGGCTTTACGTTGGTACATCTACTCCTTTTCCCCGACATATTTCTAATTCATACACAGTGGTTTCCCGCTAGCATTGTCGCCGAATTATGATTTCGCCCTCCTCGGAGTGGTCTCCTTCGTGTTGCCCGCTTTTCTTCTGGCGTTACTCCTGAGCAAGGTCTTCAGAAAACTCATGCAGAAGGTGAAGGAGCCTGAGGGAGAAGTAAACGGATACGATATGGAACCTTGGCGTGGCGCTCAACCTGAAGTGCAACCTGAAGCGCAACCTGGAATGCAACCTGGATTACATCTACAACCACCAGCTGCCTACTACGCAGGTGGAGATCCAATAACACCAACCGGCTCAGGAGTCCCGCCACAAAACGCCAGGCAGTTTGTATGAGTGCTACATGCGATGTGGTCTAATATGCATGTATGATAGTATGTTCCGGATAACTGGTTGGGAACCGGGTGGCGTTGGGAAAGGTTGCTAGCGAGCATGCCCCAATGATCCTGATATTGAGAAGTGACATAAGGTCTCAATCGACGGATGATCGAGTGCCCCATGCACAGCGCGCCATTCATGGATGAGTCAATGACCAGGAGGTCCGGCCTTCTATCTAGTGTGGCCTTTAAGAGGCCTGGTTCTCTACCCACGAAATTAAGTGGCGTACACCTTCGCAACCTCAAAATACCAATCACAGAGAGAGGTGTCATTCCCATGCCGCGGGCAGCTGAGATACAGGGGAAGTCGTATTCTTGGTGCAGCTATACGGGATATTCAGGCAAAATGTAGAGAAAGCCCAGCCAGCTACAGGCCGCTTCGCCTTATCGGACCTGTCGATTGAGAGGGACTGATGGGCATGGAGGGAATCAGCTGATCGGTAGCCTCAGCTTAGTATTGCGTTTTGCAGATGTAGCTACCTCGTCCCTCAATACGAGCGGTATCATCTTCCATATAGCCCAAAGGTATTATTATGAATGCGGGGTTTGGGAAGCTCGGTGAGTCGAGTTCCTGCTACATCGTGGCTCTATTACTTAGGCTATATAATCTGAGTAGTGCTATTAGAGTTACATCCCCGGCACCAGCTCCGAAACCAACTCTACCATCAGCCAATAGAAGTTGAATTCATATAGAAATAATAAAGTGAATCCCTACAACTGTGCCATAATCTATACTTAGCAAGCAGACCAGCACAGCAGCTCGGAACCATTGCCCAGTCTTGCAATAATACTACCAAATTTTGACCAAGTTATTGGTAAGTGTCTCTATTCAGTCCTGCCTATGATCTCTAAGCGATATTGCTGAATCTTGTGTATAGGTAGCGGGGGGCTCTTATGTCAAGAACATCTGTGTTAGTCACCCTGTAAAAAGTCTTTGCTATGCTCTGAGCAGTACGGGCTAAGAGATGAAGGATAATAGCTACAGCTTTACACACCGCTTTCTTTGCCATGATTTTTCTTAAATATATACTCCAGATGCGGAAGACCCTGCCTAGGAACCGCACGATATGCCATGTGACTACCAATCTAGATCTAATGGGATCCAGCCGCACCAGCAACAGCTCGGTCTGAGAACGGTCTCGCCATAGGCAAAATTACTTGCTCGTACATTTCTAGGCACTGCGGTGTGCTTCGCTAATAGATGCGTAGAGTGGTGCCGGGTCTTTGGAGCTGCAGTGGTCATTTATCTCCTCTCAACAGCACCATGAAGTTACTATTCTTAGCTTTCGCGATATCGCTCGGTATTAAATTCCCAATCCGTATACTCCATACCTCCCTACGTATCTCAGCTATGAACCCCGTGTCCGCCCTACAAAAGTAGAGCTCGTTCCTAAGCACAACGCAGATCTATAGCCTAAGACGACCTAGTACAGTCGATCTCCAATTCTGAACCAGGAATCAGGATGGCTTCAAGAATTGCTCGTCTCTGCCTATTGGCGGGATACCTGACTCTCCGAGCTTCTGCGGCCTGCAGCGCCTATGGTGTAGACTACTCTAATGGTGGCTTTTACAACATCGACACATCCTCTGACTCCTTATTCAGCTTTACATCAGTATTCCAAGGTACTTGATCATTAAATCAAAGTATTCTTTACAGAATGTACTAATGTTCCTTAGGATGCTCCCAGGAATCGGTGAAACCTATCCTAGTTGACCCTGCAGGACACCAGTATACCTGCACTGCCATCAACACGAGCCCAGATGGCCAAGAGGCGACGTCAACATGGTGAGAAGAAAGCCCCGATCTCTCTCGGTCTGGGAAATCATGAAAACTAAGTCTAAAACAGCGCAATCGCGTACTCTTCCATGCCGTCAGGGCAATGGAAGATCATTATCTCCGGAGCGAATGTGGCCGTCCAGAGAGTGATCAATCTAACGAGCGTTATATCCTCTACTGTAGTCGTGACAGTAAGTAGTTCCACGAAGCGTCAATTCTTGAGAAGACGAGTAATAACATGAATGGAATAATAGGCTACTCCGACTGTGATCATAGGAATCACGAGTACACCCAAACCAACAAGTACGTGTCCGGCTCTCAGTGCAATGTCGCGAACATCTACTAACCCTGGGTTTTACAGCTGTCTTCTCAACTATTGGAACACAGACACAAACTTTGATCTTGGTTCCCCCGACGTTAACTACAGCCTGCGTTGGATCAACAACAACAGTAACAGTTACGCCTACAAAGGCTACTGTCATTGAAGTGTCGCTTATAGTTCGCACAACTATTGATGCAACGGTTACCAAACAGTCAACAACCACAACTACAAAGACAGCCTACTGCCATTACACTTCGCAAAGGCCGACTGGAACAATCTGCATCGGAAACTCATGTGGCTACCAAACCGACTTACCTGCCCCGACAGTGTGCGTGGGAGTGTACTGTCCCCGACCAGCAGTCCAAACCGCCGCAGTGGCGGATGCTGCGACGACCGCTGTGCAGGAGGTTGTCAAGGTCGTCATGGCCACCACCGTTACCGTCACAGAGACGACTTTTACCGTGACCAGTACCAGCGTCACACTGCTCCCCACGCCAACCGTCACCGAAAATGGTATGTTATTAGCCTGCCTCGAGTTCTCTTTTGAATGTAGCAACACTAACAATCTCTCACAGTCATCCAGACTATCACCGCTATATCGTAAGTCACAGCTACCAGTCACTAGTATTCACACTCATATCCCCTACCCCTTCCCTCGAGATTCTTACTCTGTTGATTCTCCGTGCTATACTAAGACGAAGCGTAGCACTCCCCCAGCATTCACCGTGTGCAGCGGTCAAAAGCCCGGCGCCACCGTCTCAATCACCCGGCCCCAGGCCACCGTTACGCAAACCAGCTTGGTGTATTCGACAAGCCACGTTACTGGAACAGTCACAGCTGTGTACGTGTTTTTATTTCTCCCTCTTACCGTATAGACGCCAATTCAGAGATCAACAGCTGATTATAATCACAGTGCAACTAAGACTACCGTGTCGACCAATTCCAAGAGTGCCACGATCTGTTGGCTTAATGGAGGATGGATGGGAGCTGACTAGGACGCTATCTAGTGTACCGGGAATGCCTATGCGATGCTGGTTACAGTGCAATTCTTGGAGGCTAGCCTTTCAACTACATCGCAATATTCGAAATGACAAGATGTTCAACATATTTTTATATCGGTCAGAGAGCAGCATTCGTAGAGCATGGGAGTACTTATGTCCAATGCTATCAAATTTTATGCAAAGTGAAAAGTATTGATAGAAACATTCGAAGGTTCGCCAGGCCGTTGATGTTCCAGCTTAGTCTGAGATAGTGCGCACTAAACTCCTACAACACGTGGAGAACCGGGTAAGCTAGCACCTGGCATATATCTACAAGTAGCGTAATAGACGATAATGATAATTGCCTTGATAGACCCAGGCATCAGTATCTATGAAGACTTAGAGTGTTCTCTGTAAAAGGAGCTTGGGTGATCGGAGGTTAGCCGTTCGGTGGCACCTAAGACACATTCCCCGTACATCTGCGAGATCTAAAGTATAACTCGGTACTTAAACATGTACTTCTAATAATAGCAATCAAATTTTGGGTAAATTTCTTCTAGGGTATTCTTTATTAGGAGATTAATAAGTGTGTACATGCCTCGCCATCTATGTCTTACCATCCTATTAATACCTTAAAGCTAGGAGTGTATATATCAATGCCACGAGTTACTATTATTAAATGAAACATCTAATAAGAGGATGCTAATGACATGTCTCCTGTAGCAGACGTGTTATCCTTAACTTACAGTAAACCACTTCTTTTCTAAATGCTAAATAATTGTATTGAATCATCATGGAATGAGGGTACCTTAAAGAAGGTCAGGAAGAAAATCCCTACAGCTGACCCCAACCCGCGAAATTATGTTATAACTACTTCATTGTAGGTAATTAGTCTCATCTAGTTAGAAATTATCGCAATCTGCGATATAAGCAACTGGTTTAACTTCTTCTACGTTAAAATCTCGAACTGGACAGCGACGACATATTAACGAGTCATCTCCGCTTTTGAACACAAAGCGGGGGTCGCCGATCTATCAAGTGCAAGCCAATTTTTCACCATCGAAATAATTAACGGAGAATCAATCCCTTATTCCTGTCAATTCTCAAGAGTAGATAGAACCCTCAGTTTTGACATCTCAAGTCTAGAACTCACCGTCACACCTTTCGCTCAAGATGGTAATTTCTAGAGCATTCTGACATCAGTCGTATGGTCTAATGGTTATGATTTCTCGTTCACAGAGATGTGTTCCCAATCCCGAGAAGGTTCCGTGTTCGATCCACGGTACGACTAAGAATTATTCTTTTGCCCATGTTGCATCTGATATCTATTTTTTTTTTGTCGTGTTAAAATATCGTTTTATTATAGCTGAGATGGTGGTGGTGACTTCTTTATCACGGTATTGGCAATAACGATATTCACCTAATACATCAACTTAACAAATAGGAAGAAATATTCGATGACTAAGGCAAACATGTAGGCAACATAGATATAGTGACCATGTAGACCTAATGTCTTTACGAATCCGTATGGCTCGCATGAAGTCATGTCCCTTAGGGCTTTGACAACGTGGGCGTGGTATTGTCAAATAGTTATATATACTAGCTAAAAGGCATTATCCAGCCTCTTTAGCGAGAATCACTTAATGCAGTAGGGGTGAAATCTAATCCCCTAGATTAGGTGTATTGATTTGTTCAAGTTTATCCAAATATAACACATCCCTCCATCAAGACGACTCAACATCACTAAACCTCTTACCAAAAGCCAGCGTCCCTCCAACCAGCTTCCCCACCGTATACCCAGCATAGATGCCGCAGAGAATCGTCACGGGCCACTTCTGCCACTCGCGGTCCCAATCCAGCGGAATCGGCACAGCCCCAAGCCAAGCTCCCACGCCCGCGCCAATGAGCCCGCCAAACGCCTCGTCGAAGGGCGCTCTGGCACCCAGGATCTCAAGCCAATCCTTCCCCGCGACACCGCGCGTGTAGAAGAGGGGGTACAGCCCCAGAAGCGAAAGGTGGAGCGCGCAGAGGAACGTGTGCGGGAGATGCGTCAGGAACGGCGCGCCGAAAAGCACCAGCAGCACGTAGAGCGCGCCGGCGGAGATGGTGGACAATATGACAGCTGCGAGGGTAGTCTATACAATTCAGGTTACGTCGTTAGCTCTGACCTTAGGGAACCCTTAACGAGAAGACGAAAACTCACCACAGCGACATTCGGCCCAGCCGTCTCCGAGCCCCCCTTCCTCTTCTCGCCAGGCCGCAGCTTCCTAGCCGCCCTCGCGGCCTGCGAGCCCGCGGCGGGGAGGCAGACGATCGTGTACGCGGCCTGCAGCGCGAGCACGACGGGCAGGGAGCTCTGCATCGTGGCCACGGGGTCGGCGACCAGCGCGCGGAACCGCAGCGCGAAGAAGGCGAGGAGGAGGGCCGGGTGCGCGTGGCGCAGCGCCTGCGCCTCCGGCGTCGGTATCGTGCGGACTGCTTGCGTCGGGGCGTCGGTATCTTTGAGTTTCGCTGACTCGGGGGCCGCGGGGCCTGGCCCTGAAGCTTGCGACATGATGGGGGGTTCGCTCGCGCGGTTTTCTGCTGCCTAGGTACGCGAGGTGGCTTGGGCGATATGGAGTGAAGAATGCTATGCTTGCGGCAAACCTGGTCGGTAGGTCGATAAGTAGTTGCGACAAGACGGGTTACGTTTACGTATATTCAATTGATCTGTATGATTATGGTATTTTAAGGAATGGACGGTACACGGAGGAACATATAGAAGTCTTCAGCAGGAGCTCACGATGCATTTTAGAATCCAGTTGGCGTAGGTATGCTGTACAGTGCCTTAGCAGCTTAGCTTTAGGTACCTGGTTGAGCTAAATGGTATCGATAATTGATAAGCTGATATGGAAGCTCTCCCACCAGCCCACTTTGAAGTGACGACACACTTTTTACCTTCCGAGGCCCAGCAGCATCAAGTTGAGATGTAAAATTCCCGTAGGATAGCCCTCAGCCATAAGTTTTCCGCCGGGTGTGCCTCCGAAGGGGAAGCCTAAAAACTAGGCTGTTCTACCTTAGATTTAGATAATACTAGGTACTAGCCTTGAGTTTTATGATACACTGTTTTCTTCGACGAAGCTTGACGAGATGGGAGCTAGATGGGTAGACGTAGCTACAATCTAGCAATACAGCAACTATGAGATTGTGACTTAAGCTTCGTAATTCTCCTTCAAAGTTACTCGGTTTTGGGGAGCAGATTCCGTAAAGAGAGATCGTAGATGACATCCTCCACCTTCTTGACGTGATACTTAACAGCGTCGACGCGCTTCCGCACGATATCGTTCTTAAGGTTGAGCAGCTGGAAACCCGCGAACAGGTCCTTGATGAAGCTGCTGATGCGCACCGTCAACGCCACGTCGCCCAGCGTTACCGAGTTCATGGCGAGACGGCTGAGCTCCTCGGTGATATCGGTGAGCGCCAGCAGATACTCTTCGATGGTGACGTGGAATGCGTCTCGGTCCTTGAGGTTCACGGGGACTATGATGTGTCTTTGTTAATAAATGTGTTTTCGGGATTTGAATGAGAGATTCCCTGATATCACATACCCTTGAGGATCTCTCCAATTTCCTCGATAGTCAGAAGGCGACCTAGCTCGCCAGGTCGGGACTCAGTGCCCATGCCACCGAGCCAAGCTGTGATTAGGATCGTGCCAACTACATTTTGTATGCTACGGGTCCATTTATAGTTGTATCTACTCTAGAGTCAGAATCCATCGTGCGAAGCGGGGTTATGAACATAGCATTATCATACTTGTAGTATGGATACTTGGAGGCAAACTCTGCAAGCTCTCCTACGGCCTGGATCTCGGGTTGGATGCCTGTTTCTTCAACCTGCTTGAGCAGCGGCGCCACTACCGCGAAGCATTAGCAAACAAGAATACATAGGCGAACATCAAGGGCACCTACATTTGGAGCTCGGTGTAGAGTGGATGCGACTGAGAAGACCTTGGCAGGTTGAGATGTTGCGGTTGAGAGCGGCAGATATTTGGTGAAGCTTGTCGCCTACCTCAATCTCCTCTTCGCCATGAGCTTTTAGATAGTCAAAGATGGCTGGGTCGATCATGTTGGAACTGTTCTCGCTCGTCATGTTGAGTAGGTAGTGGTGCTTGGTGGGATGGATGTTGTATGTATGTAAAATGCGAAGAGTGGAAATTTCACGTAGTGGGCGCACGTTTGTTAGGTAGTGAATGAAGCCTAAATTGTGATGATGACTATCAACCTGATAGAGAAAATTAAACTACGAGATACATGTGCAACAGTCGGCAATTCATCGATATTAGCATTACCAGGTAGGTATGTATCTACGCGTCTACGAATTAGTTTCGTGAGAGGTGAGCTACTGCAGCTATCCATCTCCCACGCGGGCAGTTCTTTCTCCAAATGACTTTAGGTCGCCAACCAGACCTGTCACGATCAGCAAGAGCGACTCGCAGGAATGCTGAGCGTAAGTACCTACATGATTTTGCATCAAAGTCTACACCGCGAGATTTGAAGATTCAGATGCCCCCTTACAACAGAAACTCGGCATCGTCTTTGGCACGCGTCTAGTCTCAAACAATTCCACCTCAGGTAAACCATTTGAGAGATGGTAGGCCGTTCGAATAATAATCCAATAGCATAGCTCCCAAGTACAACCCAACATCAGATAGGGCGCCCAACAATTCCTTCCGGTACAAGAAAACTCTTCTTCACACCCACAGGCAAGCTGTAGATTGCAATGAAAAGTGAGGGTTCGCGTCGCCTGGAGGCAGTGTAATACCAGGGACACGGTGGGAGCGATCATGCGCAAGCACAGAGGATGCGCTCCCGGGAGGAAAAAATTAGAATAATCACGATTGAGTCCAAGTAGGACTCTTTCAGAGATTAAACTGAAAAGAACAGATACTACACTTGATCTAAGCCAAAAGGCAAAGAGAGCTAAAGAAGAAAGGAAGAAACTGTCAAAGTCTGGGAGGGAGGACGAGAATTTATAGGCATGGGAGAGGCAGACTAGGGCGGTGGTGGGCGGCAGAATCAGGGCTGCTGCCTTGTGGTCTGTGCTGCCTTCACTGCCTGCTAGGCAGAGTCCCACCAATCAGAACACTAGAATCCTTCACTACAGCTTATTGTTTGCTGCCCTCTCAACAAACAACTACCTGGGTACCCAGCAAACAATGGAATTTTGTCTCTAGCTTTAGGTAGCTACCTAGGTAGGTACTTACCTGGGTAGGTAATGTAGTATCTATATGTAGATGTCGTCTCTCAATGAGATGAGATAGAACCATTATCAAGTGTCTACCTACCTACCTAGGTAGGTAATTAAAGCAGCCTGATAGGCCGAACGAGACAAGTCATCCCCATGTCATAGCATGAATTCTAGGTACCTATTTGTACAACCTTTGACTACCTACATACATACCTAGGTAGGTATGCCCTTTCCATGCGACGCCACCACCTCGAAGTCCCAGATAGCAATCCTCAATATATAGCAATGCTTCTAAAACGAGTTTGGCCATGCAAGCGGAACTCGAGGAGAAGAAGTAGCAGACAGCGTCTAGATAGGGTTAAATAGTTCACGAAGCAAGTTCGATAGTATCTAGCTCTACGAGCGACTCGATGAGACGAAAATTAGAGATTACCCTAGGAAAGAGCGTGTCTAACTCGCTTGCGATCTTACTACTTGGGCCTTTCTAGTAGTGTAAACTCAACGTGCTGAGCGCCTTGGCATATTTCGGCACGCAGGCGCTGCAGTACATTACAAGAACCTAGATGGAGCTCAACAATGCTAATATTAGACTGGTCGGGAATAGCAGTATCGATGTTGGATATTGCCGCTAAACAAAAATGAGAGGAGGTGCCTAGATCTTTGCTAGCAGAAATTCACAACTCCTGCGGGAGAGATATTCCTTCTACGATGAACTGAGGTATGTGCATAGAGGCACCAGCGAACTAAGTGTATGCTTCAGCTTGCTTGCCCAAAGATAGCTCACACTGGCATGTGCTATCTGGATTCGACACCAACACCCAAGCTTAAAAAGGAGTGTCAATATATACAAAGCGAAAAGTGGCCCACTTCATCAGAGAAACAAGTACAGGACCATGAATCTAAATGAATATGCGCCAGCCAAGCCGTACTTATATTCCCATAAGGAGATAGAAGGGAGAAAGGCCATTTTTATCTAGGGTTTTGTAAATAAGAGTCAGGCCTGAGTTCGAAGCCTCGAATCCGCATGTAGAGAGGATGGTACGAAGATCAATTTTGGCGTCGTCTAGTAGTCAATACCAAAACCTGAACATAGATTCAAGGATCGGAGTAAAATATCATTTCAGAACACCTTCGGATATCACTATGCACAGCCCTTTTTACACATACATGCTTTTTCCTACGAGGCGTCAGGGGGTGAATACGCAACGTTCTACCTTGGTGACATCGCTTTCATTTGTACAGCCAGATCCCTAGACAGGAGCTGATCTAGTTCTATTTGACAGTAGTATACACACGGGATGTTGGTACATCTACCGCCTCATGTGCAGTGGCAGCGGCCTCCTCGTCTTAGCCGCCGATAAGGAGTGGCCCAGGCGGGCGGTGGCCATTTCGCGGACCTTGTGCTCGGGCGGGGGGTTGAAGAACAGCTCGATCCTTTCCTCGCCGTTGACCAGCGTGCCCGCCTCTTCCTTGGCCTGGTCGAGGAGCAGGCTCTTCTGCCTCGTGTCCTCGAGGAATAGCCGCCGCTCCTCTGTCATCCGCCACGCCTCGGGGAACCGGGGCTTGACTTTGAAAGTGTGGTGTCTCGTGTCGAGCGGCACGTCTTCAAACGTGTCACTGGGGTCCTGCAGTAGCTACGTTAGCAAGCGGCTCACCCAATGGGCAGGAGTGGTAGGGGTATATATACCCGTGCTGCCTCAACGAGGTTTTTGACGAGGTCACCAAGATATCTCTTGTTCTGCGCCTGATGGTCAAACTGCTCGCAGCTCATCTTTGCGATGTCGGTCTCGGGGTTCCACCGCGGCCCCAGCAGCTTCCTGAGCTTCTGCTGTTGCACCTCATCCAGAGGCAGATCTTTGGGACAAAACTCGACTACGACTTTCTTCTCCGCGGGATGTAACTCGCCCATGTAACTCGTGTATCGGAAGCGCAAGGGTTCTTGATCGGTGGGTGGCTCGAAAGGAGTCGCCAATTCTGCAAATACGTCTAAGTAACTGATATACCGGCTCGTCGTGGCAGGGCGAGGTGCTTACTGGAGAGAAGAGGCATCTGCCAAGCAGCAATGCGGGCGTACTCTCTGTATTCGCGGAATTCCTCCAGCTTGCCATGTGCCAACGACATGATATCATCCTCGTCGAACTTGTCGGCATTCAACTCCTCGCTGAGCAAATCGGTATCCGGTTCCTCATCTCCCCAAAATAACGCGCTTTGTTTCTTGGGCGGGCGAGAAACTTCGCTGAATGTAGAGTTCAGGCCATTAATAGCCCGCTCCATGATGGGCTCGGAATTCCTGTAATCGGGGTCCCGGCGTGATTCTTCTAATGCGCGCTGTACCTCCGCTGGGTCGATCTCTTCACGTTCGACATCTTCGTCCATTTCGTCGTCAAACTCTCTGTCTAAGTCGTCCTTCTTGGCGGCAGGCCGATGCTGGAACGGAGTCGAGGAAAAGGACCGGATTGTGAGGCGGCGTTGGCGGGGTGCGATCGTGGCCGGGGTAGCAGCTCGCCGGCTAGCTGCGCGCAGGCATAGTCGCATCGACTGCACTGCAGAAGCCATGGCGGTCGATGGTCCCTATGCGCAATCGTACAGACAATTGGTAGTGGCTCAATTGGATATATCGTTCTGAAGTTATTCTGGCGCAGACAAAATTTAGTGGAGTTGCGAAAGAGGGCTCAATCAAATTGGATTGGCCCGGCGAGTTATCCAATCAAGACACGCCTTACTCCTTGATGTGGAACCTGTATAATAGTACTTGGGCCACTCACCTGCAATTGCTTGTGGCTAAAGCTCTATCATTATTCTATATTGGTGAGGTTGCACAACTATCTAATTCATGAATTTGATCCCGTAATGAAGCTCTTGTAAGCCAGTGAGATTCTCAGTTATTTTATATATTAGAACCTCTCTCGACGGCTCAAATAGTGCATCATGTCGGAACTCAACCCGGACACCAAGCAAGATAGGCTCACACGAACTGCTTTTGTGACCATCGGCGCTACTGCCGGTTTTCGAGGTCTTCTCCAAGAAGTCGTATCTCAAAAATTCCTCTCAATGCTTAAGTCGCTAAATTTCACGAATCTTGTTGTCCAATGCGGCCCCGATTTAGAGTATTTCGACACCATCAGGCCTAGGCATGCCCAGACATCCTATGGCGTGGAAATCACGGCCTTCTCTTATGCACCGGAGCTCAAAAAGTACTTCATGCAAGCTTCCCGTGGTGAGGACGAGAATGGCAAACGAGACTGCGGAGTTATCATATCGCATGCAGGTTCGTTGGAATATTCTACGATTGTTCGTATAGGAGTAGCTTACCCTCCATACCAGGATCTGGCAGTATTATCGAGGCTCTCGAGTTCGATTCAAAGCTAGTCGCAGTACCGAACTCAGATTTAATGGATAATCACCAGCTCGAGATTGCAGAAGAGATGGAGACTCAAGGCTTTCTTATACATGGCACGCTCGGGTATGATATTTGTCTATTTCATTAAGCTTCCTATAAGATATTGACAGGCGTGCTATGTAGGTCAGTGACAGAGGCGGTTGAGAAGATTAATACAATCGAGCTAAGAAAATGGCCGCCTGGGCCGTCTCCCGGTTCTGCATATCAGGAGGGGGGTCTCTGGGAAGCTATCAACGAGCTGATGCCTCAATCTTCTTGAGCGTCTAGTCTAGTATGGCACTAGGATCGGATCATAATATGAGGTGCAAGTGCTTTGCTGAATGGGACAAAACACGCCGGCTGCTTGGCCCCTCTTAGGTAGGTATCATTGTTCCCAACCGACCTGTTTGGCGGCGTTCGGCGTTGAATTATGGAGATACCCAGGAATGACAGAATGTTTTGTGTTTTCTACTGTGACGATGACTGTTTAACACCTCTGGGGTACCTAATCAGAGGCTCCCTGTGTAATGGCATTCCAAAGACCACTGTCACCATCACATGATAATTGACCTATAACCTCTTTTTATGACTGGGTTCTAACAGCACTTCCCCGAGCTTCCCAAACCTACCCCAATTGGCTGTCAGTGCCGTGAGTGTTTTATTTATCATCTTGAATTACTCGAATAGTCATTAGGAATTAGGTAATTAGGCGAACGTTCGGCTCTCTGGAAGCTGAGGTGCTCTGTCTACATGACACATCAAAGTTCATGCCCCCATCCTTACCCAGTATTTCTCGTCAGCCGGGCGTGTTAGTGGTAGGTAAGTCCCGACAGACGGCTGCAACTGTTAGCTAACAACTGTGACACTACCTACCCCACAGTTCTCCCATTCATCCCTCGCCAGGCTTGAAAGAGACGAAAAGTTGACAGTGACAGTGGCAGTAACGGGTCTTCTCTGGTGGGTGGGGGATAAATGGACGGTGTGAGAGTTGGAGGTGAGTACATGTAGGTATGTACGGAGTAGGACAGATACATACACAGTAGATACCCCGAGGTAGGTAGCTAGCTTGTAGGTATGTAGGCAGTCATAGTCATTACTTATGGGATGGGGGAATCCCTCCGCTCTATGCGACACGTACAGGCCGCACGCGCATGATAAGCTTGCCTACCTACCTACGTATATGTCCAACCAATTCTATGTATGTATGTATACGCGGTAGGCATCTTGTCGATCTACGCAGTAATTAGCATAACTTGACCCTAAGACTTGAAACTTCTATTTATAAATTTCTCGCCTGCGCGCTAGCATCATTTGTTTCCGTGTTTTCTTCGAGATGCGAATCGTAGTCTAGGTACATAGCTAGCATTCTTTTACTTCAATTCGTCCTAACCGCTCCGGGGTCGGCCGGACTTCACTTATCGGACTCCTGAGTCAACCCAGCTTCCATCCTGCTCTTGTGACTTGTTTCCTTATTTACTCGGACTTTCTCGAACTCGGCAGGTATGGCGATCTTTGTAGATCTGGACGAGGAGAGCGAGCCGCCTCAGACCCCGGCACTGCGCGGAGAGTGGGATGGCGAAAGAGCTAAATTACAGCTACAACAACAACTGCTCGCCGTCGCCAACCCCAGTGCGCATGTCCGGGATGGCTCGGCCGTCAATGGCAACCAGGAACAAGCTGCCGATCAGGGCATACGCGAAAATCCGAACAGAAATCGAATGACGGAGGCTCTTGGGTGTTATCCGTACGTTCGTTCATGGATCTAAATAACCAACTTCATTCGAGCGCCGGTTATCGGGTCCGCGCACACAACCCTTTACCTCTGACATCATACACTCGTTTCCCCTGTACCCGTAGAGTCGGGTTTAGCAGTAACGCAAACCAGGGAGAAGAGGGAGCAATGTCACTAACTGCCCGAATTGCAGCATCGTCATCGCCATCGTGTCGTGGCTGGACCTCAACAGCCTCGACAACCTCTCGAGAACATGCCACCAGATCCGCGAGAACCTGCTGCAGTACCGCCGACCCCTCGTGACGCGGACCATGCACTGCTACAAGGAGCAGCCGCCGCTCGAGCCCGAAGACAACGAGATGAACTGGTACTACATGACCGTGAACGAGAGCTACAAGCGCAAGGGCAGCTGCGCCAGGGACATGGTGGCGGAATGCCGGCGGTGCGCAAGGCCCGTCTGTCGTGTAAGTGACCTTACTTCCTTGCTTGCTCCCGTGCCGCCGCCACGCTGCGTGCGTCCCTCCCATCTATCTACCTAGGTAGTTTCCCCACCGAGAGGATGGATCACGAGGGACGCACTTAATACCCTCAACTCATTTTACTTATATTATTTGCTTCGATGTAGAACTGCGTCGTCAGGCCCCCGGGTCAATCCACCTTCCGCGACCGACACCGCCGCCTCTGCATCCCGTGCACCAAAGCCCCGGCCGCCGCCCTCGCGCGGCCCCCTCTGCTCCCCACCACGCCCACCGACGCCGACGAGATGCAGCGCGCCATCTGCACGTGCGAGAGCGACTGCGTCTGGCTCTGCCACCCCTGCGGGCGGAATATCATCGGCGCAGACCAGGACTACCGCTCGTACGTACCGTACCACCCACCTACCATAACTAGCAAACTCACAACCCCGCTCCCTTCCTCTCTCTTCTTTATGTATGTTGGTAGCGAGACTAATGGACATGCCACAGCATCTGGCGCTGGCGCAACCAGTACGGCGAGGTCCTGGGCGGCACAGGCATAGGCGAGGGCAACCGCGGCGTGATCTGCGGGCGCGAAGGCACATGTCTCGGCGCGCGCGAAGTCGAGCAAGAAACCGACTGCGACGCCGCCGACGCGCGCGAGCACCTCTCCCTCTCCCAGCACCCCTCCCCATCCCCCACCTCCACGCCCTCCCCCTCCTCGTCCTTCACCATGGGCTCGCCCCTTACGACCGGCAGCGCGAGCGGCAGCGAGAACGGCAGCTACCGCACGCCGAGCCCGCATTCCCTGATCTCCGGTGCGGGCCTGCGCCCGGGCTACGCGCGCCACGAGATCGAGGGCATAGGCGGCGTCGTGAAGACGAAGCTCGTGCGCATGCTGCGCGTCGGCGCCTGCGTGCCCGAGTGGGAGGACGAGAAGAACAAGGGCCAGATCCTCGAGCGCGAGGCCTCGGGCGGCCGGCGCAGCTGGTGCGGCTGGTGCTGGCGCGTGATACCCGGCGCCCGGGACCGCCCGCCCGCCCGGTCTATTTAGTAGGTCATCGTTCGTTTCGAGGGGGCGCGGGGCATTGTTAGGCATTGGGTGTTGGCGGGTTAGGGCTCATCGTCTCGGCGTTTCACTTGGTAATAGTTTATGGGATGGGGCATTTGGTTTTGGGTGAATTCGCATTTAAAGGTTCTTAGGTATGGGGGTCTTATTCAGGGAAATTAAGTATAATCACTGGCGCATCGTTGAGTGTCGAGTTGTGATGTGACAGGTTTATATATGTGTCTGATATACACTGAGGACTAGGATTTCGTCAAAAGGTAAAATCCGAGACCCCCATCTTCTGCCCACCCAGCGTGATGTCCCTATTTTTTCCATTGACCTCTTTTCAAATGGTTATAAATTTTCACAATATCGACACGCCGGTTCCCCCGTGATTCGCCCTCGGATGTTATGCCAGCTTCAACATGTCATTCTGTTTATAAATCCCCAAGGGCCCATAGACTTAACTAGAAATCCCCCATAACGCAACCCCGTGGGCGACTAAAGAGCACCCCGGAGCAACATGCTCTTCCGCTTCTTCCTGTCCTCGCGTGCCTGCGTCCGTATCGGGCCCCACCGCGCCTTGATGGCCTCGAGGCGCTCGCGCTCCTTGTTCTTGTGCTCGGCGCTCGCCTTGCAGCATATCATGACGAACAGCGGCGCGCAGTTGAACTTCTCCGCGAGCCGGTGCACGCTCCACGTCATGGGGTTCTGGGCGCGCAGCGCCCGCATCTCCGCGACCTCCTCGCGCGTCACGTTGTACTTCTTCTCGCGCGTCTCGGCCGCGCTCGTCGGCGGCGGCAGTATCCCTGACTGGCCGGCGGCCGCGGCGCCGCCAGGCGCGTGGGGATGTGAGGAGGACGACGGGGAGCGCAGGAGCTGGCCGAGGTTGGCCTGCCGCCGGGGGTCGGACTTGGGCAGGAATTTGAAGGGCGTGTGGTACACCGACGCCACCGACGCCGGCGGGTTGTAGATGATGTGGTTCTGCCCCGTCCGCGGCGTCAGGAAGTCCGGGTGCGGCGGGATCTTGAGCATCTTCTTTGTCCGCGACGTCGTGGACTGGTGCCGGCAGATCACTGCTGATTTGAATACTGGGATGCGTGTGGCGGAGGACGACGAGGATGGCGCGTGGAGGAGGCCGCTCAGCGGCCGTAGGACCTGCCGTGTCTCCATTGTGCCTGGCTAGTTGGGCACAGACTAGCTATGAATCCGGGACAAGAGAGACACGAAGTCGTGTGAGAGAGCTGGCGGTATTTTAGACGGATTGGCTGTGGTCGGCGAGCTGTATGCCGATTTCGATGTAGCTTCCATTGAAGATTCTCGGAGCCTGTCAAATTTCGACGGAGCCTTCGCGGCCCGACAGGAAGTCACGTGGTGGGGTAAACAGCTGCGGTCTTCTGCAGCCCCGCATTCTGCATTATCATTATCGATTAAGGGCCCGTAGACGGCTTATGTAAACACTTGAAAGTGGAATAATGCACAGTAACCAATTAAAAAGGGCTTCAACTACGTACCTAGCTGCCTAATGCAAAAAAAAGATCATGTGATATTCCACATATGAATGAATACGAGTACCTAATCTACATAATCTAGGTACGCTGCCTAGCTATATACGCTACATTGATTTGTGTGATTCAATGCACCCTTAAGTACCTAGATAATGCTTCAACATTTGGGTATAAGTACTCCTCATCGAAAACTTAGGCAGTTTGGCGTTCCATTACCCGAATAGTGGGCGCGCCGTCACACTCAATCAACCAATAAATCTTTCCTAAAGGGGAAATTCAGCACCCCTCGTGTGACGTACTTAACTTATAAACTGGATTAGAATTGTGTCAATCAGTTTCATGTGCCATCCAACGAGCCCAGCCCAATTCAATTTTCAATCTCTTGTTTTCCTCTACTTACGTACCTAGACCGACTGTTCCAGTCTCTCATCAGACACATGAGACAAGATTGAAGGGGTGCTGTCGTGGAAACATCGTATGCTATCAAACAGCAGTATGCCTTGGGGTTTGGTACGCGTACAGTCAGCAGAGCGCAAATACGTGTATAGTCCTATTATAGGTACACAGAAACATTAGCTTATTGTCCTTGTTTATGCTGCGGCATACTATTGCATATAGTAAGGCTATGGCTCATGCTATCTACCCAGATTGCCCCATGGTTTGGGCCCTGCATATATGGTATGGACCCAGATAAGTTGTACCTGGCTCAGGGCTGTATCATCTATTTTCAGCACTACCAACCTATAGGACAATGATACAATAGGGACCCTGGTGTCTGGTATAGGTATACGCAGTAGGTGCTGTACCTACTATTCAGCTTATTATAGCATCGCTATCGCGCATTGATTTACAGGGAATTTATGCGGTACGCCCGGCTATGATCACCCATCATCGTGTTCCCGCCGGATTCTACTGTACGTATCTGGGATTGTCCCGAGCAGTGTTTTCAGGGGACCACCGAAAGCTAAACAAAAGCGTCAACCCACATGCCCAAATAGGCAAGCTTCGTCGATCGCGACAGGAACCAAGTGACTCCAAAAACCAAGGCATAGCCATTTTGTCCAGCCTATGATCGTCATGGTTGGGGGCGTCGTTAGAAGATCGCAATTATTTGGGCAGGATCCCGTGGAGTTTAAGACATTCCATGTTCTGTCCTTTGGTCTGTCCATGGTATAGGTATCTACTAAGCTGGGTATGCATGTATAAATATCAATCTGCGTGTAACCTACTCGCATTCTCCCGATGCCTTGGAGGTGTTAGTGAGGTAGTGTTACTTGTCATCAGTTGCAAAAGATAGGTACGGGTACTTCTCTGGCTATCAGCTCCCGCCGCAGCCTAATACCTATTGTACGCTGAGATAACCGTCATAATCCGCCATCTACCTACCATCTATCATACTACCTATCACCACCAAGACCTTTTGACCATACCTAGTCCAATCGACAGGCGCACGCCACTGTCGTCTGACCAGCCGGCTATTTGGCTGCCTGCCCTTGTAGTAGTCAGCCCGTACCTATTCCGTACCGACTTGATATACTTACGGAATAGCCTGTAGGACATAATAGGACATACAAAGGTTGGTGGGCCGATGACTGCATGCACAGAAAAGTGCCGTGATGTATGTCCCTGACAAGACACTAGGAAACCAGGTCACTTGGTTAGAAAAAGTGGCATTGGCTGCACAGCATTACGTTGCAGTTTCGACGCCAGATTTGCATTTCCATGCGCATTTGAAATCTGAGACAAGCGCCTGATCTGGCCCTCCCATTCCGGATTTATATAGTGAAAGTCTCTGCTATCAACACCACCACTATTACCTATTACCTACTGCTACTACCTACCTACCATTACCCCTCCACGACAGGTAGTAAGAGGGCACTCGGTGAGCTTATTATTGATTGCATGTAAGACAGTCTCGACCGACTATCAGTAAAAAAAAAACCCGCTTCTCGGCTCGGCTCGACTCGACTCGACACAATACGACACGACAGGAACTCGACTCGACTCGGACTTTGCGACATCCCAAGCGTCACCAGGTGTGCTTTCATTTATCGGCATCCGGAGCTTCAGACTACCTAGCATCCAGACCAGCCGCCAAACTGCACTTTCCCCTCCAACCACTGCACGGTCAACCTTCCTCCACGGCGGCGCGTGCCCCTCCAGCTACCTAGGTACACTATAACCGTCAGCAGGGCAGAAGTTTACCTAAGGTAATCTCTACGGCGCACCCGCGGCGGGCTGCACCTCGCTTTTACCGTGCATCAAAGCGCCTGCACTTGCCTGTACCTCTCCGCTTAACTTTAAAAAGTTAGGGGTAGCTTACCGACAGCAGCGTATAAGTGACAGGCGGACGCAACATTAAGGAAAGCGTAGGCGACGATTGCACAGTATTACGGCTCGGTACTGCACAAGCGACGCCAAAAGTGTCGCAAGGGGTTCCTTCATTAATTCAATCACTCACACACCAATCCCAGCCAGCAGCGCCTGCTCCTGATTGCTGCACGCGTCAAACAGATTGGAAATAGACTGGCCTGGTCTATCTGAGCTACTTGAGCTACCTGAGCTACCTACGGACGTACCTACGCATTTACCTGCCTGGAGCACGTACAAGTACAGTACCTACTCTGTAGATAGGGTTCAGCTCTATTGTAAGCAGAGCAGGGGAGAAGGTCAGTCTGAATGTCTCTCTCTCTCACTTCCTTTCCTTTATTTACCTTTATTTACCCGATCCCTACCCAATATCCATGAATGAATCAAAGGCCAGCAATAGATAGCAATAGCCATAAACATAGCCAATCTATTGCTAGTCGCAGCCGCTCCCTGCTTGCTTGCTTCTTGCTTCCATGCTTCTATGCTTGCTTGCTTTATTTTATTAATGGCTGAGCCCCTCCATTCCGCCTGACATTTATTATTAGCCCATTCCGTTAAATAACCAGCACCAACACCACTAATACACTAATACTACCCTGCCATTCGTACAACATAAACAGCACCTATTGTCTGGTAGCTTGCTGTTTTTCCCCTCCAAGCGTTTTTGGTCAATTTTGGTCCGTTTTGGAAAATAGCCGTGTTTGCTGATTCTTCTACTGGGGTATCAGTTACTCATACTCATTTACCCTTAACGTCCAGACTGAATTGACCTGTTCACTTCTGGTCTGATCTGTCGCCATGAGTCTTGCACAAGCCACTGCTGTTAAAAGCAGTCAAGAAAAGAGTCAACCCCTTGACCTGGTTGATCATCCGGCTGCAACCGGAACTTCGACGCCTACGCCAGAGTCTGTCGAGAAGCAACCCGACCCCGAGACCGGGAAACCCGAATCCAAGCCCAAAAAACGGGGATTGTTCAATCTCGGCAAGAAGAGACACGAAGACAAGGCCAACATACCGAGTCGCTCGAAAATGGAGTCGATACCCTCGAATCCACCCAATGCGAATAGCAGGGACCAGACAAAACGATCCGCCACAACGTCACCTATACCCCTCGAGAGCCCCAAGATAATGCCCTCTTCCCCAGGTCGGGGACGGTATTCTTCGTCCCCGAGGATGAGTTCACCAGCCGGATCACAGATATTTGAGCGCGACGTACAAGAGAGTACTATTCTCCCCACTTCGCCCGCCATTCCATCCCATATACAAACAGAAAACCACATACCGCCCGTCCTAGATGCCTCTTCCGAAGCTATCACTGACGACCACCTAAACCCCGACACGGTCGAAATCGTCACGCATGTCTCCCACCAACCGGCCGTCGTAACCGTAGCCGGCGCCTCGATCCACGAGAGCATCTCCGGCTCGTGGACGGAAGACTTCGGCGCGTTCTCGGACAAGGAGGAGTCGGCCTCAAACTACGGGTCGCTTGACTCCACCGACGTGCGGCGTCTCAGCTTCATTTCCTTCGCCGACGTCGTGCAAGCCGAGCAAGGCCCCCCCGGTGGCGGCCTGGGCATCGGCAGCCGGGACTCGATGCACCTCGCCGGCCTGACGTCGCTGGCTTCTATGGGCGTCAACCGCTCGCCCTCGCCCATACGGTCCCCGGTGTCCTCGCAGGCGCCGGAGACGTCGCCGCCGAACAGCAAGTCCGGGTCCATCAAGGGGTTCAGCCTCTCGCCGACCCGCAAGCCGCTGGGTAGCCCATCATCGACGGAATACAACCTCGGCCTGAGCTCGGGCGAGCTGGCTATCGAGACGATGTCGCAGGCGCTGAGACGCACCGGCAGCACGGATCTTAGCGCGGCGAGGAGCCATCCGATTAGCCCTATCGAGGGGCCGTCGAGGTGATCCTGTTGGTCGAAGCGTCGCCTGAATAGGGGTCGTGGCGAAGATGATTAGAGTTGAATTGCTCCAACATTTTTGGGAACGGATCCCCAACGTTGTTTATCTGCTTTGCCGTTTTTGTTTGCGTCATCAAAAAACTTTTTGCTTTGAGATAAACCCATGGATACCTCTTGTTCGCTGCTGTTTGTTTTTCACTCCTGCGATTGCGTTCCCCACATTGCTATCGAAATCGTACGATGGGCGGTATAGAAAGTTTGAGGGGAAGGCATAGGTTTTGTTTGCTGTTAGTTACTTACTCTCCAATTGGGCAAAGAAATGGACGGACGGAGTTGGAAGATCGAGTACACGTGGGATTCTCGGCAGTGGCGTGGTGTTCTTCTCTTGTTTTTCCACCTTGCTGTTTTTTACGCTCTCGTCGTTAAGGGAGACCGATTCGGTACATGATTTTCCTTTACATGGATGGGTCAGGGGTGAGGCCGGCAGCGAGATGAGATAAGAGAATACCAATACCCTCGTGCCCGGCTATTGGCTGCTGTTTTACGTTCTCCATATCAGTGTCGAAGTAAGGGGCAGAGGATTGAAGGGACCGCAGAGACGGCTGGGCTGAGTAGGAGATAGGAATACTGGTGAGGAAGATGGAAGGCTTGGCGGTTGATTGGTAGCATATCCCGTCACATCAATTTAAACTTGATTCCCCCTTTTGCGGATTTGATTAAAAAGTTATTACTCTTTAAATCGATTTAAGTGTTTCTTATGCCTTTCTTGTTACTTTCTACTGAAGCATATGATAATTAGGTTTTATGAAGCGTAGGGAGGGTTGCGTTGGATCCCATCGCTCGGGGTTTTTGCTATTCTGTGTCTTTTGGTTTCAATAGAAGGAGTTGTTATGAGTCTCAGAGTTTACGTGTTTCTTCAAGTTTACGTGTTCAGCCTACTGCCTAGAGCGATCATACTCACTGGGCTGTGCCTGGCGCTGGCAAGCTGACGAAGGTCTCCGCGAGGGTAATATCTATCTAGCTAGAAGTGCTATCTACTCAGCTGTTTACCGGTATCAAATCATATTCGTCCTCTTATTCCCGGACTCATCTTCCCGGCATCTCACCACTGTCAGCTGAACTTGGAACTCGCTGCTCTTAGTCAATAGGTGATACCCATGTTAGGCTCATACTATTAAGGTGCTGTTGGGCAGGGACTTCAGGACTGCCCAATCGTCGTCTCTACAAATAATGTAATATATAATTTCCTAACCCGATAGAAGCGATGCTATAGTGGGAGCAAGTCATTTCTTGGGATGAGGTTTTGATGCCTAACTACATGGATATATGATATAGCTACCTGTTCCTGCTAGCCGTGAGAGGACAAGTGAACCACGTTTTATAAGCTGAGTATATCCCACCCAGTAGTATGCAAGGTACAAATAATCGGTAGACTTACAGGGCTATTTCTGTTTCTCATTTGCATCCTGCGGACTGTACTTAGGCACGTGGTAGATACATGGAGGAACATGAGGTACATTGGGCACTAAGATTTAACATATTAAGATGCGTGGTGGATGATTCTCTTCTCGTTGATGCTACCATGTTCCACCTATTGCCATGAGGCCCGAATTATTAAGGTTCTGAATGGCCGACAACTTCACTTATCTAGAATTTTCCGTGCGTATCTTCTTCTTTCTTTCTCGATTTATCCTTTCCCCTCTTGATTCTTTTTCTTTTTCTTGTTATTTGGTGTGGTAGGTAGTTTATCTCGGACGCGGTTCAAGGTGAACATTGGCCCGGTATATCAAGGGCAACCCTGTGCCATGTCGTCTATAAAATCTCGGCACGTTTTACTAGCTGCCGGATAGTATTGACATAGAAACTCTCATTGGGTAGGGCACGAAACTTGATTGCGTGAATAGCGTGGTGATCCGGACTGTCCGGAGAGTTGAAGCTTGGACAGGACTGAGGGCTGTTCGGTACTGAATGGGTAGGTAGACTAACCATCCGTATGATATATATCCTTGGGTATACCTGGATACTTAAGTGCTCTAGCTTGGCTGCTAGGCGGAAGCTGAGGAACACCTGCTTTATCACCTTCCTATAACTATATAAGCTGAGATACTCTGTACCTGCCTGTGCTTAAGTCGACACACTAAGGGGCTGACGCTAATTAAGTCAGTACGCCTGTGGTTAGGTAATGTTGCCGGGCTCTCTTGGCATACCAGTTGAGCTCAATAAGGCAGGTTGAAATCTCACCTTAAAGGCCTAACGGCTTACTACCGCGTTGCGACGACGATGTCTCATCTCTAGACGGCCTTTTAGCTCCGATTGGGAATATCAATAGTCTAGTTGTCGTTTAGCAAAATCGGATTAAGCGCCATATTGTGTGGTTTAATTTTGGTTGGCATTCGAATTAAGCAATTCATCAATTAAGGCCTAAGACATCAGACGGCGCCGCCTTGAATACTGAACCATGTCTCGGGCCGCGCCGCCCGTCTAATAGGTAGGCTGTCACTTAAATTTCGAAAGCTGTTTCATTGTAGTATCGTTATTTATGAATGTCTATGTTGAAATTTTGTCTGACGTGTAAGTAAGTGGATGGCTATAAGATTGCGTGTTATAAGAAGTGATTGCATTGGTGGTTGATTACTCATATTCCTTGTCCCCGCCGTCGGCATCTGCCCTAGCCCTGCATACATTACGGTATGAATAAGGCATGAAGCTGAGGGAAGGATGGAATTCTCGTCCCACTCATGGTTCGCGTCCAACCCGACTGGCTGGGTCGCCTTTCCAGCTGTAATTAACGCATTCCTACAGTACATGTGGGCAGGGAGAGTATATGAGCCTTTGGGTGTACACACGATAAAGTAAGCAACATGTTATAACGGCAATGAGTGTTTCATACAAGCTCCATTCTGTCCTCAGAGAAGCAAGGCTTACCGAGATAGGCCGAAGGTGTAGGTAGGTAACTTGACGGGAAATCTTCCGGACCATATTCATTGGCGGCTGGAAAGTGCAGAAAGTGGGCAGCATATCACTAAAGAACGGACCACTGCATAAGAGTCATTGCTCTGCGTGATGGAGTTGCACCGACTGCTGACTCGAACTGCCTTAGACACGTCAAGGTTGCGTCTTGTGCGCCGACGATAAGGCTAGGTGGTCCGAACTCCAGTTTTGTGGACAGGCGCGACAAGGGACTCCCGTATACAGGATACCGTTCCCGTATTTCTTTTCGCCGGTTGGATCCATCGGGAGCGGTAGCACAAGAAATGCCGCCGAATTGGGGGCAGATCGGCTGGGTACTTTGAGTGATGACCGCTCGATATGCCTCCACAGGATGCCTTTTATCCATCTAGACTAGTGTGATGCTGTGCTCTATCAACGCCTCAGCGTCTGCCCGACTACATAGACAGAGGGCTGTCGACTAGTGCCCATCCTCTTTTTCAGCAACTCGGACAAGCGGAATTAGAGAATCGAGGCCACTTGCAGGACGGATTGCACATTTTGTTGCATATACAGGGAGCCGATAAGCTGATTAGTAGCATTCTCTGTCGTATGTATATACATAGTAACAATATCAGTCGAGTTTGGAGGAGATTAGGATGTATACGTAGGTTCTGCATACACTAGCTTAATCCTGGCTGGTGTAAGTTTAATATGGGGGAACAACACCTGGTGGTAGTTTTGATCTAGCCAAGGCTCGCTCCGGACTTACTAGACAAGAGCTACCGGGTAGGAGGAAACTGCCATGAAGTGTTAGGTAACTTTGTACTCTGTAAGCTGGTATTGTTCTAGAAGGAAGCCCTCTAGCGCAGTTTGACCGAGGTCCCAATAGTCCGGATGCCCTGGCCGTCATCTTTGTTCGGTCTCGTTCGGTGAACAAAAAATAAAAAGGACGGTACCCTAGGGCTTAATGGATGGTTCTCGGTTCCAATCTTCGACCCATCTCGGCTACTTGTCTCGGGCTACCTGGGACCTATTTTCGATATTGTACCCATTGCACACCGGTATCCTGGGTCGGCAATAAATCCTTGATATGGCCAAGATTATTAGATTGATATGGGGAGGGAGTAGTTTTGGTTATGTATTATGATTATGGCTGTTTCAGAATGTCATTTTGAGCTTCCCATGGTCCACATTTTCAGTATTGAATTCTATAAGTAAGCCAGAGCCCTATTCACGGCTAGCTGGCATTTTGGGAAATGAGTGTGGATGCTGTTAAAAAGTGTGAATGCCTCTTTATTGCAGGGCTTTTTGTGAACAATGAGTCGGTGAGTCATACTCGTGGTGTAGGTAGTACCAGTCTTGTACAGTAGTACAGAGTACCTATCTATAGATAGTACGTGCTTAAGCTTGGCCGTAATTATGTAAGTATGGATTGCAGCTGTATGCTGCTACTTGTTCTGTAGATACAGAGCTACCAGCTTGGAAAGCTTAAGTAAGACGGGAATAAAGGCGGGAAAGGCGTAGCTTCATTTTAATTAATAATTACAATTGTGTGAAGTGATACTGACTACTTATCTAGGCTGAGCGAATGCGTAAGAAATGAGACATACTGTAAGTTTGGCCTTTGACAATTGTCTTAGCTTATAAAACAAGGCTCCGTTCCGTTAGCATCTGTAGGAAGGATTTGAGGTCTCCATTGCGGGGCCTGAGCTTTACCTACTGCGTACACTTAGACCTTGTAGGAGCAGTGGCGCCTTTGGTAGCCTGACCTATGTAGAATGCCCACATATAGGTATTGTGGCACAAATTGCATGTATCTATAGCGTGCTGTGCATGCTAAGTGGTACGACCTGAGATACTTTTTGCTAGGTCTGTGGATATGCCTAGCACACTAAGTTAGGGAACGCGCCATGGCGACAGATGACAGCAGACGGGATAATCATCAGCTCAATACGTCCTGGGTAAGGTGTACGCCTGTCTACCTAATCTTAGGTACCTACAGTACCTTTAGGATACCTAATATACATCGGTATGAGGTGCTAATCATTGATAATAATAGCACGGATGCCTGTACTTAGCTGACCGTGCCTTGTCTCTCTCTGCTACCTATAAGCATCTTGCCCGCATTCATCGAGCTTCCATTTCACCAGCGTCTTATCTCTCTCCATCTGTTAGCTGCACATACAGTTGTAAGACTAGAACAAAAGTCGCCCACCAGCCGTTAAAATATCTAGTAGGTATATAATTTTACTGTGCATGGTTAAAACTACAAACACATCAGCTTTATATACCTACATGGAGCGTCTTCCATGCCCGCACACTTCACGCCTTACTAACAAAGGCTACTGCTCCTACGCTAGATACCTCCTACTTACGCATACCTACAGTACAGAATACTTGAGCTCAGTGCATCGGCTCTGAGGGGCATCGCTGGGCGCATTTGCGTAACCCGAGAAAACTCAAGATACCTACTACATACTACGCATACATACGACATACGACATACGGGCCTCATGAAGAGTCCAATGAACTGATTGCGATCTATTGATAGCTGCTAGGCCGTCTCCGCTCCCCCCAACCTTATCCTACCTGTCCACCAGTAGCCTGCCTTGCCTTTAGGTATGTAGTATTCTGTACCTACGGTACTGTGCTTATAACCCTGTCTACATACATAATCCATATATTGTCTTGGTGGTACCTACCTCCGCACTTCACCAGTAGCGTACCTACCTACACATACAGCATACATACCTTCCTCCTACTATCTACAGTACCTACCTACTCTACATTTACTTCGACCCTGCATCACCAACCCGCACTTCCTTCTCGTCCATTGGTCTTTGTCAAGCTGCCCTGCACATAATCTTCCGACCCCCAATGCCCACATCCCGAATCCAACGAGTTAACTTGCAAGATAGACTACTGTGCCGCCCCTCTCCTCCCTACCCTACTACCATTTACCGACCTCCTCATACATAGGCCAACGAGGACAAGCCTGCCTTGATACCGCCCGCCTCCTCCGCCCACTGCCTATCGCCTACCGCCTAGCCAAGGTCCTGTCAGTACCAAGGTTGAGCCGCCTGATCGTCGAATAGGTCTTTGCAGCCTGCTTCCGCCTTTGCATCTACCCCTGGCGAGTGCTATTCCACGTGTTGTACCCCCGGTACAGTACTATAGGGTCGGCGAGCAGTAGGACTATGCCCTCGCTCCCCTCACCGGACACTCGAGTCTCCAATTTCTAGATTTCTTCTAGATCACTGTCGTAACATGCGCCGGCTTTTCCAGTCCCTCGCCCAGCCTTTTGTCTTGCGCTCTAGATTCAACAAGTCCGCCGTCCCGAATGCGCCCCCTCCATGACCAGTGCGACAGTACCATCTTTAAATTATTTATTGCGGCTGGACGACCAGGTGGAGAATAACTACACCTGTGTATACGCTGCTGCCGCTGCTGCTGCCGCCACGACGCACAACATACAGGGCGCTCTTGAAACCTGTAGGAAGCCGGCCGGTCCCCAAATGTCCATCCTTATCAGCATCCATGCCACAAAACCGAGGATTGAGTGGCCTTTTGCCGCCCGAGATGGAGGACACGATGCGTGCCACTCGTGATAGTACTCCTTCGGACTGGTCACAGAGTGCTGCGGGAGATGCTGTTTCGCACCGCTCGATTAGGATATCTAGCAGTAATAGTACGCGCTCAAGTCATGAGCCTCCTTCCTTAGCCCAGGGTACGGTCCGCGCCGTGACACCTGATGCACACGAGAATGGGTTTACCTCAAAAGATGCCGGTGCACCTCGAATATCCCGGGGCTTTGGCACTACTTCTCCCCAGCAGAGCTCACCGAGGTCTATTAGGGGAGGGGAAAGGGGAGGGGAAAGAAGAAGGCAAGGAATAGTCTTTCAAGATGAAGTGTTCGGGGAGCCTGTGGACAACACTCCATCAAGCCCACCCTCTCAGCGAGCTAGGCCGCGTACGCGCACCTTAGACGAGACACTAGCATTGCGACAGGCATCTGCAAAAGTTCCCACCGAGATTCGACATAGGATGGGATCATTCTCCTCATCTGCTTCTCAGCCGTTGATTGAAAGTGACGTTCGCCCTCCGCCTGGCGTACCGGAAGCCACGACATATAGAGCTACAGCACCCTCCAGACCACTGGATGTAAAGACCTCGGTTGCGCCGGCTAGAGACAAGAAGCCCAGTAGCAACCGCCTGGCAAAACGCAGCGCCTCTCGCCCAATCTCTCCAACACTCTCTCCACCCCCTTCCGTAGACTCGCTCCTTCTTCCCATACCTACAGATGATGCGAACAGAATGCTGTCGCTTATGAAGAGATTATGCGGCCGTATGAAGGGTGACGTCGAATATCAGGGTGGCCCTGGTGCTCCTTGGTATGAGGGGATTTTCTATATCGACGAGGACAAAGGTAGCCTGATGTTTGATTCAGGTCACAACGGACCTTTCCATATCACGATTATAGGGGACCTGCGTGGGTGTAGAGTTCTTCCATGTAAAGCTCCGGACGATGGTGCGAGATGCCTAGAACTTTCTAGCATAAGGATGGGTGTAGAAATTATCTTCCGGCCCCTTAACCCTGATGACACAGATCTTTGGCTTGCTAGTTTGCTTTGTTGGCAACAGATTCGACCTCCGGGGGCCCGACTCGCTAGTGCGAGAGGTTCTAGCTCCCCTAATCTTGGGCAACCATCGGAACCGAGAAAGAGAGGTTCTTCTACGGCTACACGCGCCAGAGACCCCGCTATCATCAAGGTTGGGAACGTGTTGCTGTGGGACAAAGGCGCCGCAACGTCACCTCGAGCTATCGTTAGACGTCCGTCGACCCGAGATCTCCGCTCAGGATCGACATCCTGGAGAAGAGTATCGTGTATCTTGCAAGATAACGGGGAATTCAAGTTGATGACGGAAAATGACGTGACGGTACTTTCTGTTATCGATCTAAGCCAGCTTTCACGATCTGCTGTGCAGAAGTTGGATAGATCTGTTCTGGAAGAGGATTTCTGTATTGCGGTCTTTCCCGTCTATTCTGCAACGTCGAAGCAGCTCTCAATCTTCCGCCCTGTCTACATTGCTCTCGATTCAAGGGTTCTTTACGAAGTTTGGTTCGTTCTTTTAAGAGCATTTGCCATTCCGGAATTATACGGAATTGAAGCGTCCACGGGCCAGATAACTGAGATACAAGATCGCAATGGCGACTTCGATGGACAAATGTTTCGAATCGAAAAGTCCATTCAAGTCAAGGTGACGGAAGCCAAGTTGCAGCATACAATAGGGCCGTCCGAACGGTACCACCCCCACCTCAAGGAACGAGATCCGCTGGTTGGCAATTATTTAGCGGAGGTTGTCCTCGACGCCGAAGTACGGTCTCGAACTGCGATTCAATCGGACACAAAGAACCCCTTTTGGCGAGAGACCGTGCAGTTTTGCGAACTGCCTGCCACTCTCCCGTCCCTCTCTGTTATTCTGAAGAAGTTAGATGGGAATCTTGACAGCCTAACACATCAGGTCCAGGCTTCTTTGGGCTTGCCTAGAACGGGAAACCTAATGGAAACAGTTTGTGGAGTTGTTGAGATCTCTCTAGACAAGTTAGAAAAGGGTAAAGATCAGGAGCAGTGGTACCCCGTGTATGATGAAAGACAAGAAACTGTGGCTACCATGCTTGTAAAAGTTGACCATTCGGAGTTGATCGTACTCACTACCAAGGACTATAAGCCGTTGTCTGAACTTTTGCATCAGTTCAGTACTGGATTAACAACCCAAATCACCCAGTCAACGCCCGGAATGCTGCGACGACTTTCCGAGATATTTCTGAATATCTTTCAAGTTTCTGGCTCCGCCAGTGAGTGGCTTATGACCTTGGTCGAAGACGAGATCGATGGTGTGGGGAACCAGAATAGTATGAAAAGACTACGGTTTAGCCGACGCATGAAGTCAGACGATTCTTCAGCCTCTGCTACTGACAGAGAGCAGCTTGTTCGCGATATGAGCAAGAGTTTGACCGGGGAGGCCAACCTGCTATTCCGTGGAAATACTCTACTTACGCAAGCCCTTGAATTTCACATGCGAAGGCTCGGTGATGAGTACTTGCAGGATGTCCTAGGCGAAAAGATTTTCGAGATAAATGAGATTAACCCTGATTGCGAAGTTGATCCCAGCAGAATTGAAAGAGTAGAGGATTTGAACCAGCATTGGAGACTGCTGATACAATTGACTACCGAGCTATGGGAAATGATTCGTACATCTACGAATAAGCTCCCGCTTGAGCTGCGTAGCATTTTAAAGTACGTCCGAGCTGTCACAGACGACCGATATGGTGACTTCCTCCGTACCGTCAATTACACGAGCGTCTCTGGTTTTCTATTTCTTCGCTTCATCTGCCCGGCTATACTAAATCCGAAGCTATTTGGGCTCTTGCGGGATAACCCACGTCCTCGAGCTCAACGAACGTTGACCCTCATTGCGAAGGGACTCCAAGCGCTGGCAAATTTGACCAGCTTCGGAAAGAAAGAGAGTTGGATGGAGCACATGAACAAATTCTTAGGGCATCAGAGGCAGTCTTTCAAGAACTTCATCGATCAGCTATGCTCCGTGCCATCAGATCGTATCCCTATTACAGTACCAGCGTCATACTCTACACCTGTTATGATTCTGGGTCGGTTGTCACCCATATGCCGAGAAGGGTTCCCCTCCCTTCCGTATCTCATCGATCACCAGAGGAGTTATGCGGCTCTAGTCAAGCTGTGGGTTGAGATACACCATGCCTCCGCTCCCGATTCGCATGGATTTGAGGGTGAACTAGAGGAGTTCCATACTCTCTGCGTGGAATTGCAACACCGCTCAGACGACTGTATGGCTCAGGTAGAGATGTTTCGGGCTAGTGAGAATGAGTCAGTCGTTACGGACGACTTGACTGACCAATTTGAGAAAGCTTCCCTGATGGAGTCCCTGAACCAAAGTTATGCGAGCAGCGCCATATGGACAGAAAACGATCCATATCACCCTCCAGGCTCATCTGGGAGCGAAATCGAAGAGGCTAACAAAGCAGCCCAGCGCTCCTTCATCCGCGAAAGTAGCTCCTTGCGGCAACTGTCTGACGGAATAGATTTCAGCAATCCCATCGGAACTATACGCGCAAAAGCGAAGCCGGGCAAAGAGACTCGCAGGTTCTTAAGCGCGCTCATCGGAAGCAAGAAGAGTAAAGAAGGCCATAATCTCTCGTCGACGGTGCGTGAAAGAAATAGGGGCAAAGAGGATAAAGGGGGCAGGGGGGTTCTAGGGAATTTTTCTGAGCCGTGGCCGCAACAGGACACTAATTCGAGGCACTAGTTATGTCTCCGACCAGCACTTTTCTCGAGATACAAACGGTATCGCCAACGGTTGGGATTACCAAAGAATCTGTATAAACGAAAGAAACTTGGTCGCGCCCTGCTGGCAACCAAGTAATAACGAACGAATAGCACGGCATATGGTAACGGAAGACTTTGCCGGTACGGGCCACTCACTTTGATTGGCAGATGACTTCTTCATATGGTTATGACACCGGCGCCGGGGCTCAAATTGTTGGAGAGGCGTTTGGCAAGGGCTCAGATATCCTAGCATTCAGAAGGAGGGAGGATTCATGTCTTTTTTTCATCGTTGTTATTGTTTTATGGACAGTAGAGCAGAGAAGAGCAAGCGTGCATGTTGGTATTCTGATTATCGCCATCCTCCAATTACCACTAGAATTTCTCGAGCACAACAAGACGCTCGAACGAGTTCGAATATCTTAGCCTTTCATGGCCAAGAAAGGAAGGAGATGTGCGCATGTACATTTTCATACGGGCGAGCATGGAAACAAAAAGCAGGGAAACGAGGGAATGAGAAATTCCAAAAAGGCTCTCATAGAGACGTGGGCGGTATACTTGTTAGAGGGGATACGCCTGAGATACCCGGAGGCGGATCACAAGTAAACGGTAGAAGAGACTAAGGACATATCAAAGCTGAAACCTACTATATGCGTAGCTTTAATACAAAATACTTTCTGAACCGGGAAAAAAATCATATTATGCATGCACCTCATTGTGATGGATGTTCCTCTAGAAGAATGTTGTTGATTTCACTTTATTGTTCATTATGCATCTCTCCCCAAGCACGATATCTATGCACCCTTGCATATCTTGAAGATGCTTTATGGTTGTACAACTCGCCAACTACCTTCTATTTACCCGGATCGTGTCTTTAGAGCCTCCTACCAGCAAGATAGTCCTTGGGAATCCCTTTTGATTTTCCACTCGCAACGCCGTGCCTAATTCCTCGCGCATGCATTCATTGCCCCGTGGCTGCTATAATTTGCAACGGAGCAGGCTAGCTGTAGCTCGTGCAGCATCTAAACTAATTAGTTAGTGCCGATCTTTGAATTTGGACCTAGTCGAAGAACTTCTTGTAGGCGGCCTTCTCCTTGGCGACGCGGGCGGCGGCCTGCTTCTTGACGGCGTCGAGCTCCTTGGCGATGGCGGCGTCGCCGGGGACGAGCTTGCGGGCCTCCTGCAGGGCCTCGAGGGCGGCGTCGGCGTCCTTGAGCTTGACGAGGGCGAGGCCGCGGCGGTAGTGGGCCTTGCCCTTCTCGACGTCGGTGGTGCCGGGGACGGCGAGGGCCGCGGCGGCGGTGGACTCGGCCTCGTCCCAGGCCTCGAGCTTGAGGTTGAGCAGGGCGGCGTTGCAGTTGAGCGTGTAGCGCAGGGCGGTGAGGGCGGCCTTGGTGTCGTCCGAGGCGGTGGAGAGGTCGGGGTCCTCGTTAAGGTAGCGTAGTCCCTTGCGGTACTTCTCGAGGCCCGTGGTGGCGTCGCCGGCCTTGAAGGCCTTGTTGCCGAACTCCTTGCAGGCGGATGCGATCTGCAGGATCTTAGCCGCGTCGAGGTCCGCCTCGTCCTCGGGGAAGTCCTCGTATGCGTCACCGAGCTCGTCCGCGGTCTTAGCCTCCTCTGTTGCATCAGCAGCATCTGAGAGCTCGCCGCAGTCGGTGATGATCACGTCGTGCACGGGCTTGTCGCTGCCCTGCGTCTTGAGGTTCTCGATCTGTCGCACGATCGACTTGCCCGTCTTCACCTCGCCGAATACAACGTGCTTGCCGTCTAGGTGAGGCGTAGGGACCGTTGTGACGAAGAACTGGGAGCCATTGGTGCCTGTAGATCTTGCTTGTTAGCCTGTGCCATAGTACTGCCCTAGGGCGAGGGGTCTCATAAGAATAAAATAAAATTGTGCCTTACCGGGACCAGCATTGGCCATGCTCAGTAGGAAGGGCTTCGTGTGCTTAAGCTCGAAGTTCTCGTCCTCGAACTTGGCGCCGTAGATGCTCTCGCCGCCGGTACCATTGCCCTCGGTGAAGTCGCCGCCCTGGATCATGAACTGCTTGATGACGCGGTGAAAGCTGCTGCCCTTGTAGCTCAGGGGCTTGCCGCTCTTGCCCAGGCCCTTCTCGCCGGTGCACAGGCAGCGGAAGTTCTCGGCGGTCTTGGGCACGATGTCATTGTAGAGCTCGAAGGTGATGCGGCCAGCAGCCTTCTTACCAATCGAGATTTCGAAGAAGACGCGGCTACGTGGCTTTGTTTCTTCGGCCATGGTGAAGGGTTGGTCTTGTGATTTGTGGACAATGGTGTTGCTGTTGATGTGCGAGCTAGACTACGCAGTAGGCACGGAAATGCGGTAGGTAGCTTGGAGGGGCAACCAAGTTAATCCTGCTAGCGGGGTGTGGGGAGTGAATGGGTAGTGAAAGTGAAAGTGCGTGATTGATTGAACAATTGCACGTTATTATTTGTTTATTTGACAGAGAAAGTTGCAAACTGAGAAGGGGGTCGAATAGGAATTGACTTGCCCTACGATTTATGACTGCCTGACACAAGCGACGGAGAAGGAAAGTATGTACGGTTGCAGCGGCGTCGGGTGGAATGAGGCTGGGGCTGCAGAGAGCGCCAACAGAAGCTTCTAGGAATCTACAGAAGGAGGAGCGGGAAGGATCGTGGGGTCTATCCAGGTACCTAGGTAGCCTACCTATGTAGTCTAGCAAGCGAGGGGTAAAGCTTTGACCAATCATCTTTTACCGTTCTGAGCAGGCATCTTTCAGCCCTGGCCTGTCACTTATCATTTATCAACATCCATCCAAATCGGCATCATTGATCACAATAGTGTTATGTCATGTTTAAAATCAGACAATCGGCCAAACAAGGTCAATAGAAAAATCTACACAGTTCCTGGAATATGTAATAAATATACGAGGTCCCCGCTGCATACCTGGTATCAACCATCAGTCTTCTAGTCCGCCAATCCCTTAGCTATTAAGCTATATAAGTTACCGTATGCTCGGAATATTTACAATTTGCTAGCATTGCTACACCTACCATATAAAAGTATATGCACTATAAGTAAGTTTAAACTTTTGCATGTAATTTTAGAAAATTTCTAATTGTTGAAATAATACTTTTATACTTCTTCTTCGTACGCAGGCTCCCCTGGTTGTCGGATTTCATCTTATTACCGGCCCTATGGCTTAATTCCTTCCCTTCCCTTCATTCTGAGGGGGATGATCAAGTTCACAATTAGCTTAGAGTATCCACTAGGCACCATTCTTTTAAATGATCTCGAAACCGAGGAATGCAACAAGTAAATAAACCCGCGTGCTATATGTTCTTGGATGGACAATGTGATATATCTCAATTACTACAAAGTGAGAAGTCTTCAAGTCAGATAAAATATCCGAAGCCTTGGTTAAGAAATAAAAGCAAGTATTGATAATAGGGCTTATACAAGACTGAAGGGTAAAGGAGGGAAGGCTTGCCTCCAATACGTGAGCACAACTTATATGTACATTATAGGTGTATAGGTTCTTGGTACTCTGGGAGTTATAGCTCTCCAATCCCGAGACTAGTTGCTCTAATTGCTAATATGACAATAAGTAATTACTAGTATAGAACTCTGACAACTATAAAGTCGGTCTTCTTCACAACTCGATCTCACATCACTCACTAATATTACTCTGTCATATTACTCCATCATGGATACTAGTGAAGCTTCAATACAGCCCACTGCCCTACGAGGGATCCATCAGTTTCCGCTAGATCTCACGTGGGACACTTGCGATTTCATAAATGTCGTAGATGTTTACAACCTTGCCTATTGGGATAAGGCTCTATGGACAAATTTACAGTTCTACCTTTATAGAATATTTGACAAAGGGTGTAGAGAAAACAAGGAGCGAGAATCAATCCGTCTACCGACCCTCATCACTCATATATATTCAGAACGGTTGGGATACTAAAAACTTGAAGATGGCCGTTGAAGCTTGTAGACAGATCTAGCCGCCCCTGCTAGACGGCCTCGATAGCGACTCCATGACACCGCCACTCTTTGTAGCCATACACCATAGGCGCCACGACGTCGTAGCCTTACTCAAAGAAAAGGGTACCGAAATCGTCATTCGGTTTGCACTCCCGCATAAGAAAATGCGCCAGTGCAACTTCAGCGAGAACGCCACCAGCTATTTAGGCATACCCAGGGACGAATGCAGTGGCCGCTCTGGCAATACGTGCGACTTGTTCCTCGAGAGGGCCATTCGGGAGAGGGATTGGTACACGACGACGAGATTTCTCGCGAACCCTAAAGCTCTAGTTCGTGAGGTTGTTCTTGTTATGGCGCTGTGGGCTCGGAATGCCTCGGAGAGTCTGCTTGTTAACATGACCCAGATTGGCTCGAGTATCTGATAACGTCAGTCGCATGCCCGAGCTATCCCTACCAGGGACCTCAGTGGGCAGGGAAATATGCCCTGCTCGGATCCGTCACGAACAAAAGACTTTCGAATGCCATGAGGCTACTCGAGGTATTCACTTTCGACAAAGACCATCTCGTGTTCGCCTTGTACCAGTCCGTTAGGAGCGATGACTGCTTGACTGTTACGGGGGTCATCTTGGAGAGAAGCAATTGGGACGCAAAGACCTGGATGGAGATGCGGAGCACCTTTGAACTCTCTAATGAGGAGGCAATGCGGTTCCTACTGGACTACATCTCCGAGCTGGATAAATCGGGAGCCAGGTTCGACCCCGAGGAGATAATCAATCATCCGAAGAAGTCTGATCTAGAGTCATCTAAGAAGATACTGCTAGAACATGCCCTCGAGATCAGTAGGGTACCTGGGCGAGTCGTTGTTCCACCTTGATAGACGCTGCGCTGCTGTCGGATGAGGGCTGGGACCTGCATCAGCGATGTAAGTGGCACGTTGTCTCCTTTCTCGCCCTAATGCTCTGCTACCAGCTGTCGTCTAGACCTCTACATTTTTGTATACGCGACAGAAAAGCTTGACAAACTGGTTTCGCTTTATCGACAGAAAAAGATTGACCAGGATGCGGTCTTGAACCGAGGACAAGCGCGCATGCGGCGATCGAAAGCTGCAACAACACTAGACGGAAGTGGGTGAAACAACTGTTATTCTGGAGTTGGTGTGACGCAATTGGGTTATGGCCTCTTGGATTTCATAGCGTTTTGTTGTCAGCTGGTGTTAACGATGAATGATGACGAGATATTGTAAGGGTAATTAATGGGTGAAAATGGGTGAATTAGGCCAGAGCGTTCGTTGCTTTAGGGATGGTTTTATTGACACAACAGGGATTCGGAGATCCAGCGATTACGAATGAATGGGTGCGTTAGTATGGCTTGGCGGATGAGATACAGACCATTGTCTACTAGAATGAAGTCATAGGGCATAAAATAAAGACTTCGAAACACATTTCTATCCTATTCTATCTGCTGTGCAAATGATTCAAGCACAGGTGGCAAGGCACCGAGTGATCTGAGTGATGCGGTGGGAATAGAGCGAAAACGCGTGGGCAGGTTTAGACAGTGCTGTTACGTAGGAGAGATCATCTAGAAAGTGAGATGGCAGCACACACAGGAGCCCACATGTCAGACCAGCTAATGATAGGCAGTGGGCGGCCCTCGACTCTTGCCTTCATTTGATTGATTTCGGCCCAAAGCCTAACGCTCGCGTTGGCCAGAGCATCAGGTCTCAAGAGACAACCGTTGGTCGAGCGTACATGATGGATGGAGTATATACAACTGGCAATGCGCCAACCCCACCACCAACCCCTGATAGAATGGGACCATGAGATACCGACACCGCTAGATGACAAAAAACGATGGCGCAGCAGTATATAAATTTCTTCCTTCATTATTTCCAAGTCCTCGTATGGAATTATAATCTCGCCGTGGCAAGACTGCTCAGCACGCTGCGATACACTCGGCCGTCAGCACCTACGAACCGACGGGAGATCACGTATTTCCCAATGGCGGACGAAGCTGACCGGAGACCGGAATCGTCGTAAGTGATGCATAATGCACGGTCCTTTTGAAAAACATCCCTGACTTTGATATAGTCCCTTTGAGAGCCAAAGCATAGAAGTAAACTTCCACGATGGCTCGAAGTTTCATGTCCCAATCTCTCTTTTCCTGAATTGTCCAAACCTAAGGCCCGAGGGGAAATGGCCACTTAAACACATCACCCTTCACGATGTGACTTCAAGTGTCGGACAGTACGTATTCCAGAGTCGTTTACTTCCAAGTTTTCTGAAAGCTGTTTTGCCCACATGCATCTGAGTGCGGGCTAAGCTACTACAGTAAGCGGTGATTCTAACGCCTAGATCTTTATAGTGTCATATTCTATTACCTCCTCACCAACACGTACCAGTGCCTTAGACCGAAAGGGGACACCCACGATGAGAGACTTGTCAACGAGCTGACCACGAGCGTCGGGGTTCACAACGCTTCCCAGAAATATGACCTACCAACCTTACAAGAGATTGCAACAGGCGAGATACGGCGACTGGCGGACGAGCTCCCCTTTCCCCTCGTCTTAAACCTCCTACGAAGCTTAGACCTCAGCCCAAGCTCGAGAGAGACGTGGCTCGACGACTATGTGCAGTCGGGCTTGAAGAGTGTCTTTCGGACCCCGACGGCGTTCCTAGACCACACAGACCTCCAAGTCGACAACGGCGTAATATCCTTCAGCAACATCATCCTGAAGAGCCTAGCCAACTTACTGGCCAACAACGCAGTTCCAGATCTATACAACGTTGCGGAGCCCGTACCGGCGCCTGCACTCGAGGCGATAGAAGGGACAGTTCATGAGCCGGAGCCGGTAGCCGAGGCAGAAGCATTGCCAGAGCTTGTGGAAATCGTACCAGTGGTGACAGAGGAGGAACCAGCTCCTGAGCCTGAGGCTGTGCTTGTGGTTTTGCCCGAACCTGATATCCCTGAACCTGAACCCGAAGCCGTTGTTCTTGACGAGCCGATGAGTCCTGCTGAATGGCGCGGGGTGACAAAGAAGGAGGGAAAGGAACTCTGGAATCAATTCGAGTCTATTGATGTTCCCAGGGAACCCACTCCCGAGCTTCCTGAGGTTGTGCCCGAATACCCATTTCCGGAAGCTGCAATTGAGCCCGAGCCTGCGCCCGAGCCAGTAGTCGAAGCAGTGGCTGAGCCAGCGGCCGAAACAGTGCCCGAGCCAGTGGCCGAACCGATAGCTGAACCGATAGCTGAACCAATAGCCGAACCAGTAGTCGAACCAGTGGTCGAGTCGGTCGTTGAGCCAGTCGTTGAAGTAGTGGCCGAGCCCTCGCCCGCGCCCACTCCCATACCCGCACCCGCGTCCTCAGCACCCGCATCCTCAGCCCCAAGCCCCACGCCCTCGACGAAAAAGCCAAGCAAGCCCGTCAAGAAGAACCGGCTGTCGATCTTCTGGGCCGAGGCCGACGCCCCCAAGATCGAGATCGACTCGCCGCAGCCCAAGCCCGAGCCCGAGGCGAGCCCCGCGGACAGCCCGGTCGTGACCCCGGCCGCCACGGGCGGGGGCCCGCCGCCCGTGAAGAAGAAGAAGAAGAAGAAGGGCATCTTTCGCACCGAGGAGAGCCCTCAGCCCGCCGCCGGTGTCCGCTCCCCCTCGTCCCTCTGGGGCGGGCTCGCGAGTTAGTGGCGCGTGCACTGATGCGGAGACGCGAGGTGCACACTTGATATATTGGGGTAGACGACTCTACCGCCCGTAAACGTATGAGGGCGACGGAGATAGCTAAGCATGGGTTGATGGAGCATGAAGGTAGCTGAGAGAGAGAGGTAAAATGATTACAGTTGTATGAGGATGGAGATATACTTGTTTGATTAGGGTTCTGTAAGGCTAACAGTTATACACTCTTTCTATGTTTTGATTTATAGCATCATAGTTCGGGATGGCGGCCTTTTCAGATATATAGCAATTCCATTTGTCTTTTTATGACAGGGAAATCTGGTGTGACACCACGATATGTGATAGGTCTAGTGAAGAATGCAATTAATGCGCATGTTGTAGACTTGTCGATGTAGATGCTTTCGAGTCCCTCGTACGGTGCAATAAACCATGGCCTAGGTCTATTATCACTATCTTGTTAAATGTATCAGAAGAACGGTTCGATATCTTTTCATCTGGTTTCTGCTGTTCATGTAGTTGCTCTCATAGTCGCAGAGAGCCGCCCCCAACGTCACCGCTATGGCCATCAACCCTTCCAAGAGCGAAGGCCTTGTCTTGAATGGCACTACCGTAATTGATATAATGCTCCATTCTCTGCGCTCTCTAGTGATTGATGGGAATTGGACTCACTCATCTGCTTGGTAACTTGGCATTGGATACCTAGCCCATGTATGCCAGGGGAGTCGCATTTAGCAGAGCTTCGATGCACTCCTCCAAGTTTTGTTGTTTCATTCTTAGATGTCACTTCATAGCTTCGCGGCTAATCTGGTAGTTGTCCAACCACAGCCGCTAGGCTTGAAGTAGGCATCGGGAAAATATCACTTCCGTTTCTTTTCTCGCAAACAATGTGATTAAAAGAAACCGACATACATACCGAATCCTTGCGGCGGCGGTTGAAGGGCTACTCCTCCATAGCGGCAGTCTTGATCGGCTCTTTAGCGAAAAGAATAAGTATGAGAGCTCCGGAATATAGATATAATGACCATGGAACCAATTCTTGATGAATGTGATATCACCGTAATGACGATAGCACCTTTGGTATAAAGCTATTTCACGTGTAGAGCTGATATTTTCACCCGTCAACATGAAGTTCAGTACCACCTTGGCTGGCCTTCTGGCCTCTGCCGGTTTGGTGCTAGGAGCAACTCTCCAGCAGGTCTCTAGCTTCGGAAATAATCCTTCTTCGATCCAGATGTACATCTATGTTCCCGATAAGGTTGCGGCGAATCCAGCCATTATCGTTGCTGTACGTATGACATCTACCTACCAGATACTCCTGAGGTGGCTTAACTATACCTTTTACTAACCTTTGTTGCCTGTGCTTAGCTTCACCCTTGCGGCGGCTCCAGTACACAATGGTACTCGGGTACTAAGCTGCCATCATACGCAGATAGCCAAGGGTTTATCATCATCTATCCCGGAACCACCAAATATAGCAACTGCTGGGACGTCAACAACGCGGGTTCGCTCACACATGGCGGATCAGGCGATGCTCTCGGTATTATCAGCACCGTGAACTACACACTTGAAAAATACAAGGGTGACAAGTCTAAGGTGTATGTCATGGGTGCCTCATCCGGGGCCATGATGACAAACGTTAGTAAGTAATCCCAGTACAAAAGCTCTTTCTCGAACTAGAGTCGGGGTTTGGAAGCTGTCAATACTTCTAGGCTGCCCACATATTGATCGTGCCGGGGATGGTCATGACTAATTCCGAGTGTTATAGTGGTGGGTGCCTACCCCGACGTTTTCGAAGCCGGAGCTGCGTATTCGGGCGCTGCCTTCGCCTGCTTTGCCGGTTCTCTAGCACCCCCGACCCCCTTCGGCAATAACCAGACTTGCGCCCAAGGCATGCAGCACACCCCCGAACAGTGGGCCCAGTTCGTGTATAATGCGTACCCCGGGTACACGGGTAAGCGTCCGCGGATGCAGGTGATCCACGGCCTCGCCGACGCGCTGGTCAGGCCGCAGTGCGGATACGAGCAGCTCAAGCAATGGTCGGCCGTGCTGGGTGTCACGAATACCAAGAACAACACGGGCAGCTCTGTCGCCGAGGGTTCCCAGTACACTGAGATGGTTTACGGCGACGGCTCGCAGCTTGTTGGATACTTCGGGCAGGGAGTTGGGCATTTCGCTCCCCCGAATGAGCCTGTTATGCTGAAATTCTTCGGGCTATTGTAATTATACGCCGAGAGTCGTAGGAGACTGTAGAATCACCGGATCTTAGGATATTCTTTAGCTCTAGGTGCACCACTATCCATTTTAGATAGTCTCTCTAGGCCCTTGTCACTATCCTATGAGTATACTTCCAGTGCAGAAGTCTGAATCTAAGTGAAAGTAAGTGACTTGACCGAAAGTTTAGAAAAGTGGCGTGATCACGATAACACTGTGAGAGAATATGTTCGGTAATAGCGAATACATACCTCTTAGATATTGATGCATGAAATCCATGAGTAAGACTCCACCAAATACATCGAATTCCTATGAGATCCAATCGTATAGACTCCGTTATTCGGACTCGGCATAGTTACGTTGGATTTGTTGCCTGTTGAAATAGCAGTGGAGACCGCCCACATAAGACACTCATATACCCCGCCTGTTAGGCTACGGCTCGTCGTATGCGTACGCATATTTCCATATATAAGTAAGTTGACCATCCAAAAGTTCTGCCTTCTATGGCTGCTAAATTATAACAGTCGTTACAAAGCGTGCCATAAGCTCCGTGGGCCGTTTCGTTTACTTAGCTCGACACCTAGACTGCTTGGTATTTAGCCGTTTACGTCGAGCAAACCAAATCTCATATTCCGCACAATAACATACTATGGCTGCAAGAGCTCTCGCTGCGGGCTACGTCTTAGTCGAGGGGTATCCTTCGGTAGAGGACTACTTGTACATGCGGGCTACATGCAAGTTGTCGCTCAGGAACGCGGAACAAGCTGCCGCCTCTCTCAAAGGTAGCTGGTATGGCGTTTACATTGCCGAGGAGGCGACGCCCACGAAACCGGTCGCGATGGGCCGGGTCATCGGGGACGGCGGTTGGTATTTCTTGATTGCGGATATGATGACGCTGCCGGAGCACCAGCGGAAAGGATTGGCTGATGTGGTCTTGAAAGATCTGCTGGCGAGGATCAAATTGCGAGCTGCAAAGGGACGGGCGTACGTGACGCTATGCGCCGATCCCCCTGGGCGCAAGCTGTATCAAAATAACGGTTTCAAAGATACGATGCCCCAGCAGATGGGCATGAGTTTGCTCATAGACGCGGGAGAAGAACAATGATGCATATTGGCCGGCGCCGCAGATGATGTGTTACATTACAGCTCAGGGAATTTCTGTAGCGGGGTGGACTACGATGTACGTCGTTTGTGATAATTCTCCTTCAGCTCCATGTGTTCTGTCTGTGCTATCATGAGCTAGTATTGTAGACGATGTGAGAACTACCGGGCTTCGTAATGTCGACAAATGCAACAACCTATGAGCTGGTATCGTGCCATCAAGAAATATATAGGAGCTCATCTCATCTTTCATCCTTACAGAAGCTTTTTCTAGCTTTAGCTCTTCTAAACAGGAGTTAGGTGGATAGTAAGTAGACGTTCGTGAGAAGTGAAGGTCGTCGTTTCGCTTTCCACTCATTTTGGAAGCATACTCAATTGACAGTCTACATTATCGCAGCGTAAATAGTAAAAAAGGCGTTAATATTAACCATTGTAAGTATAGTCTATAGAAATATGCTTAATGAGCCGTCTGTGAGAAGAATTGGTTGTGGTATGGAGCTAGATATGTACAGTAACATCCATCGTGAAGAGTTTCTTAATACAAAAGCTGTTGGAGCGGGACGTTTCGGTCCGCCGCATACTTACTAGGAAGTAAGTCCTATTTAGTAGATCGACGAACTGCTAACTATATCCGGGGGAACCGCCGAGCGAGCCAGCTGGCTACCCACTTTATTGGGCGCCACGAGCATCGGTTTAAATCGGCCCCTTGGGTAACAATGATAGACTTCTACGTCATTCCTCAGCAAAACTATTAGTCAACCCAAGTACCTCGTTATCTTCTCTACCGCCCTTCAGGATTCCACGTTTCAGTGTTTCAACAATCGCGGCTAGAAAACAACAGGATCTCTTCTTCACAAGGCGTTTCTTGTCAGCCTTGGGCAGGTCACAGGGGCGAATGAATAAGAACATGAAGCCAACGGTGTCCTGGACTCTCTCACTACTTACCTTCGTTGCCTTTCGCACCCGGTACATTGCCTCACCATGAGCGTTGATGAACGATTAAACTTGATTGCTTGCACATAGTGTTGACTTTCTCATTCCTTTACCCTCATTCTCATCCTCATCTCACTAGCACCACTTCGTTTATCTACCGCCCATCGTCGAGCCTGAGCCCACGCCCGCGCCCGCGCCTGCGCTACAGCAGCTTCATCCATGTACCACTTTCACCGCATCGCTATTGCGGTCGCCACCTTCATTTTCCTTGTCGTTGTACTTACAACTCTGCCTCGCTTCCTCAACCCAGTTCCTCCTAGTAAAGAAAAAATCGAAGCTGACCAGCGATGGGTCAACACCTCCCCATCCTGGCTTGATCGACAGGCTTGTCGCTGGGTTGGCTTGTGCGGATTAATGCATCTTAAACCGGATCCGCCAGTCAGACTCATATCTACCCACGAAGGCGCATGTGCGAATGGCATGAAGCACCGCTCTGCATCTTATGACATTCCTGGAACTGGAAAGAGCATTAAGACGAGAGAACTGAGGGAAATACCGGCCTATGTGCTCGATTATGCCCCGTTCGTTCATCTCTATTCGGAGGAGCACTTCTGGCCTTCTGATATAGAGGATCATATCAAACATGTAATGCCATATACTAATGACACACCATTAAACCAAACAGAGTCGTTATCCCTATCAAGTTTAAACCAGTTAGATGTCCATAACGGGCTCATAACTCTAAAAAGCAACGACGATGTTGAGTGTCGCCCAGATTGGCTTCACAGTACAGCAAACATTCCTATCTCATCTGAGGATACACTTGATGACTATGATGTCGACGTCGGGACCCCAGAAAGAATGCGGCTACAAGAAGACACAACATGGTTTGATGTCGACAAAAAGCACCCTCTCCACCGTATTTCGGACCCGAGGAAGGTACCAGATGGTGAGACCAAAATTCGGCTACCGTCAAAGCGCTCATACACCTCCCTTGCTCGTGAGCAACGCCGGATTGCGGATCGGGATGCGCAAAATAAACCTGACGTAGAAGGGTATTCACAAGCTCCAGCAACGCTCGTCCTGGTAGACAAAGGATCTGGCATCGTTGATGCCTTCTGGTTCTTCTTTTATGCCTACAACTTGGGGCAAACTGTCCTTGGAACGCGATATGGAAACCACGTGGGCGATTGGGAACATGCGATGGTCCGGTTCGAATCAGGCATGCCTCGTGCTATGTACTTTAGCGAGCATGAGGGTGGCCAAGCGTACGCATGGCAAGCCGTCGAGAAGCGTGGAAACGGGACGCAGACACAACGCCCCGTTATCTACAGTGCTGTCGGTAGTCATGCCATGTACGCAATGCCTGGGAATCACCCTTACGTGCTACCCTTCGAAATGCTCAAAGACGTGACGGACCGTGGGCCGCTTTGGGATCCGTCAAAGAATTTCCGGAGCTACTGGTATGACTATTCAGCAGCTGAAGGGGAAGGATTAGAGCCAACCCAGGAGAACCCTAATGCTCCTACGGGCTGGTTCCACTTCAAAGGTCGATGGGGTGACAGGATTTATGGTCTCGACGACAAACGCCAATGGCGGCTTTTCGGCCAGTACCACTATGTTACTGGCCCACAAGGGCCCAAGTTTAAGAATTTAGGGCGACGTAAGGTGTGTCAGACTTCAAGATGCCGAATAATACATTCCATCGCTGAAGGTCGAAAGGGAAGTTGGCATTCATAGACGAGACAGTTTGGTTTACAGGCGTACAATAAGATAGCAGGCAAGATACCCAGTGAAATGTCGAATTTAAGTTAACCAATCTAAGCATGTAGACGAGAATGTATAGCACGAAAGTAAGATGCGCTACCGGTGACCTGGGTCCAGCTGACTTTGGGCCACACCGAAATCGTGAGAGTAGCATCGGCTTCACACCAAACCAGACCAGCGGTACTGCTAGTCTGGATAATAGGTCATTCGATCCAAGCCGCACATGCTTCCGAAAGTAGAGTAGATAGGCTTCGGTGAACGGGGTATTGTGTTGTTCACTGAAGTTAGCTGCGGGGGTAGTCCTCTCCACATTCGATGTCTCCCCCAGAGCCCCCGGATACCCCATAACTCCTCGCGACCTACCATTGGAGCGCCTAACGATGACGGGTAGCATCATGTTGAAAACCCTCCACTCAGCATCATGTTCTTTACCGGCCAGTCCGGACCCATGCTACAGGAGTTCAGATGCTATACCTATTCTGTATCTGTGCTCACCATAGCGAATGGATTGGCCGTCGCGTGGCTGGCCCTTCACCTAGACTAGGGTCTCGTCACGATGTGCAGATATATAAGAGGGCGAAGTCGCCAGCCCTTATTTATATATATCCCGGTACATAAGGTCTGCCTTAACAACTACGAGGGTGCCCTGGAGCTTCTAAATCATCTCGGGTACCATTAGCAAGTTGAGCAAAATGGATCCTCATACCTATCAAGTAAGTCGCTTTTTATAAAGACATACTCGTGAATATATCCGTTCCGCTTTTTCAGTCACGGAGTCGAACACCAAACGGCATGCCTTACCGAGATATATACTAGATTATTAACATGAAATTAGTTCCTAGTGGCTGTATTTGCCTCTTTCGGATCACTACTTTTTGGCTACGATCTTGGAGTGATTGCCGGTGTAGTCGGCAGCTCGGCCTATACGGCGCGGTTTCAAGCCAACGCAGCGCAAAAGTGAATAGTCGCTGTCTTTCTGTCGAAGTTATGTACTAACGCAAAAAAGTGGTGCAGTCGTATCCCTCTTCACGGGCGGAGCGTTCTTCGGCGCCGGTTTTGCCGGTCTAGCTGGTGATCATCTAGGTCGACGGCTCACCATCATGATGGGCGCTCTGATCTTCATCCTAGGAGGAGGTATTCAGACAGGGGCGAACACGATTAACTATCTATATGCTGGACGGGCCCTAGCTGGTACCGGTGTGGGTTTCTTAACCATGATTATTCGGTATGTCAAACTTGCGCCTGACTGTTGTTCTGGAAAGCTAACATTTGTTACAGTACGTAACCCAATCTTGCAATTCAACATCACCGACTTGACTACAACGTCTATGAGATATATCTTCTAATGAGGAGCTTCTTCTTAGCTGTATACCAAAGTGAAATCTCCCACCCCTCAATCCGAGGACGTGTGACAAGTCTTCAGCAATTTATGCTCGGGATCGGTGCCCTTGTCGCTGGTTGGACGACGTATGGGTGCTATACCAACTTGAAGAACGACGCCCAATGGCGGATACCGCTAGGTATTCAAATCGTCCCCGCGGTCGTCCTTGCTGCCTTGATCTTGCTGTTCCCGGAAAGTCCCCGTTGGCTCATCGACCATAACAAGTATATTCCCCTATCCCACGTGCGTTAATGAACATAGGCAGTCACTAACAACGAGCAGACCTGATGAAGGACTTGCTACTCTTGCGAGACTTCACGCTGGCGGCGATATCCACGATCCTTGGGTCCGCGCCGAGTTCGCTCAGATCCAAGAGTCCATTACGGACGAGCACGAACAGGAAGCGAAGAGCTATGTCGAACTCTTCAAGAACAAGTGAGTCCCGTACTACTTCATTGCCTTTATACGGCACTCAAATCTAGCATTGGTCTAACCACGATTCTCCCAGATCCGCATTTCGCCGCTTGTTCCTCGCCTGTTCCATCCAGGCCGCCGTCCAGTTCACCGGCGTTTCGGCAATCCAGTATTTCTCGGTCCCAATCTTCGCCCAGATCGGTATATCGGCTGAGAACGCACTCAAGTACCAGGCTATCAACAGCGTCCTTGCGCTCCTTGCGCAGTTTCTCTGCATCTTGACCATTGACAAATTTGGCCGGAGACCTGTCTTCATCATTGGAAACTTGGTAAACTGCGCGACATTTGTCGTCGTTGCTATTCTGCTTGGTATGCATCCCCTCTAGGATGAGATAACTTCGTCGCCGGAGACGAGCCAGTGCTTACTCATCGCCTTTTGCAGCTCTATTCCCTCCGTCGTCAAATTCGGGCAGTACTGCCGGATGGGGTTTTATCATTGTGTAAGTAAAATAGTTTTTGAATCTCGATTACAGTAACGTTATGACTAACTATATCACTAGCACCTGGATTTTCAACATCTCGTTCTCATACGCTTGCGGGCCATTATCTTGGTATGTATTTATTCAACTCTCCACATGATCAAACCCCCTAGAGATTTTCCTTATATCTTAGAAAGCCCCATGGCGTCTTAATTGCCATACGCTTCCCTATAGCACCCCTTTCCCATGACATACAAGATCACCAACAGTAATTAATAACCCCTCTTCTCGAATAGGATCATCCCGGCCGAGATTTTCGACACACATACACGTAGCAAGGGCGTCTCAATCGCAACAATGACGAGCTTTGCCTTCAACACGCTCATTGGGCAGATAACGCAGATTGCCATAGACAACGTGGGCTGGAGGTACTTCCTACTATTCATCATCGCCAACCTGACGAATGCCATCTTCTTCTACATCATCTTGCCCGAGACGAAGCGTCTGCCACTTGAAGAGATGAACTACCTCTTCACCCACGCGCCGTGGATCGTGGCCCGTGTTGATCCTCAGAAGTATAGGGCCAATCTTGCGGAGGATGTCGACAGGCGTGCTGAGGAGCTGCGCGAGAAGGGTGAGCTGTAGGACACCGACATGAAGTTTGAAAGTTGTATTTGATGGCAATCGAAGTGAGAGGGTGGCACGCATAGCATAGGCTATTAGCATGACATTTTGGCTTTTGTAGATATGCCCAAATCCATATCCATCATGTACACTCGGCCTCGAAGTCTCATCAATACTAATCATTCCTCTCAACAATCACACTTGTATCTGTACTGTGTCGCCACATCAGAACAACTTTTTCTTCAATGACTACTTAAGCATTCTTACAACTTATAGAGTTATGCTAAGGCCTCATATAATGACACAAGAAAAGAGTTGGTCTATTAGAGTACCTACCCTCTTGCTCTCACAATAATCCAACTAAACCCAGCTATTCCATCCCATATATAGGAACCTGACCCAAACGTTTCGTTTCTTTCTAGAGTTAAGAGCTCATCAACACTACACAATAACGAAACCCAAAAACAGCACAAAGAATTTAAGAGACCAGTTGAATATAATTTTTTTATATTTATAAATATTAGTGGGGAGAATTTCAGTTCGAAGAACTCAATGTACTAATTTGTTCTGCTGTTATAGCCGAGTGATAGACCTAAATACAACAATTCCTAGATGGACACACTTCTTTTATGTTGGCTTTGTCTCCTATAATTTGAATTATAGGCATGAATCCTCAGAATCACTTGCCTGTGAGTAACGTAGAAATTTTGATATGCTCGGAGGGTAAAGGGCCCGGGGGGCTAGTAAGTGACAACCGACAGAGTCTTGCTACCTCGCCGAGAACATTGATAAAGGAGCTTTTCGACGATGGCACATGAGCCATACTCTCTACTGGCAGCTAGCTGTATTATCCTTACGCTTGCACCCGCCTTGTTTTGTCAGTTCTAGGTACAGGTTACTACATCGTGTAACACCCACAAACACCCACTACTCCTCCCCCAAGGGCAGGGGCCATCAAAAGGCACATCGTCGATGAGACTAGCTCCTAGAACTAGACCTCGCGTCTGCTACTGCCTCGTATCTTGAGGGCTAAGACCAAGGGCACCTACCTGTGTCTATTTTGTAAACACAAGACCAAAAGGTTGGATCTCCTCAGCCCTCACACCACACACAACCTCCTCTTCTCATCCTCAAATTCGTTTCTGTGGCTAGACTACAGACTTCATACCTTTCTATCCTTGAAACATTCATACTCCAGACCACCCTATCTTGCAATTGTTTATAAAAAAGTGAAAGCATCAACCTGTATTCCATCTTGGTACATTAGGATCTCATTTTCGAGTCCCTTACCCTATTCAACACCCTGCCTTTCATTCTTCCAGGGCTTCATCCTCCGCATTTGCAACAGCACTTAACCAATACATTGCCTCTTCACAGTCATCACGTTATACACCGTTGAAAACTGATATCACAGTTTCTATTACTCCAATATGTCTAATGCCTCGTTTACCGGCTTCTCCCAGCTCCCCACTGAGCTCCAGCTCAAGGTTTGGGAGAAGTCCATCGGTCGCACACGTATTCATATTCTACACCCAGCACCATTTGATGTCTTCCACTGGTACCAGGACTTCGCCTGTCCCCTCTATCTGTAAGTATTCCTGAGTCTTGTATCTCCCCTTGATGCAAAGCGGTTCTGTCAAATGCTCGTGCTCGTTCCCCAAGCCCCTAGACATGAGCTACTGCTGTATCATGGAATGGCAGTGTCTAACATCCGACCTGTTACAGAGCCATCGACGCGAGAACCAACAAGCCAATCGAGGGAAACCCTCTGCTACGCCTGGCACCCTTGTTGTCTTGCAAGGCGGCGCTTAAGGAGCTTAGTCGCAGGCTGGTGAAGGCTGACCTCTTCTCCTTCGAGCCCGATGCCATAAAGGGACACAGATCACCATCGACTTGTCAACAGGAGGTAGACATCATCGTTGCCAAGAGACACAACAGGGACGTCATCAAGATCTTCAACTTCCTTGTTCAATTCGCGGACTGGCTTCGCACGAGCCTGCGCAATGAAGAGCGACTCAGACAGAACCACCAGAGTATCATCGAGACCACTACGGGGTTCAAGAGCGTAAGTTATTTTCAACTCTTTTAATTTATATCCGCTTGTTGCCATGGCCAAGTCCGATCAAGGCTACAGAGTTTCTTGAGCTCAGCACATTTCCCCGATCTCCCTCGAATCATGTTCGAGATGGCAAGCTGAGACTAACCCCGTACCCATGGTAGATCAACGATGGTCTCGCCCATAACATCGGCGACCACCTCCCAGCCCTCCCCCAAAGTGTCTACGCCAGCTTCCAGATGCACTTCGCCGCCATCGGCCGCAGCATCGGCGGCGCGCTGCGCGCCCTGCAGAACTACCAGGACAACCTCGACTCTGCTAAGGCCAGAGACAAGCACCGCCGCGCCGGCCGCAAGCACGTGCTGGTCCTGCAGCTGGACCTCGAGCGCGCCCTGCGCGGCATAGAGCACTGGGCGATGCCGGGTCCCGCGCACGCGCTCCTGCTAGGCGCCCTCGACTTCGACAGCGCGGAGGCGCGGCGCGCCAGGCAGAGCTTCTCGGTGGCCACGGACCGCGACCTCGTGTACGTGACGGACCCGCGCTGCTGCGACCTCTTCCTGCACGTCTGGGGCAGCCCCTGGTGCAAGAAGGTGCGGTACCTGGCCGTGCTGGTCGTCGACTGCGCCGTGCAGATGGAGTGGTACAACGCGGACGTCGCCGTGCGCGCGCGCAACACGTGGCCGTTCCAGGCGCTCTTGTTCGAGGGGTGCGAGGTCAGGGAGATCATGCTCGTCGTGCGCCCGGCCGTGAACCCGCGCAACCTGCCGGCGGAGCAGAGCCAGCGCCGCGAGCGCCTGCTTGCGCTGCCGCGCGATGTTTATGGGTTTGTGGACTACGGCATCCTTCACGGGGATACGGACTTGTTCTCGGCGATGGACTCGAACGTCATCAAGCAGAATTTCACAACCTACAGGCGCGACTTGGGGGAGATGATTCCGGAGGACTTGAAGCAGAAGATCAAGCTTCGCTTCGTGGTCGACCTGGATTGCGAATCTATTGGCATGACTAATGCTGAGGGCGCGGGGGCCGTCTATAAGCGCTCACTGCGCAACTGATCAACAACACAACTCGTCACAACATAACTTATCGGATACCAAGGTATCTATCGGGGCTCAAGCAAACTGCGAAAACACTTAGACTCACTGGCCCTTAACTTACTTACTACCATCGCTTCTCATTATCGGGATAAATACGAAAAGGAGGCGAAAAGGAGGGGAAATGGACGCTCCTTTGACATATCACTCGATGTTTGTATGGCTTACTCACCCTGGCTGTCTCACAAGAGCCGAGGATGACCCCTTGCAGGAAACTGGAAAATGCGGAGGAATTCTAAGAGAAGACACGTAGTACATGTTGATTGTTTTCACAAACATTAATAAGGAGGCCTTTCTGACGACCGATCGACTGGTCTGGAAGGGGATAATTCCTGAAAAAAAGAAAACTGACGAAAAAAAGGCAGGAAAAAAAGGGATGAAGTTCTTGTTCTGAGGCATAATGCTTGATGCGTACTTAAGTGGCGTTGTACTGTGGTGTTGCATACACTATCAAAACGTTGTAGTCACTGTTAGTGAGATTTCTTGGCACAGCCGTCATAAAAGAGGACTAGTATATTTGAAAACCGAACTCGAATCCCTTGCATGTGCATGGATCATGAATGACCTCGAATGACTGCCTAGAGCTAAGACGAGGTGAGACTTGCCAACCATCGGCTTGCTGTACAGTATTGCGTGGCTTTTTTACTGCTGTAGTCAGACCAGACCGACCGTGATGCGGTATTCGATTGGTGCACGGCTCGTCGGCTGTGACACTAACCCAGATGGTAGATATCTCGACGGGGGACCGCTGAGGGGACCGCTGAGTCGGAAGGAAGCCGATAGATAGATACCGACCCTGTAGACTAGATAGTGGAAACCGTTCAAGAAGGTCGGGATGCTCATGATTGGGCACCGTTGTTGAACGCAAGGCGCGTCGTCATGGTGCTGCGGTGGCCATGGCATGGCAACGCGACATTGCTTATTAACCGGCTCGAGTCATTTTATGCTCTATATCAGATCCCCAAAAGAGACTTCCTGGTAACGCTCTAGTAACGGTTTGGTAACAGGCTTGGAGATCTCTTAGTACCTACTGGGACGATGCCCGAGTCCTCCGCCAACCGCATGAATAAACAATCTGCGCGAAGGATTCCAGCCGTATATCTTCTACTATATAGGTAGCATAAAAGAAATAAGATGTTATAAATACTCATGATCGACTATTTTGATTACGTCGATATGAGCTACTAGATACTGCTTATCATTCATCAGACACAAACACCGTCAAAGGAATCTTACACTACCAAGAGCTTGTGTGTAATTGGAGAAAAGGTGCTTACTTACATAACAGTGTTGTACCTACTCTGTACCTTGGGTGCCTCTTTCCAATACGGCATCTTTAAGAGAGTCAGAACCCCGCTAGCCAGAGGTCACTGGACCACGCTGATTCAAGCCAAGTTTCAAAGAAGGTCCATTCTGTATACGGCTGATGATTGGGCCACATCTCGGCTTGATAGCACGGTACATTCCATTGACCTGTCCTTCGCCCTCCTCTTTTGTCTATCTACGTATACTGTATGTGCACCGAAGCAGCGCCAAACAGAGAGCGCCCTTCCGTCACACCATTCCACCTTAGGTCACTAGCGAGAACCCCACTACGGCTGCCGGACGGGTCACCCAGCAAATCACTTTATTCTGCTGTACGCTCCCCTCTTCAGACTCCAAATCGCAAGTAGTTTAGCAGCCGCTAAAGCAGACCACACCACACCATCACCACCACTAAGTACAACTACCTAACTTAATCACCACCACCACCACCATCCTGCGTGTGCTACTCTAGATAGACTACGCAGACAAACGAACAGCAAACAGACTGCATGATTTACCTCATATACTCTGCAAACCAACATCTCGAGGCTTGAAATCAGTGCCAGCGCAACGACTCGAACACCGCACAGTCGATTGACGCCCAGATTCTTTCTTCAGATATCCAGCCCAAGACTCACCCTGTCGCCATGAACCCTCACCAGAAGAACAAGATTGACGTTTCGGTTAGTCCCCAGAATCCTCCCTTTTTTCTCGTCATTTCCTATACCCCCAAATGTCCAAAGCAACACGCGAGGCCCATAGAAATACGGCGTCTTTAGATTGTGATTTAGACTACCTAGGGCCTACATGCGGCGTTGTCTTTGTCTTCACTTTCGACCCAACACTTTACCCAGACTCCACGATGAAGCCCAATCGAGCCTAAATAGAGCAGGGCGACCCCTACAACCATGTCGGACCTTCAATCAAAGAAAAATCTAGCTAATACGCCTCCCCGTTCTAGTCTCTCACACCTGATGAGCAGCGTCTCTTCCGCCTCTACGGCAAACTGCCGTCCAAGTCCGACCACTTCGCCAAGCACCTAAAGGAGCGCAAGTACTTCGACAGCGGCGACTACGCCATGTCAAAGGCGGGCAAGGGCGACAAGCTAGACACAGGCAGCGTCGGCAGCCAGCACCCCGTGCCCGAGAACATCCCCCACCTATCGAGCCCCGGCCAGGCCACAGGCCTCAACGGCGGCCCAGGCCATCAACATCACCCCAGCATCAGCAGCGCGAGCGGCCACCAAGTCAGCGCCAACGTCGGCCTGGCCGGCAGCCCCGTCAAAGAGAGCAGCCTGTTCAAGAGCGAGTCTAGCACTAGTGAGGAGACCGACACCAACGACAAGGAGAACGCCAACAAAGGCATCCCCATCCGAAGATGAGGGAGGCCCTAGGCTGGCGTTAGCCTAGAGGTGCATGTATGAGAGGGATGCTGGTATTTGATTCGGATGGAGGAAGCGTGGACATAGGCAGACGAGCAAAGCAATAACATATCGCGCTCACGGAGGATGGGATCGGCGGCGTTGGAGTCGGAGTTCTGGCCGTGTACAACAAGAGCCCAAGCCTGCCCCCTTGCTAGTTTCTATCTAGGGGCCTGCTCGGTCTCGTGGCATGCCTGGTGGAGCTGGACTGGCTATTTGCAGTAAAACGTTTGTCCGAGGAGACGAGGGGAAGAAAAGCCTAGTGCGCGGGTTGTAGGATGTGTGAGAAGAGTGGCATTCACGATGATTTACGAAGTCGTTTGAGGGGTTTCATCCCCGGTATCGCGGGATTCTACGGCGTTAGGGTCGGTTCGCGACGTTGTCTGTCTATCTTATCAGAAGACGAGGAAGGGAGGGATGGGTTGCTATTCCATGGTAACTTTGCATGTTCGCATGCTCTCATAAGTATATCCATACTTAGTTGATGGTTATTCACCTGGCTTTTACTTTGTTCAATGCATACTGCGTCCGAGGATTTTGCTTTACGGCATTGTTGATGTTGTTGCCCATTGCAATTTTAGCAGACTTGCGGTGTTCCTTAGCGTCATTGTCGAAAATGAGAGTTGCTAACACTTACCTTCTACTACTCTCGATCTATTATTACCAAGGATATATATGTCACGAGTAAATAGTCTTAGGCAGATTTGAGTACACGTAACATTTAAACCGAACAAGTTTTATATGAATATTGTCCAGTGTGCCCTTATGAACCTCAAACTTTTTATTTATCCCATACCAGTAACCTTTTGGTCCTATATGAATCTTTATAGTCATATACTTACGTAGCTATTCGTAGTGTTCCTTTTCCCACCCCCGCCACCTCTAAAACGCCAGTTTCTAAAACGCACAAGCCTTGTCAGCCAGAGCCTTGACACCCTCCAACGTCTTAGCACCCCCGATGAATCCCGACGCGTGCACGAAGACACTACCAGGGACACCAGTGATCTCGTCGAGGGTCTCGTCGCGAGCGCCCCGCCAGGGCTCGGGCAGGGCCTTGCGGCTCTGGAAGGAGTCCTGCGACACGGGCACGGCCTGTATCCGCCACTTGGCGCCGGGCGTGGGCTTCTCGGGGTACAGCACGTAGAGCAGCTTGTTCTCGTCGTCCTCGGCGACCCCCGCCTCCTCCTCGAGCGTGTAGAGGTGGTCCTTCCACGGCACGGACTGGCCCTCGATCACCATGACGCGGCCGCCGGCGACGCGCTTGGCGTAGGCGGCCTGGACAATGGCGCGCGCGGGCAGCCACGCGGAGGTGTAGTACGTGAGGGCGCGGTCGAACTCCTCGCCGATGCGGCGGCTCGCGGCCTCGAAGCGCGCGTCCTCCTCGGCCTGCGCGGCCACGGGGTCGGAGGGAATAGGGTCGTTCCAGTTGGGGTTCAGCCGGCCGACGAGGGCGCCGAGGCCGAAGCCGCCGCGGCTGAAGCGCGGCTCGATGCCCGCGGCCGCGAGCGCCGCGGGGTCGTAGGCCGAGATGCCGTTGTCGTGCGCGTCGAGCGCCTCGACGAAGGACTCGTACAGCTTGCGCCACACCACGCCCACGTCCTCCGCACCCTCCTCGCTCTGCCCGAGCTGTTGCGCCACGAGGGCCTGCCCGAAGTGCAGGTACACGAGCCCGGCGCTGGAGAGCTTCGTGGGACGGTCGGGGAAGGTGGTCGCGAAGGTGCGCTGGTGGTGGTCGTAGCGGTGGCGGCTGGCGTCGTACTCGCCGCCCACGTCGACGACGGTGTGGCAGGTCGCGAGGAGGGCGGGGTCGCGCGTGCGCACGAGGGAGGCGGAGGCGTAGGCTGGGAGCCGCCGGAGCATGTGCACGGCAAGGGCCTCGTCGGCGTGGAAGTGCCCGTTGTGCGTGCCGATGGTCACCCCGCCGCCGTCAGGCGAGGTCTTGAGACGCTTTGCTGCACTTTCTGCCATTTTGGCCAAGGCGCGGAACATTCGCTGGGGTGCAGATTGGTTGGGTGGCTGTGATACTGGGTTCTTCGGGGTTTGACGAGGCCTTAGATATTATGGTGAGGGAATGCACTTATTGAGGTAGTAGCTACACTGCACGTAGGTAAATTGTCGAGTCTGTATGTCTGTATGGAAACGTGGGGTTGTTGGTTTGCCAACCTTCAGGCATGCAGGGGCCAAGCAGGGGTCTATTGCCCACTCTATCTAAAAGATAAGCAGCTACCTACTGTAGGAAGAAGGGTGCCGGTGGAGGTGTGGACGCCAGAGGCTGCTAAATGTAGGCCGAGCTAGGGAGCACCCATCGGGCAAGAGCTTGGGACAGGGAACGCGTGATTGATGGAAGGAGGCGTGGCACGCCCTAAAACGGCAAATTTCGCTGGGAGCGCAATCACTGTGGGATCGTGTTCACAGCCCCCCAAAAATCTCCATTGTGCTGTCCTGCAGTACCTATCACACAGTAATTGCCTTATTCTGTACTGCTCTTTCTTTCCCTCCGGATTTCTGAAAAGCCCAACTCTATGCTTATTTCCATCATATAACTATTGCCCATCCCGAGATCCCCAGTCACTTATCTTTTCATCTCCCCCCGACTCACTCGTCCGTAATCGTCTTGCATTTTTCGGGCATTCTTTCTTACGCCATTTACCGTTAATTACCCAACACACACAACCACAACAACCACGCGTATGCACTTCAACGTCACCATGGATCACTCTGGAATAAAAACAGAGCCTGGTCTACGAGACCGTGGCCATGAAGACGCGCAAATGGCCGATGCCCGGCCGTCGTACAAGTCATGGAAGAAGAAGTACCGGAAGATGCGCATCACATTCGATCAGAGAATGCGAGAAAGCGAGGACTTGCATGCGCTCGAACAGAAGGCCATGCGAACTGCCAAGCGTCTTGCCATCGAGAACGAGTAAGCAACCAACCCTTTTCTGTTATAAAGGCCCGGTGAATAGCCTCTTGCTGACAGATCACCCTGCACAGCCGCTTGATGGACCTGCTGTTAGACATCAATGAATCGCCTCAGATTCCCTTCGAGCGGCGCATAGATCTGAATCTGGATGACGACGACGATGATGAGACAGATAGCGATAATTCCGAAACTACTCAGAAGCCGACCAAGTCTCTCAAGAAGCTCATTCAAGATGTTCCACATCAGAGCTACGAAGAATACGTACAGCGGTGTCCTGAGTTACAAGACGATTTAGAGCCTGCAGACCCTCAGACTCATCCGACTTCTTTCCTGACCGCCGATGATGTTGATGAATACCTATATCACCTCGATATGCGTCTCGGTCTCAAGCCGAAGCCTAGTCTAGCACCGTCGGTTCTCGGGACGAATACCGCTCCCAACCCGCCCGCCAACTTTGCGCTGCGCAACCCTACCAGTGTGTATAACTGGCTGAGACGGCACGCGCCTAAGACTTTCTTGCAAGATCTCGAGAAAGAAAAGGACAAGGACAAGGATGACCGCGACAAGGAAGATGGTCGCAAACGTAAAGGAGGTGCTTCCCGCAAGAGGCAGTCCACCGCTAGTCGCAAGGAAAAGGAGAGAGAGAAAGAAACTGTGGAATCGATGGACTGGGACGACGAACCAGGCTACGAGGCTCCCGCTGCTGCCGTTGCTACGCCCGCTCTTAAGGGGAAAAGGAAACGAGATGATGATCCTGGATATCGACCTAAGGGGGGATCTAGCCGTCCTACCAAGAAACGTAAGAGTAAGGATCTGAACGTGCAGCCCTCGAAACCTTCTAAATCTAGGAAGTCGCTAGGCTGATATTCCTGGGTCTCGCTGTCAATCTTGAGATTACTACTTCGGCTGAAGGCTCAGCTACGATTGTATTAGTATTAGTCAGTTTGCTTCGAGTATTGGGGATAGAGGAACGAGGTCATGTTTGACCCTTTGCTTGGCGTTTAGAATGAGGGAATATGTATAATACGAACGTCACATGGGGCTTCCTTTCACTACTTTGGCCTTGAAAGCTACGAGTTTGATTATTCACGTGTGTAACGAACCTCAATACACATGAATTACACTACCTCCTTTTTGACAGTATCTCTTCTAGCTGGTAGGTATGATGATGAGGATCCCCATAGTACAACTAAAGCCGGATTCGTGAGTTGCGATTTGTTTCTGTATTATAAATGCCACTCGCATATATACTTGATGTCTAAACAGTACCTCTAATAATGCTATATACTCTGTCTACTCAACATCCTAAGTGCCACAGAATCCAGTCCAACTTCTCGAGGAGTAAAGCATCCAATCAAAAGACCACTTTGGCGTTAGATAGTGGATCTCTCTTCGTGACCGCACACCAACCAACACTACGCCAATATTCAAACATAGACCAAATCTTTATGTGGCGTGATCTTTAGTTTTGTGTTCGGCGCTGAAGGCATAGAAGACGAATCAAGAGACTTGCGGAAAGGAGAGATTGGTCGGGCATATGCACGGCACCTGAAGTTTTCTTCGTCCCTACGTCATCGCTTCGTTTCAGCTGCTTCGCTGGGGAGAGTTTATCAACCATCTCGCCTCACTTACAAGCTAGATCCCACCTTCAAAAGACAGTTTATTAGAAACCAACAGGTAAGGATAACCCCCCTATTATTTTATCCTCACCACCTTATCACTACGACTGTTTTCCAAGTTGTCAAAAAGAAGGCCCTGCAAGCTAAAAGTAAAACAAAATTTCCAGGACTAAAAATCATAAAGGAAGAAAAAAATGCCCGACCGCAAAACCTACATAGTAGAGCACCTCGACCCAGAGCTGGGGCCCTGGTCGGAGCTCGAGTACGTGGCCATCGCGCGGGAGACGGCGCGCGCGGGCGGCACCTTCGTGCTCTCGAGCATGCCGCCCGCCCTCGCCGCGAGCCTGCCGGCCAAGCTCGCCGCCGAGCCCGCGCTGCGCGCCGAGACGCGCGGTGTTGAAGAGCTGTACCCCGGCGAGGGGGAGCGGAAGAGGGTGTGTCTGCTGGACCCGCGGGCTGAGAAGGATATTAGTCCTGATGATAAGGCGCTGTTTGACGTCTTTCTTTTTGGGGGCATTTTGGGTGAGTTTGGACTTTGCTTTCTTTATACCTTTTTTTCTCACGGTGGATTTGGTTGCGGGTTGGTGGGAATGGTTGATTTACGATTTTTGCTTCGCGTGGGAGAGGGGAGAGGGGTTTGTTTGACTTTGTGGATGGACGTGTACGTGAGTGCGGCTGAGGTGTCCTGCGAAGTATGGAAAGGGGGAAATCCACATGCTAGCGAAGTAGAAGAAAAAAACCCAATCTCTGAAGATCTAGCCTTCGACTCATCTTACCAAATCTAGAAACTCAGCTAACATGTTCTTACAGGCGATGATCCGCCAAGGGGTAGGTAGCTTATCCACTCCCGTGCTTATGCAAAAGCCAACTCGAGGAGAATTACGAAGAAGATCTCATTTACTCACTCGTCTATTTGCAAACAGATCGCACAGGCGAGCTCCGCGTAAAAGGCTTCGAAGGCCGACGCCTCGGCCCCGTGCAGATGACGACGGACACGGCCGTGAGGGTGACGCGGATGGTGATTAACGAGCAATGTATATTTCCCCTCACCCCCTATACCCGCGGAAACACGGCCAGATATTATAGTACTACCATGATATTTATCTGACACCGGTGCCTGCTTAGTTACGCTAAACATGGTCCCATACCTCGACAACCCAGACCTTAAGATCAACGAGCACGAGAGCACCGAGATGCCGTTCCGGTACGTCAAGGGCGACGACGGGAATCCGATTATGCCCGAGGTGAGTTGTCTCTTATCGTAGAGTGAAGTTTGTATCATTCGAATATTCCGGATGTTGTATCCTGAAAGATCCGACACTCTATAGAAGACACATCTAGCTAACGCTTGTTTTTCATAGGGTATGATAGATCTCATCAAGAAAGACGCAGATAAGAGCATTAACGACCTATTCTGAAGCAAACCTATTAAGATGTTTGGTCTTCTATTTCTAGGGTCTAAATCATATAGTGAACAGGAAGCTGAGCCTACAAGCGAGGGTGTAGCACAGTGTTCCATACGTACTCACTAGTATAGTTAGAAATCCTAGGATTAATACAATGCCTGACTATCGCAGGAAGTCCAATTAAACATTAAAAAATTCACGTTTATACATTTCAGCCTTCTACGGCCAAGCTTAATATTCATCCTCGTCCATCTCCTCCTGCTCGTCCTCCTCATCTTCATCGTAGTCGTTATTATCATCGTATTCCACATCCACATCCACATCATCGCCGTCCTGTTCGTCATCCATGTCAACCTCGATGAGCCCTTCCATCGGAGCAGGCGAGCCATCCTGCCCCTCTTCCAAATCGTCCCAGCGAAATGGCGTTGGCGTGGATATACTGGACTCGGCCTCAGCCGGTGATTGCACAGAAGAAGCGACGGAGGCCGTGTCTCGCGCCGGTTCTTCTAGCGGAAAGAGCGCCCATTTCCCTCGCGCCCGGCCGCTCCCCTTTTTCCTGCCGCCACGGCGCGATCTCTCCTCGAGACCGCGAACGGGATGGAGCTTGTCCGCGTGGGTCCAGCGACCACGGCGATGTGTTCTTACCCCTTTCGCTTTCGCTTTCGCCCGTTTTCCTTGCATGCTCCGTGCAATGACTGTAACGTCATCTGTCTCGCCCTTCCGTCGCTTAATGGCGATCAGGTCAGCGAGGAAATTGCGCTGGTCGATCCGCTCCTGGCTTGATTTGAGGTCGACGGGCGGGATGATGGTTTGTGGTAGATTAGCGCTTGCACGTTGCCGCTCTCTATCGCTAGCCCTCGGCTTCAATATCTGCTCCGCCACGTTTATCCGAGCGGCACTTGCCGCTAGAAGATCAACGCCATCATCGAGATGACGGAGGACGGGCAATGGGTTCTCTTCGTCATGCCGGGTAAAGAGGAGCTCCGTTGTCGTGTTCTCGGACCATTGTCCCGAGAAAACGCGGCCTTTGTACGAGATGATGGGGTTTTCGGAGTGCAGTTCTAGTATCTGCACCCTCTCATTATTGGCACCGTCGTCCTCTTGCACGCTAGGCCGCCGCTTGTTCTGCCCTTCTTGGGACATCTCAGGCCGTTCTTCGTCATCGCGTTCTGCATCAGAGCTGGCAGCACTACTAGCAGCACTGTGATGCGAAGCCTGAGTCTTAGCCTTACGTCGGTTTAAGAATAGCTCGCTAGCTCTATGCGTTTGCCAGCCACCGCGGGCAGGGAAAGGATTATTCTTAACGTGCTCTTGGGCCCTGAAATCTGCCTTAGATAGGTCTAAAGTCACGTAGAAGGTCTGGCGCGCGTTAGTTTGACGTGTTTTAAGAGATACGGAAGACGCAGAGGACATACCTCAGTCTCAGTAGTCGAGTATTCATATTCCCATTCGGACTCATCGTCCTCCTGTGCATTCCCGCCTGCGTGTGACGATGAAGCGGTTGCTACCTTGGGGCTTCTGAGCCTAGGATCCAACAAATCGAGACTAGCCATCAGGTCGGCGTCGGCTAATCTTGACACTTATCTGATGATGGGAGGATTTCATTGAGCAATTTTTATGATACGGAAAGATTATTACTAGGCAGCGGAGTGAAGTCTTTATTGGACTACAAATGTGAGAGATAGCAAGACATCGACGTCGCTGAGAGTCGTATCAAAGGAGGATTGAAGAATAAGTAGGCAAAAAGTTAGAGGTTGGATAGATTAATTCGTTAATCCACTAACCTTAAGCAGTATATTCCGACTAACCTCCTCTGGGAATATATGGGTCAGGACCCCAGTGCGCTACAGCTCAAGGTACTTACTCTTTTCAGCAACTTTCAGGGCGGTCATTCGAGGCATTACGCCGCTACGATATCGCAGATGGAGGGGCATTATAGCTGCCCCTCCATGCTAGAAAATGATCCCCCAATGAATCACACCAGGACCCTTGAGTCACCCGGAACCCAGAGATGCATACCCCTTACCTTAATCATACCTTAACCTTGTAACTCTACGCATCCATTCATCTATTATATCCTTCTTTAAGACTTTTTGAATTTCTAAGAGTGAACAACTTCACTTCATATTAGGCACTCTCTTTTTTGCACAATCAAGATTCCCCTCGAGTCTTGTATCATAGTAATTCATACACTTATATCTTCTTCGAAACGGTACCGATAAATCCACGATGCCGACAGTTCATATGCTCGATTATGTCGCGGGCAATGTACGGTCCCTTGTAAATGCGATCGAGAAGACGGGATACAGCGTAGAATGGGTACGGACACCAGAGGAGGTAGCAAATGCCGACAAGTTGATACTTCCAGGCGTGGGACATTTCGGCCACTGTCTTAGCCAACTCGCTTCAGCTGGATACCTGCCTGCGATAAGAGCCCACATAGAATCCGGGAAGTCTTTCATGGGGATATGTGTAGGGCTCCAGGCACTATTCGAAGGATCGTCGGAAGACCCCGGCGTGGCTGGCTTGGGGGTCATAAAAGGGGAGCTGAACCGCTTCGACGATTCTAACAAGGCTGTACCGCACATCGGTTGGAATAGCGCCAATGCCTCTAGTAAAAGCGTATACGACCTCCAGCCCGAGAGCAAGTACTACTACGTCCACTCCTATAAATACCCCTACATAAAAGGAGATTTGGAAAGTCAAGGCTGGACAGTTGCTACAGGTTCATACGGCGGGGAGACCTTCGTCGGCGCCGTAGCGAAAGGGAATGTTTTAGCAACTCAATTCCACCCCGAGAAGAGCGGCAACGCCGGTCTAAGGGTATTAAAATCTTTCCTAACCGGCGAAGGCGAGAAAACGTTAGGACAGGAGGTAAAGGGCCCCGCACCCACAGGTGGCCTGACGCGGCGGGTGATCGCGTGTCTCGACGTGCGCGCAAACGACCAAGGCGACCTCGTCGTGACGAAAGGCGACCAATACGACGTGCGGGAGAAGGGCGACGATCGCAACGTGCGGAACCTCGGCAAGCCCGTCGAGATGGCCAAGAAGTACTACGAGCAGGGCGCGGACGAGGTGACGTTCCTCAACATCACCAGCTTCCGCGACTGCCCCCTCGCCGACCTCCCCATGCTCGAGATCCTGCGGCGCACGTCCGAGACCGTGTTCGTGCCCCTGACCATCGGCGGCGGCATCCGCGACACGGTGGACACGGACGGCACCGAGGTCAGCGCGCTCGAGATCGCCACCATGTACTTCAAGAGCGGCGCCGACAAGGTCTCCATCGGCTCCGACGCCGTCCTCGCCGCCGAGGAGTACTACGCCGTCGGCCGCAAGCTCTGGGGCAACACCGCCATCGAGCAGATCTCCCGGGCCTACGGCAACCAGGCCGTCGTCGTGAGCATCGACCCCAAGCGCGTCTACGTGCCCAAGATCGACGCCACGCGCCACAATACCCTGCGCACGCGCTTCCCCGGCCCCAAGGACGAGGAGTACTGCTGGTACGCCTGCACCATCAAGGGCGGCCGCGAGACGCGCGACATCGACGTCGTCGAGCTCGCCCAGGCCGTCGAGGCCATGGGCGCCGGCGAGCTCCTGCTCAACTGCATCGACCGCGACGGCACTAACAATGGCTTCGACCTCGAGCTCATCACACAGGTGAAGGCGGCGGTGCGCATACCTGTCATCGCGTCAAGCGGTGCTGGCAATCCTGGGCACTTCGAGGAAGTCTTCCGGGAGACAACGACGGACGCGGCGTTAGGGGCTGGCATGTTCCACAGGGGCGAGTACACAGTACAGCAAGTCAAAGATCACCTCGCAACAACAGGGTTGGAGGTGCGGCGCTTTGACGGCGAATTATAAGACGGCGAATTGTAAAATCAAAAGGTATATTCACGGTTCTAGCATCACGGCGTATCTATTAGACGGCGTTGGCGGTCAAAAAAACGTGATGGCATGCGAAGGAGGTATCACTGGAAATGTTAGTAGAGAACTGGCATGTATATTGATAGAAAGCTATGGCCTCATCCTCGTAGAAATGCAGATTTGCATCGGTCCATGAAACTCCATTTTCCTTCCCCTAACACATGCTTTTTAATTCCCCGTGATTAACGAACGCGCCACGCAGAATGCTTAACGGTACTAGAATGCAACGAGGAACTCCAACTCCGTCGCAAGGTACAGAAATAAACTTTGTCCTTTTCAACCGATTCGCCCTGGAATAAAACGGTACAAGCATTGACGAACGCAGTAGGCATAGGTCTCTAAGAATGATTAAACCTCCATTCCCAGAAAGAGCCATTTGTCGCTCACGACATCGAGTTCTTCCGCCCAATGGTCGAGAGTGGTCAGTTCAAAACCGACCCATTGTAGACTTCGCATCAAGGACTTCGCGTGGTCCTCTGGCATGTGTCGATCCATGCAGATGACGACGTCAGAGCATCCCAACGGAACATCAGCCAGCTCAATCAAAGCAATAAGTCTACGCTGCGGTTAGCACAGAAGCAAGAAAAAGCGAAGGGGAGAAGCACGTACGCTTGCTTGAGATCCTGGCCAACGAGTCCGCTATCGAAGAATGCAAATAGTGACTTTTCGTTACCCTTTTCGGCCACGAAAGCCCGGAAGCTCGCGCCGCCCGCATAGTCCCAGAACTCCATCCACCCCTTGATGCCGACAGCAGGGTTCAACCCGCCGTGGGACGGCTCAGGTGGGGGTGTTAGGGGATAGTGGTAGTCGTTGGGCGGCGTGAGCACACCGTGAACACCAGTCAAGCAGGAGCCGTTACCGACCGCGTTCCGCTCACCTTGGAACACGGCCCTCATGGTCTCGCAAAAGAATCTCTCACATTCTTCCCTGATCTGAAATGTTGCCCCCCCTCGGCGGCTAGTGGTGGTGGTGCGGTTGAGGTACGTCGTAGTGGAGGTGTTGCCGGAGCTGCGGTTCCTGGGCTTGGGCTGCAGGGCGAGCTCGTTGGACGACGTGATGGCCGCGAGGGGGGGGCTTGATGGAGGGGATGGTAGTCCTGAGATAGGAACCTCAGGAATACCACTCGGCCCCTGGTTGTGAAAGTGGCGTTAGCAAGTGTATTTATACGGGGGGTGTGTATGAATGACAAAGAGAATCGGAATTGGAATCGGGATTGGTAGATTTCTTACCTGCAGCCCCGGTAGTGGAGTAATGGAGACCTTTGAGAGACGCAGCGGAGTCGACCAGATAGCAACTGGCGAGGATATTCACCTGACGGGCGACATCCTCGCCGTAGCAATTACTACTACTCGTGTTACTGTCGTTCATAGGCGCCATTGTTGATGGGCTCCAGGGTTGTCGATTTTAGCTGGACTGGTATGGGTTCGTAGAGACGGGATTAGGCAAAGTGACTTTTTTTGTGCGTATCTACTTGGTGTAGTTTAATTGACAGCTGCAGAAGTTCGTGCGTGTTAGCTAATAGAGTCGTGATCGTCTCGGGGAAGATTTCTACGTGTCTTGCTCTTGGATAAAGACTAGACAGGTTAAGTAAGGAGAGATGGAGGCTTAAATGATTTAAAAGATAAAAGAATGGGGGTGGCGGTCAAGGCCGGTGGGGCCTTTTTGTCTTGATATCAGTCAGCCGAAAGTGGCCGAACGTTTGGAAGCGGCGGCGCTGAGTTTATCCTGTACAGTACCTAAGTGGGCCCGAGGCAATAGCCAATCTGATGGCAAAATGGCGACACGGATTACGGCCGTACCCCGCATTATTCGTATCACGTGGGCCTCAAGTTGATCGAACCACCAGCAAGGGAGCAGGCGATCAATCAATCAATAAATGCAAATAAGCGACGACAACAATGACTGACATCATTCAGTGATCGTTGTCGCGTATTACAGAATACATTACAGAGCATATGCCGTAAGACGACTCCAAGTCACACCGTATGACTTAAGGATGGCAGTAAGCACCACTGTGAACATCTGACAAGTTGGGGCAAACATCGTCAAACTCTACGCCATAGCAATATGCAGCTCAACCGGCTACGAGCATTATCAACTTTAACTATTCCAGTAGCACTCGCAATAAGTTCTTAGATCAAAAGGGCCGTCAAACGATTATGTAAACTCTGACCAATAGGCCATCAGGTCTCATCTCATATTGCAGCGCGTCAATTATACCTACATAAACGCCAACTCTAAACAGATGAGGGGGGGTTCATTGCGTCAGTGGCTAACCTCCAGATTTACGCATAAGCTCTCCTACAGAGTAGTTCCTTGTCTCTCGATCACGATCCTTACGACTCCTGGGATTACCCTGGCTGCATGGGCCCGCTCTTTATCCCCCAACTTGAGGGCAGGTTTGAGGGCTGCGTGTTAGGTAGGTAGGCATGGTGTTTGAGCATATCAAGACAATGGCGCTTCGAATGGGGAAAACGTCGAAGGGTCTATGCTCAACCACTACCCATCAGCTAGAAGAGAGGGCCTCGTGCCACAGCTGGCCACCAAGTTAGCTCAGAACTCGTAGATATCCAGAGAAGCCGTATTAGAGCAGTCCTTGAACCGACCGTCTAGACAGTGCTGCTTGCTGCTATTGTAACTAACGATTTAGTAAACTTGAGCACCTTTCTTGGTGTTGCAGAACTAGCACACTATATCACAACACCACTATATAAAAGTAGAGCATTGCCAAAGTCGCTTATATTTGTGACGGTGGCACTTAGATAGCGAATCATATCTTTCGTATCTATTTAGACCTTCTTGTAGATGACAGCGATTTTCAAGGGGCTTTCATAGGGCATGACAGCAGATATCCAGTTCAAGCATGAGAAACTGTCAGAGGAGGATGTCACAGAGTGAATAGAAGTCCTGTCGCAGCTAGGAAGAAGGGTGTAGTTAGGGCTCAATAGATAGATTCATTGATTCCTGACCTTCTAGATCTATAAGGGGGACCGAAGGTCCCTTATATAGCCAAATCAATAGATATAACCACCCTATAGGGTCTTGTTACTTTATCACCTGACAGAAACCTTGCTGAAATCCATGATAACAGATAATAAGGTTAAATCCCTCCTGAGCGAAAGTTTATGTATCAATCATACGTTTAGGGAATTAAATTAAAAGAATGAATTTCTAGCTAGATAGTTTATAGAGTAATCATAGCGATCTGCCGGATTTGACGAGATCACGACAGTAGAAAGCATTAAATAAAACCTCTTTCACTCGTTTCAACCTATTGCTAGTATGACTACTAGGGGCTAACACAACATGAATTTTGAAGCCATAAGGAGAATATCACGGAAGCTCATACCGGCTCCTAGTCCTGTATTCTTGATTCCCACCTCTCTTGCTAGTTGCCCTCTCTGTTTTCTGTCTGTTGGCCCTCTCATCCGACTCTTGCCACCTTAGTGCAGGCGTGGTGGGCATTTGGGCCCGCTGCGCTTTCACCTTCCGTGTCGGTTGCATCTGTTTTCTATCCCTAGCGCGTCTTGACCCGGCGGCGTTTCGAGCCCGTCCCTCCGTTGGCTTTATGTGTTTCTTCGGTGGCCGTTTTGTCTTATAACGATACTTTTTTTCTCGTTGTTCGAGGCGCCAGTCAACCATCCTTTCTCCCCACTTCGCCCGCGTCACGAGCAGATAAAATACTATAATGAACAGAATTAAACCGGTGATTGTTCCTAAGACAATACCGGCTATCTGACCAGGAGACAGATTGATATTTGTTGATGTTGAGAGTAGAAGAGGGGCTTCCGTTGGCGTTAAAGTTGTGATTGTGCTCTCGCTAGTAATGAGAGTAATAGCTGTCAATGTGATTGTTGCGGTTTCCGAGATGAGGACTATTGTCAGGCTAGTTGAGTTGGGTATAGGTATTGTGCTCGTCGAGTGGTAATAAGATGCGTTGCTCGTGCTTGTTGCTGAATAAGAATCCTGATTATCTCGTATCGCTATTGGAACTACTATGAATAAAATCGTAAAATAGCTGCTAATTTCGACAGGTTCACTTCTGGTTAATAAATAGTTGCGCACTTATTATCGGTATTAAAACGAAGCGTGCAATATACACACAACGCATTTTAGAGGACTAGCTATAGCTATAAAAAATTATTTCTAAAAATTTAAAGCAATAATAACAATAGTTTAAAAAAACAATTGAAATAATATTAAAGTAGCAAAACTACTGTAAATATTATATAACAACTTAGTTAGTTAATATTAAAAGTATTAATTTTTATAATATTATATATTTTTTTAATAAAAAATTACTTTTTTATTAATTAATAAATAAAAAAATAAAAAATTTAAAGTTTTATTAATTTAATTAATATAACTTTTTATAATAGTACTATTTATATTATTTTAATTTTTTTTAAATAAAATAATATTATTTTTAATATATTTTTATTTAATAAATTAAATAAATATATAAAAATAATATAAATTTATAAATTAAATAATTAAAATATAAATAAATATAAAAATTATTGTATAAATTAATATAATTTTTTATTATAAAAGATTTTATAATATATAATATAATATTAATATAAAAACAAATAATAAATTTTTATAAAAAAAATTAATTTTAAAATAGCTTAACTATAAAATAATTGTTAATAAATTTTAAAAATTTAATATTTAATTTAATTTATTTTTTTTTAATTATAGTTTTTTTTAATAAATTTATTTTTTAATAAAATTAAATTAAATTAATAATTTTAATTTATATTGTTATTTTTATTATTAAATTTTAAAAAAAATTTTATTAACTTTTTTAATAGTTTTTATATTTACTTTATATTATTTTTAACTTTGTTATTTTATAAAAATAATAAATTAAAAATATTATATTAAATCAATTTATTTTTTTTAAAACTATTGATATAAACTTTTAATTATATTTAAAATTAAATTTTTTGTTTTTTTTATTTTAAAATTATTATTAAAATATTTAAAAATTATAATATAATTATAATTAATATTAGTTTTATATTTTTATATATTATAATTAAGCAATAATAGTTTATAATAATTAATTTTAAAATATAAATTATTATTTAATTTTTATAATTAATTAAAAAATAAAAAAAATAAAAAAAAAATAAATTAAAAAATATATATTAAATAAAAATTTTATTAATTTATAACAACTAGATTTAATTTTAAATATAAAATTTTTTTTTTTAAATAAAAAAATATATATATTGTTAAAACTATTATTTAAAAAAAAAAAAAAAAAATAAAAAGTAATAAATTAAAGTTTATATTAAATTTAAATAAAAATTTTAATTTTTTAAAAGTAAATTTTTTTTTTTTAGTTTTTTTAGTTTTTTTAGTTGTTTTTTAAATAGTTATTTTTTTTTTTATATAAATTTTTTAATTTATATTAAAAAGTAGTTTTAAATAATAAATTAAATCTTTAATAATATATATTTTAATAATTTTTTATAACTTTTTATATAATTATATAAAAAAAAAATTATTAATTAAATTTTTTTTATTATTAAATAGTTTATTTATTTTATTAAAATTTATTAATAATATTACAATATAAAAAATATTTATATAAATATATTATTAATAATTAGTTTATTTAAATAAAAATATAAAAATTAAATTTATTAAAAACTAAAGTTTAAAAAAATATAAATAATATATTTTTTAAAATATTTTAAAATTTTTATTTTTATTTTTTTTAATATATTTTATAAAATTAAAATAATATATATAATAAATTTAAATATTTATTAAAATAATATATTAATAATTTTTTTTATTATTACTAAAAATAATAAATTTAAAAATAAATATTTATATTAAATTGTTTTATTTTTTTAATTAAGTTTTTAAATTTATAAATATAAGTTTTATAAAAATATATTTATATAAATATTTAATTTTTATTTTAAAAAATAAACTTAAGTTATATATTGTTATATTAATAAATATTAATAAATAAAATTAAATCTTTTTTTTGTTTATTTAATTATATTTTTTTATTTTTAATATAATATTAACTAGATTTAGTTTTATTATTTATAACTAAAAATAAAAATTGCAAAAAAAAAGTTTATAATTTTTAAAAAAAAAAAAAACTTTTACTATAGTTATATATTTATAATTTATAAAATTTTTTTTTTAAAATATATAGTTATAAATAAATAGTTTAAAACTTTAACTAATATTAAAATAAAATATATTAAAAAAATATATAAAAAAAATATTTTTATTTTTATATATTTATATTTAATTAAAAATAATATTAATTTAAAAGTTTTTAATAATTTAAAATAATATTTAAAATTTTTTAATTAATTTAAATTAATAAATTAAAATTTTTAGTTTAATAAAAAATAACTTAATTAACTTTAGCTTTTTTTTAATAAGTTTAAATTATTTATTTTTTTAATATTTAAATCTTTATTTTTTTTAATTATATTTATTGTTTTTTAAAAGTTTTAAAATATTAAAAATAAACTTATTAAATAAAAGTAGCTATAATATTAATTATTAATTTATATTAATAAAAATATATAAATTATATAAATAAAAAATAAAAAAATAAAATATTTAAAAATAATATCTATTATTTAAACTTTTTAAAAATAATAAAATATATATTTATATTTAAAGTTTAAATAAAAAATATTAATTAAATTAATAAAAATAACAAATTTTTAAAAAATATTATAAATTATAAAATATTAATAAAAGTTTATTTTATTAACTATTTTATATTTTTTAAAAATAATTTTTTATATTTTTTATTTTATATTTTTTTTAATAATTTTATATAAATAATATATATTATTTATATATTTAAAAAAAATATCGCTAAAAATAAAATTATATATAAATTTATTTATATTATAAAAAATAAAATATATTGCTATTATTATTTTTAATAAATTTAACTATTTTTTAGTTTTATATTTAAAAATAATATTAAATAAAAATTTTATTTTATTTTATTTTTAAATATAAAACTAAAAAATAGTTAAATTTATTAAAAATAATAATAGCAATATTATATATTATAATTAAAAATATTAATAAAATAACTAAATAGTTATTTATTTTTTTTAAATATTATAACTAATATATTTTTATTATAAAATAATTATAAAAAAAATATAAAAAAATTTAAATAAATTTTTTTTTAAATTATATTTTTATTATTTTTAATAAATAAATATATTTTTTATTTTTATAATACTGCTATAATATTTAAATAAAAAAATAATAAAAAAAAAAATTAAAAAATTTATTAAATTTATATATATTTATATATAATTTTAATATTTTTATTAATAATATAATAGTAAATAAATAAAAAAATTAAAAATATATATAAATAAAAATATAAATAAAAGAAATAAAAAGTAAAGAATTTTTTTTAAAGTTTAAAGCTAAAAATTAATATAATAAATTTAAATAAAAAAAATAATAAAAATTTATAATAAATTAAAATTTAATATTTTTATTTTATAAATTTTTTTATTTAATAAAAATTAAAAAATAAAAAAATATTAGTTTTTTTAATTATTAAAAACTTTTTTTAATTACTTAACTAAACTTTTAAATATTTTTAAAAATTTTATTTGTTAATATTAAATTTTATAATTTAATAAAATAAATAAATAGTTTTTTTTAAATTTTTTAAATAGTTTATATTTTTTAAACTAATATTTTAACAATAATTATTAATATTTTAATTTATTAATTTTTTAATTTATATATAAATTATTATTTAATTATTTATTTAATTAAACTTTTTTAAATTAAATAATTTTTTAAAAAAAAACTATACTTTTTTATTTAATTAATTTATAAAAATTATTTATTTTTAATAGTTAATAATTTGTTTTTTTATTAAAATTTATTGCTATTTTTAATAAATTTTAATTATAATATAACTATTATATAACTTTTTTTTAATTTTTATTTTTTATTTTTTTTTTTTAAATTAATAAATTTTTTAAATATTTATTTATTTTTTTTATTAATAATTTTATTAATATATTTTTTTTTTTTAAAAGTTTAAAACTATATATAATATTTTTATTATTTTTATATATATAATTAAAATATTATTTTTTTATTTAATTAAAAAGTTTTTAAACTTTATTGTTTTATATATTTTTTTAAATTTTAAAAGCTTTTTTGTTTTAAAAATATCGATTTAGTTTAATTTATAAATAATAAAATTTATAATTTAAAATATTTTAAAATTTAAAAGTTTATAAATATATAAAAAAACTATTAATTTATATAATTTTTTATTAATATTATTATATTATAAATTTTTAATAATTTTTTTATTTAAATTTTTAATAGTACTATTAAAAGTTAATATATATGTTAAAAAATCTATTTTAATATTTTTAAATTTTTTAATATTTCTTTTATTATTTTTGTTATAATTAAAAAAACTTTTAATTATAATACTATTTTTTATATATTATATATTAAAATAAATTAATATAGCTTTTAAAACAAATATATTTATAATTTTATTTATAATTATTATTATTTTAAAAACTTTTATATTTAATAATTTAATATTTTTAATATTATTTTTTATAAAATATATAAATGTTAATTTATTTAATTTAAATTATATAAAAAAACTAAAATATAGCTTTTTTTTAAATATATTTTAATTTTTAAATATATTAGCAATATTTATAAAAACTATAAATTTATAATTTAAAAAGTTTATTATATTTAATATTATAATAATTTAATAATTAATTAACTTAAAATAAATAAATAAATTATTAAATTAAAATTAAATATTTATTTTAATAATAATAAAATTAAATTTATTATTTAATTTAATATATTTATTAAATTTATAAATTAATATATTAAAAAATTTAATAATAAAAAAAAATAGTTTAATAATAAATAATATTTTTAATAATTAAAAAATTTCTTTTTTTATATATATACTAAAGTTTTTTTATTATATTTATAATATTTTTAAATATTTTAATAAATATATAATATATAATGTAATATTTTTAAAAGCTATATTTTATTTTAATTATTAATATTTATTATATTAATTAATAAAAAATAAAACTATTATATAATATATAAAAAAAAAAATTATAAAAAAAACTATTATTAGCTTTATATATTGTTAAAAAATCTATTAATTTTATTATAATAATATTTTAAATAAAATCTTTATTATTTAAATTTTTTTTTATTTATTTATAAATATTTAAAAGTTTTTAATTATTTTATAGCTTTATATTTATAGTTTTAAATTTTTTTACTTTTAATTTAATTATTATTTAATTTATAATTAATTTTTTTTTTTTTTATTATTTGCTTTTATAATTTTATTAAATTTATTTTTTAGTTTTAAATTATTAATATTTTGTTTTATAGTTTATATATTTTTTTTTAAATTTATTAATTTTTAATATTTTTTTTTATTTTTAATGAACTTTTTAAACTTGTTTATATAAAAAATATTTTTAAATTTAATATTATTTAAATTTTTTAATTTATATTTACTATTAATAAAAAATTTTTTAATTTAATAAAAGCTATATTATTTATAAAAAAGCTTTTTATTATTATTTATATTAATTTTAAACTTTTTATTATATAAAAATATAAATGTATTTTTTTTAATTAATTTTTAATTTTATAAACATTTTATTAATTTTTATTTTTAGTTTATTTTTATTTTTTTTATAAAATAATTTAGTAAATTTTTTCGATATTTTTTTTTTTATATTTTATTTAATAAATTTTTATTATAATTATATTTTTAATATTTTTAATTTTATTTTATTATAAAATTCTTTATAAAAAAATAATATTTTTTATAAATATAATAAATAGTTTTTTATAAATTAATTTATAAATATTATATTTATAATATTTAATAAAAATATAATTTAATTATATAATATTATTAAATTGATTTATTTAGTTTTTTTTTATATTATTAGTTAATTTTATTAAATTTAACTTTAAAAAAAAATTTTTTTTTTTATAAATTTTTAAAATTAAAAATAATAAACTAAACTATAAATTAATTTATATTTTATTTTTATAATAGCTTTTTTAATTTTGTTTTTAAATTTAAAACTATTGTTATATTTTAGTTTAATTAAAATATTATACTGTTTAAAAATTTTACAATTTAAAAATTTATAAACAATTTTTATAGTTTAATTTTTTAAAACTATAACTTTTAAATAATTAAAAAACTTATAGCAAACTTTAATAATATATTTATAATTATTTTATAATAATATAATTTAAATATTTATAACTTAAAAAATTAAAAAGTTTATAAATATATTTTAATAATATTTTTTTTTAAGTTTTTTTTTTTAAGCTTTTTAATATAATATATATAATTTAATTGCTTTTAATATATTTTAATAAAAACTTTTTAATAATACTATTAAATAATTTATTAAATTATATTTTTTTTATTTTAATATATAAAACTATTATAATAAATTTAAATTATTTATTTTTATAATATTTTAATATTTAATATTTTATAAAGTAAATATTTTTTTATTGTTTTTTTTTATAATTTATTATTTTAAATAAAATATTTTAAAACTTGTTTTTTAAAACTAGCTTTATATTAAATATTATTTATAATATTTAAATATTTAAAAATAGTTAAATATTTAGCTATAACAAAACTTTATAATTTTCTTTTTTTTTTAATAGTAATAATAATTTATTAAAATTTATATTGTTTAAAAAAAATAATTTCTGCTGTTTTTAACTTTTTTTTTTATTTTATAAAACTATTTTTTATTTATAAATTTTTATTATAACAATATTAAAAACTTTTAAAAAAAATTTTTAAAAATATATTAATTTTATATTAATAAATAGTTAAAAAAAATCAATATAACATTTAATTAAATATTAATAAAGTTGTTAATATTGTTTTTTTATTTATTGTTTTTTTTATTAAATAATTTTAACAGCTTTTTTAATAAACTATTTATAACAATATATTTTTTATTAACTATATAATAAATTTTAAAATTAAATATTTTAATATAAATAATTTATTATATTAAAGTTATATTAAATAAAATAAAAAAACTATTATTAAATTAAACAATTAATATTTTAATATTAGTTTTTAAATAAAAATATATTTTATAAAAATAATTTTATAAATGTTTTAATATTTTTATTATTGTTAAATATTTTTTTTTAATTATATTATAGTTTAATTTTATACTTTTTTAATATTTTAATTTATATTAAATTAGTTTTATTATTTTATTAATAAACTAAATAAAAATAGCTTTTTAACTAATATTAAAAATATTTGTTTTTATTTATATAAGTTTATTTTTATAATTTAATATAATTAAAATAAAAGTTTTAATAAAAATATTTTTAAATTTTATTATAGCTTTATATTATAACTTTTTTTATATAAAAAAAATATTTTTATAAGTTAATATAATTAAAAATTAAATAATAATCGAATATTTTTTTATTTAAATATAATAATATATTATAACTTTTAAAAAAATTTTTATATAAATAAAACTTATATATTTTAGCTATTTTATAATTTTAATTATTTTAACTTTTATTAGTTTTTAATTATAAATGTTATATATATAGTTTATTATTTTTATAAAAGTTTAATATTATTTATTTTTAATATTGTTTATAGTTAAATTAATTAATTTAAAATTAAATAAAATAACATTAATATTTTTTATATGCTTTATTATAAATTAATAAATTTTAAAAACAGTTTTTTAATTTTTATAGTAAAAAATAAAACTTTTAATAGCTATATTATTAAAAAAAAGCTTATATTTTTAAAATAAAATATTATATAAAACTTTTAATAAAACTTTTAAAAAATAAACAATAAAGTTAATATATTTTTAAAATAAAATAATTATTTAAAATATTTTTAAAAATATAAAAAAAGCAGTATATATATAGCTATATTTATTTAAAAATATTTAATTATAATTAAAAAAAAAATTAACAATTAAAAAAATCTTATATATAGCAAAATTTTTAATAAATTTATTATAACTTTTAAAAAAGCTAGTATTTTTTATTAAAATATTATTTAGTTTAATAGTTAAATTAATTAATTAAAACTTTTTATTTGTTTTTTTTATTATAAACTAAATATTATAATAAAATAAGTAAAACTTTTTAAAAATTTTATTTTTAAATTATATTTTAAATATTTTAATAACTTTTTTTTTTAAAAAACTAAAAATTGAAATTTTTTTTATTTATTATATTTTATAAAAAACTGTTTTAATTTTATATAAAAATATAATTTTATTTTTAAGTTTATTTATTTTAAAAAAATTTTAAACTAATATTATTTTTTATTTAAATAAAACTTTTAATAATATTACTTTTTTTAAATTTATAAATTTTATATTTTTTAAATTTTTAATTAATTTTGTTATATATTTTAATATTAATTTAATATTTTTTATTATTTTAATAAATTTTAACTAAATTTAAATAAATATTTTTAAAAGTAAAAGCTAAATAAATAAATTAATATTTAAAAAAACTAGCTTTTTTAATATTAGTAAATTTATTAATTAGTTAATATAATTGCTATTTTTTTTTAAATTATTAAAACTAATATTTTTAAAATATAAACTATTTATATATAATTTTTAAATTAATATATATTTATTTAATTTAAAATTAATTTTTTTTTTTTATTTTTATATTTTTTTTTTTAAACTATTTTTTTTAATTGTAAATATTAAAAAATATAAATTTATTTAATAAAATATTATTTTAAAAATTAATTTTTTTTGCTTTATTTTTATATATTATATTAATACTAAATGTAATAGGTGCAATATTAGCAATAAGTTTAAAAACTAAATAATATTATATATTTTAAAAAAAAAACTAAAGTTGAAAAAACTAAAAAATAAACTTAACTTTTTTAATTAAGTTAATATATTTATATAAAAGTTTTTTTATTTATTATTTTTATTTTTTTATATTTATTATTTTATTTAATTTTTAATAAGTTTATTATTTTAAATAAATAATAAAATTTATTTAGCTATTTTAACTATTTATTAGCTATATTATATATATTAATTATTTTTAAAATTTATTTATTTAAATATAAATATAGTTTATAATAATTTTTTTTATACAAAAAAAAGTTTAATTTAAGTTTTTATTATAGTAAATATTTAAACTATAGATTTTTTATAAATTAATACTTTTAAACAGTAAAAAAATACTTTTAATATATATAATTAGTTTATATATAAAAGCTTTTAATTTTTGCTACTTTTTTATTATATTAACAATTAATTTAATAAAGTTGTTATTTTTTATATAATATTATATATATATTTATAAACTTTTTTATTTTTTATATATATAATATTTTTTTTTTGTATTAATTTTATTATTGTTAAAATGTTTTTTTATAAATGTTTTTTTTTATACTGTTTTTTTTTATTTTAATAATTTTATTAAAAAATTTTTTATATTAAAGTTTAAATTATAAAATTTTTATATATATATTAAAAAGTTTTTTAAAATATTTATTAAATATTATTAATTATTATAATTTTATTTTTTTTAAACTATTTTATAATAAAGCTTATTTAATTTAATATATAATAACAAGATTTTTTTGATTTTTTATTTTTTTTTATTATGTTTAAAATTTACAACTTTTTTTTTTAAATGTTTGAAATTTTGTTTTAAAAATAAGTTTTTTAAATATTTATATAGCTGATTTATATAAAACTATTGAAATTTTTTTTAAAAATTTAATAAATAAAATTTAAAAATATTTTTATTATTATTGTTGTTAAAATACTGGTATTAGTTACAACTATATGTTGTAGTTTATATACTGCAGTATTTGTACTATAGTTATATGAACAGGTATATAGTTATATAAACAAGCACTTACTTCGTATATTAGCAGAGATTTTATTTATAATAAAATTTTTAATTATATAAAAAAACTTTTTTTAGATTTAATTATTAATATAAATATAATATAACTAGTTTTATATTTTATTTATATATAATTTATATATACTATTATATATATATAGCTTATTTAATATTAATTAGTAGTTACAAAATATACTATAAATTAATAAAAATAAAAATAAAACTAGTTTAAAGTTTAATCAAGTTTAATAAATTTTTATATTATACTTTAAAGTTTTTGCTTTGTATAAATTAAATAATTTTTGTACAATAAAGTTTAAAATAAAAAATCAAGTTTAACTATTATATTAAAGTATATTTTGTAATATTATAAAGTTTTAAATATAAAAAGCAATATTAAAAGCAATAGTATACAATTATACTAAACTATTTGTTATATAATAGCTAAACAATAAAATTTTTTTATTTTTTATTTTATACTTTTAATTATTATAATATTAAAACAGTTGTATAACAAAAAAGAACTTTTTATTATATATAATAACAATAATTAATATAACAAAATCGTTTTTAATTATAAACTTTTAAAACATTATATATAAAAATATATTAATATTTAATTATAAAACTAAAAGCCCAATATTATAACAGTAATATTAATTATATTTAATATTTAAATAGTTTGTTATATTATTAAATATAAGTATTTAAATCTAATTAATTAGCTATTACAAAAATTATATATTAAAAACTTTAAATATTAAGTATATAAAATATAGAATTAAATAAATAAATTAATTTAATAAAAATTGTTTAATATTTTAAAACAAAAAAATATATAATATAATAGCAACAATAATATAAAATAATAAATAAAATTTATATAAATTATATAAAGCTAATATTTGTTTGATAATAATAAATAAACTTTTTTTTTAATTATTTAATCAATTTTATTACTTTTTGTATAAATATTTAATTTATTAACTTTAAACTAACAGTTTTATATAACTATAAATAATATAAATATATTTTAATTAAAATTGATATAGTTAGAACTAATTTTAAATATATATTTTTAAACACTTATAAAAAAAAATAATAAACTATTTATATAATTAATTATTAAATACAAATATATTTTTAACTTTATATATTAATATATAACAATTATTAGTTATAAACTAAATTTTTAACTAGTTTATAAATATTTTATAATATATTATTTTTTATATACTTTTAAATAACAGTTTTATATTTATATAATATTTGATTTAATAACATTAAATGCATTTTTTAAGTTATTTTTAACTTAAAATATATAAAACAAAATAATTTTATTAAAAAAATATGCTATTTTTTAAAAAACATAAAAAAAAAAAAAAACTACTTTAGCAAGTTATATAACTTATTATATAATAAAGCATAACTATTTATTAATATATATTAATAATTCAAAATAATAAAAAACTAATATTATATTGTTTTTTTAATAATATTAGAAAATTATATAAAAAACTTTTATATATATAATATTAAACTAAAAAAAATATAAAATAAAATTTATTATATAATAAATATTTATTTTAATATTAATATAAATTATAGTTAATACTAAGTTAATTAAATTAATATTATTTTTATATAAATTAAAAAAAAAAACTTTAACTTATTTGTTTATAATATATTTAATATTATAATTATAAAGCTTATAAAAATATAGCAGGTTTTTAGTATAAATTATTAAAACGAAATTTAGTTTAGTACAACTATTATATAAATATATTAAAATATATTAAAGCTAGTAATAGTTTTAATACTTTAAAAACCTATATATAAAAACTTTTTTGCTAATTTATAAATTTATTTTTAAATAATAAATAAAAATAAGTTAAAACATTTTGTACAAAAAATAAACGATATATATTTTATTAACTAAAAATATTATTAAAATAATTGTACAAAAAGTTTTTAATTTAAAAATATATAAAGATTTTTAAATTTGTTTAATATTTAATAAAACTTTATATAACTAAAAAAGCAACTTATTTAAAACTTTTGTATAAATAAAAAATATTTTATATATAAAAAATTAAACTACTAATTAACTAATTATATATTTTAAAAAAAAGCTTGTATTAAAAGTATATATTTTAATTTATATAAAATAATTTTTAATTATATATTAATGTTTAATTAGTTTTTAATATATTTTATAAAATATAAAAAGTATATTAAACTAAAATTAAACAAAAATAACTAAAAAATTAATAAAAAATAAAAAAATTAATTGATTTAGTTTTTTATAAATAATATATTTATATATTATATAATAAATAAAAATATTTAAAACTAAAGTATTATTATTTTGTTTAATTAGTTTATATTAAATAATTAATATTATATAAAATATTAAAATAAACTATAAAATATAAGCGCTTTTAATTATTTAATAATAAAAAAAGTACAACTAAAAGTTTATTTTTAAATATATTTTTGTATAAAAATAAACTAAATACTAAAAACAGTATATATTTATTTTAGTAGTAACTATATAATTATTGTAATTAATACTATATAAATAAAAAATATACTAAATATAATAATTTATTATATTTTTAATACTGCAACACTATTTTTGTTTTTTTTTAAAAATGCTAATTGTTTAAAAATATATTTCGATAATATAAAAAATTTAATTATATAATATAATAAAAAAACTATTTTTGTTATACATAAATAAAAACATTTATTTTTTAATATAAGTTTATATAAAGTTAATATATATTTTATAAAAATAAAATTTTAATAGTTATATTACTGTTTTAAACATTTTTATATAAAATATTTATATAAAATATTTAATTATATAAAATATAATATAAATTATTTAATTTTAAAAAAAATTTAGAAGTTTTGTTATTATTATTAATTATATAATCAAATATTTTAACATTTTAAGTTTTTGATTAAAAATAATTGCGATTTTAATTATAAAGTAATAATTAATATTATATAAATAAACAATAAATAAGTTTTTTATATTATTAATGCTATAACATTTTTTTAAATAGTAATATTTTTAAAATCTATATTTATATATAATATATAAAAAGTATTATATAAATATTAAATTAATATATAGTAAAAACTGCTAAATTATATTATTTATAATTTAAATATTAACTTTTTATTTAAAAAATTTTGAAATTATATATAAATAATAAATATATAATATTATACAATATTTGTTAAAGTTTATTAAATAGTAAATAAAATAAAAAAAGTATATAAACTATTTTATTATATATACAATATTTTTAAAGTAAAAATAAGCTATTATATAAAACAAAAGTTGATTTTATAAATAGTAATTAAAATTTTAAATAATATTATAAAATTAAACAGTTTTATATTTATTTTATTAATTTTTAATATATATTTAAAAGTTAATTAAAACTTATTTTTATTATTAAATATTATATAAAAAGCTAAAACAATAAAAAAAGCAATAAAAATGTTGTATAAAAAATGTATAAAAGTTGAAATTAATTGTATAATTAATAAATATAATAGTTTAGCTATATATAATATATTTTTACTATTTTTAAAAAACGAAATATTTATATAAAAAAAAAAGCAAAGCTAAAATAAATTGTACAAAATTTAATCGATTAAAAAATCAGATATTATTGTTAATTTAATAAACAATTTAATATATTTTTAATATATACAAATAAAACTTTATTACTATATAAAAAAAACACAATTATTAAAAAATTAAAAAATAAATTTAATAAAAATTTAACACTTTTAAACTTTTATTATATAAAAAAAATACAATAAACTAAAAAAAGATGTAAATATATATATAACTTTTATATAACAAACTAGCTATAGTTTTTTTACAGCAAAAAAACAAAAAATATATATATTAATAATAAAGCTATAAAAAAACAGTATAATTAATATATCTAAAGTATTATTTGAAAAATTAAATATTATTAAAATTAATAACTTTATTATATAAAAAATATTTTAGTTTATTAAATATAATTAAACAAAATATAAAAATATTTAAATTTTTAAGTTTTATTTTATATAAAAAGTTAAAAAAAAAATAACTAAATTATATAAAAAGTTAAAACTTATTATATAAAAATATAACAATTTTAAAAAAAAATTAATATTTATTTAATTTTTAATTATTTAGTAAATAAACTAAAAATTATTACTTATATTTAAACTTTTACTAATTTGCAACTATAATATTTCAAATAAACTTTAAAATATTATATAAGTGTATATATAGTTAAAAAATAAACTAGCAAAAAAGATTTTTATATAACTGTTAACTAAATTAAAGTTTAAATATTTTAAAAATATTATTTTAAAAATTATATAACTATTATATAAACTAGCTAAATTAAAATTATATTAGTTTAAAATATATTACTAATATTACTGCAAAAAATTCGATATATTTATATTTATATATAACTTATATTTTTTGTATATAATAAAACAAGTTAACAATTTTAATATTATAAATTTATAAATAAATAATACATTTAGTTTTGTTATATTAAACTTTTTAACAAAAAAAAAACATAAATTATAATAAGCTAGTTTTTATATAAAATTAAAAAAAACATTTTAATTAAATTATTTAATTAAATTTAATAATAAATAAATTATTTTATTATATAAAAGTAATATAATTTTAACTTAAAAAAGCTAAAATAACTAATTAGTTTTAATTAACTATTATATAAAAAAAGCTGTTTAAAAATATATTTTATAATATATATAAAAAGTATATATTAATAATATATATTAATTAAAAACTATATATAATTTATTAATAACAATATAAATAACTAATTTTTAATTAAATAATATTAAAAATTTAAATTAAAAGATTTAATAATAAACAAATAACTTTAATTATAAATTAACTTTTGTACTATTAGATTTAAATTATATAAAGTTGTTTATATTTATTAACAAATTATTTGCAAACAATATAAATATAACTTTATAACTTAGATTTATTATTATATTAGTAACAAAATAATATATAAAAAATAATTCAAGTTTTGAAATTATTAGTAATATTATATACTAAAACTTAAACAAATGTAAAAAAGTTACTTGTAATATATTTGTAAATAAATTATATAATATAGTTAATAATTTCGACAGTATAATCGCTTTATATATAACAATTTAGCAAATTTTAACTACACTAGAAATTATTTTAATTTTAATAATTTTATATTTAAACTTAAAATTTTTGTATAACTATTTAGTTAAACTTAAAACAACACAAAAAAAACAATTTATAATTAATATTATATTATTTTATAAATTGTATAAAAAAAAAGAAATTTTTAAAATATAATAAATAAACAATACTAATAATTTTGTTAATATATTTACAAAACAAAAACTAAATTAAATATTTAAAACTTTAATATTTATTAATAAATTTATTATATAAATTAAAATATTAATAAATAAAATAAAAACAAATATATAATAAAAAAACAATTATTATATAAAAACTGCTTTTTTTTTATATAAAAAAACATATACTTAAAATATTATAAAAAACTTACTTTTAACAAATAAGTTTTAATAATGTAATAATAATATATATAACTTTTTTTATATATTTTAGATTTAATTTTTAACTAAAGTATATATTTAAAATAAACTAACATAAATAGCACATTTTAAGTATAGTTTTTTTTTATATAATATTTTATTTTTATATAATATAAAATAACTTTTATATAAAAGCTATTTTTTCTTTTATATAAAAAAGCATATATTTAAATATTATAAAAAACTTATTTTTAATAAATAAGTTTTAATAATATAGCAATAATATATATAGTACTTACTATATATTCTAGATTTAATTTTTAGCTAAAGCATATATAGTTTTAAGTTTATATTAATTATAAATTTAAAGCTATATTAATTTTTTTTTTTTTTTTTTTTTCTTTTTTTTTTGTTATATATGCTTAAAACTACTTATATACAATACAGCTTTACTTTATATTAACAACTATATATATATATAATATATTTTTACTGTTAACAGCTATATATATATACAACATATTTTTACTTTATATCAATAGCTATATATATATATAACATATTTTTACTTTATATCAATAGTTATATATATATATAATATATTTTTATTATATATTAATAGCTATATATATATATAATATATATTTACTATATATTAACTAATATATATATATATAATATACTTTTATTTTAAGTTAACTAATAAATATATATATAACAAACTTTTACATTTAAAAAAAAGTTAAAAAATATATATATATTTAACAACTTATATATAATATAAAACATTTTAATATATATATATATAAAAAATATTTATATAATATATATAAAAAAAACATTGTTAAAAAAAACTAAAAAATTAAATTTGTTATTTTTTAGCTACTATATAAAAAATAAAACAAAACTAAATTTTTCTTTTTTTTTTTATTTTTTATTTTATTTTTATAAGCTATGCTAAAAACAACAAGTGCTATATAAATATTAAACATATACATTATACACACTTTTTTAAAAGCTAAAAACTTAATAACATTTAATAAACAATATATTAATATAATACTAATAACTATTTTAAAAGCTATTGATATAAAACAGTATAACTAAACTTTAATTTTAAACTAAAATAGTTTAAAAATATTCTTTTTAATATATAAGCTTTGCTTAAACATCTATAAAAATATTCGAAACTAATATTTAAAAAATAATATTAATAGAAAAAGTAGTATAAACAATACTTTTTTTAGTTTATTATATAATTAAATATATTAATTAAAAATATATAAAAAGATTTATTTATACAAAAGTAAATATATATTTATATAAAGCGATTATATAAAAGCTTAATAAGCTTAACTTTTAGTTAAAAAGCTATATATTTCTACTGTACTATTGTTTTTAGTTTAAACAAAATTTTAAAACTACAATATATTGCTTAAAAAAACAAATATAAAACAAAAATAAACAGCAGCTATTATATTATTACTACTGCTACTATATAACAAATATATATATATAAATAAATAAATATATATAAATATATATATATATATATATATATATATATATATATTATATATATATATATATAAATAAATAAATAAATAAACAAACAGATATATAAAAAAAAAACAAAAAAAAAAAAATAAAAATAAACAAACACTAACTAAATATTTATACTTGAAATTTTATGTTATATAAGTTAATACTTCAACTAATATTGTTTATTTTTTTTATACAATATTTAATACTTTTTTTTTTTTATATAGCAATTATTTATTAAATAAACAAATTAACAAATAATTACTAATTAATTAACTATATAAAGTTTATTAAATTAACTATTAATAATTTATTGCAAATTTTATTATTATATAAAAAAGTTATTTTTAATAAATTAACTATAACTAACAATTTAATAAATAACAATTTGTTATTTTAATTAATTAAAAATATTATATAATATATAAGCTAAATCAATATAATAAATAATTAAACTATACTATTTATATATAGTTATAAAACAATTAATTTATTATATAATAAAACTAAGCTATTATAAAATATATTGCTTTTTTATTTTTTATTTTTTTGCTTTTATATAATATTTAATTATAACTAAAAAAAAAAAAAGCTAGTATTAAAATACTAATATTAGTTATAACTATATGTTATAGTTTATATATTATAATATTTATACTATAGTTATATAAATAAATATATAATTATATAAATAAATATTTACTTTATATATTAATAAAAATTTTATTTATAATAAAATCTTTAGCTATATAAAAAAACTTTTTTTAAATTTAATTATTAATATAAATATAATACAACTAGTTTTATATTTTATTTATATATAATTTATATATATTATTATATATATATAGCTTATTTAATAATTGTTAATAATTTTATAATATATTTTTATTATTAAATAGTTTAACTTATTATTAAATTAATTAATTTGTTTTTTTTTTTTTTATAAAATATATATTTAACTTTTTATTAAAAAGTTTAAGTTTTGTTAATATTTATTAATTTAATTAATTATTTTTTATTAAATTTAAAATATTTATTATTTTATTATTATTATATATTTATATATTTTAATTATAAAACTTTATATTTTTTTATAATTTAGCTTTTTTTTTATTAGTTTAAATATTAATTTTTTTGTTTTAATTTTTTAATTAAATGTTATTTTTATAATTTAATTAATTAATATTTTATATAAAAACAAACTTTTTAATAATTTATATAATAAAAATATTTATATTATATTTAATATTAATAATATTTTAAATTAGTTTTTTTAAAAATAATTAATAAAAAGTTATAATTTTTAATTTATTTATTAATATATAATTTTTATTTATTTAATAATTTGTTTATAATTAATAAAAAAAAATTTAATTTTGTTTTATAAATTTAAAATAATTTATTTGTAAATTTAACTATAAACTAAAAACTGCAGTTATTAATAAAGTTTTTTAACTAGTTATATATTTTATATAGTTTATTATAATATATTTTTATAGTTTGTTTTATAGTTATTATATTTTTATAAATTATAGTTTATATAAACTTAAATAATTTATTAATTATATAAAAAGTTATATTATTTTTATTATTATTAAAAAAAAAGTATTTAAAATTTATTACTATATATTGCTATATATAGTTTAATATATTTAAAAGTTTTAACTTTTTTAAAGTTTTATTTTTTAAAATTTTAACTGCTTTATATAAGCAATTTGCTATATATTGATTTATTTTTTTATAAACTTTAAACTATTAATATTTTTAAGTTATTAAAGTTTTTATTTTATTTTTTTTTAAATATATTATAATTAATTAAATATATATTTTTTTAATTAATTTAATATATAAATAGTTAATATTTAATACTATTAAATATTTTTTATATAATATTAAATTATTTAGTATTATTTAATTTAAATTTTAATTAATATAAGTTTTTTTTTTATATTTAATTAAATTTTTGTTAATTTTATTAGTTTTTAAAACTAAATTAATTAATAATATTTTAAAAATTAATAAAAATATAATATTATTTTTTAGTATATATATTATTATAAGTTTTTATAAAGTTTTATTAAATAAAATTATTAATTTAAATAAAGCTATTATTTTTTTTTTTTTTTTTTTTTTTTATGTTTTTATACTTTTTAAAAGCTTTAAAAAAATATTAGCAATAGTATTTTTTAAATTTAAATAATATATAATTATAAAATAATAATAGCTTATAAATTTTATTTATTTTATTTATTAAAAGTTTAATATTTTTTTTATATTAAAATATTTTAAAACTATATAGTTTATTAAAACTATAAAAAAATGTTATATATTTATAAGTTTTATTTTTTAATATAAAAGCTTTTTTATAATTATTAATATTTTTTTATTGTATATTTTATAATTAAGTTTTATATTATGAAATATTTCTAAAAAAAAAACTATTAGTTTTTATAAATTTTTTAAACTGTTTTTTTAAAATAATATATTTAATGTTATATTATTAAAAAAGTTAGTTTTTATTATAGTTTTAATATTATAAAAAAAGTAATATAAAATAAATATATTTATTAAAACTATTTATAAAGCTTTAAATATTTTTTAATATTTTAAAGTTTATTAAAATATTATATTAATATATATAAAGTTAATAAATAGTTTTATAATTTATTTATATTTTTTTATAAATTTTTTATAAAAGTTATAAAAATTTAAAAATAACTATATTTTTTTAAAATATATTTTTTTTTTTTTGTTATAAAATAAATTTTAATAATATATAATTTTTATTTTATTAAAATTAACTTTTATTTTATATATTTTTATAATAAACTTTAAAAACTTAGTTTTTATTATATAAAATTTGTATTTTTTAAAATTAATTTATAATTTAGCTTTTTTTAAATAAGTTAATATTTTGTTAATATAATATTTATATTTTAATTTATTATTAAAATAAATTAATATATTATTAATATATATTATATAAAAAATATTTAAATAATTTTTTAATATATTGTTTATATAGTATTAAAATATTGCAAATTTATTTATTAATTTAAATAAAAGTATTTTAAATTAATAAGTTTTATATTTTATTTAAAAAGCTGTTAATAATTTATTTTTTTTAAATATTTAAATATAATAAAAAGTTTACTAAATATTTATTTTTATATAAACTTTAGTTTAAAATATTTTAATTAAAGTTTTATTAATTAAAAGTAAAAAATATTTATTTTTTTAAATAATTAAATTTAGTTTTTTATAGTTTATATATAATTATAAAAAACTGTTTTTTTTTTTTATAAATAAAACTAGTACTATTTATAGCGCTATTATTAATTTAATAAAGTTTTTTGTTAAATTGTTGCTAATATATTTTTGATATATTTTTGCTTTTTTTAATAATATTTTATATAATATATTATATTTTAAAAAAGCTTTAAAAAATCTATTAATAATAATTTAATAGTTAATATTTAAATAATATAAAAAAAAGTTATTTAAAGTTGCTTTATTAAATATATCGAAATATTTATAATATTTTTTTAGTACTAAATATAATATTATTTTTATTAATTTTTTTTTATTTTTTATTAATTTTTTATACTTTTTTTAAAAAATTATCTAATTTAATTTATATAGTAAAATTATATTATATAAAATAATATTTTTTTGTTTTATTATTATATTAAATTTAGTTATATTAATAATATTAATTTAAATTAGTTAATATTTATATTATTTAATTGCGTTTTTTTATAATTAATATAAGCTATATTAGTTATATTTTATTTTTAATTTATAATTTTTATGTTTTTTTTTTATAAAAATATATAAGTTTAAATTATTTTTATAAACTTTTTTTTATAATATATATTTTATATGTTATACTTTTTGTTATAAATAGTTTTTGTTTATATTAAAACTAGTTTATAAAAAATACAAAATTAAAATAAATAGTTAAAAAATAACTAAAAATTTTTCTTTTTATATAATTTTTATTTATTTTTTTAATGCTTAAATTTATTAATATAAAAGCAAACTTTTTTAAATTTAATTTTTATATTTTTTTTGTTTTATTTTTTTTTTAATATATTTAGTTTATTTATTTGTTTTTTTTTTTTTTGTTTTTTATATTTATTAATTTTTATTAATAATTTATATTTTGTTAATAGTTAAAGTTAATAATTAAATCTTTTATATTATTTATTAAAATTTTAAAAGTTTAATATTTTAGTTTTTAATTATTAAAAAACAATAGTTTTTTTTTTTATTATTTATTAAAATGTTATAATAGTTTAAGTATTTTTTTTTTATAATAATATTATATTTTATATTTATTATTAATAAAAATATATTTAAAATTGTTTTATTTTATATATAAAAATATATTTTTAAAACAGTATTAATAATTTATATAGTTTTTTTATTATAATTTATTATTTAAAATAATATAAATTTTATAATTGTTTTAAATTTTAAATACTTTAGAATTTTTATAATAAAATTTAATTTAATTAACAAATATATATTTGTTTTTATATTAATTAATATTTTTATTAATAAAGTAAGTTTATTATTTATTATTATATAATTTATAAAAAAAAAGTTTTTTTTTAATAGCTTTTATAAAAAATTAAATAATATTTTTTTATATTTATTTATATTTAATATTAATATATAAGTTTATTTAAAATAAAAGTTTAGTTATTTTAAGTAATATTTTTTAGCTTTTTTTTTAATATCGTTTATATTTATTTAAATTTTATAGTTTAAATAAAAATAATATTAATATAAATTATATTAAATTGTTTAAAGTTAAATTTACAAAAATATTTATTATTTTTATATTTTTAATTATAATATATAAAATATTGTTTTTATAAAATTAAAACTTTTGTTTAATTAAATAAAGCTTTAATATAAATATAATAACTATTTAAAGCTATATTTAAAATTAAAATATTTAAATATTTTATATTACTATTTTAATATAAATTTAAATTTATAAGTTTTTTTTTTTTTTTAAGTTTTAAGTTTTTTTTCTACTTAGTTATTTTTAAAAAGTTTTTTTTTTATTATATTTTTTAAGCAATAAAATTTTTATACTATTAGTAATTATATATTTAAATATAGTTATAAAAATTAATAAATATTATTTGTTTATTATATAGCTTTTTAATATATAATTTGTTAATTTGTTTTAATAATTTATTATATAGATTTTTTTTAAAATTTATAAAATTAATTTAAGTTATTTTAGTTTATTTAATAAACTTTATATTAAATTATATAAATTTATTAAAGTTTTATATTTTAAAGTTTTAATATTTAATTTATACTTTTTTATATTTATTAAAATTATAGTAATAAATAAACAAATAGTTTAAAACTTTAGTATTAGTTTTTAAAATAAGTTTTTTTTTATAATTATTTATAATAAATGTTATAATATTTTTAAAAATAAAATTTTTTATTTAGTTAATAATATAGTTGATTTTTTTTAAATTTTAATTATAATAGTTAATATTTTTAATTAGTTTATTTTTTAATAATATAAACTAATATTTAAATCAAATTTTAGTTTTATTTTTTACTAGCTTATTATTAATAAATATAAATAAATTAGCTACTTTTGTTAAAAGTTTTTTTTTTTTTTTTATAACTATAAAAGCTTTATTAATAGTTTTAAAACTAAAAATATTTTTATATTTTTATTTTTGTTATTAAATTATATTAATAAAAATTAAATTAATAATAAAAATAACTAATATAAACTTTAAAACTATAGTTGCTATAGCTATAATTTAGTTTTAAAAAACTTCAATTTAACTTTTTAAATTTATAATTTTTTTTTTATAAATATTTATAGCTTTATAAAATATAGCGTTTTTAAAATTAACTTTTTAATAAATTATATTTACTTTTTATTATTTAGTTTTTTTTTTTAGTTTAATTATTTAAATATATAAAAAATAAATATTTTATTTAAAAAAATTTGTTATATTTTTAAACTTTTTTATAGTTTTTTAAACAATGTTTAATTATAAAATATAATATTTAAATTTTTAATATATTGCTTTTTTATAAGTATTTATTATTGTTTAAAATTATTTAAAAGTTATTAGTTTGTTATATTTAAACTATACTTTTTTTTTGTTTTTAATAAAAAAAATAAAAACTATTTAAAAAGTTTTATTTTAAACAGCAAAATATTTAATATTAATTATTATTTTTTCAACTATATTATTATATATAATTTCGTTAATAACTATATATTGCTATTATTTGTTATATTTTTTAAAATTTTTATAAATAAATTAAAACTTTTTGTAAATATTAAAAAAAAAAAGTTTTTTATTGTTAAAAATGTTATAATAAAATTTATTATTATTATTTATAATATATTTTATAATATAAATATATTTTATATAATTTTTAAATAAACTTTAAAAGTTTTAAAATTATTAATATAATTTATTTTGTTTATAATTTATTTATATTTATAAAGCAAGCTTTATTAGTTTATTTTTAATAAACTATATTTATTATTTAGTTTTTTTATAATTAGTAATAAATATATTATTATTAAAAGTTAGTTATATTATTTTAATATATTAAAATTAATCAATTTATGTAAAAGTTTTTAAAAATTTATTGTTTTTTTAAATAATTAAAATAAACTTTAGTTTTATAATAGATGTAATATTAGCAATAAATTCAAAAATTAAATAATATTATATATTTTAAAAAAAAAACTAAAATTAAAAAAACTAAAAAATAAACTTAACTTTTTTAGTTAAATTAATATATTTATATAAATGTTTTTTTATTTATTATTTTTACTTTTTTGTATTTATTATTTTATTTAACTTTTAGTAAATTTATTGTTTTAAATAAACAATAAAATTTATTTAATTATTTTAGTTATTTATTAGCTATACTATATATACTAACTATTTTTAAAATTTATTTATTTAAATATAAATATAATTTATAACATTAAATATATTTTTTTTTAATATATTAATATTATAATTTATATATTTATTTTATTTAATATTATAAAGTTATAATATTTTAATTTTTTATAAAATTTTTTATATAGCAGCTTTTATAATATTAATAAAGTTTATATTTAAAAAAGTTATTAAAACTTTTTTATTATTTTTAAAACTAATGTTTTAAATTATAATAATATTTTTAAAATTAATATTTTTTTTATATAAAATTTTATTTAAACTTAAATTTATATTTATTAAAAATAGTAAAAAATTTAATAATATATAACTATTTAATAATAATTCATTTTTATTTATTTAACAAAATAACAATTTTTATTTAGTTTTATAAAAATTTTATTAATTTATATTTAAATTAATTATAAATTATATTTTAATTTAAAAAAGCTTTTTATTATTATTTATTAAAGCTTTTAATAAATAAATAATTTTTAATTTTTTAATAAGTTAATAATATTAGCAATATTAATTTTGGTTTTTTTTTTTTAAAAAAAAACAAAAACAAAAATATAAATATTTTTAAACTATATATTATATATATAATATTTTTTATTATAATATAAAAATATTTTTATATATATAATAAAGTTTATATTTAATAGAAATAAAAAAATAACAGCTATAGCTTTAATAATATATAAAGCTAATTTAATATTTTTTTTTATTAATAAAACTTTTATTTTAATTATTTTTTTATAAATAATATAGAATTTTGATTTTGTAAATTTTTTTTAAACTAGCTTAATTTTTTTTATAAAAAAACAATATTTAATAATATAATTATTTATTATAATATTTAATTAAATATTTATATTAATAATAGTTATAATTAATTTATTAGCTTTATTATAATTTATAATAATTATAATTTTAAAATATAATTAAATAAAATCTAAAACAGATTTTATAACTGCTAATATTAAATAATTTATAATAATTAATATTTTATAAAAAAACTTTTAAATTATTTATTTTTGATTTAATTTAATTATTATAACTATAATATAAAAGTATTTAAATTTAAATTTTTCGATATTATTATTTAAATTTAAAATTTTGTTTTTTTTAATAAATTTAATATTATTTAATTTTTAATTTTTAATATTTAATTATTTTTTATTATAAAAATTTTATTAATTTAAAATTAATAAAGCTAAACTAATTATATTTATTACTAAATTATTATTAAATTAAAATTTAATAAAATATAAAACATTATTAAATAATATATTAATTATTTTAATTTTTATATTTTTTAATTTTTAATATAATTGTTTTATTTTTTATAATAAAATTTTTATAAACTTTAATATATTAATAACTATATTTTTAATAGTAACATTTATTTTTTTGTTAAATATATTTTTAATAAACAAAATTAAAATAGTATTAAATATTTTAAGTTTTTATTATTTAAAACTTTTTATATTAATAAAATTTTAACTTTTTATTATAGATTTTACATTTAATATTATTAATATATTTTAAATAATATTAATAAAAAAATCGTTATTTTTATATTTATATTTAATAGTTTTAATATAATTAATAAAAATAATATTTATTTATTTAATATTTATAACTAAATAATATTTATTAAAAATATATTTAATATATTTTTTTATACTATTTTCGTTTTTATATAAAGTTTAAAAATATTTATTTAATAAGCTTTTATTTATAAAATTATTAATAGTTACAAAGCTATTTTTATTAATATTTAAAATAATATTAACTATATTAATTTTTTTTATATTTAATAATTTAAGTTTAATATTTATAATATTAATTATTTAAACTTTTTATTAATTTATAGTTTAAAATAAATTTTAATAACTTTTATTAATTTTATTTTATAAATTTTTATAAATAGTTTTAAATTTAAAAATTTTAAAAATAAGCTTTTTTTTATAAAATTTATAATCAACTTAGTATTAAAAATAAATATTTTTTTTAAATATAAATTATAAATATATTTAAAAATATTTTTAATAATATTTTTACTTTTTTTTCAAGCTTTTTAAATAATATTTTTAAAAACTTTAATATTTTTAATTAATATAAAAAAATCTAATTTTTTTAAATATTATTTTTTATTATAATATAAAATATTGTTATTTTTTAGTTTATTTGTTTATTTATAACTGTTAAAATAATATTTTTATTATTTTTTTAATTTATTTTTATATTTTTTTTAATAAATTGATTTTTTTAGTTATAAATTTATTTAAATTAATTTATAATATAAACATTTATAACTAATTTAAAAATAGCTATTTATTAAATTAACTGTTATAATTAAAAAAACTATTAATATAAATATAGAAATAACTATATATATAATAATATAACAATATAGCTTTAAAAAAAGTTTTAATATAATTGTTTTAAAAAAATAATATATTTAAAAAAACTAAGTTTATTTTTAATTTTATTTTTTTTTTTTTGTTATTTTTTTTTTTTACAAATAAATTTTTATTTATTTAAATTATTTAATAAAATTATTTATTTTTTTATTTTCTAGTTTTATAAATTTAATTTTTTTTTATAAAATTATAAATTTATTTTTTATTACAATTTAATTTAATAACTATTTAATTAATAATAAATTTAATACTATAAAAATAATTAAAATAAAAATATATATATTTTATTAAATATATATTTAATTATATAAATTTTTATTATATTTTATTTATATAAGTTTTATTTGTTTATATTTAATATTATATAATTTAAGTTTAAAAACTATAATAATTTAAAATATTAAATTTTTTTGCAACTAATTATAATTTATTTTATATAAAATATTATAAATTATTTAAAAATTATTTAAAATATATTTAAATATTAAACTTTTAATTTTTTTAAATAGTTTATAAATAAAAACAATATTTTTATAAATCTTTTTATTTTTTTTATTTTTTTTAACTTTTTTAATAAAAATTTTATATTTTTTAAAATATAACTTTAAACTTTTTACAATATTAGCTTTAGATTTATTTTTATATTTTTTTAACAATAATAATAAAAAACATTATTATTTAAAATTGTTATAACTAAATATTTATTTTAATTTTTATTTAATTTTAATTTAAATATTAATATTTTTAATATAGTTATAAATAATTTTTTTTATTATTTAATTTATATATAAATAAATAATTATTTAATTAAAAAATAAATAAAAATTTTTTAAACTATAAATAATATTTTAAGCTTTTTTAATTAATTAATAACTTTATTACTTTTAAATAATAAATTAAAAACTATTTTTAAATTAAAAAGATTTAATAAAATTATATAAATAATATTTTCTTTATTTTTTAATAATAAATTAATAAATGCTATAATAATAAAAATACTTTTTTATTTTTTTTTACTAGTTAAAATCGAAAAAAAAGTCAACTTATTAAATAATTTATTTAAACCAGTTATAATAATAAATATAATAAAAACAGTAATTTTTTAATAAAATAAATTAAAAAATATTTTAATTTAAACTTATAAAATAATATTATTAAAATAATAAATAATTTAATAAATATATATAAAAATATAAAAATAATAAATAATAAAATATATTTAATTATAATTATAATATTAAATAATTTTTTAATTTTTTTTTGTTAAACTTTTAAAAATTAACTAATTTTTTATACTTTTTAAATTAATATAATTTTTAATATTATTTTTTTAAATAATATAAAAAATACTAATATTTTAATAGTTATTTTATATTTTTATTTTTTAATATATTTTTTTAAATTTAAAATACTTTTATAATTTAAATTAATTTTTATTTTAATAACTTTTAATTTATAACTATTTAATTATATTTTATATTATTTTATATTTTTTATATATTTATAAATTTAAAATTAAATTATTATATATAATATTAACAATATTTAAAAACTTTTTAATTTTAAATTATAAAATTTAAATAAAAAATATTATAATAACTTAATTATAACAACTATTTTTTTTATATTTAATAATATATATAACAATAAATTAATATTAATTTTAACTTAAATTATTTTTTATAATTATATAATAAAAAAATGTTAAATTTTAAAATTTTAGTTTTAAATGTTGCAATTTTAATAAATTTAAAATAAAAAATTTAAAATATTTTTTAGTTTTTTAAAAAAGGCTTTTAATACTATTATTTTTTAAAAATTTTATTAATTTTAACTTTTAAATACTAGTTATAATCAAAAAAATAGTAATAGTTTTATTAATTTAAATTTTTTAATTTTTATAATATTAAATTTATAGCTTTAATATTATTTTTATAAATATATTTTAACTTTATAATTAATTTTATAATTTAAATATTTAATATAATTAAAACTTTATTAAAAATATTATTAAAATAAAATATATAATATATATATAATATATTTTAAAAAACTAGCTATAGTTATAAAAAATTACTTTTAAAAATTTAAAACAATAATAATAATAGTTTAAAAAAGCAATCAAAATAATATTAAAATAACAAAACTACTATAAATACTATATAATAACTTAGTTAATTAATATTAAAAATATCGACTTTTATAATATTATATATTTCTTTAGTAAAGAACTACTTTTCTACTAACTAATAAATAAAAAAATGAAAAATCTAGGGTCTTGCTGACCTAATCAATGCAATCCCCTGCAACAGTGCTACCCATACCGTCTCAGTATCACTTGGAAGGATGAGATTTGTCTCTAAAGCCTGCGCTACAACTGGGGCCATAACGGAAGTAACAATAGGGTATCTATACGCTGAATTGAAATCATAGGCTTGAAAGATAATTTTCTGCTTTTTTTCTAGAGGAAAAGATTTTAAACACGTTTATGCTAGTTACATGGTAAGAAATAGGGGGCTTAAAATCGTTTCGAGTTTTAAGCTCCTCTTTGTTCTGAAGTGCTTAGCTGCATTAACGTAGACATAGATGAGTACTAGGATGACAGGTCGCAATCATTCTACGGTATAAAATAAATATTTATAATTTCATTCAGTTGCTATGTAATAGTCAATCTACCTGACATGATCGCTTGAAGGAAACAGAAGCTGCAAGTATAGTGGAAATTGCCTATTACCACATTTTCCCCAAGGGAATTATGAGAGCTATCCCTTTTCTATGGATCAGCTCTAAAGGAATCATTTCTTAGCTTGACAGAATAGTTTTGGTAGTTTGTTTATGAGGTAGTTAGCTTTTTCTGTGTGTGGAGGGATACTCATCTACATAGAAGTAATTCCCCAGTGGACCGGAAGTTCAAATGGTCAACCTTGTAGATAGGTTCTAGCCCTTGAATAGGAGACGTTACAGGGGGGAAAGGGGGGTTCTATCAGATGATGAAGAATCCCTATACACGGCTAGCGATCTTTTGAATCTCAAAATTCGCTAGATCTACTACGAAATTGTGATTAAGGTGATACTGTCTGAACCGATTGTCAAAGAGTGTTAGAACCTACAGACTATTGCGGAAAACACAATAGGCGTTACAAATTGATGACTACGGCTGAGGTATTGTTATTATCGCTTTCGTTTGCTTTATTTTTTACTTCTGTTTTTAAAAGTCAATACCTTCGCGGAGAGCGCGCTTCTCCCATTAAATTTCCTAGTGTTTACGGTTCTTGATTTCTACACAACGGTATCTCTTTATCGGTCACAATTGATGGGCTAATTATAAGCTCTGGTCATATAAATTGTTATACTAAGGACTCTAGCGAGTACTTAATGAATAAAGGTAAATATATGCATCTATCACATACATATCTTGTGTGATGGTTGTTTATACATTTAAGCGATATTGAGCACACCACTGTGGCGGTTCTGCATTCACCCAGCCACCCCAACCACCTGAATTAAAATATGCCCCATTTTTTATCACATGACCACGCGTACTCAGTCATTGTCTCTCCTCTAACTCCTTTGTCATCGTCATTCCCCACCACGTTTTAACACCATTTAATGACTTCCTCATCTGCACCCTAATCCTCCTCCGTCGCCTTATCTGGATGCATCATTGTGATCATCACTTTTGCATCCAAAAGGCTCGGCCTAAAGGTATCCGCCTCCTTGCGGGTTATCGCGCACGCCTGCTCAAGGCCATACAGCGAGTGTGAGCCGTCATTCGCAACCAGAACCATCTCTATACCGGCTTCTACCCATCGCCTACGGCCGATGGAAGACCCGGGGTTCTGGCAAGGGGTCGAGTTGTTGAAGTGCTTTGCATGAGACTTCTCGGCTGCCTGTCTGCGATGACTGTTGTCGCCTCGTTCGGTATGGCTGGGCTAAGGCGTGCGGGGACGATGCCCTCCATCTCCTTTCTCTTTGTCGTGTTTATCCCCATCACACCTCTACTTTGGCCGTTTCCATCATTCGATTCCATCCGACCCGGAGTCAAGGCTGCTCTTCTGCCAGAAGCCTGGGAGGGTGGGATTCTGTCAACTATTGATGACAGGGGGCCAAACTTTCCTACCTTTAACTCTTAATCAGTGTTTCTATCAGCTGACTGGATCTAGGTGATACCGTTTAAATGTCATCAACAGTATCCGATTCCCATTCCGATGAAGACCGACAATCAATACCTCCAACGACTTTTCTTCCCAACTCCAATATAGATATCACAGCGCAACCGGCCGTTATAACATGGCGCACTTCCGACGGTCAAGACCATTGCTTGTCAAATCTGAACCTAGACTTGCATTATGATGTCCGCTCTAGCAAAGCTTTTTTTAAATTACGCGCTGCTGTTGCTCTCAAATCCCATTCCCGCTCACGCAATACGACTGTATACCTCTTTATTCATCCTGAACGTATACGCACCCTTATTCTCGATGACTCGCCATGTACTGCAGAAGCGAGGACACTTGGCCCTGAGACAGTCTGTCTGCACTTTGAGTTGAGTAGATTGCCGGCTCTAGTTGTGCCAAAGGAACCGCTTGCTCCTCGGAATCAAACATCTGGTAACCTACTGGATTCTTTACGAGCAGCAGTTCAGCAAGCCGCCTTTTCTGTGTACGCCAAAATACCATGCAGGTGCCTACCGCGGCAGCGATTACTTGCGCTTTGTGACGCAGCGTCTCGCAACGAGCTTATGACTATAGCCGCTCATGGCAATGCTTCTAGTCTTTATGCTGGTACTGGAGGTAAAATTATTGAGGGTGATAGTCTTTTTCGGCCCGACAGCACTACTGCTAGTAAAGGACATGAGTCTACAGTCGAGCCTCTAGTGGAAAACCCTCCATCCTATGACGATGTTCCTCCTGGACCACCACCTGCTAGTAAGTCTACGAAGTGCAGATGCACGTCTCGCTAGTCCATGTTCATTGATAATTTGGCAGTACCTGGTCCACATAAACGACGGCGGCTTAACACGCCTGAACCTGAATCTGCACCTCTTGAACGCTTAGACCGAAAATATATCGAACAGATCTGCGCTGACATAGTAGACTCGAAGCTCGGTCAGCTTAGACGCGATGTGACCAAGCAGCTTCAAGACTTGGAGAATCGTGTTATAGATTACGTCGATGAGCAACTAATCGTTCAACGGCAAGAAACAACAGAGGATCTCGGTCTCCGGACAGAAGATGAGTATTATGGACTGAAGTTAGACCTCGAGGACTATGTACGCGAAGAAATAGGAGAGGCGGAAGGTCGCATCTTAGATCATTTAAGTACTGCGAGTTTCTCGCTACAATTAAATCCGTGAAACTCAAGGAGGCAGTCTCCGAGTTACTAAGTAACCGGGTGATAAGACTTCCACATAGCGTCGCGTACCCTGTTATTTTGTAAGGAGATTTCCTGCTAAGTTAATCACTAACCAAAATAATGGTAAAACTACGAATGACTTGTTGAAGCAACGAATACTTGAAGAAGCTGGATATGGCCTTGGTGGAACTGCTCTATGCTCAATTTAATTACTAGCTAAATCTTATTTTAGCAATCTGTTTTTTGTTGCGATTCCAGTCGTAAACCACATTCAAGTTACCCCGAACGAGCAAGTCCCGGACTTAATGACACTCAAATGGTAGTAGTGCTGTAGTCTACTGCTATCATAGCTATGCTCCATTATAGTTTGTTTAATATTGTTGCTCCATATTAATGATCACTCATCTAATTCGATAAGAAGAAGAACCAGACAGTAAAATCCTGAAGATCTAGTCGTAATGGAACTGTATAGGATGACGGAGCTAATAACAACCCCTTTACTGAAGCTTGTTATAGGCCTAACTATATAGCAATAAGAGGAAGTACAGAATAAAGTGTATTAAAAACTTTGATAGGGAATAACACTGGTGTAATAGACCACTACTATGCTTCATTGATTATTTAGCTTGTTATGATTTCAGCACTCGTCTGTCCATATCTACATTACAATCTTGTTCAGCTCCTCGACATCGCTCTTCTCCCAAGGGTGCAGTTTTTCAACTTGGCGGATCAAAAATTCATGTTGCGGGCTCCTGGGCTTAATTGTAGCCTTGAATGGGTCTACGCGGCTGATAATACCGGGCGAAAACCCTACATCGGGTTCGATCTCACGACCGTTCTTGTCTAAACCCTTGCTGATTTTAAAGACAGCTAGAGATCGGGCAACAGTCAGCCATATAGATGTCGTAGCAAGATATCTGCCGGGACAGATACGCCGCCCATAGCCAAAAGTAAAGTCCATTGGATCAGGGGCAGGGTCTGGGCCGAGGTATCGAGATGGATCAAATTTCATAGGATCAGGATAGACGGTCGGATCATGTGTGAACCACCTATTGATATAATTAGAGACTTCTAAGCAGACTCTATTGATCAGTTACTTACCAAATGGCGGGTAATATCACCGCCCCCTTCGGGATGTAATACCCGTTAACAATATCGTCACCGGTGGTAGCACGAGGTACGCCCATAGGTGTTACTGGGTGCCAACGGGCCGCCTCTGTTACTATGGCCGTAACATATGGAAGGCTATCCTTATCACTATATGTGGGTAGTCGACCAGTTCCGATAACACGGTCAATTTCTTCTCTCGCTTTAAGCTGAACTTCGGGAAACAAGGTCATAGCTAAGAAGAATGACATTATTGTGCTCACGGTCGTATCCGCACCACCGGCATACATGGATAGCTGCTGCAATTAGTATCGATCATGTGCCTTTCCAAGAGAATTATGGTAAAAGGCTACTCACAGCAACCCACTTGAGAGCCTTTTCGTCCTCTTGGGATAAATCATCTCCGGCGGTCTCATAGAATTCTGAGACGAAAGACTTCTTATGATCGCCTCTGGCCATTTGATTTTGAGCGAATTGCAGTGGCTTTCCCGCAGTCTCCATTAACCTTGCTCGCCACTTGAGACCAGTTTTCTTCCATCCAGTACCTGGCATCCACCCAGGGATGTATTTTACTGTCTTTATTTAGCTGTGGGGTCCACATAGACCTCCTGTACGTAGATAACGACCTACAAGCTGGAATTATATCGACGAGCCAGGCACCTGGTACCGTCGCAGCAGCGAACTGTTCGAGAGCTTCGTCGGCGATCGAGACCAACGGATCTGTCTTGTGGGGCTCGATGGTATACCCATAGACCATTTTAAGAATGATTGCACCTGCTTCGCTGTTATTTGTTAGTTTGGCATATAAATTGGCTAGAAGGTGTATTGTACGCACGTTCTTATATGGTCGAGGAACGACTCCGGGTCTTGTAAAACCCGAAACAAGAATCGGTGGACTTCTACTTCTTGTAAGGGTAGATATGGTGCAACAGTTAATGGAGTACCCATCATCATATGTGCAAGTTTTCGTTGATAACGGTACATTTTACTGGGTTGCACCAAGGCTAGAGCATTGCTCCAGCCAATACTTGAAGTAGTTTAGTTAAACTCATGATTATGAAGATACTGATATAGGAAACTTGCTTACAATTCCGCAAATAAAAGCCTTGCGCGGGCTGCATATTTAGAAGACCTTTTTTCCAAGAGTTCAGAAGCCAGCTCCGGAGAATGTAATATTATGAGAGTAGTGCCTAAGGATGTGACGGAAGATATAGGCCCTATAGTTCGAGAAGAGAGTTAGCATATCCTGGAAGTTAATAAGGGCAAGTAATACATTACAGACCGTAGGTATCCTTGTGCTTTAACCAATGTTCCCATTCTCGCTGGCCTCCGGCGGGAAGATCCTTAATGTTTCCTAGGAGAGGCACTAAAATGTTTAGTTAGTAACCGCCTCTGCAAGATATACAAGGTCATATAAATATGCTGAGGCGTAGGTCTAGCTTAGACAGTAGCTTTTGTACTTAGAAAGTGACTAAATAGAACACTACAGAATAACTCACGGCCCTTAGGTCCAGGGGGTAGAGGACCCGACTTCTTTCCAAGTAGAAAAAAGATGAATTTCGCTGCAATGGCCAACGATGCAGCTAATAGGATGCCACTCATGAGCATGTTGGTATCAGCCATAGTGAATAATGGCAGTCACCGAGGTGAGGATGATGAACATTTAGCAGAACGAGGGCTTCATCAGATAGGTAACAATCTCAGTACGGCTTTAATATAGCACTTAGAGTTTGGGAATGCAGCATATAATAGCTGTAGGATATATGGCTCTTTCTTGTCGATCCGTGGGTGCCGGCCAGGGGGGTCATTTTGGAGATCTGCACATTGCAAAATATTGGATATTCAGCACTTTCCTTTTCTAAGTATCTACTCCTTTCCTATGCAAGCAGATGCAAGTTAATCCCTGCCATTTTAGTGTGTTTACCAAGCATATGAACTGCAGGCAGCTCGCGCACTAGCTTTGATAGCCACTTAGATCTCAACTAAATAATTCTAGGATATTCAGCATTGGGGAGTCGGCGAAGCTGATAGGTGTAACAGAGAGTAGACTATTATGTACTTAGTAATAGTCTTGTCAAGATGCTATGTTGATCTTGAACAGCGAACCTTGAAAATATTTTTTACGCAAAGTGCTTTAACCGTAAAATGGCAAAGCCCGAAGATTTAGCTCCGTGTCGACTAGATATGGCCTCGAGGAGATCTTTTGTCCTCAGAACAAGAGCCACCCACTTCCTGCTAGATAGCAGGTAACACCGAATAACTACTGTAGTATCTGCATACCTCGTTTGGTGTCGGTAGAGCTATTTCGCCACCCTATACAAGGTCCGTTGTGTCACGGAGATTAGTTGGGACGAGAATTAAAAGCGACGAGAATATACTAAAGTGGGCTGTTTTGATTGATACTTGTCCCGCAAGACATGGGGGCTTTTCTTATCACGGCATACCTATGCTCTAATTAACCTCCACCCCGCACTATACGCACATATCAGGGACACTATCGTATATGTACGGTACGTTCCATTCGAACAAGGACCGCCCATACCTACCTATACGGAGGAAAAAGAACGCAAACTGTTTCCCTATTTTTACGATTATAAATCGCGGAGTACTAAGGCTGTGATATAGGATGCGTTGGGCAAGCTAACTTTGTCATAGATATAATCCTTACTTCCTAGGGGATAATCGGCGTCGTTTTACTCCTACAAACTCCTTGTTAAGATTATTAAACAAACGGCTCTTTCTTTGGTTCTTACGATGCCAAGCTAAAGGCGTGAGGGGTGTGCGTCACAGGCACGCTATGTGCTTACTGCTTTAAACTAGCAAGTGGGCTGGTTATGCTAAAAGAGCTCACGGAAACATGGTGCTAATCTAAGTTAGACATATAAATATGTTGCTTGAGAGTTTGGATGGTAGATTTGAACTCGTTGCGCCGCTGCGCGTCGTAAGATTTGAGTGGTGGTTTGTATATACTTGTGAGTGGATTTGGCGTCAGATATAACAACTAGATAATTTAGAGCATATTTACATATTATTGTAAACTTGTTTTAGATCCACGATTTCCCCATAGTAGTATACACGCTACCGGCAACTAGACCTTGGACTTAGTAGGGCTATTTAGTATATTATACTACGACTACCATAGTATAGTGTCAGTATCTCCCGAAGCTGGGGGATAGAATAGCATGCTGACCAATATACTATAACGTGGCGTTGAGCTACCTAGATAGTGGGTTAGGTTTTAGAGCCAATAAAAACCAGGGTATTGAAGGTAACATGGGTTAGGTAGATTATCTACTAAATAATATGTGCACAACTCGCCTATATGCCTGCAGTAAGCATGGCGCTTCAAATCCGATTTTACCCTACGTATATGCCAAGAAGCCCTACCTATACTGGCACTTGCAAAAACCTCGATATTCCCGCCGCCGTTGCAGCCAACTGCCCGATTCGCTGACCACTGGTCATTTCGAAGACTGAGACATCGGATCCGATTTCCTTGGTTATCCAAGTCCGGAGCTCTACAGCCACGAGCGAATCTACGCCGTACGCGTGCATAGGTCGGGCAGGATCGAGATCCGCGATGTCCACGCTGAGAACCTTAGTCAGCTTATTCAGCAAAGCCTCGAGGACGATCTGCTCGGCCTCTTGCTGTGACTTGGCAGCTGAGAGAAGCGCGGCAGTCGATCCCTTGCCGGATCCCTTCTTCGCGAACGCGCCGTCGCCAGCACCGTTGTGAATGACCATGTGATTGAATCTGGGTTCGTGCTGCCAGGCGGGTTGCAGGGCACCCTCGGCCGCTGAGTACCGGGGGAGCCAGAGGCGTGGTACGACTACGGCACGCTCGGCACCCACCCCATCATCCCTGCTCAGAGGCCGGCAGTGGTAATCTATTACGGCGATGAGTTCTTCGGTAGTCATGTGTGACCAGCCAATAGAGAAAAAGTATTCCATCAGGGCTGGCTTTGTGGCTACCATCCCGGCGTCGCTCATCATAGGCACATCTAACGCGACGACATTGTGACCCTGAGATGCAAGTTGTCTAGCAAAGGCTCCTTGGTATGAATTTCCGGCGGCGCTGTTTGAAATGAGGCGTTAGCGATTGCTGTGAACTTATAATTTCCACAAAACTTTAATAGCATAGAGGAACGAGGGCTAGAACCTGCTAGTCGGGGAGATGAGAGACTCGAAAATACGTACTAATTGGTCTGTCCAGGGTTACCGATAGTCGTAGCCATTGAGGATAGCATAACAAAGAAATCTAAGCTGTGATCGGCATTCTTGGAACTGAGGGTTTCCCACAAGTTTCGAGTTCCTAAGACTTTGACTTTGAGCGCCCGATGCCATTGATCAATCGTCATATCGCTAAACTTATTGTCCTACACACCACAAATTTAGTAACGGGATCTAAATGGCCCTGCTGTTTTGGAAAGGGAAACAAGACTTACGTTGAGGATCATAGAGGCTTGGATGCATCCCCTAACTGGTGGTAAGTCAGCAAGGCAAGACGAGATCGCATTTTCCAGCGCAGTCTTGTCAGTGATATCACAAGCTGGAGAGGCAACATTCACGCCCTCTCGTTGCAGGTCCGCAACAAGCGTCTTCGCTGATTTGTCTACTGCCCCTGATCTCGAGGTCACAATTAGGTTTCGAACCCCTAGATCTACCATCCACCGAATGATCTTCTGTCCGAGTCCGCCGAAGCCACCGGATACAACATATGTCGCATCGGGGGAGAACTTGGCAAGCGGGCTGGGCCTCTGGAGCACTGGGACGACGTCGTTCTCATGGGGCTCGACGACTAGCTTTCCAATGTGCCTCCCCGATTGCATGTGACGCAGAGCATCCTGGATTTCGGAGATGGGATACGTTGTGATCGGCGTCGGCCGTTCGAAACTCAGAACACTCTCAACAGTTCGCTGGAACAAGTCCTCTAGCCGCCCCATATCGTTCTGCTGCATGTAGTTCAGCTCGATGGCCTCGAACCTCACGCCTCGGGCAAAGGATCCCATCGATATGCGGGCCCGCGATTCGATGTCTGACAACCCGATCTCGGCGAACCGCCCGAATGGCGCCACGCATTCCCAGGAGGCTCGAAGCATTTCGCCAGCAAGACTGTTGATCACGATGTCTACGCCGCGCCCGTTGGTCATCCGCATGAGACCAGCCTTGAAGGTCAGGTCTCGGCTCGAGAAGATGTGGTCGCGGGGTAGCCCGTATGTCTTCTCGAGGAAATCGCGCTTCTCTAGGCTTCCAACAGTAGCGAACACCTCCGCGCCCTCTCGCTGGGCCAGCTGGATAACGGCCTGGCCAACACCACCAGCTGCTGCGTGGACCAGCACAGTCGATTTCTGCCCTCTGCTAGACCGCTTTCCAAGATCTCCAATATCGTAGAGACAGGCGTATGCAGTCGTGTACACGATGGGTATAATTGCCGCATCTGCAAATGATAGGTTCTCGGGGATGCGGGCAATCGTGCCCTCCAATCCGCGGACGTGAGTAGAGAAAGCACCCCTGAAGGCAAAGCCGAAGACCCTGTCGCCCTTCTTAAAGCGCGTCACCCCCGACCCTACTCTCGTGACAATGCCCGCGGCCTCGAGACCAACTGGCGTTTCGTTGATCTTGCCCAACATCACGGCCAAGTCTTTGAAGTTGACGGCGGTCGCCTTGGTCTGGAATTCAACTTCGTTTTCTGCCATCGGAGCCGCGTGCAGCGGGTCGTCGTCGAAGCACAGCGAGTCCAACAGGCCGATTTCTCGGACCTGGAGGCGCAGGGAACGACTGGGGTCAGCGCCGAAGGCAGCGTCAGCTACGTCGCTTGCCAAGGTCTGCTTCTGGACGTGCTTGGTCACGGTGGTTGACTCAACAAGTCGTGGGATCGTGACTATGCCGTCAAGAACCTTATATGAAGTTTCAATCGGCCCTTCGCTCTCCGCCACGGCGGTATCGATCTCCAAGATCTTATCAGCGATGATGTCAACGCTCTCCTGTGGCTGGAAAGTTAGGATGACAAAGTCCAGCTCGGGCCTTTCCAGACGAATGCACGTAGCGAAGCCAGTAATGAGGTCGGTATCCGGTGATTCATCCCTGTTCACCCAGATGAGCCGCTTGCTGTTCACAATGCTCTTCAGTGTGTCGAGGACATCCTCTGTAACGGATGTGAGCACACCCGCCTCTAATTCCGGCAATACAATGCATGTGCTGCTACTGAGACTTTCCTGATTCGCTGTTGACGTGAATTGCTGATATTGCGACAGTGAGCCGTATATAACGGCGTGGCCTCTGGCTGACAAAGTAGACGATAGCTTGTCCGCTATTTTCCGCTGTAGGTCTGAAGTGATATCCGCGACGATATAATAGCTATTGGAAGCCGCGGGCACTAGAACTGTGCTGCTACCTTCTGACGGGGCGCTAGAGACCAGTACTAATAGTTCTTGATCGAGGAATGCCCGATCTAATCCGGTGAATCCACAGCTTGACAATCGTATGCCCCAGATATCGCTTGCTTCTGTGCCTCCGGTCGCCGCTAGAATGAGTTTGCCGCCGGGTTTAAGCAATCCAAGGATGTTGGAAAGCATCTTATCGCTGTTCATAGCAAGGAAACTGCCGGTTACTGCGATAACTGCATCATATGCCTGTACCTCGAAGCCCTGTTGGACGGGGTCTTCTCCTAGATCAAGCGGCTTCACGGTTCCACGGCCGTCTAGCAGTAATTTTTGTTCTTTGAGGGAAGCTGAGGGAAAGGCTTCGGTAACATCATACTCTAGATATCGCTGACTTAATGTTGTCAGTATATCATTGGTGCCGGTACCGATCTCTAGGATCCTCATTGATGGGTTCTTATGTGCTAGAGCATCTAGGTATCGCAACAGCCCTCCTTTTGTCCCGAAGGCTTTGCTCGCCTCTTCTAGACTGAGGAGTTCTGGGTCTGGCTTCCAATCAATGTTCCATGATCGATGTTTCGGGTCATTTTCCAACTCGAATGATTCAATTTCGGCGTCGAGTTGCGTGGCAATCAAACCCGTCAATAGGATCATGGGCTGTTTAGTGTTGACATCAATGGCAGTGCAGTTTGACCTATACTCCTTGCGGCCGTGAATGTTAGTCTCGGCGGTAGCTAGGTATCCATCATCTGAGTGCTGAGCTCCCGACACCCACAGCTCATTAAGGAACGTGGGAATGACGGCATTCTTCACTTGCTTCTCGGGGTCGGAAATTATGGGTGACAGGCAGACTTGCAGTGCCGCGTCTAATGTCGTAGGATGGATCAGATGTGGTTGCACATACTCGTAGGGCATGAGTTTCTTTAGAAGAGGGACGGTCGAACGAATCCTGGCAAAAGCCTGCCCAGACTCGTGGTCAACGAACGAGTCTGACACGGTCTGGAAGAGCTTGCCAAATACAAGCCCAACGCTCTTCCAAGCGTGATATATATCTTCGGCCGCAACCTTGGTAGTGCAGTTCTTTTGGGCCTCATCGATGCTGCTGATACAGCTTGCTCGAAGAATTTCCTCTTCTAAGCCACCGTCTACGATGGTATCAGGCTCGTTGTATTCGATCAATACTTGCCCACGACAATGCTCTCGCCATTCGTCGTCATCTTGGGCGGTGCACACTTGAAACTCGCGCCATGCGGAGGACGTAGACTCTATCGCGGCCTGCTTGATAGGTCGTATGTAGACATGCGACTCGACACCCATGGCGTCATCAGGAACGACAAGAGCTGCTTTGAAAGATACCTCACTAAATCGGAAACCCTTGATCGATTTTTCAGGGTTGGAACGCTCCGACAATTGGCGGCACCCCTCGATAGCCATAACGAGCATGCCTGCAGCAGGATAGAGAAGTGCCCCTGAGACCATGTGTTGCTCAGCCCATGGATTCTCGGAGACTCGGATCCAGTTTCGCCATACGGCATCGTATTTCCCGTCCCAGTCGTTAACAGGGGCGCCGAGTAGTTCATGGCGCGGGAATGGGCGGTTGCGGAAGTTCCTGCTGAGCCGACTTTCACACCAGTATTCCTTGCTGTGGTTAAAGGGGTATCGAGGAAGGCCAATCACTAATGATGGCTTATGTCCCTCAACATAGTTGACGTTTTTAAGGTTGACAGAGATGCCACGAGTGAAGAGCGAGCCCGCCGCCTGCAAGGCGGTTTGCACGTCTGCTTCGCCTCGGCGAAGGATATTGTGGTATTTTACGGCGCCGCTACCCCTGACCTCGTCGACAATGTTGCGTACCGGGCCACTGAGAGCAGCGTGAGGTCCGACCTCTAGGATGTCCGTGATCAATTCAGTTTGGCCGTCCTCTGACATCGCTTGAAGCATGGCTGTTACGGACTCGTAGAATCGTACCGGCGAGACTAGATTCTTGGTCCAATATGCCGCCTCTTGCAGCTTCGAGGAATCAATGAGGGTTCCATATGTTGACGAAAAGAACTGGGGCTTGGGGTAGTGACTATCCCAAGAACCTGGTTGGATTTCTCCTAGGGATTCTGTGTATTCATCTGCCATAGGTTCCATGTATCGTGAATGATATGCCAGTTCAACGGCTAGCTTTCGTGCGAAGATTTGGTCGCCCTTCACAACTTCAACCAGTGCGTCGATCTGTGCCGCATCTCCGCTAATGGTTTGGCTGTCTTTGCTGTTCATACAAGCAACTGTGAGCTTTGCAACGCCCTGGAATCCTTCGTTCACTCTGTCAATGGCATCTCTAGCTTTTTCTAAGTCGAGCCCTACAGCAGCCATTGTAGTCTTTGGCCCTGTGACAGATCGAAGCAGCTTAGCCGACATCTTTCCTATATGAAGGGATCTAGATTAGTACTATTCGACCTGATGATTAAGACTATAAGTTCTACTCACCACGCCAGTATGCTATTTTCCATGCGGATTCTCTGGAGATGGCTCCAACAGCATAACCTGCTGCAATCTCACCGGAAGAATGGCCGGTAACTGCTTGCGGTGACACTCCCCAGGAATTGAGCAGGTCAACAAGAGCAACTTGTAGTACTGTGCACAGGGGCTGCGAGAATTCCGCTTCGTTGATTCGCGACTCCTTCGAAGGCTTCGAAAGCTCGTCTATCCACCATCAGGTTAGCTACCCGTGCCATCACCAATGACTGCCACTCTATAGATGATAGATAAACTCACCAATTGCAGACCAGTCACTACCTAAGTTTTTCAAGTATGCATCGGCCGATTGTATACTTTCCTGGAAAACGGGGTAATGAACCAGTCCCATTCCCATTAGAGCCCACTGCGCTCCTTGGCCAGTGAAAACGAGTGCAAGTCCAGGGTCAGCGGCAACGCGCTTAACGTCAAGTTTTTCTACAAGCGCATCTTGCATAGATTCTATCGAATTGGCAACGAATGCTGCACGCCAGTTGAAATGAGTTCTTTTAGTCGCTAGAGTAAATGCAAAGTCATAGAACGGATCGCTTATGGGGTGTTGCTTGTAGCCATTAGCGAGCCTAGATATGCCATCTTGATCTTGCGAGCTTAAGACAATAAGTTGAGGTGATGTAGCGGTATCATTACTATTCGGTAAAACCTTCGGAATAGCTATGAAAGAGTAATAGTTAGAATGGCCATGAGAACAAACTTAGACAGAGGGTCAACTTGGAACTTACAAGCGGTACCAGGCAATTGAGGTACATCGACAGTCCGATGAGGCGCATCATACCCATGTTCTTTAAGAAAATGATAAGCATCATCTATCACTATGTGCGCATTTGTCCCTGAAACACCGAAGGAATTAATTGAAACTCGACGAAGTCCCGTCTTGGTCTCTGGCCAGGGTAGCGCCGTAGTAGGAAATATAAAATGCCACTCGTCTGGAATTTTGCTGTTGCGGTTCTCGAACCAGGCATTCGCAGGTATAATGCCGCGTTCGAGCGTGAGGATACTCTTAATGACAGATGTAATTCCGGATGCTCCCTCGGAGTGTCCGACATTACTTTTAACAGCTCCAATGTAAAGGGGTTCCTCTGGAGAGCGGAACTGGGTAAACATTTCACTGATTGCACTGGCTTCGATAGGGTCGCCGACCGGCGTGCCTGTGCCATGAGCTTCAAAGAATCGTGTGACTGATGGGTCAAGGCCAGCTTGAGCGTATGTTTTTCGCATCAGTTCTGCCTGGGATTCTTTTGCGGGTGCCGTAAGTCCTGGCGAGTGCCCGTCGTGGTTACAACACGAGTTTCTAATAACCTTTAAAGCACCCAAATTTTAGTAAATGGCTAACTAAAAGTGGATAGGGATAATACTGAGGGTTCCTTACGGCACGGATAGCTAGTTAGACGATAACTAGTTAGTATCTTGTAGCGTTACATTTGAGTAGCTAAGGATAGGGGGACTCACTATCTCCATCGCGAAGAGCGTCCGACAGCCGCTTAAGAACGATGGCTCCGATACCTTCACTCCTACCATAGCCACTGGCACGCTCATCAAAGCTGTATGAAACTCCATCTCGGTTTAAAACGCCAAGGGAATTTAGCTCGAGCCCCATTTCGGGAGAGAGTATCAAGTTCGTGCCACAGGCGAGGGCCTACATGCATGGATAATCAGTGGATGCAACGTGACGAGAAGGTAAATGATTGCGTCATACCATATCGCAGTCTCTCGCCTTTAAGCCAACAATCGCCTGGTGAAGAGCGACCATGCTACTCGAACAAGCAGTGTCTATGCTCAGCGCTGGCCCTTGGAAATCATAAAACCAAGAAACACGCCCGGCAAGTGTGCTCGCAATTGTACCAGATCCGGTGTACATCATAGGGACATCTATATCCTTAATTAATACATCTCGGTAATCCCATATGAAAGCTCCCACATACTGAAGTATAGTGTGTCAGCTAATTTCTTAACTCCAACTCAAATATGTAGCGTTCTGAGGTGCCCACCCTCAAGATTGGATAAAGAATCACATAATTGGCTTAGTATTACTTACAACTCCTGTCTGTGAGCCCTTCACTGCATCCATTGTAAGACCAGAGTTTTCAAGGGCTGTATAGACACATTCAAGAAGCATGCGTTGTTGGGGGTCCATGCTTGCAGCCTCAGCAGGCGTGACAGAAAAGAAAGGGGCATCAAACGCCCTGACATTTCCCTGGATGAAATGCCCTTCCTTTCCTCCAATCTATCATTTCTCGGTTAGTTATGGTTCCAAAAAAAAGAGCCGAGAGATGCAGCATACAATCCCATCTCTGTGGTTGTCTGGGTGCCAGAAAGCAGCAGAATTGTATCGAGCCGGTGGTATAGGGCCTCTAGCAGATCTCCCAGCAAGGAGAAACTCGTAGAACTTCTCTAGCGTATCGCCGTCGCATGGGTACTTGGCATCTAAGCCAATGACGGCGATAGGTTCAACATCCATCTTGTCAGATTTGCTACTTGTTCTTTGTTGGTACGTCTCGAGAACTCTGTCTACAATTAGATCTGGAAATCCAGGACTAGCAGCAGATAGCACGTAAGTTCTAAGCAATTCAATAAAGTGAGAGAAAAACGGAATCGAGTTAGAAGCCAGGGCGATAAACTATATGGCTATGATATATGCTGGGATTGCCAGCCTAACCAATCTACTCTTACACACCGAGCTAACTACTCTCACCTTCGCGTCTAGATCAGCTTACTCTGTTTCTTCAACCTTGGAAACTAGGTAGTTATCATTGGGAAGAGCTTATTGCTTATCCATAAAGACCCCCCCGTCGCATGGACCTATTACACAAGTTTAGGAAATCCCTATCTCTAGTGTAACGGGCAAGTCAGCTGCAGCTACGGGGGTTTACCACCCACTCGACTAGTAGAAGTGCACAATTAGATCTTACATCTCTTACAACCCCAGAAACCTAAGGCTCTCAACCATAGAACTAACCATGTGCTCGCAGATAACCATCGTTCACCGTAGGACTTCGCCGCTTGGCAAGGGAGGGGTTTTGATTATTACACGGCCTCGGCTACAGCGCCAGCCCCATCACGATAAACGGTACGATGTAAAAGAGTAAGAAGAATCAGGCAGGTGTAACGTATAGAATGCATGCGGTAATACGAGTACCTTGTTTGTTTCGAACGTCACTACCCTCATGGCAAATGGCGCCAGCAGGAGTATCACTTGGCATCATTTGTCAGGGTCTATTTTTTCCTTACGTTAGCTGCAGGCTGCAGCTAAGGTCTCGGTATCAGTGCGGCGGCCAGATCCGCCGAAAGTGCCGATTCAAACCAACCCCAGACGGTGGCTGTGCGGAGTGCGGACATGCGGGGGGCGTTTTCTCGGCCATGTAATGTTTAGTCAAAGTCTCCGTCGTATCGGATTAACAATAGCACATCGGCTTGAATACCCATTTAGCTATTCTGTACATAGGTTTATATAACACCATACGTATACGGCTGATCATTCCCAGTAAGCTTCTATGCGGGTAGCTTGGGTTGATGACCCCCTCCTCAGTGAGGTGTTCCGAGAAATATCATCTTCCGGGACGACTCAGCGCGTTTTGTCGTAGTAGATATGCGAAATCACGGCACAGCCTGCAAATGTCGCGAAATGGCACTTAGTACATAGTAGGTCTCACTTCTCTTCCCACGTGGATCTGATCTGCGCTGTATGTGATTATAAGAAGGTGGCGTGACTTATAGGCAATGTGAGTTACTAATCAAATATTCTCGTATGTATGCGAGAAAGAACATCAGGTCATCCTTCCTACTAAGGGGAGCATTTTTCCCGCTGATATCAACTAACTTGCATCATACAGTTCAGCATACAGGGGGTGGCTTACTAGTCGAGCCTCTATCTAGTAGGTTAGAAATCACCAAGTCTTGTCTAGGCCCTTAGATCCTTGTATACTACATTTTTCCCCCGAGCTTCCGAAAGCTAGCTCACCTCAAACATGAAGAAAATGAAAACAAAAATAAGTCTACTGGGTGTCACATTTCGTGAGGTCAAATTGTGAGCTTTATGAGAAGGCCCACTAGATAGATGCTTGCCGCATTAGGTCTGGATAAGGGTAATTATCTGTGGAGTACGTAGTAGCGAACTTGTAGATGTGTTATATAAAAAAAGGCACCCTTGTCCAGAAAGAAATAGGTACCTTAAAAGCCTATCTAACTCACCCACTTCGGCTTTAAGACTATGATAGTTTAGATATGTTCAAAAAAACTCACTGGCCTGTTGATCTAGCACAATTAGATACGTTAGTTAGAATATATTTTATGACTTGGTGCACTTAAGCGTTCTTGGGGTCTAGGCAGGATATAGCTAAACTAGGCCTGATCTAGATAAATTGTCAGGATCTAAGGGCTAGGATCTAAGAGAGTACTGGTATACTTGTACATAATACCACTTCCGCTCATGTCTCGAAGGAGATTCTTCTCTCCTTCAAGCTTTTGGTCTTGTATGACACACACCACCAGCTATATACTACTTCTTGTATTGTACCTGACCTGTATGTAGTTCCTCCCACTCTGTGACATAAATGCTAAAATATTACCAGAGGGAACTGAGCCTAAAAATCAAGACTCCGAATCGGGGAATCGAACCCCGGGCTTGACGGCACTTTTTCTCAGTTGAGACAACGAAGATGAGAGCGTCAAATGTTAGCCACTACACCAATTCGGATGTGAAGAATCCAAGATGCCCACTAGCGGAATCGAACCGCTGATCTTGTCATGGCATCTAGTTAGTACTAGTGACACGCTATACCACTTAGCCAAGCGGGCGATGTTGATTGGATGATGAAAATTCGGACTTGGACATGGGTCTATAATACCAAGTACCGATGTAGCGATCGGAGGTTGTTTAACTGTACTTGAGAAATGAAATAATACAGTCATTATACACCTTTCATGATATCTCGTCTTTTGAATCGTCGAGTTGGACTTTCCTCCAGGTACGGATGGCGATAAACTTTGGCTGTCAACAGCAGACTAGCTGCTAGGAAGAAGGTTTTTCCCTCTATGTGGGAGTTGGAGCTCTTCACTCGAAGAGATTATAAATAGGCCTACATGAAATTCGATAACTCCTAAAGATCAAGCGTTTGTAATCAGTGAAGCCGCTGTCAGCCATAAGATACACTAAGGGTCGGTTTAGTTCGCGGTGATGAGACAATATGTAAGCCTTTTTAAGGTATACATTAGTGGTGGTTAGAATTAGATTTAAAGATCCTCATAATTTTCCCAGCATACGCTATTTATTCGGCCACTCGCAATAGCAGGCAGGGCGCCTCTTCCCGGCCTAGAGAGTATATTATCGAAAAAGCCATTTGCCTTGTTTGATGTGGCTTTCGTATGAGGCTACAACGCTCATGAGTGATAATAAAAATCTCAAAAATACCCCTCAGTTGCCTCCTATTAGTCTCGAGGACTTCAAATGAGAGCGTTAGAAATCCATTATGATATGTCATATTGAGCCTTCGGCGAGAAGGTAAGTTGAGAGACAGTCAATTGATCTAAATTCGGAATAGTAAGTCAGGTTTTTTATAATCTATCCCTCTATATTGGATTCCTATGAAATTCGCCTTGTTCCCGTAGATGAGCTGTCGTCTTAGTGTGAGTGAATAGGAAAGAGGAGTAGGAGGAAGTTGTTAGTTCGAGTCTAGTACATTTGCGATAAACTTTTCCTAGATATATCCCCCAGTCTCCTCCGGGGACTTCCTTAGTTAGCTAGTTAGCATAATCCTCGAGACTAAATTCTACCTAATGTTTTCTCTTTTAAGAATCTGAAGCTAGAAACCTTTGGAACTGCTATTGAGATAGTAGTCAAACCTTCGAAGTGTAGTGTGTACCTAGCACACGTTCCATTTTACTGTCCGACTCAGTTCCAGCGTCTGCACCAGCTTCAGTGCGAGCATAACTGCCAATGTTACTATTAGCTTCGGTACGAGCCTTGGTGCGAGCGTTATCTCTAGGTAAGGGAGAGGTCGAGTCCATATATCTATAGTATATATATACAATTATAACACGTCGAGGCTACCTACATTCTTATTGATCGAACGATTGGATTAGCTCTCGCCGAAATCAGGATCCATATGTCGACGAGGACCCGTAATGTTTTAGATCTATCAATACTCGGGCGGACCGATCAAAGACACGCTCAGTGTCGCAGCTAGATCAGGGCCACCCTATCAATTTAGTAAATTGTATTCAATCTTAGGGTACATCGAGTCTATGTCAATCAATCTTTCCATTAGAATCACTGGATATGGATGGTTTTGAGAATCAATAGACCAATTGCAGTTATCCTAAGAGATCCCCCTACGTGTAGTACTGAAGATTCTTTGCCGTGCCCCTATCTCCATAATCCCATTAATAAATAGCACTTAAATTTCAAGGGGTAATTTTGAATGCAACTTTATATCCTTATTAAGTTAAGGGAGCAAAATAATGTATTGTTTTTGTTTTGTTTAGGTATTATTATGTTAGGCCTAGAACGCCACGGCCGCGATTAAATATCCTAGGAGGAATTCCTCTCATAACAAATGACCACCTGTTATCTATACGGCCATGCACAGTATGCCTTTATGAACCGACTGCCCTTTGAGCATTCGACTAATAGAAAGAAAAAATTTTTTAAACTACGTGTACATTTCTCTCTGTATTATAACTAACTCTATAATCTTTTCATGTGAAAGGCTGCCCAAATTTAATCCGAGAGGAGGCCGCGTGGATCTTTTATGGTAAGAGATAAATCCACTGAATCTGTATATGACTAGTAATGCCCCCATACTTGATGTGTCAACTTTTTTCACGTGGCTTTCAGCCATGTCTTTCCACGACAACCCCTCTGGATTCAAACTCGTCAACCGAAGCCCTCAGTGGTTTGTAGGTGCAGCACGAGTCAATGCTTATGATGCATGAACACTACTGTTAGGGGTATAGGGAGTGAAACTAATGACTCATAGGCAGTGACTGGTCACTAGAGAGGTCAATAAGCGACAGATGTAGCTCGCACACTTATGTTTTCTATTAGATAACCAACCAAGCCTTCCGATCTTTTGAATTCTACTATATTTATACCATATTCCAACTTATAAAAGACAAGAACATCCATTTCAGTAGAAGTAATTATAGAGGAGTGAATAGCCCACCTCCATGTACAACGATGGGCCTGTTGCCCCTATCTTATAGACCCTACCCTCTACGTCAACAAATGGTAAATATAGTATACCCGAATACGGAGGGTAGAGTAAAATATAGCTTTTAATTTATTATAGTATAGAAGAAACTTAATTTAAACCCTACCCCTTTCATGTTGGAAGACATGAACTTGAAGAATAAGGCGATTCTTCGTAATGCCCTGCGGGGTGTAAATAGCATACATTACACTAGTAACTGAGAAATTGAGTCAATAGGTCCCAAAGGCGAAGAGATATAAAATTCAATAAGCTGGAGCGTATGACACATCCTATTTTGAGAATTTGAGCGACTGTAAGCGGATATAAATCATATGAATGTACGTCATGCACCTCATAAACACACCTAACCACAGCAATGTTGGAGGCGTTATAGTATTTATTGCTACATTACTAAACGATGTATGCGCCCCTATAGCAATACGCTAGAATTTCTAGTACAATTTCCGTAGCAGACCACAGCGCAAACCCAACCTATCCTTTGGATCCCTCAAGGGCTTGTGCCTCACCAACTTGACGATGCGGAGGCTGTAAGGCGAGAGGTCCCGCACCTAAGTAGACAAGCCAAACTTCCGATAGGGCCAGACCGTAACGCCTAAGTCATGCGCCGCCTAGGGTAAGCGATCAAGTTCCCCTAGACCGCAAAAAATAAACCGAGCCTACGTTTCCATCGCAGACTACAGGATGCGCCCCGATCACTAGACTAACGTCCACTATGAAAACCCAAGGCATTCCCTAAAAGAATCAGCTGCCCGCAGACTGTATGCTAAACCTATGACCCCATAACAAACACCAACTAGGCATAAGGCAACACCGTCTGACTAAAGTTCACATGATACACGCCTGAGGGGCTAAAACGCCAAGATGGGCCTTATAAAGTATCTACTCACAGCCCGCCTACTCATGATGAACTAGAAACTTGTTAACTTTGCAGCTCACTACCTCATCCTCTACTGCCGTTTCCTCGTCTTCCCTCTTAATAGTGTATGCCCCCGGCCCCGGGTGGCCATGGGAGGGGAGATAGGGACCGCGGGCGCGAGAGGCGGCTGCATCGGTACAAAGTTCCCACTACCGCCGCCGCGTCCTCCGCGCATGCTGGAGCTAGTGCCCCCTCCCCTCCCCCGTCCGCGACCGCCGCCGCGACCGCCACGACCGACGTTTACATGGTTCCAGCCATGATGATGTGAATTGGGGATGAAGTTGTGGATATAGTGAGGCACTGGCGCTGGCGTTGGGGGCTGAGCGAGCTGGGCGGCGAGAGCGGAGTTCTGGTCCGTCAACATATGCTGCACGACGAGCATGCCTGGCTCGATTATCTCCTCCCAGAGGTCCGGGAGCACAGTGAACGACGACTCATCTTGGGGTTGTTGTGATTGTTGCTGTTGGGGTTGGGCAGGATTAATGCTACTTGATGGCTGGGATGAGGATGATGAGCCGGCGGTAACCTCGCCCGGTATTTCCACTGTTGAACTCGACGCCTGCGTGACGGCTGGGGCTGTAGATGCTTTAGACGATATACTCTCGTTAGAGGGCTTCGTGAGGAAGGATACATTGATCTTTAGCTCGTAACGACCCGCTACCATAAGTGGTTTAAGGAGAACGAGGCTGTTGAAGCATTTCTCAACCAGTTCTTTCATTCCCTACTAGCTAGTAAGCAAATAAAAGAAATGAAATTCGACGAACAACCGTTCTAGAACTGGTAGGACAAGACTCTTAGATCGGCCAAGCAAGGGAGTTGACACTTACTATCCACGTCCTAGCCTTCTCCCAGGGGAAGACGAACCTGCGCCCAAGTGCATCTTGAAACAGAATTGGCAACTTTCGTGGTGGCCTTCCTGTAGACGTCTCCCATCTAGGATCGCCGGGGCTCGGCGGTTGAAAGGGCTCTTCCTCTTCAGACGCCTCCGACAGGGACCTTGTCTCAGCCTCCGGGTCTGCCTTCTGCTTCTGCTGCTGCTTCCACGAACTGACTGTCACTTGGTCTCGTAGCGCCGAGGTGGCGGCGGCTGGGTCATAGTCATCTTCCTCTTCAAATACACTTGATGGATAACTGGCGTCCTGAGACTCTGATTCAGAGGCGGGACTTGAGCCTTCCGAGTCGTGTTCAGTCTCTGTCTCTGTGAGACTTACCGCGGTACCTAAGCGCTCGTCTTGCTTGGCTAGTTCAGTAGGATTTTGGGCTTGTTGTGCATTAGTCGAATCGGCCTCGGAATACGACCTAGTGCTTGTTGTCTGCTCAGGGTTAAAATAAGCCCTTTCAGGGGCCTTCCCCTTGTCCAGTCGAGGCGGGGTATCAACACCATCATCGTTTTCGAATACAACGCGAGCATTGTCATCATTATCACTCTTCTTCTCCTCGCCATTGTCAGGCACTGCCATCGAATCACGATGTCCTTCTATAGGTTGCAACGTAATAGGGGATGCGGGTGCAGGGGGTGGTGAACCTCCGCGACCAGATAGATCTGGAGGGTTGGGTGGATCTGGTCGATTAGCGAGGAGATCTACTGGACTCGAATCCGAAGAACCAGGTTTGCCGGCATAGGACCTGCAAAGTGGCGCACCATCATTAGAAGAAGGTGATTCCATGGCTTCGATAACGGACAAACCTCGGGTTTCGACCATCCAACCTCGATATTGTCTCCTTTGGCCAGAACTATTACTACAAGCCGGCCAATTTTTGCTCTATGGTTTGATGCTAGCGTTGTTGGTGTTGGTTTTGTTGTTGTTATTGCTACTGCTGACGGTGGCTGCTTGTCTCGCGGGGTTCATGGGCGATATTATTAGGGGTGGCTTTTCGTAGCGCTTTGATAAGCGGTTACTCTTTCCCTCTACGTACCTAGCACGTCACTTGATTGCGGCGGAGGAGATATTGTACCTGGTGCATGTGATAGTAGGCGTAGCAGTTGAAGAGTTGTTGTTGTTGTGAATCGTGATGGTGGTGAGAGCACGAAGTGAGGGGACAAGGGTAGAGAATTGCGGCTGAGAGACGGAATTGGCTGTAAGCAACCTAAGGGAGAGTTTGTCTGCTAGACTATCATGTACCTACCCCGAAAGTCCATTAGCGCTACCGTACGAATGCTTGTATTTCGTCGTCCCTCCCTTCAATGCACATGTACCAACCTATCTTATTGGAAGGTACGCAGTGAGTAGGCAGTCACCTAATTTTCTCCCTCGACGCGGATGCTGCAGTGGGGCAGCTGGCTCACTATTAGATAATACATCAGCCATGCAGACACATGACATGGTTTCAATGCAGTACTTATCTAGATAGAGTAGATAAAAATGTTAGGAAGGGATAGATAGGATGTGCAGCAGCGTTGTGCGCAGGGCGATCGTATTTCTTGCAGGTTGAACCCTCCGTACAGCATTAGGTACTTTACCTAGCAGTAGAACGTACATACCTAGCGTACTGTAAGTCGGTATAGAACGTGCCTACCTAAGGAAAGCGGATACCTATAGATAGGTATTCGGTATCTCTCTAGTGGAAGTCGAAACACACGATTGGGTGCACCATGTGTCTGGAAATACCTACACTAGGTAGAACTCCCTGCGGTCCTATCCGCCATTCCGTCTGGGGCGCTCCACTGTAGGACACCGATCTATAGTGCCATTTTTAGCGTACGCAAGGGGATCCAGGGTCCACGCCGCAGCGGGCTCTAGCGCCTATTGCCATGTACTTTCACACACACTACTTCCTTTACACAAGTACCATGCCGCCGAAAGCCACAATCCTCTTCTCAGAGGTACCCGATCTCGATATGGTTGGCAACGCGGTGCAAGTACTGTTACTTGTATGTGTAGGTCGCCGCCAAAACAATACGGCAGTGGTGGTGTGTACGAGCGAGGGGTGTTTCTGTCAAGGCCGGAATCTATTCCGGGAACGACGCTACGTACGTAGGTACGTCGTAAATGCGAGGGCAATAATCCCCGTTGTCGATGTTCGATCTGGGTACCTACCTTGTCCCTGCGACCAACCAGAACGCTAAGGAAGCGAACCATACGCCACTTAACGAGCTGACAGGCGACTTGGCATACAGGTCTTCCCACACTGGCAACGACAGGCGCGGAATGGGTTACGTACATTGCAAGATCAAAAATAGGGATGGAGTCCGGAAGGGGACGAGAGAGAGAAGGGCACTTTTCGGTTCCGTAGATCTTCGTACAGCCCCCAAGCCACATCACAGCGACATCGTGGACTGGCGGGGGCATAGGGACGGGGATTGGGGCGTGGAGCACGGAGATGGGGCATTGGGGCCGTGTGGAGGGTACACTACATCTCGGCCACCTCGTTCTGCGACAAAACAATTGTCTTGGAAAGAATTGCACTAAGCGCGAGCTCGAGAGTGCAAGATACGAAGAGGCAGGATTCGGAAGGGCACGCCGGGATCAGGGCGTAAAAAGTGCCAATCGCGCCATTATAGACAGGTGCACTCAGTATAGACCAGGTAGGCATGTAAGTGGGTTGGGAGTTCTACCTACCTACCGACCGTCGATACGCATAGTTGGATATAGTTAGTTAGTCAGTTAATTATTTAGTTGTTCAGGCGTTCGTTAGCATCTGCAAGTGTGCACCATCTCGTCATACCGTGCCCACTGCCGGGAATAAGTGAAACTGCTGTTAGTGGTTATTTTTTCCCTCGCCGATTCCTGCGGATGTCGCGCATGCAGGAAACGATCCCAATACACACAGTACGCAGACAGATACACTTCCCCAGATGAGGCATAGGTTACCGTACCTATCAGGTAGGTACCGAGCCGTTCCTACGCATAGGCACCATGTCCGCTGCGCCAATGTTGCTTCTTACAGTATTCCCGTTTCTGGGCTGACCTCAATGGCTTACAGGATTTCTGCAACTCTACAGCGCGGATACCGACGACAGACGCCCACAGCAGGATTGGCCGCGCATACGTCCAGAAGAGGATACCGAGTCGCAAGTATTACTCTTTCTGTGCCTCAGTATCCAAGTATAGGCATATTAGGAGAGAGAGAGAGAGAAAAAAAAAAGAAAAATAACGCAGAGAGCTGAGATGCAATGCAAAGGTAAGGATAGGCAAAGACAGTCAAGGAAAGGAAGGTCATATTCATGGTGGATAATAAATCGATTTTGCAGTATACACGGATTAATTTTTCTATCTTGTTGTGAGTAGCAGGCATAATTTTGTTCATAATAATCGTCAAGTCTTTGGGACTTCTTCGCCCTCTAACGGCCCTTGTCCCTCTCCCAAAACCCCTTGCCCCCCTAGGTAACAATTATATCATAGAAGTATGTGTTCCGAAAATACAACGTAGTGAAAAGAAATACATTTCGTGTCTCCTTCATTGAAAAGATCAGGATGCAGAACAAATTGTACATCCATCGTTTTGTATACCACACCATCAATAGGAATAGTAACAGGCAATACAAAAGATAGTAATAAAAAGATATTGTAACATAAGTTTGAAAACATTGGGTATAATGAGAATGTACGTGTATGTTTGTGTGCTCCATGTTTTAGTAAAGTCACTTAGTCCATCTCTTTACTCGTCCTCGCCCTCCGCATCAGGGTCATCGTCGTCCTCTTCCTCATCTTGCCGCTGGTTCACCACGACTGGCGGGACAGGATAATATCCCGTAGCCTTGAGGGGGTTCTGTAGCATCCACCCACCCTTCTCCCCTCTTCTAAGAATTCCGATCTCAGGGCTTGTGGCCCAGTCGACGAGAGTAGCGTCGTTGTCGCCGCCGAAGGGTAGCGGCGGCTCCTCGCCAGCGGCGACCTTCTCGAGGTGCTTGGCGACGTGCTCCATGCGGTCGTCCCAGGCACTCGCGCCCTGAAACGCCACGCGGCACCCCGCAGCCGGGCACAGCATGTGTGTCGGCAGCTGGCACCGCGTGCGTACCGCCTCGTCCTGTCGCGCCCTTTGCTGCTCCTCCCACTCTGGCACATGTGTCTTCGACTTCACCTTACTCTTCAGGTGCGCCGGCACGTGCATGCGCCGCAGGTGCTGCGTGTATAGGTCCTTACGGTTGAAGATGGTGCCGTTCGGGAGCGCCGCTGCTGCTACTGACGGCGACGAGGACGAGGGGCACGCGGTGGCGTGCCGGTTGTAGTAGGCGCCGCGTCGGCGCGAGCCTGCTGACGACCGCTTGGGCGCGTTTGGCTTGTTAGAGACCTGGGCACATCCGTCCTGCTGGCATACCCAGTATTGGAGCACGATGTGCTGGGATGCGCAGTGCCGCTTCCACTCGTTTTTGCTGGCGAACGTGGAGCGGCAATCTGCGAACTCGAATATGCATGTGAATGGTCGTGTGTGTTGCTTCTTGATGTGGTTGTCGAGCCCGGTTCGGTCCTTGAAGCTCACCTTGCGACAGTCCGGGCAGCTGTATTGTCCTTTGGCCCCTTGGATGGATGGCTTGGTGCTTGGTCGGACTACCAGCGATTGTTCCGCTGTAGTCTTGATGCGTTTTGCGTCCGAGGATGATTGTGAGGTGCTACGTCGCTTGTGGCTAGGGCCGACATGAGTTGACTTCGTCGGCATATTTTTTGATTTTTTGTAAGGACTGTACTCCTCGTCGTCTTCGTCATCCTCCTCTTCGTCGTCTTCGGTTGGCTCAATCTTTACATATGGGCTTTCGGGTTCATTTGTAGACTCCATGTCGTCCACATCGGGAGTGTGCCGACTTTCCATGGTGTCTGGGATGTGGATTTCCTCTTTTATATCGAGGGTATCTATACACAGCCCTCTAACATGCTGCGGTACTTCCTCTTCGGTCCACAAGTGATGGCTGGGGTTGCTCTCGTCGCTCGACATGCTACAGGTCCTTACAGAGAAATCAAAGCCCTGCATATTATCGTCGTAGAAGTCAAGCGATACGTCATGTATTGGATTGACGTCTCCAAGACTAACACCCTCGGCTAAGCCAGTGAACTCGTAGAGCTGACAGGAGTTCCACCTCTCGTACTGGGTAAACCGAGCTATGTCAGATGGGGTTTGTGGCGAATGGACTTGGCAGTAGTCGGTTTCCGTTGGCGGACTGAGGCCACTACTACAAGTTGAGGAAGAGGTGGTGTACGAGGGCGAACCCGGTCGCTGGATGTGAGACAGAGGATAAGGGGTTACAATTTCAGAAGTCGTAGAATCCATAGCTGGGTGTGGGAGAAATGGTGATTTTCTATCTGTTGTTAGGAAGCGGTTGGCCTTCCAATCACTGGCAGTGCTTGTTGGCGAAGCTGAACGCTTGATCTCAGGCTCCATTTGCACTTCTGTGCAGTGTGGATACGACCAAGAATCAGTGTACGGGTTGTGTGTGTAAGCCATCTTGGAAGGATAGTGGCTCGAGATTGCTTAACATCAAACGTGAGAAGGTGTTCAGGTGGTTACAATCGAGTAGTTGACATATAGCCTAGCTTTTTTATGTTGTTGAGATAAACCAACACCATAAGGGCCAGAGCTTCAGGGAGATAGAAAGGTAGTCAACCAAGAGAGGGAAAAAGGGTTTGGGGCAGGAGGATCTTGTTTCTTGTATATGGTCCGGTATGCTCTAGAACTAAAAGGTTCAAGCCACTTGGCAGGGTCGAGGTTACTATCAAGGCAGTTAAAGGGCGGCGCAGCGATTTCAACATAGCAGGCGATCGACACCGAAGAAATAATACCTTCTATTTTATGGTCCTTTACATAGATCCTCCCCCCTTGTCCATTGATGTACCTAAGTATACTAAAGCTCCACACGGAGCCGCGCTTGGGTACGTACCTAGCTGGCAAGAAAGTGCACTTTTTGCTTTTTATGCACAGCGTAGGTAGTGTTTATGTCCCACCCCTTTCAGGCCCCCCCTGCATGTACAGTACATTTCTAAAGTTGTCCGCGCCCTGCCCAGCAGGCGGCCAGACCATCCTTGAGCCCGTCACATTCTAGGACTAACAAGCGAATTTGAGAGCTCGGCGCTAAGAGACCACATCGTAACTACAGTGGTATTCTGGTCCGCGACCCATCATAGATAGGGACCAATTCCGTGGCAGTCCTCTGCTCCTTCGGGTCTCTCACAGCACATACTAAGGGTATTGTTATGATTAGTAGGTAGCACGCTCGATTGCTAATCGAGTGCGAAAGTGAATCTAGCTATAATGTTATAATAAGGTTTCTTTCGGCCTGAGAGTGCCTTGAGAGGGTTCATCCGTCTATCAGTGAATGTGCAGATCATCCGCGTAATGAAGGGCAGGACAAGCGTGGAGTGTGGACAGCATCTGAGGCGGACGGGAAGGCGTACAACTATGTACACACTATGGACGACAAAACCCGAGAACTTCAGGCACCAGACTCATATATGATGCGATGATGCGACGTTGGCTTCACGGCCGGCCAGATCAGAGTGTTACCTGTTGGGTATGTTCGTCGGGAACAGGTCTGGCAGTGTATGCGTCCATATGTGAAGTGCGACGTGCGTCCAAGATGGGGTGAGACAACCTCACAACAATGTTGGCCCAATGGCGGTCGAGTACAGCGTACCCCGATGTGGATGCGCCACTCTCGAGGGCCAACGATGGGATGCCAACAGGCCCTGCCTGTGCCCAGTCAGAACGCGCCCATACAGGCCTGTTCTAGCACTCAGCTGAACTAGCCATCATATGCCGCTGATATGACTCTGTCTATCTGGGCGTTGTGGGACGGTGACAGTGACTTCAGGTAAAGACTGAGTGGACAAGCAGGTAGAGTGGGAGAGCTGTAGAGCTGTAGGTGCGGCGTAGATGCCTGTGTCATCTGGAATTCTAGGTACCAACTGCATAGCAGGGCGCTAGAAAATGACGGCGGATCGATATGTCTTGCATTGCTGCGTCGCTACGTCGCTGCAGAATGCCCCCCAGAACGAGAAAAAGACGATTGATTGTCCCTAGATTGGCAAAGCGAGCGAAACCACGCAGACACTTGACCGAGATGCGTGATCACCTAGACAGGCACCCAGAAGTCGGCGCGTGGCCCTCGTCCATCCCATGCCACCTATTGAGTTCCTCGAGACCGGGAGGAGATCTGTTCCTGCTGGTGACAATGAAAAAGTTGATTACCTCTAGATAGTATCCAGGTAGGTAGTCTAGCGGAAATGACAAGATATCTCCCTCTACCCAGCTAGTTTGACAGGACTAATGTACAGAAGTTCCTAATAACCGCGCTAGAAATCTACAGACTACAAATACTATACCTAATTAGTAATGGGCAACTATGGCAAGGGCAAGTATACGCATAGGTATTACCTACGGAGGTAGAGGTACCTGGTGGTAGTGCACTATGCGTACATACAGGCTACAGCGGTACTGGGCGAACAGGGCACTCAACAGAGATCCACCACACTGGAGCTAATCCCCCTCTTCCTCTAATTCGCTATTTCCCACACTTTCTTCACCGAATCGCGGTAGTGAGCATCCAATGAAGAACAAACGTCCTAAGGCAACCTTGAGGCAGACAATTAGGCATATCCATGTATTCGCGGAGACCCCGAATTATTTATTCGTTTTTCCCCAATCTTCCCCCTTCGCTTGGGTACACAGCAGTATGGTAGGTAGGGTAGATAGATAGACTTACATATGCGTAGACTTTTTCGACTTTTTCCATACATACAATCAACTTGGTGTGGTGGGGGCCGCTCGAGATAATACATCATAGATATTCTGTCTTTAGATATGATATTAGTCACACTTGTGCGGAATTACTCGCATACCTACCTGCGGTACCGTGCCTGCACCGTGGCTACCTCACCACAAACTAGGTACATACATACATATCCTACGGACCTAACCTCTCACATCCATTCCATGACCAGTACCTACTATACATCCTACAGACATACAGTACCTATGTACATATTCAGTACAGAAATACATGTGCACATGCACTAAGATCGGTAGTTGTTTCCGTGTGGTAATCACTGATCAGCCACTTTACGCAGTACTTACATGCGAGGCGGGCTCGACGCTCGTAATAGGCCAAGCTTGCGACACATATGGGGCTGTCTCGGTTTGTTCATTGGCGCGTGGTGGGCACTTATGACCCAGGTAGGTACCTCTCACAGCCCTCACAGCCCCCAACTCTCCCCGACTTATATCGAAGAGCCCTTCTCGCCTACGAGATGTGGCTAGGTGCATCCGCCGCCCACCTATCACGATGGCACGTTTTTTTCGAGACTCTGAGTGGTGCATGTCTGCCCTGGCAGAGTCGTAAGCTTTGGTGCTTTTAACTTGACTGCGGGTATTACAGTCCTGGTCCGCGGGGCGGGACGGACGATGGAGGGGAGCATGCCATCCCGCACCTTGCACATTTCCCACGTCTACCAAGTAAAGTACATACCTACATACGATGTACGCTGTAGGTATTGTGTCAGCTTATGACCCCCCCTGGAGCCGTTACGAGGGGGTGGATCCCTTTCGAACTTTGGTCTTTGTGTCACCAAGCCGGGGTTCTCCCCAGCCCAATTGATTTGAATGCTAAGCGCGGGTGGCATAATGACACCATTGTTCTCTATCTACTTACAGAGTTATCCAGGTAGGTGTTATCTACCCAAGTATCCGTCCACTTCCTACTACGTACTTGTACTGTACATACACATACCGGTATGGCTTAGACGAATGACTACCTATCTACCTAGAATCTAGATGATCGCTTCCGCCAAATCAGCCGAATCTCAAATCCAGATTCTATCCGTAGGCCCCGCGTTGTAGTGCTAGCTACGGCTCTTTCGCCGTTGGGCGGCTTTGGCCGTTGGCTGTTAGCTGTTGGCTGCCTAGCAAGGAATTTTCTGTTTGGGATATGCTGCACATGCTGCACTTTCGGCAGACACCTCAACTGGAAGATCGATAAGCACCTTACATACCGTGTCTGGTGTCTGAGACCAGACCGCCAAAGGCGAACCCCGAATGTGCGATCGCCACGTTGGGTCTGCATGTTCTTCAACTTTCGCAGCCAACAGATTCTGTCCTTTTCTGACCTGAGGCTCTGCTATACCATCCAATTTCCCTTTTTCTGTCCCATTTTCTAACTGGCCACGCCATGTCATTTCCTAATGTAACTCCACTTGAGCGGTCAAGAATAGCTACCCCAAAAGGCGGACCGACAAGTGGTTGTTTCGACAGTCGGGCTGCTCCAATGCAGTGCATGAGTTTGGTACCGACACTGGCTAGTGGATGGCTCGGTGTCACATCCATCATCCCTACCCTATTGGAAAGCCGGCCACAACCCCCATGAGACGCCGCTTACGTCCCAGTCTACGTAGCACAAGACTGTCTGCGAGATATACCGCAATACTATGCTGTAGTGTACTTTGCAGCTTTGAATGAGCCTCAATTTTCCCCTCTTGGAAATATGGCTGCCGGCTCGTCCATCTCAATTTCTATCCCGGGACAAGTTGTCACGCTGCAGAATAACTCCCTGGGAGTACAAAATACGGCAATATGCACAAAAAAGCAACCCGGATAATTAATATGAGTCACGGTAGCATTGTCGTATCTGGCGCGGTTACGACGTTCCGTTATTATCAGTGTCTACTATTATCTCGCTTATGTGTAACCCTGAATCCCATGCCAGTGTAGTTTCTAACGCCAAATTTGGAATGACATAATGCCTTCGAAGTACTCCTCAACCCCGCCAACTTCTAAGGAATTAATAAGCAAAAGGCCCTGCGAGAACTCAATGATCCTAGAGACGTTGGCAGAGACTTTAACAGAGCTCCCATAGGTCTCGAATAATTTGTGGTTGATGCTCGATATGCAAAGGGCGCGGAGTCAACCATGAACTGAGTGCATAGAAAGAGTGGCATAACTAATAGGTAACGATTGAGTCTGACTTTCTTAACGGTGCCCCTCCACGTAACCGAGGCCAAGTGCGAGCCCCTAGTACAACATGCTAGAGCTTTTGCAGTGCTCTTATCTCTATCTCTAGAACATGCTTGGAATATTACATGGCCATATTTTCGTGCCCTTTACTTTGGTCTCTTTACTCTACAATCCAGCGGCCTTAGCTTCCCCTCGCTTCTCTGGGGGTTGTACTGCTGGCTGTGACCTAAGCTGACCACCCTAGACTTCACGAGTCTACTCAAAGCTAAGTCGACTGCAAACCGCTTCCGGTGTGTAACTGGGCTAACCTATCAGCTTCATCATGGCGCCTACTGTCGAGTTGTAGACGCCGGTGCTACTGCATGCCCTACTAACTTGACCCCTGAATCCTAACTGCGCCAGGAAACCTGCATGTGGCCAAGACACTACACTACCTCGGGCGTATATATGCTATCTGGTGAAGCCTGACTATACCCAGTGCGGTGCACTTCTATTTTGGTTCTCTGAGGCATCACGGAAGCTGCCAGTTGAACCCCAAGATTATAGTTGTGGGTTGAAGGGCCACATGGTGAATGCAACGCAGGTATCAATACCCCATCTCCATATTATTCCTATTAAATCTGCTATTGTCTATTTACAGTTCAGATTTACATTTTTGGTTGCTATTAACAGATACTTACTGTTACATGCGACGTGGTCTTTCGCGTTTACATCATTTCCTAGCAAACGCTAGTGGTGAGCCCCCTGACAGATAGACATTTGGTCCTTTGGCCAAGTACCTCGTTCTAGCCAAGGTATGTTTGGAAAAATTAAGCTTACAGCTAATCTGGGGAGCGTTTCACCGTGTATAATGCTACTATTCTCCATAGGAAACCATTACGCGTATGTATGGTCCTTTCTAATAATGCGAGTCAGCGTACCTGAGGCGAACGTGGTAATGTTGCACTATCCCATTCTTATTCTATTTCTCTAGTTTATCCTCTTCCAATCGTGCTCTCTCCTCAGGTGCCTCTACTCATGTACTCCTGGCAAGCGTACCACACAAGCTCTCTTGCGTCATTCCTCAAGTTAAAGATGGCATCGTTGTAACAAAATCAATCCTTTGACCATTACTAACCGCCACGTCAAACATAAGGCCTATTAGGGCGTAGCGTTTGGTTTCTTGAGGATTTGACCTCCTCTCCCCGCTAGGAAAATGGAGCCCTAGGTCAAGAAAGTATTCTACAAAGGTCGCCTTGCCCGTGACATCGGCCCATTCTGTAGCAAAGGGGCGGGAAATACTACTCCCCCGCGCACGGTATTCCTCCTCGTGCTACTGTGGAGTCAGTACCTACATCCGACCTAGCCACTATTCCCTACCAGGCTTCTATTACTAAACTGTGCGAGGGGGCGAAATCAAGACATACCTTGTAACTGAACTGTGCAGCTCTGTCTGTCGATTGGGATATTACCCGGTTTAGCTTTGATCAGCAAAGGAGGTACCAACATCTGGCCTGCGCTCCTCCTCGTGCCACCTCGTACTTCTACATCTCAGTAATACCAAATAGTAGGACATCTTGTAATCTCGATAAGGGTTACACTGCGAGCTCTGGGGTTAGATGAGCCATTTTTAGCTTGTCACTTTTGACACACCAAGGGGTTTTGTTCTGGACTGTTGTCTTGCACTCAAGCTGAAACACAGCAGAAGCCAGCCATCTATCATTCATATTCACTTTAACCATGGCCTCTTTGTTCCTGCCTTACGGCAGGTAGGAAATTTTGTGTCAAATATTCTCCGCTTGTCACTAATACTCGCGTTTCCTTGCGTCACAGCCACATCACCACTAAGGTAAACAGGATCTGTCTCAAAGGTGAGTGGAAATATACGGGTTTCACGACGCCACAGGCACAGACTAATAACGCCCGGTGAAAGCCTCTGCCTACCTGTATGTTTTTCCTCGCGCCCCGCCACGTAATAGAGACAAGATTCCTGAGGCGCTTAGCCCGAGACAGGACGAATAGCGGTGCCAGTCCCTAAATCCCGTGTTAGGCGCCTGGGTAAGCCACCGGCAGCCAACTTGAACGACGTTACAATGTGACAAGCCCTATAAACCCCGATGACCTATCTAGGACTCTATTATCCCTTCTCTTACAGTATGTGCTCATGTAACGCTTACATTTAATACCTATCTCGGTATACCACTATACAGTCCTCGGTGTCCGGGAAGCAATCCTGTCTCAAAGTGAATCCTGGTCGATAGAGAACGACAGAAGCGTATGTTTCCTCTCCCCCATGCCTATCTACCTACCTCATCCACTCGGCAGGATTCCAGACTACGACGCAACTCTCCTCCCCGTCGAGTCCGTATCGTATAATCCCTCATATCTCAATGACGATTCATCCCGACTATCCACTCCTCGCGTCAGCGTCAGGGGGATCCCTCACTGTCGGGTTTTCCCGGTCCCGAGCAGTAGACGTTTTCTCCTCCTCTTTTACTTCCCCGCGTAGTCATGTATCCGACGCCTCGTCGGCTCTTGTGTCTCATTTGCGTGTCGTTTGCATCGTTGTTTGGTCCTTAGAACACCTCGACGTGCTCGCCCGGGTCTCGGATACATCCGTATCCGCCGATTCTGGGCATGTTGTGCAAACCCTATAGCTGGCTGCCAGTCGTGAGTGACATGTGATGTGACGGCGGCAGTATGCCACGATTGGGACGTAACGTGACACGTCCCGATGTGATGTACATATCTGTGTCTTCGCATTTTCATTCGCGGCTCCAATTAATGATCGTCACAACAATAAATATTACATATGGACATTTTTTTGCACAACTAGCCTAGATCGCGCCTTGTTTAATCTATTCTTTTAGTAGATACCACCATAATATTATCAAATTAATACTCATCTTATTCCTCTGTTGCTTCTATCGAATAAGAAAATTTTTAAAGGTGCTACAAGAATGCGTGTGAACGTAGGACTCTGGAGGTATCCAGGTAAAGGGGTAGGTCGTTAATTGGCTGGATTTCATCGAGGGTCGCTGATTTTGACAGACTGAAACGGGCCGGATGACGTCGGAATAAGGATATACAACCAATCAGGCAGTCTACATCTATGTAGGTATGTAGGACAGGAAGCGGGAAGCCTAGAGTTGGAGACTACCAAAAGTCTTATTAGAAGAGGAGGTCAGAGAGAAAAAAAAATTTGCTTACACTAAGGGGTGTTTAGTAGTATCGAGCTCTCCACAATCCGAGCCCGATTTCATTCTTCCGCTTCGAAAACCATGAAGTTATAACATTAAGTATGAAAGATTAATTGCAATAGTGCCGTGTCAATTAGAAGAAAATTGAGTGCATTCGAAAATATTATCGTTGATTTTTATAAGGATATCTTAGCGGCTTGTGATCTTCAACTATATCTACATTTCTCGCTCTTAGTGAAACGGATCGTGTACATCACAACACCGCACCCTAGAGGTTTGACCATAATCACATAGCTATCGGCGGATTTCATGAAGGGTTCTGGGTAAATCAATCGAATTTTGCTGAAATGAACATGACTGACTGATTACTGGTCACAGTCCTTGAAGGGGTGCGTGCTAGGTATTATATATATATATAGGAAAACCCTAACGAAATTAGACCTAATGAATAGACTCGCCCGTAGAACTTGATTGCACACACTGTAACAGTAATCACCACAGCCGACTCCTGTCGATGCTAGTATATCGGCATGCTTTTTAAAATGCGATCCCAATACTTGATATTGATGAGGAGATAGGACGATCGATCGCACATTACAACTGCCTTTTCTCACGTATAGCCTCCCGTGCTGACAGCAAGGCCAAGCCTGTGCAGTGCTAGCCCCTGTCGCAATGACGAGCATTAAGGCAATTGGACTCCAGATAAATGTAACACTCGCGATGGGTAAAACCGGGCGCGCATTGCAGACAGGGTGGGAAATCCCTGAAGAGCAGATGCCTAGCTGACCATCCGGGCCGCCCAGCGTCCCATTCCTCACTCACCAAGTGTGGTGTAGGCCCAGCTTTGTGCCCGGATCTCTATGCTCACATAATTCTTCATCAGATTGCTGACCCTCTAACCCGGTATCTTCCCCTCGCTGATGTGCTCCCGGTAGATCACCTGCTTGTCCCGTTTATTCTCGGGGATTGATTCGAATGTCAAAAGCCGAGTTCTTTTTTCTCAGCCCTACGGTGAAAGTTCCGTTGGTTGTCACCTGGTCTCTAAAGCTCCTCTTGAATGCAAATTCACCACCAACACCCAATGAGGATCATCCATTGTGTTTGTCATAAAGTCTCCGCAGGGCTGGACACGAGTAATAAGCACACTAGCACTATAGTTTAAGTTCTATTAGGACGGAGAGAATTTCTGCTTTGCCAATAAAAGGAGTCAGTTCCAGGATTACCAGCAGTGGCACCTACCACAGGGGTGTTTAATCAACCTCCCTATTAGTTAGGGAGGATTATGCGCTTGCTTTGTCTTACTAAAATCTTTACCCTAGGAATCTATTTCATCCAGATATCTCCCCGAGTTTCTAACCAGGATCAATAGTAATATTAAATTCACTCTAATCTCTTGGGCCCTAAAATCTTGCTAACTACTACTTTAACAACAGCTAGAATGAAAGAAAAATTAGATCTCGGAGAGCCTGGAAGTGTTTGTCCTTACTGCTGCGAGCGTTCAATCTCAACCATAATAGCTTGTTCCTGACGACTTAGCAATTACCATGATCTCTACACCGAGTAATTACCTCTCTCTCAAATCATTAGTTAGCCTTTCTCTCACATAGTAAGTGCCCATTAACGACTTTGTACAGCACCTTCAAGACTCTTCTCGCGTTGCTTGTCTTATTAGACTGAACTAGTTCTTACTCCGAAGCCTACGGACGATTCAAAAAGCTATAATTGTAAGAAACATACAAGCGAGCGTGTTAGATTGGAGACCTTCACGGTGCATCCTAACTCTTCCCACATTGATACTTCTACAACATCGATCACAATAACAAACACTAATATTAATATGGAGATGACTTAACAATGACAGGTCTGGGTCTAGCGCTTGATTTTGCATAGATTCATTTAGCTTCCAATATAAATAAATACTACATGGAGTCTTGGTAGTTTCCCTAGGCCTCCGTATTACTTCCGTTATTGTACAGGAATCTCTCGACGATTTGTTTCACGAACTCATGTTACTACTGCCATTACTTCTGTTAACCAGTATTATATATAGAGTAAATGCGTTTTCGACACCCCCTGATGTACCTTCAGTGTCTTAATACACTAGCAAATGGCGGAGATCGTGAGTAGTGATCACGACATAGAATGGCAAGTGTCGTATTAGGAGTCACCTTAAAACTACATCCCATTATCATCCTCCTATCCGTAATGAATATGTCTATTCTAGGCACATATACTACCTAAGAAACTAAAATTATTATTAGGTAGTCCAGTAGCAACTAGGACAGTCTGGTAACTAGAGTTAGGTATTGAAGGTGGCAAAGTCCGCCTCGGATCATACATCTACTTAAACCTCTAGACATAAGGTAATATACGAGAACACGGTAGATGTGAGTTGGTGCGGTCTACTCTCTACGGCAGCGAAAGAAGCCGGAGCAGAGACTAGCGGCGATGGACACATAACGAAATGATCCGTATGGCGTGAAAGGCGGCTTGACCCTGCGTCGATCTGCCATGGTCTGGAGACTTAGTTACAACTAAGTACTTGATAGAAACGTGGACTGTATCTTCCGGAGAGTCGATTGATTGGTGGAAAGAACTTATCTCATGAGGAAGACGGATACTTAGACCGCCTTCCTCGCCCGGAATACTATGAAGCTTGGATTATGGCTATAAAGATATAGAACTCAACAAGGAATATCGGGGCTCTATACCCGAATACTATACAAATAGAAAGAAAAAGGTAACCAGAGCCCCTGAGGGTCAGTCCGTTTACCTATATGGCTTCACGTAGGGGATTCACCCTTGCTGCCTTGATGTGCAGCCAATATTTCTACCACGGAACAGAACTACAACACTATACCCTCTACTATGCACAAATAGAACGTTGCCAAGCATGGGACCTTGATCGTGTCCAAAATCTCCCCGTCTAGTGATACTCGATTTAGATCAAGCAATAGAACGATTTGTCTGTGCTATAGAGATTGATAATCAACTGAAATTGCCCTAATAATTGACAGTTCAGATCAGATATATAGATCTCCGAACTATCGTGAATAGAAATTCACCCTCAAGCAAAATACTACATGCAAAAATAAAAATAAAAATAAGAAGCCCCGCAGTTGCATACCTGTGACAAGAAAGCAGGCATAATTCTGGTTATCTCAGTCGTTGACATCTGTCGAACACTAAATTGGCATCCTTTAGACCCTTGGTCCCTGGGATTAGCTGCCTGGGATATCAGGATGTTCGAATGCTAAACCGGACCCAAGCAACAACACCAGATTCGGAATATTTTCAACCTAATCACTTTCAATACTCAATATGGATACTCAGATGATGCGTGCTAAGAATCTGCATTGACTCATACAAACATAATCTCTATATTTTAAAAAAACGACTTCTTTACTAGCCCTAGAGTTTGATTCTTCATGATTGGGAGTTAGATTAAATTATTTCACACAATGATAATGTCCCACATCTAATTATTGTTATTTCTTGCTATCCCCTCAAAGCGTGGCGATAGATTCGTTGTGGTAGTACTGTCCTTGATCCTCAAGCAGGCTTACGCCTGTCTGCCGAAAGCTTATGTAGCAAGTAAGTATATATGTAGGTGTAGGGCTTTTATAACTCTAAATATTAGGTTCTGTCAGGCATCGGTGACCGGAGCCATCTAAAAAAACCAAAGTCCGGGGTGCAGGCAACAAAGTGAATCGAAGAACTAGACTGATTTCTGGTATTATTCGTCGAGTAGCTCGATCAATGGCGCGAGCGCGACCATTATCATAAGCCTGTAACTCTTTTATCCCTCAATGCATTAATGCTACCAACATAAGATATTGGAGTACGTATTTCCTATCGTTATTTTATATATCAGGTACCGAGCAATGTAACTAGTGATAATATTTGATTGTTCATCTAAACTAAACGGGCTCTCGTTGCTATATAAGGTTTTGGATGTGTTTATTTTACTGTAGTGGAATGAAATCATCCTTGAAAACACCACTGCTCATAATAATAATGTCTCTGATGGATGCCCTCGGGCCGATGCTCGCGATGCTGCATAGTGCGCCGCTGCTTATTCCCCGATGTATGCCGCACGTCTCGGAGACCAACCCCAGTGCGTATTCGAATCACATTAACGCTTCCAAAATGCATCGAAGTATGGGAAGAATGCCTCGCTAATGGCTCCGCCGTTCTGTCCGCCCGTATGTGTATAATTTATAGTCCACCGCCAAGCATACCATAAGGGTCTGTTCCTCTCTACCATTCTATTCGCCCTGTCCGAATCCAGTGGGCGGCCCGTAAGAACAGGGAACCTAGACTCCTTCCCAGGTATGCTCTTTTACATGTCGTAAATAATCCAATGTGCCTGGCTTCCGTTGTTGAAATCTTCATTCTATATATCAATGAACCCATATTATTGTACTCGCAAATCGTAATTCTGACCTTGTCCAATCTGGGGGTTTAAAAAATGCTGTCCGTCGTATGATATTGGACTATTCGTCGAAAAATATTCAGTCGTGGGTTGAATCACCAAACCCCCGTGCCAAGTTGGATACATATTATCATGTTCCCAATCGGCCATCTCTTGCTGATTCTTTATAGTCTCAATATGGTGTGGACTCATGATCATCGGGTTCTGAAGTCGACCCTTGAGAATCTCGTTTTCGGCCTTGAGTAGTTCATTTTCGGTCTTGAGAATATCATTCTCGCCCTTGAGATTATTGTATTGTGTATTGAGAATCGCGTAGTTCTCACGCTCTGTCTCGCGTGAAGCCTCGAGATCCTTAATCAAGGTCTCTTTCCTGTCTCGGTACTGTAACACCTCAGAATTAGGCATTGGCAGCTTAAGGGCGAGAACTATAGTAAAAAACACTTACAGCGCGCTGGGATGCTCGGTTTTGAGCTCTTCGACGCTAAACGTAGTTAGCTTGCTGCATCGGATACATGTCGGGTTGATCCCGAGCATGCTCTCTTACCGAAATCACTGATGGCGGCGCGTTTTTATAGCGATTCTCCCGTTTCCGTTTTGGTCTGGGGGCTGGTTCCTGAGCCTCAGCTTCGTCTCCGTCGATATCGCCCTCTACATCCTCCATATTGGGCGAGTGTCCTAGAGAACAGTACCCAGACCAGTCGTTTAGATCAGGGGGGACGCCCTGCGGTCTGTCTGACCCTTTGTAACAGAGGGCGTCTTCGGCTGCCGAGAGATGCGGGGAGTATGTCTGGTTATGGAAGACAGTGTTCTCGTCCATTTTGTTGGTTGTGTGTTCTGCGTATAATATGAGTTGTGGATTCTGCGTGTTGTGTGTTCTCGGTATGTTGTGGGCTATGACGGTGAAAGTGTTAAAGATCTCGGATCTGGAGACAGGTTAGGTGCCAGGTAGGTATATAGACAGTTGAAAATGGGGGTCCGGTTACCACGTCCGTCGCAGCTACGTAGGCCAGCCCCCCAAATCGAACGTCAACATCCAGTGTTTATACTCTAACTTAGAGTTCCTGCCATCAACAAATCTATTGTATAGTAGGTACCACATGCACTAGGCAGGCGCTCCGTCTTTGGTTGCTGCCCAGTAAAACTTACATCTATGCCAAATGTCGTTCCGCATATTAGAGTTGTACATATGCATACCTATATGTAGGTTAGAGGCTAGGTAGGCACCAAGCCATGCAAGGACCAAGTACCCTGGTTGCAAAATGCGCCAGAATGCAAGGGTCACAATCCGACCGGGGCATATGTGCTGTATACAGCGGTGTGCTTAACGTATGCTACTTTTATAAGTCTTGTTTCAATAGACAGGGCTCGTTGATGATTCCATACCTGCACAAAAGCAGGCGATCGTAGTGTCCTATAGCGCACTTATTAAGCTCGGTTTTGCTAGGCGAGTCAAAATGTACGGAAGAGGAGACATTTGGATGCTGTATACCTGGTATATAGGAATATCATATATAGGTTCTATAGCTTGAGTTATCTATTTGGGCTTCGCACTTCTCGACTTACGTAGAGATCGACGCAGTACCAAACAACAGACTCGCAATTACATCTTTTCAGATTGATCTTTATACCCGGTAGGTACTGCGTATGTAAGTACTGCATACAATGTGCAGCCTTTCTTTCAAGCTCCCTTGCCCGGTCTCTCAGCTACATCCGTGGAGTTAAAACCTTGCCAAGTATCTCACAGGAGGAGGGGTAAGTAGGGTGGGGGTATTCCACCCTCGAGGATACTATACATAGGATCTAGTAGTATTTGTCTTGCAATTGTACTGTGGATAGCTATGTATATATGCGTATGTATGTGCTACTACCCTGGGCGGCTATGTACTATGGGTACCGAATTTCATCTGGCTCGTAAATGACTAAATTAGGAGCGACTAGGGAGTTGTAGCCTGGGTGGTTGTTTTGTGAGATATTCTGAAACGTTTATTTCTCGATACTAAGGTAGATAGACACCTAGCAGCCTAAAAGGACAAGGATGCTTGAATGCGCAGGGTTAACCCATGTATTAGATCCCACATCCCATCCACCGAGGCTAATATCGACTCTAGATAGATAGTGTATTATAGATTAGGTATGGTGAGGATTCGTCAGTCATTTCTCCAACTTGCAGTGCCACGTGCCACATGGGGCTTTCAAGACCCCCAAACAGCTTATGTATATGTATATTTATCCCTTCAATCCAAATATCATAACTGTTGAATATACGTAGCGATAATAGATTCGTTATATTTAAGAATGAGAGCTAGTGATCCGTCGAATATACAGAACCAGTAGACAGTCACATACTCGTCACTCGACTCAATCGTTCTTCTAAATCCCTTTACAATATGCTATAGTATATGTGCTGGCCGAGGATATAACACTTTGCTGTACCATTGATCCTATGTACCCCCTCGCAGATTATTGCCTTGGGCGGGTGGCCCGCGCCCGGTTTACTAGATATATCGCCCTCTTCATTATTTGGAGAACAATTCTTTGTGCAGTGTGCAGTGTTGCATTTGTCTGAAAAGTACCTTGCATATGCCACCATAAGGCTTCCCTACTTGTATGTAAGTAGGTTTGGAGCATGTCTAAATGATAGACTTGGTTGTGACGCGATTAAGTACTAAACTCCAGGGTGGTAGCAGAGTGCCAAAAATCGTGGCTTATATCCTACCAAATATCGTGTAACAACTACACGTGATAATTGTTTCAGGCTCTGCCAAGGTGGCACTGCATTTTATCTAGGTCCTGAGTTGGAACTCTCAAGAGCCACATTATATAATTCGGCCGCAAAATATGGTCATTCATATACCTGGATGCATTTAGATGTTCGTTCCAAGCTTCAGCGGGCGGTGTACACGGAATAAGCTCGGTATAAGGCTCGTCCCTTATTCGAAAACGGCCCTTTATGGCTAGTGAGCATAATTTTAACAGGAAATTGTATAAATATTGGGAACAAAATAACTCCCAGTGTATGAGTGACTCTTAGGTACAGTAGATATTCAAATTATATTTTCTCTAACTATACACAGTGTGGAGGCAAAGCCTTAAATAGCCCCAGCCCTATCATGAATGAAGACTCCGGAAATAATGCTAGGAAGTCTACAGTTGCCAAGACTTCGCAAACTAACAGAAGGTTGAGCGCTATACTTTCTGTCCCGCCATTTTATTGCCACCTAAGGTGTATCTCTAAAGTTGCATCGACCCCCAGCCGTCTTCTATGCTCAAGCGTGAATGGAATAAATGATACGCATCAGTCTATACGACGGGAGAAGTATCTAGCTAGCTGACGCAAAGGGGCTCAAAAAAAAAATAACCGAAATTATAAGTCCTAGGGGATTTACGAACAAATGACATGGCCATCTAAGCCCTATGTAGTGTGTCCCGCTGGCTTGGGTAGTAAGATTACGATATTAAGGATGGAGCACCATAGGCTCACTCTTCGCTAAAGCCCAAACTGTACCACAATTCAAATTACTGATAGCTCTGAGTTTAACTTTAAGCAATGCGTAAGACAAAGTTGCAACTCGGGCTACGGTATAGGAATACTAACTCGCCAGGCTATGACTTGTGTGGTAGTAGCCCTAAGGGCATAGGGCTTGATGCTAAGGCAGCTCTCGCAACCCCAACCTTCGGAGTTACCTTCCCTTCCCTTAACGTATATGTTTAACTTGGGACCGGAGAGAACACCGCCAGGTTATCAGGTAAATCAAGAATAATAATAGTAGTTCTACATTAGTATAGAAGATGGGTCTATCATACGTTGGGGTTTAATACAACAAGTCATAACTCCATGCTATTATTACCTACTAAAGCCCTATAGAGAACCCTGATCAGAGTATTTAAAATATGAACTTTTCGTGGTACATAAAGAGGCGTTGAATCTCTATCAAAGTCGTCTTCCTCTAACACGTAAGTTGTCTATTTCAGAACGCGGCTACCTATAAGTGTAGACTTTATTGTGATCCCAGCAATTCCATTCTCGTATCTCCTTACTACTATACATGCTCGATCCATTACGCGAGACTCGGTGTGAGCAAACCAGGGTCCTGGAACCCCGCAACTCTAGGCATGGCAAGCCAAATACCGCCGCTCGGCTGTAACATTTGGCATCATTTTGCAGCATAGTGTCACACTCCAGTGTGAGCACAGCACTGCAGAGACACGAGCGTGCAGGCATGGTCGGCATCTATAACCCCTCCTACTAACGCATGACGGCATAGCACAGAACACACGATCTGGTGACCGCTACAACGGCGGGCATAGGTCGGGGCAGGCGGACCGTTAACGAGTCGGCATGCTACCAAGCGAACAAAAGTTCATGTCTGTAGCAGGAATCAGGATAGCAACCGCACACTAGCCTATCCGCGCCATGCATAGAATGCGTTCTGTATGTGGGATGTATAGTGATTGCTCGGTACCGTTGAGAGGATGTATCGATTTCACACAAAGCATAGAATAATGCAAGTCAGCATGGAAGCGATAGGCCAAGTCGGAGAGAAACCCACATGTCTATGTGCGTATGGCGAGGGCCCCGCCTGTATGTATAATATTACTGTTTATGCAACGCCCATTGAGGAGAAGTTGGACCCGATCCCATGCCAGCGGACTTCGTTCCCGCTCTACCGCGCGGCTAGTCTTCCCGAAGAGCGATAGGTAGATTAGCACGTTTTGGAGTCGTATTTACTCCCTCGTATTAGTTAATACAGGGTTATGAGCCAACTCGTATCTACCAATTATTTGGATAGAAGGTATACTAAAGGCCAATGATATTGGGAATTATGAGCAACGTCTAGGTAGGTTGTAGTCGGCCCTTCGACATCCCCGTCGTTGTAATCGTCGGGAATATCTTTCACACACCACTCGCTTGCATCTATTGTAAATATATACCGCCAGATCATGTTTCAGGTGTACCGAGACGAACGATGGAAAAGATAGAACATAACTCCTACCCAATCAAACGTGCGATTGATGTCATGGTCTATCCTAGTGGCGGGGGTTCATGGCTGTATTGTTCTTCCCTATGATCTTCGTGCAGACCAATCCTTGCACGGGTATGGTACAACCAAATTGTAGACACCATTAGACGATGTCGCAAGTACAGAAAAGACTTGTTCCAAATACGCTGTGCCGCAACCGGAACTCATTCTTGAGGCGTCGTCGAGAGAAGCGGCCAGCCCCCATCATTTGAAGGTTGCACAGAATGCGGTTATCGCATAGTTATCCCCATCTCTCCGTGTCAGCCAATAGAGAAAGACCGTAGGATCCTGTTCTCAAAGTATAGATCTCATCCTCCACGTTCGTCGGGCCCATATCTGTCAGAAAAGCGGCATGCATGCAGCTTTTAGATGCGGACTGCAACTATCTGCTCATCTCAACTAATGAGCGTCTATATGTATCTACCGTGACGGTGAATTACAAGATAGACGAACGGAGCGGCTTACTTGATCTGGAAAACGAGTCCGTTGAGATGCATAAGTATAGACACTCGCGTAGTGATAAATGCTGCTTACAGCGTTCTACCCTTGTTCAGCCAGTCATAATCGCCGAGCTCGCATTCTATTTCTCCATTCAGTCTACCGAAGAAAATCCGCGATTATATTCCTATTTGGTAATTGGAGATGAGTTTTGGGAGAATCTCAGCAAATTAAGGAAACTAATAGTTTCCTCATTCCGCCATAGTGCAATATAGCTTCAAAAATTCTGATCAATTTAGGCACTCGATTGTCTACAGCACTTATAAATGCACTCACGCCTAAAACGGGAATACCCTTCAAGGTATCAAATTTAGCTTACCAAGTTTACATATATATATATACACCATCCATGAATCCATCATGTCTAAATATGTGAGATCATGGTTGCGATGCCAGGACCTAGCCGAAAGGTCCAGTGGTAGATAATTGATTAAGGTTAAGAGGGCTTGAAAACCAAGACTTATTAGAGTCTCAAATTTATCTATCATGCGAGAGCGGGAATATTGTAGCAATGCACAATTGCACTCCTGCGAGGAGAGGTAGATCCGTCTGCCCTTTAACCAGAGATATTTCTATTTCAGCTCTTCGGTAATGGCGTAGCTTCCACGCGCTTGAGACCATCCGTAGCCTGTGTAATTCCGGACTTGAAGCCAAGCTTCTGGCTTAACTCAAGACTCTCGCGGAATCTACGATTTGCTTCATCCACATCGCCAGCCATAGCAGCGATATCGCCAAGGTTGCACATGGCTACGGCGCAAGCCTCATCGCATTCTTCAGTTCTGGCTTCACCAGTCACTTTCTTTGCAGTATCTAACGCTTGTAAGGCCCATGACCGAGCACTAGCTAGGAGTACCGCCCGAGTAGGTACTTGGCCAGTTTGTTGACTTGACTTCTCTTTTCCTGGAGTTTGTTTAGTGTTTAATGGGGACTCAGTCGGCTGTTGAGCGAGAGAAATGGCTAGGTTATTCACTATACACAGTAGCCTGTTAGTCTACGTACATACAGCGTAGAAGGTCCAAGATTCTTACTTAATACAGCCGTGTGGCAGCTGTTCGGTGGCGAAAGTGTCACCGCCTGCAAATATAAAGGCGCCGCAAGATAGTGCTGGGATAGGGACTCGTAATGATTCCCCAACGCTGTAGATTTTGTCAGTAAAGACCACTTTAGGATTTAAGCATACATGAACCCAACGTGACGGGAGCCCTAGCCTTAGGAACTTACCTTCTAAAGCTCCCCCGATCTGTTCGGGGCTCATCCAATCACCCTCTCCCTCCTTTATACCTTCGACTTGTCTTCGTTGCAATTCCTTCAAAACTGTCTCAACTGCCCAGATTAAATGCTTCCCAGCTGCGTCACCTTCAAGGACATAGTCGCCAGCATACAGCTCGCCAAGCTTGACACTGATCCCTACCGATTTGCCCATAACCCGAGTACGCTTGGCCCACAGGTTCTCCGGTTCAACCTCTTCAGCGCTAGATTCATCACTGTCTTTCGATGGATTTGGCTTTGTTGTAGCGGCACCCTTTAATTTCCCCGATGCATCGACAAGCCCATCCTTAACACTCTTCTCCATCAACTCGACCCATTTCTTGCAATCCTCAAGTAGGGTCTCCAAGACTTCTATCGAGTTTCGGAAATTTCCAATCTTCTCCAGCCACGCTGCGACCTGAATCCTAACGCCTATCACCTCGTCGGAAAAGGGGTCCAGTCCAGCTTCCGAGCATTGCTGTAGGGCAAGTTTATAGTATTTGAGTGCCAGGTTCGCGTCTGGCGCGTAGTTTGTGTAGTACAAGGCGCGGCGGAGAGACTTCGCGATCTCGGGGGGGAAACGGGTGAATTGTTCGGACTGGAAGTAGTTGAAGTAGGTATATATGACATAGATAAGGACAGCGGTACAGCCGCCCAAGCTTCACAAGCAAGACCACCAAGTTAGCATGGTTCCGACGCGCATGACACGCCCGCTAACGACAAGTAAAGGGTTTCGTACAGAATGAACGCAATCACAACCTCTTCGGGGCTCTGGCGAAAAAGGCGTCGCAGATTCTGACCGCGGTAGGCGCTGAAAAGAGGCTGGAAGTTCAGGCCCTTGCGCAAAGCTTGAAATATGAGTTTGGATGGCGGCCCGGGTGGCTTCTGCTCGCTCGCATTACCCTTAGTTGACGACGACTCATGTCGCTTTTGTAGAAATCGTAAGATTGCAAGCGCATCTTTTTCTTGGCGTCTAGCGCTTGCCGGACGCACCGAGCGCATAGAATTACACAACTGAGACCTCGATATCGGGGTTTGATGTAGACATCGGATTTGGGTGAGACCATTGATAGGCCACCGCGCCGCAGCGCGACATGCAGACATGATAAAAGCGACAAAATAGAATGCTACAATTATCGATAATACAAGATTCAAACTGGCGTGGTCATGGGCAAAAGGGCAATGATGCCACCAGGTTTGCGCGACGAGAAGTATGATGCAATGGTATTGGAGTAGAGCTTGGGAGCTTATCGATGAGAGATGTCCTATCGATAGCGCCAACGAGAAGCCAGCCGTCAGGTTTCTAGACAGCTGGCAGGTATGCCTCGGCATCTCGTACAGAATAATATCATATCCCCAGCGGAAGACGGCCCCACCGCGGTATTAGCCGGAGTATCATGTGCGAGTTGAAACATATGACGAATCGTTCTGCAAGAAGTGAGTAAGTGAAACATCTTACATGAAGATATCTCTAATTAAACTACACTCTCAGCTAATCCAGTAGCGTATAATCAATCGTTACCGCCACTCGACGACTCTCATCGTATCTCATCGCCCCTCCTCATCCCCTAATCCTATCTCACCACTACTTTCACAATGGCCGGCAAGTTCGAGCCCAAGACACCTATACAACTCAATCCTCCGAAAGATGATCCCATCACCCTAGAGGAGTTGGCTAAGGCGGATGGTGAGTCTTGCTATGAACTAGCAAATTTTACTTACTTCAATTGCCTTATTTGAGCACATACTCTCCATCCTAACCTTCGTCCTACATAAGCTGCTCTGGCACTAATAATATTGGCATAGGAACGGATGGGCGGAAAGCTTACGTAGCTATTAAGGCAAGTTATAACGCCTCAAGCCATTCTCATCCCATCGGAACCCCTCCGCTACCGTTCATAGATATGCCGAGGGGCGATGACTCTAGCTATAGAAACTTCAGCGGCTCACTTTGACGGATGCGCTAACACCTTCACAGGGCAAGGTATATGATGTTACAGGGAACAAGATGTACGAGAAGGGCGGCAACTACCACGGTAAGTCGCGAAATCGTGATTCTCCCGGCATGTCGATACATGCGTTTTTAGATTAAGTCTAGGAAACGTATTCAACCACCTCCCTATCTCCCTGTACTACGTATAACGAGGAGCTCGTCACTTAACTCCACTAGCTCCTTTTTGCTACACTTGCCATGCTATATATCTCACCAAAGAGCCAAACTACAACCTTAATCCCGCTCGTTAACCGAGAATGTGAGCTAATTCACTAACTTGTCTTACTAGTCTTCGTAGGCAAGGACGCGTCACGCGCATTAGCGAAATCGTCAAAGGAGGCCGAGGATGTGCTGCCAGAATGGGAAGATCTGGACGACGCGAAGAAGGGCGTGCTAAACGACTGGATCACCTTCTTCTCGAAGCGGTACAACATTGTCGGGCATGTCGTGGGCGCCACGAACACCGACTAAGGTGATTAAAGTCCACAGCACACACCCCTTCCGCACACGCCCAATTCTCTATGGGACCACGACTTGAGAAGCAGCTCGTCTTCAAGTAGGATCGGGCGGGGGAATGGAGGAAGGGTTCTTTGGCGTGACCGGGCCGTGTGTGCCGTACAGGCGACGCAAGGGAGCTCAGTTCGGCCTTTGATATCTCGTGGTACCAATCAATCATAAACAAGCCCGTTTGTCAAAATATGTAGTGCCTTCTATGTGTCCCCCCACGAGAGCCGACGGCCGACTCGGGGCTTGTCTGGCAATCTCCGCGCTCCTTGCCATACATACCGCTACAACGCATGCGCGCAGCGGCTCTGTCCCACGTGAACAGCAATTAGATTTATACATACGCCTCCCCACTTCCGCTGTCCCTCTCGCTTCTCCCCCCCTGCTGGCTCGCTTACAAGCTCACAGGCCGTATCTGCGTAGAGGTGTGGGGGGCTCGAGGCTTACGGTCAGGGTACGGTATGTCGTGCATTTCTAGTTACGCAGCAGTGTGTATAAGTAACCGTGGCGTATCCAAGGCGAGCGAAGCGTGGGAGTGACGTGCCAGAGCAACAGCGAGGTGAACACAGCATTGCTGCCAGCGAGACCTCAGGCACTCGAGTACCTCTCATCCGACTCGCTCGTGCGTGGCCGCACGACCTTACCCTGGTATCGTGCCCATCCCTCATCGAACATGGACTTGCATACATCCGATTACGCGTCGTGACAGCATGGTTGAGTCACCGCCGCCGCCGCCGCCGCAGCGCGAGATGAAGCTGCTGCTGCTGCAGCAGATCCATGTCTCGGATTGAAAATATTCTCCGCAGTCTTCCTTCCGAGCCCGCGCCGTGGCACGTCGTCCAACGTCGTCCAGCGTCCCAGCTGCCGTGCCCTCCCCCTTCTGTATGGCACTCTGCACGGCGTCGGTCGTGTATCAAGCTGTTGCTCCCCAGGCAGTTAGGCACGGATGAGATCAGAGTCTGGCATGGGGGGATGGGGGGGCTCTTAGTGAAAAGGAGGTATGAGGGTGAGCTAGAGTTACGATATAGCAGCGTGCTGAGCTGCTCGGTAGATATCACCCTCCCTCCTCCTCAGCCCAATGCTACTATCCGCAACACGTTCACATATTACCTCAGCAGGAGCAGCAGTACCAGGAGGTGCCCAACTAACCCTGCAGGCCTTGCTACCTGAGGAGCCGCCCGCCCTTCTTCACGAACGCCGTCGCACCAACCAGTATGCCAGGCTACCCGCATACGTCTCCTGCAATGCGGTTCATCGGGCCGCCAGGCTACAGCGGCGCACCGCCGCTCGACGACCCTGGACCTCCCGCGCCATTGTACTGCTCGCGCCCCCCACCCTCTCCCCCCGATCGACAGTCACCGCTTACCTAGGTAGCATTGTGTCTTGCCGGGCGTTGCCGTTGTTGCTAGAGATGCGCGCGCGCGCACGCGCGCCGTAGCAGGTCGCACCGCAGCTGTGCGTCATACTCACGTACATTACATGTACACGCACATACATGGCGAGATCTCCACGTGGGCAGGCTTCATGTGGGCGCCGGGCTTCATGTCTCCTCCTGGTCGGGGAGGCTGGTGGGAAGGAGGGATGGGGAGGTGGGAGGGCGGTTCGTTCCAGACCGTGGTCTCGGGCCTTGGGGTAGCATTGTTCTAGAACGTTCGTGAGTAAGCGACAGGGTGTTATCAGCTTTCGGTCTTGAGGTGGCCCTTTGGCTTACCTGGTGTTTTGCGGCGTCGTATTTCGAGGTCTGGGTAGTTCGCATCGTCGTGTCGGAGTATGTGCGTAGGCAGATGTTGTGATCCCGTGGTTTGCTAGAGCTGTCTTTTAGCCTAAGGCTTTTCCGGGCAATAATCCGATATTGGGCAGTTAGCATTAGATTCAATCGACATATTGTGAGTTTATAGAGCCTCCACGTCACCGTGCTCAGAAAGTCGTGAAGCACAACTGTTAGTTTGTCATAGCTCGGATATGGAACACAAGCGAATCGTTTGTAAAGTATGATATGCGCGAGGCTTCTTTCAGTGCTTTAAAAACACATATACAATTATGCCAGGGGCTCTTTTATCCATAAGAGTATCCGTCTTACAAACAGCTGTTCATGCATCTCCTGTGTCTCCTCTTGAAACGTACGTCCACCCCAGGAGCCTAGACCGACTAAACCGTTGATATCGATGCCAGATACGGAAGCAAACGGTGTAACAAATAAACAAACTTCACTCTCACTAGCCGACTTGTTCGCAAAGACACGCAAAAGCAATAAAAAATTGTATCTAAGTGGTCGGTCATTTATCCCAGGGGGGATAACCCAAGCTAACTAGCTCTCGACTTCAATATCATAATCGCCTTGTAGGCCTAACCTAAACACACCACATTTTCTCCCTAGCAGATTAAACCCCACAAGCCCTCGAGCAATCAAAAGGCGAGTCAACCCTCCTACTTATTCCGTTCTCTTGTTATTCTTTTTCTCGATCGACTGATCTTCAATGTCTGGCTCAGCGTCCTCATTGGTAGTATGCTTGTTGGTATTGTCCTTGTTGGTTCCAGATCATGCCGTTTTCTAGACGGAGGCCGTTTGCAAGGCAGTTGTCACATAGTTGCCCGTTTTGGAGCCACGAGTTTCGCAGAACCTTGACGCTGAAACATTGGTGGTTGGGGTCGTTGCGTGCGAAGTGGCAGTATGACTTCAGCCTCACTACCGAGTGGCCGCAGACAAACATAAATTCTTCCCAATCGCACATATTGAGGCTGTGAAGGGACAGTTTTGTATGTTCTAGGGATAGTAGGAGTAGTTGTTGTGTTCGCAAAGGGGATGTGGATTTAAAGATGAAACTGCCAAACTACTCCGGGTGGCTGCTATATATGAAGAGGATAATGCTCTATATCTTGATTAATTCACTACCTTCCAGGAGGTAAGGGTTGGACTCACTGTGAAGGGATGGATATATAGTGTTGAAGTAGTACCGTAGTCGAAAGTTTTCTGTAAGGTGTAGCGTGACGAAAAGGAAACTCCTGGTCTGCTGGCCAACGATGCCCCTTTTATAGTACTGGTCCTCGGCCAGTCTTGAAGCCATCGAGCAAGTACAGTTACCATATCATCAAATTTGGCCTATTTAGTCGACCGTTCGATCTATCAAATGTTTCATGCTTGTTCGTCTGAACTACGAGACCCATATGTTGACGCAGCTTGCCCACGACAGAGGCAACTTGCATACATTGCTGGATGTGTATATCCATACAATTTAGAACATCTTTCTTATAATAACTGCCGAGTCCTTGACCTATCATATGCCCCACCCGAGCCCATGGTTATAACTTTGTAGGAGTAACAATCTCTTTATGTTGTGGACTTGAAAACTTTTTTTACACGATGCATCACTTTATTCCGGATACGGAATGTTAATACTCGCTACAAAATTGATGTTATTGGACCCATGCGACACTGATGGAAATTAAACCACAGCCTATTTTGAGCTCAGGTGCAACCGCTCGAAAAGTGTTTAACTTCTAGTAAAGGCTAGTTAAGGTGCAGACGCCCTCAGGGACTGCTGCATGTGAAATCAGACAGGTTTGTGACGTAGGTTCCCGAATACAATCGTCGAGCTATCAAATAAGTAAAAGAAAAGCGGCTACTTGCTCAATAGGGTTACCAAACCGTATTTAGACACTAGGCCATCCTCTAAGTACTGTCAAAGTCTTACCAGAGGTGTTTAGGTACTTGGATATGAGGGTACGGCCTAAAGATGAAGCAGCCTTGGGCTTAAAATTTTTTTGCGGCTAAGACACTGTTACGACTACTCAAATTATCAGTTTGTAGTCGAGTCACACAACGAACAGATGGATGAAGTCTTCGGGCGTAACACTAGCAACACAGGAAGAGATTCCGGAAGAGTTGTGAGACCACAGGCGTGTATCCAAACAGATGATGGCAACAAGCTGAATTGGGATAGGTCTAGTCGAGGATCCATCTCCCATCTCCCGGCTGTGTACAAGCTACAGTCAGTATATGGGCATCTCATGCTCGTTTGATATACTTGACGAGGGTGACAATCGGTGACAATGATCTGCGGTGCGGCCAGGCCGTTCGCAGTGGGGCAATCTTGACGTGCATCCGGGTCGGGAGGCGGCAGCATCTTAGCATCTGCTTGTTTACAGTTTACAGGGATCAACCTCTCTAGATACTAACTAGCACGTTGCACAAGTACGCCTAGTAGCGGAAGATTCCGTATGCGGGGCTTGAGAATGACGATTGGGCGTAACATGACTTGGCAGCTTGGAAGGGAGGGAGAATTGCTCATGTGCAGTATCTAATCTACCTTATGTCCATCTATAGTTCGGATGAAAAGGAATGTCTGTGAAGGCTCGAGGCTCTGGTGTATTACGGATGGGCTCGGCAGGGTTGAAATTTAGTATCTTAGTAATTAGGACTAATTTAGTATTACTAGATTAGTACTTACTTTAGTACTGATTTTTCAAGTATTAAGCTAGTATTAGTATTATTTTCAAAATACTAATACTAATTTAGTAATACTAAGTTAGTATTTAGTATAATACTAAGTACTAAAATATTCACTTATATAAGCTGTAAACGCTTGTATATAAGAATAATTACTTAGGTAAATCAAGTGGTCTGTGCGCAGCTGTGGCTCATAGCTGTGGCTTTATAATGCAAGCAGTTAAAATAGTGGCTAAGCAGTAGATTTTAGTACTTAGTATTTAGTACTAGTATTTCTTAGTATTTTAGTATTAGTATTAGTACTAGGTAGTACTAAACTAAGTTAGTCTTAGTACTAGGTAATACTAAACTAAGTTAGTATTAGTACTGACTAATACTAAATTAGTATTACTAAATTTCAACCCTGGGGCTCGGGCCGGCTTGTTGTCATGGAGCGCCGATTGTTATCGGTGGCTTGGCGAGTAATCTTCAGGGTTAGGGAAAAAGGACCGTCTCCTATGGGCGCAGCGAAGATAGCTGCAGCACCCAATAGACTAGGTAGCAGGTAGGTAAAATAGATATTGCGTACACAACTGTGCATGCCATTCATTATGCCCAGCATATCGCATAGGAATTTCGTGGAAAAGTTGCCATGCATTGAAAAAACCATGGGCGTCTACCCATATGGCGTAGCAGCGTAGATGGGGTGCGATGGTTTGGTCGAGTAGTGACACGAGGTACGAATAGAATACTATTCAAAGTAGGATGGTTTCCCAATTACTCGAAAACAATTATCATATAACTTTGGGAGGCATCTGGCATCCTGCAAATACTTGGACGCCTGCTATTCAATGAATTGCAACGAATGAGGCCTATTGTGTCTCTTCATATTTGTTGTTATTGTTTTTTTTTTCGACGACCTGGATTGGTTGCAAAATGCCGGCGGCTCGAGGTCCCGATTGTGCTGTAGATAGAGCGAGTGGTGCGCAGAATCGGGCTGTGCTTACCTACAACAGGTGCCTAAGAGAATGGACTGCATTGCATCACAATTCCAGGCTTTTAGGAGGGGTAGAGGCCAGTATGCGTAGAGGTCCTCGGTACGCTGACTTACCAGTGCATAGGCATTAAGCTGGGTGGAATCTCTGCGATGACGTTAGCGTGGCTGTGCTCGGCGGAAAGTACCGAATACTTTTTGTGCTTTTCGGTCAACTGATTTGGGCATAAACTCTCGCGTCGTCCGCCTCACCCTTTTGCCTGGCTGGTTGCCTTAATCTTGGCACCACCAATTCCATCATCTGCCCGTTCCCCATTTCCCATCCCCCCCATGCTCATATTCTCTGTAGCATCTTACGCCGCAACCGACAGGACAATACCTAGTGCTACTCCTGTCATCACCTTCTTCTTCGTCTAGCGATTGCTCTTTTGCTTCATTTGGAATTTGGGGCTATTTTTCGCTTCTCGGAAGCAACATCGACAGCAGCTTTTCCTACTGCCAAAACAGGGAGTTCCAGATTGAGAAATCGAACCACCATTTAGGAATAACCTACTTATTTGCTTAGTGGCCTCGACCTCGACTTCGATTTGGCCGCCTCTGTTGCCTGTCTCCCATCTACTTACCTAGATAGCCCAAAATTTACATTCGAATCGAATCTTGTTTAATCAAATGCCTCGGCGTATTTTTGGGATACAATAACCGCCCTCGTTTCACTTTTCCATTCTGTACCACTTTGCGCCGCCTTCTCACTTCTAGCTGTCAGAGTAATCTCTGCTCCTCTCTATTGAACGACAGCCGCTTGGCGTCGTCTATCGCCCGACACCTTTTCATATGTGGGAAAACTAGTGTCATTACGATGATGATGTAATGCTAGTAACTATTCCCGCTCCCAAATCAGCAGCTCACCTAAAAACTTCGGCCTTCGTATGAGTTGTTGGCGACCATCTCATTGCATTCTTTATTGTGCATCGACCTTTTCAGGCGCGCTTCTCTCCTCCTAATAATCATCTGCCGCCACGAAGGTTTCACCGCCCCCATTCTTCCTCTCGGGTCAATATAGAAATTCCAATGCGACAAGAGAATTCAACGCCATGGATAATCACCACCACCTAAGCCTGACTTCGCCCGGTCCTCCGGGCACACATCCCCCCCTCGACCTATACCCTTTTGATCATATGTCTCTACCGGGAAATATCATCTATACGCCGAGGGTACACGCAACTGGAAAGCATCCTCTAACTCGATGGGCTACAGGAGACGATGAGCCATGGCACCCGCGGAATTTGGCATCTGGTATGGAAGATGGCAGCGACCAGTCCATGTTATCCGATATGCGATGCGCCCAGTTTATTGTCACTGGCCAGCCGAACGGGGTATCTGAGATGATGCCACAATCAGACTCCGGCTATGGAAGTTACAATCACCCTAGCATCACTAATGGTTCAGTTTGCGACGACTCTTTCGACGCCAACCCAGAGACACAAAGCGTCCTGGGGGGGTCCATGAGAGGATCCTTGGCCGATGTCCCGTTCCACATGCCTGATGACTTGCCTAAGGACAGACCGCTGGGTAGCTCTTGGCCCCCTCAAATCAGGGTAGAAACTCTGAAATGTGATTTCTGTGACAAGCCGGTGAAGACCAAATCAGAGCTGAAGTTTGTCTAGCCCAACCCAATCAATATTTTCTGTCGGGCCACCTGGACTAATGCCTAACAACATAGGAAGCATGACCAACGTCACAAGAAACCATTCAAATGCGATATTAAAGACTGTACTCGAAGCGAAGGCTTTAGTACAATAAACGACCTTGACCGGCATAAGAGGAGCGTGCACCCTGAAAGCCAGACAGCTGGTAATCGCTATGTCTGTCAAATTGGCCCGTGTAAAAACAAGCACAAGGTTTGGCCTCGGGCAGATAATTTCAAGGCCCACCTTAAACGAGTTCACGATAGACCCAACGTTTCAGATGATGATCTGCAAGATTATATACACAAGTGAGCGCTGCAACTTGATAATTTTACGAATTTGCTTCTGATTATACCTCTAAAGACAGCCGGCCCCACTTGACGAGCATCAAGACAACCCTCGACGAGAAGCAGTGCCTAATTTCAGTGAATATCCTGTTATGTTCCATGAGCAAACAGACAACTGGTCATCGTTGATTGATGTATCTCATGGGATGAACCCACTGGGACCCCCCAGTGGTCCCCAAGGCGAAGAGAATCTCCCTTTATCGAGTTCGTCATCGGGAGTCACGGATATTCATACTCATCACCAGCAAGAGTTATACCAGGAGACGATTGAATCCAGCCCATTATCACAGAATCCCATTGCTTCATCGTCTCATATGCAGAATAATGAGTTTCCCCATGAGACCGAGAGCCCTGAGTCTACTTTACCCTCCATCCAAGAGCAGATGATTCATGTCCCGGCAGCATACTCTACTGAGGCCCAGGTCGCGGACGTGGATGCCTCAAGATTTAGTGTATTAGATGATTCTAGTGAAGTAGGGTCGGGAAACTCTCCAGCCCATAGTCTATCTGACCATCTCATGAAGACTGACAGTAGCCCTCCCGATTCTATTAAACCCGAAGATTCTTTAGAGCATCGCACAGGGCCTATTAACCTGGATGTTCGCAATCCGAACGAGATGAGAAATTTCATCGAGTTGCTTCACAACAGCGGAGTTATGCACGATCCGGGCGAGATGAAAATAATCGTCGAATTTCTTGACAGCAGTGGAGTTCTAGGACAGTTTGGATACAAGAAAGAGAGCGCTGAAGAAGTGGTGGGGATCAAGAAGACCGAAGATGACCTCGCAGGAATTCAGAGCCAGACCCCCTGCCATTCGTGTCCCACTTGTCATAAGGTCTTCCCGCGAAGATGCGAGTTGAAGTGAGTTGTCACACTTTGTCATTCCTCGGTCATTTATCCCACAATGTTAACTTGTCTGATAAGAAAACACGAGAAACGGCATGAAAAGCCGTACGGATGTACCACGTCAGGCTGCAAGAAGAGATTCGGGAGCAAGAACGACTGGAAACGACACGAGAACACGCAGCATTTTATGTTAGAGATGTGGAGGTGTGATGAGGAAAGCTGTGATAGAGTCTTTGCTCGGCGAGAAAACTTGAGGGTTCACCTCGAGAAAGACCACCAGATCAGTGATCAACAGAAATTAGAGTTCAAGCTCGAAACATGTCGAGTTGGGCGAAACTGCGAGGCTCGGTTCTGGTGTGGTTTCTGTCGGAAGATCATTGAGATCAAGGAGAGAGGGCACCAAGGGCGGACTGAGCGTTTTGATCATATCGGTGAGCATTTCTCGGGCCGAAACCAAGACCAGAAGGAGATAGGCGACTGGAAAGATTTCGATTCGTCCCAGAGAAGTATGGACTCGCCCAAGTACGACTCGGATGACGGGGATTCCTTTTCGTCGTCAATCAAAACGATGAAATCACAGCAATCTCTTCGGGATGGGTTCCGTCACTCGGCTCATCATTCGAGGCCTAAACGCAAGCAAGTTGACAGCAACAACGTCAGCAACTCGAAGAAAATGCGAGTGGCGAGTCGGGCGCTAGTATGCGTAAGTCAACGAGACTTCTTGTCGTCTCGTACTTGCCAATTAACTTGTTTGTAGTGCCGATGCGGGGACTTGGTGACAGGATCGCAGGTCAGCTGCAACTACCCGTGCGAACACATACCGTGCGACAATTGTAGACGTTAATGATTTTATGACTTTGAGTCTTTTTTTCTTGGGTCATGTATGGGATTAAATAAGTTATGATATAATACCCTAGATATAGTATGATGTGTCTAGACTCTCTTTGTAGATAGGGCTCGGAGCGGATGGAGGTATGGACGGTACACGTAATTGGCACTATGATTTCGACGCGCTGACCCTTGGTATAAATATTTTACGGCTTCGAGCTGGTCTGTATCAGACCCTAGAGTTATGGGGTGTTTTTTTAACACTAAGTAACGGTCTTATATAATAATACAATGATCAATCTGAAATATGAAGGGTGGAGTTAGGGAACTTGCAAGTTGCATGACACCATTTACGTACGACTTAAATCTAGACTCTCACAGTCACCTTGTACAAGAAGCACGATTGGATGATTGCTAGTTAGTGGGACTGTATTCCAAGCTCCATGGTAGGTACCAAATATATTTATATATAATTATATGCAATAATATATTGCTTTATTTAAAGAGAAATAAACCTTGAAACGATTCCAGCCCTTAAAACCGTCCCAGCCTGTTTTAGCTGTCAACTAAGGCAAGCGAATAAAACCTCCCTGCTCGATTGATCAGGACCCCGTGCGGTACGATATCTGGACCGGGGCCAGTACGGCTTGGACTGGTACGGGTTTGGTCGACGGACTGATACGATATGCGTACTAACACGCATTCAGGCTACTGATCAGTACGACATTTGAACCAGTACGGCCTCAGACTGGCACCGGCTTGGAATAGGACCCCCATACTACTACGACAGTACCAGCAGTACGGAGCCCAGGGCCATTTATGCAGAGCGAAACACAGTCTGTGCGCGCCAACTCGACGGCGTCCACTATCAACCCACTGATATTCATATCTCGGCGCTTTGCGGGTTTTCACCAAGATGCCAGGTAGAGGTAGCTCTTGCACACTTGCACTTGCAGCAGCAAATGGACACATGAATGTAAAGAAATCTTTGCTTCGAGGTTAAGTTAACCTGGTCTCTCATCCACGCAGAAGCCTCAGATCTGGGAGCCATCTGCTCGACCGACTGCACAGGGCAGCACCGAAGAACAACAGCCTTCCGCTTTTAGGGACTCGGCCTTCAGAATTCATCACTGGCTTCTTCCAAATCTAGTCCGATAATGATAAAGCGTCAAACTTGAACACTGAGAGACAAAGGTCCCAATGGTGTTATAATATAACCCAAATCACACAACTATCTGAGAACACAGTCAATTAATCTATCACTAGCATTCATATCTCATTTCGCTGGGCTAACATGTTCGATAGGGTTTCGTTTTTTTTTTGGTGCGCCCTCCATGAAATACAAGGTATTAGGGGTTCGAACACGACGGGGGTAGGAAACTTTACTCACCTTTTTTGGTATATTAAGTGTTAAGTAGCCACTGAGAATATGTTAAAGAAAAGTAGGGACTGGCCTTTTTATAAGAAGAATAGTAACTCACTTCAAGCATCCTCTATAACCAAACCCTGTTTCTATTAAAAGCGAACTGAGATACTTTTACGTTTTGCCACTCGCTGCACTATACCGGCATCCACTCAAGGTTAACGGACGTTCTAGGTTATTAACAACATATAAATCCCAGAGTGGTAGGTACGCGCAGTCCTATTTACAGTCATCGCGTATTAAATCGCAGCCCATCCCTCCGCTCGCGTAAGTTCCTTGTGCATTCAGCCACACGCACCTAATACCCCTCCCCCTTCGACAACCCAAGTGATCTGTGCATTTACTTCTGAGTTTGATCTTACCTATGCTACTAAACCTCGGCGCCGAATCTATCTGGCAAGGCCGTCATAGCCTGGAGCGCGCCAGTGATAAATCGATTATATAGTAGTAGATACCAATTGTAGTTGTATTCCTAGCGATTACCTCGAGGGCCTAATTACTTGTTCGCGCAGTCTCGCAACCCGTCTCGTGAGAAATGCCAGGGGGTCTGGAGTCCGTAATGGGTGGCGAGGCCCCTTATAATACCAGTTAGGCAAAGAAACACCACGAGACTTACAATCTACAAACAGGGCAGGGGTAGATGTCAGGAATCTGGCATGAACAAGGGGACTTCTCGCAAGCACTCTTGCTGAACGATCTTCTAGATATCATCGGCGTAGTGGATGCAACCGCCGTCTCATCAGCCCTCGCCCGGTAGACCGAGACAAGGCGGGCGACGGAAGCACGATAGGACGTTGGTGGTGTGGTTGGCGGACGTGCTTTGATTTTAAAGGCGCAGTCGGTATATGCGATGCGGGCGGCGTCATCGGAGTAGGTTGATTGAGCCGTGTGAGACTATAACAAAGGTTAGGTTCGATTCTTAACAGCACTATATGGTTTTCGCTTGTTAGCTCATTTGCTAGTACCTAGTAGGAAGGAAGGCGTGCGGTTACGTTTATTGTGTTTAAGCGACTTCCTAAGAAGTCGCTTAAATAGATCACTTAAACGGACCATCTTGTAATACATACTAAGATCCGTTTAATAATAGCTAGTATTTGCTTTTGTGTAATTATGGTGAAATTGTACAAATCTTTGTTAAAGCGGCGTGGCTCAGGTTGGTACGTTGGCTTCCCATTCTGATTCGGTGTGCTTGAAGTATTAGGTAGGGACCTACACACCTAAGCAATACCTCTATCTGTTTGAAACGAAGGACTAATGATAGCTAAATATGTGGGAACGAGACGGGCAAATGTTTTAAGATATATATTAGGTATATATAATAAATTGGTAGACGTCGCCTTTCATTTTTTTTGCTTTCTAATCTGGGTACATAAGGTAGATACCTAAGTGCCTACAAGGAGCGAGTTACCTAGGATTGATTAGGTACCTAGGTACAGTAGGTTGGAAGCTGTCAGCACTACGCCAGAAGGATGAGCAGGGGTACATACGGATACGGGTCCCCTCAGTCCAAGCTTATACGTCACACCCTGACAGACTAGGTGATAATGCCAACCTTCTCTCTGTCAACATTTACTATTCAACACCAATTGCGTCTTGCTCCTCGCTCGACGACCTACAGAACCATATTCGATAATGGAGTCCTTCGCAAAGCTTAAGCGACGCGGGACCGACCTGTTCAATTCGCTCCCGCAAAACATACCGTCATTGCCACAGGTGCAGATGCCTTCAATGCCGTCGATGCCCGCGATGCCTTCGATGCCGCGCATAGGCGGCGGACCTGGCATGAAGGGGACCTGGCAGCACATCCCACTGCCCCCGCTGCCCCGCTCATCCCACTCGCTCGACATCATCGCCGGCAACGCCTACATCTTCGGCGGCGAGGTCGAGGCCCGCAAGCCCGTCGATAACGATATGCACGTAATCGTGCTGCCCTGGAGCGGCGCCTCAGCCGACTACTACGCCATCAAGGCGAAGGCCTCGCCCAAGACCTCGGCCGACGGGGAGGACGCCACGATATCCACCATCATCACCGACGCGGACGAGACGGAAGCGCAGCTCAAGGACCCGCTGACCGAAGTCCCGCTCAGCACCTCGCCGCCACGCACCACCACCACCACATCCGGCGACGAGTCCGAGTCCGAGGAGTCCTCCACCACATCCAGCAAGGGCAAGGGCAAGGCCCCCGAGCCAGGCGACGTCCCCGCGCCGCGCATCGGGCACGCCACGGCCGTGATCGGCACGCGCATCTTCCTCTTCGGCGGGCGGTCCGCGGCCGCGGGCTCAGCCACCCTCGACGAGCGGGGGCGCGTCTGGGTGTTCGAGACCAAGACGCAGACCTGGACACACCTCGACCCGCACCCGAGCTCCCCGATCCCGCCGCCGCGCAGCTACCACGCCGCGGCGGCGACGGAGAAGCCGCGCGAGTTCGCGCTGCGGCCGATGCGGCTGCGGCGCTCGTCGACGTGGAAGGAGTGGGCCGAGGGCGACTCGGCCGAGGTCGGCATCCCGCAGCGGCCCATCGCCGGCACCATCGCCGAGAAGGCCACCGACGACGAGGCCGCCGGCGCCGGCTTCGGCACCTTCGTCATCCACGCCGGGTGCCTCGCCGACGGCACCCGCACCGCGGACGTCTGGGCGTTCGACGTGCACGCGCGCACGTGGAAGGCGCTCCCCGACGCCCCCGGCCCCGCGCGCGGCGGCGCGGCGCTGGCGCTGGCGAAGGGCCGCTTGTACCGCTTCGGCGGCTTCGACGGCGCGGGCGAGATCGGCGGGCAGCTGGACGTGCTGCACCTCGTGCTCGACGAGTTCGACGACCAGAACAGCCGAGGCGAGATCGGCGTCTTCGCGCGCGGGCCCTGGGAGAGCATCGTCGCGCCCTCTTCCTCCTCCTCCCCCTCTCTCTCCGGCCCTACGGAGTCGGAAACAGCAGGCCTCACAGCAGCGCCGGCCCCGCAAGCAGGGACTGCGTCAGACCCCTGGCCGGCGCCGCGCAGCGTCGCGGACCTCTCCCTCGTGCGGGCCGGCGGCGGGCGCGAGTACCTCCTCCTCTCGCTGGGCGAGTCCGCGCCCTCGGCGGACGGGCACGCGTCCGCGGGCCGTTTTCACGGCGACGTCTGGGCCTTCCCCGTGCCGCCCCTCGGGGGCACCGCCGCGAGCTTTACCGATGCCCTGCTGCACAGCGTGGGTCGGCGGACCGGCGAGGGGCGCTGGGTCCAGGTCGCCGCGGCGCCGTATGACGCTGAAAACGAGCGCGATGTCGAGGGCCCCGGCCCGCGCGGATGGTTCGCGGCTGCGCCGCTCGGCGAGCTCGAGGAGAATGCCATTTTCGTCGCTGGGGGGTTGGCGGAGAGTGGGGCGAGGTTGGGGGATGGATGGATTTTCAGGCTGGAGTGATTTTGATCTGATTTGAATTTGGGAATAAGCATCGTTGTTTGTTTCAAGCCACAGGTCTGCGGGACGGGCTTCTGTACGGTTCATGGGGGTTCGTCTACTGTTTGCGATTTTGCCATTTTTTGCGTCTACGGAACGAATGAATGTATGCATATTGAGTGCCTTGAGCAGATGTTGGGGCGGATAAAAAATTAGGTATAAGCACTCAAAGGCATTGTAGCGGGGAACGAAGCGCGGAATCACACGAGCATCTGACTATGCAGCAAGCAGCACATCTCAGAATAAGTTTTTTTTGTGTCTTTTTTCGTCCAGGTTCAAACTGGCAAAGTCAATCGATACAAGTGCGGTGTATGTACAGTGGTTTCATGCAGCCCCGTCTATGACGAAACCTCCTCGCTCTAAAGTAGTATCATGCCCCCTCGCCCACCACAACATGCACGTCCGCTGCCTCTCATTATTCTTGATATTTATGCTTAACGTGACACTATGGGGCTTCATAGATCGGCCCGCGTGGTCTCGGCGCCCCACGGTTTGCTGGTCAGATTCGTCTGGCCGGCGCTGTTCTCGCAGGTCTGGCGGCCGCTCAGGGGGCCGGGCTTGGGTACGTTGGCGGTGTTGCCGGTGGTGGCGCTCTCGCGGAGCGCGGAGAGCAGCTTCTTGGTGGTCTCGGGGGTCAGGTCCTCGTAGTAGTCGTCGTTGATCTGGATCATGGGGGCGTTGACGCAGGCGCCGAGACACTCGACCTCGAGGAAGGTGAATAGGCCGTCCTTTGTCGTCTCGCCTTGCTTGATGCCTAGCTCTTCTTTGATCGCCTTGACGATCGCGTCGCTGCCGCAGCCGCCTAGTTGGCAGGGGGTCTGTGGAGGGGAGGTGTTAGTTGGGCAGATCGCTCTCGGTAGAATCAATAGTTAAGGATGTAGATCGGAGCTCGGTCGTGCCATATAAGTTGAGTCTGGCAGCCACGCCTTCCACTCTCGAGCCAATTGTCTTCGGGAATATGCAACAGTAAGAGGCTCGAACTCACGGTGGTGCATGCCTGGACGTGGAATTTGCCCACGGGTGTGCGGTTATACATGGTGTAGAAAGAGGCGACCTCGTAAACGCGGGCCGGGGGCATCTCGAGGAGTCGGGCAACCTCGTTCATGACGGAAATGGAGGTGAAGCCATGCTGGCGCTGGCCGAGGTCGAGCAGCGGCATTACGGCGGCCTTCTTGTACTGTGGTGGGTATCGCTTGAGGATCTCGGCCATGAGCTTCTCATTTTGGGCGTTAAATTTAAACGGGATGTTCGGGTTGTTGTCGGCGGTGTTTCGGTGCTGGAGTGGAAGAGACTCGTAAGCAATTGACTTGATGAATAGGGCTGCAAAAGAGTATTTGTGCTAGTGCATCGGAGCCCTCAGGTGTTGGCTGGTGCTCGTGGGTTTGCACTCGAGTTCAACCTCGACCTCGGATCTGCGCAAGGGCGGTAATACTTACCACAGCTAGAGTGTCGCTTCTCCGGGGGCTCGCGGCTGTGAAAGTCCGGATATGGGACCGAGGAGCTCGGCTAACCGCTCGGGCTGCGCTGCGGAGGAGCAGCGGGCTGAGTTTGGACGCCATTGTGAGAGTACGTTGGCTGAATTGGCTTCTGAAGACGAAGTTCCCCGAGCTTGTTTCAATCATTCGACGACGACGGTTCAATTGATGATGGAAGCCGATTCATCTCTATGCTGATTGGTTAGAAAGATACGCAAAGCCCCACCCAATTATGAGCCGTTGATTAAACTCACTGCAGCTGAGGCCGGCCCGGCACCGAGCTTATTTCCTTCCGTCATTGCTGTTCTAGATAGAGAATGTTTCTAGATAAGCCTCTCATAATAGATTCCCTCCTGCTTAACCTCAATATTCACACTCGGATATAATAATCTTACCGTTTAGAATGTCACCTGCTCCGGATCTGTAAAGTCCCATCTCCAGGTGGAGTTGATTCGTCATTGATGGCATGCCACCCGTCAAATCCTCGAGCTCCCAACGCTAGAGCTGTCATAGACAGCTAATATACAAGCTACAGGACCATTGCGTCACTCATTGAGAGAAATCATGGAGAAATCAGCGAGAATACTTTTTTAAGTCCACGGTATTCATGATATCAATGCTCCTCCTATTTTTCCCACCATACCCATTATTTTTATGTAGGTATCGAATTGAAGCACAAAAGTTACCGACTAATGAAAATCCCGTTTCCATCTTCTGCCTGAAAACACCTGATGGGAAATAAGTTATACATATTGCGATTCATTTTAAAGCAGGCGGGATCCCGTCACAAATACAGGCAGATATGATTAACATAGCAGCCGATATTTAGAAACATATATAGGCCACCTTTCGACTCATCGATTTCCTCACTCCTAGGTTTATTAAACTTAGGGTAGAGCGGATCGTAAGGGCGCTTAGACATCGTCGTGCGGATCTCCGACCTAAACAAGATCAGTATGTGGCTCTAAGTAGCACAATCTCGTATATCTACACTTACACGAATGACCCCTTCCGAAGATAGGCCATGAGCCCAGAAACCGCCAATCGAGGGCGATGTGCGAGCCATACTATCGTGGGTGAACAGCAGCCAGAAGCCAAAGACCGGCTTCGCCAGGATGTCCAAGATGGCGTAGGCGATAATCTCACCGTCGACATTCACGACGCGGGCACCATCAGCGACTCCCCAGATACTAGTATGCATTAGTTAACCGTTACATGCCTCATTGAGTAGATAACGGCATCGTATAGCTGAGATGGGAAACTTACATTGGATATAGCGTCCATAGGACCAACGTGAAGAGCGAAATGGCACCGAAAAACACCTTCGTCTTGTTGTCCTTTGCCGACACGGCGTGGCGGCCCTTGTAACCGAGCTGGTATACGACATTGAGGAACGCTAGACACGCGAAGGCGTACCAGCCCCAGCCCTGCGGTTCGTCGCGAGAGAAGGCAGCGAAAAGGCCGGATAGGACCATGACCACGTCCGAGAACATGAGCACGAGAATACTAGCCCCGTTAATGCCAGCGAGGAGCGACAGGTCGAGGAGTAGAAGTGGCGTGGTTAGAGCCCACTATACCATTGTTAACAGGTGGCTTACTTGGCCCGTCGAGGCTTGGGGAGAGGGTCTGTCTAAGACATAGGAAAAGAGTAAAAGCAGAGGAGAGCTTACGTCAACGTATCGGGCCCAGAATACTTGTCTTTTGACAACCTCGGCGATGACGTGGAGCTTGTTCTCTTTGATGATCGTAGTGTGGATGTCGACGCCTGTGCCGGTCGCCATGGCATAATAAGACAGGAATGCGATAGTGGTGATGAATGCCGTGATGGTGTGCAAAAGGCGTTTTTGCTGCGCATTGTCAGCCAGTCAAATTCTAGTTCTGATGGGCATATTGCGGCTCTTACCACTGGCACTCTCATTGCCATGATATAGAATACAAGCGAGGAAATACCCATGACGACGCAAACCACCCTGTTGATGTCAGTCAATGCTCTGCATGGTTGATTTGGCTTGTCCAACGTACCACAGGGTTTTATGCCCGACTTCCGTCGAGTACTGATGGTGGACTTTGGGGATATCGGGCGTCACGGTTGGGAATGGCAAATGGGAGGTTTGCGTTGGCCTGTTGTTAGAAGCCATGCCCGGAGCGAGGACCTCGTCGAAGAGACCTTCTGGAATCATCATCTTGGGCGTGATTTGCTGTTGTATAATTATTTCAGGAGGGTTTATTGGGCTCCTTTACTTGTGTATCGTCGATAATTTCGAAGAGTTGTCCTCAGCATAAAGCGAACTTGTTAAATATAAAGAGCTGGCGTGGCCTAGATCGATGATATGTATAAGCCACACAAGTCCTACCTAAGTAGTTATCGAGAAGTGGTGTCGTCACTCCGGTCTCATCATCTAAGTCAAATGACCAATTAGAGTTACGGCATGGACCCGAATTGGACATGTACTCACTTCACCTTGCCTTGGAGGCGAATAACTTCCCCGATGCCGACGTCCGTAAGCTTGCGGGGAAGCATAGTATTACGCAACGGAAATCTATGGCATACCAGCTCGTGCCATTCTTTGCCTGATGGTCTACATGTAAGACGTCGAAGGCGTATTCGGGTCATAAGTCGTCGGATACGACTCTTGGTCTGTTGTTCTAATTCTGGGACATGAATATTAGAAACCTGGGCTTGGAGAAGACATTTACGATGAAACTTAGTTTCATGAGCTACTTGGCCTAGGTACCTCAGGCATATATATATGTCCTAGAATATTTTAACGACCTGTAGTCTAAAACCTAGACACCGAGCGCTACATCTGACGATCAGACTTAGGTCGGAGGCTTTGTTCCCTCCGAGAGATCGGATAGACATTTTGAGTCCTTGTCAGGTAGTTATTAATATCTGAGTTCTGGATGAGATCATTTTAATACTCCTAGCCAATGATGGCACGCCAAAGTTTGACCTTCATGGATCTACGCAGTAGGTACTATATTGTGCATGTTGTGTCTCGAAAGCTAAACGGTTTAGAGTGTACGCGTTAGCGTAAACTGATTAGGCAACAAAGATACTGCAAGACATTGATGTCTAGGTTACTTTACACTGACGGATCGATACATATATGTTGCAGCATCAAATGCAAGAAGAAATCTGTTAGTTTTATTGCTTGAGCTAGATTCTATCGGTATTGCTGAGGTAGTGAAATACATATTGAGGTAGTGAAATACATATTTAGGTAGTTAAAAATACGCATAAGCTAAGCTTAAACCCTACCAGCCGCTACTCTATTATAAGATATATGTGAACAAAATGAATGCGCACCGGAGTTCAACTGTCGGATAATACTGGTACAACCACACTATGCCAACAATATACATACATAAGATTTCGTCATCTCGAATACTTGCCTAAGTTATAGGTATGTGTTCCTTCTAAGGCCCTAGTACTTCGACGTTAAATTGAATAGTACAGCTAGAAAGCTCGCATAAAGAAAGACAAAACATAAAGAATTAAATGGGTTTTTAGATCATGAATCACAGGAGGGTTCCTTCTTGTCTAGAAGACAATTATGTTGAAACCTATCGGAGCTTTCGGTAACATTAGCCCGGTTCAGCTATGTAGGTACATCGTGCCTTACGTACCTGCTCCAGATATAGGTCCCACTTTCTACGAGGGGCCTGACAACCCGACCAGTACCCCCCTACCCCCACATACCTACAGTGCTAAAAAATAGCCAATAGAAATTAAGAGAGCCGCCCCATCCGACCACTACTAGTAAAATTTATAATTTTTTTTATTAAATAATTAATCAATTAATAATCGATAAATAATGAAATATTAATTAATTAATATTTAATAAATAAAAAATATTTTTATTATTTATTATTTTATTATTAATATTAAAATAATATAAATATATATATACAAATATAATATAATATTTATTAATTAATAGCTAATCGATTAATAATTAATTAATAATTAATTAATATTTAATATATATATTTTTTATTTTTTATTTTTTATTTTTTTATTTTAAAAAAACTTTATATATATATAAATTAATTATTAATTAATTAATAATCGATTAATATTTAATTAATATTTATTTTTTAAAAAAAAAATTTTTAATTTTATATATATATTTATTAATTATTAATTAATTATTAATCGATTAATATTTATATATAAATTTTTTCTAAGTTAAAAATATTTTACTGCAATCGATTAATAATCGATTATTTTATTTTTAAACTATCTGACCAGTACTAGTGTTTTAGCGCTGTTGATCGCATCCACTTCACTGACTTGATTTGGGTGGTGGTGTGTTGATCAAGGGGGGGTACTGGTCAGGTTGTGTGGGTACACCTTTCTACCCCTCCAAAGATGCAGCTCCCTGGTTTAGGTACTTAGGTAGGTAGGTAAATATGCCCCACTATAAGCCTTAAGGCGACTGGGTGGTAGGTAGGTATTCTGTAGGTGAGGCTCAAACCAAACATTCCCGTCTACACTCAACATTAACATACCCTGTTTGTTTAGCCCAGAAACACCAACAGGACACGGTTTCGAGCGGTAGACAAGATATAAACGAGTGCTCCGTACCGAACCACAACCACCTTACCCCGATTGTGAGCATACATCGCCCCCGACAGCATGGAGCAGTGCGCCAGCACTCTGTTGGCATTCCCGCCGCAGAGCGACTTCGTCGACAATGAATCCTACCACAAGGCTGCCTCATTCCACATAGCCCAGCTATTGAAGATTCTAAGGGAGCGGAATAGGGACCTCGTAGCTTATAGCCATGAGCTCTTCAACGTACGGCCCTCAAATACCCCCGAGCCTTGTTGATGAGCTAGCTAACCATAACACTACACCAGCTCGTCGACCCAGCCGTAAATTCACTATCCTATCTGGCTATTCTACATGCTGTGATGTTTCCCAGCTTCGCATCTAATCTTCCACAAATTTTCATACTAGAGCAAATCACCACATTCATGATGTCGTTTGATGGACGACAGTGCCGCTATGCCGGCTCTCTTCTACTCGATTTGATGGACGCTGTGGGAAGTGGCCGGATATTGCCTGTAGGTGCTACCTACCCATGCGGGCGCTGCGAAGGCCTCTCCTATGTTTTCTTGCTGAGATGGCTAACGTACCTACTTAGCCCCGCGTTGCCGTCAATTGCCTCGCTAGATCTATCTTAACGCTCGACGCGTCCGGAACCATGCTTACATCCTCACATCTCCCCTTGGTGAAGCTTGCATACGACACAAATAATATGGAACCAGCCCTACACGTGATCGAAAAAGAAATCGTTTTCTTTCCTGGGATGTCTAACCACGAGACGGCCCAGCATCTGTGCGATACGACACTCTCCCCTCCTTCGTATATCTCTAGAAATACAGGGCTCACAGCCAGGCTCAAGAGTGCGACGGTGCTCGAATATGATTTAATGTGCGGTATGATTTACAGTGTAAGACGAGAATGGGAAAAAGCCCGAGAAGCCTTTGGACGCGTTGTCTCCTTTCCGACCAAGGAGACAGGTTGTAGTAAGATTATGATCGAAGCATTCAAGAAATGGGTTCTGGTCAGCTTATTGTCGGAGGGGAATTTACCCACTACCTCGCCACCTCATGTTAGTGCTTCCACTACCAGGATTTTCGGGATGCTTTGCCGACCATATGTGGACCTTGCGATGGCGTTTGAAACCAACGACGCGCAACAACTAAAGTCGGATGTGGAGAAACATACACAGGTATGGTCGGACGATGGAAACATAGGCTTGGTGGAGGAGGTGATAGCATCATACCAGAAGTGGCGTGTCCTTTCACTACAAGACATCTACACCGAGATATCAATCCCCGAGATCCGCCAGCAGACGAAGAGTGCAGAGACGGGCGAAATTCTGAAGACAGATGAGGATGTTGAGGCGCTCATTCAGAATATGATAATAGACGGGATGCTGAAAGGAGTCATTGAGAAAAACGACGACGGCACGAACTTCCTCATCTTCCTCTCCCCTACGACGCATCTTTCGGAACAAGAGTTTGACGAAGAAGCTGTGCGCGCCGGGATGAAGCTGGACAGGCTGAGGGCAGTCTTAGGCACCACGAATGAGCGCCTAGGGTCCAGTAAGGAGTACATAAAGTGGATTACCAAGGAAATCAAACGTGATAAATCCGGCGAGTCTCAGGATCCAACTCTTGGTTTCGAATCGCAAATTGACGACGAGGACCTCATGGGTCGTGTTCCGAGCATTTAAGACGCTAAAAGTAGACGATCAGGCGAAAGCGAGCGCTCAAGCTATTACACATCCATTATTCTTTCGGCGCCCGACCTCCTGTCCTGGACTCGGAGTCCTGTATTGCGAATAGTGGGGGTAATAATTGACGTGCGACTCGTTGTCATCTGTGTAGCTGACATGTAGCTTTCGAAACAAGCTACATGATACTTGGACAGGCACTACAGGCAACGGCGTTAGCAGAGGGACCCAGGCATATCCATTGCGGTTTTGCTACCGCAGCTAGGATGCATCTGCATTATTAGGAGTGGCGAGTGGCTGCAGTGACCGATTGCGGCTGAACCCTAAGGGAATGAATGAATGTATACATGCTTAGACGACAACTCGGGCGAAACAAGCCCCAGGCAGGACCTGATTATGAGCCTTGAGAGATGAGTTAGATGCCATTCTCAAGTCGGACCGTCACGGCACGGTAGACAGTCTAGACAGTCTAGAATATCCTCTGATAGCAACAAAATCACCGCCTTTCTCACATGTAATGTAGTAATGCAAACATATGGCACGTATAGGACCCAACTGGCTGTGAATGAATTTCTCTCATATTTTGGTGGGCACAGTACATACAGCGGCATTACTACAATGGTATGCTTCCTAACCCCTCGTATTGCATCCCTAATGTTCTCATAAGATGCGTACATTGACACGCCCGTGATCATTGTAGAATTAGGTCTGTCTCATGTCTCATACACATATAATACGACGTTTTTGCCCTTTCATTTCCACGTCGCTTTCTGCCCCGACTTTTTTCCCTGTCTGCTCTTTAGGGTTATTCCCATATTGGTTAATTTGGAGACGAAGATGATGCGGTGCCTATTGAGCTGAGGCGGATGCTTCGGCTTAGCGTTCATTAGATGTAAAGGTCCCCTGATTCAGGTTTTCGTGTACGTCTAGACGTCCTCGATCATCATGAGCTAATGCCAAACTGCTTGATCAGGTCCGCGAGTTTCAAGGCTTCGGTCTTGTAATCCAGCGGGCTGGCACTCATGACATGATACCTGATCCTAGATTGAGATGTTTCGTCAGTAGGTTCGCACAACGAGGGAATGGTAAAATTGTAATTGTTTTAAAATGAGAGAGTGACATACCTCTGGTTCTCGCCATACGTGTCCATCTTGGCGCGGCACCGGAAGTTGAGCTTGGCGCAGTTGGCGGCCTCGAAGATGGCGGGGACGCGGTCCTCGTCGTTCTCCTTGATCTCCATGAGCTCGTCGGCGGACATGCCCATGATGATGCGGCCGACGTCGTCGAAGCACGAGAGCCAGAGCTGGCCCGTGTGGTCGTTGATGTTGACGCTCATGATGTAGCGGTAGAGCGGGCGGGGGTGCGAGACCTTGCAGTTCTCGCACCACCACATGCCGTCGCCCTGGTCCACGACCTTCTTGTTGCAGCCTTCGGAGCTGCACGCGGGGTATGCGAAGTTCTCTTGCCTGATGTACACGACGGTGGCCTTGAGCATGAAGTAGTCCGTGTTCTCCATGCCTAGGCCCTCGTCCTTGATTTGCGAGACACACTTGACCTGGTCCTGGCGCCCTGTAGCAGAGCCCATGCCCATGCTGTTGTGTGTGTTGAAGTTGTCGGCACGTCCTTGGGAATCATACCAACCCTTGAGGCGATGTGCTTCGTCGATATCGGGGTCAACAGCCATGGTCCCGGAGGCGAGGAGAGAGAGCGAACGTCCACCGAAGTCAGACACCTTGACGCCTTTGAACGCAACAACTGACTCTGGCTGCGCAGCAAACGAGGTCGCCGTCTTGCCCCATATTGTGAGACGAACCGAATATTGTGAGTCGTCGACGAGTGTGAGCTCACGTTTGTCGTAGAACTTTCCTGTGCTCTTTGCGGTGATCTGAGAGACTTCGCCAACCTCCTTGAGCACGCCAACGACGTCTACTGTGGCATCTTTCTCTACGGCCTGGAGTTCCGAAATGTTGATAAAATTGAAGCGAACCTGGGGTACGCTGGCCTGGTCTTCAGCCTTCTCGATGACCGTCTCTCGCTCGAACGCGAGTTCATAATCGTTAGGAATATTCGAAAACTGCTTCTTGGCCAAATTCACCCTGCAGGTACTGATATAGTAGACCTGGCCCTCTTGTAACAAGTCGTAAAAGGCGTCGCATTGCTCATTGAATCCCGTGGCCTTGATCTCGCCGCTCTCATCGAGCAGGTTTACTGAGAATAATTTACCTTCGCCAGAGGCCTTATGCCAGGTCTTAATGTCTGATTTTGATGAAACACGAGCCTTGATGGTCCACTTATGGGCGTAAGGGGAGAGGGACTCGATTGGGTAGATGACAATGTTTCCATGAGTATTAGAGCCGCCGCCGCCGCCGCCGCCGCCTCCTGGGCCCATGCGCGATGACATGGGCTCTGACTTGACGGGCGCTGAGGACTCAGCCTTGGCGCCATAGAAACCAGAACCTCCAATGGCGGTAGTCGTATTTGCGGCCTGTGCCTTGGCTTCGAAGGGAGCGGGTTCGCCGATCCGGTCGTGAACGCCGAGGTCAGAGGCAACATCGAGGTCGAGAATAATTAGAATGCTTCCTGTAGTCAGTCCACTGCTACCTCGGAGAGAGTACGCAACACGTACTTCTTGCCTTTCACGGCGTTCGCCTGGTATGACTTGACCCGGACGATACAGCCTCGAACAAGCTGGTTGTCGTGGATAACATGGTTGGCCTCTGTACAATGATGAGCCTAGTTCCAGGACATCTGTATGGGGGCGATGGCTAGCTTACGAGTTGCTAGCATGCACTGGACATAGTTCCTGATATCACTCAGTACGACTCGGTAGCGCTCTTGCTGGGCGGGGGCACCGGGCGCCTGTTGGGCAGCAAGAGGCTTGATCTGAAGGCATTGGAGGATGGGTACTGGAAATCTCTGGTCGGCGTTCCCAGGGTCGTTAAATACGGCGCTGAATCATCGAGTCAGCAGGCATGCATGCGTATGAAGAAGCAAGGGATAATAATAGAGAGATAGTGAACGGACTCTAAGGCGCCTTGAGTTATAGCCGCCTGTGCCGCGACGACCGACATCTTGGCTGAACCTTAAGCTGGAACTTTTTTTCGCCTTATGGTAATTCGTGGGTATGGGAGGTATGGTGTATGGTGCGAATTGAGTGTAACTAGCAGGTAATCTACAGACTCGTGGCAATCAATCTCGTAGTGGTGGTTGAAGGTAGTGTAGAAGGAATTCAATCAAGAACGCGTCAAGTCACGAAAAGTCGCGTCTGACGTCTCTCTCCATTAAAGTCACCGTTTGGGCGGCGGTGTGTGGAGGCCGCTACGGTGAGGTTAGGTACAAACTTATAAGTTGTGTACCTACCTAGGTATTCTGCAGCGTGCTATCTACAACGCGCGGGGGTCTTTCAGCCGCAGCTGTCAGCAGTCCGTTATACCCCTCTCATATTACCCCCCTGCTGCTTTGCCTCAGGCGGCGCTCAAATAGGACGTCATCCCCCGCACTAGCTAAGTTGGTTTGCCAGAGCTCCTTGGCTGCTTCAGCAGCTGCCTAGATGCACGAACGTTACTTCCATCAGTGCTCACCTACATATCACTGGTGAAACCGTATAAGGGTCTTTCAATTAGGTACCTATCTAGTCTAGGTAGTGTAAACAATTCTATACCAACCTATTCAGAGCTTACGTTGCATTCTATTCCTACGTCTCCCACGATTCAGTATCATTCCCGAGCTCCCCTATTCCGTGCTCTATTTGTTCACGGAACTGCTAAGCTCTAGATTTATTTGCTGTGACATCACCGTATCACCAATCGCCTAGGTAGCAATCTCAGCCATGGCAGATCATGAGATTGCAACAAAGGCCCCCGAAAGCGATGCTCACGCTTCGACCGAGTCGCCAGATGCGACGGGCCATGTACTGAGCGAGCATTGCACAACCGATCGGCCTACGCGTACGTGTATATCATTGGGTTAGCGCACGTATCTCCCAATTAATCTTATGTGTAGCGAATGGTGAAGCTCCTCAGGGAGAAATCAGAAAACTTGATGGCATTGATGTACTGTCCATGACTATAGTCGATCGTCCCATGACGGTGGTATTGTATACTAACACGGGTATAGGTCTACATCACGAAACCCGAATCCTATCCTTCGAACCCCTCGAAACTTCTCCTTTTATTGACTGGAGGTACCGGCCTGAAATCGACCAATAACCAGATCCAGGCCGACAAATTCGCAAGTGAAGGCTATATCACTGTAATGCCAGACTTATTCGACGGCGACCCGGCACCAAATACCGCAGCTCTTCCAGAATCCGAGACCCACGTCACTTCATTCCTCGACACGTTCAAACTCAAAGCCGCTGAGACAGCTAAGTCTTTCTTGATCGATATGTGGCTAGCACGGCATAGCGATGAGAAAGTCCTCCCTCTACTGGAGAAAGTGGTTCATGCATGCAAGGGAGAGTTTGCGGATGCGGTGGGCTACGGCGGCGGCATCTACGCCGTGGGATACTGCTTTGGTGGCCGGCTTGTGTTGTTGCTAGCTAGTGAGCGAACGCCAATCCAAGCAGGCTGGACCGGGGCACAAAAAGAACCAGATGAAGAGGCCGGCGAGGGTCAAGGTCCTGCGAAGATCGACCCTATCATCAAGGCTGGGGCTCTGGCGCACGCTACTCTCGTATCGCCAGAGGACTTTAGAGGCCTTAGATCACCCGTGAGCTTAGTTTGTGTCGAGAGCGACCCAATGTTCCCCGATGAGGTTCGTATAGCTGGCGAGGACGCGATGTCGAAAGGGAACTTGGAACATGAAGTTCAAGTTTACCCCGGTGTACCACATGGTGAGCAAAATCGGATTTGTACGAACGCAGAGAAGCCCGCTAATAAGCATCAGGTTTCGCTGTTGTTGGTGACTACGCCGACCCTAACATCAAAGAAGCACAAAGCACGGCATATCAGCAGATGTTGAAATGGTTAAATGAGCACTAAGGAGTCATGATTAGAGATTGAAGAGTTGGCTTTGGCGTTGGCGGAATACGTGATTGTTTACAGGTTATCAAGATGGCCATCTGTATTACGCCCTAGGGTAGATAATGAAGTCGGCAGGCTCCGCGAGATGACTAAACTTTTATGGTACGCTGTTATGAAATGCACTTGTTTGAAGTTATCTACTCCCTAAGGAACGGTACATATAATCTTACCCGTCGTGACATTCTTCTCCAGCAACTCGTGCGCCTTGACAATGTCCTCCATAGGGAACACGGAGTCGACCTTGACCTTGAGCTTCCCGCTCTCAAAATCCGGTATATACTGCGCAAGCTTATCCTTCAGCTTACCCTGGTACTCCAAGTCCCGGCTCCGCAGCGTCGTGCCCTCAAGCCGTATGCGCTTAAAGAGCAACATGCTAATATCCACGCCCTCTAGCTTCGACCCGCCCATAAGCCCCAGCATAACCCAACGCCCATCCCTCGCCGCAACCGCAAGGTTTCCCTCGAAGTAGCTCGCGCCCACAAAGTCCACAACAAGATCCACCCCCCTCCCCCCCGTCGCCTCCAGCACGCCCTTCGCCCAGTCCTCGCTCTTGTAATTAAACGCCCTCGTAGCCCCCAGCTCGGCCTCGATAAACCGGCACTTCTCGTCGCTGCCGGCGGTCGCGTACACCGCCGCGGCGCCGGCGTCGAGGGACAGCTGGATGCCGGCGATGCTCACGCCGCTCGCGCCCGCGTGCCACAGCACCGTCTTGCCCGCGCCGAACTCGCCCACCGCGTGCAGCACCTGCGTCGCCGTCATGAACGTCTCCGGGATCCCCGCCGCCTGCTCCCAGGAGAGGAATGCCGGCTTGCGCAGGAGGAGCCGGGCGTCTACGGCGATGTACTCGGCGTAGGCGCCGCCGTAGGCCAGGCCGAAGACGGCGTCACCTTCGCGCAGGGCTCCGGCCGTAGTTTCTGTGGCTGCCGTGCTGGAGGAGGAGGCAGCAGCGAGAGGAGGACCGAGCTCGGCGACGGTGCCGCTGAACTCGACGCCGAGGGTGGAGGGCGCTTGGGGCGGCACGGGGTATAGCCCGGCGCGCTGCAGCAGGTCCATGCGGTTGAGCCCGAAGGCCTTCACGCGCACGAGGACCTCGCCGGCGGCGGGGACGGGCTTGGGGGTCGCGGCGTTGATGAAGAGCGCGCTGGCGGGGCCTTTGCCGCCTTTGATGTCTGCGGAGATGGGTTAGTGGCGGGAGGTGTGTAAGTGAGTGCTGTGAGGGGCGGGGCGGGGGTCGCTGTACCGACTGCTTTCATGGTGCTGCCCATCGCGAAGATGTCTCCCTTCTCAGGGGGGGGTGAGAGCTAATAATAATTAAGTAGAGAGACGGTACTTTTTTATCTTTGTTTTGAACCGTCTATTGTTGACAGACAATTCAACCAGCTGGAGTGTCGGTGACATCACAGGTATTATATAGTTGTTGCATTGACTGTGCTAATGCCGCTATCTCTAGGTAATTGTAATTGTAAGCATCGTTTCAATACCGGGCCGTCCTTTCGCCATGATATTAGTAAGAACCCAGACGGACTCCATAGCACCTACCAGACTCATTCATGCCGGCCTATTTGGGCGCTCGCTTGCCATTGTCTTGAATGAAAAGTCTCCGAATCCCTGAAGAGTTGAGCCGCGGCCGGCGCGATGTTAATACCCCCGTTCTCCCAACATGCTGGCTACTTCGGAGCTTATGCTTACGGATTAACGAATGTTATGTTCATGCATGTTACTTTCTTCAAACATGGTCCCTGTAGCTAAATGTAAGCTGCGTGAGTTTATGCCGACCACACTTACTACATTCAAGTTACGCATAGAGCTCAATTACAAGTCCTGATGATTGGTAGTACAGTCGCGGTAAGAAGTAAGGTGGGATAGGTGCACACTAGTTTTATTGACCCGAGGAAATCAGACTACTCCTATCTAGGCCGCAGCGCTTTCGAGGAAAACTTAAACGTACCATCTAACACCAACCCATATACAGTAAAAAATCAAACGAAAACATGTAATCATAACTCATGAATCCTTAAATAGCAGCCCTCTATCTTATCTAATCCTTTGCATTGCAGGAAGTTCGGTGGGTCGGTGGGTGTACTGGTCAATCTTCGGGAGGTCTGGATGTAACAAAAATATCCTCCGAGGCATCGCCCCTTAGGTCAAGACCGTCAGGGATATATATTTCTCTACCTTGAGGATTTAAAGCCATTGTCGACTTCCTAAGATCGTGGACGAGGTCAATGCACGTCTGTATGGTTGATGCGTTCTGCTGCGTCTCATGGCCCTGTTGAAGGTCCTGCAAATGAGACAGAAGTTGACAGAGTAATGCGCCTTCAAGATGCGAAATGGCTTCGATTTTCGGGACTGGAGTGGGATCTTCGTAGTCTAAAGCACTGGAGTCAGTCTACCAAGGGTTGAGATGGCGCGGTAGTAATACTTGCATGGTGATGGAAGCTTCGCTGTTGAGTCAAGCCGAAAAACGATTCGATACATCTCATTCCATTTCTCTTCATCCGAGAGACGCGGGGACTTCTTCTTTAATCTAATTACCTGTTGCGCATCAATTTTCCCCATTTTTAACTGATCAGGAGGTTGGATAAGACATGGTATCGTGGATCGCTGATGCTCGTGGAGATCCGTATTATCATCGAATTCGACCAGGCAACGAGGGCACTGGTATTGAGAAGCATGCTTTCGATACAGGTGTTCCCTAAAATAATTAGTCGTTATTCATGTCACTACGGTATCATTTCATAATATATACTTCAGTCGGTGGATTGTCCATCCCGGACCACTCCCTAGGCAGCATTTCCAGTCTTTCATACTCGGATACTTTGGCCCTCTCTTTTTGAAGAATGGACAGGCAAACATCTTAGATTTTGGAATTGCTGTTGGTGGAGCGAAAGCTCTTGGTGTGTTTCGTGCATAAGGCGAAGGAGTCTCAGCCGATAGGGAGCTCGTTTCCAAATTGTGCGGAGAACCGTTTTCTCGTTTCTGAAGCTTTGCTCTGTGGTGGCCATCATCCCCATCAGGGATTGTTATGCTACTGAAGCACCTTTTCCGGCTAGGTTGTGATCCGAGAAGGGTAGGTGGTAATAGATGAGTGTCTTGAGAACTCTCCGGTTGAAGGAAATTGTTAGAGTGTTCTTGTATCCATGGGCTTATATCAGCTTCGAGATTATATAATCCCTGTGGACCGAGATAACCATCGGGCCATTGGTCTAAGTTTAAGGCATCTGAGTTCAGCGCCATTGCTAAGTCTCCGTGAGAGCAATTCTTCGAATTTGAATTTTGTGAAACCACCGCGGGGCCCAAAATCATGCGTGATGCGGTCCTTAGAGCGGGAGAGTTGCTAGATATCGATAAGTAGGCTGTAGAGTAGGTTTTGCTTTCGCAATCAATGAACTGTGTGAATAATGGTGGCTTGTGTGGCCGAGGGATAGCAACGGTGTATGCTGGTATGTGCGTGTGCTTCTGGTGGAGCCGTCGAAGTGTCTCGGTGAGAAGCTCATCCATACTAAGAGTATAGTAAGGGGTTAGGCTCGCGAGATTGATAATGGCACCATCGCCGACTTGATAGTACGATCCATATTTCATGTACTATATTTAAGAGTTAATAGAAGATATACATTTGTGGTCAAAGATGAACTAGCCGTGGCGGATATTAATCGACACACGCCGATTTTACCTGTTCCTAATCTACCGTAGACCCAGAGCATGTTGCTATTGTTCTGGCCGTTGGACCACACTGATAGGTTATTTAGCCATAAGTGGACAGCTTCTTCCGGCGATCCTAGGGACTCAATATTAGTCTAGTTGACATCGGATTATTGCTCATTTTTTGGTTGCTTATGTGAGCTATCCAAACACATAAAAACCCTATAAGATATGCACCCAGTCCAAAGAGGTATTGGTAGTTGTAGGACAGTAAAAATGATACCGCTAGGAATTACTTACTAGCCCATTCACAGTACTGCCTGCAAGTCTGAACTAAAGCTGGCCTTTTCGACTTTCTCCTTTTCAACTTTCGCCTTTTCGACTTTCGACCTTTTCGAGGATTTCTATTTTTATGACGCTCCGCTATCGATTTACAGGGATGGTACGCCTCGAGAGGAGACATAGAACGGGGAATGAAATAGTTAGGCAAGAAAAAGAATAGATGATTGTCGAGGGAAGGGGAAAACAAATAAAGTTGATAATAAGGAAAGAGTTGAGGAAATAAAGAAATGTAGCAAGAATATGGAGAAGAATTGGTAGAAAGTGGATCTTGAAGGGAAGTGGCAGGCTTTGATCCTACTATAAAACGTGATCGGAAGAAGAGAATCGGAATGAAGTACTGCGGGCGGTTGAGGGAGCCCGCTGCAGAATTTGGTGGGGGATGGATTAAGTTAGGGCTTATAATAGGGAGCTCCCTAACGAGATTGAGCGCTGCGAGGTTAATTGAACGGTTCATTGTAGCGACGGCATTAGCTACCAATATGTCGTGAGGCGCTGAATCCCCCATTACCGTACTATCAGCAGTTCCGAAAGCGCGAACTCTCGGATTCAGCAATACCGGGAGGTCTTGGGTCTTCGACATTGCAAAAATAGTAATAGCAGTTGTTTGAATGGGCCATAGCTGCGTTCAGAGCAGCAAGGTTGTGGTGCCTGGCCATATGTTGTAGCGACTTGGGAGGTATGATAGAGTGTAGAAGGGAAGAAATAAAAGAGATAGCCATCTCTACAGAAATCCATCCCCTAGATATATACTGCGTGAGATGATAAGAGAATGGGCTGTTCTAAGGCTGCTAAGGTAGTAATTGCCAATTGGGTGTTATTGCGCAACGGCGCATTCCATAATACTTCGGGGAGGGTGGTGGCTTTTGATCTGCGGAGGAGATTAGCAGCCTGCAGCTCTTTCGCCTTGCCATGTAGCCCGCGAACCGTCTTAGGTATACCTATTTAGACATTCGGTATTTCTCCAGATATTTCTAATGATAAATATCTTCAGCTGTCTAGTATTCACTACTGTTGGCATGTGGCGTGGTTATACAAGTATTATCCGACAGATAGACATCTGGTGCGCGTTCAATTTGTCCGCAACTACTAATATTCGTGCTGGTAATGAGACACAACGGACGTTGAGACGCCACAGACGAAGGGCCACCTGGCCCCAATATATCGTTTCTTTTCCTCAACGAGATCTTGTAAAAAAATTTTAAAAAAATAATGACTGAGAATATCGGTCGATCTTATTATCTTTCGTTGTTAGTTAATTTCTACTTGATAAAATCGTAATAAGGAGAGAGAGATAACGGTGTAAACTTGGCATTGGGAAAAAAGGCCAGCAAGGCCGTTTCTAGACGCTAAGAGTATTGATATTAATAATTATTTTAAGAGAGGAGTTCTCTCTGATCATTGATGAAGTGTCGCGTACAATATATCCCTTTATACTAGGAGTATTAACGGCGTCGATTTTTTTTCGTCACATGACAGAATTAGGAACCCATGAAATTAAGCCTTACTCCTTTATCAGTCGTAGGTTGTGGCTGAGAGAGTGGCCAAGAGCGTGGCTCTGTGTGACAAGGGCTAATATTCTAGGGCTTGAAATGAGGTCTCACAAGGTAACCAGATTGCAGGAGGGCACAGGCCTAGGTGACCTGTCTCCTCTAAATTGTAGGAAATAGTTTTGTACGCGCCGCGACTTTTCCACCTTACACCTACACTTCTTCTCACCCTACAGTCTACGACTGGAGGAGAATCACACCAAGCAGCAGTACTTCTAGTCTTAAACAACTTCCATGCATGTAGAAGTACAACTGCTTGGCCTGCTTTGATTAAACCCTTTTTCTGCTACTTATTGTAGTACGTCCTTTGAGCTAGCTCTCTTATAAGTGTGCCGAAGCCATCGTTTATACAGACCTAATTATATAATCTAAGAACCTCTTGTTTATATACAGCTTATGTAAGGCCTCCTTTATTTGGGGCTGTGGGCTGGACCCGTGAAGAAAATACTTTAGGCCTCACAGACCACAGACAACTCATAGGAGTATCGCTACGCGATCGACTTTAAATAGATAATAACACTTGCTAGATAGGTGGCCTGTTTTGTTTCAAGTGTAAATCCTAGCCTATAGCACGCGTTCGATGCCCTCTAAGAGGCTCTAGGATCTCTATTTCACAAAGGCTCCCCGGCGTCAAATATACCAGCCAGCCAAATCCTTTATTAAAAAAATATTTTAATTAATAATAAAATTGATATGTGTGGGCATGTAGTGTGGTTATACCACTATTATCCAACCGTTGAACATCTGGTGCGCATTTGGTTTGTTTACAATATGTTTAAATATATATATATCGATGATAAAATTATTATTACTGTGGGGTTCACATTAAGTGACTATATAAACTTAACCGAAGTTGGTGTTTTTTTAGTTGCTTAAGTAGGTAGGTAGCCGTGCTTTTTTATTTCCCTCTCTCCTGCCTCTATTCTTAATCTTGATTATTTGCCTGCCACGTTTTGCACACTTACTATTGCCACTTAGTCTCGGTGGCAATCACTGGTAATTTAGGTAAGCACGTTTAAATTTAGTTGATACAATATCATTCTTACCTGAGTGAATTCATTTAGGTTGCAATGCCTTGCCAAACCAGAAGCCGAGCGAAATGCGAACCAAAATGCCAAACCGAACGTCCAGCCAGATACCTAACGAGATACCAAACCAGATGCCAACTAGGATTCCAACCGGAATTCAAATCTAGAATCCTAACCGGATGCCGAACCAGACGCCAAATCAAACGGCAAACTAGATGCACAGCTGGCCAAGAAGTCAAGCCACCCACTACATTCAACAGCCTTCCTACGGAAATTCGATGCATGATTTGGGAAGAGTTTGTCCGGACTCCTCGCATTATTCATGTTGATCTACGCGCTATAGACCCTGGCGCCTACCCCGGATATGCCGTTAAAATCCAGCTTAAAGATCGGATTCCATTCTGGTGTGCGTCTACCCAGGTTAGGCAGGTCTGCCCGATACTAGGTGTCAACCGCGAAAGCAGACATATTGCAATGAAGGAACCCCTAGTCATTTTCGCTCTTAGTATCCCTCCAGCTCATCCTGAAATATTCCACGACGCGTCCGTCGTCCACCAATTCGCCATGAGAAGACACGACTTTTTGTTTATCAAAGGTTGTGAATCTTGGCGACTTGGTCATATTTGGAATTCCGGCACAACCTCCCAAATCGCCAACGTCATCATAGACATAGACGTTCACAACATTAACTACCAGAGTGCAGGCCGGATTCCAAGATGGATCACGGTGATAAGGAAAGGAACAAAGATTACCGACCTTCTCAAGAATAAGGAGTGCCTAGAGAACTTCTATTGCCTGGTGCAAGATACTACAACTAATGGGGAACAACATTTGGAGCTGGATGACCTCTGCGAACTCACCGTGGACCGCTTTCCGGAGCACATGCACGATCTCACTACTTGGCTAGCAGATTTTCGTAAGTTCCCGGTAAATGACTCCTGGGGCTTAATACCTTTTCATGATGACGATATCAAACTCTATAATAAATGGAAAAACATAACTGTGAGGGAACGAGAGTGAACAGGAACCTGAGGGAAGTAATTTTTTTTATAAATTACAGGGGAATATTTCAAATTAATACTCTGTTTGCTATCTAGAAGTAATCATATCGGTAAGTAGATTTATACATTATAACCTATCATAGTCGTTAATGTTTTAAAAAAAAAAATCTAAAATCGGTAAAAAATAGGAATTGTTAATGTTAAAATTAATTTTCTAAATACATGCCACCTATCAAAAGATAATATTAACTAATTTCAAGTCTTAGTAGAAAGTATATAAAGGGCTTAATAAAAGGCTTGAAATAGTAAAACGAAATATATAACACATACTATGCACTTTAAAAAACTAACTACAGTTATATAGATTACTTTTAAAAATTTAAAGCTTAAAAAAATAGTAAATAAATAATATAAATATATATTTAAATATAACAAATCTTTGAAAAAAACCGCATAAAAAATATATTAACTATTTTTAATTAATATAAATTAACTATTTTCAATAAAAAAAAAAGAAAACTAAGTTTTAATAATTTAATTAATTTAATTTTTATATAATTAAGTTATTTATATTGTTTTAATTTTTTTTAATTAAAATATAGCTATTTTTAATATATTTTTAATTTAAAATAAATTAAAATAAAAATAAATATAATATAAATTTTTTAATAAATTAAAAATATAACAATAAATATAAAAATTAATATATAAATCAATTTAATTTTTTTAATTTTAAAGCTTAATTTAATAAATTTGGTTTTTTAATTTATTTAGTTTAATAAACAATTTAATTTTATATCGTTATTTTTATTTTTTAATTTTATAAAAAATTTTATTAACTTTTTTAATAGCTTATATATTAATTTTATATTAATTTTAACTTTGTTATTTTATAAATATAATAAATTAAAGTTGTTTTATTAAATCGATTTATTTTTTTTATAGCTAATAATATAAACTTTTAATATTTTTTAAAACTAAATTTTTTGTTTTTTTAATATTAAAATTATTATTAAAATAATTTATAACTATAATATAATTATATTTAATATTAATTTTATATTTAAATAATAATAGTTTATAATAATTAAATTAAAAAAAAAAAAAATATTAGTTAGTAAATATAACTAATTAATTAAAAAGTAAAAAAAATAATAAAAATAATTAAAAATAAAAGTTATATAAAGTTTTTATTAATTTAATATATATAAATTTATTAAAAAATATAATTTTTAAATTATAATAAAATAAATTAAATATTAAATTTAAATTATTATTTAAAAATAAAAAATCAAATATAAATATAAAAAATATAAAAAAAATCAATCAATATTTATTATTAAAGTTTTTTAATTTAATAAAATTAAACTTTTTTTTAATTTTGTTTTTTTTAGTAGTTTTTTTAGTTATTTATGCTTTTTTTTTAGTTTGTAAAATAACAAGCTATATTTTTCGTTTTTTTTTTTTTTAAAAAAAAAAGAAATATTTAAATTTATTTATAATATATATTTTAATAGTTTTTTTTAATTTGTTATAAAATTACTAAATTATAAAATATTTAATTAATATTTAATTTTTTATATTTAAAATTATTAATTTTTTAAAGTTTATTAATAATATAACAATATAAAAAATATTTATAAAACTATATTTTTAATTGCTTTATTAATAAAAAAAAATAAATAAATAAAATAAATAAAAAGAAAAATATTAAATAAATATATAAAATAAACTATTTATAATTAATTTATATTAGTTTTTATAATTATTTTGCTATATTATATTAAATTAAAAATATATATAAATTTTATTTAAAAGTTAATAAAAGTAATATATTAATAATTATATTTTTTAATATTAAATATTATAATTTTAACAATAATTTATTAAATTTATATATTTTATTTTTTAATAAAAAATTTATTAAAATTGTTTAATATAATTATATAATATAAACTATAATATTTTTTAATTTTAATTTTAAATAATATATTAAAATTATAATAAATTTTATTAATAAATAACTTTATATAAACTTAAATTTTTATATTAATTATTTAATTATATTTTTTTATTTTTTATATAATAATAAATAAATAACACTTTTATTAATTAATTTATTTTTTATTATAGTTATATAAAAATATAAAACTTTTTAAAAAAAATAATATTTTAGTTTAAAAAAAATATAAAATATTTATAAAAATATATTTTCAAAAAAATTATAACTATTAAAATAATTTAAATAATCGAAATTTTTTTAAATAAAATAAATTAATAAAATATAAAAAATTGTCGATTTTATTTTTTTATAACTTTTTTATATTGTAATATTTATTAATTTGTAAATTTTTTATTATTATTGTAAAAGCTGAAAAAAAAACAGCTAATATAGTACATATAAAAATATTATATATTTGAAAAAAAATATTAAACTAAAAAAAAAAAAAAAAAAAAAGATTAAATTTACAATAGCAAGCTTGATTATATATAAGCTTTTTTTTTTATAATAAATATTTTTTTTATTGTTTTAATATTGTTTATTATATTTTTATTATTTGTTTTTAATATAATAAAATAAATATTTATTACAAAATATAATAAATACTTTAATATATTTTTTATATATTATTTTTTTATATAATAAATGTAATTTAACTATAACTATTTTTTTGTTTGTTTAAAGTTTGTTTTAAATCTACAATAACTATAAAACTAATAAATAGTTTAAATTTTTCAAAATTTAACTTTGTAAAATTATACTTAATTAAATTTAATATAATTGTTATTTTTATAGTTTAATTTAATTTGTTTTTTTTTAAAAGTTTTTAATTAATATTTTAGCTATTTAAATAGTTTTATTTTATTAAAATAATTATTATAATATTATTATAATAAAATAAAAAAGTTATAAAAATTAATAATAAAATATTATATATTATTTAAATTTTAATTTTTTTAGTTTATTTTATAAAATAGTTTTTTATATTAAATTTATAAAAATAAAATTTTTTTAACTTTTTATTTTTTATTGTTAATATTTAAATCTATAATTTTTTTATTTAAATATTTATATTTTTATTTAAATAGTAAATTATTTATATATTTTTATAGTTAATTTATATAAAACTAATATATTTTTTTTTATTAATTTAATAGTTTTAGCAAATAAATATAATTTTTATATTTTAAAATTTTATATAATATTTATATAAAAAAATAATTAAGTTTATTATTTAAATAATTAATTTATTTACTTTTTTTTTTTAAAATATAAACAAAATTACTTATATTAAAATCTAGTTTTTATTTATATTTATTAATTTATTTAATTATTTTGTTTTATATTTTTTATATTTGATTTTTTATTATAAATAAATATTTATAAATTTATTTTTTAAATATTTATACTTTTTTATTATAAGCTGTATAAATTGTTAAATTTAGCTTATAAGTATAGTTTTAAACAATCGCTAAAACTACGCTAGCTATATATATTAAACTATTTAGCTGCTTTAAAGTATAGCGTATATACTAAAAAAACTTTTTTTTTTTTTTTTTAAGCTAAATTATAAACAGTATATATTTATAGTTATTAAACTTTAGTTTATTATATATAATTTAACTTTATTTATTTAAACAGTAAATATATAACTATTTAATTATATAGTATTAAAAATTTATAAAAAAACAACTTTTATTGTAAAAACAAAAAAGTAAAAATAAAATAAAGCAACTAAATATATAAAATATTATTTTTGAACTATTTGCTGCTATAAAAAAAGAAATAAAAAAGTAACTAAATGTTATAAATGTATTTTTAAGTTTTTTAGTTACTAATATTTAATATAAACTATATTATTATTTAAATAGTTTATAAACAGTAAATAAATAGTTTAAAACTAAAATTTTAACTTTAATGTTAATTTTAATGTTAATTTTTAGCTTTTTTTTTTCGACTTTAATAATAAATATATTTAATATATTAACTAAATAGAAAAAAAATAGCTTAAATATAAATAATTATAAAAACATTAAAAAATTTTTTTTTATTTAATTAAAAAAGTTTTTAAAAAATTAAACTAAGTTTTTTATATAAAAAGCAGCTATTAAATATAAACTAAACAAAAATATTAAATTTATTAATAATAACTAAAACAAGTTTTATATTATTAATAAATTGTTTAATAATATAACAAAAGTAATAATAGTATTGTTTTTTATTATAAAAAAATATATTAATAATTATAACTTAGTAAAGTTTTTAAATTATTTTTATAACTATTATTTTAATATAAACTATTTAAAAAAAATAGCATAAAAACTGCTAAAGTTTTATTAAAAAAAAAAGTAACTTTTTTTAAAGTTTTTTTTTAGCTAAAAAAAAACTTTAGCTAATATAAAAAATATATTATAAAATAATTTTATTAAACTAGTTATATTAAAAAAAATTATTTGCTTTTTTTTAATAAATAAGTTAATATTTGTTTTGTTTTTTTTTAGCTATATAAACTAAATATATAAAATTATAACTATTATTAAAAAACTAAAAAGTTACAATTATATTATATATATATAAAGTTTTAACTAAAAAAATATAAGTTTTTATTTAAATATAAAGTTAAAAAAAGTAAATATAGAAAAAAATATTTTAATAATAAATATAAATAGTATTAATTTTTAAATTATTAACAAATAATTAAAAGTTTAATAAATATTTTAAAAAAAAAAAAACAAACAAAAAAAAAACAAAAATTGTTTATATTGAAAAAAAAGCAGCTATTTTATAGTTTAGTACTTGCTAATGTTTTTTATACGTAATATTAACATAAAAACTGCTAGTATATTAAAAAAAATAAAAAAATTTAAAAAAAAAAATTTAAAAAAAAAAAAAAAGTAGTTTTTAACTATAAATATAGTTAAAAATAAATTTACAAATTAATTTTTATAAGTTTTAAAACAAAAATTTAATAATATATAAATAATATATTTTTTATAATAAATTTTATTTATAATAAAACTTTAATTATTAAAACTTTAATTAATTAAAGTTGTAAATATATATATGTTATAAGCAGCTTTTTTATTAAATATTTATAGCTATTATATATTTTTATTACTTTTTATTGTTTAAAAAAAGCAGTAATAAAACATATATAAATTAAAAAAATAATATATATTAAAACAAATATAAATAAGTTTTAATAAAAAATATTAGTTTATATAATTTTATAACTAAAATATAATATTATTTTAAATAAACTATAAATAAAAAAGTTAAAAATAATTTATTTTATTTATAAATATATAATTAATATTAATAAAACAAAAAGTTTTAAAATATAAAAAAACAGTTTTATATTTTAAACTAAAAATATTATATAAATAAAAAAAGCTTAATAATTAATTAAAATAACATTTAATATAAAAATATAATAATTATACTATTTAAAAATAAATAAATTTTTAGTTTTTGCTATTATATTTGTAAATATTACTAAAGTTTTAATATTTTTTATAGTTAATATATTGAAAAGTTAACTTTTTAAAAAATTAATATTATAAAAAAACTTGTTTAATAAAAAATAAAAAAATAAACTATTACTATATTATAAAAAAATAAATTATAAAATATTTTTATTTAAAAATAAAAAAAGCAAAAAATTAATAGTTTTATAAAAGTTTTTTTATAAAATGTTTAAAAACAAACTAATTATTTTAAAAAAAATATTAATAAAATTGTTTAATAAAAATTATATTTATATTAATAGTTTATTAATAAAAACTTTTGTACTATTTATAAAAAAGCTAAAAAATAATTTATAATTTTATATTAATTATAAAATATTTAATATTATAATTAAAATAAATAAATATTTATTTTTACTAATAAAAAAAACTTTAATAAATTTTTTAAAAACTAAATAATTTATTAAATTAAATATATAAACTATTTTTTATAAACTTAAAATTAAAAAAAAAAACAAATAAAAAATAATATTTTAAACTAAATTTAAATTTTTTAAATAATTAGTTATATTGTTTAAACTTTTTAAAACTTTAATAATATTTTAATATTATATTAATATTATTTTATATTAATATTTAAATATTTTTATATTTGTATATATAAATAATATATTTATATAATTAAATAGTTCAAAAAAAAACTATATAAAAAAAATAAAATAAATATTTAGTTTTTTAAAAACTATAAAATTATATTTTAATATTAACAAATATAAATTTATTATTACAAAAACTAAATATTTAAATTTTATTATAAAAGTAAAAAAAAAAAAAAAAAAAAAAAATTTTAAAAAAGTATATATTATTTATAAATAAAAAACTTTTAAATTATTTAAAAATATATATAACTTTTTAAAATTTATAAACTTTTATTAATAATTTATTAAAAATTATTTAAATTTTACTACTTTTTTTTTTATTTTAATAAAAAAAAGTTGATATAGTTAAATAAAAAAGTTATTTTAATAAAAAAAAATTTTATACTATAGTAAGTTTTATTAATAATAAAATAAAAATAAATAGTAAAAGTAAATTAAAATTTAAATTAAATAAATCTTTTTTATTAACTTTAAGCTAGCTTTTTTTTTTTTATATTATATTTTTAAATTTAATATATAATATTACTTTAAATAGTATGTTTTAAATAATATAGTAAATTTTGTAATCGCAACAACTTTATTTTTTAGTTTTATAATTTTTTATTTTTTTTTTTTGTGCTAGTAGCTATTGTTAGCACTTTTGTTTAAATCTTTAAAATTTAATAGTCTATTTTAGCGTTTTAATTAAATTAGTTTTTCAATAGCTATATTTAAAACACTAAAAATAAAAGCTTATTGTAAAATCGCTTAAATTAATTTTTTAATAGCTGCAGTAATTAAGTAATAAAAAATCGGCAATATTATAACTAAAAATTAGCTAAATTAATTTTTTAACAGCTATATTTAATAAAAAGTTATAATTAATATTAATACAACAAATTTTTAGTTAATAAATTATAAATCGATTAGCTAAAACTTTATATAAAATAAATTATTTTTATATTTTATATAAAATAGTTATATTTATTTTTAATATTATTGTATTTAAAGCGATATTAATTAGTTAAAGTTTGTTATTTTTTTAGATTTTAAATTTTTATTAATTTTTATTTATTTAATATTTATAGTATTTTTAGTTATTATTTTTTTAAACTTTAATTTATATTTATATTTTTAAATTCTATATTAAGTTTTTTAATAGTATATAAAATTTTTTATTTATATTTTATTATTTTATTTTATATTACTTATATATTTGTAATTTATTTATTTAATTTTATATATATATATTATCTATTAAAAAAATAAACATTTATTAAAAGATTTTATTTTTATAATTTATATTTAAGTTATATTATATATAATTTTAAATATTTAAGTTATTTTATATTTTTTTAATAAAAATTTATATCGTTATTAATAATAGATTTAAATAAATTATATAAATTTTATAAATTAATAAATATTAAAAACTTTATTTTAAAGTTAATTAAAATAAATAAATTATTTTTATAAAGTTTAAAAAAAAAACAAATATTAGCTATAAATATAAAATATAATTTTACTTTAGCTAATAAAGCTATATTTAAAAATTAAAACTAAATACTTTTAATAGTTATATATTTTTAGCTACTTATATTATACAATAATAAAAAGTCTTATATAATAAGTATAAACTTTTTTTTTATATTTTTAAACATAGATTTTAAAATATCTGTTACTTTTTTAAAAATTAATAATAATATAATTTTTTAAAAATATATTTAGTATAAATTTTAAAACATTTAAATATAAAAAATAGTTATTAAATAAAACTTTAAATAATTTGTTAAATATTTAGCTATTTAAAAAAAATTAAATATAATAGTTAACGATATAATTAATATATAAAAAAAGTTAAATAATATAAAAAATTAATTTATAACATTAATTTAATTATTTAAATTAATAGCTAATAAAATTACTAATTTAATAATACTATTAAAAAAAAAACTTATTTTTTAAATTAAACTAATTTTTAAAAAAAGTTTAATCAATAAATTATTGTTATAACTTTTATTACAATTTCTATTTTAAATAATTACTTTTATTTTTTTTTTTTTAAAGCTATTTAATATTAAAGCATTTTAGTAACAATATATATAAGCTCAAATATTGCTACTTTTTTTTGCGCCTATTTTGTAGCTAAAACTTGTTAAATTATAAAAATTAACAAATAACTTTTATTACAACATAAATAAAATATCGCAGCATATATTAAATTAAATAAAATATATAGCGCTTATATATAATATTTTTTAACTAAAATATAGTTTAATATAACAACTTGATTTAGTTATAACATTAATAAATCAAACTAATTTAATATTTATTATTTGATTTTAAGTTTAATTTATTTAATTTATAGTTAAACTTTAATTTAAATTAACAATAGTATTAAATTTTAATTTAAATAGTTTATTTTATTATTTGATTATATATTAATAGTTAAATAAAACAAAAGTTTAATTTTTTTTATGTTGTAATAATTGCTTAATTAATACTTTTTGTAATATATAATTTATTAATTTTAGCAACTTAAGCAATTTTTTATTTAGCAACTTAAAAAACTTATATTAACTTAAATATAATTTTTATTTAAACAAAAATTTAAACAAATTATATAAAAATAATTATTATTAAAAAAGTTTTATATTATAAATATTTAATTATAATATTAACAATTTTTTTTCTAAGTTTTAGCAATTAAAACGATTTAATATTAATTTGTTTGATTTAAGCTGTAATAATTTTAATAATATAAAACTAATTATCGATAAAAATAAATTGATTTTTATAAATATATATAGTTTTATTAAATATATTAATTTTTTTTTAAAAAATAAAAATATTACTAAAAATAATACTAAATAAATTTTAGTTATATTTTAGATTTTAATAAAAAAACTTGTTATTATATAATAAAATAATAAATTAATAAACCAAATATAAATTTATTTAAAAGTTAAAAGCTTTATAGCTATGTTTAATAAACTAATTTAGCAATTTATAATATAAACTATAATTATAATAAAACAATTTAATATAGCTAAGCTTATATTTAAAAATATAGCTAAAAATAATATAGCTATAACTAATTTTATTTAAAAAAAGCTTAGATATATATAAGCTATAAAAATATTAAGTTGTAGCAATTGCAATTAATACAATATTATAATAGTTATTTAAATAAACATAAACTTTAAAATTAAAATATATTTGTTAGTTTTTATTTAAAATAAAAACAATATACTGTTGTTTTATATAATAAAAATAACAAAAACAAAGCTAATTTTGTTAGTAATAATATAAAAACATTATTTTAAACTGTTTTAAAAAGTTTATATAAACTAAAATATTAACAAATAAAAGCAACTTTTTAAAAAGTTTATATATTAAAATCGATATAACAAATAAAAGTTTTGCTATAAATAGTATAGTAATAATTAATACAATCGAAATAAATCTTAAAGTAAAAAAAATAGATTATAAAGCTAATAAAATTTTTTTCGAAAATATAAGTAACAAAATAGATTTTAACCTCGATAGAATAAATTGCAAAAACCTGCTTAAAAAAAAAAAAAGTAAAAACGAAAAAATAATTAAAATAAATAATAAAATAAATATAATTACAACTATATTTATATAATACAAAATAATTAATTTAAAAGCAACAAAGATATATTAATTTCTAGCTTAAAAAATAATTAATTTTTAAATAAAAATAATAATATATATATATTGATTAACTATAGTAAAATATATAAATATTATAATCAAATGTTTGATTTAATAAAAAAATGCGATAAATATGCCAATAAATATAACAAATGTACTAAAAAATAAATCAAATTTTTGTTTTTTGTATATATATTATATTGTTTGTACAAGCAATATAATAATCTGTTTTTTTTTAAAAATAAGCTTTTTATATATTTAAAGCAATATAAATACTAAGATATAAATTCTATATATTAAGTAGTTTTAGTAAATGTAACACTAGTAACATAAAATAACAATTTTTTTAAAAAAAATAAAAAAGCTAAACTAATTGTACTATATCTACAAATAGTACTACTTAAAATTTAAAAAGCTAATATTTAAACAGAAAAATTTTTAAGTAATTAATTTTTATATTTAAAAATAACTATATATAACAAGTTTAATAAAAATAATATTATAGTTTATATAAATATAAAAGCTAAAAAAAACTTAGTAATATATAAAACTTTTATTAACTTTTTATATATAATTAAATAATATAAAAAAAAAATCAAAAGTATTAACAACAAATATATTTAATATATAAACTAAGTTATTTTTATATTTTATTTACTAAAATATAATAACTATAGATTTTTTAAGCTTTTAAAAATTACTAAGTTTATATAAATATTAAATAAAAATATTAAATCTACTATATTTTTTAAAAATAACTTTTTAGATTTTTGTAGCGTAGTTATTAATTATAAGTGCTATAAAATTATATTTGCTAATATAAACAACTTCGAAGTATTTTTTTATATATATTTTTAAGTTTATTTATATATATATAAAGTAATATTTTTATAAAAAGTAATTTTAAAACTTAAAAAAACGGTCTATATATCTGCAATATATAAACCTCTGCTTTTAAATCATAAATTTGCTTTTGAACTTTTTTATAAAAATGGAGTAGTTGCGGTTATAAAATCAACTACTCTATATTCAGTCGTACTAACAAATCTGTTATTAGTTAAAAAAGTGATTTTTAAAAATACTAAAATAAATACAATTTAAAAATATATAAAATCAAACTATATTAAAGTTATATAAAAAAAATATATAAAAGTAGCTATTTTAGCAGCTAAAGTAATAACTATAAATAGTATAAAAGTTAAAACTGCAAATATAAACTTATAAATATTTAAAAATGTTATAATATTAGATATATTTTTTATAAATTAACTTATTTCAAATATAAATATATAAAAAGCAGTAGCTACAAAAAACTATAAACTAAAATTAGTATAAATCTAAAAAAATATAAGCTAAAATAATATAGCTAATATAATTAATATATTAAAATTGCTAAATATAGTTAAAAAAACTTTATTAATTAATATTATATATAATATAATTAAAACTGCTTTAAAAGTAAAGTTTATAAGTTTTAATTTAAGTGCAGTAATAATAGAAGCAATAAAAAAACTTAAATTAAAAGTTTAAAAAATCGTTACTATAATAAATATTAAAAAGTTTTTTAAAAAAAAAAAAATAAAAGCAGCTGCTAGTTAATCTGTTTATATTAATAAAGATCTACCGGTTTAAAAAATATTAAATTTATTAAAAAAAATATTTAAAGTTTAGTCCAATTAAAATATAATTAATATTTTAAAAAATAAATAAATAAAAATATTTTTAGTAAACAATTAGTAAAAGTTTAAACTTAATAGTTGTTTATATTTATTAAGTATTAAAAACTATTATATAATAAATTTAATATTTAATAAATTGTACAAATAAAGCTATATAAAATAAATAAATAAACTATTGCTTTTTATATATTTAACTTTTGTTGTTTAGTTATAAAAAAAAAAAAAACTATATATTTAGCTTATAGTTAATTTATAAACTTTTAACAAAGTAGCAATATTAAATAACTATTTGTTTTTATTATAATCAGAAATAATAGTATCAATTTAAAAAAAAAGTTATATTTTAGTAATAAATACGATATTTTTTTTTTATTAGTTTAAAATTTATTTAAAATATCGAAATAAATTTACTATTATAAGCTTAAAAAGTTTAAAAAAATCTATAGTAATATTAATAAAATTTTAAAATTTATTTATATATATATAACGATTTATAAATAAATTGCTATAACTTTATAAATATTATTGTTAAATATTTATTAACAATATTGTAATATTTTTTAATAATAAAAAAAATTATTTAAAATAGCTATATATAATATTTAAGCTGTTTTATAAACAGCAGATTTTGCTGTTTTTTAAAAAGTTATTTCTAAAGTACTTATTAATAAAATTGTTAAAATTTCAAATAGATATATTTAAACTGTTTACTATAGTAAAACAATTAAAAACTTTTAAAAATTTATAGTTTTTAAACTAGTTAAAAGTATTAAAACAATATTTTAAAAGTATAAAATTTCTAAAAATACTATTACTATATTATATATAGTATATTAAGCTGCTATAATAACAAAAAATAGCTTTTTTTAATAAAAAAAAATAATCAAAATATATAATAGCTAGTAATTTTAGCAAACAACAAATATATTGTTAAACTACTTTATTTATTTTAATAGCTAAAAAAAAAGTTTTATTTAAAGCTATATAAAAACTAGTATATAATAACACGATTTTTTACTATTACAATTTTGCTAAAACTTTGTTTATATAAATAAATAGCTTTTTAAAAAGAAATTTTAAATTAATATTATTTTAACTAAAAAATAGCTATATTTAAAAACTAAAAATACTAATTTTAAATATATAAATTTTACTAATTATATTTTTAAGTAAATATTTGTTGCAGCTTAAAATAAAATATAAACTTTTAAAATTAAAGATTATATATATTGTTTAAAGATATAAAAAGCTTTAAATAACTATAAAAGCTTTATATAATTTAGTAGTAATATTAACTGACTATTTAACAACTAAAAAAATATTTAATCAAATTAATATTAATATAGCTTTTATAAACTAAGTAAACAAATATTTTGTAAATATATTTATTTATTTGTTTTAATATAGTTTATAAGTTTTTTATCTGCTAAAATAATTTAATTTTATACTAAATGTTTTTAGTCGACTTTAAACCGTAATAAATTAAGTCAACAAAATAAAAAAGATTAAAAAAACAAATAAAAAACTAATGTTAAACTAGATTTAAATAGTTATAAAAGCAATAATAAAAAATAATATATAGAAAAATATTATTATAAATTATAACAAAAACTTTAAATATTAGAAAATTTTAGCTGATATTTAAAAAAGTAACAAAAGTATTAAAAACTTCGAATAACTTAAGTACTTTTTTGCAATAATTAGTAGTTTATTATATAATATAAACAGAAAAAATAAATGTAAGCTATATATATTTAATATATAAATTAAAAAGTTTTTTAAAATCGCTTATAATAATAAATATTATTTTAATAAATAAAAAATAATAGAAAATTTAAAAAACTATATAATTAAATCGAAAATATAAAAAGTTTAAATATATTTTAAATACTACAATAGATATTAAATATGCAATATTAATTGCAAAAAACTTTATAAAAATTATTAGCTAATTAAATTAAAAAATATAAAGCTAATAAAAATAATTACAATAGATTTTATATTAAATCTGCTAAATATATTATTTATAAATATATTTTAATAAGTCGAAAGATTTGATTATTATAACACAATAATAATAGCTATATATATTATTTCGAAAAAGTTACTACTAGTACTAAATTATAAAAAATATATAGCAGAAAATTAAACTATATCTTTAGCGAAATTTTTGCTTATTTATAACTAAAGCATCTTTATAGAAATTATATTAAACAGAAATTATAAATTTATATTTACTTTTTAAAAAAAACTATAAAAAGCGATAAATATAAAGCTTTTAATAACTATAGCGTATTATTTTTAAATAAATAACTTTTTAAAACGTAAAAATCAAACAGTAAAAATTATTATATGCTATTATTTATTTTAAAACTTTAACAGTATATAAATAAATATAATTTTTATACTATAATAGAATTTTAATAGTATATATTTTAAATTTATTAAATTTTTAATATATAAATAATTGTTTAGATTTAAACTGTTAAGTTTTAATAATATAATTATAAGAACAAAAACTGTTAATATTTTAAAAAAAGTACGCTTTTTAAAAAAGTACTTGCAAAAAAACGCTAAGTTAGCAATAGATTTTATAGCGTTTTGTACTAAATATTACTACAATAAAAAGCATTAAATAATAAAGTTTTAAAAAAAAAATAAAGTATATTTAAAATTGTATAAAAAGTATTATTTATTTAATAAGCTGTCCTAAAAACTTTTGTAGTAGTTTGTAAAGTTTTAAAAAATAAAAAAACAAGTAAGTTAATTAGCTTATAAAATCGATTTTTTTAAAACTTTCAATATTTATTTAGTTATATTAGTAATATATTTATTATTAAAAAAATATAAAAAAGATTTTTTTTATTAAATTGTTTTTTTTTTTAAGTTTATTTAAAATAACTAGCTAAACCTAAAAAAAAAAAGAGAGTTTTTTAAAATCGAAACTATCGTTAAATATAAAATTAATAGATTTAAAAAAAGATTTGACTATTTAATTAAATAAAAAAGCTATAGTTATAAAAATAATTAATAGCAATTAAAGTAGCAACTTCAATAAACTAAAGATTTAGTAAACAAATATTAGTAATATTAAAAAAAGCAACTGTTAATAAAAAATGAAAAAAAAGTTACAGTAATAAAAAAAAGTTGCAGATAACTTTGTTAAAAAATTAATTAATTGATTAATTAATTAAATAATTAAGTAATTAAAAATATTAAAGTCAACATATTTTTTTGTATACTTTAGTATTTAATATAATTAAATAAAAGAGTTATTTTAATAAAAAAGGACTTTATACTATAGTAAGTTTTATTAGTAATAAAATAAAAGTAAATAATAAAAGTAAACTAAAATCTAAATTAAATAAATCTTTTTTATTAACTTTAAACTAGCTTTCTTTTTTTTATATTATATTTTTAAACTTAATATATAGTATTATTTTAAACAGTATATTTTAAAAATATATTGTTTTAATAAAAAAATAAAATAAAAAATGTTTTTAAAAAACTTAAAAGCTTTTTTATATTAAAGCTAATATTAGTTTAATATAATTTAAATAAAGCAATAGTTTTAAAAATAAATTATTTAAAAGCAGTATATAAAAAATGCTTGTTTTAATATAATAAATAAGAATTTTTTTATTTAATAGTTTATTATTTATAAAAACTATTAAAAGTTAAAAATAATTATAAAATTTATAATAAAAAACTATTAATAATAATATATTATATAAAAATATAAAATAACAAACTATATAGTTTAAAAAAACTGTTTTAAATATTATTTAATTATAAAAACTTTAAATATTTTATAATAATTAAACAGTTTATAAAATAATAAATTAAATAATTAAAGTTTTTAATTAATTTTTAATTTATATTTATTTATAAAATAAAAGTTAATAATAAATAGTTAAATATTTTATTAAAACAAAAATAAAATTTACTTTTAAAAATAAATAAATAAATTTTAAAAAAAAAGTTTATACTTTTATATTATAAATAATTAGTTTTTAAACTAAAAAAATACTGCAATATTAATATATTAAATAATATAATAAATAATTTATTGTTTAATTGTTATATTTTTATAAATAATAATTTATAAACAGTATAAAACACTGTTTTAAAAAAAGCTTTAAGTTATAAATTAATAATATAAATAATATAAAAAAACAAAAAAAAGTTTTTGTAAAAACTTAAAATAAATAATAAAACTTTAAATATTTTTATTATAAAATATAAATTAAAACTAAATAAAATTTTCTATTATAAAAAACATATATAAGTATTAAATTAAAAATTGTTTTAAATTAACTTAATATAAAATTATTATAATTTTTTATTAATTAAATATTTAAACTATAATAGTATAATAACTATATTAAATAAAAGCTATTTTTAATTTAAAATATATTAAATAATATATTGTTTTATAGTAAACTATAATATATATAGTAAAAAAAATATTTAAAAATAACAAAAAAAAAAGCTTTTTAAACTTTTATTTGTTTTAAAATAGTTTTAAAATAAATTTTTAATAAATTTTATAACAAATTTTTTTGTTATAACTTTTAAAAACTTTTTATTTATTATAATAATTATTAAAAAATTTAATAAAACAGTAATTTTAAAAGTTATAAAATTTATAAATGTAAAAATATATATAAAATAGTTTATAAACTATTTTTAACAATTTTATAAGTTTTTAAAAACTATAATTAATAATTAAAACTTAAACTAAATAAAAAATTTTTAATAACAATTTTATAAATTAATAAATATTAAATAATAACTAAATATTATATATTATTTAAAAATAAATAATATAATAAAAAAAGTAAATTAAAAAGTATTAATATATTTTAAAACTTTTATAGTTTATATATAATTTAATTAAATAGTATTATTATTAAAAGTAACTTTAATAATTAATAATAAAAACTTATTAATTATTAAGTTTAGTTTTTTTTTTATTTAATATAAATATTATATAAACTTAATAAAACTAATAAAATATTTGAATATATTTGTTAAAAAACTAAAAATATTAATAAAAACATTTATATAAAAGTTAAAAAATATTTAAAGTTTTATATAAACTATTATAGCAGTAATATAACAAAAAATAAAAAAAGCTATTAATAAAAAATATAGTTTTATAAAATATTTTTAAAAAAATAACTAAATATAATTTAATTTAAAAAATATAAAAATTAATTAACTTTTTTAAAAGTTAATTTAATTATATTTAAAATATAAAATAATAAAAATAATAAATTTATATATAATAAAGTTAAATATATTTAAAAAAATATATAACTATTTTTATATTAATTTTTTATAATAAATTATAAAAAACTTTTTATTTTTTTAAATTAATTTAAATATTAAACTATTAGTTATAATTTTAAATAATAACAAGTTTTAAATAAAAAATATTTTTTAAATATATATTAAATAAAATAAAAATAAAAATAGTTTTAAAAAAAAAAAAGTTTTAATTAAATAAACAAACTATTTTTAACTGTTATAAAAACTTATAAAAAAATTTCTAATTATAATAATATTAAAATAGTTCAAAAATAAATATAATAATATTAAAAAATATAATAAACTTAGTATTAAATAATAATAATATAAAAAAAAAAAAAAAAAAAAAAAACTATATATTTTTTAATAAACTATATATAATAATTTATAACAAATTATTAATAATTAATTAATAATAAAGCAAAAAAAAAACTGTTTTTTTTTAAAAAACAAACTAGTAAAACTTAAATTAATTATATTAAATTAATATATATAAATTAAAACTTTTTTTATTAATAATAAAATAATTTTTTTATTTTTTATTTTAGTTAGTTTTTTTTTATATTATATTAAAGTTATAAAAAAATTATAAACTATTTTTTTTATTTTAGCTTTTAATATTTTAGCTATTATATAACAAATTTATACTATTAAAATTAACATTAAAAAATTTGTTAATTTTATTAAAATTTTTATTAAAACTTTTAATATAAAATAATATATTTTTAATTATTAAATTAATTATATATTTTTTAATATTAATTAAATATTTTTTAATTTTAACTATATAATTTAAAAATAATATAATTAATTATAAATATTTAATTTTGTACTTTTTAGTTTTAAATTAATTATTTAATATAAAAAAACTATATATTGTTTAAAAAGTAATAAACTAAAAACTTATATTAATTTTATATTAATAAAACAAAAAGTTAATAATATTAATATAAAAAAAAATAAGTTAAAAGTAATAAAAAAACTTATTAAATATAAAATTTAACAACTAGTATTGTTATATTTTAATATAGTTTTTAATTAAAAAAAACATATATTAGTTATTAATTATTAAAAAAAAAGCAAAAATAAAATAACAAAAAAATAAAAAACAAATTTATTAAATTAAATTAAATTATAAACTTTTGTAATAAAAACAAGCTTTTAATATATTTTAATTATTTATATTTTATATTAAAGCTATATAAAAGTAATAAATAAATAAAAAAAAAAAAAAAAAAAAAAAAAAAACAATTATTTATAAATAAATAAATATAACTAAATTTATTTATAAAACTTATATATAAAAAACAATATTTATTAATTTTTATATAAAATATAAATAATATATAAATATAAAATAAATAAATATATAAAAAAAAAAAAAAAAAACTTACTTTTTATATTTATATAAAAGTTATAGAAATTTTTAATTAAATAAAAAATATATTATTATTGTTAATAAAAAAAAAACAAAAAAAAAGTTATAAATTATTTATTTTAAAATATAAAAAAAACTAAAAGCTAATAAAATTTTATATAATAAAAAAGATTTTGTTTATAATAGTTTATTTTTATTTAAAAAAACTAAAAAAAAAAAAAATACTAAAATTAAAAAAAAGCAAAATAAAAATAAAAAAATTAAATATAATATTATTTAATTTAATAAAAAATAAAAATATAATAAAAAAAAAAAAAAAAAAACAGTTATATAAAAACAAAATAAAAACTATTTGTTATAAAATTAATATAAATATAACAAAAATAAAAAAAATAACAAGTATAGTTTAAAAAAAAAAAATAATATAAAAGCAAAAAAAAAACAAAAAGTAAAAAAGAAAAAAAAAAAAAAAAAAAAAAAAAAAGTTAAATTTATAATTAAATAAAAAAAAAAAAAAAAAAAAAAAAAGTTAAAAAAAAAAAAAAAACATTTTTATATAATATTATTAAAGCAGTAAAAAGTAATAGTTAAATTAATATTATTTATATTTTAAAATAGTTAAAAAAAGTAATAATTATAAATAAAACTAAAAAATTAAAAAAAAAAAGCTACAAAGTTAAAAAATATATAAAAAATAAGTTATATATTAATAAAAAAAACATTAAAAAAAAACTAAAAAAAAATAATATAAATATATTAAAAAATAATAAATTATTTTAAAAAAAAATATTATAAATAAACAGTTTAAAAATAATAAAAATATAATTAAATAAAATTACTTTTTATAAATTTTATAATATAATTAAACTTAAATATTATTTATATTATTTTTAAATAAATATAAAAAAAAAACAAAGCTATTTTTATAAAACTTTATATTAAAAATTTAAAAAAAAAAATAATATTATAAACTATATAAACTATTAAATTTAATTTATAAATATAATTTTAAACAATTATTAAAACTATATTAATTATATATATTAAATTATTTAATTGCTTTAAAATATAATATATATATTAAAAAAACTTTTTTTTTTTTTTTAAACTAAATTATAAACAATATATATTTAAAATTATTAAACTTAAATTTGTTATATTTTTATTAAATAAGCTTTTTTTAAATAAAAAGTTTAATAATTATTTTTGTTTTATTTTTTTAGTTAAAAGTTATATATATAAATTATTTTATAATAACTTTTTAAAAAAAAAAACTTTTTAATAAATTATATAATAATATAATTTAAATATTATTTAAAATTAACAATATTTTTAATTAATTATTTTAAAAATAATTAATATAAAAATATAATTATTAATTAATTTATTAATATATATTTTTTATTTGTTTTATTATTTTATAATATTTTATAAATAAAAAATTTAATTTTATTTTATAAATTTATAATAGTTTATTTATAAAATTTTTAATAAATTAAAAAGTTTAATTATTTATAATAAATTTAAACTATTTAAATAGTTAATAAAAGCTTTTATAATATATTTAAGTTATATTTTCTGTTATAGTTAATAAATTATAATATATAATTTAATAAAACTTAAATAAATAATTTATTATAATAAAAATTATATTATTATTTAATTTGTTTTTAAAAAAACTTTTAAAATTAATAATAATATATTATTAAAAATAGTTTAAAATTTTAAATAAACAAAGTTTATTTAATATTTTATTTTAAAATATTTTAATAATTTTATAAAAACAGTTAGCTATATATATATTAATATTTTTAAATATTTTTAATTATTAATATTTGTTTATTATTAATTTTTTAGTTTTATTTTTTTTAAAATAAATTATTAAAATTTAATTATAAATTTTTTAAATTATTTTTATTTATAAATTATTTATATTAGTTATAATTAAATATTTTTTATATATTATTAAATTTTTAAATATTTAATAATTTATTTATAATATATTAAATATTAATTTTTTATATTTTTTTAACAAAAAACTTTTATAATTAATTTATAATAAAATATTAATTAAAAATATATTTAATATTAATAATAATTTATTAATAACTAGTTTATAAATTTTAATTATTTATAAAATAAAGTATTTTAAAATAAAGTTTTTTAAAATTAGCTATTTTAAAGTTATAATTAATTAAAAAAATGCTATTATATATTGTTTGTTTTTTTTTTATTTTTAACTTTTTAATTTATTTTTTAACTTTAATATAATATTTAAAATAATATTTTAAATTTTTAACTAATAAATAATTATAAAATTATAATATAATATTAATTTAGTTTATTTAATTTATTAAAAATTTAATATATATTTAATAATAAAATATTTTAATATTATATAATTAATAATTATTATAAAAAATTTAATTTATTATAAATTTATTAGTTTTATTTTTTAATAAATAAGTTTTTTTATTACTGCTAATATTTTTTTATTATAAATGTTATAATTAAATTTAACTTTATAAAATATTTTAAAATAAAATATTATAAAATATTAGTTGTTTTTTAAGCTATTTTTTTATAAAAAGCAATTTATAGCTATTTTATTTAATATATTTATTTTTATATATATTTTTATATTAAATAAAAAATAATAAAATATTAATATTAACAATAAAATTTATTTTAATTAATTAAATATTTTTTAATATATTTTAAATTAATTAAAACAAACTATAATAACTATTAATTAAATTAATAATTTTATAATATAGTTAAACTTTTTAATAAATTATTTATAAAAATTATAAAACTTTAAAAAAAACTATATTTTTTAAATTTAAATTATATTATATTTTTTAAATAGTTTTTATTTATAAATTACTTTAGTTTTTATTAAATTTATTTTAATTTTATTAATATTAATAATAAATTTTAAAAATTTAGTTTTAATTATATAAAATTTATACTTTTTTAAATTTATTTGTAATTTTATAATTTATAATTTATTTAAAACTTTTTTTATATAAAGTTTATATTTAATTTTATTATTTAAATATATTAATATATTATTAATATATATTATATAAAATATATTAAAATATTTAATTAAAATATTATTAATAAACTATTAAAATATAGCTAGTTTATTTATTAAATTAAAAAATAAAATATTAAATTAATATATTTTATATTATATATAAAATATAATTAAAAATTTATATTTTTTTATTATATATATATAATAAAATATTTATTTTATATTTAATTTAATATAAATTTTTATTTTTATAAAATAAATAAATATTTTATTAATTAAAAATAAAAAGTATTAATTTTTTTATATTAAAAAGTTTAACTTTTAATAATTTATATATAGCTTTAAAAATTTATTATTTTTTTATATAAATAAAACTAATATTATTTAAAATATTATAATAAATTTAATAAAACTTTTTATTAAATTTTTATATATATATTATTTATAAGTTTTAGTTTTTTTTAAAAATATTTTATATAAAATATTATATTTTAAGTTTTTTAAATTTTTTATAAGTTTGATTTAATAATTAATTTTATATTTTTAAAATAATATTTAATTAAAAGTTTTTTTATTAAATATATTAAAATATTTATAATATTTTATAAATATTATTTGTTTAGTTATTTTTTAAAAGTTTTTTTTTAAATTTTTAAATTTAAATTTTTTTTAAACAATTATTAAATTTATTTTATATAAAAAAATTACTTTATATAATTTAATATTTTTTTAATATATTGTTATTATAAAAGTTATAATATTTAATATAAAAATATTAATAAATTAATATTTATATTATTTTATAGCATTTTTTTATAGTTTATATTTATTATAATAATTTTTTAGTTTAAGTTTTTTTTTTAATACAACTTTTTAAAATAAATTTTTTTAAAATAGTTTTATTTTATTATTATTTATTAGTAATATTTTTATTTTTTATAATTTATATTTTATTTAATTTTTTTTTAATAAGTTAATAATATATTAAAAAAATTTAAATATAATATAAATAAAACTAATTATAAAAAAGTATTTTTTTGTTTTTTTATTTAATTTTTTATATATAGTTTTTAATTAAAAAATTTATTTTTTTATAATAAATAAACTTTATAATTAAATAATATTTTATATTTTTTAAATTATTTTAATTTTAAATAATTTGTTTTATTATATAGTATTAATTTAATAATTTAAACTTTTTAATTTTTTTGTTTTATTTAATAATATATTTTTAATAAGCTTTTTTTTTTTTATAATAAAAAATATTAATTTTTATTTTTAATAATTAATTAATATATTATAATATATAAAAAATTTTTATTTAATAATTATATTATATTTTATATTTAATATTATTATAAAAATATTTTAAATAATATATATATTAATATAAAAATAAATATTTAATATTTTAATAATTTTTTAATTATTATTACTATTATATTTTATAACAAAAGTAAATTTAAAACTAAATAATTTAAAAAAGTTTAAAAATTATATTATTTTTTTAATAAATTAAATATTTATATATAAATATATTTTAGTTTTTATATTAGTTAAAACAAAAATAAAAAGTTTTAATTTATTAAATATTATTAAATAAACTATTAATAAAAGTTTTTTTTTAAAGATTTTTTTTAAAAAATTAAATAAGATTTTTTTATATTAATTTAAATTTAAAACTAATAATATAATAAATTCAAAAAAGAAAATTAATTGTTTTAAACTTTTTTATTTTTTAAACTTTTTTTTTTTATATTAACTTTTTAGTTATTTTTAAAATAACTTATTTTTTTTTTTATAATTATTACAACTTAAATAATATTTAAATATTTATATTTTTTATAATATAAACAATTAATGCTTTAATAGTTAATTTTATAATAAATAAAATAAAAGTTTTTTTATATTAAAATTATTTTTTTTTTATATTGTAGTTTTATATAAAGTTTATATTTATTTTTTAATTTTTTAAATATTAAAATAAAAAAATATTATTTAATAATTAAAAATATAACTTTATTAAATAATAACTTTATAAATAAATTTTATAAAAATAAATTTTTTATAAATAAATTTTTTAAAATATTAACTATATTATATTTTAACAATTATTAATTAATTTTTTATAAAATAAAATTATTAATAAAGTTTTTATATTATTAATAATTAATAATTTAAATATAAAAATAATAAATATTAAAAATAATTTTAAAGTTATTTATATTAAATATTATAATTTTATTTAATTGTTTTAATAATTTATTATATAAGTTTTATTTATAATTAACTTAAAATATATAAGTTTAATTAATTAATTTAATAAATTTAAATTAAAAATTTAAAAATATTTTTAATTTTTTTATTTTAAATTTTTTATATTTAGTTTAAGCTTTTTTATATTTATAAAAGTTATTATATAACTTTAATAAATGTTTTAATATTTTTATAATAATTATATATATAAAACTATTTTATTTTAAAATTTATTTTATAAATAAAATAATTTTTAAAATAATTAATTTATTTATATATTTTAAAATATAATATATTTAACTTTATTTGTTTATAAAATAATTTATATTTATTTAAAGTTGATTTTTTATAAATAAATATTAATAATAAAATTTAATTATAAATTTATTATTTAAAAAAATATTATTAATAAAAATAAAAAAGTTTATTATTTTTATATTTTATTTTTTATTATTTAAAAATATTAAACTTAATATTATATTTTTTTTATAACTGTTTTTTTAAATAATATTTTTTAAAATAAATATATTATAAATAAAGTTTTTTAAAATAAATATATATAAAATAATAAACTTTTAAATATTTGTTTTAAAGTTTAAATTGTTTTAAATAGTTTAATTTTAAATAGTTTTTTTAAATATAATAATAAATAAAATATTTTTTATTAAAATAAATTAATTAAAAATAATTTTATTATTAATATTATTTATATAAATATAATTTTTTTAAATAAAAAGCTATTAAATAAATATTTATTAAATAAATTTTTATTTAATAATAACTTATATAATAAATATTTTTTTATATATTTTAATTAAAACTTTTTAAAAAATTTTATTATAATTTTATAGCTTTTTAATTTTTTTTTTATATATTTTTAAAACTTATTTATTTTTAACTAATTTTATTTTAGTTTTTTATAAAAACTGTTTATTTTTTTATATAAAATTTTTTATAATATAATAAATAATATATAAATAGTTTTAATTTTAATTATTATTAAAAACTATAATATATAATTAATTTATTATTTTATAAAATATTTAAATTATAATAATATAAATATATATTTTATTAAAAATAAACTTAAATTTAATTTTATTTAATTTTTTTTAAATATTATAATTAATAATAAATTTTTTATTTTTAAATTTATATTTTATTATATTAAATAAAAAAAATGTTTTATATATATAATATTGTTTTTATTAATAAATTAATTTATATTTATTTTTTATTTAAAAAAAAATATTTTATTAAATTTTATTAATAATTAAATAAAACATATAAAAATTTTATATTATTTTATTTTTTATATAATTTTAATATTATTAATAAATATTTTTTTTAAAACTATTAAAGTATTTTTTAATAAATTTTAATATAGTTTTTTACAAAGTAATATTATAAATTATAAATTTTTTAATTAAAAAGTTTAAAACTGCTTTTTTTATATTGAAGTAACTATTTTTGTTTTTAAAATAAAAATAGAAATTATTTAATATAAGTATTTTTTTTTTTTTTTTTTTTAAATGCTAAAAAAATCTGCAATATTATAACTTAGTATTTTTTTTGTTAAAAATATAAAATTAATATAAAAAATATAAAAGAAATTTAATATTAAATAAAAAATTTAATATTTAATAATAAATCGATATTTTAATATTAATATTAAATATATTTAATATTAAATTAATATTAAATTAATATTAAGTTAAACATTTTAATATTAATTTATAATAAATAAATAAAATAAATTTAATATTATAAAAGCTAAAAAAAAACAGTTAATATAATATATATAAAAATACTATATATTTAAAAAAAAATATTAAATTAAAAAAAAAAAGAAAAAAAAAATTAAGTTTGTAATAGCAAGTTCGATTATATATAAGCTTTTTTTTTTATAGTAAATATTTCTTTTATTATTTTAATATTATTTATTATATTTTTATTATTTGCTTTTAATATAATAAAGTAAATATTTATTACAAAATATAATAAATACTTTAATATATTTTTTATATATTATTTTTTTATATAATAAATATAATTTAGCTATAACTATTATAAATATAATTAATAAATTAATTAGTTTTATTAAAATAAATTTTATTTTTTAAAATAATTTATTTTTTATTAATTTTAAATTATATTATTTATAAAATATATATTATAAAATTATTAACTTTTTTAATATTTATATTTTTTTTTTTTTATAATATTAATTATTTTAAAGCAGTTTTAAAAAAATAAAATTAAGTTTATTAAATAAATAAAATTATAATATTAATTATTATTTTATTTTAATAAAAAAAAATAAGCTATATAATTTAAAAATAAAAAATTAAAAAAATAAATAATAATATTTTTTTATTAAATAATTTAAAAATAATAAAATGTTTTTTTATATTTTATAATAAAAAAAATAAATATAAAAAAATTAATAAAAAAAATAAATTTTTATAAAATATTAATAAAAACTATTATAATTAATATTGCAGATATTTTTAAAAATAATTTATTAAGCTTTTTTTTTTATATTTATTTTAATAACTTTATATAAATATATATAATTTAAAAACTTTAAAAAAATATTACTAAATATAAAATTATATATAAACTTTTTTATATTATAAAAAATAAAATATATTATTATTATTAACTTTAATAAAATAAACTATAATTATATTTAATATTTAAAAATTATATTAATTAAAAATTCAAGTTTTTTAATTTATTATATTATAGTTTATTTATAATTATTTAAAAAATTATAGTTTATTATATATTTAAAATTTAAAAGTAAAAATAAATAAAAGCTATAATATTTAATATAACAATTAAAAGTTTTAATATAAATATTAAATATTTAGCGATTTTTTTTAGTTTTTTTTTTAATTAAGCTTTTATTATAATAAAAAATTAAAAAAACTATTAAGTCATTTTTAATAACTATAAGTTAAATTATATTTTTATTGCTTTTAAAACTTAGATATATTTTCTGCTTTAGCGACACCGCTATAATATAGATATAAAAATAAAATAAAAAATAAAATTGAAAAACATGTTGATTCAGTAGTTGTCTGCGTGTGGTTCTAATATCTTTATTATAGGTGTTGTGGTGGGTGAGTGAAGGTGTGAAGGTGTAAGTGAGAAAAGTGAAAAATAGGAAAATTTTTCAAAGGGTAAGAACTGGTGCGGTAAGCTTGAATAGAAAAGGGAAGTTAAAGCTAGCAGTGCATCCAGGTCTAGTATCCTTATCTAATAACTTCTTTTTACAACTTTCTTAATATAAGATAAGTAGTAGAGAAAATGTTACTCCTTCAAGTGTAGCGGACCTTTGAAAAGAGCCGCGTAAAAGGATTTTATATAATTAACTAAACCTTTTAAGCATTTTTAAAAAGTTGTTTATATTATACAAAGCTTTATAGCTTAATAAATAAACAAGCAGTTTTTTCTAAGTTTTTTAAATAGTTTATAATTTTTAAATAATAATTTTATAACAGCTATTAATATTTTAGTTTATAAGCTTTTTAATTTATATATAAATTATTGCTTAATTAATTATTTAATTTAATTTTTTTAAATCAAATTAAACTTTTAAAAATAGCTATATTTATTTATTTATTAATATATAAAGTTTGCTATTTTTATTAATTATTTTTTTTTTGTTAAAATTTTAATTATTTTTAATAAATTTTAACTATAATATAATATTTTTTTAATTTATATCTTTTTTATTTATATAATTTTTTTTTTTAAATTAATAGATTTTTTAAATTTTTAGTGATTTTTTTTTAATATTTTTTTTTAACAATTTTTATAATTTATTTATATCTTTTTTATAAAATTAAAAAATATATAATATTATTATATTTATTAAAAATTATTATTTTTATATTTAAAACTAATATTTTATTTTACTACTAAATTAAAAAATTTTTAGTTTTTATTGTTTTAATTATTAATTTAAATTATAAAAGTTCAATAGTTTAAATATAATTAATATAACATAATTTATTAATAAAAAAGTTTATAAAATAAAATTTTTTAATATTTAATATATTATAAATATTTAAAAAAATTATTAATTTTTAGTTTTTTTAACTAATTATATTATATTTTAAATTTTAATATATTTTTAATTTAAAATTTTATATAATGTTACTAAAAATCGCTATATTTGTTAAAAAGTATATTTTAACATTTTTAAAAATTTTAATATTTTTTAATTTATTTTTATAACTATTAATAAAATTTTTAATTAAAGTATTATTTTTTATATTTTTTATATTAAAATAAGTTAAATTAGTTTTTAAAGCAAATATATTTTTAACTTTATATATAACTATTATAAAATTAAAAACTTTTATATTTAACAATTTAACATTTTTAATATAATATTTTATAAATTTTGTAAATATTGCTTTATTTATTTTAAAATATATAATAAAACTAATATATAACTATTTTTTAAATATATTTTAATTTTTAATTTTACTAGTAATATTTATAATAATTATAAGTTTATTATTTAAAAAATTTATTATATTTAATATTATAACAATTTAACAATTAATTAGCTTAAAATAAATAAATAAACTATTAAATTTAAATTATATATTTATTTTAATAATAATGTTATTAAATTTATTATTTTTTTTTTTATAATTTATAAATTAATTTAAATATAAATTAAAAATTTAATTAATAAAAAAAAATAATTAAATTAATAAAAAGCTATTTTATTTATATATATTAAAAATTTTTAACTTTTTATATTTATAATATTTTAAATATTTTTATAAATATAATATATATTAACTTTTAAATTAAAAACTTTATTTTTTATTATTAACATTAAACTATTAAATTAATAAAAAATAAATCTAATATATAAAATATAAAAAAAAAAATCACAAAATAATTAAATATTAATTTTATATACTATTAAAAAATCTATTGATTTTATTATAATAATATTTTATATAAAATCTTTATTATTTAAATTTTGTTTTTTTTTTTAAATATTTAAAAGTTTTTAATTATTTTATAATTTAATAATTATAACTTTAAATTTTCTAACTTTTAATTAAGTTATTATTTGTTTAATAATTAGTTTTTTTTTTTATTATTATTTATATTTAAAACTTTATTTAAATTATTTGTTAATTTAAAATTATTAACAACTTTTTTTACAATTTATATATTTTTATATATATTTATAAATTTTTAATAACTTTTGTTATTTTTAATAAATTTTTTAAATTTATTTATATAAAAAATACTTTTAAATTTAATATTATTTATATTTTTAAATTTATATTTATTTTTTTTAAAAATTTTTTTAATTTAATAAAAGCTATATTATTTACAAAATAACTTTTTACTATTATTTATATTAATTTTAAACATTTTATTATATAAAAATATTAATATATTTATTTATAAACAATTTTTAATTTTATAAATGTTATATTAATTTTTAGTTTTTATTTACTTTTATTTTTTTTAAATAATAATTTAACCGATTTTATTAATGTTTTTTTATTAATATTTTAATTAATAAATTTATATAATAATTATATCTTTAATATTTTTAATTTTATTTTAATTTAAAACTTTTTATTAAAAAATAATATTTTTAATAAATATAATAAATAATTTTTTATAAATTAGTTTATATATATTATATTTATAATATTTAATAAAAATATAGTTAAATTAAATAATTATATTTAAATAGTTTATTTAGTTTTTTTTAATATTTTATATTAATTTTATTAAGTTTATTTTTAAAAAAATATTTTTTTTTTTAATAAATTTTTATAATTATAAATAATATATTAAACTAAAAGTTAATTTATATTTTATTTTTATAGCAGCTTTTTTAACTTTTTTTTTAAATTTTAAACTATTATTATATTTTAATTTAATTAAAACATTATATTATTTAAAAATTTTATAATTTAAAAATTTATAAATATTTTTAACAGTTTAATTTTTTAAAGCTTTAATTTTAATATATTTTAAAAATTTATAACAAGCTTTAATAATATATTTTTTTTTATTTTATAAAAATATTATTTAAATATTTATAACTTAAAAAACTAAAAAATTTATAGATATATTTTAATAATATTTTTTTTAAATTTATTTTTTTAAAATTTTTAATATATAATATATAATTTAATTATTTTATAAACATTATTATAAAGTTTTTTTTAATAGTACTATTAAATAATTTATTAAATAGTTTTTTTTTTTTTTTTAATATATAAAATTATTATAATAAACTTATATTGTTTATTTTTAAAACTTTTTAATATTTAATATTTAATAAAATAAATATTTTAAAGTTACTTTTTTTTATAGTTTGTTATTTTAAAAGAAATATTTTATAATTTACTTTTTAAAACTAGTTTTATATTAAATATTAGTTATTTTTAAAAAATATTATAAATTAGTTAAAAAATAAGCTATAATAAAATTTTATTAATTTTATTTTTTTATAAATTTAAATATTATTTTATATAATTTTATATTTTTTAATAAATAATATTTATATTATTTTATATTTTTTATATTAACTAAAGCTATATTTATAAACTAAGTTTTGTTTTTATTTACTATTAAAATTAAACTATAGTTTTTTTAAAGATTTTATTAATTTAACAATATAAAATTATTAATATAAATTTATATAACATTAAATTAAATATTAATAAAATTATTAATATTATTTTTTTATTTATTGTTTTTTTTATTTAAAAGTTTTAATAGCTTTTTTAATAAATTATTTATTATAATATATTTTTTTTTAATAATATAATATATTTTAAAATTAAACATTTTAATATAAATAATTTATTATATTAAAATTATATTAAATAAAACAAAAAAACTATTATTAAATTAAACTATTAATATTTTAATATTAATTTTTAAATAAAAGTAAATTTTATAAAAATAATTATATAAATATTTTAATATTTTTATTATAATTAGATATTTTTTTTTAATAATATTATAATTTAATTTTAAATTTTTTTAATATTTTAACTTATATTAAACTAATTTAACTATATTATTAATTAATTAAACTAAAATAAATTTTTATTTTTTATTAAAAATATTTATTTTAATTTATATAAAGCTACTTTTATAATTAATTATAATAAAAATAAAAATATTAATTAAAACATTTTTAAAAATTTATATAATTTTATATTAAACTGATTTTTATATAAAAGCGATATTTTTTTAAATTAATATAATTAAAAATAAAGCAATAATTAAATAACTTTTAATTTAAATATAATAATATATTATAATATTTAAAAAAAATTTTATATATAAAAAAATAATATATTTAAATTATTTTATAATTTTAATTATTTTAATTTTTATTAGTTTTTAATTATAAATATTATATATATAATTTATAATTTTTATTAAAAATTAATATTATTTATTTTTAATATTATTAATAATTAAACTAATTAATTTAAAATTAAATAATATAATATTAATATTTTTAATATATTTTATTATAAATCGCTAAATATTTAAAATAACTTTTTAATTTTTATAACAAATAGTAAAACTTTTAATAATAATATTATTAAAAAAAAGTTTATATTTATAAAATAAAACATTATATAAAACTTTTAACAAAATTTTTAAAAAGTAAACAATAAAATTAATATAATTTTAAAATAAAATAATTATTTATAAAATTTTTAAAAATATAAAAAAAATAATATATATATAATTATATTTATTTAAAAATATTTAGTTATAATTAAAAAATAAATTAATAATTAATAAAATTTTATATATAGCGAAATTTTTAATAAATTTATTATAACTTTTAAAAAAACTAATATTTTTTATAAAAATATTATTTAATTTAATAATTAAATTAATTAATTAAAACTTTTCATTTATTTTTTTAATAATAAACTAAATATTATAATAAAAAAAATAAAATTTTTTTAATATTTTATTTTTTAGTTATATTTTAAATATTTTAATAACTTTTTTTTTTAATAAATTAAAAATTAAAATTTTTTTTATTTATTAAATTTTATAAAAAATTATTTTAATTATATATAAAAATATAATTTTATTTTTAAGTTTATTTATTTTTAAAAAGTTTTAAACTAATATTATTTTTTATTTAAACAAAATTTTTAATAATATTATTTTTTTTAGTTTTATAAATTTTATATTTTTTAACTTTTTTATAAATTTTTATATTTTTTTTAATATTAATTTAATATTTTTTACTATTTTAACAAACTTAAATTAAATTTAAATAAATATTTTTAAAAATAAAAACTAAATAAACAAGTTATAATTTAAAAATTTTAGTTTTTTTAATATTAATATAAATATTAATTAGTTAATATAATTGCTACTTTTTTATAAAATATTAAAATTAATATTTTAAAAATATATATTATTAATATATAATTTTTAATTATATATATATTTATTTAAATTAAATAATTTGTTTTTTTTTTAATTAATTAATATTTTTTTTTTAATATTAATTTTTTTTAATTATAAAATTTTAGTAATATAAATTTATTAAATAAAATATTATTTTAAAAATTTATTTTTTTTATTTTATTTTTATATATTATATTAATATTAAAAATATTATTTTTTAAAATATTAATATTATAATTAATAAATTTATTTTATATAGTTTATAGTTTTATTATTTTAACTTTTTATAAAACTATTTAAATTATTATTTTTATAATATTAATAAAATTTTTATTTAAAAAATTTATTAAAACTTTTTTATTATTATTGAAATTAAAATTTTTAAAATATATAAAATTATTAAAATTAATATTTTTTTTATATAAATTATTATTTAAAATTATATAAAAACTTTTTAAAATTAATAATAAAAAATTAAATAATATATAATTTTTTAATAATAACTATTATTTATTTATTTAATAAAATAATATTTTATATTTATTTATATAAAAATTTAATTAATTTTTATAAAAACTAATAATAAATTAATTTATAATTTATAAAAAGCTTTTTTTATTATTTATTTAATTTTTTAATAAATAAATAATATTTAATTTTTTAATATATTAATAATATTAGCAATATTAATATAAAAGTTTTTTTTTAACAAAAAAATAAAAATAAAAATATAAATATTATTAAATTATATATTATATATATAGTATTTTTTGTTATAATATAAAAATATTTATATATATATAATAAAATTTATATTTAATAAAAATAAAAAAGTTATATTTTTTAATTTAATAATATATAAAGTTAAATTAATATTTTTTTTTATTAAATAAATTTAAATTTTAATAACTTTTTTATAAATAATATAAAATAACTTTTTAATAAATTTTTTTTAAATTAAATTAATTTTTTATATTAATAATTAATATTTAATAATATATTTATTTATTAAAATATTTAATTAAATTTTAATATTAATAATTATAATAATAAATTTATTAATATTATTATAATTTATAATTATTATAAATTTAAAATAAAATTTAATAAAATTTTTAATTATTTTTAAAAATATAAATATTAAATAAATTATAATAACTAATATTTTTTAAAAAATCTTTTAATTTATATATAATTGATTTAATTTTATTATTATAACTATAATATATAAATAATTAAATTTATTAATATTATTATTAAAATTTAATATTTTAATTTTTAAAGCAATTTTAGTTATATTTAATTTTTAGTTTTAACAATTTATTTATATAAATATAAAAAAGTTTTATTAATTTAAATTAAATAAAATTATTACTATTATATTTATAAAAAGTTTTTTATTAAATTATAAATTAATAAAATATAAAATTTTACTTAATATAATATTAATTATTTTAATTTTTAAATCTTTTAAATTTTAATATAATTATTTAATTTTTTATAATAAAATTTTAATAAATTTAAAAGTTTTTATAATTATATTTTTAATTATAAAATTTATTTTTTTATTAAATATATTTTTAATTTTTTTAAACTAAATATATTTAATTAATTTTTATATATTTTTAATAAAAACAATAAATATTATATTAAATATTTTAAAGTTTTTTTAATTAAGTTTTATATTTATTTTAATAAAATTTTAAATTTAATTAATAATATTATTGTTTTAAATTAATAAAATGTTTTAATTAATATTAATAATATTGTTATTATTATTTTTTTTTATTTAAATAACTTTATATATTTAATAATAGCTATATTAGTTTATAAAATATTAATATTTAAAAAATTTTTATTAAAAATATATCTAATATATTTTTTAATACTATTTTTATTATAATATATAGTTTAAAAATATTTATTTAATAAACTTTTATTTATATAATATTTAATTATTACAAAGCTTTTTTTAATTATATATATAATAATATTTGTTATATTAATTTTTTTTATTTTTAATAAACTAAATTTTATATTTATAATATTAATTATTTAAAAATTATATAAAGTTATAACTATTAATAAAGTTTAATTAATTTTTTTAGTTTAATAATTATAATATTTTTATTTAAACTTTTTATTAAATTTAATAATTTTTTTAAATATAAATTAATAATATATTTTTTAAATTAAATAAATTTTTTTATTAAAACAAAAAATATAAATTTATTTAAAAGCTTTTTTAATAATATTTTTATTATTTTTTTTAATTTTTTATATTATATTTAAAAAAAGTAGTAAAATTTTTTATAAAATTAAAAAAGCTTTATTTTTTAAATATTATTTTTAGTTATAATAAATAATATTTTTTTTATTTATTATTTATATTTATTTATAATTTTTAAAATAATATTTTAATTTATTATAAATATAATAGTTAATATTATTTAAACTTTAGTTTATTTTATATTTTTTTTAATTTAATTACTTTTTGTTATTTTTTAATTTAAAACTAATTATAACAAAAATATTTAAAAAAAATATTTAGCTGCTTTAATTTTAAAAAATAATAAATTAAAAAAAAGCTAGTTTATTTTTAATTTTAGCTTTTTTTTTTTTGTTAATTTTTTTTTTTAAATTATAATTTTTATTTTTTTTAGTTGTTTTATAACAAAGTTAACTTTATTATTAAATTAATTTTTAAATATAATAATAAATTTTTTTTATTATAAAGTTATAAATTTACTATTTATTATAATTTATTACTAAAACTAAATAGTTTAAAATAATATTTAAATTATAAAAAATATTAAAATATAATAATTTTGCTAAAAAAACTATTAATTATATAAGTTTTTATTATATATATATTATATAATTTTTATATCTTTAGTTTTAATATTATAATAATTTATTTTATTAATTTAAACTATAATTAATTATAAACTATAATATATAAAAAATTATAATTTATTTAAAAACTAGTTATAATATATTTTAATATAAATTTTTTAATATTTTTAAATAGTTTATAAATAAAAACTTTATTATTAAAAGTTTTTTTTATTTTTTTTATTTTTTTTATAAAAATATAATATTTTTTAAAATATAACTTTATATTTTTAACAGTATTTTTTTTTAGCTTTAATTTATATTTTTTTAATAAAATTAATAAAAAATATCGCTATTTAAAATCGTTATAATTAAATATTAATTTAAACTTTTATTTAATTTTTAATTAAATATTAATATTTTTAATATATTTATAAATAATTTTTATTTATTATTTTAACTATATATAAATAAATAATTATTTAATTAAAAATTAAATAAAAATTTTTTAAGCTATAAATAATATTTTAAGCTGTTTTAATTAATTAATAATAATATTTTTATTAAATAATAAATAAAAAAATATTTTTAAATTAAAAAGATTTAATAAAATTATATAAATAATATTTTTTATATTTTTAATAATTAAAACTATAGCAGTTATAACAATAATATCGCTATTATTAAATGTTTTTATATTAAAGTTTTAAATAATAAAATTAAAGCTAATATTGTTGCTAAAATTAAATTAATAAAATATTTTAATACATTTATTTAAATTTAATAATATAAATATAATAAAAATATAAATTTATAAAATAATAAATAAAAAAATATTTAATTTAAATAAATATAATAATATTATTAAAACAATAAATAATTATTTAAATATATATAAAACTATAAAATTAAAAAATAACAAAAATATTTAAATATAACAGCAGTTTTAAATAGTTTAATAATTATAATTTAATAAACTATTAAAAAATAATAAATTTTTTATATTTTAATAAATTAATTTAATTTTTTTATTATTTTATTAAATAATATAATCAATATTAATTTATTAATAATTAATTTATATTTTTATTTATTAATATATTTTTTTAAATTTAAAATATATTTATATTTTAAAATTATTATTTTATATTAATAATTTATTACTACTATTTATTTATTTAATTAATTATAATTTTTATTTTTAATTTATATATTTATAGTTATAATATAATTTTTATAATTTAATATAACAAAGCTATATTTTAATTTAATATATTAAAATATAATTAACTTTTTTTTGTTTTAATTTTAAAAATATTATTTTTTATATTAAATTTTATATTTAATAATAATTTAATATTAATTATAACTTTTATAATAATAAAAATAGCTTTAAAAATTTAAACTAAAATATTTAATTTTTAATATAATTAAAATAAAAATATTAAATATTTTTTAGCTTTTATAAATATATTTTTAAAATTATTACTTTTATTAAAAATTTTATTAATTTAAGTTTTAAAAAACTAAATATAATAAAAAAAATAATATTAATTTTATTGTTTATAATATTTTGTTTTTATTTTTTTTTTTTATTAATTAAAGTTTTAATTTTAAAATTTAATAGTTAATATAATATAAAACTTTATTAAAAATATTAATAAAACAAAATATATAATATATATTATATACTTTAAAAAACTAACTATAGTTATATAAATTATTTTTAAAAATTTAAAGCTTAAAAAAATAGTAAATAAATAATATAAATATATATTTAAATATAGCAAATCTTTAAAAAAAGCTGTATAAAAAGCATACTAACTATTTTTAACTAGTATAAACTAACTATCTTAAATAAAAAAAAATAAAAACTAAGTCTTAATGACTTAATCAACCTAACCCCCATGTGGTCAGGCTACCCACACCGTCTCAATAGTATCAATTTCATAGTTAATTCTTTTAGGGGTAAGGTTGCCTTCCTTACTGAGTCCCCCTAAGTTCACCTCAAAATCTTCTTCCTTTAATAGCTTCTCCTATACCCCGAAGGTTCTCATTAAGCTCAGCGCCCGACCTAGGTAACGGCCCAAGCCTCTGTAACAAGGGCTAGTAAGCTAATAATCATTGCCGCGTACCATATATACCGTTAATACTGGAGTAGTATTATCGGCGTCGGTTTTCCTCTGCCATAATTTTCTTACGGTCTAAAGGGTCCTATACCTTTCACCTTCCCTGCTACTAGAAGGGAAACCTTGACCTATTTGTACAGGAGGAATCTGGACTGCATATTCCTACGGGATAAGAATAGTCCTCCATTGATGAATGCTTCTGAGACCTTCTGAGGGCCTTGTGGCCCTCTTCCTCTAGCAGCTTTGCCTACAGCCTTAGGGGATCCCATAAATCTAGGGATACCGTAAATGAGGGCCTGTATTAGATAGGACAGAACTCCAGCCCTTTCGATGTCGGAGGTCCTGAACTCCAGGAGAAAGAGGGCTTTGTTGTGTGATAAAACGGAAATTGTAAATCATATATCGCACTCTAGAGGCCTGACGAGGTCAAAATAGAACTGCTAGAGATTCCTCGCTTTAATTTATCAAAAAAGAAGGGATTCATTCTGGAAGGCCAGCCGGAGATGAAAAAATGGTCTAGCTCTATATCTTGTGGCACAGCCACAAGCATATGGCTTAGCAGGTAGCTTGTTACCTGCCCTGTCACAGTGCCAGCCTCTATCCGAGGGAGGGGGCCGAAGTATATGTATAAAGCAGCACGTAGTATAGGCGCTCGATAGCAAAATCACGAAATATATACTTGAAACTCTAATCACCCGAAACCCTTGGAGGCTCTATATCGACAACAAGTTGGTTCTGTTAAAAAGGGTATTCGTTACCACGCCCGTAAGGTAATATATAAAAGAATAAAAGAGGCTATCGAAGGATGAAATCATATTTTGCCCCACTATTCATCCCTAATGACCTGACTTGACTTACGTTACACAGATAATATAGGACTCCTGCTTCAGAGGTCAGAGGAAGGCGTATCTAGCTAATACTAGAAGCTCACGAGGTCAAGAGGTCTTAGAAGGCCTTAAGAAAACTGGAATAAATCGGTTAAGGCCTTTCTAACTCGCTCACGCCACGATTTGCCTAACCGCTTACTTGTATCTTATTGGAGGGATTGGATGCGCGTTTACTGTGCATTCATCAGCAAAGAACACGGTGGAAACCAAACAAACCCAAAACAAAACATAACAACATAACAAAACAAGTGAACTCGGTCGCCCTGATTTTCATTGCCTTGTCAAATAACTTGCTTCTCGATCGACGATATTCTATCTTGCCTAAAATGCCGTCATCAGCTCGACAGCCGTTAGCATTGCGCGAGGATCTCGCTTCGAATCAACTGCGAAACCGACTTGCGGGCTTAGCCATCAATCCCAGAACCAAGTTGCACGCAGCCAGGGTGTCTAAGTCTACGTCATCGAAGCCGACGGGTCCCCCTAGCAGGCGTCGTCCTAGAGCGCCCCCGCCGTCAAGGATCACGAGATCTCTTAATTTAACACCTACTGAAGTCGAGTGCGCACAAGCTGTATTCGAACGGCTGCAGCTGTCTTCACGTTGGGCGGGCCGGGCGCCGCAACTGTGCCAAAGCAGCAACGGCAGCTATGAGCTTGAGTATCGTCCGTATCGACGATGGACGCTTAGGGAGCTTAGGAGGACATTGACAGCAGAGGACCTCAGTTGCATCTGGAAGGTCCTTGTGGGCGATATCCAGCGGCTTTACGAGGCACATGTGGCATATATCCCAACCGCAGAAACTCTAACGCTAGTGAGGACGGCCAGCGGAACCACTTACCGGCCTGTTGTTGATAAGTTCGACTTCAGTAAACACGTTGACGACCCGGCAGTGCCCTGGACCGACCTCATGAAGCATAGGATAAGCATTGTTTCGGGCCAATTGGAGGTACTCGTGGTAAGCCGGACTCACGTCTCTATCCTTGGTACGTGCTTAAATTGCAACTTCTTCCGCTAACCTATCGATCTCCCGTAACGTAGCGGCTAGCTGAGTTCCGAGACTCTTCGCTACCACTTCCAATGGAAGTTGCTGGCCAACCCGATACCGCTATTGAAGTGCTCAAGTCCTTTCCACCATCTTTCGCCCAGCGCAATGCAATCCTCCGTCAATTAACACCATACTCGCACAAACTTGGCCAACACATCGCTTACGAGGTAGGACGCCAGCTAGTCACATACGACACGCGGACGGGCCCGCCGGACGAATGCGCGCGGATATTAGCCAGTGATGCTCACTCCACACTACTTCACGCCTTGAAGATGAGGGGTGAGTACATGAAAGATAAGCAAGTCGAACTTGAGGATCTAGACGACCGGGTTTCTCTATGCATGATGCTTGTCGCCATTCTAATCCATCTCCATGCCAAGGAAATACATGATAGCAGTGGGATCGGACTTGTGCGATCACATAGGGGAGCTTTGGCGGACTCTTATACGAGTTTGGAGGGTTTCCAGTCCGTGGCCAACGCCTACTGCGAGATGAACGAAGCAATCTGCCAATTCGAAGATGGGGGAGGAATAATTAGTAACAATGGTGTTTGGTCACACGTAATTGGGCTTTTTTATGGCTCACGTAACTGTGATCAAACATAGAAATAAGATCTCGGCCATGACACCATACCACACAGATGCATCACTGATGCAACGGCCACTTTTATTTCTCTCCAGCCTAACCGACGAGCAGTTACTCTCAACAGGTGCTTTGACTAAGCCACGGGTAAAAACAAGACATACCCAGAAATCTAAATTGCTTTTTGTGAGACTTAGCTCTTCTCTCAACAGACTGTGACTTGGCTATCCCATGTAGTATCGTTCATCCAGCACTTTGTCAACCTCTTCTTATTGGTACCACTTTTGGCGATTGGATCGGCCTGCAATATTCTCCCCTGCTTTAATATCATTTCTAGGCTTTCAGGGGTAGTTACGGATATACTTAACACTAACATAGGCATTTTATATTAGTTGCTTGAAGGTTTTTCTACATATAACCATGTAGAAACAACACAAAACTGTGAATTAAAGTTATTACCGCTAAATATAAAAAGATACTAAAAACTTCAAAATTTTATATATAATAATACTGTTATAATAATTATAAGAAGATTTTTATAAAAATGCGGTATTTTTGTAATTGTTTATTTTTAGTCACGGTTATTGCGACGGCTACCCACTTAGCATGCCAAGTTGCGACCCTGGTTCTTCGACATCCCTATTAAAATGTAGTTAGTGATTTTTCAGCTAGCGGAGGGCTTGGGACAGAAAACAGTCATCCAGTCCTAGGGGGCTGTGACCTGAGCCTCGAAAGCACACTAGGGATAATTCTGTACACATATCTGTATTTTTCGAGGGTGGCTTAATGAATGATGATATATAGATGTGCACTGTATCACATAAGAGAACGATCAGTCATTTCAGACTTATCGAAACAATGCGATGCAAGGAGGTAATTAGTATTATAGTCCCTGTGATTTCATGCTGGAGTACACATGAATGTGCTATGTTCTCTATTAGTTTAGTGCCACAGGATAGAGAGTGAACCTGCGAGGGAGTTTGAGTGACGTAATTCAGAGTTTTCGTTTCAATGATTGGATAAGAAGTTATCCTAGCTAAAACCTGGTGTTTACTGATGGGCTGATGTGTGCAAGACTGCCGGCCTTAAATAGAAACATTATCTTCTGTTGCTTCCCTAAATCTTTGAAAAATCATGACTATGAGTTCCGATCTTCAACCAACTCTTTCAACCACAAAGGAGACGATGATGTCACAGGCTGCTGGCTCTTCCCAAAAACCACTACCGTCAAGTAGATTTGTGATCAAGAGCAAGCCATGGCCATCCGATAAAAACAATCTCGCCGTCCGTTTTCTCAACGGTAGCACTGCAGAGCAGGCCCTGGTGATACAGCTAGTCAACGATCATTACAATTCCCTCCCCATAGACATCAAATTTTCGTTCCCAGCGCCAAATTTCCCGGTATCTTCCGACATCCTTATCAATTTTGGTCACGAGTGTTGGTCATATCTCGGACCAGACGCTCAAAAGTCCACAGACGAGACCATGCAATTAAACACGGACCCGATGTTATCGACGCAAGCTACCCGTATCGCGCGAGTTCGTTCCGGTATCCTGCACCAGTTCGGGCACGCCCTAGGTCTGGTACACAGCTACGAGCATCCATACTGCACGTATGAAGAGCAGGGCCGACAGGAAAAGTGCCAGAATGTCGATGGTGGAACAGAGGATTTGTCACTTGACCCGCAATCGATCATGAACTTTGAGATTACAAATTTCTCTAATGACACCGCCGACCAAGCCAAGGCGTTAGAGAGCATTGCGCTCTCAGAAGGGGACAAATTCATGTTGCAACGACTTTACCCAGAAGGAAGGGAGGCGAGAGAGGAGGGATTCGAGGGAATTTTGGCGGAGAGGCTGGAGGGGGTGAAGAGGAAATTGGAAGACCTCGACGACGTGGTGAGCAATCCAGTGCGCTTTTTAAGGCAAATACGCGAGCAGGAACAGCCAGGAATGAATATATTGCGCGTCACGGATAATCAAGATTTTGTCGCTTACGGTGGAACTAAGGTGATTAGGGGTGGATCGGTATACAACATAGGTGATACTGGATTCGTAAAGTTCTCCAAGAAAGGGGGCATGCATATTAGCGGCAACTGTACCGTCACGGCGGATTTGGATTTGACGATATCGCATAGTTAGGTGAAAATAGCGAAGCAAGATGTTCGGGCAAAGTGTAGGATACATTAGCGGCAAAAGTCGAAATGTATAAGGGTAGATCAATAACTCACTAGTCGGTGTTTGCCTACGTCAGGGTGTCTCAAGTATTAGATGCTTCCAGCACCATCCATATTAGAGTTAGGCAGGTTCATACAGTGGGTGTAGGAGACGTTGTTGTGTTCTCCTCCACGCAGCCCGACATACCATATGAGGTTCTGGTATTGGAGCTTCTCATGGTAGAAGCGCGATCTTCCAATTGTAAAATGTATTAAAGTCGTGCCAATGAAACGAGCTTAGTAATATGTGTGCCGAGTGAGGGCTGCACTGACACTGGGATCATGTGCATGGCCGCGATCACCGGGTGCACGAACACACGCCCTTCGCCGCCACGGGCGACCGCGTCATCATGATGACGTAAGACATGAGCCGCTCGTTAGGAGGGTAAGTACACCAAATGTTCTAGTAAAACATTGAGGTCGTTTACTCGCGTCCGCTAGTGTGTAGATATGAACGTGCAGTAAGATTTGCCGCGAGTAATTAATCTGTGCTTTGAATTATAGCAGCCTAATACTCATCAAGATCCTCAGTTTTCTTCGATTTAGAACTTTTGAAAAAGTATTAGAGCGTAAGTGTTTTTAATAATAAGGACTTACCATCGGTGGGAGGCGGCCTTCCACCCACTTTGCAACAATAGCACCTAGTCCCTCGTTGTTCCAATATACGGCGATCAATAACCGTAAATTCGTGTTAGAAGGATACGAGATAGGATTGATGTTGTAGAAGAGTCGGGTCAGCGACAAGCAGTACCTCAGACGGGTTGCTCATTATGTAGGCGCTGTGTTTCGCATACTCTCTACAAGCCGGGAGGCTCTATGCTTCTTATAGATGAAGGTTAGAAACTACACGAATAACAGTATCAATTTACTTATAGCGAGATTGAGTTTCAAGAGAAGCGGAAAAGACATCACAGGCACAAGGGCCACGTTGGCGCGGTGGTGGACTATCCACTACCGGAGGACCCTGATGCACAAATGCATAAATTCCCATAAGATCTTTTCAACATTCTATTTTCCCCGGAAAAAGAAGATATCTTATAAATACGTAGATTTGGAAGAGTTTAAAGATGCACTCACGGCCGTTGGTCGATGGGCGCAAGTTGCCGATGCAGGTCGTATAAATTGCGTATGACATGACCCCTATTATTGTTACCCAGTACATACCTAAATATTATGAAGTTATAGTTTAAACGTTATTAAGGTGCTAATTTGAAATATGGCAGCATTTGAAAGGCCCTTCAAGCAATATTTTGGAACGAGATTTCCACTAACTTGTTCAGGAGAACAAATTCGGTATAATCAGTACTATATAATCAGTAATAATGTTTATTTGGAGCTGAGCTGGCCAACTTCTGCTATCAGAGACGAGATGGCGGCCTCTTGCTTCCATTTGCATCCCACAGTACAGTATCTGCCGAACATACCTGAAATAGACGTTACCAGACTTTCATTTAGTGAAGCTAAAGACCTTCTGTTCCTTGACCAGCTTCCACGCCACAAGTTCAGCGCCAGTCCAAATACAACTACCTCTAATACAAAACTCGGGACCTGGTGGATGGAAATATCAAGACAAACCTCTAGCTTTGCTATATATTGATTGATTGATTGATTCCTTAAGACGACTTATCTATGCTTTTCTCTCTGTGTACTCTGGTAACAATGCGTATTCAACATCTATACAGAGGTGTCATTCGTGGTGGTGCTCGCGTTGTAGCAGTCAGCATCCCTTTTTGTATAGGCTTATTATCGGCACTCTAACTTCAACGTACCGTTAAGATGACAGAGTGCGCCCAACCATCTTATGTGACCAACTCTTATCAACCTGCAGCAATGTCGATAGACAACTCCTTCTGGCCCCTCTTCATGCGCCAGTAATTCGTCGACTGTAGCATCTCCGGACATGCCTTGACAAGCATTCCCCACTTGGCCAAGAAGGCCTCGCTAACTTCCCATCCCGTAGGATCCCAAGCATCCGTCCAAATGAGGAGAGCAGGGTTATCACCCGGCCCCGCACTCTCAGCACAAAGCAGATCCGAACACAGCTCGTCGTCATCAAAGAGCCCGTCCTGCAGGGCCAAGAGAACGTTGTCGCGGAAGCGCGGGAACGGGAACAGGTCGATCCAGGGGTGGTGTGAGATGACCCGCTGCGCGTCTGTTGGCTGCAGACTGTCCGGGCAGAGGGGTGCGGGTATCGGTCGGCCTAGTGGATGCGGACCGGGCTGGTGGAAAGGAGACACAAATTCGTCGCGGCACAGACTGTCGATAGGAAAGCCGATGAGCAGCGCGTTGCGGGCTATCGCGTTCAGGACGTTTATCCGGATGATGACCTGTAACTGCGATGGGCGGGGACAGTTGAGGCTGTAATCCTGAAGAGCTTGCCTCATGAGGCCACGGACGTGCTCAATCCGGCGAGGACAGGTTAGGAGCAGAGCACCATCTACCTGTGAGTATTGCTGGAAGCTGTCATTTCCGCAGCTACCGGCGGGGGGCTGAAGTAGCCCTTGCGGCCCTTGCGATGCACTAGGGAAGCTTTCCTGCGGTAAGGTGCCGTTGTGAGGTCTATGTCTCATCCCTGTTTGAAACGAAACATAGTGAGCGCTGGGTTTGGGGCTATGCAATCCCGGTAACATGCACGGTACTGACGATAGAGTCTCTGGTTCAGACGGTTCTGGCGTCTCTTCCTCTCACGAGCATTGGTGATCCCGGTCCAATCATCAGCCATAAGCCGAACTGCTGGCAGCGGACGGGCCAGCTGCAAGCGGCTGGAAATTGGATTGGAATCCGAAGAGGTGGGCGGATCCATTTCCTCCTTGCCACATGCCCTAAGGGAGGGTTTGGTTCAGGGTGAGCGCGTGCCCGTTGAGCTTTTGTAGCATCGCAAGTTGGGATTGTGCTAGCATTGCGACAAGAGATAACGAGTAGGTACCTGCTGCTTAACTACCTGATAGATGGACTAAAGGGCGAAGACCACTTGGCACGGAAAAGAATTAGCGCTGTTGAGAATCGAACCTAACGCCTAACTCCCTGTTTGCCCCAAATTCGGGGTTGCAAAGTGGAGTGCCAGCCCTATAACTAGCGTGGTGCTTAAATCGATGTAGTGAGCCCGAGTACCTCCTGAATGAAGTTCGACAAAGCAATCTAAACTACCTAGGTATCTTAGTGGTTGACAATCTAACCTAACCAAGTCATATGCTGCGATTATACAACCCATGCGCACGAAAAGCGAGAATGCCATATACGAGCGAGCCGTTCGCCTCCGCCTCATGTACGTAGCCTATACGAGCGTTAGTGACTCGGCACTAACGAAGATGTCGCAGAGCTCGCGCGCATTTCCCCCGATGCAGCCGGCCATGAAGTTCCAGAACATTTTGATCAGGAGCTCAAGCCTATCTATAGACACAAGACCCTGGTTCGGGAGGATAGGAGGGTGTCGATGCGATCAATGCTTCGAATGGGTGCCGAGAGGGGGCTTCATGAGCAAGACTGCCGGAGCCTCGGACGAGGAAGTATCAACAAATAGGACACACGCACATGAGGGTAGATGCGTATTATCAGTGAATGACATGCTATAGGGGGTAGATGGGTGAGGTCTATTACTAACGAGGTACGTCGCGCCTAAGGTTTCGCAGTATCGTCATCTTCAGACTTCGATGACCAAGGCAGGGTGCTAAACGAACTAGCAAGCTTCAAAGCAGGTTTAGCATAATGAAATAAAAATATTTAAAAGCATGAAAAACCAAAAGGGGCCCATATCACCCATCGTATATAAAGATAATAAAATAAATAAAATATAAATATGGGATCATCATCCGATTAAATTAATTATAAGCAAAAACACAGCTTTATAAAAAGGTTATATATTAAACAGAGCTTGCATTAGCCTGGAGCATTTTATGGGCTCTTTCAAGCAAGTTCTTTGATACCAACCTGTCCTCGTTGCTTATATTTAGTCCTCTGTCAACCTCTACCACATGCTCAAGCAGCACTATTGCCTCCTGAACTCGCTGGTTCTTAAGGTAGGCCCTAGCAAGCTTGTACTCGGATTCAAGTCGACTTTTGTTCTCTTTTACAAGCGTGGCTTTTTGTACAGCTACCACGTGCTCAAATAATTCTATCGCCTCCTGAATTTGCTGGTTCCTAAGGTAGGCGCTAGCAAGCCTGTACTCGGACAAAAGTCGACTTCCGTCCTCTTCTACAAGCGTGGCTTGTTGTACAGCCACCACATGCTCAAGTATTACTATCCCCTCCTGGTCTTGCTGGTTTTCAAAGTAGGCCCAGGAAAGCGTTTGCTCGGATGAAAGTCGATCCATGTCCTCTTCTCCAAGCGTAGCTCTTTGTAAGGCCACTACGTGCTCAAGTATTACTATCGCCTCTTCGACTTGCTCGTTGGAAAGGTAGGCCCGGGCAAGCTCGTGCTCAGATATAAGTCGACTATTGTTATATTCTGCAAGCGTGTTTCTTCGTACGGCCACTACGTCTTCAAGTAGTACTATCGCCTCCTGGGCCTGCCCGTTGGCAACGTAGGCCCGGGCAAGCACGTTCTTAGTCGAAAGTTGATTGTTGTCCTCTTCTGCAAACGTGTATTTATCTACGGCCACTATGTGCTCAAGTATTAATATCGCCTCCTGGACTTTCTCGGTGTAAAGGTAGGCCCGGGCAAGCTCGTGCTCGGCCGCAAGTAGCTCATTGTCCTCTTCTGCAAGCGTGTCTTTTCGTATGGCTACTACGTGCTCAAGTACTACTACCGCCTCCTCGAACCGTCGGTCGTTAGTATAGGCGGATCCAAGAGAGTATTCGATGCTAAGTCCGGTCTGAACTTCTTTTGAAGATGGTTTCTGATTTATTTCTTCGACTCCTTGGTTGTCTTCGCTTACGCTTGTATGGTTATTTCCTAGCTGCTTGTAGAAAAGTTCACGAGATTCCTCTAAGGCTTTTACAGCCTCTTTAATTCTTCGGTCAACGAATAAGCATTTGCCAATCCGATAGAGTAGATGATGTCTTTCTTGTACTGGATACTCTTTGCTTCTCTCGAGCGCGCGCAAGACGTGTGGTAAATATTCTCGCCACAACTCACGATTCTCTGGACCGTTATGAGGAAAGACTTCGTTTAGATGGCCGACGGCACGAGTCATGGTTTCTGGCAAACAACCGAGCTTTTGGGTCCAAATTCGGCTCGCAAGATGTACTAGAGCATGCATATCGAATGTGTCGCTCTCTCCCCGTCTGACTAGGAAAGAGTATTGACAAAGTATGCCAATTGCCCTTTCTGTATTGCTTTTTGCCCCAGTGCTTGGTAATAAAGATCCAGGTATTGCCTTCGGCTCAATGCATGATACGAAAGACAGCAATTGCGCGGCAAGGGGGTCGGATTTCGCGATTTTTTCAAAAGAAACAATCCAGGTGGTCGCGACAGCGTTTTGCGAGCCGTCGTACCGACTGCTATCATTAAACTCTTGTGTCATCATATTAACAATGTCTTCTTCTGTCCCGCGTAGAAGGTCGAGGTATTTTCGGATGGGCAATAGGTTCGCATTGAGATATGCAACGGCATTTGTAATCGCTAATGGGATGTAGCAAAGCTCTGCAAGCAGCTCTGCCTTATGTTCCTGCTTTGGGGCTATTGACGGCGCCATTGATCTTTCTAGGAGAGTCTCAGCTTCATCATAAGTAAGCTGTTGTAGGTCGACTACTTGGTTGGTAGCAACCGAGAAGGCTATTTCTCTTGACCGTGTTGTATAGAGAATTAGCCCATTGTCGCTTATGGGTAGATACCTGTATACGCTATTCCGATCGCCATCCTTGCCGAAAATGACTTCTTTATCATCCGCGTTGTCTACGATAAGAAGCCATTTCCCAGAGCTTTCTGATTCGAGATACCGCCGAATAGAGTCTTTCGGGTCTACGTCGTTCTTATTTATTGGGATGTCGAATCGTTTCGCTATTTCCGTATAGGCCTGCTCAAAGGTCTGATAGCTCATAACTGGTACCCAGAATATAGAGTAGTCGCGCTGGGTTTCTTTGACCCAGTAAGCAAGCTGTAGCACGACTTGGGTTTTCCCAATACCGCCAAGCCCAACAACAGCGAGCCTCTGGCAGTCATTTTTTACGAATAGTTTGCTTCGGATTTCATCGAGAATAGCCTCTCGTCCTGTGAATTGTCTGTTTTTCGGAAGCGGGATGTAATACCAACATAGCCGTGCTGGTGGAGGGGGTTCGTCGCTGGTAATCGAACCTAATTAGAACCATGTATTAGTACAATCTACGAAAAGCATCGTGAATCCTTACCCAATGAGTTCCCGACAATGTTTGGATCATTTGCTAATAATCTACCCATCGGTGCTTCTAAGCTATCTCCATTCATCCCTCTTAGCTGATGAGATGAAGCAATCTCCTCTTTCTTTAACGCTTTCTGGTAGATATTGTTGATATTTTCCCCCACAAGCTTGAAGTTGGCTTTGTCCGTTAGACTCAATCCGAACTTGCACACCCCGCTGTGATCGGCATTAAGTTTCACGATAGGCCCGCTCTCTCCAGACAACTCGAGTTGTGCGCTAGTCCTAGAGACAACCTATGACATAAGCGTTATTAGAAGAAAGCTAAGAAGGTTACAAGTCCCTGTTACTAACCGTGTCTTGGCTTCCCCAGAAAGATATAACGTCATATTCTTGCACCTGGTGCCGCCAATGTTCATGCATAATACTGGAGAACATGTTGCCTTTCTCCAAAGTTTCCAAAACGTCGTCGCCTTTATGAAAACCCAAGGTTCTTGCAATCTTGACAGCAACCCTTCCGAGGTTTACCAGCGTTGCCTTTCCGCCATTGTGAGGTGTGGCAAAGAACGCCAGACCAGAGGTAGCTAACTTGATGGGTGTATACATAGGGTTGTTATGTGCATTGATCAATGCCTGCTTAACTAATAACCCTCCCATGCTGTGGCATAGGAATATGATAGGCCGAGACTCGATTTTATTTCGCTCGATCCTTATCACTTCGAGGAGCTCATTCGCTCTGCCGACAAAGGTATCCTGATCCTTGACGTAGACCGCGGTGGCATTGTACTCGTATAGGAAGATTCGAGATTCGGGCACATATTGAGGAAGGTCGTCGCGAAGCCAAAGTCGCCCGTTTGGTCCGGGAGGCGTTCGCCATGTATCCCAGGCGTGGGCCTCGGCTGGCTTGCCTCGAGGATTTAAACCATGAACGGCGATTATGCTATAAATATTAGCTACGTAACTCGGTAGTGATGGTAACCATTCATACTCGACTTTTGCCCCATCGCCGGGCACCTCTGTCCCCTGGGCAGGAAATAGTAGTGTCAGGGGCTACGTGTCTGTAAGTGCGTGTTCACGTGATAGTTCTTCACTATATCCAACTCACCATTCTCGGGATTACTTCATAATAGATTTCGGTGATGAAATGGACTGAATATACCATTGTACAACTTTGCGCAAGTCGTCAACGCAATATTAGGTAGTTACTCGAACTGTTAGGCTCCAGGGCTCAAGTTGGAATTTTACCCCGCTAGCTTCTATCGCTCTCCGGATGCCCAATTATGGTAGCGGCTTTCTTGATTCGGTATGATTATATAAGTACGTAACATCAGTCGCTTGCTGATACAGTACATACAATTGCATATTTTTAGTGGTCCCGCTTCCTTCTGATGTACGCCTCTAAGGTCTAGGCTATAATTGGTGTTTAAGGCAGCTAGATCTATTATAATGCTACCATAGTAAACAGTTGATTTTGCTAATATGTAACACCGTCCTTTCGTAGTTTGAGTTATTGGCGGAGAATAGGATTAATATGTAGTGCATAGCCTATACAGCAGCGTAGCTAAGTTTAGTCCTAGACTGAATAATAGTGGTATTGCAAGCAGCTGGAAGAGGGGTGTAAGGGGAGGTAATAGAAGGCTGAATAGAATCAACCATTGATTCCTAACCCTCTAGGTCTCTAACGGAACCATAGGTCCTATGTATATAGAGCTAAAACCATCAATAACTACCACTATAGGCTCTGGCGACTTTGTTACATGACGATATCACTCCGATAGGGAGAACAAATATATGAATCACTTTAGTTAACACGGGGTAGTAGTCTTCTAGGTTGTTCATAGTCACAACAGAAGTCTAGAGTCATTATCAATATCTTATTAATATACATCATGTTTTAGACTTCTATATAATTTCAACTTAGCCATCCCGATTTTTTCGCAGCGAATTGAGTATAACCACCCGGATACTGATGCTCTCCCGAGGTTGAGCGTATCTACCGGATAACTTGGTCTAAAAGATGGATCGGAAGCACCGTAATAAAGTCAATTATCGGTTCCGTATCTATTCAAGTTTTTACTAGAATAGAAATCTTACGTCCTTCTTTAAGTCAACACATTCGAATAGGTGTAGGTGTGCCTCGTCTGTTCTCTGTCGGCAGTAGTAATATGTATAGCTCTAGGATAATCTAGTGAAGTGTAAATAAACACTATGTAAAATTCGCAGTTAGTAATTCCTTGCAATGCATATTCAGCGCCTGTCTACATGTCGGGGACAGTATGGCATGGATTTTCAGAGATAATCCGCCCAATTGCGTGATTATACCTTTCAATGTCCTACTAGGGCCTGTTGTGCCGGAGCATAGCGATTGCCATGGGGCTTAGCAGCATCAATTATGGCCCTTATATCCTTCAGTTCATCCTGCGTCAATTCGATATCCCGTGAAGCCCAATTCTCTTCCACTCTATGCGCCTTAGTAGTACCTGGGATGGGAATCATGCCCTGCGCGGCAACCCAAGCTAGTGCAACCTGTGGTGTTGTACATCCCTTTCGAGAGGCGAGCTTCTTAAACTCATCAACAATTGCCCGATTCTTGTAAAAGTTTTCGCCTTGGAATTTGGGCACTGGATACACCCGTGTTAGCAATTATTAAGGCCGTCGAGGAGGTCTGAAATTCGGTATTAATAGTACGGAGGGTACTTACCTTTTCGGCGAAAGTCGTCCGGGGCGAAATCATCGGGACTGTTATACGCAAAGTCATCGACAAGCCACCCATGACCTAATGGGCTGTATGCTACATAGGTAACTCCCAACTCTCGGGCTGTCTCGATCAACCCGTCGGTCTCGTGTAGCGTCTCGAAGGCCGAGTACTCGGCTTGCACTGCGTCTATCTTGGCAACTAGAAACCGGCGTTAGTGAAATAGTTTCAAACAAATGAATAGCAATCACTAACTGGAGTTGGCTCGGCGCAGCGTGGCGGCTGAGCATTCTGAAAGGCCAATATACTTGGTGTTGCCATTTTTCCGAATCTTATCGAGAGCTGGAATAGACTCCTCGAGTGGTGTATCTATTAAAACATCAATTTATGATTTCAAATCTCACAGATTACCTGGTTGATAAAGATCTGACATACTGGGATCGATACGGTGAAGATAATACAAATCGGGAGTAAAGCCGAGTCGTTTAATAGTTCCTTCGATGTACTCTTCGATATGAGCCGGGGAATTAGTAACACCACCTGTGCCCCCAAAGACGTCAAATCCACACTTCGAAGCTATCTAAAGACACCTGTTAGATAGGGATGTAAGAGCTCTTTCTGGGATGATATTAGAAACCTACAAAAATTTTGTCCCGCACGTTATGCTTTCGAATAAAATCTCCCAGAATCTGCTCATTGACACCATTTTGGTATACAACCTTTACGTCTATCGTTAGTCTGCGCGCTTCAATCTGCACCAGAGAGTACTTGACCTACTGCTGTGTCCCAAAAGGTACAACCTAGATCAATGGCCTTGAGGAGTACAGGTTCGGCTTCTTCAAAGCTGAGATTGCTTCCAAGGCCGAAACTTAGACCCATTGCCCCGAATCCGGGAGAAGAGACCTGGTCACTACCGAGTTGAAATGTGCGTGCCATTATATCGAAGTATGGGAAAGAGTTTCAATGGGATGGGTGAATGTATTGTGTAGAGTTCGAGTTAGTTGCTCGGGATTGAGGGCCAACTTAGACTTATATACTCGTGAGAGGAAGAGCAAGAATGCTCATCTGCAGAACTTGATTGCAGATCAACAGTGCACGAGCCCTCTTCCAGTCCTGTATACTATCAATAATATTTCTTATCCCCCTCCCGAGATTTTAGATCCGGACCTATCAAGACAAGCAGAGAATTAACATCGTTCTATCTAACCTATAACTGCGTATCTAACAGAGTAAATGGCGGGGTTTAAAAGTTAGACAAGGTTAAGTCCGAGTACCAGACCAGCAAGAAGAGACGGTTCGATCGAAAAGAGTTAGACTGTCGTCGTCCCGAAGCTAATGCATGATAATCCAGCGGCATTAGCGCGGCTACAATTCAACATTGGCATTGCGATGTTATGACGCTGTAGCTCACTTTTCAAAATTCTACCTCTCCACTATATTTTCCTTGAAAACCTTCCATTTGGTCGGCGATGTAATTCATCCTCGGCCCTTTTAGACGCGCGACTCGGCGGTGTTAAGGGCTTTAGAGTACTTGATAAGTCCGTTAGGATGGGTCAGTCTATGTTGCCATGAATCATTGGAGGCGAGGGTCACTCTGTATGGGCCCCGCCAAGACCAACGCACGGCATCAACGCACGGCATACGCGATAGAGCATATCTCCAGACCATCTTATCGTCCCTTACTAGGTATACGATCGTTTGTGCGTTGGTAGTATCAAGTACTCGTTGCAGTAGCCCCTATCGATGAGCCCGAACAGGGCTGGCTGTTTCTAGATTTGACTTGGAGACTACCTCTGTCGTTGAATATAAAGTCTTTTTGGGCGTCAGTATCAATATTCTTGTGTTTCTTGAATATCTATTTGCCTTGACATATACTGTTCTTCTTAATTCATTCAGAGACTGGACCTCGAGAGTAAACTATGACTTCACGTTACGCTTCCGTACATGAATCCGCGAATGGGCCTGGCGACTCTCGCCCAACAGCAATACAAATCATCAAAGATGAGCAACTCGAAGGAAAGCTTGCTGGGCAGACCGCGCTCGTTACTGGTTGTTCCTCGGGTATTGGCACCGAAACCGCTCGAGCACTGTATCTTACCGGAGCCACGCTGTACTTAACAGCGCGGGATCTCGACAAGGCAAAAGCCGCCCTCGGCGACATGATCACTAGCGACCGCGTCCACCTCTTAGAGCTTGAGCTCGAGTCTCTCGCCAGCGTCCGAGCTTGCGCTGCCCAATTCCTCTCTGCGAAAAGGCCCTTGAACATTCTCATCTGCAATGCAGGCGTAATGAAACCCCCTGAGGGCAGGACCAAGGATGGTTTCGAAACCCAGTTTGGCACAAACCATCTCGGACACTTCCTCCTCTTCAACCTTCTACAACCTGCATTGCTGGCCGGCTCCACGCCAGAGAAAGCCTCTCGCGTCGTCGTTGTATCCTCGGTGGCACACCGCTTGGGCGAGGTTCATTTCGACAACATCAATTTTGAGAACAACTATGAACCCATGGCGGCATATGCCCAGAGCAAGACCGCCAATCTATGGACTGCCAATGAGATTGACAGAAGGTATGGCTCTCAGGGTATCCGTGCCTGGAGTCTCCAGCCCGGTGCGGTGATTACTGATCTCCCGCGCCACTTGCCCGAAAGCCAGAAGGAAGCGCTATGGGGAGACCCGTACCTCTCAAAGGTAGCCAAGTCTCCCGAACAAGGCGCTGCGACAAGTGTCTGGGCTGCCACGGCTGCTTCGCTAGAAGGCCTAGGAGGTAAATATCTTGAAAATTGCCAGATCATTGGACCGTGGGAAGCATCAATGGGTATATGGGGGCCAGGGTATGGAGCTCATGCTTATGACGCGGAGAAAGCAAATAAGTTATGGGAGAAATCTCTTAAATGGGTCGGCTTATAAATGGTGGGTTGCCATCAATATCTTGATGAAATGACGTTTTGTTAACCATTATAGCTAGGAAACTAGTCTATAGTATTAGCCAGCTCTTTCGTGATTCATATGTAAGCCAAAATACTATGCCTCAAGACGCTCTAGTGTAGTGTTCTATCCTTTGAGCCTTTTAATATCCTTCTACCTCGCTATAACGGCCTGTCTATTTACCAAGCCCTTTGACAGCTTCTCTCCGCTATCTCGTAGCTTTGATGAGGAACGGAACCATGGCTCCAGGGGCTACCCACACATCGCGGTGCTTGGTAATTGCATGTAAGCCATGGATGAGCCCAGAATGAGCCGTGAACGACAAAATGCTAGCGCTTGAAGTACTGAAAATGTCATCGAGTAATATCTTGACGCGGCGTTCAACATCAGACTCTGTTTCTCGCACGGTTGCGCTCCACAGCTCGTCTTCTTCAGTAAGCCCTGACTCAATATCATACTCGGGATAATGGCTTGCAATCCAGCTTTTAGTGCGCCGCCGGTCGCAGGTATGAACTCCGGAGCGCTCCCGCAGCATTTCCTTCACGATAGGCTTGAATTGCCGGTCTTCTAGCGAATGTATCCCTTGATAGGCGGCTTTCGTTGTTTCGAGACAACGCGCATGAGGACTCGTATAGCAAATTCGAGGTACAGGCATTCGAAGATTCTGGGCTGATTCTTGCCAGAAGTCGTTTAATCCCTGTGCTTGCTGCTTGCCCTTTTCCGTCAAAAAGGCATCAAACCAGCTGGTAGTGCCATCACCGTCAAGATGAGACCAGTGGTTCTGCGCGTGCTTCAGTTTAGCTATGATTGCGAGGCTTCGTGCAGGTGCATACTTACATCCCATTCTTCTCGGCCGACTTGCGACTCTTTCACATTATGAAACCCCTCGCCGTGTCGGATATAGTAGATTAGCTTGTACTGCGCATTTCCGGTTTCTTGCTTATTCTGTTGCTCGAGGAAGTAGGCGAATCGCTCCCATTGCGTTTTCTCGCTCGTGGGGTCGAACTCGGCGTCTGTTGGGTACGTGCGGTTGATGAGCCCGAGTCCAGGCGTTGTTGTCTATTCTCATTGTGAGCTTAACTTTACTTCCATCACTAGGGCACCTATTTACTAACTGCTCGGTGGCTCGGCCCTGTAGGCGCTTCGGTCAACTCGAAGAAGCCTGACACTGCCTCATAAGTAACCAACCCCAGCGTATCCATGTTATTAATCAAAAGGGTGCAAGTTACGACCGATAAATTAAAACAAGTAATAGTTGATTTCTTATGTACCTCGATGTTATGGGTGTCTCTCTTAGCCTGTCTTTATTTGAGTGAAAGGTCAAGTTGCTACCTAGATGCCTAGGTACTACGGTAGTGGGGTATCTCATGTAAAAGTAAGCGCCCAAGTATTACCCCTCAGTATGGATAGATCGCCAAGTTCAGTATGAAAAGAAACAACATTTTCAAAATAAACAATATATTTAGGGAACACCTAATTTTTAATTATCTTATAAAAGATTTATAATAGTCAACATGCACGTAAAGCACATATACTTTCTACAATATGATTATAATGGGCTGTTAAACAAGAGAATGAATGTGTTCGGTTGATGGAAGAGGGGCTTGTCAAATTACGCAAAGACGTTTCTATATTGGGGAGGAGTTACAAGCAGGGAAACCCCAACATTAAAACTTATCGAATTATTAAATGATGTCTAGTAACACATTTTTTTTTAAAAAAAAAAAAAAAAAAAACCTATTCATCTATTCAAAGCGTTATGCGATTGAATGAACTAAGTCCTGCGTGGTTCCTCCCACTTCCCCTCTCTTACATGCAGAAAACAATATGCTCACCCCCCCACCCTAGGATACGCGGATATTGTAGACTTAATCATTTTTCAACTACCGACCATTATATAATCCTCCTTTATCTATTCTATTCTGCTATTCATATGCAACTATTTGATCGAAATATTACTCATTCATGCCATAAAACTAGACGTATGAGTCCCCTCCTAACATAGCGCCAAGCCAACACTAAAGAGGATCCTATTCATAAGCAATATGGTCCCTACAGTATATGGTACTACGTCCGAGACGGAGACATATTGCCCTAATGAGTCGTTCTCCTATCTTCCTTTACTCAGTGTTTATACGGACGGCACTAAAGGTGGTTCCAACGGTAGTTCTTCTCGACTAATTCGTCTCCTTCGCTTGATACCCACTAATCAGGCCAATTCCATTAAATGCCACATCAAACATGTAGACCTGACAGAGCAACCAAGTTTTGATGCCTTGTCATATACTTGGGGTCCTCCAACACAAACGGGGAGCGGCCCTAGCGATGGAGAAATTCCGAAGAAGAGCATCGGCTGCGACGGCAGTGATCTATTGGTGACCGAAAACCTGTTTCAGTGCCTCCTTCAGCTGGATGCGGATAAGTATTATGATCGTGACCTCTGGGTCGACGCAATCTGCGTGAATCAAGAAGATACGGACGAGCTATGTCAGCAAGTGAGCATCATGGCGGATATCTTTCGCTCTGCCGAGACCGTCATCGTCTGGCTCGGCGAAGCAGACTCTTTCACAAAGCCTGCACATGATCTAATACACAGCTTCGATAAACTTACGGAAAGCAATATAAATTCGATACAATTCTACGCAGATAATGATGAACAAGACTCGGTGTCTCTAATACCAAACTCCTCGCCGGCGCATTGGCGGGCAGTTGTAAGATTATTCGGCCGGCGATGGTTTAAGAGGGCCTGGGTTGTGCAGGAAATCGTGCTGGCCCAGAGGACTAAAGTTGTCTGTGGAAGTTATGATTTCAAATGGGACGCCATGATAAAGGTGTCGCACGTCCTAGCGACACAAAATTGGGCAAACACCTTCAAGTCACAGTTTGACGACTGGGATACGACACTGCTCTCTTATAAGAACCCCACAAAGCTGCAGGCTATAAAGAAAGACATGAAGGGTCGAAGAGACAAGGTCCTGCTCCATGCTCTCATCCGCTGCCGCAGCTTCGAGGCCTTGAAGGATCATGATAAGATCTATTCGGTGTTGGGATTGGCAGCGCGAGATCACGGCGAGTCTTCTGACCTCTTGTATCCGAACTACGATCACACACCGGCGCAGGTTTACACCAATGCTACGAAGTACATTCTAAAGAACGTAGACGACCTTCACGTGCTCGCCCATGCGGAAGGCGACGTCTTCAGGAACATAGAAGGCCTCCCGTCATGGGTGCCAGACTGGAGCGTGAGCAAGGACCTAGGCCTCCGGATTACCGGGTACGAAAGATACAAAGCTGCCGGCGACATGCCCTGCCAGAAAGAGCTAGTAGACGGAGACAGACTGATATTGAATGGCGCTCAGCTCGCGACCATTAGCCGCATCGGAGCAACCAAACAGGAGGTAAACGACACTCTGACATGCGACGACTGGACCGACATGCTCGCAGAACTCGAGCGGGAATTCCCCGAGAGGGACTACAAGGACGCGCTCTGGAGGACTCTCGTCGGTAACACCGATGCGCGCGGCAAGGTCCCCGTCGAGGAGCCCTGGGAAGACGCCCTGTATGTCTGGACAGGACAGCGAGACAACCCCACGGCGGAGCAGAAGCGGGCTGCTGTCGAGTTCCAGAGGGGCTTCGCGCACTCGCTTCACCTCCGCCTATTCCGTACGGCGTGCGGCCATCTTGGCTCGGGCTCGCAGTCGTGTAGAGAAGGCGACCAGGTGTGGATTGTCGCGGGGTCAAGAGTGCCTCTGCTGCTTCGGAAAGTGACGTCCGAGGCAGCGTATGCTTTGGTTGGAGGGGCTTACGTCCATGGATTCATGCAAGGTGAAGCGCTACAGCGAAACATGACATTCGAGAATTTTTCACTTATATAATTCTGTTAGTTTAGGGGTTATATTTTATTCGTCTTCTTGTATGTTAGGTTTGCTTAACTTTTATAATAATTCTGAATAATTCTGAATAGCTCTTATTTTATAAGTGTATAATTAGAATTGAGAACCTATCTACACATTCAATATTACCGACTCTTGTTTGTTAAATTTATGTATTATCCCTCGTTTCTTAATAGTATGATCTGTTGCTTCATGGGAGGGGGGGTTTCCTTTTATAGCTGTTAGGCGTAGTAGGTAACACACGTAGAGAGTCCTATCGCTATTTTTTAGCTACTGTATAAACAACAAACAATTCATCCGGGCGTTTCCTTGCTATGTTAACTGAATGAACATGACGCCTATAACAAGGGACTAGAGAATGGAATTTGCGTTGTGCTAAACACTTATCATCGGTCATAGCACCGGACCGGTTTTGGTACATTTGGCAAATTGAGTTCTAGATCTCGCTGGCTGCAGAACGTGTCGCTTACCTGGAAGGATGAAATTGATTGGCCTGATACTCACTGTAAGACGTTGAATTGCGGGGTAATGCGTATATGTACTGTGCTTGATTATTGGTTGTTGAAGTTGACAAGTAGGAGTTCCTCGCGGGCTAAAAAAGAAACCCCCAAATTGCCAGGCGATTATCACTTACCTAATATAGAATACCTTTGTATAAGCAGTGCTTGGATAGATGACGAATTGTCGGGGTCGGGTTGGACAAAGCCGGAGCTTATGGGCTATAGTCCGTACTTACACCATTTAGATGCTATAGCTGTGCCTTGCAGCTTTGCACCTACCATAACTATCTATATTTATGTCATCTAACTTCTATAGTAGCAGTGTGACAGCTTTACTTGACTTGGGAAATAAAAGCTATGTATTACCAGCAAGATGATGTATGTAGATATAAGTACCTACAGTAGGTAGGTCAATGATTATACCATTTGAAGATTGCTAAGACATAATCCAAGCTTTCCCCGCAAAGGCGTGGCAAAGTGGGTCTAATGCATGCCCTCCTAGCCAATCGGATAGACTATAGAAAAGGCCCGTTTTCCGTCCGCAAATTCATCGAGTCGAATGTTCGTTCCACTCTTCTCCCACATGTCACCCTTCGTCAACGATTTATCGTCACAACTACAACCACAATCACACCACCACACCACTACACCACTGTATCACTCTGGCTGCCGTGTTGTCGCCCACCCGCCTCTACGCTCCGGAGTGGTGATCTCCTCAAAATCCTCACCTAAAGCATACCTACCTACCTACATGCGCTCTCCAACAGTCGACAATCTGGTAGTAGTTAACTCGGCCGTCATGAGCCACTTTGCGACTCAAATGCCAACCGACAACCCCTATCAGCCGATTCTATGAACTTCTCCTCGACACAACGCAACCGAACCCAATCGAGCCCAACATAACACAACACCACATATTCCTCGAACCGTCAGCATCTCTCTATTCATTAATCTTACTCGACGCAAACCGTCCTCAACTTGAGGGTTATCGGCATATCGCAGTCCAGTATCTCGTCTTGGCTTTCTACCTACTGTCAACATGGTTCTCACTCGCACCACCAACCACACTTACTCCCACCCGTTTCCGACCGTCACCCTCGCCTTCTTCCTCCGCTACTACTCTCCTCAACTGAACCCATTTTCCAGCCATGTCCTCTCGACCGATACCATATCATCCCATGTCGACCCTGACACCGGCCGCCTTCACACCACCCGTATTCACCTGAAGAAGTCGCGCATGCCCTCTGCTGTCGTTAAATTACTGCCCACCAGCGTCACTGGTGGCGGGGGAGACAAGTCTAGCTATGTTCTCGAGACTAGTGTGGTGGACATGCAGGAGGGTTGGATGAAGACGGAAAGCCGGAACCTAAACTACACTGGCGTGTTGAGTGTAGTGGAGGATCAATTCTATTCGCGCTCGCCGCCAGATGGCTCGACCTTCACCCCTTCGGCATATTCTAACGTTACCGCGCTAGCCGCTAGTCGCCCGCGCTCTCCGAATACCTTTGTCACCACTACCCTTTCCTACCGATCGTCACTAGGCAACAAGAGGCACGACCGCGCCCATGCGGATTCGGCAGAAACGCCGGATGAGTCGGGGCCGCGGCGTCTAGGTAGCTGGATCTCAGGCTGGGGTGCCAACCGTATCCAGCGAAGCATCGAGTCAATTGCGTCGAACAAGACTGATGACCAGATCATGAAGTCTCGAGATGGCATGGGAATGGTGCTCGAGCGCTTACGAAACAACGGAGCCGTTTCTGTACTAAGAGAGTTGAGGCGCCGAGAGGGAAACGCAGTTTTTGATCAGTAATCCCGTTTCCAGCATAGGCTCCTCAGCATCTATTGTAGCATACATTCACTTTTTCACGCGCGGTTCAGCAAGGCGTTGGGTCACATCTTCGTACGGGGAATGAAAAACGATATCCGAGAAGGGCAAGGCACAGGGGCTTCAATGAGGGCACTTTTGGCGGTGCTCCACGACGATTCGCGATATTCTACCGGAAGCGAGCAGAAGGATATCGCACCCACTTTCATTACTCCTCTCATGTATGATATGTTGTTCGGCATACGAACCCTGTCAAGTCCTACTTGCACTCTTCCCAAGGGTAAGATACTGTATAAATTACGACGAAAATGACATATTCAATTACTTTTTCGAAGCATTCTTCAATCTCGAGTGACTAATGACCGTCCGATCGCTCTCGTTAGTCTCAGAGCCTCATTGGGGTCTAACTCTACTAGTTAGTTCTACATATAAGTGATTATGGAAAACAATCATCGCTATCTTATACTGCACGACAGGTAGTTAGCTTTATCTATTCGCATCAAAGTTGATTAGTTCGCCTTGCTACACTCTACAATTATAATGAATCAAAAAAACTATATCTAACTTGATGTCTAATTTCCCACTCACTCTTCTAATTCCTTGCTTCTAGGCTCGGAAAAATTTAGCAAACCTGGTAAGAAACTGCAGCACGAATGTAAATTGAGAGCTCTACCGTCCAGCCCAAACAGCTTCCTAATCGCAACCCGGCCTAAGAGATGAACGGCCCTTGCTTAACTAGCTTGTCTAAAATCACAAGTCCAAACTATATTATGAGTCTAATGTGAAGTCACTAAAGCCAAGTGGTTCAAATTTGATCCTGCATATGGCCCTGTTTAAAGGCAAGATTTAGCCAGACAACCTCGCCCGCTCAATTCTTGACTCGCCTACAGGTACTCTAATAAGCAAAAGTAGCTTTATAGGATGGCATAGACACCGGAGAAGTGACTTAAATAGTTGTGATTATACTACTAGAACGATACTCCACGCAACTCCCTCCACAAACATATCATTTATAGGCCGAGTCTTGAAATGAAGCCAACCCCCTCATTATCAATCGGAAAGTCGAAGGAGCAAAAAGAGAGAAACAAGAGAAAGCCATTACCACCTCCACCCTCACTCAACAACACTCCCTCCAATCACTCGCCCCCCTCAACAACCTTCTTCAACCCACCCATCCACCTCCCAAACCCGTCCTCAAGCTGCGCCCGCGGCAGCACATACCCCAACAACCCCCCAAACGTCTCCCAGCACGCATAGTGCGTCTCCACGCGCCCACTCCCATCCTCAGCCTCGACCTCGACAAACTCCTGCACGCGCTCCGAGCGCAGCAAGAAATACGGCAAGCCCAGCGCCTTCCACGCAACGCGGTACCCCCTCTTCCCCTCTCCCGTCTCAAACGCCTCGAGCGCCGTGACCTCGATGTCGACCGCGCGCGCCGCGCCCCCAGGCACCATGACGGCGTCGAAGCGGATCTTCGCCCCCGGCGCCGCGTAGCCCTGGCGCGCTGCGAGGTCGCGCAGCTCGGGGGGCGCGAGGTCTGTAGGTGGGGAGGAGGGGGAGGTGATGGAGGCACGGGGGATGAAGGTGTTCCAGGCGCCGTAGCTGGCGAGGTCGAGGACTTTTTCTAGGGTGGCGAGGGGGGGGGCCGCGATGCGCGTGCTGCAGGCTACGGAGAAGAGGCCGCCTGGGCCGTGCGTGGGCACGGGGATGGGGGGGACGCACTTTGCTTCGTGCTGGGGGAGGGATGGCGGGGCGAGGGACATTGTGGAGGGATTGGGATTGGATTGGAGTGTGTGGGATGTAAGGTGCTCACTAGCTAGAATTGAGTTGGATTTGCTTTGGGTGTGTTGTTTAGTGTGAGTGAGATGGCTCAGTTGATGTTCAATTATAAGCGATCCCGAGGACTTCGAACTCCATCTAAGGATGTTTCCCTTTGAAACACCAATGAGATACGTAGTTGTGGGTAGCTTTAACTAGATGCCGAGCATCCTAGTTCACGGCTTACATAAGTTAGCGGAGTCTTAACCACTATAAGCATGACAGTTCAATATAAAAGGTGAAGTTCAATATATGTGATGTATTTATTATTTATTCATCCATTTTCACGTCTCATTCCCTCTCATTTGATTCTCATCCATCATACCTCATATCCTAAAACCCGTGGTCTGGCTCATGACTCGCGGCTCATACCGGCCTGATAGTGTAGTATACATTTTATATTTACATGTCCCCAGTAGATGTATGCTCATCAAATTATTTTGCACATCTTTCCCCCATGCTGAACTCGAATGCGGCTGTGACTCCTCGGTCTAGTGGGTGGCATTGTGTGTGCCAGGTTCTTAGCAGCCCTAGAGCATCCCATCATCCCATAGGTTGATGCTAAGGAAAACATATAGTTTCCGATAAACGTGTAAGATCCTTAACTTAGATCCTCTTCCGCTGACATATCAGTAATCCTGCCATACTGCAGTATATCGGCACTATGGGCTCGACATTTTGAAGATGGTATGGTCTTCTCCTATTAGGAGATGGTTCTCGAATGTAGATGACTGCCTGCTATGAGCCAGTAGGACTTAGTCGCGTCGCTAATATGCTTCGAGGAGCGGCCCAAGCCACAGGATTCTATCCGAGCCTTAGCTAGGACAGCTATCGTCCTCTCGGAAACGGTCGGCCCTACTAGGAAGTGGTGGAGGGATGCACATTTGCAGTTTCTAGTACCGTCTCAACCAAGAACCGCCGTTTCACCCAGCGTCTCTTAAATGCTCATGATAATTTGACTCCATCAATCCTAGTTCATCGAATGAGACTCGTTCTCCTCTGCTTGTTGCCAGATGTTGTAATTGGTTGAAGAATGCGGCCGGAGTTACGGGCTTCGGGAGCTGATCTTCTGTTACGTCGTTGATTTGGCCGCTTCCGTTAAGATCGTGTATATAAGCATGAGTCGGGGTGCGAGGGGGCGGTGTGCCTAGCTTCTTTGCCGAGCTGTAATGCCCTATTTTAAATATCCTTTTCAAGATAACGAATATCACAGGCATACAGCTACAAATGAGGCCGATGTTGAGCTCGGCAGCACTGGTGCGAAGGGGATTAGTTACAAGAAATGGAAAGGGATAATGACGAACATACCGTAACGTGTAGCTAGGAATAGAATCCCACGTGAAGTCGTATGATTTTAGCTGGATAAAGCGAAATGCGGTACTTGTTATTGAGAGTGCGACGGCTCTAAGAAGTGTTAGCTTATATCTTGCTATGCAGGCTCGGCATTCATACAAGAGACCTGTAAGAAATATCCCTAAAATCCCAATCTTTCTGTTCCGAGGAATTCGCAGCTTGTAGACCATGCTCACGGGTATGATGAGCACATACAAATCAGACACAACGCCGAACAAGCCCACTGCAGCGTTGAGGTTATACTGTAACACTAAGAATTAGTTATCGGCGTATGAGGTAATCCCAAGAGAAGCTTCTAGACCTAATTTTGACATGCAAAAGAAAATTTATACTCTCTAGAGCACAAAGTAAAGAGAATAAATAACCTTGAGAAGTACTTACAACTGGCTGTGAACAGCTGCTTGCCTTCAACTTCTTGGCCCACGCATCCTGATTCGGGACCGGAGTCGTCATTGATATCGGAACACAGAAACGTATATTGAGAATGATAGATGTGATGTAAAAGATCACAATCGTCGTGACCCCCACCCATATCATCACTCTCGCAATCACATTCGGGGAGAAAACACGCAGGTATAGGGCCAGTAACGCGGTTTTAACAAATAGAGAGCTGAGCGAAAACAATACGATAGAGCTAAGTGTTCGCTATATAATATGTTAGTTTTTAATCGATAATCGCACGCGACGGCCTAGAAAGAATAAGTAGACGGATGATGTATGATTTACCTCTAAAAAACTGGCATTGAAATCACTTAGACGCACATCCCACTGATGACGACCTAGGGGGTTTCCGAATACTAACATAACATAAGTATGAAGTAGAGAGACGGGATAGCAGTAGGATTTCTCATTCAACTTACATGAAAGGGAGAGACCCGTGAAAGCCGTGATACTAGCCTAAACTACCTCATTAGAATGGGTGTATCAAGGACGCCATGGGAGTAAACTGACCCCAGCGGCAAGGGAGAGGTCTAGTGTATATCAGCATTAGTATATTGACTTTTCTATTAGATCATGTCCTATTACTCACAGTCATCGACACCTAGCGAGTTGGTGATTCTGATACGAGTATAGATTCGCATAGCGAGGAAAACAAGCATCAAGCCATATGTCAGACCAACGACTATCTTGGCTAGATCCTCCCGCGTTTCGGGGCTATCGAAATTAGACTGGACGCCAGGCGGTGGTGGCAGCGCCGGAATCTGGTCCAGCAGACTCCAATCTGTGTCTGATGAGGCCATGGCGAAACCTCAATAGCATTGACAATAATCTATCACGCCATTCTCATGGCCGGGCATCTGGAGGAGTGAGTGCAAGCACGCGCAGCGGTAAGGCGAGTGTTATGAATGAAAAATATCAGTATGTCAGCAGCCAGCGAGTACTGAGTAAGTGTGTCCTACACAGTAGGTATCCGCACAGGCCGACACATGTCGGTTAGACCGGCCAGGTAAGAGGTCGGAGGATCGCCCCTGTCGAATGCCACCTTATGTACATGATACTGCAGCGAGTGGCTTAAGAGGATTCCTTGGCAACTTAGACGATCGGCGTTTAATCTGGTACACTACTTCGATAAGGTTTAGTGTAAACTAGGGTACCTGTGAAGGTAGGTACTTTCTATACCGATGCTCTCAAAAAGGAGCAAGATTGACAATAGTGCACTAAATGCATCTTGGCGTCAGCGTCTGTTCTTTAACAGTGGCTAATGTACAGTGTAGGGTTGCATTAAGGCAGCCTCTCCAGCGCCTTCAAAAGTGTAAGAGCCGTGGTTTAGTTTGTAAGGTTACAAGAGAGATATATATAAACGAGATATGAGTGGGCACGTCCAGCTGTGCGGTTTCACGGTACCTCCCAATTGCTTTGCTGTGTTTACAACGCAGTACTGAAGGATTAAAGCCCATGCAGATGTGAAGTTGGGGTGTTACACTCGGAGCAGAAAGCCTACCTATGAGCTATGTACGGATTTGTAAACATGTGGAATCTTGTCCTTCAAATTTGCTCAGACTCAATACATTCAATCAGTGTAAGTAGGTGCTTATATATGTATAGAATATCAAATGTGGAGAGTCCCAGAAAGCCTTATCACTAGCAATTACAAGATTACCTACACGATAAACTGCGAGCTCAGGTTGATGATCCCAGTAGTTAGGATTATTGTAGGGGCCTAAGATGGCGTAGGTAGATCTACCCCAACCTTATATAGAGGTATATACCTACATAGAACACATAAGTAAATCGTAACAGACCTACCCTCCTAGGTATGTAGTCTCGGGCGTTTTTGGCCGTGTAGAGCTCTCCAGGTGTGTACATACACATAAGTCTTAGATGATACAGGGTTACAGTTAGCGCACTATCTTCGTATAGGTCTACAGAAATAGATTGAAAGTGATAAACACACACGCGACACCACACATTCAAATACCTAATGTTACTCTTCGATATGTCACAATGGTTTGAGTTGCGAACGTCAATACCTACTAAGATAGGCATATATAGCAGTTACAACCCCACTGGTGAAAGTATCAGAATGCCGGGGTTTGAACCGAAACTGGGGCCTTCGATCTGCAGCTAAGCGAAACTGGAGAAGCACTGGCTTCGCCAAGATTACCAATTAACCATGTGTGTCTTATCCCTAATTAGTGTTTACACACAGTGCTGTCTGATGTAATATGAGAGTTGTATAGTAAGAAGGCTTTTTAGTTGTGGCTTAAGTCAGAATGTAGCGCCAGTTGAAGACTATATCTACAGTATGCGTGGCTTTTTATTATCATAGGTGGAGTAAGAACCTTTTACTGTTAAATCCTTACATTTAATAATGAATATGATACCTACTTTCCTTAGTGCCTATATTAATGCTCGCAAATGGTATTCATGATACCGGACAGTACCAAGGACAAATGTATAAGAACATCCCGCACTCTAGATGATACGCCAACTTCTACAACATTAATATCGCTACTTAAAGACTATCTCTCAATAAGGAAGAATTCAATGGCTATCGCCCTCTGACTTGTTTCGCGTCTTAGTCAGCGCAGCATCCGTCAGCGCCGCAATGCTTTGTCTTGGTATCTAGCGACTCATATTTACCCCGAGCGCCTGGTGGAAGTAGTTCCGGAGCTCTGCCGCAATTAAACTATCGACACCGTGGCCAGCCTCAGACCGCCTGAAATCGATATTGGAGATATCTTCAGCCATCATCGCGGCATTTGTGGCAATCTCAACTATTCTAAACATTCTACGGTCCCTCCTACAATTACTTATTCAAACTGCCGGCGGGTACACCCGACTGATGATCTGCCCATGTCGCCATCATCGTCTTCTCGTGCTTAGGCGTTCCAGGACTTCCTCATGTGATCGCGTCGTTGTGCATCTTCGAAAGCCCGCATGATCAGCGACACCCGCGGATCACTGAACCAGCAAGGCACGGCAATTATAACGGGCGCACTAAGCCTTCGCTATTTGCTTTGGCCCCCGAGAGCGTTAACGTCCTGTTCCGCGCGAAAATCTCTACCGTGGTTGAGTCCTCGTGTTCAGACAATATAGAGCCCCAGTAAGTTGTAGAATCGATCTCTTCAAAGTTGATCCGACATATGCAATATCGATCTAGCCCATGCTTTTCAAGGTCCGCTCCAATGACCCCTTTGATGTAGAATGAGGCCCAATCTCGATTAACACGTTAATGTGATTCTCATCGACTGCTACTAGCTTCTAGAAACGCTAACTAGTAACTCGAGGTTGGCTCTCCGGTACGTAGCGCTGCTGAAAATACTCGACAGATGATCTCTATAAGGGCTCACAGACGACATCCACGGGACGTGAGTATATTCATGCTTCTCATCAAACAGCCCTAGGCTACGACATTACGGCCATTAAGACCTCCCTAGACTTCGACTTCTTCATGACACTACAACTAAGCAGAGATATTTCCGAGAAGGGAATAGCAGAGAGCAGAGATAGATTTAGATTGGACGAGTCGAGCCGTATGTCTGCTGGTAACGCACCCTCTATCTAAGGGGACTGCCTGGGTTTTATATAGTCTTGCTGGAGGACAAGGAGCTGCGTTGTACTATGTACCGCCCGTAAGTGATATCGTCCAATCCATAAAGGGCTTTGAAACCAAAATGCGAGGACATGTTTGATGAGATACTGATAGCAGCCGCAGAGTCAAGTACTAGTCCCAAGGAGAATCCTTTTGAACTAGACGATGCTAATTGCCCCTTTTATGCACAACACGAGCTTCAAATATTTTAGTTCTATGCTAACTATCCGGACAAAGCCGCGCAATTTTCAAAGCCTATAGTAGGGGCAACTAGAAGTGACAATCCCTGTTTTCCTAGAACGCTCTCGTGTTGAACAAATTCTCGTGATGCTGACTCATCCATTGGAAGTGGACCGTCACATCGAAGAATTGCGAGATTTCCCCTAGACAGAGCTCAAAGGTACTACTATTAGCGTTGTCGGCAAGAGTGGTTACATCTTGATATATTTGGCTAGAGTATGGGCTTCTAGATCTCGACCTAACCTTCACCATCTGCCCTTAATAGATACACACGAGATATCTAGCCCTTTTTCCTTAGTTACTCTCATATCTTAGGTTTGTTGTATAAGACGGCCTGGAGAACATGCTGGGCTAAATGTCACGCGCTGCTTACAGAAAAGGTCAAGGGAGGTATAACCTTCGAGCAGCACAGCTTGTTCGAGTCCTAGTCACTGTAGGGGTGAAAACCCCGCTGTAGAGTATATCTTACGTCAATGTACGGATAATTGGTGCGATAGAAACGCTTACTATGTTCCGTTACTTTTATTCCTGGGGTAGAGTCTTCGGGAGGGGGTACGCTGCTTTTGCCAATGATATCGTTATGGTAGAACACGGCGACAGGTAGCAACGCTTTCTGTAACGTGACATACAACAGATTGGTATGACATTGAGGGGGTGGGAAATATAATGCGCGTACATCGATCTTGAATGTATGTGAGGCTTCCGAACTCTAGCTTATAAATTCTGGATTAAGAATAGTATAAAAACCGCTGATCGCCGACCGTCTATATAAATACGGCAACAACCCCCGATCTCTGTTCTATCTCTCTTGTAAGTAAGCAATAGCAAACCCCAAAACAGGTCCTAACTTATATTGGAAATTATATCCCGACATGGCCAGCCTCACAAACACCGCCAACATTGTCAAGTGGGGGAAGGAAACGGAGCATAACATGGGGATCACATCTAGAAAAGAGCATTATCTCGACATCATTCCATGGCAGTACGATCGCTTTCGTGAGCTGCTTGAAAATTATAGCCAAATCCCCCACGACCAAGTTGTAGCCAAGATTTTTAAGACTGTAAGCTCATCCATCTGATGCCACTTCACATGAAGAGTCCCGATCCTGATCAACCCACAGAGAGAGAAAGCTTGGGGGGTAGCGAAGTACCCTTGCATCGGCACTTTCTTGTACATGCGTGTTCTCGAGGATGACTACCCCGAGCTACAAAAAGTCATCAAGCGGCTCAGGGCCCCAGGTTCGCAAGAAAACTTCCTCGAGCTCGGTGGCTTCATTTTCGCAATGATCCGACAGCTCGCTTTCGAAGGGGTCGATTCCGCCCGACTATACGGAGCCGACCTACACGCAGAATTTGTTGAGCTAGGGTATGAGCAATTCCGCGACCGTGACACCCTGAAAGCCACCTTCGTTGCGGGAGACATGGTGCTCCCTGATGAAGAGTATGCAGTCAGCGCCCTGCCAAAAACCCTAGTGGGTAAGGTCTCCATAGTGCACGCATCCAACTTTTTCCATCTGTTCAGTTGGGAAACTCAATTGGTCATCTGCGAGCGAATTATACAATTTCTTCGACTCGGTTCAGATGCGACAGGTCCAGCCGTTATACTGGGATCGCATTATGGCAGCGTCAAACCTGGAATAACCGAGTTTTTCACTGCTTTCTTGCATGATGAAACGACATTCCAGTCCCTCTGGGACGAGGTGGGAAGTAAGACGGGAACTCGCTGGAAGGTGAGCCAGAAGATCGTCTCGGATTCGATCCCAATGCCGAATGTATTTGGCAAATTTGCGCGCTCCGCCCAATTCGTGGTCACGGAGGTTGTATCTAGTTAACGATTAGCTTGGCACGCGGAGTATCTCTGATCATGCAGCGCCTAGAGTCCGGCCCCGGATTCACGTTTAACGAGATAGGGAACCAATCTCGCTTCTCTAGCAAAAGTAGATAGTGTGATAACTGGTAAGGAGTTATAGCGGCTGGTATTTGTAGCTGTCTAGTCAAATTAGCCACCCCCTTTTTCTATCTCTTTTCTTTTCCTCATGTGTAAATGTTCTTATAGGAAAAGATATAAGCATTAAAAACTACGATTTGCAACCCTCGTCATTACCATCTCAAACTTGCCTGCCTCTATCCGAATCCTTCCCTGTTCCACCACACTAGATTACGTAGTTACCTATCTAACCTAGTGTCAGGAGATAAAGTAACCACGCCTTATAGGGTGGTTATATCTACGATTTTAGCTATATATATAGGACCTTTAGTCCCCGTTGGGAACCTGGAGAGTCAGGAATCAAGGAATTTATCTGTTGAGCCCTATACTACACCCTTTCTCCTAGCTGCTGCAAGGCTTCTATTTTTTGGAATAAACTACAAGAAAAGCGCTTTTTAGTGATGTATTTAGCTTTCGAATTGCTTTATACGTGAATTTATGATGTATAAGTGAAGCAGGTGTAATTACTATAGAAAAGGCTAGTTTGGCTGTCCGGTTGGTGGGTGGGGGGCATGGTAACTTATCCACATCTTCCACCTTATTTGGATGAACACGAGCGGATATGTCACGGCGATTTCGGTCTTCGCGTCTAGCTAATTAATTATGTGCAGTAATGGATATATTTGGTTATATTATAATGTGGTTCCGGCACGCGACGTTATAATGAGAGGCAGAGTAGTTGTTCTGCTTGGCTATAAAGCTACTGTCTCTGTTACCGACTAGGGAAACGGACCTGTGGAGAACTTGTCAGCGAAGATCCGGCATACCCAGCATCCGATCTGGGGTTTGGTGATATGCCCCTCGATTAGGGAACTGTCTCTGACTTAGTCGAACAGGTTAATCATATTCACCTTAAAAAGAAAATGCCCTACTGTAGTTAGCCCTAACTACCTTGTGAACAAGGGATATACAGCCTTGGTAGCTAGTTGTTGGTAAGCACTCACATTCACTCGCGTACCATATCTTTAAGATAATATGAAAGGGTAGTAAGAGTATTACTATCATTGATACCGACATTTTTAATCCTTTCTTAGACCTTTGTAGCGTGCTGATATATATATTTATCTGTTAAGCTACGAGTACTTCTCTAAAATACCTTCAACAACTCTAATGTTCTCTCTCCAAAAGTCTTGCATCACGTCCTCAGGTAAGTCTTCCGGTTGCCATTCAGGCTTCATAAAAAGGCCGAACTTAAACCACTCTAGGAAAGCCAGCGTCGCCTCACTTTGGTTCAACCGTCTCCAGTCTGGAATAGTTCCCCAAAAAGCTTCACGGAGTTCACCAGCGCGATCGTACTCTGGTCCGAATCCGTTAGGAGCCGGTTTGCGGAAGAGCATCTCAATGATTCGATGGAGCGATGCATATGGTGCACTGGCTACGAATTCCCAGTCAATAACCGCTCGTATCTCAGTGTGTGTCTGGCAGGATACAATGACGTTATGGGGACCCAAGTCCGCGTGCATGGCGACGATGGGGATGTCCTCGACGATAACGGGAATATTGTGCAGGTGATTGTCGACCAAGCCCCTAATACGATCCAGAAACCGTTCTTTATATTTTCTTATGCCTTGCTGCTTTTCGAGTGCGACAAGTGAAGACCGGATATGCGCTTGGAGGTATTCGCGCACAGAAGTGAATGGGCCACCCAGGCCATAGTGCCGATCGGGTCCAATCCTGAGAACAACTCGATCATCAATTTCGTCGGCGATAAGCTCGCCAATAAGATGTGGCTTCGGAAGTTGGATTTGCCAACAAGCTTGGAATGCGAGAGCCATTTTTTGTACAAATATGAGTTTATCCTCATGTGACAATTGAGGGTACGTTGTTGATGCCATAACGCCCGGTATCAGCCGAGTTATTTGCCGGCCCATGCCTGTAGCCTCTTGCCGTTTCTTCTCTCCCGGTATTGCATAGACGGGAGGCACAGGTAAGATGGAAGAGTCAATTGTTTTCGAAATCAAAGTTACAATCGCATCCATAGATGCTACATAACCGTGATGGCGTAGCTGAACAACATATGCGATATCTTGACGCTCTTCAACAGTAACTTTGTACGAGATACTCAATGCGCCATCTGTAAATCTTGTCGATGAGGCGAGATGTTGGCCTGTTGCTGCTAAAATTGCATCTGCAAGTTCTATATCTGAGAGCACGATAGGTTCCGGAGGCGAGATTTCTTTTGATTGCCTATCGATCTTGATTAGGTATCGAGAAATAGGTGCAGGAGGCGCATCGATGTCCTCTAAAGCTGCCGACCACGAGAAGGTATTATGATCTTCTTTAATCAAGGCATAGCTCACACCTTTTCCCTTGGAAGAACCGATTGCGCCGGAGAATACGTAAGCTAAAAGTGCTGATGCGGCTTCATCTTGTGTTACGAACGCCTTAGACATGATCAGGAAATATTAAGCTAGGAGGTGAATGCGCAGAATAGGCTAAGCGTGCTGGAAGAAGCGGCGTAACGAGGTAGCATAAGAAGAGCTTGCAAGTTTGGGGGGGTTTTTCGAGTCGCAACGAAAAGGCGACGAAGGCTGGGATTAGATGGGATGCTGTAGAAAACGTTGTGCGGTTGGATGCCGCCCGTTCGTGTCTCAGATGCATCCACGGTAACATGGCCGCTGATTGGTTGGCGCTACAGAAAAGGGACCACGATTTGGACTTATGTAACCTGTACTATCTTTCGAAGATATTTGAGACATTCTTTGTACTCTTCTGACTTCTGGTGCTGCTCTTGAGTTCTAGCGAAGAATCTTTGATTGTCGTGGACTATACGGTGTTAATTGGGTATTTGTTGAGTTTGCAAAAAGCGTGGACTTCTCATTGAAGTCCTAGCAGTCCACAGACAACCACTATTTCTTGTCTATTTACTCTCTTAGTCCAGGCTATAACCTCTATTCCGCATGCTCCGTCTCGTTCTCGTTTGGGACGGGAACTGTTCCTTTGCTCTTAACACTGTCTCTGTCTTCTTGGTCTATATTCTCTGGACCTGAAATTATACTCGCGTTTTCTTCCATCGAGTCTCCGGAAGCTTGATCTGGGTCCCAAAATAAGTCCTCGATTCGCTTTCCAGCTATCGTAGTTGAGTTACTTTCGTCCTCATCACTATCGTTTCCCAGGCCTCTTGGGAGAGAAAAAAGTGCGAGCTGCTCCATGTGATGGGCAACATGCGTTCGAAACCTTTGCGGGCTGACAAGAACGGAATTGACGAGTTGGGCTGAAGAATCGTGGGATTGTTTTCCCTGAGCATTCTGTCTTAAAATGTCCTCCCAGTCATCACAGAATGGACAATCAGCAGCTGATATTTCGCTAACAGCTCGTTGGCTGGCATCCTTTACCACTCCCAATCCATTCATATCAAGAGTTAGATCGCTGTGCGTGGATTTTAAATGATCCTCGAATATCTTAGCCTCCTCAAATGGACCTCCCTCGCACATAATGCAGACCCACTGCCGACGATGGCATTGAAGCTCGTGGTCGAACCACGATAACCGATCGCGGAAGATTAGGTCGTCGCACTCGCCCTCTCCAAGACAGCATACATAAGGTTTGAGGTCCGCGAATACATGACGTCTCCACGCTCGCTGACTCCGGAAACTACAAATGACCCAGCAGAGAGGACACTCAAACTCCGACTCCCCATTGTTATCGACGTCCACAAGGTCCTCAATGCTACTCCTATGATAACTAGGATATATGGTAGCTGGAACTTGTGATAAAGATTGGCTCTGATCTCTCGCCTTCTTTCCTTTGACCTTGTCTGCCACCGGCATAAATGTCGATGCTATTGTCGAAGGGGGCATAGCCTCGGTTGTGGCCTGCATTTGTTTTCCAATGGAAGCTTTTAAGACTGACCGTAGAGATTCTGGAATCGCAGTAGCTCCCGTAGTGTCCGCAGCTGGCGTCTGAGGTTCTTCAAGATTTTGGCAACCGAGTCGATTTCGGTGCTCTCTTGCATGCCGAAGGAATTGGCGGCGTTTCGTATTAGCACGTCCAAAGCGCTCAGATAGCCATCTTGTTTCTGGCCTGCTTAATTTTGGGTATCGTTCCTGTACGTAAATGATATCGAAGTGGTCACTGAAGGGATCCGCATGATTTTGAGCTTTCGAAAATCGATCCTGGCCAGATATTGGCTTTTTCACTAAGGCGACGAACCTGAAAAGCCCACTGATGCATTCATTCGCGATTTCAAGAAGGGTGGCGGCTTGATCCTCAGTGTAATCAGCCCGATCTTCTAAATCATCTAATATGAGGCCTTTGAGATCTGGAGTGGCCACGGTTATATTTTCTTGGTTCTTGGATACGATATCGAGCACTAAAGATTATTATTAATAGGGATAATGTCTACCTAGGCTTTAGGTTTATTTACGGTCAATTAGGGCTTCCGAGAGGTCCCTCAGTAAATCATACATGTCTCTCAGAAGCTCGGGGGCAGCGGAGGAAAGGCGATATATGAGGGAATGGTGGGGAAACGATCGACTTAAGTCTCCTACATTGGTGGCCCAGAGGCGGAATCTATCATGCGAATCTTGCAAGATATTTGCTTGCATGAAATGATGATCGCTCGGCAGCTGAAAGATAACAGCCGAGAACAATTTCTCCACGGTTGTTGATTGTTCTGCTATAGATCCCGCTGACACCGGTGTAGTGGTCATCGCAAGCTGCACTGCTGTCTCGGTAATAGAGTATAGAAGATATTGTGAGGTATAATGGCACTGGACCGTAATAAGTCGAAACTAGTTGCTGGGGAGTTTTTAGGATTGGGTCGTTGGTCGGGTCATTCTTCAGCCACGAAAGCAGGGTTGTAGATCTGGTGGCTCGTTGGCCCCTCATCTTGGCGGCCAATCGGGGCATTTGGAGCTAGCTGCATGTTTGCCAGATCCGTCGCTTATCTCCTCAACGCCGTCTCCTCTCAATTATCAATAGTGATCAGAATGGGTTTGGGGGAGTAGATTGTCACCTCAAGCAATGGCTGGCCTCTCAGTATGTGGTCTCGCCCTGGCCGCTTTTCCTATCGCCATCTCTGCCCTCGAACAGTATAAAGAGGTTGCTAGGGTTAGAATGCGCCTCGAGTGGCGAAAGACGATGAATGAGCTCAAATACCACCAGTTGTTATTTGTTAGAAACACGAGATTGCTAGTTGCTCCTGTCGTTGATGATGTGGAGTTGCATCAATTGACGACCTCGCCGAGTGAGGAAGTCTGGAGTAACCCTGACCTTGCACGCGCACTGGAGGAGAGACTCGAAGACTCCTATAACATATTCTTGAAGACAATTTTGCGCGTCTCCTCGGCATTAAACCACTTTATCAACGAAATACATGGAGATAATAGCGACATAAGCAAAGGCAACTCTGGAAAGAAGGTCAGTGCCCAGGATGGAGAACACCTCTAGAGAATCATGCACCTAAGCTGATGCGTTTATGTCCATGTAGGAGGTCCGGCAGGGCGATACTATACCCACACTAGAGCAGCTCGGTGCGCCTAGAGCCACCAACTCCCAGGCTCTCCATGTCAAGTTCACCCTTGGTGAGAGCGTGCGCAAGGACGTGTTTGATGATATACAGGCATGCAACGACATTCTCGAGAAGCTCAGCCGTAAGACCGATATTGTTTCAATTTCTTATGTTACCGACAAAATTAGGTTAGGGTTTATCACGCCTTCGGAGGCTGCTCTCAGTAACTTCTGGCGTCATGCCGAGAAACTTTATAAAGCATTGCTCACGGCGTGGAAATGCGAGTGTCCAGTCCGGCATTCGGCGGACCTGGAATTGCAACCCGGGTTAACCGGTTCGGATCGAGAAATTCGAGAAGTTCGATTAGTTCTATCGACTCACACGAGAAATGGGATATGGTCTACCTTGCCAGTCATAGTCAAGATAGAAAAGGAGCCTACAAGGTCTTCTATCCGATTATCATCACAGCAGGAGGCAAGGACGGAATGGGCGCCAGGCTCGAAACGGAAGATGACTGTCAGATTCGTCGATACTCCTTCAGCAGAGAAACACATAGGCACCAACTCGAGCATGCCATTCAAAACCCAGGTTATCAATAATCTCTGCACAACTCTAAGCAGTATAAGTAGCCTAGAAGGCCTTTCGAGCAATGGATACCTCAGAGATGAAGATGGGGGCAAATTTCATGATAGGTTTTATATCCGTCCTGGCAAACCAACCAGCGCGACAAGCAAGCCCCTCTCCGAGCTCATAGGGGAGGGAGTTAGGTCAAGGTTGACTCGCCGGCAGCGCTATTATCTTGCAGTTACAATATCGTCGTCATTCATACAGCTAAAAGATACATCCTGGTTCCCAAAGACTTCGGAGAACCCCTGGAGTAAAAATTCGATTTTCATTCCCGCCGATGCCGAAAATCCCGATGTCTTTCTTCTTGACCGCCTCTTCATTACACGAAGCTTCATCGATATATCGACTTCTGAAACACCTTCCTATAGTCAACGAATTTTGGACGTGAATAGGCTAGGAGTCATGCTCTTGGAGCTCTGCTTCAATATGGCCATCGAATCCCATCCTGCGAGGTTACGGTTTCCATCTTCAGATAATCCTAAGACTAACACTATGTTTGACCTAATTGCGGCGCTAGAATGGCTCAAAGATGTAAATGAAGAGGCTGGACAAGAATACTTCGATGCTATAGAGTGGTGCTTGGTTGGCTGTCGGAGGATGCCAATGGCTGGTAGTGGCCCGGCGGTGTCAGATAATTGGAGACTGCAAATGCTCGTGAAGGTAACGCTGCCTCTGCAGAAATGTTTCCAATGCATTACCGGGGATGGAGCTTTTGATAGTTCGTTAAACATTCATGATTCTACGAAATCTGGGCACACTCTCGCTCTAAGCTCTGCTGGGGGTTTGCATGACGACCATGGATCCACAGAGTATAGTCGCACTTCCACAGCCAACTCCGTCTTGGATTCGTGGGATGAAGATGGACTTGGATCTAGAAGCGACGACTTCACTCAAACTTCTATAGATCGGTCAAGCGAAATATCGGATATATTAAGCATATACAAGGTCTCGCGGCAAGACCACAAAGAGCCAGGCATTGGAGCTCTCAAAGTTCATACCTCGGACTCACCACAGGACGTGGTTACTGAGCAACGACATCATAGTCTCATAAACCGACTATCTCCGGGTCCTTTAAATGAACATTCTTCATCACATGTGGGACAAGAGATGGACCGAAACGCAAGCCAGTCCCATTTCCCCACGAGTGGCGTGTTAGGTAATGCTGCAATTGAGGAGATAAGAAGGAAAGCTGGCCTTATTGAATGCGCAATCACACTGTTATCATACAATGACGGGGAGCATGGTGCGCTCAGTCGCACGCTTGCTACTGGCTTCAAGTTATGGGTTTCTGTTAACGGGATTTTCGAAGATTCTCTCGTAGACAGGTTCTCCGAGACCGACGACCATTCTCTCCTATCCTTTTTCGTTAACAAGCTGGAGCGTCTTGAGCGGATCTTACCAGATCCACTGGGTGATGGCCCGCCATTAAGTCTAGGATTGGATGACCTCCAAAAAAGTCGACATTTGATTGATTCGCTGCACAGGGTAGGTGAGGCAATGAGAATCGAGTTTCCCGCCAATAGCCTTGTACTCAAGATCAGAAACGTGCTAAGCGGGCGGGAAAGTAATCATACGAATATAATCAATCCTTCGGATGTTAGGCAGGAGATCAACAAATCGATGATACGACTCCAACCAGAGCAGATAGAAAGCTACGTTTCCCAGATTTGCGAGGGTTACAGAGTTGTGTTTGCGACCTTGGTTCTACTTTATAAACCTAACCGGATATTTGGCTTCATAGAGGAGAAGATAAGTGACGACAAGCTTCCAATCACGAAAGAATTCCTTGTCAAGAGCCAAAGGCACCGGGGTTGGAGATCCGATGATGCAGCGCGATTCGTCCACGCTCAACATATGATCCTCGATCGACTGCAGGAACTTTCTTCTAAAGAGACAAAACAGGAGTTGCCCGAGACCTCAATGTCGTCAATACCAATCCGGAATAAAGCCCCAACTCCCTCGCTGGGGTCTTTTGCTACATTGGACCAAAGTCACAGGGCGAGCATTGCGCCTTTGTCTGGAGCTCGATCAAGTACAGGAAACCAAGCAATTACAGAAAGCGTCCCAACTAAAATACGTGGATCTACGGTCAAACGTAAAAACGACCAGTCAAGATGGCGATGGAATTGTGTACGTGGAGTCCTACCTTAATTATCACACTGTTCTCTAACAATCATAGTGTAATTGCTCCTTTGAGAATATGAGTTATATTTACGATATTGGCTGCCCTAGTTGCGGGCACACAAGGGATACGAACTGTACTATTTGGGTTACTTGATCATAATGTCCATTAGAGAGTATAAAACTAAAGGGAGATTAGAAAAAGGATACGCATAACGTTATTCGCGAGGAAAGCATAACAATAAATGGAACTAAAGTGGTAGCGGGCGACAGAGAGGACGAATACCAGCAGAAGGGCTGATATTGATGGCGATCCCATCAAGCCATTCATACTTACAGCGTGATCCCAAAGGACGGCAAGCTCATAAATTTAGGATACCATCAGATATGATTCACTGCGAATGAGAAAATATTCTTGTCATCTCAATAAAAGCAGCTCATCATAAACTTAACTTCTCGGCGCCTTTTTTCTTTCCAGTATTCCTCCTACTCTGTAGGGTTATTGATCTAAATGCAACCATCATTTTTAGCTTAGCTACCCAAGCTAGGTTAGTTGATTTGATTTCGCGGCTTACAACGGCAGTCGAAAAGAACCACCACGTATAGCTAGCGCAAGCTTATCCTGAAAGGGGATATAGTAGATGATTGCGGGTTAAGGCATATATGTAGGCCAATGATAATCCGCTACGTGCTGACAAAAGCTGCGCCATTTTCTACTTATGCAGAAGGCAAGTGCTTCAGATGATGCCTAAGCCCCCCTCTACCATTCGAATACTACATGATCTCCACGGCATTGAACCCCATAGTGGGAGTACAGAGACCTATAAGTAATTGATTACTAGAGGGTCCACCCATGGAGCACCCTCTTCGCTTACGCTCAGAGGGTCCCAAAAATCGTAACCAACCCAAAAATCATAATCAGGGTTTCCTAGTAAATGCGTCAACTTCAAAGCCGAATACTAGCCGCAATAAACGGACAGATGAAATTCTAGTACAGGCGGTATACTCGCACAATTCAGCGCTACCTGTTGATATATATAATATATATATGTGTCATGTAAAATTTAGTTTTAAGATATTTTAAAATAATTTTTAAACCATGTTATGTCATATATTATATATATCAGCAGATAGCGCTGAATTGTGCGAATATATCGCCTGTATTAGAATGTTCTCTGTTTGTTTGTTGCAGCTGGTATTCGGCTTTGAAGTTGGCGTTTTTACCTCGTTTTTGCTGGCCAAGACCTGGTTATGATTTTTGGGTTGGTTACGATTTTTGGGACCCTCTGAGCGTAAGCGAAGAGGGTGCTCCATGGGTGGACCCTCTAGTAACACCTGGGGCGACGGCTTGCAGCGTTTTCTATGGTCGGAAACGAGTGAGCTTCGCCTCAGCTCTCCTTACACAGCCTGGCTGCCGTAGTTGAGCTGCTGTATCTAGATTACACTACACACCCATGTCGGAACCGCACTAGCTCCTAACCTCTGGGGGCTTCTAGTACAGGGTAGTCATAGACTTATAAAGATTACCGCTAATCACTGTGTATACATGTTTTGAAAGTTGTTAAAAAGAAGTTGATCTGGAATTCAATATACGTACTGTAACAGTGTTTATCCTATATCATCCAATCAGCTCTCGAGGCACGACTCGAGAACTAATCAAATTTCAAGAAATGGCTACTTACAGACTTATTCCAAAGCCCAATTGCCCCGTCGACGCTGTCCGACTAGGCAGTCTGCTCCCTGACCCCCAGCCCCTAAGCACGCCCTTCTACATCCTCGGAGATAGAGACTATGAGAAGAAGGAAACCGACCCGGTGAAATTTTCCATTGACATCAAGCTGAACCTAGAGGGGAAAATCGGCGTGAACTCCTCTCTAGCCAGCGTGTTGTCACTCGGAGGCGGTTTATGGGGCGCCTGGAAGCGCGAGGAGGGCAGATACCTGTCCTGCCAGAAGATGGTTGGAAGCTACCTAGAGGTCACAGAGGACTTGCTCCGAGAATTAAGCACGAAGAGCTTCGTGGTGAACCACTTCATTGATAACAATACAAACACGGCCTGGCTGATCAGTGGCATCAAACTGGGCTGGGGTGTGATTGTCACCGACTCTAAACTTACCCAACACGAGCTGGAAGGCCAGCTAAACGTGGGGGGCGCCGGCGACGGTACTATCAAGTTCCAATCGGGCCGCGATGTTCGAGTGTTCTACCATTCGGAGGGGCCGGTCGTCTGTGGATATGAGTTGACCAAGCTGCGAGCTAACAGGGTCGGTGAGATGGGAGCAACTACAAATCGCGGCTACTTTTATAGCGATAACGAAGGCGACGAACCGTCAATCAAGCTGTTGATTGATTCATCGCCCACAGAGGGAGCAACTGAAGGATACGATGAGGTGTCCGATGAGAGTTGCCAATTGATCGTCCATAAATAGGCGGCGAACAGCTATTGCTTCTATATTCTTTTTTTTCTCACAGTAGCCCGTCAGCAACGAGCCGCGCAATCTACTATATAATTCACCAATTGAGTCTAGCTACTGCCTGATGAAGTTATTGGTATATGAGCGTGATATTCAGCTTACTAACTATGATAGAGAGGTAGGAGGACTTGCTTATGTACTCGAACGGAATGCCTGAGCCCCTTTATCCTATCCATGGTACATAGGATGACTCCTGACCTAGTGTACTTCCAACACTGCCTTCATCCATGGCTTCGCCATCCCTAGCTATGTTGATCCATCATTTTCTGCCTTCTCTTTCCTCACTATAACCCTAATATTCTCTCCGAGTTCCCTTGCGTCTTTAGCTATCCGCAAGCAAAAATTTGGTCTAAGGTAGTACAAGCCGGTGTCTTCATGTTCGCCAAACGTGTCAATCAAGACTTTTTCCATAACTTTGAAAGTCCGGAGCTCCCGGGAGGCTTCCTCCTGACCATACGGGTAATTCACGTTGTCCAAGACATAGATCACAATAGCGGCCATGCACGCAACTATCGGCGTGGCAAATGAAGTGGCATTCAGGCATCTTGACTCGAAATGGACGGTCCGGGATCCCGGGAGAGCATAGCTTGACTCGAGAGACTCGCCCAAGGTCATCACGTTCTTTCCCGAAGATTGCGGCCGTCGCGCAAACGACGCTAGCTTTCCAGTCATGTCGGCGGCTGTGACGGGGATCGTAAGGCCAGCTTGGCTGGCAGGCCACGGAGCACTTCTGCTATTGCCGAAGTTATGGCAAGCGGAGAACACAAGGACTCCCTTACTCGCAGCATGATTTAGAGCATCACGGATAGGACGTAGGGCTTCTTTATATGCTGGAAACCCCAGGGAGAGGTTGATAATGTCAACTTCCCACCGGTCACAGGCCCAGATTATTCCCTAACATCACCGTTAGCTCATATATGGGCAATCCTGGGTGGCAACGAGCATACCTTGGCGACGCTGTCAACAAATTGTGTGTAGTTCCGAGCTGTCTCGCGCTTGCTTGCAACTTTCCCAACATACAGCTCGGAAATGTCCCAGACTTTGTCGACAATGCCAGCAATAAATGTTCCATGCCCGTCCTCATCTTTGCAATGTTTGTGGTCAACACAACTTATGCTATCATCACCGCAGCAGTCGTTCTCAAAGTTTTTGAAGCATATTTTATCTAGCTTGGGCGTAAATTGGCCGTGCAAAGGGTCCAAACCGGTGTCCAGAATAGCTATCCTTACCTTTCGTCGATCGCCAAGCGCCGAAAAATACCTCTCATTCTCCTTGTTCAAACAGAAATACCGGATAATCGGTTTAAATTCACCTAGAAACCCCATTGAATGCTTTACTTTCGCATCACTATAGATATTTTAGTAAGAACACGCTATTCTTTTCTAGCACATCATCTCACCTGAACCCTGGGGTGTTCCTACAGTCTGTGAGATGGATTGTTGGTTGAGACGCCCTTTCAATGGGTGGCATTGTTTTCGTCTTCAGTGCTTTTGCTAACTTCAAGGGATCGCAGTCCGGTATTGCCAAGACTTGTTGGAGCAATGGCTCAAATATCTTCTCCATGAGAAAGTTCTGGTATGATTCATCGTGAATCAACGGGCCGGAAATCCCACCACTCTCTATTACTTCGAGGCATGAGCCAACGGCGTTCTCGTAAAACTCGTTGTTGTTCCACTCTATGTTTTGAAAAGTGCTTCGAGTTTGGGAAACCATAGTGTTCGGGTCTTCCATTATCGAGGCGGTATCTTGATTATCAGCGTCACTATCTTCAAGGCTCGCTTCCCAGCCCTCTTGTTCCCATAGCTCCGCGAGGATGACGCCAAGAGCTAGACGGTATGGATCATCGTCACCTTCCGTCCCCATAAGAAGATTCCCAGATGGAGGTGAGATGACAGGCTCAAGGTATAGCCTTTCTTTGTCCTGAAGGAAATAAATCTGATCTTTAATCAGCTGTGTTGGAAGCCAGTAGGATCCAGACCAAGCAAGAACCCCGAACGCAAGTGCGAAAGCCAGCAGTATTTTCGTTTCCTCGTTCAGCACTGGCGCCTCTGTCTGAGCAAGAATATCGCCCAGGCTCACCAGCGTCGCCAACTCAAAGCCAGGCCTCTGTTTTTGATCTAGTACCTCCGACCCAAGCTCCCCAATGCCACCAGGCTGTGCCTCCATAGCCTCAGCGAAGTTTAGAATCAACCTCTGAGCGTGCATTCGAGAGCATCGCCCAGCTCGTGATTCAAGGTCTTTGACGAATTTCCAGGGTATGTTTTGCCTACACAATATCAGTTCCGTAATCATTCCAGCTGCTTTTGATTTGAAGAGAGTTACGGACTTTCGTTCTAGCCGCCTAATCCTACATTCTCCCCACGGAGGCTCTTCCATCTCCTTCAGGCTGAACAAGCAGTCCAGCAGTAAGTCCGGGATCTCAGGAGGCCTCAGAAACAAGACTGGATGATGCTGGCCTTCGCAGGGTAACCTGATGCAACTTTCCCAGTACTGGTCAACCGCGCTGAAGAGACTGTTTCTTTTGTCCCGTAGATAAAATGGACTCAGTTCAGGATTTTCTGCTAGATACTTCTTTGCATTAGGCCGGGAACCCGGCGGCTCCTTGGTCACGAATCTCTTCAAAAATTGGTCCAAGCTATTTACCCCGCTCACGCTCGATACCACGAGGCCAAGAAAGTTTGGGGCTTGGAGATGGAATACATCGGTGTAATCAAAATTTTCGGCATTGAGATTCCTCAGTACTTCAAGTTTGGGGTGTTGAGCGGCGCCGAAAGTCTGACAAACAGGTGAGTATTGCGCATGTTCATTATCGGCAAGGAAACCCCCTTTTCCAGAGCAACGAACCTTGGTGGCGGGTTTGGCCAGATCCTCTAAGCCCTTGAGTGCTTCTTCTAACACTGGCCCAATGCCGTCTAATTTTGCCACGCGCTTATTGTTGGCATTGTCATCTGTAGGAATAAGGTACCTCAGCTTAGACCTCACGGAGACTAACGCGTCTTGCAAGTCTTCTAGCTCATTACACTCGGTCAAGGCTCCGGCACAACCGTCAATAAACTTCTGAAGGACAGCGCGAAATAGCTGCAGCAATCGAGACAACCTCCAAATTGCCATTATTGCTCAAGTAGGTTGTCGTTACTACAATGCCAGCGCGCAACATTCAACCCTATCGAGTTCGTGCGAAATCCCCTCTTTGAACTGTGCTGGAGAAGACATCGAAATAGGTATAGCCCCTCATGCGGCCGCGCCAATGTGAGATGGGCACGCGCAGTTCAGCTTGAAATCTGGCTATGCTTCAAACGCATTACATATGCAGATGGCCCTTACGCACACTTCAAAGTACCAGACTAATGCATCATGAATCAAAAATAAATCTAATGGAAGCATTACTTTTACACTCTTGTTTCAAAATATCGAGTTTGAATTTATTTACCTGATTCGCTAATCTCTCTTCTATTCCTTTAACATAACGCGGGGAGGAGGGGTAATGCCCATGCTTTACCAATAGAACCGCTTGTTCCTTAATGCACGACGCTCTCAACTACTCCAAATAGGTAAGGGGGACGGTGGGCCATTACCACATTATCCGACATAACTATTTTTGCTCCAAAATTTGATTTCGCAAATACCGTACACCGCAAATACCTAAGTACTAATATCGTATATACTATATAAAACATTAAATTAATCAAGCGTATATTTATTTAAGAACTAATAATATTATTATTGCTGTTGCTGCTGTATTATCTTGCTGCATAGTTTTTCGCTATATACCTAGATATTTAGCTAAGTAAGTAGTTTCGTTATTTTTAACCAGCTACCGAAATAACTAAACAATTCAAAATAACAACAGCGTTAATTTATAATAAAGTTAACAATATATAAAAGCTTTATACGATAAATAAATATATATAAATTTATAAATTTATATTTTGCGCGACGTATAATATATATAAGAGACCTATAATCTATGTCTAGATTTAAAAAAGCGAAATAAAAAAGTTATGTCGGATAATGTGGTAATGGCCCACCTTAAAGGGGCGGTTAAGTATATAATCATTGCATGAAAACGCCCTTTATTTAGCTTCTAGTTCTTGGAAAATATCCGAGTTGTCTTTATAGTATTACTACGGAACTGTGAGGCCTAACTTAAAGAACCGATATTTTAGGCCGATTCTATAATTACCGACAGCTAGCTTAGCGCTTACGTAGTGAGGTACAACTTCTTCGTGATCGCAAAGGGCTCTCCGGCACCCGATCTCCCCTTCCCCCCACTAACCTCACACACGCCATCGACTGCAACATCAGCGACGGCGGCATACGATGGTCTAGGCGGCTGGGCGCGCTTCTACTCCCTCACGACGATGCCAACACTGCCGGGCGGCACAGACATAGCAGATAGCGAGCAGAGCTTCGCTAAAGCACAGCCCGGCGCCGTGAACTAGGCCGCGGGCAAGCTGACGTCGTTCTTGTTTGTGCTGCAGCGCGCGACACCGGCGGGCGAGTACCTGCTGCGCGCAGAGGGCATGGCCGTGCACGCGGCGCATAGACTAGGCGGCGCGCAGATCCGCGTCATGGACGAGTGCGCAGGGCGCAATGGGACAGCCGAGCTTGGGCCATTAGTGAGGATCCCCGGCGTGTATCGCGGGGACAAGCCCGGGTTGTTAATCCCGTAGTTCTAGTCCGGGCTGCCGAGGTATGCTGCGCCCGGGCCTGCGCTGTGACCTCCCAGGACGGAAGAACATATCGCGAAATCTCTGTAAATGAATTGGCTGTCGTTTCAGACGTCGGAAGACGCTGGGTATCGTAGCTAGAGGTTCTAGTATTCCTGGAGTAAGTGGGGTTGAGAGGGCGAACGTTTGTCGGTATATAGATGATTCATGCAGGCCCATCGCGAGAGTACGATTTCTCACCTCATCTACTTACTAGTATTACTTAAAGATCGATCGCGAGTAATATAGCGCCCCGAAAGATGATAATAAGACATGATAAACTATTTATCCTCAAGTAAGTTAAGGTGAAACGAGAGGTTCAAGTTTGAGTCCTACCACCTATAGCTCTATGCGATGCGACGTAACGCCGTTGTGGGATGCAGGAACACGTGGAACCTCAATCCCTATTCCCGTGGCCGACGGCGGAGTTGAGGTATCCACTCATTCGATCGGGCAGGTGTATTTCAAAGGAGGTCTCTATCTATCGAGTCTAGATAAATGGATAGGCCGTAAGAGATGGGAGAGGTTAAGACACCTTACGTAAAATGTCCCGGCCCGACGCAACCTCGGTCGGCGCCTGTGGCTTGAGGCAACTAGACGTACGTCGTTGGGAACCGAACCCCATCCATCCTACTGTATGCACACATAAACACATATTGAATTGAGACACCTCGAATTCATCCGTTTCTTTTTTCACCATTTTGTTTTTTTTTATTCCTTTTTCTGTGTTTTGGCGAGTTTATTGTTTATTCAATTCGGCATCACCCACTAGACCAGATAAGCGCCCGGACTCCTAACTACGATGCCCCTCACCACACCGTCCGTGTTCCCGCCGGCCTCGGACGCCTTCGTCAAGTTCGCGAGCCGGCGCAGCGTCGTCCACAGCACCAAGGGCATCGTCGCGTGCTCGCAGCCCCTCGCAGCCAAATGCGGCATCCAAGTTCTTGATGCCGGCGGCAATTGTGTTGTAAGTGCCGAATTTCTTTATGTGTGTAATCTATATGGCGAGCAAAATGACTAATTGCATGCAGGATGCGGCCGTTGCTGTTGGTATGTCTCATCACGGTTCCACCACATGGCAGCAAGGAATGAAATAAAGTTCTGACATCAGATTTTGCTCCCTGCAATAGCTGCTGGCCTCAACCTAACAGAGCCGTGCTCAACTGGCATCGGCGGTGACATGTTCTGTCTGTTCTATGACGCCAAGACAAAGAAGATCTCGGCCCTCAACGGATCAGGGCGGTCGGGCGCCAAATGCACGCTAGAGACCATCCGAAAGTCCCTCGGCATACCAGATGGCCAGCCAGGTAGCATCCCCATGGCGAGCGTGCATGCTGTCTCCGTGCCCGGGGCGGCGGCCGGGTGGTGCGATTCCGTCGCTCGTTTCGGGAGCGGCAAGGTGACTCTGGAGCAGATCCTCGCACCCGCCATCGAGCTCGGTGAGAAAGGGTTCCCCGTCTCCGAGGGCGTTGCGTATTGGGTTCGTACACCCGAATTGATTGACATCCTTTTCTGCACCATTGTTATATGTAACTAGCTGCCTGCCGGTCACACCGGTCGGATGGGTAATGGATTATCCAGAGATGGGGAAGAGTAGCAGGCTAATACGAAGCAGTGGGACCGTTCCGAGCCTTCCATCCGCCGCGCCTCACCCAACGGCAGCGAGATGCTCAAGACGGATCCGTCAGCCATAGGCGGCGTGCGCTCGCCGCGAGCTGGCGAGATCATGAAGAACCCCACACTGGCCAGGACGTTCAGCACCCTCGCAACTGAAGGCAAGGCCGGATTCTATAAGGGGCGGATCGCCGAGGAACTCGTAAAGGTCGTGCAAGACCTCGGCGGCCACCTCGAGCTAGACGACCTGGCCCACCACCTTGAAGTCGGCAGCGAGCCCGTGGACGCGATATCCTTACAGTTCCGGGGCCAGGGCGTTGCGCAGACGCTGCGGGACCGCATAGCGGACCCAGCACAACAAGCCATGGTCCCAGACGTCGGTCTTGAGGTCTGGGAGCATCCGCCCAACGGCCAGGGTATCGTGGCGCTGATGGCGCTGGGAATCCTAGAAGAGCTCGAGAAGGACGGGAAGATCCCGACCTTCAAGCCCGAGGACTTCAACACGGCGCCGTACCTACACGCCATCATCGAGGCGCTGCGCATCGCGTTCGCGGACGCGAGCTGGTTCGTGACAGACCCGAACGTCGAGCGCGTGCCCGTCGCCGAGCTGCTCTCCCGGCCATACCTAGCGTCGCGCGCGCGGGCCCTGTTCTCGGCCGAGAAGGCGGGCGCCGTGCCGGAGCACGGGATGCCGTCGCCGGCACACCAGAGCAGCGACACGGTGTACTTCGCGGTGTCGGACTCCGAGGGCAACGCCGTGTCCTTCATCAACAGCAACTACGGCGGGTTCGGCACCTGCATCATCCCCCGGGGCTGCGGCTTCACGCTGCAGAACCGCGCCGCCAACTTCAGCCTCGACCCCTCGGGGAGGCACCCGAACGTGCTGGCGCCGCGCAAGCGGCCCTACCACACCATCATCCCCGCCGCCGTGACGAACCTGCACGACGGCAGCCTGCACTCCGTGTTCGGCGTCATGGGCGGCTTCATGCAGCCCCAGGGCCACGTCCAGGTGCTCCTGGGACAGATTGTGGGGGGCTTGAACCCGCAGCAAGCGCTCGATGCCCCGCGCGTGTGTATTGGGGCCGGGATGCCGGAGGGCGGCGATGTCATCAGCACAGAGGTGTTTGTTGAGGAGGGGATGCCGGAGGAGACGGTGGAGGGGTTGCGGAAGCTGGGTCACAATGTCAAGGTCGTCAGCGGAATGGCTAGGGCCAAGTTTGGCAGAGGTCAGATCATCCGCTGGACGACCGATCCCATCGAGAATGAAATCGGTGTGTGGTCTGCGGGTAGTGATATGCGTGGCGATGGTGCCGCCTATCCTCAATGAGTGGGCTCTATCCGTCTATATATCTTTAGTACTAGGCCTATGGGATATTGTATAGGTCAGGAAATAATGACAACATTTAGAACAATCGTCACGAAGACATCTGCCTGTAAACTTATTGTGGGACGTAACAGCCCTCCAGAGTCTGCCACCTCTCACTTCCGGGCGTAACTACCCTCTCTCTTCCCGTAGCCTCCTGGCGTCCTTTTTACCATCGGCATATTCACATGCTAGCGCGCCGCATTAAGGGAAGCGAAACGGATAAACACCCGGAACATGTTGCTACTTCCGCTCTGAACAATGCCGCCTTAATTAAAGCCACCCCCTTTTCGCCCCCTTTTCGCCCCCTTTTCAGCCCCTTTTAATGGGCCTGTGCTTAACTCACCCCATTGAATCCTATTAAGGTGATGGCGGTCGCGATACAAATTGGTGTTCTTCACGAAAATAGAGACGGTAGCCCCGGATGAGTATTGAAATCAATATGTATATTATAAGGTGAGTTTGTTCCGATAAGAACATTCTACTCTCTATCTGTAGTGTGATAGTAAGCTATTTTGCAGGGCCCTAGCACTTATCATGGCTATGGCTTTGAGAGATGCTCTCGTAATATTGAACACCCAGTTTCTGATTACTGTGTTTGATAACCGGTGGTGATTATCTGGAGTTAGTTGTCTTATACCTGGTGTTTCATTCTTCATAAATTACGCCATGCATCTGTCCCGCGAGGTTCTCCGCGACCGTGGCTCTGCAGCCAGTGGCATCCTGAGGCTACACCAAGCCCTGGCAATTAAAGCTCATCTATAGAGTATAGACTCTTTTGGTCTTCGTTCTGCTGCTAGGTCAGCCTAAGAAATCTTGTTGTCTTGTTGAGGGCGCGGCTTACTCCGGTTTCTTCCCGATTCGAAGCAGCACCGTTATGACGGTTGCGACAGACGGGGTGGTTGCCACGAGAGCAAACGTCTGGCCATATCCCCAATCATCCTTCGAAGCCGTGAAGTTGAAGGCCAATCCTCTCTCAATGTTGTAAATGAGGATAGCAGTAATGATGAATGAAATGCCGGCCCGTTGACAGCGCGGGATGCGGATCGCGACTTTTGCATCCGCCCACACCCTTGAGAGCCGGTTTTCGCTACGGAAACTCACCTGCAATTTTCTCCATTGCTTACCCTCGATCCCGGCTCGGACAGTGGTATCATCGTCGTACCATAGCCAAAAGTAAGAAATGGATCGTATTGTTGATTTAGCAATCTTGGTCCGCAGCCTCATTGTTGCCTGCTTCATTTCTTGTATCCTCCAATAAGTAAGCGACTCATGCGTCTTATCGATATAAGCGATCCACGCTTGCCTCCGCGTCCGCGAGAACATAGCCGGCACAGACTGCAAAGTATGAATAGGCCCGTAGAACCAGAAGTAGGATCTTAACGTTAAGAGGATAGTGATGATGGCTTGCGCTAGACGAATAGATCGGTTCAAGGGCACCGTAATGTGACTGACAATACCGACCACAAAGGTACGGGTGCAGAGATTGCACTGGTGTTCAGTCCCAAGACAAGGCATTTGCAAGGTGATCCAGAAGCTTATGACCACATACATCCAAATGCGTGCTTGCTGACTGACAAATAACCCCGGCGATCGAACTCTCCATGATTCCAGGACATGAGTCGGGAAGATTGTGACAGTGAGTAACGAAGATGCGGTGGATGCGTGATGAAGGCTAAGGTTTCCTTGTAAGAGAAAAATACCCAGCGCTACAACAGTCGTGAGGGACGTGAGAACCAAAGCACTGTGGGCAGCATTCATGCTGCGGCCGTCTGTAACGAAACCCAAGATTAGGATATTGCAGAGAGTTTGGACATACACCCCGATCCGTACCTTAGAGTGATCCGTTAGCGGCTAGTGCGAAAACTGAGTACCTAGAGGCACCTACGCCAATGCCTACAATGTCAGGATCGGCCTCTACTACACAAGGATCCACGCATTCTAGAAATTCAGTACAATATCTGCCATCAACCTCTGCCCAACCGTCTGTGGCGAGGATGAGAAGACATGCGATGGGGGCGATGATCAGAACCGATGTCGACCAGAGCTGTGCCCTGAAAATCAGTTGCAGCCGTCTGCTTGGTTGGCCGCTCGGAAGAACGAGGACCCTATACAATTAACCATCAGAGCCAAGGCAGAAAAAGGGGACTTTGCTGCTGACGGGTTGCTTAGCCATGGCGGGACCCAAAATGGCGGGTGGTTCTCCGGGGTCCGAGACATGACGGTCTGCTAACAATAGCTGCGGGTACGCACTCAAGGGCGATTTTCTCGTGACAAACCTTGAAACTTAATCTGGAGCTGTGGGAGCAAATTGTCGGTCACGTAAAGCATCTGTGACACTCACCACCATTGCTCAGAAGGCCCGCGTCCATCAATGCACCAAATCTTGGGCCTTGGCCAAAATCGATATGATGGGCGGCTAGTCAAAAGAGCCAATCGTGTCTAGCATTGTGGATATACATGGATCTCAGCCAATTTGTATGAGGGATCCCCGGCTGTTAGCGCGGCCAATGCCAACTCCGCTATCACGACATAGACTGAAGCAACACCTACCCAGCCAACCACGAATGACCAGATGACAGCGCCCAGTCCGGCGATCAGGCAGGTCGGGAGCGATAAGAGGAGAATGCCCCCCCTAGGTACGGAGTGATGAAGACGACAGTCCAAGGATAGACATGAACCCAAAACTACGTTCCAGCTTTGGGCGCTTGCCTAGTCGTCGAAGCAGAGCATCATCAGACACATAGCGATCACCTTCACCCTGATAAGATATGGGCGGTGCATCTCGATCTAAGGAAGAAACAGTGATCGCCGATATTGTAAAGCTTTTATGTGCTCATCTGCATGAACTTGATATACACCAAGGGCGCTAACACCTATTTATGAAGGATACCTAGAGGCACGTGGGCTGGCACATGGTGGTTTTAAGTATCTAGACCATCTAGGTAACATGTCAGTTACTACTACAAAGCTACAAAAGCTTTTCAAAATATGTCTTACTTCTTTATGACTATAATAGCCTCCTTGCATACAACCCTTGATCGCCTTGGTAGGCTAGGGCTCCCAAGAGATCCTCAGGATGCAAGATCTCACACGTTGTCTACTTTACTATTTAAGCGAGCGTATACTCTCTCCTTTCCCCTCTTTCGAAACCAATTCAAAGTTCTCATTCAAGCCTCAGAATTTCTAGTCTCCATCAGCTCCTTTAATAGTTCATTCCTCGTTCAGTTAACTGCTGTCCCCTGGTTTTATTAGGGGTACCATTTAGTCCTTTATCAAGGAACAGAATTACAACGCTCAACCACAACATCACTATTATGAAGCAAAAGCAGAAGGTTGTCAAGGCGAGAGCTTTAGCCTTTTACAAGGCTTCAATATGGGATCGTGACATCTTTCTTTATACTGAAGCCTATACTATACACTCCTTCGTTCCCCCCTAAACTTTGTCTTAGCTGGGACAAGCTTCACGTTCACTCTAGGGCCAACCTTCTAACAATTTATCTCATTTAAGCATACAGTTTCAGAGTCTCCTGGTAGTTTAAGATGAATAATGGTAGCCACAGTGATAGGTTCACTAAGTGTAGATGTTTGTTTTCGTTGACTGTAGGCGCTACCCATTATTAGTACCCTCCTTGATATTTGTTAAGGAACGAGGTCACGGAGGAAATAGCCCGAATCACTTCCAATATATTATCAATTATTTTCTAACCTTATGTAACCTACGAAGGGGTCCTAATGTCATACATAAGTCAGGAGATGTAAGCCATTCCATGTCGGTTATCTAGCAACTATCAACCTCATTTAATAGTGGTATAGGGTACACGAGACTAAGTTTCTTTCCTTGTATTAATTCCTCAATAGATAATGATCTATAAAGAGGTCGACTTTCTTAGGAACTATAGCTTGTGGCCCGCGGCTAGGCCGCGGATAAGCTAGTAGACTGCAAGACTCTCGTGTCAAACAACCTACAAATATCACGTAGCTCTCATATTCCCTGGCCATCTTAGAATGCGGTAGACGAGATGAAGATGGTTTCATAACTACTTATAGCGTGTAAAGGCAACGCGTATTATATTTGACCTATGACATCTAATAATAGACTGCGTAATGCTCAGATCATATCTCGTGCTACTAATGGGGGCCTGCTGTCTATAGACTACTTCGTCACGTTATACCGTGAGCAACAGGTGCACATCTCAAACACCATGGAAGTCCTCGACGTCTGTTAAGTCCTACTAATCATCGTCTCTGATTCTCGGTCCCTCTAAAATCGCCTTCTTATACCACGGCCAATAAGTATCACGTATCCACGCCGCAATGTACCGTAAAGCGTGGATAATTTGGAATATGCCGAGGGCGGTATGGGTACTGCCAATAGTCTGCTTTACCCATAGTACCTGAGGATATGGAGTTAGTCAGAATGAACTATTAAATACCAGTGTGTATTGTGATCCGAAGACGACAGAGAATGCATACCGTTTGTTTACCAAGCTTCGTAGTGGCAGCAAATGACCACTCGTGACCTTCGATGATAAGGGCTGGAAGGAAGGGAATAAGTGCAGGCTGCGGCACCCCAGAAGAAGCTAACTGCTTTTTCAGAAAAGCCCACTGGGCAGCTTGCCAAAAGCCAAGCAGTATTTGTGCATCTTCGTATTTCTCGCCGCGTGCTAGAGACGTGGCACTGAGTACGATAGACCGCCGTTGTAGAGGCGTATAGTCGGTGTGGTTGACAACCTCACTCGTCTCATAAATCTGTTGAGCGTCTTTCCCCTGGGGCTCGACGAAAATGCAATAGTTCACCATCTTGGCGTCGCGTGAACCATCTGTAGTCCGTAGTCTCGCTTCTGTGCAAGGCATGGCGCGAACGTTAACTTGGTGTTTCTGGCCCTCAGATTTACTTGCTGCTGTTTCTGCTGTTATAGACCCCAAGGCAAGTTGGAAGACGGGCCAATGGACGAGAGTGTTCCAAGTCGCCTCCGAGTGCCTCGCATTAAAACACTCTCTAGCTGCTGAAAGAACCTCTGACACTCTGTCTAACGAAATTTTGGGCCCTATTATAGGAGCACCGGTGGTAGTCTTGTCAGCCTTGAAGAATGTGGAAGAATAGAAGTTATGAAGTTCTCGATCCTCCTTTGTGCGCGCGATCTCTAAGGCGAGGTAGTCAGGTACGATACCAACACGGCTTTGAAACCCATCTAGTGTGTTTAACATCGTGACAAGCTCCAGTGGCATTCGGGCATCTCTTCTATTAATCTGGATCACGGCAACGGGATTTACCATGGCGGTCTCTAGGTGCGCTGCGCGGTTGTTCGCTGGTGGTCTGGGGGTGCCTGATGAACGGCTCCTAGTTCTTTCCCAGTTTTCCATGTCTAGATCAGCCATGTCGTCATTATCATCGTATTGGGGTAGGCTGCTCTTGCTTGAAGGTGATAGTAATGTGTTTGAGTAGGCAGTAGGGGGTTGCATCGGCGTAGGGACTTGTTGTTGTTCCAATTGTCGCTTTCGCTTACGAGTTTCAGGTAGCATGGCTTCGGTTAAAGGGTCCAGCTACATACTTTCCAGCCATAAAGATATGCTCATTCCTGTGTTTTAAATGATAGATAGTGGGTAGGCAGTGAAGTTATGTTGTTATGTGCAATATGAAATGGGAGCGAGAGCTTGTGATGTAAGGTGTTAGATGATGTTGCTAGCCTAGACTTTGTTGAGGTCCTTGATAGCCAGGAATGACGTTTCCTCTGCCTCTATTCAAATTACCTAGTCATATAAGATCAATCAGTGAAGACCTCGAAGTTCGATATATAAAGTTATTCTTGACGTTTGTAGTAGGTGGGTGTAGGAAGAACACCCGTAGAAGCTGCAGAGCCTACTCGATTGGCATCAGCGCGCTTCGCATGCTTTTGAAAGTTATATAGATGAGTATTTCAGATTAAAGCGGTAGTGAGGTATAAGTCAATCCAGCCCAACGGGTTATCTATGGGGGAGAGAAGACGGGATCTTGTATGTGATAGGCCGTATTTCTATAAGAACTTATATAGTAGGCAGGTGCTCCGTGGTTAACAACGCGCAGCTACCCTACGCAATGTACTCACTAGCCTTATTACGACTAAGTGCCTATTGTAGACTAAAAGCAGCCATCCTCATCCTTGTCCTTGTTCAAACCAAGTTGCATATTTTGTTCATTCATTAGGCATTTGCATTCATTTATACATGAACCTCTCTCTATAGGCGTTATCGTACAAACCACAATCTTGTCCCTTCTATATGTGTATCTTTATTTCGATTCGGCGCCCGAGTCTGGTGAAGACCCTTCTAGCGGGGCCAAGACACCCTTCTCCTCGAGCATCTTAGCGAGCGAGCCGTCCTGGTGCATAGAAACGAGAATGTCGCAGCCGCCGACGAACTCCTTTTCGAGGTAGAGCTGGGGGATTGTGGGCCAGTCGGAGAATTCTTTAATTCCTGGAAATAAACAAGCCCATGTCAGTAGTGGCTCAGGTACAACGTTGCATTTATTCCATTGTGTACTGTGTATGCGGATGTAGTGGTGTTCGTACCTGACCGCAGCTCGTCATCCTCTAAGACATTGAATGCGGCGAACTTGGCGGGGTCTACGCCCTGCAGACCTAAGATCTGGATACTGGCGCGGGAGAAGCCGCATTGAGGTGTTTCAGGTGTGCCTTTCATGAACAGCACTACTGGTGCTGAGCTCACGGCCTTCTCGATGGCTTCTCTTGTGTGGTCGGACAACATGCGCTGTTGGAAGGCTGTGAGGAAGGGCGTTGGCCGGAGGGCTTGTCTGGTGACAGGGCGCGCTGCGTGCCGCAGGCTCTGCGAGACGAGAAGGAAATCAGTCAATCAGTCAGTGAGTCAGTCGATATTTGTCCTCTGCCCTGTGTCCGAGGCTCTGGGGAGACTTACAGCTGCGAATAAAGGCCTGGAAAACATGGTGGCGTGACTGTGGTGTGGATTTGCTGAAGGGCTTCAGAAATGGTGTTGTTCATTTGGCGGGTTTTAATCGGCATGCAGTGATAGGTACAGGCCGTTCCCGCTCCTACGCAATAAGGTAGCACCTAAACTGTCTAGTTAGGTACCTAGGTACTTACGCATATCCAACAACCGAGGAAGTCTAGGCGATTCTGCGAACAGGCAAGACGCCACAGCCAGTAGAATCCAGGGGATTTGCGCTAAGGATCGCCCCACTAACGCCTATTCACGGCAGCTGACCAATCAGTGCCCAAGCGCATTCCGCTTGTGACGAAGCTCCCGAGCAGGTGGTTAAAAGACCCCTCTATGACGCCGGGCCATAATTAACGATTGACTGCCGACCGAACGGAGCTCGTCGGGTCACTCGAAACCTTCCTAGGTTCTCTTTCATCTGGATCGCACATATCATACCACTAGAAACAAAGTGCTCGGGTGGACTTTCCTAAAACGGATCATGATATAGCTCTGTACGTATTCATAAGGTACCCAATTCATTAATAGCTTTTCTTAGCTACTGAGAGATGTTTGAGATGTTCACCTTTAAAACATACATAGATCTTGTCTACATATATATTTATTTACCCTTCTTCTTCAACTTACTAACTTACAGAAAGCTATACAATAACCATCATCTTGATCTGACCGACTAAATACACCTTTCACCATGCTTCAGGCCATCTCTAATGGGCATGACTCCCACCACATTCAAATGAGAAAGAATTCTCTCGAGACACTCACAACCTCTCTCGATGATGGAAAAATTCACCTCCTTCTTGGCTGCTCGTAAGCTATGGTTTCCTGTAATATCCCAATCCGATATCTAGTGGCCTTGAACGTCTTATGTAACTCCAACCGCAGAGGCAGCGTAGCCACCATCAAGTTACCCAACATCATCCAGGCGTTATCCAAGTACCCCTCGAGCCAGCTCTCCATCCGGGTCGTCCTAACGCCATCTGCCTCACGATTTCTGGCCGGGCAGTCTAGAGAGCAGCCTACCATTTCTGCGCTTATAAGCCTCCCTAATGTCGATGCTGTGGGTGAGTGCATATGGATCTAGACTTATGGCGTCTCTGTTCCTCGAGATTGTTCATGCAGTATGTGCTAATATGTCTTAGTATGTAATCGAGGACCCATGTTGCTTGGAATACGAAATGAAACGAGTAATACATAGGGATGACATGCTTATGGTTCGCAGTATGTAGACGCGGACGAGTGGAAGGTCCCGTGGGTTGTAAGTGACATCTTCTCCACCTTATCATTCCTCATGACGGCTTTCACATACTACAAGATGAACGCCACTCACGATATTTGCCACAGAGAGGGGGCGGGATCTTACACATCGAACTCCGCCGCTGGGCCGACATTTTCGTCATCGCGCCCCTGAGGTGAGTGATCCGAAATCTCCCATTCCCCTGCGTAACGTGGCACGGAAAGGCTGCCTGCAAGCTTGACCTAGGACTTCTAAAGCCCTCAGAACCCCTAAAACATCCCACCAAGAACTATAAGAGCTAACTCATGGCTTCAGCGCCAATACAATGGCTAAGATAGTAGGCGGTTTCGCCGACAGCCTTTTAACGTCTGTAGTGCGCGCATGGGACACATGGGGCGAGCTAGACGCGGCGCAAGAAGGGACAGGAGCGGTAACCAATAGACGACTTAAAAAGCGCCGTATTATCGTGGCACCCGCCAGTACGTAATCGTGCTCTATCCCAGAGTTTTTTTTTTTTTCTATTCCTCAGGAACTCTCATCGAAAAATCATCTCTTAGTCTTTTTATTTTCATTTTTCCCTTTTCCCCTCTCGTCAAGAAAGATTCCATCCAAAGTATAGCCGTGTCACTAACAACATCCCCTCCCGCCTCACAGTGAACACAGCAATGTGGCGCCACCCCATAACCGCAAAGCAGCTCCGCGTGCTCGAAGAAGAATGGGGCGTGGGACCATCCGCCCCCAAGACGCAGCCCGACGACGGAGCAGCGCCAGACCCCCTATCCACATCCCAGGAACCAGACCAACCAGTCGCGACTGAAGACGAGGGCGACGGCTGGTTCGAGGTCCTCCGTCCCCAGCGGAAAGTCCTGGCCTGCGGCGACGCCGGAGACGGCGCCATGGTCGAGTGGCCGCAGATCGTGGCCATCATTGAGGAGCGGCTTGGGTTAGGGGCATAATGGAGTTACTGAGGAGTGGGGAGCAGATATCCATTTAGGTTACTATATGTTTCAAGTAGAAGGGGGCGACCCGACGTACGCGTAATCGAAGGCAACTCACTAAAAGGGGAAGCGACTATTCAGAGTGAGAAGGGATGGGCGCCCTTTCGTTATTAGTTCAACTGAGGAACAGGTTCATCCTGAGTATAAATAAAATCATGATGATTCCCATCCCAAGTTTTTCAAAGAACTACTCCAACAACCTAGTTTATACCATTTTCAACTACCAGGTAATAGACATGAGAGTGTAGGGGGCTACAATAAGATTGTTTCATTTAGCCCTAAGATAGCTGAGGAGTATAAGATAGTCAGTCACTAGGCGCGAACCAAATCACCGAGACGACTGCAGTCGAGCACTGAATTATAAAACAAGGCAAATAGTATTTTTTAACCCCGGTTTCCACCGTTTTTAAATATGCTAGTGCTACAAGTACAGGATTGTGCAATCGTCAATTCTTGGCAAACGTTCCCGCAAGATGATCAAACTCCATTTTCGCCTGATCGTGTCGTATGGTACAAGTGCAATGCAGTATAAAGCCACCCGAGAAACAATTGTGGCGTACCCCTTCCACATGAATTCGCCTGTCGAGAATAGAACCCGCCTAGGTTTATACACGGTAAAGTTTAACGTATTTCTACCCCTTGCTGCGACTATCTCGCAACACCCAAACGTTGGTGAGGTTTTTTTGGCTTGCCTGTTTGCAAAATGCCTAAAATAATAAAGGTCCGTGTCAAAGAGCAAAGAGCAGAGACTCGAATAGCTCTGTGCCTTTGGCCGCAATATGAGCAGCCCAACCGGTTCCGGGGTTGTGCAAATCCGAAGATAAAAACCACGCGACATTGATTAGTCGCATAGATGGTGAGTCGAGGTGTATTCCATTATATGCTCCCCATTTCAATATGCCTCGTTTTCACTGAACACAAATATCCATCATATGAATGCCCCTCTTTGGAGTGTTGGAGGTGTCTTTATGTGGTGTCCGTAATGCTTATTTAAGGTCGCTAGGGTCGTGTCGGAATGTACAGCTATCGCCCTTAGCACATTGACCTTTAGCCCAAAATGTACAAGGCTTGGTGCCGATGAGAGCACGATTGATACCCTTATGATCCTTTGTCCCACGATTGAAGTCCTTGCGATTTCCACGCTCGCCACTCTCTCGCTGGTACTGATACTCTTGCTTCTGTGAGCCATAGGCCCCCTCGTCATGCGACGCTCCATCGTACGGTTGAGAGTATTGGGCGCCATATGATTGAGCCTGGCTCTGTGCCCAGGCCTGCCAGTAGTTTGAGTCCAGAGTTGCTGCTTGAGTTGGCTGGGCCGATTGACCGAGGGTCGCTAAGAGAGTCGCCAGACTAGTATCGGGCTGAGCTGGTGGAGGCTGGGAGACCGCGGTGTTTTGAGCTACCTGAGGATTCTGCAACGCCTGGACTTGTTGCAGGATAGCTGCATATTGATCAGGAACTTGTGGAATAAGCTGGGGGTAGTTTTGGAGCTGCTGCGTCTGGGCTTGTGGCTGGGCTTGTGTCTGGTAAGCTGCGAAGTGACTAGCTTGAGATGCCTGACCAGGTAGTTCATGCCTATATCCAGCGTAGGTCTCGTGGACGTTGGTGGGAGCGGCAAGGAGGGGCGTCGCGTTCCTGTATTGGTCTATAATGTTCTGGATGATGGAGAATGCTTTTTGTACCTGCTCATCTCTGGTTCTAGGAGCTTCGACAATTTTCGGATGGGTTGGGTCATAGGGATTCGGATCAACATAGTTCCTTACTCGATCGGACTGGAGTAAAGTTAACACCTGAGCGTCCCGTTCTTCTTGGGTCATCATCCTAGTCCCGGTGGACAATTGTGGCTGTGCCGTATTCGGCTCAACGCTGGGGTAGGCTGACGCCGCACGATTGCCAGGGCTAGGGAAAAGCCCTAGGCGACGGAGCGCAGACTGGGAAGCCGAGACTGTTCCCAATTGTCTCGACTCCGACCAGCGTAGGTGGATTTCCCGTCTCTTTGGATCGTCTGCTAATAGAACCGCGTGCGTTGGTTGCACAATGGGCTCAGAGGTCTTTCTCGGGGGTGATCTAGGTGTATCGGGTATTTCTGATCGAGTTGTGTAAACATTCATCAATTCGCGATTTTCATAGTCCTCCATGATCTTCTTTTGCTCTGAATTTATCTCACGAGAGCCGCCACGAGTAACGTAGTTCTTGTCTCTCTGGCTATTGTCCAGAAGGGAGTGGTCAAATGATTGAGGCGTAGCCCAAGGACGGATATCTGTCTCTGTTGGATTCCCATCGTCGTCTTCGTCCTCTCCCTCCTGCATATTACGTTGCATTTGCTTTAACATTTGCCCTTCTAATCGATTATCGCGGACATCTCGAATCATGTTACTAGCCCGACCTTCATCCTCGGTAGAATCGTGCTCGAAGAATCGGATCTGAGCTAATTCATCGTCGGGCTTCCACCTGACCGTTCGGCCTCTTCGTGCTTCTTTGCGTAATCTACGTAACCTCTCCTCTGGCGTTTCAGGGGCTTTTACTAGTCGTTCTTGTGGCTTCGGTTTTTCGGCCGGTTTAGCGATCTCCGCCAGCAAGCCACTGATAGTGGAAGATACCGATGACTGAGACTCTGGCTTTTTCGCAGGCGGTTTAGGAGCTGTGCGCGATTTGTTGAGAACCGTAGAGCCTGAAGGCCGAGGGCGTGGTTGCCCGTTGTGTGACATAGAATTCGGCAGAGTTGTGGAAGTCGAAACTGATGTGGAAATTGTCCTCCCAGTACCCGCTCCTCCAGTAGTGCCTTCTACTGCAAGCTTTTTTGTCACACGAGAATCGGCCTCTTCATCTCTAGGTCGTTTAATTGGCGACGCCCTGGGTGTAACTTTCTCGGCGTGATTAGCCACCTTCCTCGCGGAAAGTAAACCTGAGTAGGTTTTGGTCTCTTTTCTTGCTGTCTCTGGCACTGCCGGATTAGCAAGCTGAGTGGCCTGGACTTTCGGGCCAATACCGGTGCCTTTGGGAGCAGAAATCGTCATCTTTTGAGTAGAAGTAGCGTGGTTTTCTTTCATATTGTCGAGGGGTTTTTGTTTTAGTTGACTAGAAACCGTAGGCTTTTCGGCGGCATTCTTGGCAGTTCGCTCCTCGGCATTTTTCGAAATCTGTGCCACAAGTTGCTTTCCCTCATCATCGAAGTTGTCGCGGTGCTTGTCTAAGACAGTGGATAATTTGACTTTATGGAAAACGTCCAAGTCCATTAGGGTAGCCGCAGAGATGAAACGCAGAATTGTTCGTGGAATCTCGGTATTGTATGACTTATTCGCGAATTGGCGGCTTAAAGCGATTGTTAACCCTGACATCAGTTTCATGTGCTGTCCCATGTTTCTTAGTGTTTCCTCATCGCCGAACTCAAGTGCAGTCTCAAGCGATAGACGAACGAGATCATACTTCTGTTCAATAGCAGCTTGGAGTTGCGATGATTGGCTTTTGGGGGCATTAGACTTTTGCTCTCTTAAGACCTTCGCCTCTGCGCATATGTCAACAACATATTTGCCAAAGTCAGCTACTCTTCGGCCTATAACTTTAGACCAAGGATCCTCCTTCTCCCCCTGAGAAACGGAACTTTGGTCGGTACCGAACTCGTGTCGAATGATCTTTACGACATCATATTGGACGCCCTTGGCAGGGTCCATTGGTCGAGTCTCCAAAGCCATTATCTACCGGAGTGAAACCAAGTTAGTTCAATACTATTTAAACGATATAAAAGTATATTTATACAGGAAAAACTAGGCCGTGCATTTAGAAGAAACAATGCACGACCTCTGGTAACAGAACTAACTAGCGAGCGAACTGGGGAGTGAAATCAAGGAATTTGGTGTAGGGTGAAAGGTTAAAGTTCAACTAGGCAAGCAAGGTGTTGGTTGCCGTAGCGCTAGTAAATAGACAAGATACCTAGCGAAGTAGTAACCATAGGGGAGTTTCATGCTGCGGGGTATTGTATATAGCCTACTAACGCTTTTATAGGGGGGTAGGTAATGAATGGAATGACAACTGACCTGCTGAACAATGAGCTCCTGGGGGTCATCCTCGTCGCTCGATTCGGTAAGACTTTCGCTGTCATAGTCTGCTGTGTCTGATCTGCCTGTCGCACGGTTCTTTCCAGCTTTCAATGCACCTACTGTGAAGGTCAATACACGCGCCAACGGCCTAGAATATGATTTCTACTTACCAGCTTTACCGGTTATTCTTTTCTTCTCACTCTCCAGGGTTGCCTTTCTGCCCTCCAGCTTTTTCAAATCGTCGGTGCAGTTTTTATGCTCCTCAGACCCACTCGATGTAGCTTTCATCTGTTCTTTAGTTTTATCGATGTTTTCGCTAATATCTTTAAGCTCCTCAACGATAGGTCGCACATATTCTCGAAGTGTTTCGCAAGGTAGAGGCTCTGGAAGTAGTGGCAGAAGACGTGTTCCGTTTCGATTATCGCCAGCAACGTGTGGCTTGACTCCTGGGGTATTTGTGACTATCTGCCGTCGCACATTCGCTCCTAAAAAAAGATTTGGGCACCCTTTAATAGACTTCCATCCGTCCCCAGGTTTTCCCGCCCTAGGGAAAACAATCGTGGAATCATTGGGAGTAACATTAGCTATGGCTGTACTCGGCTTCGATGCAACCCTTGACAGATCAGTCATAGGTGGACGCGGTACTGAAGGTGGTGCATCGCGAGTTGAAACCGTTGCTAGCGAAGCACTACCCAGTCTTTGGGCTTGGCCCTGAGATGACCAAGCCACCGGATGGAGGGCTGCTCCAGTAGGGCCTCGAGATGGTGTTGGAGTCACATTACTCTTCCCAGATACAAGGGCCGCAGAAAATGGTACTTGGGTTGGATATCCATGTCGAATTTCGTTGCTCTGTGGTGTCTGGTAAGTTCCACCATAAGCTTGAGGCTGATATGAAGTGGCTGGGTCCTGATATGAGGATTGGCTTTGTTCGGACTTGGGTGTTGACGATTGTGCGGGCGAAGCCGTTGCCATCCGGAGGAGAGATGGGTTACCCCCATACAAGTGCTGCCCTTGGGAATAAGGATCCGACGAGCCATGCTGGGATTGTGACTCTACCCAAGAATTCCGCTGAAAATCGTCCAACCCAACGTGCTGCTGTGGTTGCCCAAAGTCAGGGTAATGCCCAACAATTTCTTGCGGATGGTACGGTCGGAAGTTCAAGTTCTGGTTATTGCCATAGGGGACATTTGGCTGTTGATAGTCGTTGGTGTGAGGCTGCCCTACCGCTTGGGCTGGACCTAAGGATCTGGTGTCATGAGAAAAGGTAGGTTGGCTCTCTACTCCGAAGCCTATGTTGGAGTACTGTTGCTGAGGCGGGTAGTGCCCATGGCCTTGCTGGTATGAATTCGCATTCGGAGGATAGCTATTATGTTCGTAAGGGATGTCATGGCTCACCGGGCCTTCGATGTATGAACCCGTGGTATGGTCTACATGTCTCACGAAGCCACCATCATTGCCGTTTGCATTATTGCCATCCATTACTGAGCCAACTGAGCCAATCGCCCAGCCAGCAGCCCCGTGCTGGGCCATACCGGGAGTGGACAACTTCGTTCAATGACAAGGTTGTCACGTGACCTTAAGTAGTGTTAGCGGGGTGCATGCCAAGATTTTGACTGGGACGGAGTGCACCTATCAGGCAGCTATTGATGACCCGGTGCAGTGGCACCCACCAACAACAGTAAGCCGGAATTCTTGTTGGCCAGGACAAGCTGAATAACACAATGATTTAAATTCAGAGGGTTTCAATGACCAGAAGACGTGGGCACAGGTGTAGAATTGCCTTATATGTGGTAATGGCGCAAGACTAGGGATGAAGTTGTTCAAAGTTAGGAAACCTGGGTGTGTGTCTAACAGAGATGGTTGGGGTGCCAAGATTTCTGCAAGTTTACTGGCCGAAAGAGGAATGGTCCGGAAATCTGCAAAACGCAATGATCAGCTTCAGCTACCCTGGAGTCTGTTAGGTCAGCATGGAGGGAAAAAAACAGGCTTAAAGATGCAAGATGTGTTGTGGAATTGTATAAGTTTTAAAGAGGAGAGGTTGGTGTGAAGTTTATGCGTGGGTAAAAAGAGAATAGGGCCCAAGTAGCCTGGGTACACAAGTTGCAAGACAGCAAGTTTGACAGAAATGCACTTTATGGTGTGTTGAGCCTCCACGGCGATCTGTTGCTGTTGTTTAACCATCGCCGAGATGAGTGGTGTGGGCTACCCAGGTCATCGTCCCAGCAATCCTGGCTGGCACAACAGCAGAGGATCAACTGCGCTATAGAGCCTACAAGCTCTTGAAATCATTAAAGAATTGAATATCCCAGCGGCAACAGACATGCCAGCACATGGCGCAAGCCCTTCAGGAGTTGATGTGGTGTTAAACTGCATAATGCGTGGAGTGCATATTGCTGGTTGAAGTCCTCCGGTCTAAGCCAAGTTGACTAGTCCCTGGACTGCTCGGATCCTGTACCACCTGATGACTGATTGAAGGGCGAGATGGGTGAAGAGATGAACGGAGCACTCTAGCAAGCACCCAAGCATGCCTGCATACAAATGACATTGCTTGATTTGTTGGTGCGAGGCTCTCGCTTTTCACATTCAAGGGGCGACCGAAGTGATGCGCAAGTCTTTCAGCTCTCTCCTGGCTCTTATGGGCTTCCCACTTGCTCTAATTGTGCCCTGGTGGCCTCCAGGGTTGGGAAATATGAAGGGGTTTTAGGGGTCACTGATGATATGGGCATTTCGGGATAAATAGGGTTGGGATATCCTATGCAGCCAGGGCCTACCAGACTCTACTCTGGTCTCCAATAGTCTCTTAGAGGTGCATTTATACCTGTAAGTGTAGCAGACTTCATTGCTTGCTGCCATGGCTAGTCCCCCCCATTTTGCTCCAAGTCTCCCGGCCTAACAACCTGCAATTCACTTTCGCAGGCTGAGGCCGGAATTTCGGGGACTGGAGGGGAAACAGCCAATGACAAGGGATCAACAAACGCCAGCCGGCACTCATAATACAGGAACCTTGCTTTCGCGATCGCACCTCAATAGAATTTAATGCCCACACAGAAAGTGACGCTCCAAAGTTTGGCAAAGGAAAAAAAAAAATCGAAATAAGGGGGAGGGGGATTGGTTTTCAGCATACCCTTAATTGATTCTGATCATTCCAGCCCTTAATCAACAACACTGCGGCCGCGATTGCTACTGATTATGTAGTCGTCAAAAGTAGTAGAAGGCCTAGCATACTCCGTTATGCTCTCTTAAGTGAGAGTAGTAAGTTTACAGCATGGATACTTATTTTCGCATTTAATTAATGAGAAAAGTGATCTGTGAGTCTATCTCGTGATTATTGAACAATGTGAGACGGTCCTAGGTCGAAGAAGTATAGCTGCCGATGTTGGAGTTGATGGGGAGGAGATGGTTGATTGACGTGTGGCCTAATGGCTAGAGATTGCAGAAAGCGACGCGACCGAGAATAAGACGGCGCTAGAAATGAGCGACAAAGAGATAGCCCTACGGGACGACCCTTTCAACTATTTAAAATTCAAGGAATGGAGCACAAGTAATAACTCACTAGCCCGGAGCACATAAAGCCAGCGTGCACCTCAAAAGGAGTTGATGGTGATGGATGAGAGTAGGTTAGGTAGAAAGGTGAAGGAGGAAGAATGGCGATGAGCTGGACAGAGTGGCTCAAAGCGGATTTTTGAAGAAAGGGAGCAGGTGGAGAGTACCTAATGTTTTAGGTACCGACCTAGGTAGTGTCTAGCTAAGATTGCTAAGTAGATACCTACCTAGGCTAGGTACCTTTCCTAGGTACTTCACTGCTGAAAGAGAGAGATAAAAAAAGCTAACCCTTTAGATAAAAGTAGGGGCGATTGGGGGCTCCACGGTTGGGGCTTCTTTCTAATTTTATAGCCAACTGCGACTGTGTGACAGGGACTACCTATGCAGCTGTCAATACTCTCGGTCCTACTCTAGTACTTAGTTACTTACCTTTCATTGGCCACTTCCGGTAAGTAGAGAGGGATGCGCTAACCGAAAACCTTTGAAACATGGGTAGCAATAGCATGCCGGTACCTACATATGTAGGGTACCTAACTAGATGCCAGTCGATACAGCTGTCAGACAGGTGACACATAACAGGAACAGCGATTCTGATTAGGTAATCTACCGGGAAAAGAGATGCGTCTGCAATACCGATACATACCTGCATCAGATGGTAACATTATCTAGAAAGAAAAGAGGCGAAATGCCATATCAGTAGCTAGCTTATTCGTCAGAATCTAGGTTGTAGCTGGTATAAAGTTGAAGGTTGTAGATGAGTTGTGACACAGAAAACGCCGTGACACGTTTAGGTTATGCAAAAGGTTTTGGTGTAGAAAGCACACGGATAGGCGACAACTTAGGTACCGAACTCTTTTGGCATACCGCGAATATGCGGTAGGTACATGTAAAACCCTAAGGATGACCCCCCAAATTCTAGAATCGAGCCAGAAACTTTGAAAACTATTGTGTGTAACATATGGACATGTCCGGAGTTCCACTCTGGTCACAATATAAACATATAGCTCAATCTTCGAGTTTCGAAAATGTCGATACTCCTCAGAGCTTAACCTACTCTACAATAATCCTATGGTAGATCAGAGTCTATCTTGTTTTTTAAGCCAGAACCAATCGATTTCCAGCTATAAGAGCTTAACCAAAATATTATCAAGCTTCGCGTTCAATGGTATAAAGTAAACCTAAGGGGGCACCACCCTATTCCTACCTGTATAAAAGGGTACACAGTCCTCCCTTTCAGCGTTGTATTCTCTCCAACACGACCAATTTTAAACACAATCTCCGACTCCATTTAAATGCCGATTCCAAGATGGTGTCATTCCGGGCGATATCAGCTACGGTAGCCATGTTCAGCATGGTGCCATCAGCACTCGTTATTCACACACCTTTACCAGACTCCGGCGCTGTCCCAAAGGTGGACATGCCGTCCGGCGAGAGCTCTTGCGAAATCATAATGTCAGATCAGGGATGCTGTCTCGTCACGGACACTGATCTCTGCGAAAAGCATGCCACCCTCCATCAAGTAGCGTTTGATAGCAAGCTAACCAGATCGTGGCAGGGTATCGGAATTCGACGGATTCCTGTACAAAATGCCGATAAGTTACCGAACTCAGATCGAAGCTCATTGCACACACCAACGATGTTCGGATTGGGCTAAGGAGAGAGAAAGATTAGATAGGATGGAAACTGACCGAATCGGTGCTGAATGGGTAGTAATGGCCTTCTTATGCCTATCCATTATACCTATCGGTTGTGGGATCTTGCGTGCGATCGTACATAGAGGAAAGAGCGGCGAATACGAGTTCGTTAAATCCTGATGGGCCCTAGGGTCTTACTAGAAAAATACCCCTTCACTATTATGAAATTCTCGAATACGCATAAATTTCCAGGGGCTTGTCAGGATGGTAAGGCAGCTCGTTGATAATGATCAAGTACGCGCAGGGTTGACTATTTACTGGCTCTGCAATAGTGTCTCGCTAGAATATTCAGGACAAGTGCATTGGTACTCCGGCTAGAGAGAGATATGCTACGTCATGATTTTAGCATAGATTTAATCTTATCATTTGATTCCAATAGAACTTAGAAAGATTTCCTTCTGTTGTGGACTCACGATGCTCTGCGCGACGTCGCTCATTGACTCGACTTCGTAAATACCTGCCCCGTGCTTGAACTGCCAGGTCTCAGACGGTACTCGACCGTCGTCAGTGTCGTACCGAATCTGGAAAGCCTGCCATCTCTGGTTCCGTAGATCTAGCACGTGAGAATCGACAGCGCTTCTCTCGCCCGAGAATATCAACACTCCTGGATAGCCCGGCTTCGTAACGCCGGAGATCTTTGAGCCTGCTATCAGCGGATTCAAGGCCAGTTTGCGCTTATTTGTGTTGAGGAGATGATGCAACCAGATGATGACGGTCCTATTGGCAGGCACATTGCGTCTCTCGAGTTCAGATTGTCCTGAGCTCTGTGTAGTGGCTAGTAGACCTAAATTTTCCTGGGACGACACCAAATCTTTAAAAGCTAGTAATAAAACGTCTAGAACCTCCTCGCCCGTAGAAGCTCCAATAGAGAAAAACGCAGCCTTCGCAGCAGACCTCAAGTCTTCCTTATCGTGTCCAGTGGCAGAGATGACTTCAGGTGATCCATCTAAGGGGTATGAGTCTGGCAGCCGGAGCAGTAGAACCGCGGTAGGTTTCCCGCTAGATATGTCGTCGCAATGCGAATACTTCAGCTCCCGGGCTTTAGGGGAATAGCTCAAAGACTCGGGATACATTGCAAGTAGCAGAGCTAGCTCGGCTTCGCATCGCTCGGCTGCTTCCGTTGCCATGATTGTGATAAGGGCTCCCGTAGGAACAATTGTGAAACACTTTGCGCTCTGCTGGATTAGGAGAATTACCGAGCGGTTTGGTGGGGAGACATGACGTAATAATTGTAGTAGTGTATTTTTGATGTCTTATTCTACATATGTATACATCTTTTTAACTATGCTAAAGGTGCGGCTACTTGAGCGCCATATTGACGTAGTGGTTAATTAATATGCTAGTTGTTGCGTTTCTAACAGAAGTAACGAGAAAGCATTACGAGTCGGCAGTTTTGATACCTTTGCGTTCCTATATAGTATGCTGGCTACGTGCACTCCCTCAATAAGTGGTTGTAAAGGGCGTCTAATCGAGGTGACACACGCGACACTGCTAATATAAGCCCCCGTACGACTACCTCTACCGTCATTGCGGTTGGTTTTTGTATCTCACTGAAATCATGGCCCAGCTGTATAAGAAGCCATGTAGCAAACAGGCAACAATCGTGAAGGCACAACCTCCGTTACGTCGGAGATCCCCAACACGATTCCGAGTTCCCCGTCGTCACTTGCACTTTTCAACTTTGCGGGCTAATTAAGCTTTACGCTATATCTCTAGGTAGAAATGCCAACTGAGCACATAGGTAGGTAGCGTCTACCTACAATAATCGATAAATCTACCTTCTTAGTCCATCATAACATCTCTGTATACTATACTTCTCCTACCTATTCTATTACCTATTTAAACATAAGCATCTTGTCTGATTGTATGCACTGTACTTTGCATTTTGACAGAAGGTTTATCTATGCGTCCTTAGGATACATGTTAGATGGGTAGTTCTAATGGGAACTTGAAGCGGGACAGGCGATGACGGTGGGATTCTCTATAATTGCATACAGCTCGGTAGATGCATGCCAAGTGGCCTCGAATTTCCAGGTTGGGACACATCGAACTTCCACGGAGCTACACTACCTATCCAGAGAGTTGTTACCTAGACTTACGTAGCAATCGAATCGAGAAAGCGAAGCGCCGATGTGGATGTCCTCATGCCCATATCTGTTTTCTGATGACTTACCCAAGGCAGATTACATAGCAGACGAGAGTCAATTTACCTTTGCCACAGCAGCCGTCCAACAGGGCTAAGGTCGTTCCATCTCGCCATGGCGGCCACCGGACATTCATTGCGCGATCGCCAGATTGGTGAGCATCCCCCTTCTCTCTCGTTCGCTGTCCTCTTTATGTATTGTGCCGTGTAGTACAGTACTATATTATACATGCCTCCTCACCTCTTCGCTTGTTCTCTTCGTCATACTAACTAGCTACTATCAGCCTCCCTAAAGAAGATCCTCAACCTAAACGAGACCATATCCCAGGGCGAGCACGACGATCCCCACGCGAACGGTCTTGCGCCTGTCGGGCCCATTCTCAATGCCGACGGAGATCCTATCTGGAAGGTCCTCGTCTTCGACGACCTGGGTCGAGATGTCATCAGCAGTGTCCTGCGTGTGAGCGACTTGCGCTCCATGGGCGTCACCATGCACATGTATGTATGCGATGCATCTCTCTGCGCTATCTCTCTGCGCTGTCTGGGCTCGAATGCCCGGCCGGCTAGTTAAACAAATAGCCAACTAACTGACACTCGCTGGACAGGCACATTTCCGCGGCGCGACATCCCATACCCGACGTCCCCGTCATATACTTCGTCGAGCCAAACGCCAAGTCGTTGCAGAGTATCACTGCCGACTTACAAAACGGTCTCTACTCTCCTGCCTACATCAACTTTCTCTCCTCCATACCGCGACCCCTTCTCGAAGACTTCGCTGCGCAGACAGCTACTGCTAGCACCGCCGAACACATCGCCCAGTTATTCGACCAGTATCTGAATTTCATAGTTGCCGAACCCGACTTGTTCAGCCTCGGCATGCAGAAAGAACACACCTACTGGGCATTGAATAGCGCAAAAACAAAGGATGAGGAGCTGGATTATGTCGTCGACCGCATAGTCAGTGGCTTGTTTAGCGTTATTGTGACTATGGGTGCGACAACTGAAGCCCCTGACTCCAACGGGTATCATGCTAACAAATGGCAGGCGTTATTCCTATAATTCGATGTCCGAAGGGCGCCGCGGCTGATATGATTGCTGGAAAACTGGACCGGAAGCTTCGTGACCACATTTTGAATTCGAAAGACAACCTCTTCAATGCAAAACCGGCATCATCCGCCGGTACACCTGCCTCGAGGCCGGTTCTCATCATCCTCGATCGTAATGTGGATCTGAACCCCATGCTGTCTCACTCCTGGACATATCAGTCATTGGTCCATGACGTTCTCAATATGAAGCTGAACCGAATCACTATCGAAACCCCTATAGACGAGGAGAATCCCGCTAAAGGCGTCACGAAGAAAGCGTATGACCTAACCTCTGCCGACTTCTTCTGGGAGAAGAATGCTGCGCTCCCTTTCCCACAGGTCGCCGAGGATATTGACGCCGAATTGACACGATATAAGGAAGATGCCGCTGAGATCACAAAGAAGACTGGTGCTTCGTCAATAGAAGATCTACAGAACGACACAAGCGCCAGCGCACAGCATTTGAAGGCCGCCATAACACTGTTACCTGAGCTGCGAGAGAGGAAAGCCGTCCTAGATATGCATATGAATATCCTGGCGGCACTTCTGTCCGGTATTAAAAACCGCCAATTAGACAACTATTTCCAAATGGAGGAAAATGTCATGAAACAAACAAAAGCCCAGATGCTTGAGACGATAAAAGACGGGTCAAAGGGCGATGTCCCTCTTGATAAGCTACGATCATTCATAATCTGGTTTCTCAGCACTGAGCAAGAAGTCAGTAGGGCGGACTGGACTCAGTTTGAGGAAGCTCTCACAGCGGCTGGTGTCGATAACACATGCCTTGCTTACATCCGACAGTACGTATAACTACCCGCTCGCGTTAGACATGAGCCATCAAGGGAAACTAACCATTCTAACAGAGTTCGCGCAACAACCAAAATGACGCAACTGACCACCATCAATAACCCTTCACAACCCGCTTCACAGTCCGGCACCACCGATCTCTTCGGTCGCTTCTCCTCCCTCTCCACACGACTAACAGACCGTCTAAAGGAGACCGGCGTGGGGGTCCCCACCAATCTCGCGTCCAACTTCGACTCCTTGATAGGCGGCATCAAGAACTTCCTGCCCGCCAACCGCGACCTCACCGTCACCAAAATCGTGGAATCCATCATGGACCCGCAGACCGCCTCGACGTCCGCCATCTCCAAGACGGAGAACTACCTGTACTTCGACCCGCGCAGCGCCAACGCCCGCGGCACCATGCCGCCCCCCAGCGCCGTCCGCGCGGGCGCCGGCAGCGCGCCGGGCGCGCTGCCCGGGGCCGCGGCGGCACTCGGCGCCCAGGTGCCCGGCACCGGCGCCAGCTTCGGACAGCGGCGGCAGGGCTACACGGACGCCATCGTGTTCACCGTCGGCGGCGGCAGCATGGACGAGTACGGCAATCTCCAGGAGTGGGTCAAGCGCACGAACGAGGGGCGGGCGAAGAAGAGGGTCGTGTATGGTAGCACGGAGCTGCTGAACGCCCAGGAGTTCATCAAGGAGGAGCTGGAGAGGTTGGGGAGCGAGATCCCGTGAGGACTGGACTGGCCTGATTATGGTTTGGTTTGGGGGGATTCCCAAAATAGTAGGGTCATCAGTGATAGACATATACCATTCCAACGATGATGTCTACTTGAATTAAATCTAGTGCCTCTTGAATTGGCATCACTACACACGTAACATATGAGGCCTCATAGATTATTTCTCTCGGCATCTTGAAGGGATTTATGTACCGTATGTGTATGTATATGTATATACGTAATTGTCATGGTAGTCTTCACAAGGTCTTCGATACATACATACATACTACCTAATTTCCGCACGTACTCCCACACGGCCTTCCGCCCCTATCCCCCCTACACCTATTCGTGCAAAGTATCCCTGGTATCCTCACCAGCAGTGCAGCAAGCCAAACGCTCCACGCATACAATACAAGACACAAGACCCGCTTCCTTCCGTGCCGACCAATTCTGCTAATCCTAACACATCTCCGTCGCGGAATGTGCTCTTCTCCGCTCATGTACTCTACTCGCGCCAAGGGGTATTATAGGTATCTGTCAACATTCAAAGGACGCAGGAGAGAGGGAGAGACAGATAAAAGAAGCTGACAGGGAGGTCTCTCCGACCCTGCGATGCAAGCAAAGTAACAAAACAAGAATGCTTCGGGTTCATACAATGAGGGGTGTACAAGCCCCCCGAAATGCAAGCGTGAGAAGACAGCATGGTGAATAAATAAATAAAAAAAGGAAAGTTTCGTAACACGTTCTAACATCAACGCTTTCCGCTGTTCTATACGCCCCTAAACAAGCGCACGATGAGGAACCACAGGGCCCCGATGAACTTGAAGGCGCTCAGGCCGGCGACGCTCCAGAGGATGATGGTCGTGTACAGCGTCGAGCGCGCCTCCTCGTCCGCCTCGGTCTGGTCGGGCGTGAGGTCCTCGAGGCCCGCCGTGCTGAGGACGAGGGCGACGAGGCCGAAGTTGGTGAAGATCCAGATGAGCACGACCAGCGAGCGGATCCAGCGGTAGTAGTCCATCTGGTCCTCGGCCTTCTGCGCCTCGCTCTTGACCCCCTTGACCGCCTTAGGCTGCTTCACGCCGAATACCCTAAGTTCTTTCTCGTACTGCGCGTTGAGATCGCCCTCGTCGGGCAGGTCAGTCTTACCCTTGCCGTCCTTGGTGTCGACTTTGGGGAGTTCCTCGGCCTTGTCGTCGCCCTTGGTACCCCACGAGATATCGTGCGTGTTGCAGAAAGCATAGACGTTCAGCACGTTGACGTACGTGGGTGTCAAGGCCAGGTATTGCACGAACGATGTGAGCATGTGCCAGGGGTCGAACATAAGAAGCGAAGCAATGAGCCAGAGACCGTAGGTTGACAGTAGAGACACGACCAAGGAGAAGAACACCTTGTTCTGGAAAATGGCGCTAATGCTGAACCCATCCTTGATTTGCTCTTGTACCGCTACAACTGAAATGTAAACGGCGGCAAATGTGAGATATCTGCAATTAAGATTAGTAAAAGTAGAGTAGAGATGATAGGATTTTAAGAGATCTTACATCATGATAATGCACCAAAAGACGACCATGATCGTGTAGAGCACGCCAGAACCAGCAGGGCGATTACCCAGAGACAAAACGAAACATGAAACGAGGCAGACACCATAGAACCATTCGAAAACAACACTCAGAATCGTGCCAGCATTACCCAGGAGCAAATTGCTACCCAAACTCTTTGTCAGGATCTTGAAAACCAGGAAGAAGTTACCAATTGCAAACCATGCAAAAATTTGGTTAACTGTTTGGAAGATGAATTCAATGAAGAAGGCAATTTTGCGGATAAATGAATGATCTGACCGCCAGAACTGGTAGAAATGAGCAATGGCATAGATGGCGGCAAAAAAAGAGCCGTTCAGCCAACGTCGTCGTTGAAGAATGAACTCGGTGACGGTGTCCGGAACATCTGTCTCACCCGTCGCAGATTTCACATAAGAGAGAATCCAGTGACAGTTACGTTTTGTCACCAACTCGAAGCAGAGGATTCTGTCTTCAGCAAGGTACATGTTCGCCGTGAAGACACCGGCACCTGCGCCATGAAGCGTCTCGCCCTTGAAGTACTTTTCCAGCGGACCTTGCCCATTCTTGTCGTTTTGTAACGCTATATATCGGTACGCCGAAAAGGCACCAGGCAAGACAGAAATAAAACCAAACGCGGATTCTAGAGGTTTGTCCAGGATGTTACTCATCTTGTACTCGAAATTCTGGGTAGCAACTATGGGGTTGAGTAAATGTTTGCCACCCGTGCCTAACATGGCCTTGATCTCACCACAGGCTCCGGCACAGCTGGGTTCCAGATCAAAGGCTTTCCAAAGCTGATAAATCGAGTTGCCTCCTGGTCTAGTACCAGCATCGATCAGGACGCAGATGTTGGGATCCAGGACGCGCCCAAAAGCTTGGAAGAACCATCTGTGCGAGTTGATTTTCTTTTGGTTCTTTTCCTTCAAGCAGAAGAGCATCTGAACCGGCTGCTTCTTCGGAATCAGCTGTACAACGTCGTTCTTGATCTGCATGCCGACCTGCGTTGTATATTCGTAGATGTGGGCGGTGACATCTTTACTATTGACCTGCTGCTTGGCAATACCCTCTTGATAAACACCCATACCCGCTAACAGGGCCTGTGTTCTCTTATTAATCTTGGCACGACCGTCACTGACGACACACACGACAATCTTTTTCCAGGCGTCCGGGCCCCAAGTCTTGCTCTCCTTACGACTGCACATGTACTCGATGTTCTTCAGTACGCCAATCATGGTCCTAGCGAATAGGATATCGTCTTCGTTGTACATGGTAACTACAATGAAAAGCTCGGTGATTCGCGGTTTACTGAACAGCTTCTGACGTAGAGTGAAATTCTCGGCGTAAAAATCGTTCGGATCGCATGTTGCGGCGGTATAGCGCATATGTGTAAACTCGTCGCGCTCGCCGTGGGGGAGCTGGTTTAGCAGACGTGGCGGGACAGGACAGTCAAGCACCAGATTTCCTCGATACAACAGAACCTGCCTTACCGTCTTCCATCTCTTGAGGGTTCCACCAGGCTGTTGTGGTTCGTCTCTATACGGTTCTTGCCCTTGCGCCTGCGCCTGTGCATATGAGTCGTTCTGGTCCAGCATGGGCCGGCCGTCATGATCGTCATAGTCGTAACCCTGGTGGTCATTTAATGGTGTGGTGGTGGTATGTGGTTCGTATGGTTGATTGTAATAGCTGTCGTGATGCTGCTCTGGGTTTACAGCGTACTCAGAGTTATAGCCCTGGTTATGGCCTTGGCCGTAGGGGCTGTGGGATAAGTCGCTAGCTGAATGCGCGACATTTAGAGGCAGGTTGTCGCTCGGAGTATATGGGCCAGGGCCAGGGCCCGGCATGCCGAGGTGGCTGGCCGAGTGTGCGCCATACTCGCCGTACGGGACATCGTCTAGCTGATATCCGGTTTGCAAGGGATGCCCCGGCGAGGGAGACCGATGCGGGCGCGCGCGATGGTTGTCCATAGTTGGATCGTAGTAATTGTCGTCTGCACGAGCACAAATTGGTTAGAACAACAGGTCTAAAAAGTCGCGATGCTGTCGCTGTTGCTGTTCTGTTGCTGTTGTTTACAGCAGAAGTGGGTTGATATTGTGATTGATTGACCTTGACCAGCTTGCGACGAGGGTTCCCTGGCAAGTGATCGCAGAAGTTACAAGAGTAAAACTGCAGTTGATCAAGGATGACGACACAAGCAGCAGCCAAGGTAAGTCTAAAAAGAAAGCAAGTAAAGCGCAAGTGGGAGACAACCTAGAATCTGGTTTGCGGTTTACGTACCTAGGCGATTATACGACATGGTTTTAGCTTTAGTTTATGCCCGTTGTCAAGCAGGTGGCCTCGGCTTGTTCTTGGGGTCTCGGGGGAGAAAGCAAACGATCGATGGAGCGACGAATAAACGAGTGCGATGCGTGGCAAGCTACGACGGGTAAATGGCTGGTATGCGACGAGCATGCATTGACGGGCGATTGACTGGAATGAGTGTGTTGAATATTGTGCCGAATAGGTGGGTTGGCTGTTGTTGGTCAGGTACAATGGCGCCAACCTCGTCTCCCGATAATAGACCAGTATTTATCAGAAGATGTACTCTGCAAGGGATGTGTTGTGTCAAGGAGTCGCACAGGCGGGTTTTAGTGTCGCAGAGATGTAGATAGATAGGTAGCTATGCGGAAGATCCAAGGGATCCAAGCCTTATTTTGGTGGTTGGTTGGTTGGCTGTAAACTTTGAGGTCATGTACAAGCCAGTGAGGTATGTATGTATAATGCGACCCCTATTGTAAGGGTATAAATAAAGTTCTCAATACCCAATCTCGATGCTATCTGCCCCTCTAGTGGTTTTAATACAAAGATGATGAACGAGGTATGCAAAGAAGCCTAAACACAAAAAGAAGGGTTGGTGTTGGTGTAGTTCTGTTGTTCCGTAGTGGCTTGTTTGATGGCCTCGAAAGGGAAAAAAAGGTGATTGTCAGAAACACTTGTTCGTCAATGCGATGCGGGCACGCGCACCTACGATGCTAGACAGTTAGAGCGACCGAGAGGGCTGAGTGTCTCTGCTGGTGGGCTTAGCAGGGAAATGATTAGGAATTGCGTACGCTAGACCGTAAATGATGTCTGTTTCAGATCAACAAAGCGGGCGAAGCAGCAACCAACAGCCAATCATATCCCGCCCATCAACGGCTAGCTACAGTTGGCCGCCCACTCGTTGCAGTACCTACGTCAAGGCCTCTTTATCAAGGGGGATTGATTGCCTTCAGTGTTTTTTTCAGGTACCTACATTACCCGAGAGCCCACATTCTCCGGCCACTGGCAGCAACTTCCCGCATTACCAAGCCACCCAAAATGGATAGCCTGAAGTTCGGTCGAGAGATTCTATGATGTATGAAGTATATCGCTAACCCGTGGCGATGGTTTGGGTTCATGGTGGAGTGATGTCGTTCAGATGCCTGCATCAGTGTCAACCCTACCTAAGATGTACTGCAGAGTACTATAAAATTAGGGAATAAGGCTACAAACACGACCCCCAATTTCAACTACCTAGGTCAATGGGAAACACCTCGTTACTTGATAAGCGACGTCTCTCAATTAGAAGGATTCATTCATTATACCTAGGTAGTTTCATTAAAAAGTGGACCTATGCTTCTCTACAGAGTATCCTCTCTTATCTACCTACATAAGTCTACAGGGAGATGTATCTATGATTATATCGAGATCTAATGTAACTGTGTAAATTACGCTAGGAACGATGTCGGCAACCGTTGATAAACTAATACTTAGGTACCTAGTTGCTAGCTGCTAGCTCTAGCCATGTATGTACGTTCTATTGAATAAAACATAAATCATAAAACATCGACCAGTATAATACTACCTACCTAAGCAACCAGATCCCTATAATGCCTACCTAACTCTATGCCGACATTAGGTCTATGTACTGCCTAACAGGGCTCTTGGTTTGGCTCTTTCCGATACAGTAAGGAGATTACCCCTAAGTAAATTGCGATCATTCACGATATCCACTCTGGCAGGATCCCGAAACTCCAGTAGACGATGGGTATAAGTAAGTAAACACCGGGCGATGCATACGACGAAGAATGCGTAATGGATTACGCACCGCTAGATAGGTATAGTGGTCTAGCATCTCTTCATCGCCGTGCCAAGATGCTATTAAGTAACACGAGATTCTCCCGATTTGACTTGCATCGTCCAGGCAGCAGAATCCCATTTTAGCAAACCCTTGAAATAGCACGGCGAATTTGGGCGAATTCTCCCCAGCCTGCTTTTTTCCGAGCTGCCTTGGCCGCCACACTTGCCCGAGCCACAACACTTGCGTAGGCGGTACATCATTGTGTATGCGGGGTTATATGTTGTCGAATACCTATTCTCATTTGCCTCTTCAGATTGAAAGAACGGCTAGCTCAAAACGAAACAAATCCGCACGTTTCTACTGAGATAGGTTGAGCGGTCCGGGCAGCGTGAGCGTCTATTAGCACGACGAGCCGCACCCCCCTTCGCGCACTGATGTTTCCGGTTGCTTATTCTTAGGTATCGTCTATCCAAGTGGAATCTGTCATGCAGCTCACTACCGGAAACGAGATGACTGTCGTGGCACAAACGGGTTCTAGCATGCGCTACGGCCAGCGTTTAGTGATTGGATGATCGTGCTCAGTTTGGGTCCGAGGAGGTCACATTGCATCATGGGGTAAAACATGATTGCCTCTCATAGCGCCCCATACATTGCCCCCAACGCAACTGGTAGTAAATATATAAATATATACGCGGATCGTCGCTCGAGTGGTCTACTTAGGTATCTAAAGTGAAAGGCCTCGCTGCGAAACATCTCTGCTTTGTGCAGATACCTATATGACGGAATCGGTTCTTGTTAAGATAACCGACTATACAAGTATGTCTCATTTTGAAACCTGTGTTAGGCAGTGATCCGCAATTTTCGAAGGATTATTAATTACAATACAGTAAGTATTTCTTGTATAATGCCTCAGACTCATTACATAAGAAGTGAGCTAGGTATGAGAAAAAGGGCAGAGGACATATCACAACATAGGTTATATTATGGTAAATGAGAGGGCATGTGTAATTACTCTCTCGTCGTCTTTCACTTAGATATCGGTAATCCTAGTTATAAAGCCAAATATAGTATTGTTAGTCTCGTAACATATATCCCAAATTTATTGTCATCATATTCCAAGTCTAGAATAGTAGAGGGCTATCTAAATGAGTGTATACTTTGTACTCCTTGATCACTAAGGGCACCGATAGACTAACCTCCCACTACGTTCGTAATTCCCAGCATTACCCTTATTGCAGGAAGTATGAGTGATCTTCAACAAAAGGAGACTTGAAAGCTAAGGATATCTCCTATTAAAATAGGGAATCTTGCCGTAAGTTGCCTCATAGGCAGTCCAATAAGTTTGAGATGAATCTCTGTTCTAACGAACCCTCTTATTGGTCGTTGTAAGCTTACCTAGGTAGAGTTACAAGTTTGCGTTTTTATCGACCGTCTCAGAATGAATTTTGTCTATAGTTACTTTTCCGTAGACGCCGTCCTAAGGCGCAATCTCAGACTTAGTCAGTCAACATTAATTCATAACATTATAGGAACCTAAACATCATTTAATTCGCATTTAAGTTGTGTAAAGTTTGACCTGTATCATTTTGTCTATAAGAGCGCAGTCGGCTTATATCCCAATAATACTCCTCTAAACAATGTGAAAAAGTGCAAGAATCCCGATGCACCCCGTCCCCAACCCCTCTTCCATTGGTATCACGCCCGGCCATCCCATCATAAAGCAAACCCCCAAAGATAGATAAACAGAAAAACCCTCATACCGGCCATGCCAGGCCATCATGCTTCTATGTACAGATAATCCTCGTAGCCATCTCTGCTACGCGATATAAACAGCGAGTCACTGCTATTTAATATGTGTATATGCATGTGTATATGTATATTCGCTGCACCGCGCGCTCAAAAAAGACAGTGAAATGCAGAAATGTCGCAAACGTATCAGGTACGCACGAAACGAAACTCCTTCGAGAGAGGCCGCATCTAGCGCCCTTCGAGCTCACCAGCAACAACAGGCTCGTACGTCGACAGCGGCATGCCCTTAGGAATCTCACGCCACTGCTCCTCGGCATCGAGCAGCTCCTCCGCCTCGGCCCACTCCTTGCGGATGGTGTCGGCGCGGGCCTGGGTGCGCGGGTTGATGGCGGCGGGGAAGGGCTCGGGCTGCACCAGCATACCGGGGATGAGCTTGGACGGGTCGGGCACGACAGGCTTGCCGTCGGCGCCGAGCGCGACCTCCATGCGGAAGCCCCAGAGCAGCCGCGAGATGGCCAGGAACATGGACCGGTCGGCGATGTGCATGCCCTGGCAGATGCGCCTGCCGACGCCGAACAGGAAGTTGTCGCGCTTCGACACGTCGCGCTGCTGCGACGACTCGAGCGACGTCGTGTTGTCGTCGATGTACCGCTCCGGGTCGAAGACGGACGGGTTGGCGTGGCGCTTGGGGTCCATGTGGATGGCCCTATAAGATCAGGTTAGTGGGGGTGCGCGGCGAGTTTGCTGTGGGGAGGATACATACCAGACGTTCACGACGCACATGGAGTCCTTGGGGATCCGGTAGCCGTTGTAGAAGTCTTCCTTGTTGTTCGAGTGAGCAATGCCCAGGATAGCTGTCGGCATCCATCGGTTGGTCTCCTTGACGCAGGCGCGGGTGTACGGTAGGTCGTCCCAGTCGTCCATGGTCGGCAGCCGGTCACCGCAGACGCGGTCGAGCTCTTCCTGGGCCTTCTTCTGTACTTCGGGGTAGAGCAGCATAGCCTGGACGAAGCCGGTCAGCTGGGCAGCCGTGGTATCGGCACCAGCCTCTAGCAGGTTTCCGGCGATGTAGCCAGCCTGTTCATCTGAGAATCCCTCGGCGTCTTGGGCCTTGATCAAATCGACAGATAGCGAGGGCTAGGAGGGCCATATGAGCACGCGGGCTTTCAAGTAATCGACAGCATAGGTGGATGAGTGGCTTACCTTGGCAGTACCGGCCTTAAGCTTCTTCTTCACTTCCATCCAGTTGCCCTTGTGGAATTTCAACTCGATGTCGTGCAACTTCTTCGCGTGTGCCCGGCTGGCGACAAGGAAGTCGGGCAAGGCTCGTAGAGGGGGGAACATGTCCAAGATCATAGCGGACGCCGTGCCCATAGCCTTCGAGAACTGATGAAGATTGTGGAAGAGGGACTTCAGTCTCCAGTCGTCCAGTGTAGGGGTTCGAAAGCCGTAGATCATCTGGGTAGTCAATGAGAAGGAGTAGCGACGTAAGTGGTCAATGAATGAGTCCGGCTTGTCTAGGAAACCTTGAAGCATTTGCTTGTTCTCGAGGTCTTGGTAAGGGACGAAGCTCTTGGCGGCTCTAATATTAAGAATACTGTGGTAGACGCGGTGAGCCATCCTCCATCGATCACCGTATGGCTAGAAGACTTGTTAGTGACAATATTGTAAGTAGATATAGATGAGTCTTGACTCACCATGTTTAAGACGCGGTAGCCGCCATCGACCTTATGCGAACCACCAACAGTTCGTGCAATATAGACCTCAGGGCGAGACGAGTAGATGGAGCTCTTCTTATCAAATGTATCTTTTACAGCCTGGTCTGAAGAGAATACGATCATGACATTGGGACCCAACATAAGTGAGTAAACAGGACTATTTAGACAATATTAGCTATATTCGAATCTGGTTAGGAGTGAACCATTTACCCATATTCTTCTGCCCATTTCTTGAACTGAACATGTCCATTTTCCTTGGGCATCAGGTGTAGGTTGCCTAATATGGGGATGGTTGGTGGTCCAGGGGGGAAGTCTTTCGGTCTGCTACCGATCTGGAGGATACGGTATATGGCGAAGCCCACAAGGGCGACGGCGGCGTAGACCCAAACAGCAGGCATGTTGAACTCGCGTGCTTGGTGGGAAGAACAAAAGTTACAAAACCACTTTAGAGCCCCCGGGTGCGAGCAAGAGGGAATACCAAGCATATATAGAGGCGTTCCATGCTATGACAGTCGACCTAGATCGACCTATTGCAGGTTGTCTGACTCCATGCTGACCCAGGACCGTCCAGGATGTCATCCACATCCCTTGAGCCCCGTCGCTGTCAACACACTACACCATGCCTGTTCATGGATTCAACGCTCTCTGCTGGAAGGCTTGGCAGGTTTGGCGGCCTGGCGTGACCGACGCTAGGATGTCGATTGGGTGCGTAAGCTGGGGTGTGGACGTACTTGTCAAGACGTCTAATGCCACAGGCGAGGCGAAGACGGGATCCATTGCTTATTCCATCGGTGGTGGGCAAGGCGCACAACTATGGAGCTCATTGGAGCAGCTTGTTCGAGATGCCGGCCGGGTGGACTTTGGGCATGGATAACCCACGTACTAGTAACTAGCAACGGTCAATGAAACAGAGGTACCAAGACTTTGCTCTGAGATAGGGGCTAGAAGTTACGATAAGACGATGTATACAAAACCTGAATAGGCAGGCAAATAGTTGAGAGTTGGTCATTAAGTCAGTGGCTTGGTCGCCCGTCGGCACTGTAGAATACTCTTAGATGTATAAGTCGGCAGGACAACATTGGACAGAATGTGGACAACAGACAAAGCGAGCTGCCCAAAACAGATCACCAATACACGATGATCCCCCATAAATGACGAACTACCTACGTTTGTGCAATGTGAATAGGTACATTCGTACGAATATGACCAGATTGTTCTATTCTGCACACCACTGCACGGCCGGGAGGGTGTAGATCTAGGCTTATCGAGCTCGCGAACAGAGGCGTCGGGCCCGATAAGCTGATGAGCAAGTCCATCGTGAGGGTCTGTAGTTCAAGCCCGTGTGGGGACCGTGAGCGCACCGCCATGGTGCAGAACAGTAATCGGCTTGCATCCGACGGATCTCTGTCACTAGTTGTTGGTTCCAGAGTTGGTCCCGGGTATCCGAAGCATAGAGAAGCCCAGGATTGTCGATAGCCAATACTGCCAATGCTTAGTCCATTTCCTGCTCGTCTATCTATGCTGTACCGAGTCCCGACACACGGGCACGCCCAGGTGAGGCAGAAGGGCTATTGGTGCAATTGGATTAATTGGGGCGAGAGAGGTTGTCATGATGCATGTTCAAACTTAAAAACTTAAAAAGTAAGCTTCTTTGCTGTGCCGCAGCGATCCATACCCTGGCTAGTACTGTAGTAACCCTTGCCCATCTCTGGCCCTTGCAGACAGTGCGGCTGACTGTGCACCACCCCCTATGCAGTATAGTATAACTGTATAAATAGGGACGCTACAGTGCACTACGTGCACTAGACAATTAGATATGTAAATATATAATGACCCAGAACGGTCCCCCAGCCAGGGAGTCGGACTGATCGTCGTCCTAAAAAAAAAACGCTAAAAAATGATCACTGGTCTTTTACACACTACGCTAGTGTACACTATACTGCCGGAGGATTCGCTCTCCTTCGTCCGGGCATCAGCCTAGTCAACTATCTAATACTACACTTGTACTGTAGCAGGCAATGGTGCGAAGGTAAAAAGTGGACTTGACTGACGACACCTTATTTATCACTTACTAGGATACACAACATTGCCTACTGGTGATCAGTAAGATGTGCCTATTAATAACTACCCACGCGTAGATAGTACACTACACCGGCCTTGTCTAGCACAGTATGCTAATCTCGTTCAGCTGGCAGAGACTTCAGTAGGGTAATCCTCAGCCCTAGCTGGACCAACACGGCATTATTATTATGAGGCATCATGGAATCGCATGAAGGTACCTATCCTGTCTGGTACTTCTTCCTAACGGTTACAGTGTCTGTGCAAATTTAGTCCCACACACGGGTCATCCGTGCTGCAGGCAGCTCTGGTACACTGGAAGCGTCGATATGGTTGTACCGAGCTACTGGATCAAGTTAGTCTCGGTTGAGCCGGACCGAAGCTGTCAAGCATGCTGTATGTACGAGGCTGTAGCGTACTATGTATGTATGAATTATTGTAGGATGGTATGTGCTCGCCACTCACCTTGCATAAATATAATACGCTTGGGTGTGAGTGCGAGAGCGAGTAATATGACAGACAGCTTCACTTTTCCGTCACCAGGTTGGTTTGAAGGCTCACCGCCAAAGCGCGCAGTAGCCGCCACGCCTACTAAGATCAGAGCGCGGAATATTCTGTAGGCACAATAAAGTCCTGTCTGGACGTAGCTTGCCCAATTTCAACACCCCGGATCGTAAATGATATCTAAAACACACGATTCACGCCGTGGTTTGGGGCTCGTATGAGCAGATTTTCCTCCCAAGCAATTAAGGTGAAACCGGCACAGCGAATTCAGCTAGTGTGATCTTCTCATATCATTTGGTGTTTAATGGGTCTTATTTCACTTTCTGAGAATATATAATTGTTCTTTCATCTTGGTTTACCAATGGGAACACTTCTATGTTAAAGCGAATTTGGAATTTCCCAACGTCTCAGTTTTTAGGACTATGGCGATTTGCAACGAAGGGGGGGTTGGCTAGGTATGTCCTACATTACTTACACTCACGATTGGCTCTCCTGACAAGTTGACGTTTCGGAGGAATTATTTACCTGGTGAGCGAACATTGCCAAAAATATCCAATCTCGTGGTATCAGTTCTAGGTGAACGATAATTGCGGTCAAATGTCTAAACCGCCATCAATAATTCTGCCTTATAGTACTTGGTACAAGCGTTCTAGTAATCGCTAGACAATCTACTTATTGTTAGTTAAATAGGTGCTGAGGGTGTATATACGTACACATATTAGACTAGGCTTTCACAAGGATATTAACTGATCCTATAATTCTTTTTCTTTTTGCTATCTATCTCTCATTATTGTTAAATTTCATCGCGTCTGGACCTTAGTGATGAAGAACGGTGTTGTGTTTAAATCGATATATCATAAAATATGCAATGATAGGTAACATTAAAATTACCTCCAGTTACCGGTACATAGGTACTGTATTTCCCCCACTGTTAGGCGGGATCTCGATTATGTAATGCCGTCTCTCTCCGGCATCGCTCCTTATTTTTGTGGCGAGCAGCCAATCAGAAATGTCGAATTGTCAATTAACCTTGGGATTTTCTCTACTTAACTATGCACTTGAGATTGTGTCATTGCCCCCAAGAAAAAAAGTTGCTATGCGACCTGAAGGATGAGGGTAATTGAGATCGCAGGCCGTCGAGGCGCGAGCCTTAGGGTAAGTCTTGATTGAGTCTTGAGGCTTGTCCTATTTCCCTTTTTCCCCATGGCTTCTCCGATCTTCGCAACGAGTAACGATTCCCCTACTAACCATTGCACTACCTTTGCGCCTCTACAGCAATTCATCGCGCGAGGCCGTCGAGGGGACATCACACGTCCCCGATCGTTTGCGACTCCTACATTCGATACTTCGAACCCACGGATCCCGCCCTACCTGAAGCTCGCCAAGAATTATGAAAAGGTCAAGGAGGTGCTCGGGAGGGGCAGCGCCCTCACTCTGGCTGAGAAGATCCTCTACAGCCATCTCGACAATGCCGAGGAGTCGCTGTTGACCAACACAAACGGTGGACGTGATGTTCGGGGCACTGCGAATCTGAAGCTGAAGCCCGACCGTGTCGCTATGCAAGATGCCTCTGCGCAAATGGCTCTCTTGCAGTTCATGACGTGTAACCTCCCCACGACCGCTATTCCTGCGAGCATCCACTGCGACCACCTTATCGTCGGCGAGCACGGCGCACAATCTGATCTGGAATCCGGTATTAAGATGAACCAGGAAGTTTTCGATTTCTTGGAGTCTGCTGGAAAGAAGTACGGAATTGAGTTCTGGCCACCCGGCGCTGGTATTATCCACCAGAGCGTCCTCGAAAACTACGCTGCTCCTGGTCTCATGATGCTGGGTACCGATAGTCACACGCCGAATGCCGGAGGTTTGTCGACAATAGCTATCGGCGTTGGTGGTGCTGATGCTGTTGAGGCGCTCGTCGGCGCACCCTGGGAGCTGAAGGCACCGCGCATCCTTGGTGTGAAGCTAATCAACAAGCTTAGTGGCTGGGCTTCGCCTAAAGATATCATCCTGAGCCTCGCTGGACAATTGACAGTTCGCGGTGGTACAGGCTACATTATTGAGTATTTCGGACCTGGAGTCCAGACACTCAGTTGTACTGGCATGGCAACCGTGTGCAACATGGGCGCCGAGGTTGGTGCCACAACCTCCATATTCCCCTTTAGCCCGGCTCATGTGCGGTACCTCGAATCCACTCACCGACACGACGTAGCTGCCGAGGCCAAGAAATTCTCCGATATCATCTCCCTGAAGGCTGATGAAGGCGCTAAATACGATGAAGTTATTACCATCGACTTAGCGACCCTAGAACCCCATATCAACGGCCCCTTCACTCCTGACTTATCCACACCCTTGTCCCAATTCAAAAAAACCGTACAAGAAGAAAACTGGCCGGAAAAGCTGTCGGCCGGCCTCATCGGCAGCTGTACCAACAGCTCTTACGAGGACATGACTCGTGTGGAGGGCATGGTACGTGAGGCTTTAGAAGCCGGCGTGAAGCCGGCATCTGATTTCTATATCACCCCCGGAAGTGACCAAATTAGAGAAACTCTCCGACGAGACGGCCCGCTAGACACTTTCAAAGAAGCTGGCGGCACTGTACTTTCAAATGCCTGTGGGCCATGCATTGGCCAGTGGAAACGCCACGATGGAGTTGAGAAGGGAACACCCAACGCCATCCTCACATCATACAACCGCAACTTCAGGGGCCGCAACGACGGCAACCTAGACACCATGAACTTCCTAGCATCACCCGAAATTGTCACAGCCATGACGTTCGCGGGTACCACTACCTTCAATCCTATGACCGATTCGCTACAGACGGCTTCCGGCAAGGAATTCCGCTTCACGCCGCCATCGGGCAAGGAGATCCCACTACAACCCTTCGAAGCCGCGCGGCAGGAGTTCCAGGCCGTAGCGTCGGCCCCCAACTCATCCGTAGAGATCGCCATCTCGCCCAGCTCGTCGCGCCTCGCGCTCCTAGAGCCGTTCGAGCCGTTCCCAGCCTCTGAACTCACCGGCCTGCGCGTGCTCGTCAAGGTGACGGGCAAGTGCACGACCGACACCATCTCCGCCGCCGGCCCCTGGCTCAAGTACAAGGGCCACCTGCCGAATATCAGCGCCAACACGCTCAACACGGCCACCAACGCCGCCACGGGCGAGGTCAACGTCGCCTACGACCTCGACGGCGCCCCCCACACGATCCCCGAGCTCGCCCAGCGCTGGCGCGACGCCGCGCGCCCCTGGCTCGTCGTCGCCGAGCACAACTACGGCGAGGGCAGCGCCCGCGAGCACGCCGCCCTGCAGCCCCGCTACCTCGGCGCCCGCGTCGTCCTCACCAAGAGCTTCGCCCGCATCCACGAGACCAACCTCAAGAAGCAGGGCGTCGTGCCCCTGACCTTCGCTAACGAGGCCGACTACGACCGCATCCACGCCTGCGACGAGGTCGCCACCGTCGGCCTCCTCGACATGCTCCGCAACGGCGGCAAGGGCGACGTCGCCTTGCGCGTCAAGAGCTTCCGCACCGGCGAGGAGATCCTCATCCCCACGCGCCACGCCGTCAGCCGCGACCAGGCCCAATTCATACTCGCCGGCAGCGCGCTCAACCTGCTGTCTCAGAAATCATAATGCTAAACCACGAAAACGACAGGCGGGGTTCAAAACTGCTAGATTAAAGGAGATGAGGAGACCTTCGAAAAAGTGTATTCCTCACCATAGGGCTGAAACGGAATTTGGAAATTAAAAGTCATTTAGCGAGCAATGTCAGCTCAAGAGTCAAATATATAAAAAGATTTGATATTTTTAATGCAAATGCAAGATCCTCGTACCCCTTGTGTCCAGGTAGGTACCTCCAACTCACTGGCTTGCTGTTAAATAGGCAGTAGATTAAGTACACAGCCTCTATGTATCCATTCGCACGCTCGCTTAGTGTGTATAATCCGCATTTCCCTCCGCGAAATCATTATAGATATTCGCCTTCTATCCATTGTAGTATTTCCTCCCATTCCTTCCATCATTCCCTTATTCATCCAATCGTGTATCCGAGTTTGCCGATGCTTTTTTAGACAGACGTGCTAAGCCATCCAATATAACGCCTTTCCGCCCCAACACCAAGGAAATGGACAGAGCTAGACGCCACCGACGCCTCCGGGGGTATATAGAAGCCGCGCATCGCGTGCATCGCGTGCATCCCGTATATCGCGTTGTGTCGTGCAAGTGTGCAGTCACATAACAGCAAGGTAGCATGCGTACTCTAAAGTAGTGTTGGTAATAGTTCAGCTTGACTCTATATCGGCATCAAAACTGAGCTCGTTTATAATGCTTTTGTCTCGTGCTTGCGATTCTAGCCTCTCTAGCACATCAAGTGCCGCAAGCCATTTAGGGTTATCTCGCACTCGTTGTGGTAGCTTGTCCCTTTTTTGTTTTTGACTTGGCTTTGGTGCCGCCCGTTTCCGTAGGACTCCTCGCTTTATAGCCTCTCCGAAGCGTGTTTTCCGGTTCCCACGGGCTGGGAACTCTTTCTGTTTTTGCAAATACAACGCCTCGGATTCTTGGTGCGAGTAGTGCGTTCTTGGGTTAATGTAATCAAAGTGCGTTGCGGGGCGTTTAGGTCGTAGGGGTAGGGCATCATCTGCAACCCCAAACAAGTCATCTCCAGGTCGAAACGGTCGGTTATTCTCACTATAAATCTGAGCATCTAGTTTCTCCGGATCATGCTGGGAGACCCAAAAGAGTCGCCTTTCTTCGGGGGACATCTTCTTCCATACTCGGCCCCCTAAGGCAGCTGACAAGGGGCCCTGGCTAATTATTGTGATCGGTTGATGTTCATCAATTGGAGGAGTAGGCGCATGATCCACGCCTTGGACCGGTACCTGTCTTCCGGTATTTGAGTGTGACAGTGTAACTCTGGATGCCTCAAGTTCGGGAATTATTGGTGTGGCGGGAATTGGATTAGCTCGTACTATAGATTTGGTGATCTTCTTAATCGCCATCTCTTTCCTCTCTGAAGTCCCTGGAGCTGAATTGACTGGAGCTGCGTTTTTCTCATTGAGGGGGAATTGTCGAGTTCCATTAGTACTATGATTCTCTTTAGTAGGTAGCGAGGCTTCTTGTGTGGAATTTCTAGAGAACTCGTAGTGCACGGACCCGGTGCCGTTTTTAAGAGCCAGTGAATGTGGCATTTGTTTGCTAATTGATGTTTCAGAGGATATTCCATTTGCGGGCTTCAAAGTAGCTTGCACAGTGGGAACATCTGAAATTACGTTTTCCGGCGGCTTCTGGGTATGTGGATTTGAGCTTTCCCCAACAAAGCGCCTATGCTGGATTTGAGGAACACCACTAGGCTGGGTGTTTAATGGCCCATCCCGACGTTGTTTATTTTCCAATACCACCAACTCTTTTCCTTCGCAAGCGAAACCGCGGTTTCCATTTGAAAACCTCTGAGGTTTTTGTTGGCCCACCTCGATTCCGTTAGGAGTAGGGTTTTTAGGAGAAGGCTGGGGTTTCAGGCGTGGTAACGGAGGTTGTAGATCATCATCCACTGTAAGGTCTATCACAAGGGAGCTAGAGCGAGCGCTCCCGCTATGGCCGGCGCTCTGGGGTAGCCTGCTCGAGGGTGGTGTTTGGCGACTTGAGCTACTAAGATGGCTCTCTCCTCGATGTAATTGCCGTAGGCCACTGTAAGCCTTCGACCTCGCCGATTCATTTGTGGCCTCTTTCTTCTTAGGCCGCAGTGCAAAATCGTCTACTGCACTAAGTCTATAAGTTCTCTCTTCGGACTGTCTGAACATACCTCTTTTAGACGGGTGAGGAATGCCATTCTCGGAGAACGAGGAACTTTCTGACCTTGAATACAACTCGGATACATTTGGAATGCTCGACAGACGTTGTTTCTTCGCTGGTCGCGGATCCGATGATTGTATATCTATAGATGGTCCCCGCACAGGAGATGTTGGGGAAGCCACATGGGGTTGCCCTAATATCGGCGGTTGCTTGACGCTTTTCCGTGCTGTATGTTTATCAGACAGTAGCTTCTTTTCTTTGGTAGGTGATGTCGTTCCGGATGGAGGCGGCTTATTCATTGGCCCATTCTCAGTTGACCGGTTCACTATTCGAGTTGTTGTGGGATTCCCAAGGAGACCTGGTCGCGGATTGGACGAGGAGGTTAGAAAAGCCTGGCCCTTATCCGGCTGCAAGGGGCGAACTCGATGGTACTGTCCCTTGTGCTCCAGACAATATTCACTCCCAGCCACTACGTTATATGAACGGCATCCTTCCCATTTGCACTTGGGAGGGTGATGCAAATCCATGGTGGGAGAGGCCGTGGTTAGCTGTCTCGAGGTTTTTCGTGATGCCTTAACTACACCCAGGAACTGACTCGAGAGCTAATTCTATGGCAGGCCATTCATCCATATGTAAATCACATCTGCGTGATCAGCCAATATCCCGTTTGTGAATATGGCGTTTCAGACAGTCCGTCATATCGTTGGCAGGTGCCACCAAAGAGTACTTTGCCCAATCATTCAGAGATACTGTCAAGTAGAAATTGAGTAAGCGTGAACGATGACATTTCGAAACCACAAATCCGTGCTACCATCCGCTAAGAGGGAAAGAGGAGTTAGAAACATAAGGGAGGGTCCGTGGCTTCTGTTACCTACATATGACTGAGAAAACTAATAAGCCGCAGTAGCGACTCAAGACGTATTAAAAAGTATTTATTTGTAGTGATTTGTTTGAATGGATTAAATACGCGATGGTCAAGACTGGGCGTTATACAAACGCGTGATATAATCTGCGATGTGATAGTTAGCTGAAATGCCGATCATCTAGGGTTATCGAGAAATCAGAACATGGGACAAGTGTTCTGCTTGGCCGGTCTCAGGTCTTTTCAGTTTTGTAATTTGCACCTCAGTCTGCGGGGAAACAGCGGCTTCGAATCACAAGGCCCAACCAGCTGAGTAAGGAAATCGTCGGTGATGTCTCTTCGCCACGGCCTTTGGCTTAACCTTGGTGGGGGCAATAAAAGCAAGGCATAGCTCCATGTAGTAGCATGAGCAGATATACTGCTTTGAAATTTATCTTATTCTCTACAGCCAAATGTATCGGGAGGTAGACACTTTGGCGAAGAAGAGAAAATAAGACGCGTTGTTTTGGGCGGCGCCGATTTTGTTACGGCGGCCGAACAATTCAAAACCTGAAGATCCACCGAACAGTCGGACCTTTTACCTTTTGCTCATCATCGACTCGGCCAGCAAAATAGCGCAATGAGCACTGCAAGAAGATGGAAAGAAGAAGGAATGAAATCAGAAGACCTGACCTGACGTACCCCGCGTGCATCAGAAAGAGGATCAACACCTATGTCATGTTGACTATTTAGTCTCTTCGTATTGGCGATGCTTCGTGACACCTAGCCTTGCAGACGGCGGCTGTGGAAGGCAGCGAAGGCGCGTAGACTAGCCTCCCTGTAGTTGCCGGTCGTTTACTTGGCTCTACTATCACGAATTGGAGACCGGGTGGTGTTCTAAGCGAATAAAGCACAATGGATTGAAACCAAATTGAAGCCACTGGCCGAGTTCAACAACCAAGTGCGGAGCGTAAGGAGACGTTTAAGTTAAAAAGCGTGGCTGGTGCGTGTGCCAGCAGACGTCAAGGTTACCTAGTCGATGTACCACAGAGAACAGAGGCAAGCGCAAGTACGGTGATAAGCCAAGACGCGAAAGTACTAAGGAGGTATGCACATACAGCCTGGAAATAAAAAATTGTATGGGGCAGCTTGTATGAAACGAGATTCGATAACAAACAGCAGGCACCTGGTTGACGAATTCCAGGTTGCGATTGACTTACTTTGGTTTTCAGATGATGGCCCGTGCCTGCCCGCCCTCGCCCATTGCCCATCAATCATCCTTGCCTATTTCCAAAAGTTCCCCATCCATCTAACGTCCCCTGTCCCCACCTGCACTTTGCTTTCCTTCCCTGTTTAACATAATAATACCTAATATCTATATTGCGGTACCAGATTATTGGCTTACCGATGTCTCCAAATGGTGGATTGGAACCCACATCTCCACTATCTCCGTGCCTAACCTTCCGTTTTAGCTCGCAGTTGGGGGTAACCTGAATCTCATAAATAGCCGGGTGCAGCAGAGACTGCCACCTCGAAAATGCATTCTCCAATGACAATGAGAGTGGACACGATTCTGAGCAAAGTCAAGCTTAGCTTGCCTTCTCTCCCTCCGCTATGATATCGAGGCTAGTTTTCTAGCCTCGCATTGCTCGAAAAAGAAAAGAGCAAGGGGAAAAAAAGAAGACCTAAAGTCAGGAGTGAAGGCCGGGCGACAAGTTTCACACCGCTAAATGTGAACCAGCTCGCTCGCGATATCAGACATCGGTATCTCCTCAACTCTGTACTAGCCATATAGCACTGAATTGGGCTGCCAAGAGCTAAGGATTCGATAAATGGCGGACAAAGTTGCATCAATGAACTAATCCATCATCCTATTTTCGTAATAAGCGACGACCAACACGACAGCTTTCTCTTACTCTAAGAGTGACACCAACCAGTGAACAAGCTTCGATGCTGCGTTCTCTTCTCAATACGAGAACGAAGCAACACTCAAAATGAAGCTCTTGAGCTATCAGCAACTGTTGTCGTTCTTGAGTTGTGCTGGGGACCTTGAACTCCGGCGCAAACAGCGCTTATTCGCCCTATAACTTCAGACTCCTAGCCGGAAGACTCGGCAAGCGAATGAAATGGTAGGCTTTTCTTGCCACGATCGGTGCTGCAACCGTTCCATTCAAAGACGATAGGACTACGAAGCAGTATGAAGAAGAAAGAGAAATAGAAATATGCACCTACATATTATAATAAGCTTGCATTACGTACTCCGACGTCAACGGTCTGTTAGGGAATTTAGGTACAGTAGACAGCGATTTAAGCAGACCCACTCATTAGGGAGTGCCATCAGATCACTTTGGCAGCAGTCACACCACATCGTATGACACGACAGACCAGAATTACCAGAGGAAATAACCTCCGAGTCATTGGTTGGTGTAAGTCCGTACTCGCCGGCGCCGATTTATCTAGCTAGTTCCTTCGCGCTCATGCTGACTTACGATTTTCTGAGGGAATACCAATTACCTATGTATAGATCTACCAACAGTAAGACATTTTGGACGATGCGGGCGATTAAAGCCCCGCTTCAGCTCGTTGCTCGCCGCTATCCAGGCACCCGGTCGCCCGGCCCCTCCCGATATAGAGTTGCTGATGGTCGGTCAGACTCGGAATTTAAAGACAAACCTTACATAATTTTGTAATGGCTCGCGTGTGTAGACTCGGGGCGAGTAATCAGAATTGTCCCATAGGCTCCGGTGCAGCGGGACAGTTGCCAAGCGCACGCTCCCAGGCTATCGGGTGGGCTTCTCGCCAGAAACTCACCTGACAAGGCTGTGTATGATCGTATGTTTAAGGTCCTAAGGGAGCGAATACCGGGGAATCGTCAGTCAGCTGAAAAATTGTAGTCTCATTTTGCGAGGACAACCGAGATCACGCATAGTATCGTGACATCTGACAGCTCGGGTATCGATCTCATCGTGGTCGATACAAATAAAGGGCGTCATCCCCGTATAAAACAATATAGAGCATCTAGACTTGGTCATAGACACTTAATAGAACATCACCACCATCAAGTACATCGAGAGCATATAATACGCCTCTCTCTTTTCCTCATCTCCCCTCATCTGTATTAAATCAAACCACCCACTCCACTCCCAGCGGCTTTCTCTCATCTCCATCCGCTCAAAACAACATAATGTCGCCAATCACAGTCCAAGTCGCCCGTCTAGCCTCAAGACAAGCTCTCAGAGCACCTCTCCGGCAACAAGCCATCCGCCGTTTCACCTCCACAAAGCCGAACAATGCCTCTGCCACGGCACCTGCAGACTGGGGACGGATCATCAAGTCCAGGGCCAGCACCCTTGTTATGTACGTTCCACTCTCCCCGAGATTCGAAGGCTTTCATATGCATAGCAATATTCTCCGAATGTAACATGACAATACTGACAGGTATGGTGATATAGATTCTTCCCCGGCATGGCCTTAGCTTTAGGATGGCCTCTAGCCGCAGCCAAATTAGCAGGCGGGCCATAACTCCACTAGGTTGACGAGCTCGTCGTCCTCGAAGCACATACATACACTTATATATATACTACAACACCACTTTCTATTCTTCTATGTATATACACCGAAGTAGCTCGAGACTCTTTGGACATAAGCGGCGTCATGGTCGAAAAAAAGGATATATCCAGGATACAAAGGGGAAAAGGAAGAAGAAAAACATAGTAAAACGCAAAGTTTAGATAAAAACAATTTAAACAGTTCCAGACACTCTATCTAGTCCCTTTATCTGCTCCCATGTCCCACTCGTCGTGTTCTATCTATACCTTGACAGTCTCAACAGCACTAGTAGTAGCAGCAGCGGCGGGTTTCTCATTATACTCCAGATACCCCTCCTTGCCCTCAGGAACATGCAGCCGGCGGGCGTTCTCCGTGTCCCCAAAGATGCCGCGGTCGGGGTTGGCCCGCAGCACGCGCGCCGTCTCGGCATAGTGCGCCTCGGCGTAGGCCTCGGCGTCGAAGTTGAGCAGCCACGCCTCGCGGCGCAGGCGCAGGGCCTGCGGGTCGCGCTTGGCGGCGCTGAAGTCGGCCTTATGCCAGATGTCGCGCGTCTGCTCGCCTGTCTTCTGCGCCGAGCGCACGCGCTCGTAGCGGATCGCCTCGAACGCCGCCACCGCCTCCTGCACGCCCTTGCCGCCCGTGTCCCCGGCGGCCAAGGCTCTGGAGAGACACACGGCGAGCGTGGCGCCGTCCTCCATGGCCTGCGAGGCCCCCTGGATCGAGGTTGGGAGGAAGGGGTGCGCGGCGTCGCCGATGAGGGCTATACGGCGCCGTGCTGAGATCCATGTCGGCAGTGGGTCTCGGTACACGAGCTTCCAGTCGATGAGGGGCGAAGGCGTCTTGTCGAGGATCTTTTGCACTACGGGGTCCCAGCCCTCGAGAACTTTGCGCGCGTCTGAGAGAGGTGCTTCGAAGGACCAGCTTTCTTCGATATCTTCCTCATCCTATATGCGGTTATGTGGTTAGATATGTCGGGATCCCAGCGAATGACAATGGGAGTTGTCTAGGGGGGATTAGAAAGTTAGACGAACCTTGTGGGTACAAACCCATGAAAAGTCCTTTCCATTTTTGACGGACGCCGCGATAAAATCTAGTACATCATGTTAGTGTCTCAAGTCTGATTTTCTATAATTGCCTAGGCTGTTGCTGCGTTTGATTTTGAAATAAAGGGGTACATACTATAGCAAATGTTAGTTCTACAGGCTTAGGAAAGTGGAGCGATAGGTGAAAATACTCACCGAACATCAGGACCTAACCAAGCCACATGCTTGTCACCATTGTCCGTGAAGAATCGCAGGTCTGGATCTTTCGCGATCTCATCCGCGTCAAACCATGTCCGGTAGACCGCGTATCCAGACGCTTTGGGCCTATCCTCGTACCCGAGGACGATCTTCCTGCCTCGACTGCGGACGCCCTCCGCAGCCAGCACGACATCCGCGGTGATCCTCTCGCCGCCCTCGAGAACAACGCCCGCCTCGGCGTCACTCTCGAAGTAGTCCTCGACGCGGGCACCTAGGCGCACGTCGACGCCACTCTCGAGCGCGTGCTTATACACGGTCTCGTGGAACTCGCCGCGGTGGCCGTCGTAGCGCGTGCCGAACTCCTCCTGCTCGGCCGTCCACGTCTGCTTGAGCAGCGTCTCGCCGCGCCAGTCCTTGATGACGAGCCCGTCGGCGCGCTGGCTCAGCGCGTCCATGCGCTCCGCCACCCCGGGCCACCGCCCGAAGATGCGCGAGCTGTTGGGCCCGAAGCTGATGATGTCCCCCAGCAGCTTGAGCTCGGGGAACTTCTCCAACAGCGTCACGCTGTGGCCCTTGCGGTGGCACTCGATGGCCGCCGTGAGGCCCGCGAAGCCTGCGCCTACGACGAGGACGCGGATGCCGCTTTTCGGCGCCGTCTGTGGTGATGGGCTCATGCTTTAGGGTTTGGCTGGGTGTCGATCAGATGATCAGATTCCTCTGTAGGCCCCTTGTTCTTTTAATGTCCTCACCAGGGCGTCTAGCCCAGGCTTTATGTGCGGTACGTAAGCTTGAGGAAACCGATTTCCCGGTTTATCACTCACCTCTTTCGGCACGAACCAATTGCCATCACCTCGGCAAGCCTCTTCCCCAAAGCTGAACTATTCGTTTTTGATGCATTGACTATCTTGCAGACTAAGGTTCTATAATCCATGCTAGGTACTCTGATTGGGGATATATGTGTCAGCTCCGCGAATATAGTCTATCCCATGCCCCTTTCCCCGCACGGTGAGGTTGCGTTAACGGTCGGCAGATGTTTTGACCCCGAGTGCCAAGTTATCAAAGCGCGGGGTGCATGGCTATTGGTGACCTCACGCTTGCTCGACGAAGCGGTAAATGTTTGAGCAAGCCGCTCTAGATGTAGAGATGGGTGGGCGATATTACCCTCGGTGTATCGCATCCTTGCTAATAGTCGCATTGGGGTGTGTGAGAAGTCGCCCCCCTTTTGTTCCTATAAAGATCTTTTGGGTCTCCTCTGCATAGGACTGACGTTTTGCTTATCAATCTATTTTACTTCTGTTTGTTGCGTAATACCTCGTCAAAATGGTTTGGGGAATTCTTGAAGACAAGCATATGGATCATGTGCCGGGGACTGGTATGAATATGTGCCCCCTTTCTCCGTTAGATCATCGCTAATAGTCAATGATAGTCCTCCTAGCCGATTCTGATGACGTCCCAATTGAGTACCGAAATATCTCGCGAGAATTGCTCAAGCGTGGTCGTGGACGCAATGCACACATCATATTGGCTCCTCAACCAAGCGATTCTCCAAATGATCCGCTTAATGTGCGTATTTTTATATTCCAATCCTCATCGCTCTGGAGACTTATATCGAGGCAGTGGCCAACCTGGCGTAAAGATGTTATTCTGACGATTGTCGGGCTGTCTGCGGCCGTCGTTGGGGCGTATGGCCCCATGCTATCGCCAGGGTTCGTCGAGATCGCCGCTGACCTGAACATAACGGTCAATACCCTGTCACAAGCTACAGCTTGGGTGATTTTGTTGATCGGCTTGTCTCTCTTCATATTCAATCCGATTGCAAAAAAGCTTGGACGGCGACCTGTCTATGCAATTTCGAGTGTCATCATGCTCACTGGTAGTGTCTGGGGAGCTGTTTCGCAAAATTACGGTAGCTTCCTGGCATCTCGCATATATAGTGGAGTCGGCATGGCTCCGTACGAAGTCCTCGTCCAGTGCACAATTGCTGATATGTGTGAGTACTCTTCTGGCCTGGTTTCTTCCTGTTTTGGCGAGTTCTAGAGCAGAGACTTTCCTTGTTGGGACAACATCGTGTTTAAGCTTCTAACCCCTTTTTAAATTGCACTCAGGGTGGTAATAACTAACTTGGAGTGCTCTAGACTTCGTCCATGAGAGAGCTACAAGAATTGCTATTTGGAACATGTTTCTTCTCTGCGGTATCAGCGGCGGGGCACTGATTGCTGGTTATATTATCGAAGTAAGCTTAGCCTCACAGTTCCGCGGCGATTACTAACATTCACTTCAGGACCAAGGGTGGAAATGGACGTTGATATGGTGTGGTATCCTATTCGGGATCTTACTACCTCTGGTATTTTTCTTTGTACCTGAGACAGCCTATCGACGGCAGTCCTGGGAAGATCGTATGAGGACAGGTAGAACGAACGATTCTGGGGAAGAATCATCGGAGAAGAAAGGCGCTACTGTCGAGTACAGCGAGAAGCCATCGGTCGCCCCAGAGACCGGGGTACAAGTGGAGCAGAAGGACTCCTTCTTGCATTCGTTGCGTTTCTACAATGGTGTATACACAGAGACGCCTCTGTGGAAAATATTCCTAAGACCTATGGTGATATTCTGGTATCCAGCTGTTCTTTGGGCGTTTCTGCTTTATGGTGTCACATTGACGTGGATCGTGGTTTTTAGCGTGGTCAACGCGGTTATCTTCACGGCGCCGCCGTATAACTTCTCAGTATCACAGACTGGACTCATCTCTTTGTCACCATTCCTGCTGAGCTTTATAGGAGAGCTCCTCTCTGGCCCCATGAACGATTGGGTTTGCCTGTGGCTTGCGAAGAAGAATCGCGGTGTCTATGAGCCAGAGTTTCGACTACCGCCAATTATCATCTCTTTCATAATCGGAGTTGCTGGCTTCTTTGGGTTCGGGGCAACGGTTCACTATCAGACACACTGGAGCGGACCAGTGCTCTGTTTTGGCTTGGCCAACATGAGCCTGGCCTTCTCAAATGCAAGCGTGTTCGGCTATGTCATCGATGCTCATAAAGAGTTGAGCGAAGAAGGTACCGTAAATCCTCGAGCTAGCGTACAAAAACAGGTCACTAACTTCATAATTAATTTAGCCTTCGTGGCAATCAATGCCCGCAATCTTCTGACATTCGGATTGACATATTTTGTCAATGACTGGCTGGCTCAAGACGGAGTACTGGCGGTTTTCAACGTCCTTGGCACTGTCTTTGTCATAGTGAACGTTCTGACAATTCCACTGTGGATCTATGGAAAGAGAATTCGAGGGTACATTGCAAGGAATGAAACCTTGCGTCGATTTATGCATGAAGACTAAGACGGATGACATGCTGGTAGGTGGTGTTGATGTCTGTTTAGATAATGGACCACTTATATCAAAGAATGCCTTAGATAGGGCATGGCAAATGTGCTTCAAAGCAGATGGAATACGTAGATCAACTAGGTATTTAGAAAGATTCGACTTGCAATATGAGATGATAAAAGACACGAATACAGCCTACAAACTTGAAGAACGTAAGATTAAGACTGCCTATCTATTAGTTGAGTTGAAGTGACGAAATAAACAAGAAGTGCCTGCGGTAGTGGTACAGCGGCGATGGCATGGGGGAGTTGTGGGGTGTCAGGTACGGCTAACCATAATAAGGTTAGCGTATTTATATACATCTGTACCTCATTACCTAGCTCATTATCCAAGACCCCAAAGCTCCTGAATCTCAGGCACGGGTAGGCGCGTCCCCTGCTATTTTCAAGCTTCCACTGCAGCTGTATGGAAATATACTCGGAATATACTCTGTCTCTCCTACCAATGACCCCTCCGCCTACGCACCGTTAATCATCTGGAGCTTGTTTCGCCCAGCCCACAGTGTATTGGCTCTACCCCGACTAGGTGAACAGTTGGCACAGTCAACAAACCCCTACATACCGACCTACATAGGTAGCCGTTTGATCGCTGCAGCCAGGTAGCTAGTTCCCTAGCCAGTACTCAACAAGGAAGCGAACAAACAGGCACACGACCGAGTACACCTTTCAACGAACCGCCGCTGTTTACCTGGATAGGGAGGATTAAATACAGAGGACATACGACACTCGATCGCGAGGGTGAACAGGGCGAGCTGTAGCGGGCGAGGAGCTCTGTCTATACGTCGACCACGATGACGGACTCCCTGCACAACGCCCCCATTGTGCTCGACAATGGCTCTGGCACCATCCGGGCGGGCTTTGCCGGTGACGATCTGCCGAAATGCTACTTTCCTTCCTTCGTAGGACGCCCGAAGCACCTTCGAGTTCTCGCCGGCGCCTTAGAGGGCGAGGTCTTCATCGGTCAGAAGGCTGCTACGGAGTATAGGGGACTATTGAAAATACGCTATCCGTTAGAGCACGGCATTGTCACTGATTGGGACGACATGGAGAAGATATGGGAGTATGTATACAGCGAAGGTCTAAAAACCATGAGTGAAGAAGTACGATAGCACCCTGTCCCAAAAAAAAAGATAACAGAACACAAGGGAGTCGCGTTGCTGACACTATAGCTAGCATCCTGTTCTCCTAACCGAACCTCCGCTAAATCCTCGAGCGAACCGTGACACGGCCGCCCAAATCCTATTCGAGACGTTTAATGTGCCCGCCCTCTATACATCGATCCAAGCCGTCCTTTCTCTATACGCAAGCGGTCGTACTACTGGCTGTGTCATGGATTCTGGCGATGGAGTTTCTCATGCGGTCCCCGTATACGAAGGTTTCGCAATCCCCAGTTCAATACAGCGTATCGATGTTGCCGGTCGCGACGTTACCGAGTACATGCAGACATTACTTCGCAAGAGCGGTTACATATTCCACACCAGTGCCGAGAAAGAGGTGGTGCGGCTGATTAAGGAGTCCGTCTCGTACGTGGCGCTGAACCCGAAACAAGAAGAGAAGGACTGGGCAAGCACAAAGCTAGACCAGGCCAAGATGGCCGAGTACGTGCTCCCAGATGGCAATCGCCTGCGCGTCGGCCAGGAGCGTTTCCGCGCCCCTGAGATCCTCTTCGACCCCGAGATAATCGGCCTCGAGTATCCTGGCATCCATCAGATCGTAACGGACGCGATTAACCGGACAGATCTCGACCTGCGCAAGTCGCTATACGCCAACATTGTGCTCTCGGGCGGTAGCACGCTCACAAAAGGGTTTGGTGACCGACTGCTAAGCGAAGTAAAGAAGCTCGCTGTTAAGGATATGCGCATTAAGATCTTCGCCCCGCCGGAGCGCAAATACTCGACCTGGATCGGTGGCAGTATCCTGGCTGGATTGAGCACATTTAGAAAGGTTTGCTTCCCCTGTCCTGTCTCTATGTCGGTTAATATCAGGATAGCCACTAACTCTCTGCGATAGATGTGGGTTAGCATCGATGACTGGCACGAAGACCCCGATATCATTCATAAGAAACTCACGTAACCGAACCTCAACGAACAGTAATACAAACCTGAAGGGAACGAGAAGATCGCAGCCTCTTGGTAATGGTGAAAACAAGACGGCCAATTTGACGCTTCACCAACCAGTACAACTCCACCCTGCATTTCCATATCTTACACGTAGTAAGAAAGTGGCTTTGGTTATACTTGTGTTTGGAAGGCTGTTTATAAATGCCTTGTTGGGACATAGATAGCGAGTCTGGGCTTTCTGCGGCCATGTACGGTGCATAACACTTCCATGCTAATGGAAACAGATGAATAGTTAGGGGATACCTGAGATGCGACGCGGAAAGGAGGATGGAGCCGAAGAACTAATCATCTTAGGTAGATGAATGATACCCATTTGTTGAGCACGATTTCTACGTCTTACTACGTATATTATTGAGTGAAACTGCTGCACCAGTGCACCACTGATAATGGCAACGTGCTAGACATTCTGGATGTTAGATTACGACAAATCACCTAGACATACAAGACGCGGCTCATGATGTATAGGAAATTAAGTACTTTAGTTGGTCTATGGAGAGGAGTAAAAAAGCTTTACAGCCCTAACACGATTTTTGAACCCTTTATTATTTTCCTCATCCGATTCGATTCGATTCCAATGAAACCAATCCGGTTCTCGATTGCTCTTTCTCGCTCTTAGAAAAACACGTCCCGGAGTCTACCAGCCGGGAAATACGACCAAACCATGAACCTCCCTCCCGGGATTGAAAAAAAAATCGATTATTCTGGTTCATGTTGTGTCGTAGTGGGTATATGTGGAGGAAAACAAAAAGCCAATTCCAGTCCGTCTCGATTCCCCTCGTCGAGATTGCCCGCTTGCTCATAGTCTCCCGAAACCCCCAATTAAAACTCCAAGATACAGAAAAGAGAAACGCTTCTCGTTGTGACGAGGATGATGTCACCGGTATATGTTTTTGTTTCGAAATCGCGGCACGTCATCATGAATCCCGTCTACTCCGTAGCGCCGTGCGTGTGTCGTTTTGGTCGTTGGTAAATGCAAAATAATGTGTACATGACATGGGGATATAAACAGCATAGGTCGCGAAAGCGGACCAATATGCATCTAGACCTCACCAGAACGTCGAGACATTGCAGGTGAGGACTAGAGTAAAAAGGTGGGTGGAGAATTGGAGCCCGAAGTCTTTAGTGAGATGCCTTGCGGCGACGGCTGAATGCCGAGCTCACGCGCTCGACGACGGAGCTCGCCACGCTGCTGGCGCTCAGGCTGTCGCTGTCCTTGCGCCGGGGGGTGGGCGCGGCGGCGTCGTAGATGTTGCCGGCGCCGCCGCGGCCGACGTAGCCGACGCGCTTCTCCTCCATCTGGCTCTGCAGCTTGAACTCCTCGTCGAAGGACATCAGCGGCCTCTTCTCGGAGACACGCGCATTGCCCGCACCGCCACGGCCTGAGTAGAAGCTGGAGGTCGAGGGTGGTAACACCTTGGGCTGTGTGGCGACACCGCTGGCGGGTGTGGTCTCTGGTGCGCGGAAGTAGTTCCCTGCGCCGCCGCGGCCTGAGTGAGTGTATGTGTTCTGCCCGACCGTGGGGTGAGGCTCGGCAATGGTGAAGCGAGGCATTGTAATTTGGTGATGGGCTAGCGTTTGAACTGTCTGTACTGGATGGTGACTGAGTAGATGGGTTGTAGATCTGGGGGTGCTGTTTGGTTTAGATCTCTTAGGATTCGGTTTGCTGTATGTTTGCTGTATGACTACTTCTTCCCAGGGCTGGAGGGGGGCCCAAATATATACGAAGCACACCATCGTGGACTTTGAATGCCATGAGTGGATTTCTCTTTGTCAAGGTTACAATCTCTTACCTACTGTATTGCCCCAAAGTCCTTAGGTTCCAAGAACGGATCTTGCTCCTGGGCCAGGACCTGGCCACTTGACCAGGACACAAGCGAGTCACAAGACATACATCGTTACGTCCTAAGGGGGTGCAAAACCTGGCGTAAGAAAGTTCATAACGCCGTAAAATTTTCCATGGTACACTGGGAATGACGAATCGAAGATCAGAGCTTCGGTCCTCGGTGGTTCGAGGTCGAGTGGGAAACCCAATGGCACCATCCACTAAAGTTAGTCACGGTTAGTCGTGACTAACTCGTAACTAGAAGAAAAAAAATTGAAGAAAAAAATCAAAAGAATTGGAGAGGGGCCCGGTATTCGATCTAACGGCGCTTAGCAGTTAACGGCAATGAAGTAGAATCCGGGGTAGCCGCGTGATGCGAAGACTAGCAGGCAATTAGCAAACAAAGAGTTGTTGTTACGAAATCGCTCGGAAAGGTGATCATGGGACTGGGGGCCGAGGTTTTTGATAGAATAACTATTACCCCATAGTTTGCCCCTGGACAGCCCTGGCTACCCGGCAAGCTGAGGCTAAGCCGCCGCCTTGAAACCACTGAAGGATGGACAAGTCCGCGGGCACAGCACCCCGCTAGTGGCCAATCAGCGCCCTCGTTCGCCTATGCTAACTACGCTATCCGGAGCCATCTTAGCCGGATGGTGCAAGAATGATGAGAGATCGATCAATGTAACAGCGCCTGTAAGGTACGCATACCTAACCTGACAGTGATCTGTTGGTGATACTTGAAGAGTGGCCAACACAGAGTATAACCCTGTGTATACCTACCTCTTACAGTAAGTGGCATCACTTTACGGAATCTTGTCCTGTCATATGGGCCCTTCTCGATCGCGTCATCCATAGAACCATCAACGAAATAGCACCAGCTCTGAAAAGGTGACAACACTGAAGCCTAAATCAAAGCATACGCATAAACACCTAAATGATGTTCGTCAGATTGCCAACGGATGGTGATACACGAAACCCATCCCGGTAGGATTTCTCCTAGTAATGCGCCGGAATGCGAGTCCATGTCCGCGTGGTGATACACAGGTGCAAACACTTCCGTACTCTACACTAGTCTAGATACTAGTACACGGCATAGGACAGAACTATGCGAAGAGCTGATGCTGTTGTTGCTAGCTACAATGAGGCCGACCTCCGACTACATATGTCGAGCTGATATCTCATCGTGACTTAAAGATTTTCTATCTGGCTAGAAACTTGGCCAAGTGCACCGTCTCTAGCCGCCCGGCGACCGTGGACACTGTCTCCTCTCCAATTGGTTATAACTTCGTGTCTAATTTCTCTGTTTTGCCTCCCGATACCGCACAATCTATACATAGACAATTACGTCAGTCACATCACGTCACGCCTAATTGCGTAGTATTATATACTCTCTTCTCAAATATAAGCAGCAATTTGGTATGGATGTACCTACCTAACGTGACCATAATCGTAGCACATAGGTAGTACAAATAAGCATCGGCTCATTTAGGGGTAAGGCTTTAGTCGGTGCGGCCGGAAGCAGAAGATTGTCATGATCAATTCGGCTAATTAAATCCTCAATTTAGCAAGCCAACTCATGAATCCAATAACACTTCCGCCACAGTTGGCGACTAGTGTGTTACTAACCAGCATGCCCGAAGATTTTTTGTCTCATCGGCTGGCAGCCAGTTGGCAATGTCACAGCCACTGGAGCAATTAGGCTGGTTTTACTAAGTAATTTATTTTCTTCTTTTTGTCAAACAGAATACCTAAGGTATGTGTACGCTTGTTACATACAAATGTCGCCGGATCACAGGTGTAAACCCAAAAAGGGCCTACTAGATAAATCTTACACACCATTATCCATACATGGGCTTTACATTCATTCCCTGCTCCGCTTACGCATTCGTAGTACAATGATGGATTTGGGTTGACTTTCACTATCTAATATGGGCTACACTATAGCCTTCTAATGTCTACTACCTTTTAGCTGGGCAGGCCAGTCCTCACGAACCCCGGTTTTGAATCGATTTATTTCCCGATGTTTATTTTTCAGTCTGTTTAAGTCTCTAAAGTGCGGTATGTATGGTTGCACGTCCCGTTTCAGTATCCGCTGTGCGAGTAAGACGATATCGCAGCAGTAGGATTTAATCCTCACCTTGATAGCCGGGTGTTTGTTATCAGTTATTTGCACCTTCAGCTCGCTCAAGTCACGACTGCTCTAGAATTCCACCTCGTCAGACGTTCTTGTAGCATCATCAGGCATGTATCTCCACCCCGTATTGGGAGAAGTACAAAGGGCCATCGAAGTAGTACCGACCGTATACATATGCTACATGCTTGTACGTACGTACAGCTTATATGGGCGGCACTGCAGGATTCAGACCGTAGGTAGCATCTAGAATAATATTAGATAAAGTACAAATACTTGAAAATGCATACTGACTAACTGTCTTATAGTCTGCTCCGCAGCCTACCCTGACTAACAGACATATTACCTAATTTATTGTGTATAAAAGAAGCACACACAGACAAATAGGAGAAGAGATCAAAAAGAATCTCCATAACCTCTCGTAGGGAGAGATCATAGAAAAATGAATGAGTGGTCAGTATGGGGGTCGAACCCATGACCTTCGCATTACTTGATACAATTGTAGTAGTATTAGTACCTGTGGTAGATTAGTATATATTTACAGGACTTGTGGGAGTTGTTGGGAAGACATACGACGCTCTAACCAACTGAGCTAACCGACCGTGGTGGAGGAAGGGCGAGATATCTGTGTTATTTATATGCCTGGCTCTGCTTAGGTTGCAACAAGACTGTCATATATTATATAAAAGGCGCCTAGATATCGAAGGGTAGGTACTACAAGTTTCTGCGCATTCTACTCTGCCGGGAAGAACTCTGTGGTAATAAGGCCGTTGAGAACTACCATCTGCGCTGAGATTGGCTTTGGTATGGCATCGTTGGGACAGTCCTCGACGACTACGAGCCCTCCCTAAGCATCGGCTCCAAACTCGGGCACGGAAACAACCAAGACCGATAGTAGTAGCAACTCTGATACGAAAACCTCTTCTGCCTCGCGAGCCGAGGGCACTTCGAGTAGATCAGACGAAGAAAACGACACTAGGGCGAAGGCTAGCATAGGGGTCGGTCGGAGCAGCGGTCGGCAGGGTCGTTATTATCGCCGTTATATGCCCTGCGTATAAATAATACAAACATCGCAACGCGAAGCATGTTCCATAGAACGCTCAAGGGCATGGGTACAGCGCATATTAGTATGTATTATACACATGACCAGACGTATGTATATACACCTAAAATACTAGCTAGTAGTGCCGAAATATAAGCCAGAACCACTACAAGAGCTCTTGTAAAATTAGAGATTCCGTGTTGGATCAACCGGCTTCTCCCCACAGAACTATGTCGAGTAGGGTATGGAATAAGGGAGGGTTAAAAGATGAAAAAGATTCAAAAAGAAGAATCTGGTCAGTATGGGGGTCGAACCCATGACCTTCGCATTACTTGATACAATGGAAGCTGTATTAGTACGACGCTCTAACCAACTGAGCTAACCGACCACTCGTGGTTGTTGAAGGAGGCTTGGGTAACCAGCTAGATGGTGTACAGAAAATTGTAAAACCCCTCAGTTGTTGTGCGAGCTGCCCCGCTCGTTCAAATTACGCGGTGTGGCGGTGTGGCGGTGTAGTGGCACAGAGTCAAGTAACTAGCCGATCCGCCTCACCTAAGCTCCGGTTTTACGCCGACAGACCCTGAAATTATATTTACGATTAAGCTTTATCGGCGTTTATTTGTTTGGATGCCGACTCTGTATTCCCTGTTGCCGCATAGGTCAACTCACCAGCTTATTCATTACCATCCCCTATCTAGCTAGGTCAACGAGGCGCATAGACGCTTTTTACTAGTCCCGAAACCACGGATCATTTGCTATGTCCTCGACCGAGGATCTTAACGAAGGTTCTAATTTCAACATTTGTCTCACGAGGTCCCCGATCTTGATCCTGTCCTCCTTCGTGAGTTCGCAGCGTCGGTCTTCGTAGAGATATACTTCTTCCAGCCACTCTTGCAACGTAATAGAAGGGCCGTCATTATCATCAGGCGATTTTTTCTTCATATCTTGCCATTTCTCTTCCCATCTTCTAGGTAGTTTGTCGCCCGCGAACTCAATCATTTGTGGAATTAAAGTAGGAGGAGTAACCATGCAGTTATCAAAGGGTGGCTGGCCGGTGAATAACTCAAAGAGCTAGATTTGCCAATTAGTACACCTAACCACTACTCTAGAGTAATGGCATACATACCAAGCAACCCACACTCCACAAGTCGGCTCGACGATCTATAGGATCTCCAAATAAGGCTTCTGGGGCCCTTAGTACAAGAGGAGTGTGCAATGTATCTGGCGCTTGATCTTCGGTAAATGACTCCCCAAAGTCAATGATTTTAGCAATAGGAAAAGGTGGTAGTCTCTTGAAGATATCCTTTTTTGTGAATGTAGTTGGCCAGACAAGGTAAGGCGGCACATGACTTGACACCATTGAACCGTCGAGGCTCTTCACCAACCCGGTTTCAGGCTGTCCGAGCATACGTAGAAACTCGTCCTCGGTTAGAGAATCGACATTTGGTATTGCGAATGCTATATTTCGAGTGTGAATATCTTGAAAGGGGGCGTTAGCTATACTGACTGGAATACTCTTGCTCCGTACTACTAACTTACCCCCATGTCCGATCTTCTGTTGGGCAAGAAAATCGATGGCTACTAAGGCCTGGTGCGCAGTGGATTTGGCCAGTGACGCAGGAAGTCTTTCGTCCTGGTAGGTAGACTCGATGACTTGTGGTACGCTAGGCCCTAGTAATTCTAAAACAAGGCATTGATGTCGGCCATTAGGTCCTTCAATATTAAACCAGTCGAAAAACTGGACAATATGTTGTTGTCCAGGGTGGGTATCCCTTGGAAGAGAGGAAATCGATTGCAAGATCTGGACCTCACGACTATCCTCCTTCTCTGCCACAGAAATCTTGACCGCGACGTATCGTTGGTCCCTACAGATTCATCAGCTAACGCATGAAGACGGGGTTCTCATTGTATGACTTCTCTTGCTTACATCCGGTCGCGAGCGGCCCAGGTAGTAGAGTAGCCGCCCCATCCGACTTTGTGAAGGATCTTGTATCTCCCATTCTTAAGCTGATCACCAAGTTTGATAGGATGATAACCACCAGGTTGATACCGATAGATAGGCTCAGCATTAACACTACAGATGTGACTCTGTACTGCCATTTGAGAAATGCATTGGTGGTGATGGCCAGATAGGGGGGCGATTGGCGCCGCTATTAACCGGGGCCTAGGAATAGAAATAACGGCCGTCTGCGAGACCCTACGTAATATGAACATACTATTGATATTTTCGCAGCTATATCAGAATGTAGTACGTTATTTATTTAGGATCCGGAGGTTAAAGACGATAGATTTCTCTCTCTAGCCTGGAGAAGTAGAAGCGTTGTGCATCTTAAAAAGGAGAGCTTGTTTAGGTACTTTTTATTCCCTACACACGCCAATTAACACCACTATTTACATATCACGTGGTACCTAATTAGTGACATTATATTTTAGGCATGATAGGTAAGTAAGAGGTAGGTAGCTAAGACATGAGTACCAGTGTGGGGGGTACGAGATGTGCTGTACGACCAGGACCCTCCTTACATATCAGTTTAATAGCTACTGTCTATTGGCTAATATCTGGTCTGGCAGTTAAGCAGCTAGTAGTTTAATAAATTTGTTGGAATTTATTAGGGATATTGTTGCTCTAGAGGTCAATTTCCCAAAGAGAAGACTTGGAATCGAGTGAGGTGGTCCTTGACTCTGTGGCATGACCAAGATATTTCTCCTCCCTGTTTCGAAATGTGCCAAGGGAATACCATTTCAACCAAAGAAGCCAGCGAGTCGCACCATCTAGGGGCAGCTAGACTTATTATAACTCGAGTCTATAGTGTAGACAGGTAATTACGGGGTTAGGTGATAAAATGACCAGACCATATAGAGTGGTTATATCTATAGATTTAGCTATATATAAAGGATGTTCAGTCCCTCCTATAAATCTAGAAGGCCAGGAATAAATTGATCTTTCTATTGGGCCCTATACTACACCCTTCTCCCCAGCTGCTACAAGACTTCTATTCACCCTGTGACCTTCTCCTGACATACGGTTTATGGTTCCTGACTGAAATGATCACAGGAACCCTTCTCATACAAGGTCGACAGATGATCAAATGAAGGAAAACAAGTCCCAGGTAGTGCACATATATCATACTAAAAGTGGAACCTATACAGCTCATATTCTTTATTCAGAAAGGAGAAGAAAAACTAGTAGTAACTGATAAATGTAACGCAGGTGTAATGAAATAAGATAGTCAAGGCTAATGTATAGCCTATTTAAGGAATACTACAGGATGAACTTAATGAATACAGGCTTATAAAGCTATTGATTATTTATTATGAAATAGTAATGAAATCAAGGTACTTTCTTCTATATTGTTAAACTATTAAGTCTTCTCAATGTCAAAGCAACAAGTGACTAAGGCTCTTGTCACAGAACTAGACCTCAAGGAAATCAGGACTATATGGTACGGGTCTCATATAAGGTAGCATAGTCAATCCTGTCACCTCAAACTTCTCACCCTCTGCAATAACAAAGTCATTTCTGATGTTACCAGTAGTCTGAATGTGACATATCTAAGCTTGAAAGCCAGTGCTCAATGTGGTTAGATACACGGTGTTCCGACAACCCCATCGTTGTGATATGAGATATCCTCGACACCCACCCATCGGTCCCATAGCTCAGTTGGTCAGAGCGTCGTACTAATATTATAACTACAATTGTAACATGAGTAATGCGAAGGCCGTGAGTTCAAGCCTCACTGGGACCATCGGTGTTCTTTTTCTTTATTTTACCCTACAATAGTTGGCGTAAGGATTCCTAAGGATGAATAATGGCAGTGAAAGAAACGGTGTTGCCTTACTACTTCATTTTAGTTAGTAACCTATGATATACAAAACAACTAAAGCCTAATATCGTGAGTGTAAGAAAATATAAACGCATGAATGGCTCTATTCCTACCAATATCAGTGCTCGCTTCCCCGAGGTTGGCGGCGCTACTGGCAAAAGGGGGTGAGACTGCCATCCTAAGAAGGCAACTAATCAGTGTGAGGAGTTTAACCAGATAGGTAAGTATAAAAGTTTTTATTGTAATTATGCCTTTAAAAAGGGTCAAATTGGCTGTGGAACATCTCAAGTTCTAAGGAAAGATATATTCGACTAAGCACACTAAATATGACTATCCCATAATACGTCACTATAAGATGGCTTTTAATATGGTGCATTGTAAGCCTCGAGGATTAATATCATCAATCCACGAGCTCTTCTAGCAAGCTAAGAATGAGTACTAATTTTATAAGTAGGTACGCATAGCGGTTCTATCTAATACAAACACTCTTAGGGGACTATTAATCAGATGGGCTTGTTAGCTTGTCTACGATCTGTACTAACTATATAAAAAACAATGTGCTTTTCATTCTCAATATATAGTAGTTGTTATCATTACAAGTGAAAGAGAGTGCGGAGTATTCATCTCCCAATTTCGTATCTACCCGTAGACGTCCATACCACGCATGCCTTTCGCGTCGCATCCCAACAAGTAAAGTTACCTTACTCCCACCATCTCAGAAGCAAGCGGCGTCTTCCCCCCTTTATTTAGTAACGCCCATGCAGGCGAAGTACTCCTTAAACGCGCCAACCTCAACAGCCAGCACGCCCTCGCGGTCGAGCAGCGACGCCGGGCGCCAGTACTCGGGCTCGACGCGCGTCAGGATGCCCGGGTAGCTCGTGAGGCCGTGCGGCTCGGTGACGCCCCAGGGGTTGCGCAAGATGACATACTGACGATCCCCCTGGCCGACCGAGGACCACCCGAGCACCGAGTAGGCGTGGTTCGCCGCGAGGTTGCACCCGCGGTACGTGCCGCCGTCGGTGGCGTGCGTCCACGCCACCATGGGGCAGATGGTGCGCTGGTTCACGCTGCAGCCGCGCACGAGCCCGATGAGCTCCGCCGCGCCGCGCGAGGAGGTGAAGTAGTACTGCGGCTCGCGCCCGTTGAGCTGCGCCATCGCCTTCACCGGGTCGCCGTTGTGCGTCTGCGTCACGTCCACGTACTGGCTGTTGCTGCCACCGCCGACGACGCTCCTATTGTGCTGCTTGTTCTCCTGGCCGCCGCTGATCCACTTCGCGAAGGCCTTCTCGTACAGCGCCGGCCAGAGCGCCATGCCGTCGCTCGAGCGGCAGTACACGAAGTCCTCGCTCGAGTTGTTCACGGGCACGCGGTAGTCGACCTCGACCGTCTGCGTCTTGTTGTTGTTGCGCCCGCCCTGGTCGTAAAACTTGGCGCTGAAGCGGTGCCGCTGGTGCTGGCGGCCCTCGTCGTCGTTGTCGCCGCCGCCGCCGGGGCCGTAGTGGTGGCGCCCCCGCGCCTGCAGGTTCGTGTTGCGGTTGAGCGCCGCCGGGTCCGCCCAGTATACGGAGAACAGCGCGGCGACAAACCAGCTGTTCGCCGTGGCGCCCTGGATCGGGTCGTCGAATTTGCGCACCGCCTGGTATTCGCGGGACCCGCCGTAGTCGAAGAGCGTGTTGTAGTCGGAGATCATTCCTCGTCGCATGTTGCGCATTATGAGGACCTCGCGGGCATCGCGCCAGGAGCTGTTTGGGGGCGTGAACGAATCCTTCTGTCGGTTATCACGTCGGAAGGGTAGGCAGATGTCATTGATCGTCTGCGTCACCTCTCGATTGCCCACCGTTTGAGCGATAGTATTAGCATGCAAGACGAGGTGTAGCTTATTGTTTAGGATACCGGCTCGCTTGATGCGGATATTGCCCATCTCCTTCATGCCGATGTCCTCGAGATCGCCGAGCCTTTCTAAACGGCTCAGGTCCGGAGTGACCAGACTATAATAAAAATCAGTTGTTAGAAAGTTATCGTTTATAGATCATAGTGGCCACATGATTCACTCTTGGGGGCGTTATGAGCAAGTGAGAGAAAGGTCTTTGCTAAAATGGAGAATAGGGGAAACTCGGGAATGCATACTCCTTCTCCTTCAAGATCTTCGTCTCCCCTTCCTCAAGTTCTTCTGCCGTGCGCTCCTCCTTGTTCAGCTTTAGACCGGCGTAAAGGACCGAGTGGTACTTCATGTCGAAAAGTTCCTCATAGTCGGTTTGGAGAGTATCCTGGACGATTCGGATCGCAGTGATGGATTAGCGATCAATCTTATGTCCGATCATGTTCTCGGCTAGAGCAAATGGGTTGATACAGCCAACAGAGACATCATCTGGTCTGGGGTCTGGGTTTGGCTCGTCCTGTTTCTTCGAGCGACATACGCGAATATCGCTCAGATCATCGTACCCCTCCGAGGCTGGACGAGAAGGCAGAGAATTTCGTTCCAGTCGCCTTCCTGTAAGTGCCTCAAAAAGCACATATGGGTCAAGGGATCCAGAATGGGGGCCGTTGACAGGAGTTTCGGAACGCGAGCTGTATGAAACCATCTTGGTGATATGAGATTGGAATTATTAGATCGGCTATAGTGGTGATTGGATAGTATCTAGTAGCGATGACTAACAGGGAAGTGTTAAGGATCGAGAAGATAAAATGGCTAAATCAAGAACGACCAGCGCTTTTTATAATATAAAATTGTCACTCCTTTCTATTTTGGATAAGTCGACATAGCCGCCCGTTCCGTTCTCCTGACCTCACGGGTTCTAGCTGCAACTGCTCTTACTCAGACGTAGACTCAAAGGTGAGCTCTTGGCTAAAGGAAGTCACATATTCCTTACCGCGCTCGCATGATATGTTCCACGATAGAAGTTCGCTGTTGTAGGTTTTCCGTTCTGCCCGATTGAAGTTTCCGTTATTACCCCTGAGTCCAGCAGATGACATGAAAGCTCATTTAGTCATATTAATCATACAACGTTGATACTTAATGAAGTTTATTGGCATTAATAATGCCGTTGAACAACCTCGAGAGACTATACATGCCTGCCGTTCAGAGACTCAGAGTGTCGCATGGGCCTGTCGAATGCTTGATGGGATTGCCTTGCCACTGCATATACGCCCGTCATCCGGACTTCGAGATGTCAAATCTTAAAATTCGAGTAAGCTAAGGTTCTGTCAAAAAGTTGGGGTTTCAGGGGGATTATACTTCCCAAATGCAGGCGTCTATAGGGGTGTTCTCCTAGAGCTCGGCTGATTTCTTTTCCTTCATGCTGGGTGAAAATAGACTCTCCCTGCCAGGGCGAAAGCATCTAGCCTGTCAGCCTTCGCAGAGACGGGTGGTTGTAGTTCAAAGTAAGCTATTGGAAGCCCTCAATATCTTGTTATATAGCTAACATGTATTCTCTAATAGCAGCCTCGCTCATAGCACACTGCCAGAGATGACGCCGTGTGGGTGGTGTCCCTTCTATTAAGATATCCCTGTGGTCTAGAGTAGTCGATACAGCAAGCGCTGCACGCTGTAGCCTATCCGAACTCTATCCATCATGACAGACAATTATCCTAGGATTGGGGCTGTTTGCTGCCGGGGGCCTAAGCTATAAGGTCTTGCTCTGCTTGGAGCAAGGTATATAAGTACAGAGGCGGGCCAGTGCATTTAGACAATGACCTCATAGTGACTGCGAGGTCCTTACTCCTATACATAGGTACATTTGACTCTATTAGAACTCACCAATGAGTGCCACAAGGTTAGCAACACTAGACTATATTGCAAATAACGTGTGCTGACATACCAGATAATAGTTTCATAACGCACCATCGATAGCCGCATGGCATACTATTTCAATACTAGGTAATACCGCATAATCTCCAAAAATCACAGAACACCGATCACGCGTACAAAGCTAAATGGCTGGCTACTTAGATAGTGGGTTTTATACTTATCTAAAAGAATCATGAAAAATGGTGGAAAAAGAAAAAAAGATTTGAGAGCTGCAGGATTCGAACCTGCGCGGTTTCCCACCGCGGGTTTACGGTAGACCGGGATAAATCCTGGTGATTACCTAAACACGGCGCCTTAACCACTCGGCCAAACTCCCGTAGAGATGATGTTGGATATGGTATCAATAGGAGGAATTGAACCTCCAGCGATGGACTCGCGGGGAATCGAACCCCGGACCACTCCCATGCTAAGGGAGTATTATACCACTAAACCACAAGCCCCGAGAAGTATTGAGCTTCTTGTATGGATTCGCCGCTCGCTAAAATAGTACGTGTTACTCTCGTGAGTCGGAGGCTGTGGATAGAGTCTATCTAGTGTGATATTACTAGGGCGGGTAGAGGCGGGTGACTATTCTGTAACAGTATGCGTAGTGGATAGACAGATGCCAGACTAAACGCTACTGTGGGGAACACAACCGCATCTCTAGCCTCTATCTAGTCTAGTCCAGGAACTGTCTCGAGAGCAATCAGGTTGGGAACCCAAAATTCTCCTCGAATACAGCTGTTTAAGATAACCTACGAGATAGAATGAATGGGCCCAATTTGTAGATCAGCTACTGTGTCCCCCGCGCGAACGAAGACGGGTTCCTAGCTACACATAACCCAAACTAAATGGCTAAGCCCTTCTCTTGCGTTCTCGCGCATCGAAGAGAAATATCTGTCGAGATATGTAGCCTGGCTCGGCCGAGAAACTAAGTTTGAAAAGGATCAGTAGAATAAACCAGGGGAGCTTCGCTGTAGTGGCAAACATACGTATTACTTGGCCTGCGGGCAAGCGATACGGAACTCTGTCTTTGAGCTCTCCCCAACGCAGTGTAATGTGTGTGGATGAGAGTGAGATAAGCGCCCCCTTGGGTTGTAAGACACAAATGGGGCAGGTAATATGCCCCGTGTGGCAATCTAGACAATACCTGCCTCCATTGAAGTTCCTACACTCAACACAATTCGTGGTCGCTATGATGTTGCATAAACTAGTTGCCAGAGTGCGATAGGTGACGCCTTCGAGTGGAGTTTTGTTGGAATTCGCAGCGCGGCGTGGCGAATGGGAGGTCAGACACAATCGGACCATTCGATAGTCTTCAACGGACCAAAGGACAAACTGTGCTTCTCGATTGACTCGAGTAAAATTGAAGGCGCTGGGAACATCCAATTTATCTAGGATATTCCACAAGAGTTCCAGCGGGAGTATGGAAAGCCGGCCTAGGTCGGCCATCTCGGTGATAGAGTCCACTTTGAAGTAGTAATGTCTTGGGTAGAATAAGCGGCCGGGTAGCCCACGAATGTGGTGGTGTAAATAGTGAACAGTGTTTAAACGGACTCCGAGTGATAAAGAGAACTGTAGTTGATTTTTGCTATGAGAATACTGTGCTGGTAAGGAAGTCCGAGGACTTCGGCTCCATGCGACTAGAGTCGACAATGGCGGGTGGGCGGCCAAAATGGGAAATAAGAAGAATAGAATGGGATGTGATGAAGGAGAGGAGAATCTCGCGTGAGAGACAATCAGGTCCGGATGAGAAGAGAGTTGACCAACTCCATCTCAGCGCCCTTTCCCTCAACAACTGAGTAACTATTATCTAAGGTAGGTAGAGACCACGAACAGCAAGACAGTGGCAGTCATCTTGTGCATATAAATTGACCGGGCTGACCTTCAGCTTCATAAATAGCAATCAGGGATGGGAAAGAGCTGTCGCCGGCCCTACTTAGGTATGCTTAGATGATTCAACAAACAGATAGCTAATGAGTTTGAGTTGCCTACCTATTCATATATCTACAGCGGCTGTGTGATCAGCATGCCAGCTAGCCCGGCTTCACTAATGAACATTAACTTTAATTAAACCCATATGGAAGATAAGGAAACAACACTAAGAGAGGGAAATACCTGAAGTTCATCGATCATACTGGCTGAGCCTAGTTACTTATATATATAGTACTACGTACTACAACCCAATAAGAATATCATGCATAACACCGCACACGGCCATATCATCAAGGCTGGCCTAGTTACGCGCCGGCGAATGCCAACGTGCCATCAAGTCTAACTTATAACACGAACATGGCACGATAGACACTTCAGCTTATAGTAGCTGCATACTACTCGAACGAGAACCGCCAGGCAACAACAGGGTCTACCTCCGCCTCGCTCTCGCCCTCAACCTCCTTGTCACAGGCTCCTCGACCAGGGCCTTCCGTCTCTTATTAACATGCAGAGTATACACCTGCTCGCCATCCTCATCCACCTTCTCCGAGGTCTCGAAGTCAAACCCGCGCTTCACACCCCGCGGGGCGCCAGCACTCCTAGAATAGACGTGATCAGTGTCTTCGTCTCCGTCTTCATCAGAGTCCTCGCTGCCGTCATAATAGTTCGCGCTGCCGTAGTCGCGGGCGACGCCGGCATCCCATACCTCGGCCAGCTCCTGGTCCTCTTCCAAGTCCCCCCCGCGCGCGTGGTACGCCGCCTGCAGGACGCGGTCCGCCTCGGTGTACGCGTCCGTGCGGCTCTGCGCCCCGCGCTGGAAGTCGCGCCACATCAGGTCCTCGACGAGGCGGTTCATCGCCATGCGGTGCGCGTCCACGCCCGCCGAGCGACGGCCGATGCGCGAGATGGCGGCGTTCGCGACCCGCGACCGCTCGATGGCTCGTCGTACTGCGCGGTTATCCCGTGTAAGTGAAACCGCCATTCGTTCCCGATTGGGATACAATTATTAGGGGTCGCTGGTTTTTCAGACAGACTGTGTCCTCCCGCCGCGAGGGAAATAACGGCTTTTGGCTCCAGGACAAGAAAAAGGGGGCGAGAATGAAAAGCAGCTCTTGCAAAATTTACTTACCGAGCATGAATAGCCGGTCGACTGCGTAGGCTGTCGGGATATTATTTTCGTCAGGCGATTCCAAGACCTCATGCTGCACTCGCCGCGCGAACTTCAAGGCGTCCGAGCACGCGTCGTCTGCGAGGCGTTCCTCTTCTTTTGCCTCGTTACGCTCCTGGAGCTTGAACTGGTAGTAGAATGCCTCCGGATCCTGGTCCTCATCGATCTCGGAGAATGAGCTATAGCTTGAACCAGAGAAGGAGCTGGGACTGAGCTGACCAGAACTTAGCACCGCTCCCTGTCCTATCTGCTGCTCACCACCTGGTAGTTGTGGAGGGGTTTGTGTGGCAGCGTCCTGAGCACCCTGCTCGCCGAATAGCGACTGCTCTTCGCCCAGCGTAAGATATGGTTTGAGAGGCAACTCGTGTGCCTGCGGAGGATCTATCCTAGGTCCTAGCTCCGTCACAGGGAGCCCCTCGCGCTTACCGTCGTTGATAGTCCCTTGCAAGGGGAACAGGGCCAGGCGGGCCTTCCACCTGAACTTCTCCATCGCCTTCATTCCCGCGCGTCCCAGCGCCTCGGCGCGCACAGCGTCGGGATTGAACCAGGGGCGTGTGGGCGCGAAGAATTCCTCTGGGTCGAACTGCCTCCCGCTGCATTGCATGATACCGATGCGATCCAGCAGCTGCGATACCACGGAGTAGGCTACGAGCCCGGAAGCGAACGATCCTCCATCGTCGGGGGGCGGTACCCAAAGTTGGCACTGGATGGCGTTTTCGATATAGTGCTCCTGTAGCAGCTGGGCCAGGCGCTGCTCCGTTTCAGGTGGTGGTTTTTTAATATCTAGAGGGTCTACAATGCTCCAGTGTGATACGCGGTCGCGAACGTCGGGATGAAAGGGGTCTGATGCTTCGTAGTGTAGAATAATGGTCACATAGTGTTGGAAATCACCGACGCCGGCATTGACCACCCAAAGGATAAACTCTCTGTTGTTCGAGAGAGGGGGCGGGATTATCCCGCATCTGATTAAATCGATGGTTCTGTTAAAGTCAGCTGGATCCTGCGAGAACCAGTCAAGCGACCCGATCGCGGGACCAATATCACTATGGTCTTTGTCTGGCTCGCCCATGTGCAAGCCAACTCTGTCCTGGACTTCCTGGGGAAGGGCATCGACCAACGCATTCAGGAGAATTTGCAGAGCAGATGGGTTTAAATCTGTGGTTCTGGTGCGCTGGAGAAGGTCAAGCACATGTATCTCTTTGTCGAAGGACTCGATGCCGCTTAGGTATTCCCGCAGCCACGCATCTTGGTTTTCAGAGACAGGAGGGAATGCGTATCTAGTTCCGAAGTTGACGATTTGACTCCTCCGTAGCCAAGGAAGCGCGCCCTGAGGAGCGTCGCCCTGAGGAGGTGAATCGCCCCGAGGCGGTTCCTTGTCCGCCATTTCCCCTTTACGTCAAGTAGCCACCACTGACGGGGTCAAAATAGCTGCTATGTATACTAATTTGCGATTAGAACAAATTAGACAACCCTACAGCATATAGGCAATTAATAAATGTCAATTAGCGATCAGTCTCACATACTACGCGTTCTAGCAAAACGAGCTAAGGTGGATTGATTAGATGAAACAAGAGGGCAAGAAAGTGACGTTGAACATTCGCTAGGCTTGACAAAGAAACGTGCCCGCAACCAGCTTCATCACACAACGTATTCGCGATAGTCACACACCCTACCTTTGTGCTAGTAGGCTAACTCTATTTAAATCTAGTACCTCGAAGCTATGATTCGTGACTAAAAGGGTCTACCCCTTTTGAATGACATTTTTTCTGTTATAGCATTTTTACAATGATTCTAGTGATGCAGCAAAAGAAGACTCACACAAGCACACAATCGAGGACGAGACTACCGGGGACGAATTAATGATGAAGGCCATGAACAGAACCTTACTATTAAAGCTACCTATACAAGTCATGCCGTAGCGCTTGTTATATCACTGCCACTTTCTTTCAAACATACAACAGACATTTCCAGATGCTGCTTATCTTGCCGGTCCACCGAGCTAAACGCTTGAAATCGGCATGGTATCTTAATCAACAGATCGTGTCGTCGTTAGAGGGAAGGCACATAGACATCCCTATGTTTGTGAAAACCTGTCGCGATCCGTCCACCACTCTTGTTTCTTTGCTTTTTTCATTTGTATGGAAAATGGCCTATATGGTATGTGCATGGGGGATTTGGGTTTTTGTGTTGGTATCCACATCTGGTTACGCTTGCGTAATCCGTCTCTATGGATAAGGAATGAAGCGGAAAAGAAGGCCTAGTAGGAAGGACTATCGGGATTTTCTTATCTCAGTTCTACCAATATGCCCAGAGGCCCAAGTTAGGGCCGCAAGCGCGTAGGAAGAGCACACCCCTCCGCTACGACCTTGGTTTGCTGAGGCACCGTGAGGATTCTTGTCTGGCTTTGGGTATGTCGAGCTCTGGAATTTCATAGCCTGTTCGGCCACTCCCTAATAGAGTCGAAGACCCATGCAGGCAGCCATTACTCCTAATATTATGAAAATGAAGGCACACAATTAATATACTGTGAAGTCGAGAGTTTATTACCGCCTTGACAATGGGTTTATAGTATTTTAGCTTCTGAAATCGACGTTGAACGGCGATGAGGGCATGATAATGTCAAGTAAACCGGAGCGTTGTTCCTAAAACGTCTCGGACTCCTGGCTCAATGCACTGGAAGGGCTGGCTACCGAACCGAACGTGTCTGGATTGAATGTTAGATTCAGCTAGGTCGAAACGGGATGATGAAGGGCTGTACTAACCGCGCTTCCGTCGCCTGTCATCCTTCTCCCCGTCCTCGCTGCGGGACGGCGTCATAGCCCTAGGTCCACTAGGTCGCCTGGTAGGCACACCGAGAGCTCCACTCAGATTTCTATTCTCAAGCCTTGGGCTCCCCGAATGGTAACTTCCAACGTGAGTAGCAGTAGCTGTGCCGTAGCCACTCTCGACGCTCTGATAGGGCAATGGGCTGCTTTGCTTCTGCAGCAACTGGTTCACTCTTGCATTTGGTGGTGTCTGCGCATCTGGAGAATGCGTATCCAGTGGCTCCTTAGGAGGGCGGGCAGGTCCTTGTGACCCCGGTGAGGCTGTGCCAGCCCAATTGTATTCTTCTCCCCCAATTCCAGCATTCGCAGCACTATTGCCACTGTAGCGATTGGTATTATGTTGCGGGAATCTGTTGAGTGATGTGACGGACCCAGCCCAGTCCGCTGATCTAGGGGACATCGGTGAGTCGTAGTCTGCGGCGGATGTTTCTAACGCTGTCCTGAATCGTTCGGTTTGCCCCGGACGGGGTTGTGGATGTTGCAGATTGAGCGAGTCGCGATGAGCCCGATATTTGGGATCCTCAGGAGTTGCAAATGCCATAATAGGTGCTGCCCCACGTTGGTTTAATCCAGGTGCGCCATGGCTATCCATTCCCTGGGGGAGCAAAGCAGCCTCGGAGAAACCGGAGTGAAGCTTGTCCCCATAAGGGTCTTGATGCTGATAGGGATCAAAATCCGCTAGATCAGAGCCGGAACGAGAGGGAGGCGGATGCGCCAGATCTTCAGCAGTTTCCTGTTTTCGAGAACTGCCGCTACTGCGAAACGCCTTGCCAATGCTCGAAGCTGTTGTCTCAGACCAACGTGAAATTTTCGGGAAAAAACTTGAAGACCCCTTGGATTTATGCTTCTTGCTCTCGGCAGTTCGTGGGGTATTTTCACTGCTAGCAGATAGTTGCTGGCCGTGGGCGGTTGGCGGCGGAGTTCCCAAAGGGACAGATCCACCTCTCTGCCTATCGCTAGGAGGCGACAGCATTCCGTCTCTAGATGGGTGGTTTCTTGTGATATCAGCAGCTTGCTCATATTCGCCTTCATCCTCTTGTACAGTGCTGATGCGGTGATCAGAGAACTTGCGCTCGCTAGCAGCCCTCATAGATGCTCCTCGTGACTGTGGAATCGAAAGATGTCCAGATTGACTTGCGTGGCTCGCAGTGGACGTTCCTGCATTGCCTTCTGGTTCATAACCGTGATCATGCTCATAAGTGATATCAGGCTGAAGATTATCTATGGAATGAGCACGTGTGCTCATCATACCAACGGGGCCGGCGGTTTGGTGTTTAAGAACGTCTACGTCTGTCAAAAGCTGAATGAGCATATCCTCTATTCTGCTAAGATCATTCGTTCCTTTGGCACTCAGTCCTTGTAGAGCCCTCCGTAGCAGATTGCGTTTCTTCGCTCGTAAATCCTCAGTACCGGTTTGCGAACCTCCCTGGATAGATTTGGCACTGCTTCCGGGGAATGGTCTCGGACCGCCAAGATGTCGTTTGAGACTCTTCTCAGTGTTAGCATTTACGTCATTGACGATGGCGTCTTCTGTATCGGCCAAAATTTTCTTGATGTCGTCAAATGAGTTGCGCATTTCTGCAGCGGATCGAACTAATGTGAACAGAATTTCAGTGTCTCTGGCATTCCGCTGGGCATCGCGAACCATGAGCTATACGCTGTTAGTAACCACAAGTATTCAATTTTGCACGATTCTTGAACTCACATGTTCCATTAGGGCAACGATATCTTTAGACTGGATTCTGTCAATACCCGTGCCTGTAGCAGGATCAAACAGGGGTGTTTGCATCCCTTGTGACATGCCACTGAGCCTCAAATCTTTGGAGGTATAAAAGGGATCTTCGACATTTCCAAGAGTTGGCGGAGGCAAGGCAGCATCTTTGCCCCTAATGTTAACAGCCTCGCGGGCTTCGTTAGGAGCTGCCGAGATGTAGCCTTCGTCAGCGCCTCCCACTCCAGGACTACCAGTATGAAACGCACCCCTATAGGTGTCGGCTCCATAGCCAGCCGCACTAAGCATATTTCCATCAATCCCTGGGAGGTTGGCGATTGGGCTGGCCCCTTCGTAAGGGTTCGTAATTAGTGTATCTCGCTTTGGATCGTGCCATTCATCACCTTGTTCTTGGCTAGGCTGCCTACTATGCGAGACAGCTATTGCCCGGGCCGGAGCGGTGACTGCAGCGGCATCGGCACTAAAACCGCGGCCACGGCTAGATGGGCCGACCTTATTCGCCGTCGGAGTCACAGCGCGATCAAAACTAGTAGCGGCCTCCGGAGTCGGTGTGGTTTGTGCCGGCCAGTGGTCTGCGTAGTTTGCTTGGGTTTCATCATATCGCTCGTTTGTGGCAGATGGTGTGCGTCGCTCCGATAGTTGGTCTTCCTCGTAAAATCCAATTGCCGGCTCCGGATTATTGTAGTCTGGCAAGCCACTAGCTGTCATCTTCGGCTGGCCTTGATCATAAAGGCGATCCACGCTATGACGGGGTGTTGCGTCTGGCCGATAGCCACCCTTAGCTCGTTCTTTAAATGAGCGGTTTCGAGAGACCCCTTCAGGAACAAACTCCTCCTCCCTATTTTCATTACTGGGGGATTCGTTCCCTTGGTTCTGCTTCTTCAAGGCTGCGGCGCGTTTGAAAGCCTCGGAAGTAATTGCAGCCTCTGAGGTGGTCGGTGATTGCCGGTGGGCAGATCGAGCCACCTTTTGCCCGTACTCATTCAGCTCATATTCGGCAAACTGATGAGAAGCGGCTGAGCCTTCACGTTCTCTCGACGGCGAAGGTGAGTGGACAGCCTGTTCCGTGGGTCCTGTTGATCGCTTAGCAGGGCTGACACCTCTAGAGTGTAGTTCCTCCATCCTTTCATTATACGATACTTGTGAGTAGTCTTGACCACCACCAGCAGACCCGCTAAGCATCGAAGGGTCAATGAGTGAAGCGACCGCGGACTCGGGGCCAAAAGTTGGATGAACCATTTCAGGATTACCCTCAATGACTTTGACAGCCTGAGCTGATGTTACTGGGCCGATCTCGCTGTTATCAGTATACACCGTGTTTCGATACCCAAGGCCAGAACTCAGCACACTACTTGCTTCGTCGCCGAATTCTCGCATATAACTAGGGACAGAACCCTGCGAGTGAAGCTCTCGATCATGTTGTGGTGATTTCGAGGGCGAGGACACTTCACTAGCTGTGTGTGTAAAACGTGAATCACGATAACCTTGAACCTCACTTTCGCCTTCTGTGTATCCCGAAACGCTTTGGATAGGACTAAGTCCCCGTCTCTCTTGTTGGTAAGGGACATAACGTAACGGAGCTGGCACATCTTGAGAACCGTAGAATGCTGAGCCGTCGTCGTACACACCCTGTTCAGCTAGATGTCCTGGTTCGTCATACGCATCATCTTCATCGTATGCCTCCTGGGGTTGAGGATAACTGCCGCCAAAATCTTCCTCGTCATACCCTTCCATATATTGCTCCTGCACCGGCCCCTTCCGTGGGAGGGCACGAAGATCGCCATGGGATATGTTCGCATGCTGGGTTCCCAAGGTTTGTAGTGTCTGCACAGGTGATCTTGTTGGAGTTGTGGCATCATCCATTGATTCCATAGAAGGAAGGCCTCTGGCAACTTCCCGAACAGGTATCATCTGTTCACTGATAGGATGAGACTGGTCTGTCTCAGCTGATAATATAGAGATGCTCGTCATCTCTGAAGGGTTGATCTCGCTAGAGAGTGGCATGGGTGGTACAACCTGGGGGTCCGCTTCTTCATCCTCATAATTCTCGTCATGGTCACGCTTAGGCGTTTCCGCTCTTCGTCGCCTCCGCTGGCGTTTTTCTTCGCCTCGAGACTGCGATCGTAGAGCTGCAGCCCCGACTGCAGCCCCTAGGGCTACATCCGTAAGTAGGTCACGGCTGCGACGCGGCGTTGTATTGTCATCTTGTAAATCTTCTGCATACGAGAATTCATCAATACTGCCATGGGGCGAAAGGTCGTTCCTAGCTTCGCGATCTCTTGACTTATTAGCTTTATTTGTATCCACGGATTTCCGTTTATCAGTAGCTGCAATATCCTCTGCAGTTACTGATGTGAGGCTAGATAATGACTCTCTATTTTTAGCCCCCTTAGTCTCTCGTTGGCTCCTTTCTCTCTTGATTGCGTCAAGTTCAGGCAGGATGAGTCTACGAATCGCATCTTCAACAGTCTCGAGTAGCTTAGGGTTGTTGATAGAGATTTTAGAAGAGGAATGTGAGTCGTATGAGCGGTGGGTTGGCGTCAGCTGCGAGAGGACACTGGTGTCTAATGCTGAGACAACAGATTCTTTGGGATTCCCTCTAGATTTTCGTCGTGGGGAATTCCGATAGTCCAAGTCTTTTTCAACGGCAGCACTCGTCTTACTTCTAGACTTGTGTCTTCGTTCTGGTTTGCTTGACTTCTGCGTTACGCTTTGATCGTGGTATTCACTGCGTTGTTTGCGCTTCGCCTTATCAGCGGGCGCATTTGTTGTCGGTGTTGAACCATAACCATAGGGTTCGTCACGTAACGTGTTGCTCGGGCCTGAACCGTCGAGGAAGCTATCGGTCGGAATCGCAGAAATATCTGACATGTTCCCAGCCGCATAGGTAGAGGACTTGCTATCAGCGGCCGGTATGAGCGGGCTTGATACCTTGCGGCGGCGACGAGAGTGGCCAGCGCCGGGGTCAATATCCACCTCAATCGGGTTGCGAGAAACGTTGGACTCCTCTGTGGCAGAAGCGTATGAATGCATGCTGTGTGCGTCTTCAGGATCGGTCATGTCCAATTCGCTGTAAGTGAGGTTGGAATTTGCAATCCCTCTCTGGGGTTGAGAAGTTTTCCTTGAGCTTCTCGTCTCTGTGATTTGGATATGGTCGTTTGTTCCACGAGTCTTTGACGGTGTCAACCGCACACGAACACTTGGCTTTCGCTCTGTTGACCTCGATCCGCTAGGTGACGACTTGCCGCCTTCGTAATACTCGATTAGTAGCGAGGTTCGAGATCGATTTGCCCTATGACCACCCGTCTTGATAGTCACTGGAGTCCCATCATCTGGAAGTGAATAATGGGATTCTTCATCAGCGACCTGGGATAAGTCGGATTGGGCTGTTTCAGTGGGAGCTATGACAGAATCGGACTCGGTCGGCGCAGGTAGCGGTGGTGCCCTCCTATAATCCACGCCCATCTTGTCGCCCAAGCGATCAAGACTAGACTCGAGCTGCACGCCCAAGACCTAATTGCGGCCCTAGGCCTGGCCCGCTGAGTTGGCTTGTTATTGTGGTGTCAAGAAGCTGAGTGTGCACAAGTCGGGTAGAACAAGAGGCGGGCGAGTTTGCAGGTCAACAGCAACCCGCAATCCGTTATCGATTATTAGGTGAAAGACCCTATCAAAGCATCTACATAGATGGTGCAAGTATAAACGAGGGTTGACCTGCGCTGATAATGAGCATGTGTTAGTCAAGGTTGCTCTATAGGGTTTGGCACCAATCCACAATAGCTGTCATTAACCATGAGACGCATTCATCCCCCAGCAATAGCGACAATGGGAGTGAAGAGGCACGCAGAAGCAAGAATCGACATGGAAACAAGGCTTGGAGAGGGGTTGAGGAACTTCTTCAACTTTGCACGGTCTGGAAGTCCAGAGCCCAGTGAAAATGTGCTGAGTTCGAGGAGGAGTAAACAATGGCAGCCCAACTAAGGCGCAAACAGGGAATCACACCACGGCAACAACGAGGTACGCTGTTCCCAAGCAGCTGGTATGGGTAGCAGTGATGAACGGCTAATACGTACAAGTGTCAGATCTGTATTATGGCGCAGGTGCTGTTATGCGCATGCGCACTGCGAGGGGGAAAATAGGTTGGTGGTGGTGAGAGAAGAGGGATATTTTTGGTGAGATGAGATGAGCTGGCCAGCTTCGACTGGAGGCAGGTATCCTAGATAGGCAAGCTAGGCGATGGAGGTACTGGCGATCAAGCCCACCAGATCAAAAAGTGATTTCGAAAGGCTGGTGAGCCAATCGAGTACCTACACTATTGTACCTAGATGTAGGTACCTTTGTATGCAAATAGCACTACTTTCATAGCTGTGCATGCAAGCGTGAAATCTGTGAGTGCAAACAACTCGAGGAAGGTATTGAATGGAAGTGATAAACTACACGCCCCCCAGATAATACATTTCGGGAGGAGAGCCTAAAAAAAGAGAGGTTGGCTGGGGGAGGTCGCCCCACTCTCGTAGACGATGCGTTGGCTCTGCTTGTGTTATACAGCCAATCAGACGCCAGAAGGCGAGTCTAGTCATCTACATACTTGACAAGGAGATCCCATCCAGCTGTACAGACAGGGGATTATCTTTTCTACCATTCATAATTCCTACCTGAGGTATCTTATATAATTATTGTAAGCGAACTACCTGTTTTTTGGGTCTACTTGTACCAACCTCCGTGGTTATTAATTATCGACCTGAGCAAGAACAAACTCCCTTAGACTAGAAATTCGGTTTAGATCCAATCTTAATATGGAGCTATTGGCTTGAACCCCTAGACTACCTGGGTACCTAGGTACGTACGTAGGTTAGCCCACTATAAACAACTGCGGTGATGCGATCTCCCGAAAGGAGCACGGACTTGAAGGATACTAGCCCGTTTGTTCCAAGCGTCTTTGGCAGGACGACAGGCAACAAACTCCCCCAGTCCCGACTTAGATAGGTACCTATTCTTGTACCTACAGTAGGTAGGCCCACAGGCTGCCAATAAAAGCTTGAGATAGAGATCTTCTCCATTTGAAATTGTGCCTGCTCTGAAGCCGACACAGCATACATAATTCTCAACCAGTTAGAATTTACACGGAAGATCACACGCACACAAAGATATGGTATAATAGGTAGGTACAGTTCTGTATCTATCGACGATGCTGCACATAATGCAATCCCTTGCATTATCTCGTGTACAGTGCATCGGACATCAAACTAGAAGTGAAGATCTACCATCTGTAGAATAATAGAACAAAGCATAAAGCCCACACTTGCGCCCACTTGTCACATTGTGATACTGTCACAAAGAGCCAGATCAGAACCTCTACTTTTGTTGAATCTGCGTCAAACGCCCTTTTTGGCAGTTCCCAACACCAAAGGCGGTTACTTATGATCAATCCCCTTTCCCCAGCCCTATCCTATACCATCTCTGTCTTCAAGCCTCGGGGTGCGCTCTAATGCCGTGCAGTAGTACACAGCAGCGAGAGGCGTCCTCTGTGGCAAACCAGACTACGTGCCTTATTACACTTGCCCTCTCCGTTGTACAGTAGCTCGTGTACACGGCATATCTTGGGAGCGAGCCTGTGGCAAAGTGAGCTACCGTTTGTCGACCGGCCTGCACACCGCTGCTCATCCATCCCACCGACTTAGGCTACGTTGCGCAACCTTGCCTTGCATCTCGGACTTCTGACTGGCGATTCGGCGTGGTGTGAGGCAGGCTGTGCACATCCTTCGGTCGATCCAGGGTTGCTCTCCATAGTAGTCTTATCGCCATACTTACATTGCTCAGTCCTACAAGTGCCACTCATTTCCATCCGGCCTGTTCTCTTCTATCCCGTGTTCCATGCATAGCGAACCCTACATACCTGCTACCTGGTACACATACAATTCACGTAAGTAAGTAATAGAGGCCACCTCTCGGATCGCGCCGCTCTGCCACGAGCCTTATCGATCCGCACTCCTGCAGCATGTTGTTTGGGGGCCGAAACCAAGGATAGGTAGGTGTTGTATTTACAGCCAGAGGAATGGATATGCAATGCTACGGTTTTTTAGTTTTTTTTTGGCTCTTAACCTTGATGCAATACTTACATATAAAACCTGCCAATTAACATATGGCTGCTTTAACCTTTTCTCTATCTAGATATACCTATTAACATTAAGGTACGTCGGTGGACCTAGGAAAAACCCAACCAGGCATACGCAACTTTCTCTAGTTTCAGATTCACTAGTAGTTACAGACGCTGTATTCCCGCAGTCATGCGAGCACGCGCAACTACAAGCCACATCGGCCGATCCTAGTTCAGTCCGATCAAATCTCTACATAGTACTGAGCATGTGTTGATCGCAAGCTGCGTAATCGATGACAAGACTCTCTGGATGCTAGGAAGGGGCCTGTAAAGTATCATGCAATATATATATGTATATATCCCCATTGTTTCTGATATATATGCTACGCCGGGTGATGTGTCTAATCTGATGCTCCCTGCCGCTCGTGAAGTTCCTGTAAACTTGTGTATAATATGCCCTAATGCCCATGATGTACTCAGCCAAGCGTCCCCTACCTCAGAGGACGAGTATGCCCAAGGAACAAAATGAAAGCCCAACAGGCCGACAGGCCAGAAAAATGCAGATTAAACGGCCTAAGCCACGTATAGTGGTATTTCATGGCCTAAATACAAGAATATAAATGAGGCCTGTTTTTTGACGAGCCGTACTTAAAATCCGGATCCCTTGCCCGCCTTGCCCCCCCGGTTCCTCCTTGGCGGAGATAGACGCTCATCGCCGCGGCCGCCCTTCTTTGGGGCGGATACAAATTCGACTTGGGCCGAGCTAAGGAGGTCTTTGACCACAGGATTATCCATATAGTGAATCGCAAGACCGGCCCCTAATACCGACCGAAGTGTTTCTACTCGTACCGAGAGCGACCAAGTATCGATGAGCATGCTGATATTGTGAATTCGTATCTTCTCGCGATATCCGTATTCTCGATATTCCTCGCTAAAATCCGATTTTGTGCCGCCGGTATGAGGGTTGCTGGCCATCCGTCGCGCCGTCGAGTATCCCGGCCCTTTACCGTGCTCAAGGGATGTAAGGACACTATTAAAACTAGCGTGGAGATGTTTCCGGTCCCTTTTCGATACAGACTTGGAGGATTCTCGAACAAGTGCTGTCATGCGCTGTACAAGTTTGTGTTGGTCATATTGGAGATTCCATGGCTCCTCTGTTTCATCTTCATACTCGCGAGCGGCTTCGAAAATCAAGGCAATATTTGTCCCCGCGGCAACCTGGACGTCCACATCGGTGCTGTCGAGTTGGTCTGTGAATACTTCCAATGCCTGGTCGCTCTGGCCCTGGAGATCATCAAGGTTGCTCGCAACAAACCCCCAAGCAGTGAGGGCCGCAGATACCACACGGCCGTTATCGCCAGCATCAATACTATTCCCATCGCTCTCGACAATCTCGACTAAAAACTCCAACAGCTCCTCTGCAGCGACCAGAGAGCCCCCGCCGCACATTGTTACAATGCCCATCGCTTCAATAGCCTCGACTTTGAGCGACTCCTCTGGCGAATCTTGACAAAGGCCTTTTAGGCTTGGGTAAACGTGATCGTAGAAGTTCTCGGATTCTGTAGATAGGATCGTCATAGCCAAGGCTTTGACCGCCGACAGTGTCTCGTCCATGTTTGCGCCACCGCGAATGCTCCTGAGAAGGGCTGGAACTAGTTCGTTCAGCTGGGGCTCAAGTTGCTCCTCGGCATGATGGTGTCTTATAATGTGGGTGTAGGCAGACAAACAGGTTTCGCGACCTTTGGCGCTGCTTCGTTTGCGGTCCAGGAGCTCGGCAATCCGATCTCCCAGCCTCTCAGTCCAGCTCGTTGTAGGCTCATTGCCATCATCAGAGTTGGCCACCGAATTAGTTAGGCTGTCTTCGTATTCAGAATCGGTAAGGTCTTCCTCCTCGGACGCGTATCGACTGTTGAGCCTAGAAGCACCACGAGAGGGAGCCGGAGAGCTGCTAGGCGACGCGCCAAGAGACTCTGGTCGGGAGCGAGCTTTTTTAGAAACGGTCTTGCCGCTCTCAAGTAAGATCTTCTTTCTAAGATCACGCATGTTGATAGCCTTCGCTTCGGGGCAGTCAATATTCGGATAATCCTTGTACAGCAGGGTGTGTTGAGGCTTAAGATCAGGTTTTATTTCCCGTATGGAATCGTAATGACTTCTGCAACTTTTGCGACTGGAATTCCATGAGGAAGGCTCGGGGAAATGGACGAGAAAGTAGATGACCTCTTAAGAGACGAGGCGTGATGAAGATCAAGGTGAATAAATGATCGTAGTATTGTATGTGTGGTGTTGCGACGGTGGCCGACTACGTGGCGGCTATTGAAAAACAAACAAGCTTTTTTTTTCTTGGGTGCAAGGATATATCTGACAAGAATTCGACAAGCACACAGGAATTTTCTCCAAATGCCGTAGTCGTAGCAATCAGGGCCAAATGGAGGACGCGGGTTGGAGGTAGGCGGTCGAGCACCGACTAAAAGGCGGATCTGTTGCAGCAGCAGAGGTGGCGATTAGTTTGTTATATGTTCAGCTAGATGGCTGAATACAGAGATATAGTTGCCCGTGATATGCAATGTAGTAGAGGCATTTCCCCAGTTGGTAGTCTGAGGATGCCTTTTATTGTCAACCAGCCCACAGCGATGGACACTCAATGAGGAATACAAGCTCCGTTTCCACTTAAATGCAAATGCATGCGTCAACAAAGAGCGGGGGACTCCAGCTTGGTAGTGCAGGGTCAGCCCAACACGCTGGCATGTCTCCACTAAAGCATCACTCATCCGGATCACCTGCGCCGCGTTAAGTGGCGCCAGCTATGCCATAGGTACCTCCTGTACTGTACACTACCTCCTCCTCAGCCAGGCACAGCGCAGTACTAATGAGATACACTGTGCATACCTATTCTGGGTTTCGATGTGGATACCTACCTAACTATCTCTGTACGTACAAATATGTAGGTAGTTCCGCATGATTTCAAACCTGTAGCAGCCTGTAGTACCTACAGTATACAAGATACAGCCTATTTAAACCGCCGCTAACTTTAATAAACATCATCAGTAGGGAAGGGGCTTGATTAGAACTCTATTCCTTCTTCTCAACAAGGTTGTACTTCACAGCTATATGCATACGTATTCATCATTCAAGTGTTCCATTTAACATTTTAGTAGGGCTGATTCGATTGATAGAATGCTCTTGGAGACACACCCCCAAGCAAGCCAAAACATCGTACAGTAGGTAGCGACTACCTAGGTAGGTTCCTACCTACATGTTATTAATCTCCACCTCCCCGCTGACCTACGCTGTACATACGGCTCGGCCCCACGGATACTACCTAATGGATACCTATCGGATAGAGCAAGCTAAAGGTACCTGTCGTAATGTCTTATCGGTAACTTTAACGGCGATCAATTACCAGTACTCTGTAAGCCTGATACACTACCTTACCTACAAAGGTAGTATCTATAATAGCTGCACTTTGCAGGCCCTTCAAATCGGACGACAAGAAAGATACACATGTGATGTACATACTGTAAATAAGATGGTGGACTGCCAAACACTGAGGGGTAAGGTCTACATAATGTAGTAGTGGTGCCACTATCAGGTTTGGTGGGGCTGTGATAAGGCGTTCGATGGGTCCTTTGATGCAATCAATTAAGGCATGAACAAATGACTATGACTCCCATTTTATAATTACCTACTTAATGTTTCCAAAACTCAGAACAGAGTAACTTGGAGGTAAAGATATGTTGCAGGCAACAAAGCTGAAAAGTTCCATTAAGTCTCCTTCGTAGTAAATTACCTACCTACCTAAGGTATCCTCAGATAGGTACCTAGACCCTGCGTCTTACCTGATACTACCTACCGACCTACCTAACTCTAAAGTCATAGAGCTATGTAGGTAGAGAAGGGCAGGCGGAGCTCTCAGCACGTAACCTAGGACCTCTGTTAGGTAGACTTGATATTTACTACGAGCAAACAGCCTTCCTCCAGGCTTGTTCTCTCACCTCTGCTTCCAATACGTTTACCCCACCTTCCCATCTATTCCGATAACTGTACGCTACCTACCTATACATACCTACCTAGGTAGACTGCATACATTACCTACATACCTACAGAACACTACCTACCTAAGGTACCTACCTACCTACAGCTCATTACCTACATCCCTCTACAGTACCTGCCTAGATACATCTACCTTTCTGCCTTGCACAGGTTCAACCTTCCTCACATGTAGCATGTAGCTCACCCACCTAATACTCATCGTACCTACTGTATGCTCCCCAAACTCAGCTAAACACAGACCACCGTGCACTCTCGCACCTAGATAGCCCTTTCCCCTCCTCCTTCTACCTACTTCTTCTTCAACCCTCCATCTCTTCATTCAAACCACAAACAACCTCGTCGTTAGATCAGGCTTCCATCTTATATAAGCCTCATCACGACCACATCCGCCCGTGAAATCCAGTATTGACGCCTCCGGCAGTCATCGTCTTCATTCCATCCCCAACCCTTGGCATCGTAGCCTAGCTTCAAACTCAACTGGAACGTTCTGCCTAGAGGACGATTTAGGTTTCTTATGGCGTCCGCCACGAAGTCCTCTGTTGAGGAGGCCCCCTCCCAGGACACGGACAAAGGTGACTAGTCATCAAACCATCCATCTTCTACACCTCTCTTCACTTGTCTCGGAATATATTGCTAACACTGCATATATAGTCGTTGTTACGCTGTCCCTGCGAGGTCCATATCCGAACCCAACACGCCGATTAGTCCTCACTCGTAACCGTCCGGTTGTCCCCATCGGCCGGTCTTCTAAAGTTCATAGCAAAGGCTTCGTTCCAGCCGATGACAACGCCTGGTTCGACAACCCCGTTATGTCACGACAGCACGCTGAGCTAGTCGCCAAATTCAACGAGGAGCCTTTTGTAAGCCCTTGCCTCGCTTGGTGCCGCATAATTTCATCTCACTTGAAGCCGTACTAACTGTTTTACCGTCTAGGCCGTCTTCATAACCGATGCCTCGTCTTTCCACGGCACATTCCACACTGCAAACAACGGACATAATAACGAACAACCAATCGTCCCCGGCGAGTTAGTCAAGCTAACCAACGGTGATATTATCCGATTCGGAATTGATATCTTTCGATCTGAAAAAACTTATCCGCCGTGCTCCGTTGAATTTGCTATGGAGGAAGTGGCTGAGAAGTAAGCACTTAGTCCACCACTGCGAGGGATACCAGAAGCTAACCTGCAATTAGACCTGATAATCTTAATCTTCCCCTCCGAGGATTCGCTGTTCCGGATTACATAGACGACGACGATGATGATAGTGCCTCCGAGGACTTAGCAGCCTATATGTCTATCAAAAAAGGAGCCAAGCCGATCACTCCCGAGCCTAAGGCGATGATATCCGTTAACGGCAGCAGACCTCTTCCCATCGACCTTACAACTGATGGTGATGATTTGCCATTTTCCGCTGCCAAACTCTCTGGTCGTTCTACTGTTGCAGGCGACATGCCTTCTGATGTAATCGATTTGACGTCTGAAGCGAACTGCGAATCTGATGATGAACTACGTATAGTTGATCCGACCGTACCGCACTCATCCGGATTTGCTATTGGCTCTTCGGCCTTAAACTCTTCAAATGATCGTGCTGGTTCTCTAGCCCTTATAAAACCAATTCGCGCTTGTGGTGGAAGGCTTGTCTTACCTCCCTCAATGACGGTGCCTTCAGAAGATGATGAGGACGTGTATATGTATCCCGGTAACTGGTCCGACGATGACCTCGATAGCGTAGTGACCCAAGATTCGCGGCAATCAGTCGGTTCTTTAGGAGCCGCGGAGGAGATTAATCAGCGAACTGAGGCAGATGAGCTCTCACGAGACCATGATGACAACTCGTCTGCGGTTGTAGATCAGCATAAATTCGACATCTCCGACGAAGACTTCTATGAAAGTAAGCCCACCCAAAACCCGTCGAACTCATAAGTTTTGCTAATGTTTCTAAGGCGACGGCATCTCTTATTTCAATACAGGCACAGATTCTGAGGACGGCGATAGGAGCTCATCTCCTAGCGAGGAAGATGAAGAAGACGAGGAAGACGAGGAGGACGAGGAAGATGAGGAAGATGAGGAAGATGATAATGACAATGGAGAGAATGACGATGACGAGCTGGATGCGATGCCGGAACTTCTTTATGACCAACCCCACACCGAGACGTCGGTTCCTTTGTTGACGACCCATCATCAGCTAGCTCGTTGTGAGGCTACAATGTCTCATGTTCCTAGTCGATTTGGTCTCCCCCCTCTAGGTGTTGCTTCATTGACCGGATCTTTTACTACTCGTCACACTTCACACGATCGTGATCCGAGTCCCTCCGATGCGGCTCTATTCAAGCGTGCCCCATTATTGGATAATGTTGCAAGTGCCAGCAGAGCCCAGAAACTTGGCGAGAAGAGCGGAAAGTTCGAGTTTTTCGCCGCCAGGGAGAAAAACCGTGCAGCTGTCAGCCAGCATCATCCTACAGTCCCTATTTCAGCTCTCAGAGAAACACTGCAAGTTTCTCCCGATGATTACAATAGTGATCTCGAGCCAATGGCAATGACCAATGCCTCTCGGAGCGCTTCGCCCCTCCCCTCATCTGTCCCGGAGACCACTGCTATAGGTAAAGGGACAGAAAACGATGTGCCTCAAGGTAGCTCCAAGGTGCCCGAGGCACCCGACGCGACTTCGATCAAGTTAGGTGACACAGATACAAATCCATTCTCGGTTTGGACCGTCTCCGGCGATCTGTTTATTAATAACCCCCCAACTGAGGACCCTATGACATTATTACAAACCCACCAATGTCAACCAGCGGATTTCGATATGACTAGCGCTTACAAATTTCAACAAAGCAAGCTAGCTACTTCGGCGGAAACAGTTTCCAAAACTCGGGGTCTTCCTATCCAAGACCTCCTCGCCCAGGAGCCAAAGCAATGTTTAACTGTTAGCCAGCCGATACCTAAACCGACTGCTTCTAGAGATTCGCCTGCAGGCTGCGACCCGGCATCCACCAAGCGTTCTTATGAAGAAGCCTTCAATCAGCCTGATCAGTCTGAGGAGGTGGCCATACCCAAGCTGTCACACAGTATTACTGCACCCTACCCTACTTACGCTGGTAGGACGGAGTGCCGGGGCCGAACCCACCAAGAACAGGTTAAAGCCCCAACCGCGCAAACCAACGATGTTGCTCAAGATGCCCCATTTGTAGAGGAGCAAGAGACGCCGGCACATGAGCCAGCTGTAATCTTGATTCGACCTGAAGATTCTCGACCTGCGAAGAGGATGCGGATGGCTACGGTAGCTGCTCAAGTTGTAGCTTGTGTGGCTCTAGGAGGCGCTGCGACCTTCTCCTATTTAGTGAATACTGCCCCTGTGTTTTAGTGGCTGTATTTATATCCTGCAAAACGACACCTGCGAGTGCAAATAGCAATCCCGGCGTTTCAGGGTAGAAGAGGCGTTAAGGTTAATGAGGCAAGGATATTTCACAGGCCTTTTTGAGAGGTCCACGACATGGTCAGGTAGTCAAGTTTCGATGGCAAACTCCATGCTCTACGAATGCTATAGTGAAGGAGTTTTCTGTTTGGTGTTCAGCCGCTACGTGGCCTTACGATTTGATTTTATGGTCGTTTCTGTTCATGTTTAATAGCTTCACATCCTGACGTCCCAGCTAGCGCTTACGACTAGTAGATGTCGGTAGAAGAATAAATACGATTCTCCTAACAGCTGTACTATGAGGAATATGCTCTATGTAGTCTTTCAGGGCCAGTTTTGGGGTACCATGTAATAATGAATAGTAGAGGAGTGCCAGGCGGTTAGTTGGTCCCATGGCTAGTTACACGGAAAATGTCATTACAACGGCCAGGGAGCACGCAACGCACTTAAGATTTATTTCTTATGCTATAGATGGCCAAGCCGGTAAGACATGAGTGTTGTTGATGATCCAGGCGTTGAATGTAATAAAAAGTTTGAAGCCTGTCGGATTGTGCTTTGACAATGGTTCAAAGATCATTCCGGTGGTCGTGATGATTGGACCACGCTGAAATCTGGAAATAAGAAAATCGAAGTCTACGATACCAGGTTCGAATCTCTTACGAACAGAGATAAGAACGGGGAGCGGAAAATTATGAGAGGGGTAGTAGAAAAGAGGATGGCTAACATGTTAAATGTGAACCAGTGTAAACGCTGAGATAGTAACGGAGATGTACTAATAGTGTCGTAGAAATCTTCCGAGAGGTCCCAACATTACTCTCAGCTACTTGATATACTACTAGATTACTTATTCGGTATACTTGAGGCAATTAACACAGATTTGCGTGATCAGGTACTCTCGCCGTCACCCTGTCTACTCAATGAAGACCTCCTAAACGACGACGATATCCGACTTCATTCTCGTGACGAGGTCCGACGGCAACCTCATTTCAAGCTTGTCGGATGTGCTCGGACGGGGAGGGATTAGAGACACTACCGCCGTAGCCGAACCAGCCCGTCGGGAAGTGTGGCACCCGCGTGTGACCGCTTCTTCTGATCCCTTGTGATGTTGCCAAGCGCGGAGGTGGAGTTGGAGATGGTGTAAGATACTACCCTGTTCAACGTAGTTTGCTCTCGCCGACATTGTGGACGCGGCCGCCTTGTTCAGGCAACCGAGGGGTGCCGCAACTATTGCCGAGGGCGAGGCGTTGATCGGGCCGCGATCGTATCTGCTTGATTGCGCGTCGTGGAGGGTTGGGGGACAAAGCCGTTAAAGATTGGAAGCACAGCATGAAGACGTGGCAAATAATATGTCCATTCTCATCCTTAGGAAGGCGGCGCCGGCTGAAGATAAATATTATCTGTCTTGGAGGCTGATAACTTAACCATTTAGTCATCGAATGTTTATAGGATCTAGATATTTCAATGGCTGGGCACGGCCAAATGAAAAATATGCACTTGAGGCCCTACATATAAGCCAAAAGAGGAAGTCTCTAGTGACTCTATCAAGTATTCAACCTATTTTATGCTCCTCTTCTTCGAAATGTAGCTCGGATGTCCTGTGCTAGAACAAGAGCTAGCTACTCTAGATCCGTGGGGGCTTTCTCTAGGAAATCCATACTCTACGTTTCTATGTCGTCTAATTGAAGTGTGATTCCTGCTTCATACCGATGAGCCGTACAAGAAATGGAAAATATATACTACAAGTTAATTCTATATACCAATCGCTGTTTCATGCGAGACCTGCCTCACTTTCATACTACGCCGCACTCATTTGGACCAAATGGCACGTTAGAATAAGTACGGATGCCGGCAAGTGTTAGTAAACAAGCACCGAGACTACAAGTCATAGAATATAAATAGTAGGGTTGTTGTACGTAAAAGACCATGATAGGCTGTATGGATAGTCGAAAGCTGCCTATTTTACTGAGCAGCCATGACGCGAAATGGTCAGTGATCATTTTAATTGGCTATGGCGCTACCAAAGAGCCGCTTTTGTCCCTGTTTATGGACTCGCGAGATCCAGCAAGGGATTTCCAAGAACGGCTACGTGTTTTGTGGCTAATGGGCCATGACAGCCAAGGCCACGATGCAGCGAGCCGTTGTGACCCCAGACTCGACAGCGTGTGCGGAAGGCTGGTTGCAAAATCTTGACGCACAAATTGCGCCGCAGCTAACATGCTAGATATATTGGCAGTGATATGATATCTTGCTTGTCACTTAAGGCACGGCGGAAAAAAACCAACGGCGGAATATGGAAAAGTGAAACACACTCTACCCACGGAATCCAACGAGGGTACAAACCCTGACTAGCTCGCAATCTCCTACCTCAAGCTCTGGCTGCCCGCTTCTCTGGGTTTACCATTCGTATGGAGAGGGGTCAGATGAAGAAGCTGTAGTAGTACAACTATGGCCTCATCCGTTCTCACATATAGTGACATCGGATATCAAATGACAAGAACCCCATACTATCGGGTGGCCTCGTTCTGCTCCGGGAAGGCAACAACTGAAGGCTCGAACTACCAGTGTCGGACAGCCCAATCAGCACACCCATATTGGTTCTTGTGAACATCCGTGAGTAACAGAAGATCCCGAGGGCGTGAATTTGGCCATAACACAAGATAGTCCAAGGTTGAACAAGACTCCTGAGGATGACGAGCATATAAGGCGGCCTGGACTCCCTGTGTACAAGAGGGAAATACAAGGCAAAGACGGGGCATGTATAGGAATATCTTCACGAGAGAACACGCCATTTATAACAGTATCATTATCCACAGAAACAATCATGACCTACCAGTCGAATCAAGCCTGCGACTTTTACGGACGGCAGCTGCAGGAGATTCCTGGCATTGGATCGAGCAATCTCAGGCCGATCCTATGTAGAGAATGCCATGGAGGCTACCACCATATAAGAAAGTATGCACACTTCAAATCTCCATCGGTGTTCTGGGAGCTCACACCTATATGCTTAGTGGCACAACATGCGCTGCGTGTAATAACAGCTTTATCGAGTTGCTATCAGATGTTGACTACCGGCAACTGGGCGAAAGTCACGGTTCGAACGTGGCCTTAAACTCAAAACATAGCGACTCTAAAAAACACGACAAAAAGGGAGGGAAAAAGGACCAAAGTTCTTCTAGAACGTCCCGGAGCACGCGTCATTAAGCATTAGCACGCCACATGCCTTTCGGGCGTTAATCGGATACCTACATCTGCCCATCTAGTGGCAACCGGCACTACTATAATTAATTTGCTAGGATACGGGTTAGAAACCGGAGGGTTTTTTTTTTTTGGGCGGGCAATTTAGGAGGTCGGGCGACATGCAAAGGGCAACTCTCGTACCAGCACAGGGTTTTCTTGTACTATCTTAGGAAGGACATAAATCTTAGTTTTCAAAGCCGTTTTGAAGAGATGACATAATGAGAGAAGATGGCTTTACAGTTACCCACACGGATAGTGTATAACTTTCTAGTAATGAATAATGAACCTCACACCAACCCACACTGCTAGCTATGTAGGAGAATCCGCAATATAATATGACTTAACGGATCAGGGGTTGAATTGGGCTGAAAGGCATCGGATGTAGCATGGAAGCCACAATGCGACCTCACCTGTACACAATGCTCCAAATGTCATAGACGAGGGCCCGAACACTAGGAAATGGGCCTTGCATACTCTGTTCCAAGAGGAAGAGGTGCATGTGCGGTGAAACAATGAAACTACCCGATCCGACGGGACGATTGCAGGACTGGAAGGCTGCGCATAACCGTACTAATCTGTACACACGGCTTGAAATCGTTTATATTCATAATTTTGGGTTTAATCTAGCATTGAAAATGTTACTTTGATGTGTGGAAGACTTGAAATGAAACCGGAGCTGGTATAACTGGAGCTAATACTCACGGTTTGTTGGTGTCGGAAGCTAGCTGAACGGTTGAAATAATATGTAGCACTTTCTTTTCTTAGACACATGAGCAATAAATGAGAAGCGAGTGAGCGCGTGCCTAGGCAATCGGATAATGTGAGCTGAGAATGAAAATGAAGGAGAAGAAAGTCATAATCAGAAAGTGTAATGTGAGATGAGAAGGTACCCGTATACTGTATACAGCACTACTTGTATATATAATTATATTGGATTCACTAAACCCGTATCTTCAGGGTCAAACCCATTTAGGTACATTCAAGGCTAATGTCACCTAATAAGTAGATGGACTCTCTATTTTTGAGTGTATATTTTTCGGCAGCAAAAAAGTTTCAACTTATTTGCAAAATTTAAACAGCTTACCTAGGTACATGGTTAGGCTTAGGTAAGCTGTTATGAGTTACCACATGCAGGTAGGCTGTATTAAGTACCTACTTCAGATAGGTACCTGGTAGGTCCACTCAGGAAGGTGTTAGCCGCTAGGCGATCACCTAGTAAGCGCTGTGGGCGACCGTACGTACTCAACGCGGCACGTGTGCATACGCGCTGTTACGTAGGTACCTAAGCTTCCATCCCTGGTAATCTTGAGTTCTTCATGACTCCAAGAAGCTGACAATTCTACGAAAGCCTGGTTCCGGGCTGCCCCTCTCATAACACACTACTGCCCTTTTGCTGGCAATGTTATGACCTCTCTAGTGTAGCACTATGTCTGTCATACTTTGCACAGGTAAGTGATCTGGTGCTTAATTGCCTCCGGCTTCCCAACTCTCCTTGCGGGCTCATGAACTGACCTCGAGGCCTAGCTGGCTATGATCACACGATCAGGTATGCGCCAGCCTGAAAACGGCCATGACTATCAACGTCACCGATTCTCATGGGACTGCCTGAATAACTGACACCGCTTTCTTTAGATTCTGGGAGGCTTTATCGGGCATCTGCTCGCGCACAATTCAGCATCCCGACTCTCAAGTCAACCGTCTCTGCATCTCGCCCGACAAGCGCTTCCTCGCCGCTGCCGGCCACACCTCCGTCAAGCTCTACGACATCAAATCCACAAACCCGAACGCACTATTGACCTTCGAGGGCCACACAGGCAATGTCACTGGGGTTGCCTTTCACTGCGAGGGAAAATGGATGGTGACAAGCTCCGAGGATGGGACCGTCAAGGTTTGGGACACGCGAAGTGGAACTATACAACGGAGCTATAGCCATGGCTGTGGAGCAAACGATGTTGTTATTCACCCGAACCAAGGCGAGATCATAAGTTGTGATCGCAGTGGTAGCGTGCGTGTCTGGGATTTGGGCGAGAACAATTGCTCACACCAATTAATTCCCGAAGAAGATGTGTCGGTCTCGAGTGTGACAGTCGCTAGTGACGGCTCTCTCCTCTGTGCCGCCAACAATGCCGTAAGCACCACTGCCTTTCACCGTGCTTGCAATCACGCAACCTCTTTCTTCAGTTATGTGAACTAATGCTTCTCCCCTAACAGGGCAATGTTTTCGTCTGGTCACTTCGCCAGGGTGACGTGGGCACTGAACTTATCCCACTGACGCAGTTCTCAGCGCACAAGGAGTATATCACTCGAATCCTCCTGTCCCCCGATGTCAAGAAGCTCGCGACTTGTTCAGCAGATCACACGGCCAGAATCTGGTCCGTACCCCTCATCGACCCCGACTCGCCCGAAACCCCTATGATGATGACAAACGGCAACGGTGCACAACAAACACTACTTACCAACGGAGATGGCGGACCCAAACCTTTCCCTCTGGAGGCCACGCTGACTGGCCACCAGCGCTGGGTCTGGGACTGTGCCTTCAGCGCCGACTCGGCGTATCTGGTGACAGCTTGCAGCGATCATTACGCGCGATTATGGGAGCTCGGCAGCCAGACGGTTATTCGCCAATACAACGGGCATCACAGAGGCGCTGTATGTGTTGCACTGAACGATTACTCGGAGTCTAGATAGCCCCTAGTTCCGCGCGTTATACGGGACTGTACGATTTGGGTTCATGCCGATTTTGAACCTGACTCTGATGCCTGTAGTGTAAACAGCCTCTAGAGCAACATTGATATCGTGGGATGCCGTGGATAATACTACCCTACTCGCGGTGACTATCCCTAGTTATGTTGCGCCGAGCACTTAGCCTGGAAGCTGGCTGTATGAGACATGAATGCAAGCGCTACAACTGAAGGCCTTGCTGTTAGGAATTACGTTGATTTTCCACCTGAGGATTACACTTTCAGGGGTTAGGATGATGCCTATTTTATAGCGGATAGGAGTTAAGGCAGGCCTTACGGCCACGGGCGGGATGGAACGAGTCGGGAATAGGTTGCTGGTGTCTGGAGTGGTAACCATATGAGGCACAGCTTTCCCCCACTGTGTATACTGTTAGTAATGCGACGTGTTTCGTGTAGATGTCATGCGATGGAAGTTTTACTTAGGTTGTTCATTAAGCTCATACTGACGAGCCGACGAACGAGGCACGCAGGCGTGTAATGGAAGGCGGCCTGTTAGGCGGTTTAATAAGAGTATTATAACAACTGCTTCTTGATCCGACTGATGGAATTCTTAGTCACTTGTTCTATCATGTGATAACAACACTAGCCATGCCATAGATGAGATGATCACTTTTACCACCATCAACTGCACTAGAAAAAAGGGAGTAAAAAGGTGAAAAAGGAGACATCAAGATAGTATTGGTATGTCCAATAACAGACGCCCTTTTTCCATCCATTTATGCTATGTCTCCTGCTATCCAGCTGCGCAAAGCTCTTCTTCTCTATTATATTACCTAGGTACTCGAAACGCCGTGCCCATGCTGTATATACCATGTCGCTCCAATATCATAGGTCATTGAACTTCCTTAGCCTCGTTCATTATGCATGTCTGCCGTGCTCCGCATCTTTCCAGCTGTTGTCTCTTCTATTCAAACTTTCGTTCTTAGAGTTATCTACTATCCACACGCGTAAACCTGATGTCAAGCCGGTAAATTCTGGCTCCTGGGGCTACGTGAGTAGGGGGGTAGGTAGATTCGCCTACTGTCGGATATACAAAACCCCCTCACCACCCGTCTCCCCACCCATCGTCGTCGCCGCCCGTATCTTTGGGCTTCATGTCGATTTTCTTGCTGGCGGCCGTTTTGGTGGCGGAAGCAGATCTAACCGCCAACGGCTTCTTGCCGGCGGGGCTGTTCTTCGCCAGGCCTTTCGGCAGAGGCTTGGCACCGACTGCACCTGGGGTCTTCTTCTGCGCTTGGGCGGCGAGCCAGCCGGCGAAGTCGGGCTCCGAGTCGTCGTCGAACGGTTTGCTAGAGACCACGGGCGTAGTCTTCTTCTTTGCCGCTTTGCTCGTTGTGGTGGTAGTGGTAGGCGTGGTGGTGGTAGTATTAGTAGACCAGACATCCGTCGTGCTATCACTGGGCTCGCCCCAGGCGTCCCCTACGTCGTCGTCGTTCATGTCGCCCATATCACCCCATGCGTCGCCCGCGTCGTCATCGGCTTCGGCGGGCAACGGATCCGCGAAGTACGTGTCTGGCGCCGTCATGCTCGAATTCCGCGATAAGGGCGCGGGAGAAGGCGACTTCACGGCTTGGCGGTGGAGTGCTGAGGCAGAGGATGTGGAAGGTACCGCGCGCTTGGGCTCGGAACCTGCTGATGGTGAGGTGGCCTGGGGGGTCGGTGCCCCGTTGCTCGAGGTTTGCATCTCGCCGGAAGCGGCGGACAGCTTATTGGTGAAGGAGGAGATGGCCCAGCCAGCCCAAGAAGACGCCTCGTTGGATTGTGGCGTGCTCATGCGCGGACCGGCGCTATCTGTGGTCTGGGATGGTGGGATTGCGGTATCGGGCATGCTCGCTGCCGCCTTGCGTATCCGTTGCAGGTAGATATCCATCGTCTTACTGGCCTGATCGCGGACCAGCTTTTCCTTGTCTATCAGGGCGGGGCAAACAAGAGGTAGAATCCTCGCTGCACAGTCTTCCTCAGTGAAGTACTCCCCAGTCGCTGCTAGCGCCATCAGGGCCGCATTACGCGCATGAACGAAGGGGTCTCGGAGTGATCTCGTGAATGCGGCGATGAGGACTTTGGACCGGCTGGAAGAACCTAGATTCTTGGCGATTTTACCTAGACATATCGTTGTATTTGTTCGGATTCCCGGCTGCTCGTCGTTTGCCGTCTTAGCTAGATATTTAAGCAGCTCCCCGTTTATAACGCGATCCGACAGTTTGTGGATGACGACAAGAACGGATTTCAGCGTCTGCTCGCGGACTATGGGAGCTAGGTCTGTAAAGCCGGATACCATATTGGGAAATATTTTATCGTTTACTACTTTTTGCGGAAGCCTGTCGATCATCAACGGTAGGTTGTCTAGTAGACACACTCTTATCGCCCTGTCTGGGTTTCCAAACAACCGGACCACGACGGGTTGTACTCGAGCCTCGAAGTCCTCGTTTGTTAATTTGGTAGCTATCTTCATGACCACTCCAAACGCCTTGGGTCCACCGCCGCCAAACTCGACGGATTTTAGTAGCTCTGGTAGCACCTTCATCTTGAAGAAATCCTCTGGAAAGTCGTCTGTGAGCTGGTCGAGGCTGTCGAGAAACTCTGCTCTTTCTTCCTCCGACTTGACATCCAGGTTATCGATGCCCTCGGTTAACTTAATTAGGGGAGAGTCGAAGAAACCACCTGAACGCCGGCCCTGTTCGAGAAAGGCCTTCACGGTGATCCTCGCTTTCGGGTTCGCGTTCACTAGTCTTTTATAACCCGCGTGCATAGTCGGCGGAATTCCTTTCGTCTGTCCTGCCTGTGACGCCCCCGTAAAATCGCCATTGAACGCTTCGTAAATAGTGGTGCCAAAATTATAGGAATCGACAGCAGAATGCGGGCTCTTCTTGATGACGTCCCAACCGGCCTGTGCCAGCTCAGGGGGTGTAAATCTGTTCGAATCAGGTACTAAGCTTCCATATCTATATATTATGGCCTCGTCATCCTTGACGTTACTGAGCACCTCGAAGCCGCCTAGCTTCCACTCGCCGCTCTCAGACGTGTAGATGGATGCAACCCTCAGGCTACCGTGTATAGACAAACCCTCGTCGTTGATAAACTTGATCGTGCGCGCGATGCTGAATAGGCCCCATTTTATTGTCTCCGGGCTTAAGCTCTTCCTCTTAACGTGCCATCGCAGCGGGACAACGCGCTCGGTTGCTATGTATATATACGAGTCCGTCTCGACGGCGTCTAGGACCTTGATAACGCCGGGGTGGCGCATGGTGCGAAGTTTCTTGAGCGCATTCTTGGCGAGGGGCAGTCGAGACTTGTTGGCGGTGACATCGAAGGAGAATATACTGCAGTTCGACCCGTCGGCTCGTCGCGTACCGTTGTACAGCGTCCAAATAGAAGCGTCGATATCGACCTTGTCGCCAAATGAGTAAGGGAACGGCGGGCCTTGTGCCGCCATGGCCGAGGCCACCGCCGACTTGATGAAATCCATGTTGGTGTATTCAAACCATCCGTAGGGTAGGTATTTATTTATCTCAACGTAGTAATTACCAATGGGAGTTGCGTATGTAGCCCACCCAAGTGGAAAGAAAAAAAGACTGGATAAGTGAGGAAGGTAATTTAAGCAGTTGTTGTGATATCTACTACCTATCTTTTTTTTTTGTTTGGTTGTAGATACTTAGGTAACGAGCGATGTTGTTGTTCTTTACCTACTTGATTTGGTTGACTTGTCCACTAATCTATGACATGATAGGACGTTCAGGTTGATCATATACCCCTCCACATATGCGGCCACTGCATCGATCCAGGCACTTGTTAGTGTAAAGTTTAGCGGAGCTTGGAATATTTCCAGGCCATTACCCCTATAACGCCTTCCCCTTTTATCATGAGCACCCTACTACCTATTCACGCCTCTTGATCCAACCCGATCATAGAATCCATAAATTCCTCACTTGTTATCATTGGTCGGTTAGCTCAGTTGGTTAGAGCGTCGTACTAATACTACTACAATTGTATCAAGTAATGCGAAGGTCATGGGTTCGACCCCCATACTGACCAGCTGCCATTATCTTTTGCTCTCTGGTTTATCGTTTTTGACAGAGTACATCATATTCTATGTTTTGCACAAGGTGATGAAATCTTTGTGAGCTATGAAGAGTGTATCTTGTCTTACTTATATAGTATTAGCTACAGGTACACACACCTTTTTCACAACACACTATGTTTAGTACATCACTTCTCATCTCACCATTTCGTAGTTACACATTTGTTCTGGACATTGGCGAGATTAAATTTAAACAATAGCTAGTGTGACTAAGGTATTAACTTGAGAGAGAAACTTCGAAAGCTCTCGCTACTAAGACTAGGTATTATTAAGAGGAGGGGATCTTGAACCCGCTCGTCCTTGTCGTCCAAAAGCCGGTAGGATCGACCTCGGCCTGCACTCTTCTCGCGAGGGCCAAGTTCTCAGGCTTCAGGCGGCCGAAGTAGTCCTGCGGGTAGAAGCAGTCGTTCTGGAAGAGCGGCAGGTAAACATCCTTGGGCAGCACGCCGCTGTCCTGGTAGTCCTCGACGATGGTCTGGAAGCCGGTGTAGGTGTCGCGCATGGTCTGGTCGATGGTGGGGTAGGAGAGGTTGCTCCAGAAGCTGTAGTCGAGCTCGAGCACGATACGGTCGATGTCGGCGTCGACGTCGATGAGGTCGCCACCCTTGGCCGCGGCCACCTGCGCCAGGCGCTTGGGCAGGGGCTGGAAGGCGACGCTGGCGATGAGCCCCGGCACGAGCGCGGCCTGGTTGCTCACGTTGACCCAGTGGTCGAAGATCTTGCCCATGACCTCGGGGCCGTCGGCGGCCGAGGGCAGCGGGATCGTCTCCGTGCCGATCGTGTACACGCTGCCCTTGACCACGGCCCAGTTGTTGCCGCTGAGCAGGCTGTTCATGCTCTGCGTCTTGCACGTGTTGATCTTGAACGGCGTGATGTCGAAGAACTTGTCGAACACGCCCGCCGGACGCGAGGGCCCGTTGTAGTACAGGAAGATGACCCAGATGTCCACCAGCGTGGCGACGGTGCGCTCCGCCGTCACGATGATGCCGGCCTTCTCGTCCGTGTAGTTCTCCGTGAAGTCCCGGACTGCTGCGAGCATAGCCGTGCTGACGTCGTCTGTCGCGTCGAAGATGAGGTTGCCGCCCCATACGTCGCCCTGGGGATACGCCTGGAGCGTGTACGATGTGACGATGCCGAAGTTGCTGCCGCCACCCTTCAGGGCCTTGAAGAGGTCGGGGTAGTTGCTCGCCGTCACCTCCACGATGGATGCGTTCGCTAGCACGAGCTCGTATGCTAGAACCGAGTTGGCAGCCCAGCCGTACTCGGTACTCATGAAACTCAAGCCACCTGTGAATATTGTTATGAGTTATATGCTTCTGCGCAAGCCGGTCTGTGATGAGTCTCACCTCCTAGCATGTAACCACCAACACCAACGTTGCCAATTCGTCCACCAACAACGATGTATCCGGAGCCATCAAGCGCCGCCGAGACTTCATCCCATCGGTTTCCAGGTCCAACCTTGACAGTCTCCGTTGCGGTGTCGAGGATTACCTGGTTCAAGTTCTTGGTCGAAATCAGAGGGCCGCCATCGATACTGGCGAAGTGGTTGTTCGGGTTGTGGCCGCCTGACTTGACAGCGAACGTCTCGTTGTTGCTAGCCAGGATCGAGACAATAGCCGCGACCTCCTCAGTTGTCGTGGGCATCAAGATACATGATGGCTTCAGAGCACCGCAACTTGTCGACCAATACTCGCTCTGCTCCGTGGTGTAATCGATCTGAGGGTTTGTGTACAGGTCGATGGAGGTGTCACTGCCCACCAGAGCGCATGTATTCTGAGCTGCTCCTAGCGTAACTAGGGCAGCTGCAGCCACAGCGAGGCTTTTCTTCATGGTAGATGAAGTCATCGTCTCTTCCCTGGACCTTGGAGCTCACTGGTGATACCTGGCGAGTAACCACTCCCTCCCAAGACCAGCGGCGCGCCGCAGGGCACCATTCTTATTATACCCTTTTCCCATGCTAGGTAGCTAGCGCATCCTTACACTACAGGAGGGGCGATATTATCCTAGGAAGCTCAGCTGGCCTCGGCAGAGTAGCCAAACGAGGGACAATAATTTGCAAACCGGGAAATCCCACATGTGAACCATGCCTAGTTTCAAGGCGCAACCCTGGCGAGGTCACGACGCCAGGCAGAGTAAAGTACGACGTGGAGACATCTTATCATCGTATGAACCTATTGCGCGTCGCGTGATAAGTAGATATGTGATAATGGAACCCAACGGCAGGAAGCCGGGTTCCGCAAGGCGGCCGCGATAGGTATTGCAGCCGCTGCCGAGGTTTCATGGATATAAGTATGCACTACACTAGTGTAGTGTATGTACCTATATAGACGCGAAGGGCCGTTCGTGTCCGTTGTCATGCGACGATAGCGTACTACGTCCGATGGGCTACGCTTACTCACTTAATTACTTACTTAAGTCTCCTCGCTTACAGTACAGCGAAAGGTGGACAATTAACAAAACGGGAGCATCAGAACCTGGATGCGGACGCGGACCTGTCTAGCTTACTTAACACATGATGATCTGCAAATTGCCCTCCTTACTAAGTAAGCGCTGGCAGGGTTGTTCGCACGATTCCGTGCAGGGTGCAGAGTAAAAATAAGGTTCTGCCGACGTGGCAGGCCAGGCCACTGGAAGAGAATAACCATTATCACAGATTTGGCGAGTTCCAATTTATGTAGATTGACGTATACTACGACACTCATATCAAGAATATCGTGCATCAATACCTATACCACGTATTATATACAGTAACTCTCCCCCTCCAGAACGTATAAAAGTGGAACACCCAGTTATACGGTGACGTAGGTATTTAGCTTCCAAGTCTGGGGTACAGTACAACTATAAGGGGTTTGTCTACCTATGCACATACATACTAGACTACAGTATGTATTAGTATGTCGGTAGTTACACATATATTACATTCGTATGGAATGGCTATGATAGGTATTTCGACCCCTCGCATCATTACTGTTCGCTGCTACGATTTCGGAAGTGTCAACTCGATTAGTTTGCGAGCTAGGAGAAAAATAAATACTAACTAATGATAGGTGACGGGATAGGGCTCGAAGTAGGATGGTAGTGCTGCGTAAACGATGAAGCGATCTCCCGGAGCGGAGCGGACTTGGCTAGCCCGGTAGGATTAAAGGACGAGACTATGTTAAGCGAGGCATGGGGTCCAGAGCCATGCATTGCCGCATGACGGATCTAAATTCGCAAATTCCAATAGGTATGCTGGATAAGGTAACCAGCTCGAAATTGATTACGATATTCCTTTTCCTTGCATGCTGTACGTAGTAGAGCTACCTAGGTATCTTACATACAGTATAGGCATCTCTCTCATTCTTTGGTTAGTGTATTGTACCTACGTCGCATATAAATCATACGTGTACGTAAGCGTCCTCTTCTAGTTAAGCTTCGCCTAGACCGGTGATCTGGATCGAGCTGTCAATGGCTCTAGCCCTGTCCACTATGTCGATACCAAGACCACACACCAAGGGTCGCCGACACACCAGGTAGGTGGGTATCGTCACACCTTAAAATTGGAGGTGCCGAGGCGGACCATATCACTGCGTTTTAATGACTTTGGTACCCTCAGCAGGCTCCAACAATTTCCATTTGCAGTCAATGTTCTCCTGGCGAAATCTCGCTATTATCCTCTCCGCAATCTCTTCAAAGTGGCTCGTCGCCAATGCGAGGATCGTGGGACCCGCGCCCGAGAGGCACACGCCGAGCAGACCCTCCTGCGTGCTGGGAGACATGGACTGTACAATCTCTTCTAGGCCAGGGATTAGGGTCTGCCGGTATTGCTGGTGGAGCTTGTCCTGCATGGCTAGGTTGATGAGTTCCGGATCTGGCGGTGACTGCCCGAGAGCGACGGGGAGCAGTGCAATGCGCTGCATATTAAACGTCTAAAGATATAGCAATGATTTGTCAGGCGCACATGTTCATGCAGGGACCTCGGATGTAAATTAGGTATTCTACTCACGACGTCTTGTCTGGGGTACACCTTCGGCAGCACTTCACGTGCTTTTGCTGTGGGCACCTCGAAATTGGGGATAATAGCCACAGCCTTGATCTCCTTTGACCACTGGAACTTGATGTGGTGTCCGATTCCATGAGGCGGCTCTGGTGGCCGCTCTCCTGTGTCGAGTCCACCAGCTGGTGCGGGTAGCACTTCACTTAGCGGGATCTCAACACGAGCAACGTCCTCGGGTGCAAGTGGTTTGAGATAGGTACCCACGAAGCCACCGAAGAGGGCAGCGCCCACATTGTCGGGGTGACGTTCTAAGTCCCAGTCATTAGCTCCCGCATTGGTAACAAGTGATGATTGGGAAATGAGAAAAGTTGTTCCATACCTATCATCAGACAGAAGTCAAATAGACGGCTTTCATCGAGATGGTGTAGGCCACCAACCTCCTTGCCGAGCATCACACCGGCCACGACAGCAGCTCCGGATGACCCCAGGCCACGGCCCAAGGGGATGGGGTTCACGATGTGCACATGTGTCTCGACTGGAAAGGCACGTTGGTCGTGGCATCGCAAAACGTATAATGCAACGCGCGTGATGAGATTGGCGGAGGGGTCCAATGACACCTCTCCCGTCTCTTCACCCTCACCCTCGTAGGTTACCCGGCAATTGAGTGGGTGCTCTGACGATGACTTGGACCGGTCAATGGTGACCCGTAGCTCGAGATATATCGACAAGGCCAAGCCAATGACATCAAATCCGGGTCCGATGTTAGCGGAGGAACACGGGGTCCGAATAGTGAAGGACTCCATGATGAATAAGATGCGTGTAGGTAGTTTTGGCTTGTCTCACAATTGAGTTAGCTAGCTGAGTTGAAGATATTTGAAAAAAGTAAGTGAGTTCGTTATTAACGGCTTCATCTACCCATTCAATGCCTTGTTCCTAGTTGTGAATTGATGTTTCTTTCTACACAAGGAAGTGGGTGGGAATATGGGCCAATGAAGCCTAACTTGACTTTGAGCACAGAAACTGTGCCGTACCTAAACCTTAATAGTCAGGGAGCCGAGCTGTGCTGATGTGATTTTCAGTTCTTGCCCGATTCCGGAGCGCGTATCCGATGTGGGGATCTAGGCCGCCGGCGTGCCTGCCTGCCCTAACCAGACAGTGAAAAGTGCTGCAATTGGCTACCTGTAAGATCTGACGGCGGTTGCTGCACCTACCGATGAATTTAATTACTACATAGGTTGGCAGGTGTCTTTAGTAGGTCAAAACTTGCGATTGCACGGCTCGCGGAGTAATACCATGTATAAGGTCGGGAAGGCACATGTGCAGGTAGCCGTTTATCTACATGCCATGTAAGTACTTCCTAGACTTAGGTACCTAGGTACCTAACTTGTAAGTTGTACATATCATATACACAGCTCAAGGAACCAGCATTAAAACCAGCAATTTGATTAACTTATTATAACAATTTCCAATATTTATAGAAGCTATAGAAAATAGACAAAACAACCCTCTGGAGATGTTCAATTGTGTTAAACCTCTCATGATGTTTTGGCAGTATTTGGAACTAACAACTTCCCTACTTCTTTTTCGGCCTCCTTGATTTCGGGAACTGCTCGCGCCGAAAACCAACGGCCTGCCTCCCATCAACCCAGCTAAACCCATCCGGATAATGCGCCTTGCGCAACCACGCCTTCTGGCTACACGTCCGCAGCGCAAAGTCGTACAGCCGCTCATAGCTCCCGACGAGCTCCTTGACGCTGTCCAGCGTGACGCAGTCGGCGTGCTTGGAGGCGCGCTCGAGCACGCGGATGCGCGCCTGCTGGTTGGACAGGGTCGTCTTGTGCTGCTGCAGCTCGCCCTTCTTCTGCCCGAGCTCCGACTCCATCGAGGCGGCGTGCTCCTGCGCCTCGCGCAGTGCAGCGTTGGCCTGGCTCAGCTTGTGCTGCTCCTGCGAGAACTGCTGGTTCGCCCGGTCTAGCTTGGTGCCGTACTCGTCGGCGCGCGCACGCTCCTGCGCGACCGCCTGCTCCGGGTCGGCGGCGTTGGAGGTCGAGAGGCTGGAGCGGCTCCGGGTCTTCTTCGCTCTGCTCTTGCGATCGTCGAAGACGGAGTCGCTGAGTTGCGACACGTGGGTCTTGAGGTCCCGGACTTCGCGCTCGAGCGCCCCCTTGGCGCCGAGCTCCTGTCGGAGTCTGTTTCGCGTAGCGGTGTGATTTGAGATCTCTGCGTCGAGACGGGTCTTCATCTGCGCTCGCTGGTTGCGCTCCTCGGCCATAGAAGCTCTGATCTGCGCTGCTTGTGTCTTGGAGTCTTGGACTTTTTTCTCAGCTGTCGCTATGGCATCTTGCTCCTCCTCATATCTAATCTCAAGGTCGGCAATGACATCAATGCATTGACGAAGCCCATCGTCTCTTTTGTTGATCTCTTCCTCGAGCCTTTGTATCTCGTTCTGGCACATCTGGACATCTCCCGTGAGACGATCAACACTAGCGACATGTTCGACTTTCTCCATTTGCAGAGCCTCGCGCTGGCCGTCTAGTTGCTGGTACAGACGATCTGGGTCATATTCTAGCTCACGCTGGACGGCCTTCTCCAAGTCCGCCTTCAGCTTCTCCACCTGCTCAGTCTCGGTTCTGAGAGCCCGTGCTTGTCTAGCAGACTGAAAGTTCGCTGTTGCTAAATCCCGGTTAGCCTTCTCGAGTTCGGCCCTGGCGCCATCGTACGAGTCTGAAAACTGCTTGGCTTCTTCACGAGCAGCTTCAAGTCCGTCTGTCAACTTAGTAATACTAGTTCTTGTCATCGTTTCAAATGCCTCGAGTCTTCCTTTAGCTTCAGCAGCGTTGGCTCTCTCACGCTTCAGGCTGTCGGAAAGGTTCGTGTGACGCACTAGCTCGTCCTTAAGAGCTGTCTGGTAGCTCTCGAGCCCGCTTTCTGCTGCAGATAAGTCTGATTTGAGGGCTGAAGCCTCGTCTTCGGCGGCGCCAATTCGGTTCCTAAGCATATCGATATCTCCTCTCTGGCGTTCGTTATCTTGCCTGGCTCCCTGCAGCTCTTTACTTTCGCGGAGCAGACGTTGTCTCAATTCAGAGATCGACTCATCGAGTTCATTATTCTCTGCCGTCATTGACTCCACTCGGCTCTCTAACCCAGCGATTTTGATGTGTAGATTGTAGATATTCTTCTCAGCGTCAGATAACTCCCTTCCCATCAATTCCCTAACCCGAGCCAGCTCGCTTGAAGCCACGTCTCGGCTAGCTGTTTCCGCTCGTAGATTCCGAGTGAGCTGCCGGACTTGCTCCTGTCGTTTGCTAGCATCATCCTCAAACCCCCTTATGCGTACCGCAGCTCTATCAAGTTCTCCCCCTAGCCGAGATCGTGTGCTTTCCGAATATACTAGGTCGTTCTTAGTCTTCCGCAACTCTTGGTCCAGTTTCTTATTATCAGACTCGAAATGGGTCAACCTAGCCTTCACCTCTGCTGCATTTGTCTTCTCGTCTTCCAACTTCGCACCAGCAACCCCCGCTGCATCCCGTAACGAAGAAAGTTCACCCTCAAGTTGTATATTCTTGGGAACTACCGTCTGCAACAACTTTGCCAACTCGGCGGTAAGGTGGGTATTTTCGCTTTTAAGCGTTGCAATCGAGCCCGCTTGCTTCTCGTTGACTCTTTTAGCGTCTTGTAGAGCTTGGTTCGAAGCATACGTCTCTTTCTCGAGTTCTTGGAACTTCGTTTCGATATTGTCTCTCTGTTGGCTGACTTTCTCGATCTCTTGATGTAGGGTACTATCGACACCCGTCATAGACTCCCGTAGGTTTTCGGCGCTTTCGTTGGATTTCTTGACCTGGCTTAGCTCTGTCGTAGCATCGTCGAGCTGTTGCTCGAGATCTCTTGCCTTGTCTTGCATGTCGCGCTGTAGTTCGGCTTCCCGGGCTTGGAATTCATCTTGAAGCTTTGCTTTGTCTGTGTCGAAGGCTCTTTGCAAAGCTGCCTTTTCAGCATCGAATACTGCCTTAAGAGATGAAATATCTATAGCCGATTGCTTCTTGGCTTTCTTAAGCTCGGTTTTCACGTCTGACAATTGCTCGGAGAGATCGGCATCAACCTATAGACTGTTAAACCCTGTCGGCGTAGTGCAGATACGATCGCCTCACCATCTTCACCTGCTCGCCAAAAGCAGATCCCATCCCCTCAAAGTCAAATATTAGAAAGTCATCCAGATCTAGACTCATCTTCTCAATAAAAATACCATCCGAATCCTCCATTTCGGCGAAGTTGATGTTCCTCTCAAGAACGGGCTTCACTCCGGACGCCCTTATGGATGAATTCTTGGTGAGTGTCTCCCAGCTGATGTTCCACACTCGAAGCAGTACCTTAGCCGCTCCCAAATCGGGTGAGCGCGAAGCTGTGGATGGGGCCCAGTTAACCGTGAACTCTTCGCGCGTGATATCGTAGCCAAACTGCCATGTTCCGCCTGAGAGTGTGAGGAATCCATATAGGAGGTTATCGCCGACGCGTCCGCTACTGCGGGCGGTGCGCACGCAGCCTTGGATGCGGATCGTCTATCCCTAATGTCAATCATCCGTTTTCGGCCAACTACTGCGACTTTGAGAGAAATGGGCTTACCATGTCGGCTGAAGAACAGATGTCTCGCTATCGTGTAGCTCAACTTCTTGAACTACAATCGATGAAATCTGAAATGAGAGAGAAGTCAAACAATCAACTCTCCCAGGCCCAATGCCGGCAGCGCTATTATGAAGCATTGATCCTATAGTATGAGGCTCTATGGTCGGTACCATCTACGTAATTTACACGCCCACGTCATATACCCAAACATAAAAGCTGATGGCTCTTTACGACATAAGGCATCTTTGCGACTACACGTAAGAGCTCTAGGTCAACTTCCACAAAATGATTTGCTAATAATTGATGGCGGCGCATACAGGCGACGAATGACCTGATTGCAACCCCAAGATCAGCCAAAGGAAGGACATGTGGCCCCTCAGTGAAAACCAGCGGCCCTTGCTGGCTACTCTAGATGCCTATTATAAGTAAATAACACTTGTTGTCGGGTATTGATGCAGAGTTGGGCGGAATCCATAGGCTCTACCTATATGCTTCGTCAAATTTCGATGTGAGGCGGTGCGAATTCAGTCTCCCATCATCATTGGTCCAACAAATACAGCGAGTGATTCTACGATTTCTTCAAGATTCTCTCTTCAATAACTTCAGCCACTGCAACTGCGGCTCTACTCTTGTTTTCTAGTTACGACAGCTTATCCTCGACTTAAACGTATCTGGTAGTCGAAGGCATCCCTACAACCGTCGCTTTCGCGAGAACCCTAGAATTGCCGATCCAAGATGGGAGTGTCTTAGAGACTATCCCAATTGCACCCTAATCGCCAGCCAACTTAAGCGCGAACTTGCGACCACTAATATCGACGTTCGCACCCTGAAAAGCACATCACGCCTCTCATCGCCACAACCTTCTCTGGCCACGTCACCACTGTCGAGCGTCTGCTCAAATTTATTAAAGCCAGTTCTACACGGCAATCCATAGACGACTAGACACCTCTCACAAGCTGGGTTCATAACTAGAAAGGGCTGCGCCCAGATCATCAGTCCTTTACTCAAACGCAATAACTGATGTCAATGCAACATGCGAGGACAGAAACACCTTTTAATTCCCGCCCTATACAAATCCCATAATCTTAATGTTATTATGTCGCTCATAAAATCAAGAACTTCGGTAGCTGCTTTGAATAAAAGCGGCGAGATAGTAAAGTATATCGCGAGAACGCTGGAGCCCCGCTGTAAATGCGGCACTCTATCCGAGCAAGAATTGGACTTATCCATATACCCTCGAGATTTAGTTATATTCAGACTCGGACACTACCCCTGATTTCGTAGAATATCTAGGCTAAATAATCTATCGACATCTTCGTGGCCAAGAGTAGTCTTGATACCTTTCTCTTTAGATCGAACAATACCCTCCTGTAGATATTGACAGAGAAATCAACTAGTGTGCTCAATTATTCGATGATCCCATTGAATAAACTGGAGAAGGTTGAGGGATCCATGCAACGGAAATCTTCGCAAGTAACATACAGAAATGCCTCATCGACAACACTATTAGAGTTCCTGAGCGAGGCACTCGGCAACTACCGCGCAGGTTCTTAACTACATTATTACAGATCCCTACCCCTAGGTTAAGGTTACAGCATACGCTAAACACTCAGTTGCAGATCTACTAAACGAAAAAAAAAAAACATTGTAGCGTGCGTCATACTTTTAATATGGTTACCCTGAAATTAAAGTTGACGCTAGAGTATACTATTAAACCTCATATTTAAATAGTTGTATAATTATTCTACACTTGGTGTTTATACCAAATCTGTCAATTCCCCTTCACCCCTCTCTTCATTAGCAAGATGAGCAGCCCTAACATCAAAGCCTGGCTATTCTCTCACGATGTAAAGGCTTGTTGAGGATAAGCATTTTTCCTTCAGGACAACGGTAAGTCTTAGTATATCTTTGACAAGGAGATGCGTATTCCAAGTAATAGAAACCCGGCATATCGTAACACATCGGACTCACGGAACGTCGGCCAGCGATGCAGTAACAACGCGCCCTCGACCTATGAACTTAAAACCCATTCTTTGGCCTACCCGAGCCGTCATATTATACGAGTGTTGTAGCGGGTGTGAACCTAGAATTATATTGCCACTGCGTCGTATCTCTAGACGTGTTATGATCTTCTTTCCATTTGAAGAAAACGAGAAGTCTAGCAATCCGGGTGTTTCATTTTACCGAAGTCACTTGAGATAAACAACACGGAACGATCTCATTGTCATCGGTTTACGTTAGTAGAGTATGAAGACGTTAATTTCTAATAGTCTCTTCGTCACGAACCCTCTCTAATATGTGGCGAGCAGCCTCAGAGAAGTTCTAAACCGCATGCGTATCAAAGAATATGTTACTCAAAAATTCATAAAAGTTGCTTGGTAGGAACTACTTGAGCTCGCTTAAAGTCGGAAATGTAGTAGAGAGCTTTAAGGGCGTGTGATAAGAATGCTTAAGGGGTGAAGAAGGTGTAAAAAGGCAAAGCACAAGCTCAACAAGTTGCTTAAAAGAAAATAGCTTGCGGGCATAGAATAGGCCAAGGCAGAGTGTAATAGTATCTTACGGAAACCGACAAACCCCGACTGCTCTGTCGTGGGCTCATTCTTGTTACCGCCTAGCGTTAGATTAAATATTGACACTACCTACCTGATCTGCATATGGGGGTAGTTATAACAAGATACATCTACTAATCAACTAAATAGGGTAGTATGTGGTGTGTCGTTAGACACCTGCGTCGATTAGCTAAGCCTTTGGTGCTGGTACGATATACATCTACATTAGGAAATTTGACAAAAAAATAACTACGAGTAATGATGAAAGGCAGTCAGTCATAAAGTGATTGACAACGGTTTCCGCAGAAAGCCTTACTCTCTTCATCACATGTAAAGGACGTGAGATTCTCTATGTTATGCTCCGTTATGCTGGATGCGTGTTGCCAAGCCACCAACAAGATGCTTACCTCGTCTAAATCCATACATCTGACCGAATCACAAGAAAAAGGGGCAGTACAGAGCCTCGTTTGAATTTGATAACCAGGGCCAAATTCCCACATAAAGCGGGTCCACAGCCACCATTCGCGTCCCTCGTTTACTCCGTAATAGGTATACTAAATTCCTTTTCCTTTTCCCCATGTGTCGGATTTTCCCATGTTGCATTCATTGCAGTCGTCTAACGCTGCAAACATGCCGCTGGAATAAGAACAACACATGAAAACAGAAGCCGCCCAGTATGGACATGAGGTACAAAAGCTGCGGTCGGGATCGACAAAGCCTAGTCTATGCCTTGAAAATAGATCATGTAGGTAGTATATAACCAAGATATTTATACAAAAGGAGGCGATTAAAAAACGCTGGGTATCATGAGTGTTGCAAGAAATAAGCAGACGGTACGATGGAACTAGGCGGCGACTCATGCCATATCCATCTTACTAATCGAAAAGTTGTTTTACTTCTGCAGGATTGCCGGCCACGACTGTGTAACGTGGAACATCCTAGAATTTAGGTTAAGATCATTGTGATAGAATACATAAAAACTGGATGATCCGCAACTTACCTTTGTGACTACCGCGCCGGGGGAGACTGAAGCACCTCTTCCAATTATGATATTCTCCTGTATAATGGCGCCAGCTCCAATACAGACGTCCTCATCAATAATGATGCGCCCGCCTATTTGTGTGCTTTTGCTGCCCGCTCGCTTCTTGGGGTCGGGGAAAATTTTCGCCCCAAGAAGGGTAACGTTAGTTCCAATTATGCAATTGTCGCCAATGTTAATCTCAACGGGGTCAAGGATGGTGCAGTTCCGACCGATCATTACATTGTTACCGATTGTAATGTTGTACCCATAGTCGCACGTAAATGGGGACTCGACCACCACTTCCTGTCCGACGCGGCCGGCTCTAGTAGTGGAAGAGACCATCTGGGGCGGTGGGAGGTTGATAGAGTCTCGAGGGTTTAGAATCTCTCGGAAAAGGCGAGCCCGCTCTACTGCTGAGACGCCAGTATTGGGATTCGTCGAATTATTGAAGCGCCAGCAAGCAGCACTGCACCTTAGGCGTTCCGAAACCAGTTCTGAGTCAAAAGGAAAATACTCTCTCCCTGAGAGCATTTCCTCCTTCTGTGTCCTAGGTTTGTTATTGTTGAAAGGATACTGTGTATGCGACAAGGCTAGCTGAGCCGCCATCTGCGGGTCGGTGCTTGGTGGAGCTTGGGGAACTGAGGCAGCAGGGGGAGGTGGTTCTAATATTGTCATCTGAGGTAACGATCCGGGACGTGGTGTTTCGGGGCGGCTGCCCTCAGGGTCGGTCCGGGAAGTATCATGCAGTGGTGGTATCCTCGGATGCTCTCGAGGCCGTTCAATATTTGGCGTCTTTAGCTGTTGCACGTTAGGAGGCGGGATGGCGCTTATCGGAGTTGGAAACATATTTGCAGCACTCGAATACGATGAGAAGGCGGACGCCTTATTATCCGGGCTCATCACGGAGCTAATGACGGACGCCGTCGGGATCGTTGAAGCCGTAGGACGATCGTCATCTGTCAGGACGGGCCGTGCCTGTGAAATCTCCAACCTAAGAAGTTGACCACGATATGAGACGGAATCGCGTTTGGGAGCAGGTGGGGGGTTAGGATAAGCACTTGGCTGAGGCATTCCATAAGCACCAGGTGGGACATAGCTGGGATCCTTAGACTCCAGTGGAACGGCCGCAGGTTTATTTTCCATCCTTGGTGGTCCTCGCTGGTTGGGATATCCGTAACAGACAAATCCTCCACGGACACAATTGGTACCTAGTCATCATTAGTAAAACTTTCTTGGCAGCCTGGTATTATAGGCACGCACACTCGGGCTTTGATTCATCACACTTCTTTTTACGCTTTCGACATGTTAAGCAACCTTGAGAGATATTAGCAATATATACGGATCGAAATATAACGACGTGTACTTGCCGGTCTTGGTCCTGTTACTGAAGTTACGTTTCCGTTTCTTGGGATCCGATTGAATTACTGGATCCCTCGACTGATCTTGTGGATAGCCGCCACTATACAGTATAGAACTGTCATCGCCATCGGGACTTGTAGCTGAGTAATCGTGCCCGGAGTCTGCTTGACTAGCTGCCCTCCGAAGGGTGTCTCCGGCTTGCTCGTCAGACTGAGCAGGAACAGATCCTCCGAGGTCTCTCGAGTCGTATAAACTTCGGTCATCCCGAGATGAATGCTGCGAGTACCACGAGTCGGCCTGCTCCCGTTGTTCTTCCCCGTAATGCCTATAATCACGTTCTCGCGACGCGACTTCGTATGGTCCACGAGGTTCCGCCTGGGGCCGTTGATCCTGGTCCTGAGTGCTCGTTGCTTCACGAGTTCGTTCAACCGAAGCCGATCGCTTGCGCTTGTGCGCCCCCTCCGTCTCAGAGTAGCTTTTAGACTGGTAATGAGGCCGCTCTAGGCTAGAGCTAGAGTTTTGCTCCACCTGCGCCACGGAAGCGTCTCCAGAACCTGCTTCTTGACTAGTAATTTGAATAGCAGAGCGATCCTCCGAGCCAACATGCCTCGCGATAGGGCTCCCACTTGCTCCCTCAGAGGCCTTCGATTCACCTCCATTTAAGGCCGTAAATGTTGCCATCGTTCGTCCAACAATATCGTCGTTCCAGCGCCCTTGAGTTAAGTGCATGAAAGCTCAACCGTCGATCAAAATATCGAAGGTGGGCTATATCTCGTGAATAAAAAAAAATGTCACAAGAACCCTCGCGGAGGGCATCCAAGACGCGGCTGAGCTAGGTGTGTCGCACGGTTTCTGGCCAGGCGGATCCTTCAGGTGCAGCCTGCGCACCAGATGCCTTGGACAGTCGAAGTCACGGCAACTCACTAAGCCAATCAGTTCTCGGCGACTCAGAAATGAGGAAGGGCCTCTCCACAATGGCGCACAGGATATGTTTCGATTGCCGCCTGGGGGAAATGAAAAGGCGACGTTAGTTGAGGTGACAAGATGGGGGCCAGGACGAATGCGCGCGTGCGGGCGGAACAATGTTGAATGCTGCAGGTAGAAATCTAATCTCACGCGTGGGAAGCGGATGCGCGGGGAATTATCAAAAAAAGCGGGAGTGAGCGAGCCGCTTTTCCCCCCTTCTCAATCACCCGCGTAATACGACGTGGCTATACCAGGCTGGGGCTGGCTGGCTGGCGTGCGGGCGTGCGTGCGTGCGTGGGCTGGCGATGTACCTGGCAGCAGACGCAGTACGGTACGGTGCAGCGACTTGTTGCGGTGTGTGGGATAGTTGGTGGTGTAAGCACGCGCGCAAGATGCGCCCAACAATGCGTCCCGAGTACGATTACCTCGCCTGCTTAGGTGACGAGCGAGCGAGCGAGACGACCGGGGGTTGGCCAGGACAGTTGTATCGGAGCCCGCCCACACGGACCGGGAAGTGGCCTCTGTCGTGTGGCCCAGCCCACGATGCGACTCAAAAGGGAAGACGACAACAGTGGCCAACGGATAATATCGCTAGCTAGCTGGCTGGCTGCGTGAGTTGGGGTAGCTCGACGAGCCTCCTTGCCGCGCTCAGCAGCGTGGCAAGCTATGAATGGGATGGATACGATGAGATGGGATGAGGGATGAATCCGAAGCCAAAGGAGAGAAACCTCGTTGCGTCCAAGAAGAGACGGACGAACTTCGCGCTCGCGCTTGGGATTTTGACGCGCGATTAACTGAGCGGCGCTGGACAGCGTCTGTTGAAGCGAACGGTGTCCCCGAATCAAGGCAGACGCGGTTCTCCGCTCAGGGACAAGATCCTGGGGTGACGGATACAGCACAACTATGTGTGTAGGTATCTTCTCACAACAAGCGGGGAGAATGAATATCCAGCGAGGAGGAAAAAGAAAAAAAGAAATGTAAAAAAAAAGGCGATGAAGGAGGGCTGACTGACAGCAATCCAGTGAAGAAAAAGAGGCGGCGGCGGCGGCGGCTTAGTTAGTTGTATGTGAGTGGTGAGTGGTGAGTATGAAGTACTCAGTTAGGTAGGTCTCTAAGAGCGTGATAGACAGACAGACAGACAGACGAGAGAGACCGGAGATACAGGCGCCAGCAACACCAACGGCGGCCGCGGCAGCAATAATGCAGGGCGGGAACTGATGCACGGATATGGGGCCTACGCTAGTTGGAAAGAGCCAAGCGAGCAAGCGAGCAGTCAGTCAGTCAGTCGGTCACTCAATAGAAGACCACCAACTAGACACAGAGCTCAGACAACAAATAGGAAAACAACAACAATAATAATAATAAACATAAAAAAAAAAAGAGTATGTACCTATGTAGAATAAAATACCTAGGTAGCCTAAACCAAGACGACGACGAACATAGACTAAGATAGGTAGACTAGAGATCCTACAGTGTAGGTAGTTAGGTAGGTAGATATGTAGCTAAGTAGATAGTTACCACCAAAGACAAATACCTATCTAGAAACAAACTACCTACCTAACCTACGGCCGCCTACTGACATACAAGTGCCTCGGCGGGTGCCCGCGAATATACTGTATGTATTGTTGTACTAAATGAGATCGGCGGACCCTGGACTAGATCAAGGTCCAATTACGGGCGGCATGGCGCTTGAGAAGGGGGTCATCCAGGTACAAGTCGCTAAAGTACCGCCGGGGGTGTGTGACGGGGGGAAGCTCGAAGGGGAAAATTAATTAAAAAACATGAACCCGGAAGCGAGCTGGAGAAAAGCTCAGGCTACCTAACCTCAGGTAGGTGCTATGTTGCTTACCTCACTACCACGGTACATACGAGGCGCCAACGGAATACAGCCCAGAATACCACTTATATGATCAGTTCGATCATAGTTAGTTCCAATATGTGTAGGTATGTAAATATGTCCTACCTACCTACATACAACCCGCCTTGCCTACGCTACGCATCGTCAAAAGCAAAAGAGATGCCTACTACCTCATCTTACCTAACCTCCTGTACTTGCCCAATGTAGCTATGTACGTGTAATACTGACGTACTGTAGGGCCCGTAGGTACCTAATGTGGATGGACGGATGGAGCACACCATGGAGCTTAGGGCCTGGAGACGGGGCAGAGATACTGTATGTGGGTGTTACCGACGGGCAGTGCCACGGGGATATAGTGTCGATGGGTACTCTGCTGTGAGGTAGGTACCTGGTAGGAGAGAAAAGAGGGCGACAGAGAAGAGGGTTACAGGGGTAGGTAGCGGTATTACATACTGCGTACATAGTAGGCACACTATCTAGTATTCCGCACCACGCCGCACGGCCTATCCACCAGCTAGGCATGTTCCGCAGGTCGGCCAATTGTACGACGGCATGCAAGTACTATAAGTACTATCCATCATACACTTGCCCTCCTGCGACCAGCGGGTTGCATGATATGTAGGTACATGCCTGCCATACACCTCATCACCATGCATACATGTACATTACCGACTATCTGCTCTCCTCCTCCACCATCCCTCTTTCATCTATCACCACCCCCTGCAGACATATCCTATACTAAGCTACTACTAATACTCACTACTTGCTACCATGTACGCATATTATCATCGTGACTACCTACGTACCCGTACTCCTCCTTCACGATCAAGTGGGGGTTGTTTTATAGGCCCTCGTCGAGAGGAACGTTGACCTAGGTATGTATGAACTCCCATCTTCCGTCAAATGGGAGCCCTTCTCTCTCGAGCACGTAACGCTGCGTCACCCGGCGAGTAGCCTGAGTAGCTCCGAGCTGCTTACCTCTGTAGAACCTGTTATTCGGACTGTGAGACATAGCAATGCATGACTAGGTAGCAGAGTGCAGATGAGGTCTTTCGCAAAACTCAACCTCCAACCCAGAAACTGGACAAGAACGAAACAACCCATTCCAGGCCCAGAGCTCTTGTGGCGGCAGTATGTAACAGGAGATCGACGAACACTCCAAAGCGGCGAACAGCCCAATGAGATACCACCGCGATCCTACCACCCTCTCAGAAACGCTCTTTTTTTTTTCTGCCCACAGTGAGACCATCTTTCCAACGTTACACTGGAATGCGGCCGCGATGTCAGCACCACGCGGCCTGATTCGCCAGTTCCAGCTCTCGACGCCTTCACGTTCTGATAGGCGCAGCAGTCTTCGGCCCGGAGAAAGTTTGTTGAAGCCTTTTTGAACGGGCAAGATCATCGTAAGCTACAGCAGTTGTCTTGGAAAGGTCATCCTGCGATGGCCTTCTGGTACGATCAAGGTAGAAATCTCCTGAGCCTGGCATCCCAATGGCTCTACTAAGACCGTCTTTTGCCGTTTCAATTCAATGGAACCCTAGTAGAGTGAGCAATGACGCACAGCTAGACCTACTGATGTAAGTAGGTAGAGACTACTGTAGGAACAGGACCTCCGACCAGGTATACGATGGGTACCTACCTTGAATCACAGCTCTTGGTATCTTAAATACTGGGTAGCTAGGCATGTAACATGCGGTGTATCTTTGTGCTCTCTTGTTTCCCCTCTGCCCAACACCCCACTGATGGCAGCATGGTGGCAGCATAAGTGTCTAAGCAGTGTCTACGAGCACTGCTGACAGCTTGTGGTGTTGAGTGCGACTATTTTAGCTTGTCTTCCGTCTGCGACCAATGAGTGGTAGGAGACAGGGATGTACGACTATTTGACGCGGGCGTGTGATGTCGAGTGTTCAGGCCGCCGAGAGGCAAGCGTGTGTTTCCAACTACCTTGACCAGTACCGTACCCTGTCTTCTAGCGCATGCACCTATCCTTCTGTCACAATTGTCTCGAACCAGCCTTGGATGAATCACCACGCTGTGATTGGATGTCGCGCATAATTGAGATACCTAGACCAGGCTCTCTCCTCAGAGCTGTTCTAATAATAGTCCTGTATTCGTATAGGTACCTAACCTATGCGTACATACCAAGTAGGCGGTGGATGTTTGAGCTTGAGCATGGCGATCCGGTTAGGAGGGATGCAGCTGAACTCGTCATCGAAATTGCAGGTTATCTAGTCCCCGTTGTTATTTGGTGCAGGAGGTTGAAAGATGGGCCAAGATGGGCCTCGATTGAGCCCTCCAGTGATTATGGATAGATAATGCTACTCTTCACCGTTTTGAGATCTGGCTGCAGCACGCTTGATCTAGCTGCCGCAAGTGGTAGGTTGGTTGGTCGATGGTTTGGCCGAGTCGCTTAAATAAACACGTTTCCCCAATGCATTGACTGCATGGATAACTTGCAGCGCAGTGGGCGGGCAACATTGAGTGTTGTTTTGTAACACCTGACCAACACGTTTATTTGTTTTGCGCCCGGTTCAGTGACAGTGACAATCGGTACCTACGCAGGCACGTATCCAAAAACTACACAGCGGCTGTACGCGTAGGTAAACACTAGATGATGGCCTCGGAATGAAAAGGTCGTTATTTCAGCTTTGTTTGGCCTACGCCTATCGAGAGGAGCAAGGGTACGATGCACGCGACCGGCTCGTGGCAGCGATAATTTTAGTACTTTACTCGGGCTGCCAGCGGCCAGCGTCTGTTTTGATATCGAGGCCTACGTTTCTGTTTCTGTAAGTGTTTCCGACCCTAGGCGCAAATCAAGATGGGTGGCTCGCGAAGCGCTTGCGGCAAGCCTAAAAGTCCACATTCGGAAGCGTGTTTTTGGGGTTGCTGCCTCTCATCTCCCATTAGCTCGCAGTGTCCTCGGGTGAGACAATTAAACTGACCAAGTCCTCTGTTAAACGCTCTGGTGTTCCTGTCCCAGACACCTCTTGGCAGAGCCACAGACGCCCAGACAAATGTGATGAACGCTTGCATGAAGCGAGGTGCACAGGGCATGCAGCTCTGGCGGTGGCGGCGTTGACCTTGCATCGAATCCGATAGGGCTCGGCTTACTTACTTACCCCTCATCATCTCAAACTGCAGTCAGAAGGTTGCATCGCGCTAGATACGCATTTCCCAGATGTCGAGATAAATACTTAGGAATCGGAAACAACTTCCAACGATTCGGTGTCTGCCTGTCAGCTAACATGCCTACCATGCCTACCATGTTTACCACATGGTAAGTGGAAAAACAATGCCTACCTGTCGTGCGATGCACCAAAATCTATTCTTCAAATATAGTCAAATATATTGAGGGCCAACATCAGCCTTAAAGGAAGGGGCCAGGGAAAATGAAGATAGGCGAGGGACCACCGTCACACAAACAGGAAGTCCTCCCAAGTGCATAAGACGGTGCATTTCCTATCTTATAGGCTCGAGTACACTATATAGCGTGACGCATAAGCTTTGTAAGTCCGAATGAGCAATAAGACCCCCAAACTCGAAGATGGCGGTGAAAAAAAAAGCACCAGAACCAATCCTAAGGCTGGCGTCCAGCTGCTGTGATCCTGTGCAGCATATACAATAGTCAATATTATAGTTGCTTATATTACAAATGATTTGAGGCCTCAATATGGAACGAATGGTTTCGACACCAAGGAGGCTCGTCACATTCCTACATTACAATACCGTATACCGAGCTGGGCTGACGACGATCTTGACCTTGGTCATGGACGGAGTGCAGTGCAAGTTTCCTGGCTAGGGGTAACACGAAGGACAACGTCGTCGCGAGAATCGCGATGCTCAAGTCGAATTTGAGACAGCTCGGCTAGTGATAGGGCCACGCCAAGAAGCACGTGCACAAATAACAGGAATTGCCTCGCCAGATAGAGCTGTAGCGTTGGTCTTTTCGGGGCAAGTAGGCGACGCTGCATCTGCGAGTACCACTTTAAACTGAATGGTGATTTGTTACCGGCGTGCCAGAGTGATTGTGGTGTTGCTCAGAGGGAGGTTTTTAGTTCACCATGTAGCCGGGAGACCTTCGACTAACATTGTGCCAACTGTTAGTACTAGCCGAAAAGAATGAGCTATCGACTCTCTTGGGCTTGTGTGGTGCCAGGGGTAAAACTCAGGTGCCATCTGGAGAAGGTGAGAAAGCCCACAATGTGTTCCTGTGATACATCAAGGTAGATCTAAGTACGTACGTGTGCACGTAAGTGGTGTGGTTTGATCTGGCCCAAGAAGGCATTCGAAATCTCATAGTCAGCCAGTCCGGCGTAGGATCCTCGCCTGCCTGTCATTGGTAGAGTTACGGTAATGAGCAAGCATTGCCCCCAACACCAGCCGAAAAGGCGACATAACAGCATGATGACGACGGAAAGCGGAAGGAGGCTGCGAGGCATGAAGACATAATCGATAGAATATAGAACTATATTTGTCCAACTTGCCGACTCCATGGTAAGTATCTCCGTAGGTGGGTTACTTGTACCTTAGCCCTACTAACCAATCGAAGTATCTACACAGCGTATCATTTGAATCACATGACAGATCATGCGAGCATCAGAGTTGGCTGTTACGCCAAATACTCGGAAAGGCAAATAAACTTATAAGACTTGGGTGGTAGGTATATTGATTTATCAAACAATTGACCCGGGAGGGATCCATCCAAAACGGCAATAATCTATGTACATCGGCAGGATCTATTATGCGTAGGTATCCCTGACTATCTCCCCAGGTAAGCACTCCTATCGCAAGTTGGGCCTTCAACGGTGCTTCTATTACTACCTTAAGTAGATTAAGTATAAATATCAAAGTTCTGTCTTGCGCTAGGCTAGATAGAGCTATCTATTGTATCTAAAATTGTATTTACTTACATCGGTAAATGTCAGTATGCATAAAGTCACACAACATTTCCCGTCGTTTGACTCCCGCGCTTGAAGCTGCGCTAAGCTGCGCTAGGCCGGTACCTTTCTGCGGAATTGGCCGGGCTTATTTATTAGGGTACATATTTCCGATTTACCTAAGTCAACCTCATTTCACGGTATCTAGTACCCACGTAACGTACGTAGGTTAACAAACAAAGACCAAAAGCACATGATCACTTTGCACTTTGCACTTGGGTCATTCTAAAATCAATCCATCCTACAATGATTAGGTACCCAAGAAACCCTTTACATTTGTGGCAAATTGGCGCCGAATATACCCTGTCTGTCACGTAGGGCTGGGCTGCTGTTCACCAATGACAGGTCCGCTAGCCTCGATTAGCCGCCTAGCACAACCAGACTCGCGCCCCCTAACCTTATAAGCGCCCTTCACATTCGAGGACCTACCTACCGGTGTGTCTCGCCGTCGCGACTTCTTTCTAGAACCCTTCCTCGCCCATGCTCGTACCTGAGCCCTCCCGACGTCATCGCCTGCACGACTGGCGTTTACAGAGCCATTCCCGTCGCCCAGCGCGAATCACCTGCATATCCTCATCAGTGCGCCATCCTTCCCGAGAACCGCACCCACGGCTCTGGTAGGCCACTACTACCACCACCACCAGCATCGGTATATACAGATGGACGCGATACAACTCTAGTCGGTACCTGCAGCTGGGCAGGCATAGACCGGCGTCTCGCCGTCTCATTGCTGCCCTACCTGTATCTGCCGAGCAGTAGCCTCCCCATGCGAGACATGTAACATGCGAGGGAGAGAAAGGGCTCGGGTACCTACCATCTCTGCCTTGCGCAATCGCTTTGCAGAAGCGCCGCCCGTTCCTGCGTGCAATCTACCACAACGCTAGTGGCGATGAGGCAGCCAAGGACGAGAAGGGCTCGCCGTGTCTGCTTGCCAACTCTAAACCACTGGCTTTCACGGGCACGACGCCGTCGTCCTTGGTGTTTTATGCACGTGCTGGTGTCCCATCACCCTGTTGCCATTGGCCCCCCTATCCATAGAGCCGCGGACGCGGCAGGCATGTGATCTCGCGAAGGAGCCTGCCATCGCGGGGTTCTGATCGATCCTGGCCAGCTAGCTACGTGGAGGCAGGTACCGCCCGTGACAGGGCCCGATACGCAAAACTGGTCATACTTATTTTTAGGGGGTTACTATTTTAAGATGTAGCCTCAATATGCAGCCTGGTAAGGAGTGCGGAGTGCTTATTGGGACGTCACCTCCTTACCAAACCACTGACTAGTTCTGCGCCTGAAGGCCTAATCCCTTGCAAGCATCTTAAGCGAGCTCGTAAGTGTATTTTCCTCTTTGAAAACTGTTGCTCGGTGGTATCCCTTTCGTGATTAACCGGCCAATTGGAAATCGCTTCCCAGTTTGGAGCATGTTGAGCTTCGGCTTCTTATTGGATCGACTCTCGAGGCTGCCTTACCCCTTACATCTTAACAACGCGCGCCTTGTAACATGTGAATGCGAGGTGACCATAGAGTGGCAGAGAATTCTAAATGATAACGTATGCACATAGAATTTGTTGTCGTGGCTGAGAAATAGATGGTGACCCTTTTCGGTGTATTATATCGTATAGACTTCGTGAATCTTCGCCCCCGGTTCGGTCGGCTTCGCCTGGGAGAATACACCTAACAATAGTTAAAATTTAGGTAACTTAGTCCGCGCGACCCCATGGAGGCTCCCATTCGAAAGTTATTAGTAAAATTAAGGGGTTTGGACCTCTAGATCGTGTAGTGTAATGGCAACAACGCCTAGATGCCATACAAGAGATTCTGTACCAGGGAGTTATAGATTACATTCCAACCATGGGCTACACCTTTCGGGTTTGTAACTTTACGCCTTTTTAACTCACCCTTCAGCTAGACTTTGTCACTTTCGTTAGTGTTGCTGTGCTATGTCGCCTATTATAAGAGCTAAACCTAGCAAAATCAGCGCAGTTGATTTCTTGGTGAGGCTTCTCATTAGGGGTTGTCTCACTCGGTGACTTTTTGTGTTCTATCTAGTTAATATCTAGTTTATAGCCATTTGTATGGGTGATCCTCTTCATTGCAAGTGACATTCACGGTAGGTGCCGAAATTGGAATATCAAGTCAAGGGATATTAGATAGGATAGGCAAAACAGACAGAATTTATAAAAAGGTACGTGAATATGTTCTATCACTTTCTTTCGGTAAATCAATTTAGAGTATATTTTTATTCATTAGTACCGCCATAACTTTATGAGTTGGGACATGCTCAGAAGTATTACATAGTTTGTGGAAGATTGGCGACTTGCACTTCTATCACTCATGGAGTGAACACGACAGAGGTCCCCCAAGCGGTATGCTTAGCTGCTGTCTCGAAGGCCGTCTCATACTCCTCGAGTTTAAACTTTCCATTCACCTGATGCCCAGCCCCTTTCCCAATCTTCAAAGTCCCCACCTCGATCATCTTGACAAGGTTTCTGATCTCTGCCCGAGTATACATCCATTTCCCCTTGAGCTCCAGGCTCTTTAAAATCATGAAGAAATACGGGATGGTGATGTTGCCACCTAGGCCACCCATGAGCGCAATCCGACCTCGCTTTCGTAACGAGAATATGGCGCTTTTGATGTGGCTAGGCTCGCTCTGCAGAGTGTGCGGTGAAAAGTCGACGAAAGCATCGGCTTGGCCAAAGGCTTGGATAGCCTGGGCGTCCTTCTCGACATCCCCGGTGATCACCACGGTCTCGACACGAGGGATCTTTGACTTGAGCTTAGCTAGGACCTCTTGGTTGCGGCCCAGTGCTATGACACGTGCGCCGAGAGCAGACGCAATCTCGACGGCTGCTCCACCAAACTGACCGGTGGCGGGCCCGACGATGACGGTCTCGCCCGCCTTGATATCGATGCCGGATATGGCACCATAGGCAACGCTAAGCCGTGGGATCATGGTTAGCTCTTCGACCTCATAGCTGTGCTTCCCAAGGAGAGCCTCTTCGTCTAAAGGGATGGCGTTCTCGAGCGGAACGACGGTGTGTGATTGCCAGCTGCCATCACGCCACGTCTCGTTGGACAGGCTCTTGGCCTTGCTCTCGCCGGTGTCCATGAGGCCGACTATGATCTCGACGCTGGGATCATCCCTCGCGGCCGTGAATGGATCGATCACCACGAGCTGGCCTTCCTTGAGCGATACCGAGTCCGGGCCGACGGACACCACGCGGCCGACGGCACTGCTTCCGAAGACGCTAGGAACGGGAAACGAGAAACCAGGGACCTCGTGTGAGATGAGATATCCGTGGCCGGGACCAATGGCAGCTGCGAGAATTTGGACCACTGCCGTGCCCGTTGTGGCCTTAGGGATATCCCTTTCCGTGAGCTTGATATCGACAGGCGATTTGATGGATTGGACGACGAGAGCCTTTGCACCAGCCATGACTGTAATCTTTTAGGCTACGTATGTGTATGCTTTTTATAAGTTTTAGGAAAGAATCGTAGTGCTCGAGCCCGTTCTAGTGGTTTGCTTGAATCACGCGGCAACTCACTTGATGGTATTGTCTACCTAGATAGCTACATTGACTCGAGCTGGACTTGTCGTCTCTTATATAGACCCTCTAGTATTCGTCTATCATTTCTATTTTCATCATGATTACCAACAGCATTATTTGGAGGAATCTGCTTCCGCAGTATTACATAAGTAAGAATGGCAACGGACTTCCTGACTCGCAAATATCGGCCGAAAATACGGACTGCAAATATCTAGGTCTGCGGCTAAGAGGACTAATCGTACCGGGGATATACATTACCGCTTTAGGTATCACGTTTGAGCCTCTACACTAGTTATCTCCTGAGGCCGATCTTGACCGAGTTGGGAGATATAAAAGCTTGACAAGCAGCTCACTCTCAACTTTTCGTAATATAAGAGAAGTGAAGAACATTTTCCTACAGTTATTGTAAACCTTAGGTAATTAATCGTGGGTGTCGCGCTTACGTACACGCATTTTGTTGTGGCGCAGCATGATTTAGATAGTAGGTATAATACTAAAACTTGCTGTGTTTAGAAAACTGTTTTTCAAGCTGTTATTTTTTCCTAGACGTTTAAAAAAGGTTAAACTATTAAATAAACGATTGATTTAACGCTTAACGCGATAGACAGTTTATTTACTATCTATTGACTGATTATTGACCGTCGCTTCTATGTTTTTATAAACGTTGGGAAAGATGAAAAACAGTTTACTGGATTGGGCTGGGGCTGGTATAGTACATGGTAGATAGGACAAAGTGGCGCCAGGTTGTTTATGGCGATTATCTAGATACGCAGTTAGATAAATAGGGGCATATGCATATCTAGGTAGGTTTACAAAATCACAACCAGCCGTAGCTTACGTGTTGAAAGAGAGAAACATAACAAAGGAGCGATGGGCTTTATTATTTCGAGCGACTTATTAATAGGAACATATCGTAACAAAGGCACTCATATACTATACGTAGGTCGGGTTGGTTAGACTGGCTGGGTATCACAGCGCGGCTAGTCCCAAAAATGGGTAGGTATCATACTGCTCTCCACGATTGCGGTTTTATACTCTGTACGGAGTAAGCTCAAATAACATTTGTGCAAGCTGGTGTTAGAATAAATACAATAAGGACACCCGCCTCCCCTATGTAGGCTTCCATAATCCGACTGGGTGAAATGCAGTGAGAGCATCATGCTGACAAAAATTGAAGATTTCTGTCAAATCGGACTTTGCAGGCTGTTTCGGTTCAACGGCTTTCCAGCTTATTACGTTGCTTGGAATACAGAGTACCCCTGCAATAATAGGTGAGGTAATAAGCAGGACAGAGAGCCCGAAGAAATCCCGGACTTACGATATCTACGAGCTTGCCTTCCGAAGTAACTGTATCTACTACGACCCTAGAAAGGTACATATTAAGTAGCCTATGGCCTACTACATCAGGAAGGTACAGTGAATAGGTAGAGAATTTATTGGGGCGTGACGTACCGGGCACTTGGACGATTGAGCAGGCAGTAAGTAACGTAGGTACCTAGCCTGCCTACCTGCACGTATTCTGTAGGCAGGCGGTATCTACATATGTAGGTACTATGTAAGCTGGTAGGTGCATCGTTTCATCAAATGATTGATTGCCTATAGGCCCATAGGTGGTCCAGGCCCATAGGCCATAGGCCGTGGCCCCCGGAGTTTGGTTTCGTTCCCTTCACATGGGATCTGGATCTGGCCCATTTCTCCCTCATCGCCTCACGGATTTATCCACGGACACACGCCACTTGTTTCCGACGACCCCGACGCTTCCACTGCACCCTGGAAGTTGATTACCTACGCTAGGTTATTACCTACCTATTACACAAGCCACCGTCGCGGCAGACAGAGAGGTAATCCATTAAATTGTTAGTCTGTCTAGGTATCTACCTGCGTACAGCCCGGCTCGATTAGGTATTCTCTTAATTCCTTGAATTCGATCACGCCGACTCTCTATCTCCCTTTTCCCTTCTCCAGGAATCGGCGGGCTCTCTGAATGGATCTGCTGCGAGGGTCTGGAATCGCTGCGCTGTAAAGTGACATCCATGTTGCTTCTGCGTCCCGCCCATTGCACAACGATCCTGAGCCAGCTACTACGCAGTGCGTGAAGGGTGCTACGCAATTAACGCCGAAGCATCCGCGCGTCATGGACTCCGTAGCAGCACCACCACCAGCACCACCGCCGGGCTACCAGACCACCGTGTTTCGTGCCCAGCCAAGTGAGGGTTCTCAGCGAAAGATTCAGAAGCGCAATCGGCCGCCTGTCAGTTGCCTGCTGTGTAGAACCCGCAAGGTAAGTTGCGCTCGGCGTGTCAACGCCTGCTCATTAGCCGCGCCGCAGCTTAAATATTCTACCAGGTAAAATGCGATCGTCAACAGCCGTGTGAGCGATGCATCAAGAGCGGCGAGGCCGGCTTCTGTGAATACGCCCCGCGTGCTGCTCGCAAGCCTCGAGGCACTGAATCGCGATCCCAGCCGGAGATTCGCACCAAACCGGAAGCGGTCTCCAGGCCGGTGCTCCAGGTCCGCTTACAGAAGCTCGAGGAGATGGTCAATGGCCTCGTCACCAGTGGCGCATTGACGGAACAATCTTTGAACACGCCATCCAGCTCAGACCACCGGACCGAGGCTGACACTCGCTCTGATTTGAGCTCACCCCCTAGCCTGAGTGCGCCAAGTGTTTCCATGCATGCTGGCACCCGCACCGGCGAGGGTAATTACGTCGGAAACACGCACTGGTCCTCCATTCTTGAGAGCATTCATGACATCCAGGGTATACTAGATGCTGAGCTTGACCTACCCTCTACCCCATCACCTCCACCCTCAAACCACAACTGGTCTGCGGATTGTCAGGATCTCATCTACGGCAAGGGCGAAATGATAACACATGTGCAGGCCGTAGCAAGGCTGCCGCCACAGAACCAAACTGACCATCTCATCTTGCTTTACTTCAGACACAGGTTTACCACCGCGCCCTATATTCATACAACAAAGTTCCAGAAAGAATACGATAGCTTCTGGCGGGATCCTTCATCTGTTAGTCTCCTATGGATTAGTTGTCTTGCCTCCATATTGTGGATCGCAACCTCAATTGCTCTAGAAAAGGGTGAGAGTGGCTTGTCTGACGCGCCTCGGCCGGAGCAATTGGCTGTGCTAGCCGTTGACTGCCTCATATCCGGCGACTATTTATCTGCCAAGCCCTACTCGATTGAGGCGCTCTTGCTACATGGCTTTACTGAGATGAGGAGGAAACACTTAGTTGATTCCAGCCTTTGGGCTAAATTTGGGTTGACTGCTAGGCTCGCCCAACGCATGGGATACCATCGTGACCCTAAATACCTCTCCAACGTAACGCCGTTCGAGGGTGAGATTCGGCGAAGAGCGTGGTTTTTCATTGAGGTGTTCGATGTCCTATTCTCATTCCAGCAAGGCGTGCCGCCAATCATCCGAGATGATGAATGTGACACCGAGTCTCCAGCCAACCTATTTGATTCTGATTTTGACGAAAATATGATGGTATTGCCACCATCACGGCCGCCCTCTGAGCCAACATCAACTTTATATCTTTGTATCAAGTCCAAGCTCTGTCGCATACTTCGTCGCGTTCTTCGACTGTCATTATCTATTCATCCACCCATATATGAAGAAGTTCTCAAGCTCAACGATGAGCTTCATCATTATCACAACCAAGTGCCACCACCTTTGCAGATAAAACCTATTCGCTCTTATAGCTTCACCGACCAGACCTACGATATTATGCATCGTCTAATGCTTGAGATGATGTTTTTGAAAAGTCTATGTGTCTTACATCGTCCATATCTCAACCGAGAAAAGGACAATCCACAATGCGAATTATCTCGCAGGACCTGTCGAGAAGCTGCTTTACGGATCCTGGACATTCATGCCGAATATGAGGAGGAGAGTAAGCCTGGTGGCCGAATGTATGAGGACAAATACATGCTCTCTTCACTGACAGTCCATGACTTCCTAATCGCATCTATGATATTGTGTCTAGATCTCACGGAGAATCTACCTAGCAGGTAAGTCTTGATTAGCTCAAGTGAATCAAGGGTTTTTTTAACTAATTTGTCTTCAGTCCTGCAGATAGATCGCGGAAACTCAAAGCTCTAGGGACATCTTACAAGATATGGTCGGAGCGTAAGAGTACCTCTAAAGAGGCAGCGCATGCTACGAGGATCGTTGGCGCGATTCTGAGGAAGGTGTCGATGCAAGACCTTCCTCACGTGAAACCTCCGCCCCCACCTCCTCCACAAGTCGACATTAGAGACGGTTCACTTGCTAGTTTATTAAATAGCGATGTTCAACTGCCATCGCCATCAGCCATCTCGTACGATCAATCTCAGCTTATTCCAGCGATGGACTTCTCATTAGACTTTGTGGACATGGCCCCAATCGATAGTGTCTTGAAGGAATCTAATATGGTTGACTGGGCACGTCTCGCCCCTACTCCCCTTAAGATTTCGTTGCTAATTCTATCACAGACTCTCATAGATCACATTCTTCTAGAGCGCCCAGAGAGCACCTACCGCCCTACAGCACTATAGAGCAAGGTATTCACCGTTAGGAGGCGTAAGTTAAAATAGAAACCGAATGTCGTAGCGTAACCTCGAAATAGGGTTTCGCAATATTGTCTGCACCATCATAGTTTTACGATATAGGCAGCCATATTATATGGAAAAACTGCCGTGCTTCTGCCAAGATTTAACTCTTGGTCAATTCCTATTACTGCAGCTGTGCACGGAGGGTATATATTACATCGTCGTACAATGTACTACATTGTTGTAAGCGTTGCTCGTCCCCGTGATGAGTGGACTATTATCCTCGGGGTCCGTACGATATTCGAAATATGCAGAATATGTATCTCACTGATGGTTGTCGTCTACGAAGAGACATGATGGCCATGACAAATTTAATACTTTTAGATTTATACCCCTTGTATGCCAAAAGCAAATTTCAGGATTATCGAGTGTGTTTTTGCTGTCCATGAGTCAATGGGGTTACTAACCCCTTCCGCTAACAAGATGCTAAAGGAATCCCAAAAATCCCAAACCTAAAGATCAAACTGATTATTGAACTATGGAATTTTTCGAGGGTATTCACCATAGCTTCTTCCTTTATCTATATGACTAATGGTGGCTTCGCTGCTCCTTTACTCAAATGTCTATTGCCCCCATCGGAACTGTTTCTCTTCTCGTGCCGTCCCCGCGATGGGCGACTGCTCGCGGCTGACGTCAAGAAGGAGGGTCGATTGGGTTGTGACCGCCGATGGGTCCTAAACGCTATATTAGGTTTTGGGTCTGGAAGGTTCAAAGGATCGAACGGCAAGTAAACGAACTTTGACAACTGAGACGGAGCATGAGCCACATTTGTTGCGCCCGACGCATGGGTACCAATACTTTTTTTATGGTTTTTGGGAGAACGGGGGTGTGTGGTATGATTTATGCCGACTCCCTTTGACGGAGCTATCTTATGTCCCGCCGATGGGGAGCGCGCAGTATAGAGACTAGACTTTCTTCTAGGTCGATTTGCGGTAGGAGTCGCAGCATAGGTCGCATTTTCTTCTTCTTCCTCTCCTTCTCCGTAGCCATCGTGACTATTGGAAGATGAGTCGCTGCTTGAGCTTGCATAGTCATTGGCTTCTTGGTAATCTACGTTCGTATCGAAACGGACTCTCCTTCCGTCGGAAGGTCTCTTACCGTGTCCGACTACTGATCCCTCATGGTGTCCTTTACTCCCACTTTTGCTTTCCCGGTAGCTATTTATGTTGTACTGGGAATAAAGTCTACCATCGTCAAAGCCGCTGCCACTATGTTGTCTGTATACCGATTCTTTATCTCGCTTCCATGGGACACTTTCCGGGGCTCGCAAGAATAGGCGAACTAGACTACTTCGTTCCATCATTGTTGGTATGTCGTAGAGATGTTATAGAACTAGTTGTCTGAGTGCGTGAAAATGCAAATCTAGTCAGGGGGAAAAGTTTATGACAAAGACTGGTGTAACGCGAGAAAACGCGAGTAGGTAAAAAACAGCACGATGCAAGGGAGGGTGTGCTTGATTTGAGTATATTAAGCACTATCTTGACCTATACGAGAATGGTTACAGCTTGACTGGCTGAGAGCAGAAGATATCGAAACTACTATGATAACAAAACCACCTGTTTTCCCATTCTGGCATAGTAAATCCTGTCCTACCATGGGAAAACCAAGGCCATGGGAACGGGAAAGAATCCCTAGTGGCTGCTGTCAACCTTATATCCTAGTTCAGGATCCAGAGTGTATTTGATTTCAGGGCCTGTTTGAAACCAAGACTATCTTTCCTTATTGCCGTCAGATATAATAACATGTGCAATAAGCCCCGGGCGGAAAACTGCAAGCCGACTTCCACATCGCTTATTTCGTTTTGTCAAGATAAACAAACCCCGATATTGTGACCAATCAGGGGGAAAGGGGATCCGAGATCCGGGATCCCCCCTCTCCAAATTTCGGCGTCAAGGAGCAGCCAAGCTGTGCGACGCCAACTTCATGTCGGAGGAGGGGAAACACGATAAAATACAATTAGGATGTAGTGGATGCCGCTTTAATGTTATATAACATGAAATAATAACCCCACAGCAATCCAAGCCAGCGGTTGTAGACAACGAACAATGGCGCTACCGATGTCTATTCCGGTGGTGGACCTGGGCTCATGGTCCGACGGGTCGGCCGCGGATCGGAAGCGCATCGCGTCCGAGCTGACGGAGGCCTGTCGCCGCGTGGGCTTCGTGTACGTGACTAATCACGGCGTCCCGGCCGATTTGCTAGACGAAGCCTTCTCTTGGTCACGGAGATTGTTTGATCTGCCCCTCGAGAAGAAGATGCTTGCTCCCCACCCGCCAGGTACACTGTTACTCTCTTGTGACAGGCCGACATGTGGCTTAGGCATCAAGGTAACTAACTTTATATATAGGACCGAGTGTTCATAGGGGATACTCGTGGCCGGGGTTGGAGAAGGTGTCACAGACCGTGTACGCCGACGGCGAAGAGGACAAACAGGCCGAAAATCGGAAAGTCTCCGATGTCAAAGTCTGTCTCCTCTCTCCTGATTGTTTAAATGCCTGTTCCAGTACCCATGCCAGCTATCAGATATACATCAACTTATGCTTATTCTTGTGCGTGCGTAGGAGAGCTACGAGATCGGCAGCGAAGACCTCGTCCAGCAACCGAATGTCTGGCTACCCGAAGAAGTGCTCCCGGGCTTCCGCGAATTCACGACGAGGTTCTACTGGCGATGTTTCGACGCTGCCAAGGAGCTGCTACGGGCCCTCGCCCTGGGAATCGGTCTCGGCGACGAGGATTTCTTCCTGCGCTTCCATAGTGGCGTGAATAATCAGCTGCGACTGCTTCACTACCCTCCGGTCGAGATGGAGAAGCTGGCTAATAATGAAATTGCCCGTGAGTCGTCGGCCTCTTGGTTTCCACTGGCGGCTTCATGCCGTTTCATTTCTATTGCTATTTCATTCCTCTAGATTCGATTATTAGGGGTGAGAAAATCTGATAGTCTGCCATAGGAATGCCTGCACACTCCGACTGGGGTACCATAACGATCCTCTTCCAGGATGGCAGTGGAGGCTTGCAAGTCGAAGACCCAAATCAGCAGGGCCACTTCGTCGACGCGACGCCGGTGGCTAATGCGCTCGTAATGAACGTGGGCGATTTATTGATGAGATGGAGCAATGGTTCGCATTCGTCTTTTCTATGAATTGTTCATACACTTGCTGTTGCCTTGTTTTATGTGATTCCTCTATTCGGCGTCTAATTAATAGAATAATGGGCTTCTTTATTCAACTTACATGACCCCCCTCTCGATGCTACTAATAATTAGTGTAGACTACTTAAAATCGACCCTCCACCGAGTTACCCTCCCGGCCCTAGCGCCGTCACAAGATGGCGAAGGGGAGCCTTCGATGACGGCCTCGCGGTACTCGATCCCGTACTTCGTGTCGCCGGACCCGACGGCAGTGATCGAATGCCTCCCCGTGTGCGCGGATGCGCGGAATCCGCCTCGGTACCCGCCGGTTACGCAGGAGGAGTATAGAAAGCTACGGGCTAGGGGGCAGTACCTCTAGCTGCCTTAATACCATGATAGCTTCTCAAGAGGTAAATATTATTGAATGATGGGGTAAGGGGAAGAGACTTTACGGTATATATTTGCACGCCCGCACTTACTCTCCTTTGAACTGGGTGCCTTGTGATATAATGATTTGGTTGATACTGTTACCATCTTTGGATCAGTTGAAGAACGGCTCTATATGCTCATGGGTGATGTGATGGAGGGTCTGCTGGTTGGTTGCAACATGAAGGATCGTATGTTGTCTAGTATCTTACATGGAATATTGAGATAGCGGCTTGAGTCTTTCGTTTCGCAAGGCCTTAGAACTTTGATACATAAGAGCAATATATCACTTGCGTCTAATTGTTTTCTATTCTCATCTGTGATAGCAATCGGCGCCTGGCACGTATCAGGACACTGTTTGTATCGCTCTGGCGTTTAATAGAACCGCGTTGAAATCGTGTGGTAACAAAAGGTAGCAATCACCTAGGCATTTCATTATAGGCTTTTGCACGAGTTACCGCTGCACCTTCTATTCGAAGAGTGTACCTTCTTGTTTGATAGCAACGTAGATAGAGTTGTCTTCAAGTAAGAACGCTCTCTCTTCAATAGAAAACATATAAACACACCGTCTCTCGCTTCCGGAAAATATCTGTCTCTGTCTCTCGCTATATCGCACATCCATCCATTCGCTAGGTCGTTATATATTCATTGCTAAATCTAGCATCAGCTTACACCGTACATTGCTATGGCTGATTACGTCCCACCCCCTATTCCCCAACTCGTCGGGTGGGGGAACGTCACGCAGTGGAGGTATGCCATTAGATGCCATATGAACTATTATGGCCTGACCGACCATCTCGATGGCACGGCAATCAAGCCGGCCAAAGCCCTGAGCCCCCATCGCTACAACACATTCGAGCGCGAGCGCGTACATGCTCTCACCCTCATAACTTCGACCACCGACGCTATAAAGCCTCGGCTCGAGGCGATGGGCTGGCAGTACGACGCGGGAGAAGACCCCAAGGTCCTCTGGGATTTAATTGCACACGTTTTCCCGCCCACTCAGGCCCCCTCGCTTCCCGGGCTGCTCCACAGCTTGCTGGATTTGCGCATCGAGCAGAAGCAAGACAGGGATGGATTCGCGATCTACCGCTACATAGGCCAGATCAACCAAATCACGGCGCAACTGGCAGAGCTGGGCGTCCCTATCGCGCCGGAACTCAAGGGAATATTAGCGATCCGCGCTCTGGAACTGACGGACGATGGCAATGGGATCTTGCGTTGGGACCTGGTCGAAGAGCTTATGTTGGACATGGCCGAAATTGAACTGAGGAAGTTAGGATGACAAGTTATTAGCAAGCAGCTAGTAAACGAAGCAAACGAAGTATGATTAGATGACAGGTAGCGTATCACACCAGCGGATTGATCACATTCCTGTACACAGCGGCGAATACCACCAACTTTACAGAATAGAACATTCTCAATGCATGAGATCCAGCTTGCCGCCTCATAGTACTAAGTTGTGTCTACTGGGTACCATCAGCCAGTTCGCCGACGAATCATTACTTGTTGCCTCGGCCGCGTTTTCGAGCTTCCCAATCAGCTCCCCAGTTTTCAGAGCTTAAGCGCCGATTTTAGCGCCCGACACGTCCCAGTTAATAGGTTCGTGGTTCCTGTCACAATGTGTCTCGTTACCTTTCCTTTGCGACATAAGGACTCGAAAACACCATGTAATATGTTGTGTTTTTGGTAAGTAGATAGGCACTTAACACAAACATCGCATCATTCCACATGCTGAATGATATCTTCGGCCTATTAGGTATGTAGATCATACATAACTAGAAGCTTGGTTGGAGTATTCTGTACTTCCTACCGAACCGCCCAATCCAAACGGCGCGCCCAAACGGGATCTACTGTATGTCAAGTATATAGTACTGTGCTGTAGTGTGCACCGCATACTGCATGGGCCAAAGTAGTAGGTGGGGTTGGCGGCTACAAGCTGAAATTAGCAACAAGTAAAGTAGCACCTGTAATCCATCCCTCATGACGAGTCCAGAACAACGTCTCCCCTCATTGACGATACCTGTTAGAAATAAGCCTTTTAGATTGATTGAATTGATTGGTGTAATTATTGTTGTTGTGTATTACTGCTATTCTAAGAGATTTTTTTCTAGCATACAAAATAAGTATATAAGTAGAACTTCTTAAAACAGAAAATATTTTTTTCTAGTTAAAGCTTTTTAGCACTTAAAATATAAAGCTTAATTTATTTTTTATATATTTAATATATTTTTATAAAACTAAATTTTTAAAATATTATTTTAACTAATATAAAAAGTTTAAAATAAACTATAATTTAATTTAATAATTGTTTTAAAAATATTAATAATAAAACAATAAAAAAATTAATTAATATTTAAATAAATAAATAGTTTAAAAATATATTAACTTTTTTTATTAATTTTTTATTATATTTTTAAATGTTTTAAATAATTTAAAACAATTTAATAATATAACAAAATAATAAATATATATATTTAAATAAATAAACAATATAATAAAATATATATTATTTTTTTAACTTTTTATTATATTTTTAATTAATTTAAAAGTTATATATTAATTTTAGTTTATATTAATTAATTTAAAAGCTATAAAATTATTTTTAAAAATATTAAAATTGATTTAAAAGTTATAAATTAATTTTAAATTAATAATTTATTAAATTTTTTTTTTAAAGTGTTTTTTTAAAGCTTTTAAATTTTTATTAATAGTTTTTTTTATTTGTTTTGTTTATAATTTTTTTTTTATATTAATTAAATTAAATTGTTTTAAAAAACTTTTTTATTTTTTTTTTATAAAATTTTTTATAAATTTATTTATAATTATTTTATTTATAAATATATATTTAATTTATAAATATTTTTATTAAACTTTTTATTTTAATTAATAATTATATATATTAATATATTTTAATTTAGTTTTTAAAACTGCTATTTTTTTATTTATTAGTTTTATTATTTATTAATTATTATATTTAATTATTATATAGCTTTTTTTTAGTTTAAAATTTAGTTTTTTAAAAAATTAATTTATAAATAAGCTTTTTTTTAAAATTTATAATAATATTAAAAGCTTTATTTTAATTATTAAAATAATAATAATATTTTATTTTATAATTTTTTATTTTATTATATTTTTAAATAAAATTATTATATAAACTTGTAAATTTTTATAATTTAAAATATTATTAATAAAAAAAAGTCGCTAATTATTATAAAATTATTTTTTGTTTTATATTAAAAAATATAATATTTTGTTTTATATAAATAAAAAATTACTTTATTAATAATAATATAATATTTAAAACTTAAATTTAAATTAAATTAAACTAGTTTTAAAGTTATAAAAATAATATTAAATTAAATTATTATAGCAATATATAAAATTAATTTAATTTTTTTTTAATAAAAATATATTAAAACTTAGTTTATAATTTTATTATAAAATAAATATTTTTATATTTATATAAAAATTTTTAATTTAATAGTAAATTTATTTAATTTGTTAATTTTTTTAATATAAAAAGTTTATAAAAACTATAATAAATATTTTTTATAGTTTTTTATTATTTTTATATTTAAAAACTATTATAAATTATTATTACTAATTATTTAATATTTTTTTTAAAAAAACTATATAATAATTAAAACTATTTTTTTTTAATTTTTTTTATAAATAATAATTATATTATTAATATAAATAAAAATTAAAATATTGTTTTTAATATAACAGTAAAATTTATAAAAAATTAATAAAAACTTTATTTTTTTTAATAAATTTATTAGTTTTTTTTATTATAAAAATAATAATTTTTATAAACTATATAATATTTTAAAAAACTATAAAACTATTAAAAACTTTTTATAATTTAAAAATATTTTTATATAAATTTTTTTATTTAATTTAATATTTATAAAAATATTTATAATATTATATTATTTAAATTTAAAATTAAATTTAGTTATAATAACTATTAAAGTTTTAAAAAACTTTTTAATTAAAATAAAAATATAAGTTTTTTTTTATTTATTAAAAAATTATTAATTTTTATAAACTATTAATTTTATTTTATATTTTTAAAAAATTTTTTTTTTATTAAATTTATATATATAAATTTATATATAATTAAAAAAAAGCTTTTTTTTGTTTTAATAAAATTAACTTTTATTTAAAATTTTATTTTTTTATAATTAATTAAATAAGCTTTTTTTATTTTAATAAATAAATTTTTTATTAAATATATTTTAAAATTTTTATAAAATTATAACAATAATAATAAATTTTTTTAATTAATTAATAGCTTTTTTTTTAATTTAATTATTAACTTTTTTAATAAATTAGCTGTTTTTTTTTTATTATTTTAATTTTTTTTAAAATAGCAATAAAAATATTTTATTAGTTTAATTTTTATAGCTTTTATAATTAATTTATTATATATTTTTATTATAATATTTAAATATTTAAAATTAAATATAACTTTTTAACAACTTTTATAAAATATTACTTTAATATAAAAATTGAATTTTTAATTTATTAAGTTTTTAAAAAAATTAATTTTTTAATTAGTTAATTTAATAAAAATATAAAAAATAGTTTATAATATTATTTTATATAAAAAAATAAAATAAAGTTTTTATAATAAATTTAATAAAAAATAATTAAGTTTTTTAATTATTATTTTAAATGTTTTTAAATTTTATTTTTATTTTTTATTTTTTTTATAAATATATTTTTTAAATTAATATTTATTAATAAAAATATAGTTTTTTTTATTTTTTCATATAATTTTTTAATACTTAAATTAAAAAGTTTTTTTATTTAAATATTTTATAATAAATTTTTTATAATATTTAAGTTTATATTTAAAAAGTTATTTTTTAAAAAGTTTATATCGCTATTAAAAATAGTTTTTTTATTAAAAATAATATTTTTAATTTTTATAATTTTATTAGTTTAAAAATATTAAATATAATATATATTAAAAAAATTATAATTAATAAAAAACTTTATAAAAACTTTAAAATTAAATTTTTAGTTTTTTTTTTGTTTTTTTTTAGTTTATATAATTATTATATATATTTTATAATTAAATATTTTTAAATATATTAAATAAAGTTTATAATTATTTATTATTTTATTTTTTAATATAACAAAAAAGTAAAAACATTTATAAAAAAACTTTTAGTTTAAAAACTATTTAAATATTTAATTATAAAAATAAATTATTATTTTAATAATTTTAAACTATAAATATTAAAACAGTTTTATATTTATTTTTACAGTTTTAGTTTTTTTTTTAATAAATTATTTAATATATTTAATACTTTTATTTTATATTTATATATATAATATAAAAAGCTTTATTTATATATTGTAATTTTTTTAAAGCTATTTTTTAAAAATTAAATTTTTAATAATTTTTTTGTTTATTTTTATTATAGCTATTTTTAATTACTAATATATTTTAATTTAATTTAAAAAATATAATAATATTTTTTAAATATAATAATAAAATTAATTTTTAAAATAATAGTTAAAATAAATATTTAAAAATTAATTTATAATAAATATAAAGTTTATAAAATTTTTATAACTTTTTATAAAAATATAAAAATTAATAACAATTTTTTTTTTTATTTTTATAAATATTTTTTTAAAAAATTTATTAATTTATTTTATAATTTTTTTTTTTATATATTTTTTGCAGTTTTTAATTTTAATTTTAAAAATTTAATTTATTAAATAGTTTAAAAGTTTAATATTAAAATATTTTAATTATAAATATTATTTAATTAAATTTTTTTTTAAAGCATTTTTTTTTATATATAAAATTATAAAGTTTTTTTTTATATAAAAAATATTACAATTAATTAATAAAAATAAATATTTAATTATAAATTAATTAAATTAATTTTAAAATTTATAAAAAATTAAACTATTAAATTAATATAAAATATTATTTATAAACTTATTATTTTATTAAATTTTTTATTTATTTAATACTTTTAAAAATATTAAATTAATAATAATTTTTTTAATATAAATTATATTATATAGTTTTATTATTTTTAATTTTTTTAATTTTTAAAACTTAATATTTATATTTTTATAAATTAAAATTAAAAAAATAAAGTTTTTAATATATATATAGTTTTTTAAATTAATAATTTAAATGTTATAAAATTAACTTATTTTATTAAATATATATATATTAATATTTAAATTTAAAATAGTTAAATTTTTTAATAAATAAACTATTTTATTATTATAAATAAAATATATAAATATAGTTTTTATTGCTTTTTTAATTAGTTAAAAAGTTTTATTTATTTTTTTTTTATTAACTTTTTATTTTTTATTTTTAATTTTTTTTGTTAGTTTTAAGTTTTTAATAAAATTTTTTTTAATTAAAACTTTAATTTTTAAACTTATAAACTAATTATTAAAAACTAGTTCAAAAAAAAAATATTAATATAATTATTAAAAATAACAAGTTATTTTATATATTATATAAAAAAAGCAATTTTTAAAGTTAATATTTAATTTTAGCTTTTTTTAAAATATTAAAAATTTGTTTTTTTTTTTTTAAACTATTAAATTTATTTAATTTTTTTTTTAAAGTTTTTTTTTATTTTAAAGTTTTTTAATTTTATTAAAAACTTTGTTTAAATTTTTTTTTAACTTTTTATTATTAAAAATAATAGTAAAAAAATTTTTTATTATTTTTTTAGTTTTTAATAAAAACTTTTAACAAAATATATATTTTAAAAACTTTGTTTTAATTTTTTTATATATTATTTTTTTATTTTATATAGCTTTTAAATAGTTAATTATTAAAATAGTTATTTATTTAAATAAAATTATTAAAAAAGCTTTTTTTAAATTAATTATTATAAAATAAATATTTTTAAAATTAAAGTTGCTATATTTAATAGTTTTATTTATTATATTTATTTAAAAAAAAGTTTAAATTAATAAATTTTTAAACATTTTATTAAAAAGCTTTTTTATTAAAATTATATATTTTTTTTATAAATTAACTTAAAAAAAAAATATTATATAATTTTTTATTTTTTATAAAATATTATATTATTAATTAATAAATTTTTTATTTTTTATAATAATATATTTATATTTTTAAAAAATAATAAAAGTTATTTATTTTTATAGTTTTTTTATTTAATAGTAATATTTATTATATTTTTTACTTATATAAATATAAATATTTTAATTAATATTAAAAATTGTTTTTTTTTTAATTATAAAATTTATAATTTTTATAACAAATTTATTATTGCTTTTTTTTATTTATAAAGTTATAAATAAAACTTTTTATATTAATTTAAATTAGTTTATAAAATTACAAAAATAATTAACAAAATTAAATTTTAAAAGCTTTATAATTTAAAAAGTTTTATTTTTATATTAAATAAACTTTTTAATTTTTAATTATAATACTTTTATTAAAAACTTTTTATTTTATTAATAAAAGTTTTTTTATTTAATAAAAAAAATAAAATTGTTATTAACTATTTTATTTAATTAATTAAACTATTATTTTATTATAAATAGTTTTAATTTTAAGCTTAAAAAATATATAAAATTTTTAATTGTTAAAAATAAGCTTTTTAAATTGATTAAATTAATTAGTATAATTATTGTTATTGTATATTACTGCTGTTTTAAAAGATTTTTTTCTAGCATACAAAATAAGTACATAAGTAGAACCCCTTGAAACAAAAGGTACCCCCTTCTAGTTAGAGCTTTCCAGCACCCAAAATACAGGGCCTAATTTACCCCCTATATATCTAACAATACCCTTTCAATCAATCAATCAATAATATTACCGTAACTGAACTTAATTGTGCTTGGAGAAACTCTAAACGCCGTTGTCTAGAAGCTGTCTAGAATCTGTCAATCAGTAAGTCTAGGGCCTCATGTCTTTCCTTAGCTGGATGTGTTGCATCATGCATTGCGTGGCGACGAGGCGGCGAGGCGGCGAGGCTTAATTTGACCTCATCGCGATCCCGTCACCTTTACCAACTGGGCTAACACGATGTCTATAGACTCCTAGCTTTTGCCCTTCTTAGAATCGAAGATCTAATAACCACTGGGAACGAACAACACATCAATGTCAGGTCAATACTATCCCCCACCTCCGAGTGCGGCTGGGTCTGGAGGTACGTTAGGTTTCACATGCCACCTTTAAGGTTACGCCAGTAGGACTTTAAGTAAGTAAGGTAAAAAGGGCGACGGTAGACTATGCTACTTGCTAAAGAAAGATTGACGATTCCACCTTTTAACCTTCGACGGCTTGCTTTGGCGCGGCACATAGGCAGGTAGATTGGGATCACGATGTAGTATGCAGTTATGTCTCTTCGGCGCTGACAAGTCATACGACATGAGTAGGTCCGCAAAAGAGTTACCCACCACCTCCGACGTCTCCCCCCGCGAACCAAACCAAGTTCTACCCGCCACCGCCCGGCACACCGAGCTTCCCGCCCCCGGGAGCAGCCCAACCCCAAGCTCCAACCCCAAGCTACCCTTCACCACCGCACCAGGGCTATGCCCCTCCTCAGCAGAGCTACCCTCCTCCTCAGCAAAGCTATCCCACTCCCCAACAGAGCTATCCCGCTCCGCCACAGCAGAGCGTGTCCCCGCCGCCCAAGACGGGGACACCGGCCTCCTACCCCCCTCCGCCAGCCCAATACTCGTTCCAGACACCCCCACCAAACCAACAACACGCGAACCTTGCTATCCGGAACAATGGCGTCGCGACACCGCCGGGCAATGCGCCTAGCTACTCGGACGTAGCTCCGAATGCGCCCCCGGGCTATCCACAAGAGAAGTCCTCGTCGCCCCAGGCGCAACCACAAGCTCCCTCGGCGGGGCCAGTGCCGGCGGCCAACATGTCGGCGGGGGCACCTGCGGCGGGGCAATTCACGGGCGCGAGCGCGACGGTGGTGGACGACGTGGGCACCTTCAACGGGGGCTCCTACCGCATCAGCCACCGGGACTGCAACACCATCGTGACGGTGCAGCTGGCCATGGGCTGTCCCCTGACGGCGCGGCCCGGTGTCCTGATCGCTATGAGCCCGACTATCACGCTCAAGGGTGAGTATAAGTTTAGCATGAAGAAGCTTGTGGCCTCGGGCGACATGGGCCACTCGACCTTCATCGGCCCCGGCGAGCTGCTGCTGGCCCCGAGCATGCTCGGCGATATCACCACGATCCGCCTCAACGGCGACGAGGCGTGGAGCGTCGGCAAGGACGCCTACGTCGCGAGCACGCAGGGCGTTATGCGCGACTACAAGCGCCAGGGCCTCGGCAAGGCCATGTTCTCCGGCGAGGGCCTCTGGATCCACAAGATCACGGGCATCGGCCTGCTGTGGATCACGAGCTTCGGCGCTATCATCCGCAAGGACCTCCTCGAGGGCGAGAAGTACATCGTGGATAACGGCCACCTTGTCGCGTGGAACGTCAAGTACATCATGGAGCGCGCCTCCAGCGGTGGCATTATCGCCGGCTTCGCCACTGGCGAAGGCCTGGTATGCAAGTTCACCGGCCCAGGAACAGTCTTCCTTCAGACAAGGAATCCGGTAAGCTCCGTCGTTCTGACCATTCACTCACTCCTTCATTGCTCTTTCATTTCGCCCGTGACTCCTTCCCCTCCTCCCCGCGCAACAAATCAAGGTTGTGGCCTGATGCCAAGTGTCTTGGCTAACGATTCGTCTTCACATAGCGAGCCTTCTCGGCCTACATGGCAGGGAATGCGGCACCACCTTGAAAAAGGTTCCGATGTTGTTGTGCTGTCAAGGAATTAGGGCGGTGGTTCGCCGCTGTGCAAAGGATTGAAAAACGCCATCTGGCGAAGTCATCATGACTAGGGGGTCATTGTCCTAGCTAGCTGGACCTGCGTTGTATGTCTATTCGTCCGTCAGGTGAGTGTTTGTAGCGTAAGCATAACTGAGCGGTGTGCTTTTGCTACATAGTTAGCGGTGCGTAAGGTACGTTCCTTTTGGCCCAATTGAGATATTTCATCGTTCGAACCTAGTGTAGCCCGCTTCATATCCGCACTTAGATCCGCACCAACACCCGCACTTGCATATAAGTTACCGGCTTCATTCCGAGATGTTGAACAAGCGAGCGAGTGGTCTGTTCTTTTGTTCATCTGCCTATGCCATGCAAGACGAATCACGATGCCCACTTATAGTCATTAGTAAGAAGGAAGCCTGGGGTAGCCTACCTATAAACAATGCAGTATATGTACATACCTACGCATACATATACCATATAGTATACCTACGTATGGACGATACTTACCGGGGTGTATTTCCTTCCACGCGGTCGGATGAAAACATTATATAAAAGCAATAGGTACACATATAGTGTATGGGTTAGGTGGATTCGGATCTCGAAGACGAGTCGGATATTGAGGGAGTAATGGGGCATATTGGCTCCTTCGCCTAGACTAATGTCGGCCTCATTGAATCTTCCCTGATCCGTCAAATCCGTCATATTTAGTGCAGGGTATTTTAAGATATTGCGGTGGCAGTTGGAAAGCTTTCTTGATCCTTCCGTCGTAGAACCATAGATAATCCTTGAGGATGATATTTGCGGCTGGCTGTTAATTATCCCCAACCCTGATTCCCTCGAGCCTGGCCCCTGCACACCAAGCCTAGACTAGATGGCTGCTGAGATCACTCGAACCATGGGTCGATGCTCGATGGCCAGCGGCGGCCGCTCGCACGGTCCATCGGGAAATTCCACAGCCAACTACCTCGTACACTAGATAGATAGTGTGGGTAGTGTCGTGGGTGTACCTGTGGTGGTAGTAGTCCAGGTAATTTCTCCTTGTTTCCATCAACCTGGTGGGGTATCATAGAGACCTCGTCTCATGTGCCACGCATAAAGGCGGCAATTGTTGCTATATCGCGCTGAAAAACGTGGCACATCATACATACAAGTAGGTATATGCTTACATACGTCTTATGTTTTATGTACCTCTAGTGGCCATGTGGTATGTTCCCTGCTACCCGGGACTTACGCTGGCTAATGATTAGTATGATTACTCCGTATTGAGTAAGGGTCCCTTGTTCGCAAGCTTCCCTAACAGCTACCTAGGTGGAGGTAAGTCCTTGATGTAGAATGTGTAAGTAGGTATGTATATGCAACAGAAATATCTCTCGATTATCGTCTGGAGCAGATTGGTCTTATGTTACGTTTGCTGGAACCTGCGGCGTTGGCTAAGACAGCGATTCGAAACCATTTCTTCGACCGTGCGATCTTTTTTTTGCATTAGGTATCCGCACCCGATCGGTCAGATAACTTAACAGGGTCTGTCACGAGATCCAGGTGACAGGTCGAATCGGGTAATTATATGGCAGTAAGCAATGTGTACAAGTAGAGGTGGGTGAGTTGGTGTGTGAGCGCCTTCTGGCGCCACGGAGAACTTTAAGCTTTACGGGCCATCCCCCCGCTCACTAGGCTGCGGTTTTACTATGAGCTAATCATCAAGGCGTTCGTTGACAGGCGCGAGGCAGCAGCGTCAAGAGCTGAGCTTCTGTCTGCTTGTATCAAGGTACAGTAAGCAGTCATAAATCAACAGGAGTGTATGTACTGTATGTAAGCTCGCCTCATCTGCTCGCTTGCGGCACTGGGCTATCACAGCAACGTAACATGAGGACATACAGACTACACGCATACATAATACTGTATGGGAAGCTTGTTTTCTGCCGGGATAGATCCTGGTCTGTTCTCTTCTTCTTTTGCGCTGCTTGGCTTGTGGCGACAAGTGGTGTAGTGTAGGTCGGTAGTCGTCATACCGGTTGCAGCCCGGTCGTCACAGTCACAGTCACTGTGACCATCACCGTTGCTGTCACCGTCACAATTGCCGTAGGTACCTTATCTACCCCGCCTATGGTGTAGTGCGGCGACGCGATGGCCGTGCACTGAGCTGATGCACAGGAAGGAAAGTGTGGGTAGATGTATGTATGCCGCAGACCTGCCGTATTCATACTACTGTATCCCGAGTCCTTTATGGTAGCGTACTCGGTTCGATCGAATGTTGTATCAAGGGCTGAAATTGCACGTGTTGTGCAAGGTGTTGCCCAGCTTGAATTCACTTACTTATGAATGTGGTAGATACTTATGTACACAGTTAGAGGTAGGTAGTTGATGAAAGACGAGCGACGCCCAATGCAGTGTGACCCCGGTGCCAAGCCGGCCGATTCCACTGCAGGCTCCTGTAGCGGTCGTCCAATCCCTGGCCAGGAATATGCTTATGCTTAAAATAGTGTAGAATGTTCCGCTGGGCTAGCGCTGTCTTGGCGGCTCGCTCGCCATCGATTGATTATAATAAATTTACTAATGTATTTGACAGCATCCCAGCTAAGGTCAGCATTGCTCGGCTTTGTCCGGACGCCATCAGGCTAACTTACTGAGGAATTGTGTGGACTATGTAAGTTGAACTTTGTAGTATGCAAGTTATGTTGAAGACAGCTGTAGAATAAATATATTCGAAACCTTGTTTATTATGGGGATTTGGGAACCACTTCATCTGTGACGATGATGGGGCTTGCCGAAACGCGAACTCCTAGTCCCTTATTACCAAATAGCAACCAACCCAGTGTTCTGGCAACGAACGGTATGTGCTCCGCTCCAGTAATTGTCAGCATCAGCCCAATCCGGGTACCATCTAGGTCAGCAACGATTTCTCGCCCGTAATGTTACATCCGCCGGAATCCTATTCGCTAAATCAATCAAGCTTAACGTTATCAAGCTTAAATTTTCGCGTGGTCGACTGTGACCAGGAAGGGGGGGGGATTGAGGGGCTCGTCTATTCGCCCAACCCTTCGAGCCTCTGCATGAGTTGTCGGTGGCGTGCGAAGGGATGTGACCGTGAGGTCTTTATATGGCTCGATAAGAGCCAGCCAGGCTGCAACTATTGACGGTTGATGTCGAATAGCTCAGTAAGCTGAATGATAGATCAGGTCAATCCATTGATGAAGGTAACAGACGATACCACAGTGCTATGCGTGTGAATTTAATGGATGATGCTAAGTCCGGTCAGTGTTATGAGCTGTTCCCTGATGGTAATGCCAAGGCAGTAGACACATTGACACTACTGGAGGAAGGGGGAGCAGGCACCTAGGTATAAGAGGTGGGTAGTCCACGACTAGGGGACCTTTCTAGACGAATGCTGCATGAATGTACTGTACAGTACAATATACAGTACTTCGTCCTAACCTAGTTGATCCCAAGTCCACCAATTAACCTCGCCTCACCTCGATTTCGTCAAGCCCATTGAAGATCACTCAGCTATGACAGGACGAGGCGGGCTGTTTATTATTGGCGTCGTGGAATAAGCTTTCGTCCGCATGTCCACCTGTCCTTGAACCTATTCCCTTGCCTAATCAGTACCTGTTCGGTACTCTGCTGCTCGCCCAAGACACTTTAATTGTACAACGTCGCAGTCCCGAGCGCACTAACCGAGCTGACACCGCAGGCTCGTCAAGGCTGACTCCTTCAGCGGCTCTTCATCTTGCTTAAGAGGGCAGTACAGACCACTGTGCAGACCGCATCGCGGGTTGTTGGATTTGGGCATGTTTCTGAAGGAAGTGGATTTCCTCAACAGTCAACCGTTTCCTAAGAACTCCGGATATACGTATCGTGTTACAAGATGCCGGCGCCAAAGCCCGAGCTACGAGTGCGTCGCTATCACAGTAGGTCTCGAAATGGATGCACGACCTGTAAGATGAAGCATATCCGCTGCGACGAGAGGAAACCGTTATGGTACGCAGAGTCTATTTCCATCCCCTCCTGTCGCAAATTTGGAGAAGATTACCTGGTTGGACGCGCCACTGGAATTGCCGTGTCGAATGTAGGGCTGCGAATCTTTCATTTGTAGTTCACTCGATAGGGTTTTTTCTTTTTCTTTCCCCTCTTTTCGATGGTCGGCTCTTCTGCTCGGAATGCCGACGATCGGATCGGATAGATGTGATAATCGGTAGAACTAATGTAGGCTAACCTGGCTGCAGCACGAATTGTCTCGTCAAAGGGGGCGAGTGCGGGTACGCAGACACCAAAGCCAAACCAAAATCATGTGCTCCCTGCACCGCTGGTCAAAATGAGGACGCACAATGGCATGCAGGGACAAGTACACTGAGGACTACGGTGCCGAATCATATGTTCGTGGGTTACCCAGTAGAGATGGCAGACGAATCCCGGTTTCTATTCGATATATGTAAGCCACACAACTCTAGATTAGGTCTCCGGGAGTGCATCATTCAAGGTGTGTAGATGGATACTAACTTATAATCACCTAGTTACACGATATCGAAGCGTTGTCTCGAAGGATGCTCTACTACAACCCGAATCTTTTATGTAAGTTGAGCGTCACGTCATAGCCGATAACGCAAACTCGATGGCTGATAGTCAACACCTTAGCATCCGCCGAGCATTGTCGAGTCCCGCGTGTCTTCATGTCGCTCTGCTCATGACGGCAATCAAGTACACATGGGACACAGGTTCCATGGATCGAATTAAAAAATCGTTCCTTCACCACAAACTCGAGGCGATAAAGTTTGTCAACGAACAGCTACAGAATCCTGGTATGGCCGCAACAGACTGTACGATAGCGAGCATAGCCGCATTAGCATTAGCAGAAGTAAGTGGTCATATAATGACCCATATCATATAAGGTATGCCATGCCCAGCAGTAGGCTAATATGTATGCAGAGCGCACTAGGATGTCGAGACACAGCCAAAGCTCACATGACAGGACTCTCACAAATTCTAGAAATGCGAGACGACGAAATGATCACCGATGGAAACATATTCCAAAGTCTAGTAATATTGTGAGTTGGTGTTTTAGACAACTCCCTGATCTCACTGCTGACGACGTAAACGACAGGACGTCAAGGGGTACAGGCAAGCTCACTCTGCGCGAGCTCACAGACGCCACGAAGGGCATCGAGAACCCAGAATCTCTCGGCATGTGCACTTTCCGAGTCATACCTGATCGATTTCGCCGCATGGTCGATCGCGAGGTAGATTTTAGTGATAAGACGGTCAACGAGGCGCTAGAAGAGGCTACGGAGGGATCGGGAATCCTGGTGACTAAATCGACGACTTTATCGACGAATGCTATCAGCCGAGCGCGACTAATGAGCTGCTACCTATGCGTATTCGCTATGCTGGGGACGGACGTGGTGGATCCTTTCATGCTCAACTGGCTCGTGGAGTGGATGCTGTCGGACCTCACTCGCGAGGAGGAGGCGATGAGACAGGGCAAGTTCCCTAGACAGGTCTGGTTCTGGGGTATCCTGATGGTGACGTGTGCGGTGGCGACGGCGCGGCCAAGCACGCCCCTAGAAGTTCATCAGATCGAAGAGTGGAGGGAGGTGTGCCACGAGAAGATTAGGCTCGTGAGCCACGCGCTCAATCTAAAGACATGGGAGCAGACGAAGGACATATTCGTGGCGTGGGTGTGGAGGGATAACTACGACGAGGAACAGCAGGTTAGGGAGATGTGGGAGGAGGCGGTCTTCGGTAAACGAATCGCCGTGACGCGGACGGCATCACCTAGCTGCTTCGATCGACATGATTTCATGTCGGCTAAGGAGCGGGCCAAGTCGATTGTCCGGGCCCAGATTGCCCACATGCGGAGACTGATGCTGATATAAATTGGTGATGGCGCAGTTTGTATATAAGATTTGGCGGTGCAACAGGAGTCTTGTATCTATATGGACGGCATAAGCGTTGATTTGTATATATGTATTTTTCTTCGGTACGCTTTTAATAGCAATAGTTTGAGGGCTGGAGGAGCAACACAAAGGATAGGACTTAGCAGACAGATAGGAACAAAATATTCAATCACGTATCAAATGTCTCTATGCTGACAAGAGCGCCTCGCAAGACTTTAGGTAGGCGGTCGACCTTTCTGAGCATCTCCTACTTTCCCTCTCCTACATGCGTCGCTCCTTCTCGTCTACTACTGAGAGGTAAGTGTTGCCGTGTACCTGTAGACGCAACAATGTACCTACATGTACATGCCTCCTACCTCCTATATGTACATACATGTATGTAGGTTAGGTACGTACATATGTATGTAGGTACCATCTCGACCATTCACTGCCTTTGGCGCGTGTATAGCGGGTCACATGATGTAGCAAACAACGAAGGTAATACTTGGAGACCATTCCTTCTCTATTGCCTGCCACCAATATATCTCCTCAACCTGACTTCCTACCAATCAGGTAATGTAATGGTCAAAATTAAAGGTCCCGTGTCTTCTCATTGAGCCAGTTCGGCTCGTAACGCACGGTAAAGCATAGAACACGAGAGGCTATCGTTATTGGTTGCATGGGCGTCTAGCTTCCACATGGTAATAATTAAATAGGTACTCAGTATACAGCTACAAAATCATTGGTTGTTATAAACCAGGTATTTCGATACTTCTTGTATTCTGTATGTTACTGCAAGCTAAACCGCATCATTCTAGGCCGTACAATAACTTCGGCAGTAGTTCAAGTGCCTAATAAAAGAGATGTTTGCTATGCTACCTGCCATGTATTAGAAAACTTGACTCGTTAGTTGTATTAACAAGAACATGTTGCCTGCTTCTTCCCGACCATAGTACTTCAACTTAGAAGTAGGAATGACCACTCCCTATGAATTAAGACTTGCTAGAAGACAATATGTGTATCTAGTTTAGGTAGCTTGTTTGGTTAATTAGTGGTAGGTTGCATCTGGAAGTCTTGCTCTAGGTTGTAACTGTGACTTGTTCATGAGGTAAACTAACACAGTGGTGGTTATACTACGACGTTACTCAATTCATATAATTACTTTTACAATTACTACGTTAGGAACTCCTTGCTAGCTCCTACATGAGCAAACATCCGTAATTGTTGAACAGAAACCCTCTCATCATCTCAACCCTCTCCTACCTCTTCTATTCCCCACAACCTTCTCTCTCTCCTACTTCTACCCTCCCACCTCTTCTCTTCCACCTCTACCCTCCTACCTCTCCTCAAACCCTTCTTCTTCACCTCTCGTTTCCCTCAGCAAATTTTCACAAGCGACTGACAATACAACACCATACACAAAATATTCCGAGTCTTGAGACGTAAGTTCCCCGTGCAAGGGCGTACTTCCTTACATCTAGTACAATATTTATGAGACGCAACTCCCAGCACAGGCAGTAGGACCCTAACCACCAACATCCATCCTTCCTTGAACAGGAACAATCCTTCCCTCTCTAGCACTTTCTTGCATGTCCCCCATCCCCGTATCCCTCCGTCGCCAACCTTCACCTAGCGTGCGATCCTAGTCACCACACTCTCGATCTTGTCGCCATCATTGGATCTACTCGATACCATTCCTCGGCGTAATCGAGATTTTTGGATCGCAGGCTTTTGGTTCCGCGTATTGTCCTCAACCTCGCAGACTTACAATATCTCTTTCTTCCCCCAAGCCCCCACCCCGAGCAACCAAGCAAAACAAACACTCAGCTTCAAAGCGTCCAACTGTGCAATTCCCAACTCTTGCTCTGGACCTGGCGCTTGAGTTTAATGCCCCATCTCCCATCTCCCATCTACTTCTCTACTCTTGTCATCTTCGAAGGCTCTTTCCTCAGTCTGCCTGAGGCCAGCCGAGATTGCATTAGCGGCGATAACTATCGCAGAGTAGTCTTCAGAAGAACCAGCCGGCGTGCTTGACCTAGCATCAAGTGAGCTTACTTCTCTGCCGCTGTACAACAAGAACATCCAGTCGCGAAACACCAGGAATACTAGGTATTTGTTGATATACTGACATGGAAAGTAGAGTATTGTTTGCTGGTTAAGCTCCCGTTACATTTTGTTGATTGAATTCTGTCTTCCATATTGTAAGTCTCGCACCCCCTATTCACTCGATGCGATGTGGCTTCATCGAAGAAGTCATCATGTGCATGGCTGTAGGGAGATCTTGTGAGAATAATTTACTGATATTCCTGCTTTGCAAGGCCGAAACCGCACCTACCTTCTAAGATCACCAACAAGACAATCAAGGAGGTTTTAAACAGCGAGCTAACCATGTTAGCCGCTCGAGAGGGTAAGAAGGGCTTTCGAGCCAGGGCCCAAGCTACCTTGAGAGGTCTCACTATTGATACAAAAATAGCCCAGGAGTCTTACTGGGCTGATAACCCAAGCATCGCTATCAGAGGAAGCCCAAATGGCAGATCATCTCTGTTGAGTCGTCGCGAGAATAAGAAGAACTCACCAAGCAAGGCCGACTCAATGGGTCTCGCCGCTGATACTCAAAAGGCTGGGAACACTGGGTTCACGGCCGAGAATAGACTTGCTCGGAAAGCTAGCCACGCCGATATTCCGAGACTATCCGAAGCCATGATGAATAGGAACTGGCGAAACCCTCGACGACCTATCGAGGGCAGTTCTTCCGACATGATGGAATCTCTCTGGTCAGCGCCGCCAGAGCAGTCGAAGTTCCCTGATGACATCAAGACTAAGCCTCGGCGCGAAGATGAACATGAAGTTGTCGACTATGACCGCGGCCTTAAGCGGGTCGCATATCGATGCAGAAGACCCGAGGATGTGAAGCCTGAGCTCGTTCCCTATACGCGAGCTGATAGCGTGAGCGCCGACCTTTGCCTCTCGGCGCCTGCTACCAAGACGGAATTTTCTGCCGCCGAGATAGGAACCGAGGAGCGCTCCTCAAAGTACGACCCTAGTGTCTTTCAGCCTTCTGTCAAGACTGTAGTTCTGCTTAATGATATGGCGCCCACTCAACGTGCGGGATACGAGATGATTCTTAACTGGGATGAACACCATGCTGACCTGATGAGGGGCAAGCGCGGAGGCCTACAAGACTCCAGCTCTGTCACGAGAGTCTCCCTAGTTGACTCTCCTCGGAGCTGGGATGTTGTCGAGTTTCCTTATGCCGAAATCCGGCCTGTTAAGGGCGACAAGAAATTTGAGACTGGTCTTAGTAATGTTGAAGAGACAATTAGAAACCAGCTGTCTGCCCTCGTGGTACCTCAATCGGCGGGTTTGCCCCCGGCTTACCTCAGAAGAGAGTACGAGGAAAGACAAAAAGAAAGACGAGAGACAATGGCTCTCGCTAGATTGACTATCGAAGAACGCGGTCGTCGGTTCGCTTCGGCATCTGGGCAAGAATCATCGGGTACTACAGTTTCTGAAAGCCCTCAGTTTACAGACCTGCTCGGAAAACTCAACAAATTGTGTGCCCCACGTATTCGCGCGTTCACTGTAAGTGACAAGGACGATGCCAATGACGCTGGCCGCGAACATCAGACTCAAGATGCCGCGAATAACGACTGTCTGCGTAGCCTATCAGGAGACTCGGGTATTAGTGGTCTGTCCTCCAGGGGCCGAAAGAGATCCTCAACGTTGAATCCTCAGGCGGTTGAGTTCTGTTGCCCCAAACAGGAGAAGCAGCAGTTGCCAGTTATCAACGTATCTGATTCGGATCGGGTTCAGCCTGCCAAGAAGACTCCAAGCCCCACGGTCCCGACTCAGGATCCAACTCCGGCCCCGACTCAGGATCCAACTCCGGATCCAACAACTCCGGATCAAACTTCGGATCCAACTCCGGATCCAATTCGACGGCTAGAGACGCGTGTAGCAGAATTAGAGGCCCAGCTAGCACGACAGGGATCTAAAAAGGTGCAGTTTGCACAGCCGAAATGGCCTAAGGGAAACAAGATGAACAAAACACCCTACGGACCTGGAGGTTACGGCTCTATGGCTCCTGGTGGAAGCCCTCACCATCCCGCAATGAATAACGGTATTCAGGGTCCCGGAGTCTATCAATCTGCCCCTACGGCTCCGCCTCATCAGACATTACCCGGCTTTCCGATGGGAGCGGGAGGAATGCATCCAAACCCTATTCCAGGCGTAGGTCAGACCGCACCGGGATTTCCCCCGAATGGAATGCCAAATGGCTTTGTTAATCAATTCAACTCACCGCCACCAATGGCTCCTCCCTTCCCAGGCTACGGAGCTGGTGGGCCACCTAAGCCTGCTTTAGGCACACCTCTCTGGGTCAAGAGCATGTTTGGCCCCAAGCCCGTTTCTAAGCCCGACCGTCCATTCCGTCCTGGAGATTGCGTGCAGGCAACACGACAGCAAGAATACGAGGAATACCTCGAGCATCTCCGAATCACTGATCCTTCTTACGCACAGAGGTGCAAACAGCGACAGGCCCGCCGCGCCGACCGTCAGCGTTCCGGGGCACAGAAGGCGATGTGATAACCTGGGGAATGGCTCGGTTCGCGGGATTTCCGATAGACGACGAAGAAAGGAGACGAGAAGGCTAGAAGCCCCACGAGTTGGCGGCGACGCCTTGGTCTTTTCACTTTCTTTCCACAGCGATTAGATTAGAGCGACAACACATTTTCTCCTTGCCAGCATACATATAGTACCAGGGCATCACGGTCATGCTGAACTGAAACTTTCTCGAGATAGTTGTTAATCTGGCCGGTTCCGACAAGCTTGTTTCTTTGCGTATTTATATTGCTTTTCTTTTCTCTGCTTTCTTTCCTTCCTTTCTTTTCTTTTTCGTTATTACCACAAGCACAGACACGGGGAAGAAGGATAGCCAGCCATGATTCTCATTGCACATTTCGGCCCGGACTGGAAAATAAGCGGATGATACCTTGATACTGAATAGGAGTAAGGCAGGTTATAGCCGTTGCAAAGGAGAGCATTCGCGAAAGTTTATTTGCGGATACTGGCCATAGGAAATATAATAGCTGTCTAATTGCTCATTAGACATTAAATCAGAACTGAAAGGACTTAAGACTCTCGGTTGTGACTATGAATCGCCATGCTGTAATGCGTAAGCTGTGAGGTGAGCTTTGAAGCTGACTATAAAGTAGCGCCTAGGTAGCGATGTTCGTAGGCCTATTCATTAGTCAGACTAGTTGCTACACCTGTATCTATCCTGTTTGGCCCTCTTACGTAGTCTAAAAGTATAGGTAGTATTGAGCTGGAGATGTATTGATGGTGGATGTCTCGAGGATCATACGGTGTTGTATATGTGAATTTCGTACATTATCTAGGATTCTAGGTAGATACCTCCTAAAGTAGGTGCTTGGGGGAAAGACAGTAGTATAACATACAGTATGTAAATTCTACGCACTGTACCCCCGCTAATATGCGTACCTACCTACCCCAGCAGGCTCCCTAGTCTGGGTATACCCCTCCAGCGCGTGTCCGCGTCAAGCAAGCTTCCCGTAAACCAAATTTAGCTTCACTTTTATTGTAACAACTCTCGAGCGCTAAGCCATACCTACTACGATTCCGACTACGACAACTTGTATAACATCATCTAGTTTTCCAATTCTTAGTCGTAGCCACTCCTATTTATCTCATTAGGTGACCAATATCATTTCGAACTGCCTCGCCTAAGTAAAATTAAGATGCCATTTTACAGATAGAGCTACCTAGCTTTATCTCTCTCCCGTGAGCGCTTGGGGGCTAGGTATTCTCTTCTTTAAGACTTACCAAGCCCTCTTTATTCTTACCTGTGGTATCTCTACACGCAAGCATTTTTTTCGATTTACGAAGCTCACGAATCTCGACCCTTGAAATACTATCCTCCCTATCGTCTTCGCACACGCGCGCCGGGCCATCTACCAAAGATGTCGACCCCGATGCGCCACGGCCCTTCTCAGCAGGGTCGCACCCCGTCCCAGCATCCGGCAGCCGCGCCGACGCCTCAAGCCTCGACGCCTTTTTCTACATCGCAAGCGGTCGCTGCTCTGTCCCCTCACGGTCCTCGCTCCTCGCCTCAGCAACTCAAGAAGTCTCCCGCAACGGGCATGCTCCCTTCCGGCATCATGTCAAACCAACCCGGGAACCCGCCCATCAACTTCGACAGCCCTTCTGCCGCGGCTGCACTGGGTCTCGACATAAATCTGGATAATATTAGCGTGGGAGGTCTGGTGGGTGGTGCAAATCGGTCTGACGAGGACGATCGGAAAAAACGGATGGATGCTGTGATCGCGGCTCTATGGGTAGGTTCGGTCTCAGCGGTCCCTCCCTCGTCTAAGCTCACATAATGTCTAGGCATTCGACGCGGGGAGAACAAGCAACGACGGACTCGAGAGATTGGCGGTTCATGTTGGCTTAGAGTGCCTCTGGGAGCCCGCTGGCACTGGCACTGAAAACGACAAGATGCTGATCATGGCGGGGCGTACCATGTGTGTCGAAATAAGTATTAAGAATCACGTTGTCTACCATGCCTCGTTATCGTTTAATGAACCGTCACCGAGACTTGATAAGCATATTGAAAAGGCGTCAGCGATACTTTTCAAGGATCTGGCACTCGGTCCTAGCGAGAGCCAGCTTACCAAGAAACTATCCAAATTCAGGACCAACCTCGAGCGCCTGGCGATGCTGGATAGACTGAGCGTCACGCCAGGTCTCAATTGCCACGAGGCTGTTGCGGGTATGTGGGAGAGCCTGGAGATGCTGCATAGGTGGGATGTCCAGAGACTGCGTGAAGATCCTACCTTAAGTGACAGGTCCGAAGAAAACCTCCGGGTTCTTGCGCTTTGTAGTCGGCATGGTTGCCCACTTATGCATGCGAGAGGCCGCGTCGGTCTTACCCTCGATTATTGGAAGCAGTACCGTAATTACAGGTCGACAACGATAGAGAGCGAAAAAGGGAATACGTGGGGCATACTCATTGACTGCGCGTCTACTCATAACATGAATATGGTCTACACCCCAGTCCGTGTTTCCGACAAGTGGATAGGTCCCAACTTGGTCAAGACAAACCCAACAGCTGATGAGATCATGTCCGCTACGGGGCCAATTCTAGACTGGCTAGAACCACCCAATACGTTGCTTCAGCCCACCGAAGAGATCAAAGCCGAAAATGGATTAGATATGACTGGGATTCCGGTACCGAAGCCTGTCGATGTCGTCTTCATGGCTACGTTCAACCCGCCAGTCGTCGTCACCCATGGTGTTGCGATGGAAATCTACAAGATATCTGCCTTCAACGCCCCATTATCTAGCAGTACCTTTGATAATCTCCTATTCCCTGTTAGCGAGGGTGCAAACTACGATCCAAGCGAGCCTAGAGTTCTAAGATCTATGCGGACAGTACCCGTGTATCTTGATGCCCTTAAGGGCCGGACTAAACCTACACCCAAGCTCCACAGCAATACATTGCTAGTCGACAAGCCGGTATACGGTCAAGTAGTGACCCATGTACCAATCTCCCATCCGAAGGAGCTGACGATGATGCTCCCTATGCTACGGCAGTACGCATTCTTCTCCCTACTACTTGCCAATAGTTTCGAGCAGCAGGAAGGGACATCGTCGATTGTTTCTGAACCTAACGAGCGTACATCAACTTTGCGCACGACGGATCGAGAGTTCGGAGACTGGATGTGTAAAGATAGGGGTGAAACTTCTCCTGAGAGACTAAAGGTCGACATAGTTTTGTCTGCACACCCAATCCCCCGACTCCAGCTAGTCTTTCCTTTCAGACAAACTGCGGCAATGGTCAATATTGAGATCCAGCTGGATGGCAGGGTTCACATCGTGTCTGACAATATCTTTTCGGACTCCGAAAGCGAGCTTTCTCAATCCAAAGGCAAAGGAAAGCTTCTCACCAGGAAGGAATTCGCCGAGAAACTCGAGGTTTGCGAGAATATCGGTATTTGGGTGGAGTTTATTAAGCATCAACTTGAATAGAAGAAAGCATCATGGTATTTGGCGTCTCTGAGTTGTGCGAAGGGCTTGCGGAGGCCTTTATTTAAATACAGTACTGAGCGTTGGGTAGCATTGATATCCTGGCTTGATGGCGTTTACGTGAACAATACGTGGACAGGGGTTGTAACTTCATTCCATGCAGCTCATGGGTAGGCGCAAAGGGGTGGTAGCAACGTGAATTGAGGGGTTTAAGTCAATCTGAGGGGCATGGATCGACGGTACTTACTCTTCACATTTACCCGCAATGGAATAGCTAGATTCGGTACAGATCAGCATCCATTAGCCTGGATAACAGATTCTCGTTGTACATTGAAATTCCCCCGGTTTTCATGTGCTCCAGTTGGATAATCAGTACTGTGGGAGCTTCTCAAACATATCGCGATTTTCACAAGCAGATATTCTGGCAAAGATCTCAAGAGAGCGTAGTTGTATTGACTGCCACGATGGTCATCGTCATGGTCAACGATAGAGAGAGTGAGTGTTGCGCTTCATGCCCCCCTGCCCTATTTTTCTGGTCCTCCATACCTTTGTTATTCATGCCCAAGTCCCGCTGGTTTGAATTCTGGTCCCCTTTCATTTCCGTCCCGTCATTTCCCGCGTTCAACCCTAAACCATCCCCGTCCATGAAATCCATCGTGAAGCGCATCGTGATTCGAAGGAGAGAAACAGACTCGCGCCCCGCGCCCAAGACGAAACCCTGACTGCTCGTCTGCAGATGCACCCGGAAGTTGCCGTACCGGAACTCGCTGCCGTCGTCGGATTTGGAGCCGCCGAGGAAGAAGAGCCCGGTGATGAGGGGGGCGTTGTGGTTGTCGGCGTCGCTCAAGGCGGCGGGGGCAGCGCAAGACTGCCCGTGCTGCTGGCCGGAGCCGCCGCACCTAGTAAAGCCCCACGAGGATGTCGCCGCGGACGCGTGCCGTGAGGTGGACCTCGGCCTCGAGGTCGAGCTTGATGCCAACCATGAGGGCGGCGTTCTTGAGCTTGCCGTCGTCATCGACGGGGCCCTTGAGGAGGTTGCCTGTTGATGGTCGACTTTGGTTAGCCGTCAGTTAACCAGCCAGTCTGGCAGATGTGCCATGGCCTCAATGCTTTTGTGGTAGTGGTGGTGGGGGGATGTTTCGGGTTTTGGAGTCGCTCCGGCGGCGGACTCCCAAAAGGTCCGAAGCTGAGAAGAGCGGTGGGTGAGGTGAGGGAGGGGAAACAGATGCTGTGCAACTCAAAGGAGCGGAGAGGGTGTCACTTGGGGTATGACCAAGCGATCTGGGAGAAGGAAGCGGGCGATGTCCGCGGGAGGATCATGGTGCAGGGAAGAGGGTGTGAAGAAAGGCTGAATGAATGTGGCGTCGAGGCTGCATGTTCAGCCAGACGCCCCGAATTATGCTGTTCACTTACCAGTGGGAGAGTTGGCACGTCCAGAGAGACCGGGCATCGGGAGGCCGCTAGTGGACAGGGCACCGTCGTGGCCGAATCGGTCACCTCGGTCGAGAGCGGTGGGGGGAGCGGTCTTGACGCTGTGGAGGCGCGCGTGTTAGTGGATATATGACTTGCTTTTTGCGCCAGAGACCGGCAGCTAGCGCGGAAGCGGACTAGGCAACTTACGGAGAAGCCATTATGATTGTTGGTTCGGGTAACTTCGGTGGAAGTGGTGTAAGTCGGAGCGTAGAACGCTTCGGTTTGCGCTTCAGAGATCGAGCTGGAGATAGCTTGGGAGATTCCGGTACGCAATTTGCGTGACGGGAAGAAACTCGAGGCGGAGTAGGAGGTCGAGAAAGCTTTTTCTTCTTTTTACCAGCAGGTCCTGTGCTGATATGCGCAATTTGCTGCGGTGATAGAGGCAGAGGTGATGGCTGAGAGTCCGTTGTGTCTGTTGTTGATGGAACAAAAACTATCCTGATGGACGACGCTGTCGGCCCTCTTTATACATCTCGAGCATCGTGCTGAGATGTGAAAAGGCTCATACGCAGTACGCACTCGTTGCCGGACCTAACCTGACGCTGCTCCCTAGTTTCCGTTGTGTACCTATCTCGCGCTCAACTCTTACGTGTTGTCGCTGCAGGACGAGCGTCGAGACGCCTGAGTGTGAACGCCTACTGAACGGCTACAGTGCCATCGCTTGCCCATTCCGAGGCGCTCATTTGGCAAACTTTGCCAGATTAGGATCGCCATCGTACGATCGAAAGCATGCCATGTAGTCGCTGAATCGGACGGTTCCGTTTAGGTGACACGTTGCCGTCCCGAGATACAGGGCCGATCCTCGTCTAGATTATGCTTCGTTGTCAGTCATAATACCGGCCAATAACGCGGGACTATGGATACGGGGGTGAATTACGGATACTACGGATGACTATGCCCGCCCTCTTTGCCGCGCTCCATGCGAGATCGACCTGCTGTCGAGGAAGGCCGGCCCCCCCCCTCGCTGCCGGATTACAAGGTGGATCCTTGTATATGCCATCAGCCGCACATATTATAGGGGGTATAGAAGCAGAGATGCTTAACCGGCATGAGATGGAGGTTTGTGCAGCTAACGCGCAGCAGCGCTCGTCCATGCTAGCGTAATCCCTCACGTTTGCTATTTTCAGAATTTCCGTTGGCTATGTATGTACCAAGAGGTTGGGATCGAACGACATCGATCGAGTCCCAGGTTGTGGCACCGAGCTAAACGGGCAGATGCTTCCGACGCGCAGCACGCTGTCGTGTGTTACCCCTGGACCATGATTAATCACATCGCAGAGCAAAGCAATGCCCGCGACTAGATAGCTTGCATTACATAGAGTTGCTCTCCATTCACATCGAATAAGCGCCTATCTAAACCTTGGAGACATCGCCAGAGAGCGGAGGTCAAGCGACAACATGAGTAATGAGCTAACATTCCTTATCGCCTTCGCAACCGTCTTCGGCGCATCGGAGGCGATCAAGAACATACAGTCCGACGCGAGACGCAAGGAGCACAGGAGTCGTAAGAACAATCTGATAGTTCGGGTGCTCAAGTCATGCCAGTACAGTTCCATGCTCGAGGGTAGACGGGTTGTGCTCTCGGGCGACAAAGTACGTAACCCCCGACTCCCCTTTCCCCCTTTCCCCTAACCGAGACATAAACAGCACGACATTAACATATCGTTGCTCGGTAGCTATACATTGATACAGGGACCCACCATGATCAGGAATTTGGACATCCCTTCGCAGGATACTATCTGCCTTACCCAGAGTCTAATGCATCCGGTCTCGTCTCCACGATATGCGATGAACCTCCAGTGATGAACTGGATCTATGTTGACCGATGGAGCTACGAGTTGAAGTTCGGCAACCGCGCCTGGGCGGATGACAACTGGCCTGTGCCCTGGGACTGCTCGCGTCAAGATCGCAGACTCACATTTGGTGGCTGGGAGGGATTCTTGGCCGTTAAGGAAGGCAACTTCTGGGCCCTGTATTTCGACATAGACGAGGACCACCTGAAAACCAAGGTGCCTGAGGGCACCCCAGTGCTGGAGATCGAGCTGCTGCGGGTAGAGATGCGACTCCCCAAACCGCAGCCGCCCCCCCAGAAGGAGGAGGAGGAGGACAAGGACAAGAAGACAGCCGAGGGCACGGCAGATGCCAGTGGCGCTGATGGTGTCAACGAGCAGTCAGGTCCAGACAAGGCCGACGGCTCGAATAGCCAAAACGGGGTATACGCGACTCCTCCCCCTGAGGAGCCATTGGAGTCGCCCCCAGTAGATTGAGGGACTGTACTGTATGTAGGATTGGACGGGGCGTCTAATAGGCCGAATAGAGCTATAGCAGAAATGTCTGTGCTAATTAGCCACACTCGCGCTTGCATGGCTGGAGCAGCAGCGTGCTCCATGACACTTCAGCCACGTAGTTACTTAGTACGTGCTTCCCGGGTTGGTAATGTTTGAGAATAATGCGCGCGTTAAGAAGATTCTTCTAGGCCTCATACTACTCGAGGACTAAAGCGTGTAGGGTTGCACTCCAAAGATGCCATGCATAGGACCAGCATGCTTCTCCAGCTTTACCCCTGCACATCAAGCTTCGCTAATGCGAATCATCATATAGCCAGGCATTCCGACAATAGGTAGCGAGCGACTTAGTATGTGTATTACTCCATTGTCCAGGGTCCAGGACCCTCTGTTTTTCTCTTACAAATCCGGTGCAGCACCGGCGCATCCTGCAGTATGGATGATGCCTGTTGTCTCTAACGGCTTGGCCCGGGGAATTACGGGTGCGGTCGAGGTGCGGAACGAACCGCCTGATCTTCAGTTGGGACCTTTCATCGTCCCCTCCCCCCGTCGCTGCAGGTCATCTTCCGTCGCCAGGCAAATTAGCTCGGTCCCTGGGCCAATTGGTCCCTTTTTGCCACCCACGATGAAACTTATGGGATTTTTTGTGGTTTTCATTTTCTTGAATTTTCCCTTTCCCCGCAAAGAGCTGCACGTAGCACGACGTTGCATGCCGGTTTCACGGTCTAGGGTGGACGAGTTGCAGTTATAGCGCAGCACAGCTTTTGTTTCACGAAGCGCGGCGCAATCCGGCCGGCACCAACACGCAACCCCCAACCCTCCCGGTGCTGTGTTCCTATCGCACGTACCTGCTGCAACGGGTAACCAGCAGATAGATTGAGCGAACGAGAGAAGAAACACACGACTCACGTCGTATAACGAAGTCGTATAACGAACGGCCATCCCTCTGGGACGACCGATCATCGGTGGAGGAGATATTCACCACCTGATCTGAGGACGAACGCGTGCTTCTCTCTCCTGCCGTGAGACAGACCCCTATCCCACCGCCGTGGGGGGTCATGAGAAACGGAAGAGGCGGGGAATAGAATAGACAGTGTATGCACAGTAAATAGGTAGTGACTAAGACGCCCTGATCCGCGGACCATTGGTGGCGTCGATGCAGATTACCTATACGTATGCAAAACGCAAAACAAAAAATGCACAATACGAGGTGCAGGATAAACAATGCAAAATACAAACTACCTGCCTATCACTTACCCTGCAACGGGATTAAAATAAAACAGAAGGTTAAAGATGGGCTAGGAGGATCTTCCACCCATCTGCCGCCAGACAAGGCTTTCTTCGACAAGGCTACATCAAGGGTCCTTCGATTGCAAGGGCTGGGCTTCACCGGGGTTCTATCTAAGTAGGTAGGTAGATAGGTATGTAGGTAAGTATGTATGTAGTCTATATCCATACCTACATATACACTACTACCTACCTACATATTACATGCTCTACACCACTTATACATACACTACACTACTCATACATAACTACTACTGCAAGCACCGCGCCCTCTGCGCGCGCATAGGCCAGGGTCTTTCCCTGTTTTACTATCCTCGTAATATTGCGGTGCCAAGTACTATTACTGTGAGAGGACAGGGCCATCATATCAATATCTTCATCCTTCCGCGGGACCACGTAGCGAGATGATGAACACGTAGGTCAAAAAGCGCGAGCACGGCAGTTCCTGACATATGGATAGACGGCATGGGTACACGTAAAGGAGTGTGCTATGGACAAGGTAGGTAGTTGTAGGCGATGGATACTATAATGTTACAGTACTGTAGCTATCTACTACATAGTATGTATGTAGGTATACCATGCCCTGTCCATGCCTTGTCCTTTTCCCTATGCCCGGTGAACCTCTTAGCCGCCCTGCCACCTCCCGCCCGCATGGCTATCTACCTAGCTGTGCGGCAAACTGGTACGGGAACCTGTCCGCGGCAGGCCGGACATAGCTACACATAGCTCTTTACCTGGTAGAGTAGGTAGTATTCAGCATACTGTCGACGATCGGCCATTCTAAAATATACGTAGCACTACACTACAGACACTACGCGTTCCAGGCCGACCCTCAAGGTCGTCCGAGAAATTTCCGACATTTGCCGCTTCATGCTGGAACTCGCCTCGCCTATTCGCCAATGGCTTGCATGCAGGACGAAGCTCTGTCTATTATTACTGCTGTGGTTTTTTTTTTGTTTCTTTCTAGCCGAGATGTCGCCAGTAATCAAACCTCCACTTTCTCCCCATCGCATTCCAATTTCCAGACCTGACGAAGATGCAGACGCTCAGTCAGTTGCTGGGTTGCTTGCTTGCTTGCTTGTTTGCCTGCCCATGGCCCGCCGACTTGCTTGCGTGCTTGTTTACAACATGCTTGCCTGCGCTGCCCAGTTTCAAGTCGAGCCCAGAGCGTCTTCGACACCGGCTCATTTCAAGTCCCCGTCGCCTACGTGGCCGGCTAGATCGTCGATCTAGCAAGAGCTTTCTCCACAACCTCATCGACGCTCTCTTCCCTCACGCCTAGAAGCAAGTCGTCCGAGTCCTCGCTCGACGCCACGATGGAGCGGGCCTCGCCTGGTGCGAAGAGCTGGAACACGACGAGGTCGAGCCGCCAGCCGTTGTCGCCCTGTGCGTGCTTGGCCCGTCCGGCCTCGAGCGTTTGTTGTGCTGTCGAGTGCTCGACCTCCCATCGCTTCTCCTCCTTCTCCTTTCCTCCCGCCGCCGCCGCCGCTTTCTGAAACGCTGCGAGCAGCGCGTTCTGCGACGTCTGGATTGAGCGTACCTTGACGAAGCGGTTGGCTGTCTCGACTGGATGCTGCAAGACCCCGACGACGGACTGGCCTATGCCCTCGAGAGTCGTGCCGGTGAATTCCTCCGTGCCAGCGTCGTAGATGGTCGCGCGGCGCTCGGCGATGTTGAAGCCCATTCGAGGAAACTTGGATAATGCCTAACAGGGCGAAAGAGATGAGTTCAAGTGTACGTGGCTGGAGCTGTTTCCAACAATCGCCAGCTACTCATTACTCAAGGGAGTCGGCTAAAGCTGAATGAAGAGGCAGAGAGAGGAATAAGAAGCTCACCCAGTCAATTGGATTCCCAATCGTGATGCCCGTCCAGGTAAATCCATCCTCCTTTCCTTCGTCCCTCTGTGCATACTCCTTCGCGCTGTCCCAGGCAACTTTCCGCGTCTCGCCGATGGGCTTGAACTCAGGGAGGCTTCGTGGGTTTAAGCCCCAGCCGAAATCATTGACTGCAGACACATACATCCACATCAGCTATAAGTCCAGTCATGCATCCAATACCCGAAGCGAACGGGAGAGCTCTAACACTGGCATCGTGGAACTTATTAGAAAATCAAGGTAAGATTTTCTAATAAGAAATATGACCGCCAAAGATAACTTCTCAGCTCTTCTCTCACCTCTTCCGTGGAAGAAGGGCAAGACAGCGCCAGGAGGCAGAACGGCCCTCCATATGAGCAACGAGGGAACACGCCCTCGAATAATGTGGCAACGTGGCGAAATAATAATTCTAAGGTTCCAACTCACTGATATACCGCTTCACACCGGCCCTAGCAGCAGCATCCACCATACCCTTAGCAGCCGCAATCGCGCCAGGCCCAAGCGCGCACACGACAGCGTCCTGCCCCGCAAACGCGGCAGCCAGCGCGTCGACATCGGCGTAGTCGACGCGGAGAACCGGTAACCCCTCCGGGAACGCCGCCGCCGCCGAGCCGGGGCGGGTGACGACGGTGACCGCGAAGCCGGCGCCCACGAGCGCCGACGTGATTGGCGCGCCAAAATTACCCGCGGCCTAGACGCGGGGGGAAAAAGCAACAACACGGGTTAGTTGGGGCTTGAGTGGCGAAAAAGGCTCTACATGACAACCCGCAATATACAATACGGCATCTAAAAAAAAAAAAAAAAAAAGAAAAAAAAAAGGGATAGATGAGGACATAAAAAGAAGAGCAAAATAGTAGCCAAAGGTAGCAGCACCCCGCCCGTATGAGTTCACCGTCAGGGTTTCGATTCCGCATAGACTTAACTACCTACCTAGGTAGCTAAGTTATGTGGGTAGGTAACTTACACCGAGGATGGCAACTTTTGTAATGACTGTCATTTTGCTAACTGACGAGATGACGAATTAGAAACGAATTGAGATGTTAGGACTCCTGTATATTTTCCGCCTCAATTAGGGACCTATCTCGAGTCTCTTGAGGATGAGAAGATATACTGTAAGTATATGACTAATGCATGAAGACATGACGCCCTATTTTAGTCGGAATTCCGCCAACAGAAGTGGGGAAAGTGTTGGATTGGTGACATATATTTTAGGGGTAAATTAGGCCCTATAATTAGGCCCTGTAAGGATCTAACCAGAAGGGGGTACCTTCTGCTTCAAGGGGTTCCACTTCCCTACCCATTTTGTATGCTAAAGAAAAATCTCTTCGAACAGGAGTGACACACAACAACAACAATAATAATACACCAATCAATCTGATCAATCTAGAAGGCTTATTTCTGACATATACACTAAAATAATGTGTTGCATAATAATGATCTTTTGGCGCAGTAGTAAAATCCGAGTCTGTTCTCCCGAGCTAACTTGGGTGACCTGGTTGCTGCGCTAATTGGTCCACACCCTTTCGCCAGTGACCGAAAGGTCACCGGTTTAAGTCGTGCAGCTAGTACTGTAATCCAGTTGTACATTTAACGCTTAAAGCTTTAGCGCATAAAGTGTTAAACGCTAAATACAATATATAAATTTGCTGTAGTATGTTTAGCTGTAACTTTGAAGCTAAAATACTAACACGATCGCAATTTGGTCCCAAGTTCTCTCTTTGCCCTTATTTTTTTTGTAATTAACTTTTTGTATATCCTACCTTGCTTCTAAGGCACACACTGACTCCCTGACTGTTGAATTAGTAGGAGCATTCCATCCAGCGATAGCCCTGTGGCGGGCTGGTCCACAAAATACGATCCGTTAGGGCCGCGAAAAGCAGCGCATTGGCCCGGCACAGGCATATAGAACGGCCTCAAGGGGATTACAGCCACACAAGTACAAGTTCCGAGACAAGATTCCAAAATGAGCAAAGTATATTTGCCCATACAGCCACTATCAAGAAATGTGGCTTAACTACGTATAGGTACTTGAGATAAGCGTCTCTACGATAAGGCGTGTCCTATTTCGTTGCTGCTTATTTATCAATCCTGCGCTTTCTCAGTGCTTCCCCCTACCCGACTCATCATTCCTCTGTATTGCTTCTTTCCAAGTTCGACCATCTTGATCATGGCCGACTCAATCCATCTTGGGCTACTCTAGGGCTCGCACCAATATTAGCCATAGATTATTACATACAACTAGCTTCGCGCTGCTTACATACCTCGCGGACTTCGCCAGCAAGATATCACAAGTTTTTCATTGCACTAATGTATGATAATAATTGGAACTACAGCCCTACTTCAGCAATTGTCATCATCGAATGCTTCTCCCATCAAAAGACACTCCCTGACCAATCCCACGACAGTTGAATGCAGTTTGTTTTGGGATCATGACCCAGTTCTTGCAGCTACAGCCTATGGTATCTACAGCGGCGACACGCCATGATATGACACTGCACTGTACCTGGAGTGACACATGACGCGCAATGTCACGCACGTTCTTTTTCATGGGCGCAGAAGCCGTAAAAGCAAAGTCAGCGTTTGAAGTCGGCATGCCTGTATGGTCATCGTCATTCCAAATGAATATAGCCGTACAAGGAGTTATTGACTGAGATTTGCAAAGGCTCGCCGGCCTCAGTTTCTTTTTCTGATCAATTGCTCGAACTACTTCAATAGCTGTGGTATGTAAATTAGCCGCTCGAGCGGGCAGTGCGTTAATAGTGTAGCTAGGCTGTGGTATACTTGCTTAATTCCAAAGCTGCTATTTAGGATTTTGGAGTACCAGTACTGCACGACTAATCGCCATGCTTTCTGGTTTTCTAGGTTATGCTGCTTATCTAGGACCCTATCAAGGTTATTAGTGTCCGATTTTGTTAGAACATCATGGAGCAGAATCACCGATATCTTCCTAGATCTCTAAGACATTCCATATAGATTACCTCGAAAGCTAGAACAAGGTCGAAAAAAAAATTCAATGCATAATAAGCAAGACATAGTTGCTAGAGCAGCAGGAAGTTTATCCTAATGCGAAGTTTTTATGCTAGTTTCAAGCCCGGCGATATCAGTGCAAAAACGGACTTGACCTCGGCTAACATTCGCCTCCCCAACCCCCCCTGCGAACGGCAGCAAGATTCTAGCGTCGCCAGCCAGTCGCTCTGAGCTGGCAAGTTACAGACAGATGGTAATAGACTCCCATATCCTCAATTCATTCCCCCGAACGCAAAGCTCATCCTTGTTGCCGTAGACTAGGTATTTCCATCACGCCTTCATCTCAAATCCTGCGTCGGATATGTAATATCGGCCAACAACTCAATTGTGCCCTTGAGCCAGCTCACTCGTAACTAGCATCAACACTACCAAGATTTTTACCATCAAACTCAACTGAGAATTTCATATTCGCAGCATCAGTAGACAACACCAGCATGTAATGGATCTCGATATAGTTTGTACCGTCCAGTCCTTTCTTGTGTTTGAATCGAGCTTTCTTCACCTTTCTGAAATCAGCCGTGACGGTGCAGTTGACCTTGGTATGAGGTCCAGGATATCGTGGGGGGAACTTCGCCTCTGAAGTAATGAGCTCCTCATGGAAGATGAGCTCATGAGGGGAATAAGGAACGGTAACTGAGTGGAAAAACGGGAATTTGACAGTCCTGTTTCTTTTAAGGTCCTCTCCCATGTTTATGTACCATGTGTTCTGCCATCAGAAAGTTAGTTAAATCCAATTAACCGATAGCAACAGTGGTTGGGTTAGGGCAAGATATCGGACCGTCTGAACGCGTGTGATACCGTCAAGTGGGCAGAGTTCCTGAGGCTGCCCTTCGTCTCTCATGGTCACATATGGTGTCCAGTTTGTGGTACCATAATGTCGAACAGCTTGAGTCGATATAACAGTTGGGCAGTCATTGATACGGCTAAGAACAGCCCCCCTGAATTTTATGTCAGTCATGCTTCAACGTGATCAGGCTATTCATGCTTACTTGACGATGGCAGCCCATGCACCATCTGGCTGAATGACCTGAATATTGGGAATCGACTTTTCGATGCACGACTTAAGGTACTGGCTCGCACCAAATCCACCTACAAGAAAGATTCCCTAAGATTTTCAGCATGCAATGCTCTGTTGGTATTTATGTCGAGGTAGCTTCTTACCTTGATTGCGCGCCCTTGGAGCTTTACCTGAGCACTGTTAACCTGCTCCTCGACGAGGCGGATAATATCAGTTATGAGAGGGTCAAAAATCTCTTTCACATGAGTTCCGCTCATTGCCCAGCAGTTCCCTAGTAGGTCCTCGTCTTCATTGTCTTCTAACGTGGCAGATGGAAAAGAGATGTAGAAGTTCTCGTCGGTATCACCTCGAAAGGCTGTCTTGACCACCTTGTCAAACTCGTTCGATGCTTTTGACCATCCGACACCCTTTTTGAGAGTTACCCACTGCTCATCACCCACAACATTCTGTACGGCCTCGGCGAATCGTTTATTTAAGCCTAGGGAGCCAGCCATGCCTCCTATTATCGTTTTTAGCAATCGTCATTCGTGAGAAAATGTAAAATGTATGATGACATCGTTACCTTTCCCTGGAACAAGCTCTGCAAGTTCTAAAGAAGGTTTGATGCTTGTAATTTCGTATGAAATCAAGTCTACCGTGCCACCGCCAGCATCGCACACCACGAACGCATCACCTTTCTGCATTTTTTCATGGTCAGCCGATGCCTCAGAATGTTGCGGCAACTCTCGGGAGACCAATATAGTGCTTTAGCTTACATTGAGAGCCCTCTCATGCATATGCAGTGTGTATAACGCGGCAGCCTCAGGCTCCTTGATCAAAGTGACGGGGTGAATCCCCGCTTTCTTTGCGGCCTATCTTTGTTAGACTGATCATTAGCGTTCAATTGCCAGAGACTCACACGAAGAGTTTTGTCTTTAGCAACGTCGGACCAGACAGCTGGGACGCTGAGGACAAATTGCTTCTGGCACATGTTGAAGTAATCCTTGATTCTAGTTGATTCAATCTTTGATAAAGCATGTGAGTAGATTGCGCCCATGAAATCAGCAGCCACATCAACAGGGTCTTTGGGTAGTTTTTTCAACTCGGTCTTGACGTTGGTGGTTGGTAAGTACATTGGTCGTGGTTGGCTTGGGTCTAGCAAGAGTTTGACACCGTGGACGGCGTTATTGCGCCAATCCACTTGACCACCCCATCTGAATTTGGTTGGGTCCTTGGGATCGTAGCCGACAAGAGTCGGTACCTTGGGCTGCCTATGTCCCTCAAGTCCTAGATTCTTATTTAGTGCCACGGAGCTACGGCAGGGACAATAGCTCGAGGATAGGATGGATGTCACTTACCAGGCCAGTCAACGATGGAGACCACTTCGGCCTTCCTTCCGGGGTTGCTGAAGGCGTAAGCAATTCCCGAGTAAGTGGTGCCGAAGTCTAGGGCGATCACGACCCGATCTTGGGCCTCGTCTGGGTTCGATGCACCGCTGACGGGTGTGAGGGCTCCGGAATTCTCAGACCAAGAGTCCTCCATCGTGTGAAAAAAAAAGGGGGGGAACGCGAGGATGATGTCGAGAATCCAGATGGAAACACTTTTCATGTAAGATAAGGTGACTGGTATTGGCTATCTCCTAGAAGGCTAGGTAACACCTCAAACCCTGACAGAATGTGGTGGGTGGGAGTGATGAATGAACAGTTATATTTCGGGGAATGTTGGTGGAATCAGAAAGAACGAGGCATGAATGTAATGGAAGTGTTGGGCGGGTAGGAAGGAGGTAGGTATCCATGTAGGTAAGGTCTGAGGGATGTGATTGCCTCAGGTGATTGTCTATATTTGTTCCTATGTACCTACATACCTTAGTAGGCAACAGGATTCGAGATGAAGGCTCTACAAGGCTAATTAGGTTGAATGAAAGTACCTACCTACATGGTACTCAATGAACAAGAGGTAGGTACTGAGATGGTCTGGAGCTTGTAGGTAGCGACAAGAAGTCGCCTTTTCTAGTAGGGTTATGGAGGCCAGGTACATTGATAGACTGGCCTTATGAGTGTGCCTTCCCGCAAGATTAAACACTGTTTCTTCTCAGTACAAAAAATACCTGGGTACCTGCAAGGGCAAGTAAGTGCACCTAATAGGGCACGCAGGTAGGCACGCACTCTAATTCTCTTATGCAAGTTTCCTTCTTACATCGCATCACCTCCGACACTCGGTGCCTCACAGTATTCCTAATAATCAGAGATTCCTAAGGTAAGGCTCATGTCAATCAGGCCAATGATACCTCGTTGGATTATGGTATGTAAAAAACTAGACAGGAAACTGCCCACCTTTTCAATCCCGATCCCAAGGATCTGTTAAGAAGAAACAAAGCCTGCAATTCTCTTCAAGATAGTCAAAGACTACTATCGCTGCATTATATCAGGTAGCTAACTACCACACAGAACATGATCAGCGGCGATACAGCATCAAGTCAGGAAAGCAGCCGTCGACCGCCCTCTTCGCCTCCAACTATGAATCGTCGTTCTCAGAATCTCATTCACGACGCTGAGACGTCTTTGGGCTACCCGGGTATTGATGGCCAGGCTCAGCCAGGCATTCATTGTCTCACTAGCCACGAGCTTCAATCCGTCCTGGCTAGAGGCTTTGAGTCGACACAACTACCAGCTTTCATAGAAGCATGGGTCCGAGATGAGGTTCGGAAGTTGATGCCACAAAGTTATTCCACGAGCAACGGACTGGGGAATCCAGTAAGACTCACCACCCCTCATAACATTGACTACGTCTAATGTATCAAACACTAGTCTCCCCAAACCATCAGTCCCATGAATCAGCAGGAAGGCCCTCTACTACGCGACCAAGATCATTTTCAAGGCCGGGAAATGCATCAAGACATGCAGGAAATGAAGAATCGTCTGGATATGATTTGCACGACACTACAAGACTTGTCCCGTGCTCGTCACGATTCAAGACAGAAAGATGAGAACTTACACCACCAAATTTCTGCCCTGAAGGAGCAGAATGATCAATTGACGGAAAAGGCGAACAGCCTTCGGAATGCACTTATAATCACAGCCAAGCCACAGGTCATCGATAGCGACGTGTCTCACCAGTTTCTTCTGCTCCGGAACTCCATAACGAATATGGTGAGAAGCAATTTCGAGAATGAGTTCCAACAATCTCATCCAAATGTTGGTGAATCCACGTTCTTCCGGGGTTTCAGAACTGGGCAATTAGATATGAAGTATCTTCTGAATCGGGTACGCTCCTAGGTATTCCTCTTCATTCATGAGCAAATTCTTTCGAGATCCTTTTATCCTGGTAGAATTGGCAGCGCAATGGAATTGGTTGAACAGAACTTTCTAGAAAAGATGCAGAACGGTAAGGTTCCCATCACAATATTAATCATGTCACCTATTAAGAAGTTTAGGGCGCATGGACTTGAAAGACTTCGTGGAGTGGAGATGGACATCTATTGATTGTATGCAAAAACTTTACAAAAGCCGGTGCGAAAAATCGAGCCGAGAAATTTCGAAAACAGACCAGGGAGGATGTCCAGAATTTGTCTATGATCTAGCTGATCAACTTTGGCTGAATCTCTCTCCTTTAAAGATTAAGAAAGGATCGACTGAAGAGAAGGGAATGAAATTTTCACGTAAGGCGTGCGAGGAGGCGTACAAACTGACCGAGCTGATGCGTCGGGCTCGTGATGTTTTCTATGTGGTGGTGGCAAAAGATCTTAGACACCGGGGTCATATGTTTCCACCTCTCAAAATGTTGGTGGACGAGGAATCCTCTGAGTGTCCAATCTCGGATAAGCAGCATGGACCGGTTGCGTACTGGACCTTTGGTGCTTTGACCAAAAGAACCGAGGAGGATCCTGATGTCATCCACGTGATGGAAAAGGGATCGGTTGTTGTGTATTCCAGAACTTGATCATTATCAGCTGGTTACCAAGAAAACACCCATCCTGAGGTGACTCAAGCATCACCACTGCCATGTAGACTTAGCTAGCCATACTAAGCTTCGACGGATACTAAGTGCTTTGTCTCGGATGTACAGAGGTCACAATACCACTATACCGCGACTTGGCAAATAATACCTTGCTGTTACACGCATGGAGGAGCCCTTTGGGCTAAGGCGCGGTACGTAAACTGAAATACATGCATGGGAATTCTTCGATCACCAGGTCAAATGTAGGGTGGCAGGCTGGCCAAGGCTCAAGGAGAGAAGAATAGCGACGACGTCGACATAAAGCCTATTATAATGGAGTCAGGAAGATGGGTATGCAAATCAATCCGTAAAATAGCCAATTATTTTTGACCTGTCAACCTAGATACACCATGATGAGCAGACCGATATAACTGGTGGCGATAGTGTGTGTGCGTGCATGTTTAATTACTAAAGAATCGTAGATCACGATAGTAACGAATATAGCATTTTTAAGCTTCATATCCAGCCATGTAGGTGACCCACGCTAATTCAACACTTAGATATAGTTAACTTCGTAACCAATGCTTCTCTCCACCCAACTTTTCACCAAGCCCTCTATGGTAGGTTTGTACTGGCGTAGTACAACGTCTGCGACTTCCACAGCCTCCAGGGCCCCAGAGCCGGCAGCACTCACCTGATTTCCACTCTCCTCGACCGGGAACACGTTGCCTTGGACAAGGAGGAAGGGCGGCTGTGCTCTGTTACACACCACTTTGTGCCAAAGAAGATACTCCCCGCTGACGGATGTGAGTGACTCAAGTTCAGGTATTCCGTTCTCTGCATCACCAGTGCACTTGTATATGTGGAGGCGATGAAGAAGACGCTTGATGGTAGCTCGACCGTTTGTGGGAATTAGAGACTTATCCAGGTGGATTGTCAGCCCACCTGCCGACTCCGTGGTGCGGTGACGGTGTTCAATTCTCAGTACCCCTTGGCCATGCTCGCACAGCGTTTTCAGTATCACGAACCTTGCCTATGGAGAGGATTTCAGCACAAATCACAAACCCCGGAAATAGGCGGGGGGGGGGGGGGAGAGAGAGAGAGACTAATAACATACTCGTCCGTGGGCTTGGCCCCATTTCTAGAGTAAAAGTAATCAGTTTCAAAATGAGCCTTCTGACGAAGTGGGTGTTTGTACCTGGTTGACAGCGTCGTACTTCTGCATAGAGCGGAGCGCCTGCTGGATCATCCACAAGTAACCGACATATTCAACTGGCACACGGTATCTCATTAGTCATTGGCGCAAATCATGACACACGCGTTGAGACGAGAAAAACAGGCGGAGTCGTGGGGCAGGTAGGCATACGAGTCTCGATGTCACTATTAGTAGGGTCTTTGGCCATCTCCAGTGCAGTCCAGATGTCTTTGCGCGGCAATAGGAACAACGCCAAAACCTCAGCGATGCACTCGCTAAGAGTAGAATAGAGCTCCCCAAACACTGATTTAGGGGTCTGTCCTAGCTTGTACCAACAGGATATCGGGTTCCCAGTAAGAGTGTTTCGAGGAAGATCATCAATATCAAAGTTATAGACTGACGGTGCAGTCTCGGAGAGAATCTTGCCACAGCCATGCCCGATGAGCTCGTGGGTTAAGATCATGGCGGTGTTGCAATAGTTGTATTGCGCTAAGAATATGTCTGAATCTTCAGTGTGTAGGAATGGAAAGTCCTTTGCAGAGGTAGCAGCGACACAATTCTCAAAGTACAGGTTTTTCTTCCCTACAGTGTCTCTGATATTTTGGTACTATTTGGTTACGACACGTTAGTAAGGCGCTTCGGTTAGACAAATTCAAACGGGACTGTTAGGATCCATACCGTCGGTCCTATCATCGCAGACCAACATTGGTGTGCGGCAAGTGACACCACTATTTCAAGGTCAGCACGTGGCTCTTTACTGAGAGAGGAGGATGAGCTAACAATTGAGACTCATGAATTCCGGCTGAACGTAATGGGGAAGCTCGAAAGCCCCAAAACGGCCTTCTCCGTGCTTGTCTTGAGCAACCACCCAGGGCATACTACCTAGCAAATCCTCTGCTATCCCAATTAGCGAGTTCAATGCTCTGACTTTGGTCTGGTCTCGGATAGCAATAATGGCCTCCATTGAGCGGCGGACCCCGGCAGGATCGCGGTAGCCAGACAAGAAGCCAAAATTGGCCTCCACTGTTTGGGTTGATGATTTGACCCAAGCTGCGGAAGCTTTTATGTCCGCTTGAATGTCCCCAGAACGGAAGAATTCATCCAGAAACCGCAGGTGCTCCAACGACGTCTCACCCTCGGCAAACTGGGCAGCACGCCGTAGAGACTGACGGATTCCTGCCATGTCCTGCGCATAGTCACCAAAGCTGAACTCTATCACCGCTCCTTCTTGAAAGTCAAGAGGGCTGAATCTTTCCAGTTTATCAGTAGGAGGGGCTTTGGCCTCAGAGGCAATCCGGACGATGTAGGTAGTTTGCAAGCTATCCTTTGATGTCCTCTTGATAAGGCGCGTATTTTGCAACATGTAACCCCGGCTCATTAGAAAATCCGTGACGTTCTTGATTTCGTCCTTTGTAATATCTCCCTCGTAGTAGGTACTCAGTCCTCCAGCGTCAGGAAATCCGATGGAGGCGGGCGTGACAGAAAACACTTGTGATGACACCGACTCAAACAGCTGTTGTGCAACGGGGGTGAACGAGCAGATGCGCTCAAAGCTATCATGTGATAGGCTAGGGATGATTTTTTGACTTGAACTACCCTATGTAGTTGAAAATAAGGGCGACTTTCTTTAGCTGCGGCACTTGGCGTTGATGTTAGGATCGGGTGAGGGCATACCTCATAGTTTCCCAGACTATTGAAAATCATTGCCGCATACAGCAGAAACTGATGGGTAGTTTGTGTATCGATTCCAACTGTACTTGCCAGATGAGTCCAATTGCAACCGCAAGCTCTGCCGAGTTCGACAATGATGTCAAAGATAGTTGGCGACTCTAGAGACACCTGTTTCAGAGCAATCCTTGAGCAACCAAGCGCGGCTCTGGTGGCATGGTAGATTTGAAAGCGCTCCCTCTTTGTCAGGGTGAAGAATGCGTCTTGGATTTCAAGCCGAGCAACTGGCAGCGCGGTGACTTCACCCAGCAGAGTCATTGTGATTTGGAACTATGACAAGGCTGGCCAGCTTGCTCTACGACACGGTTGAGTGAGTGAGTGAGTGTGCGGTCGGCCGAATGCTCAATGATTTCCTATGTCAGCATGAATAGAATCGTAATAGAAAACAAACTAAAGTTAGTGAATAAATAACCCAGTCTTAAAGTATTATAAATGGTATTTTTTTTTAAAAAAAAGATTTAGTTTAATTATATTATATATTGTTGAATAAGCTATATATATATAATAGTACATATAAGTCACGCATAAACAAAATATAAAACTAGTTATACTATATCTATATTAATAATTAAATCTAAAAGAAGTTCTTTTGTATAGCTAAAGATTTTATTGTAAATAAAATCTCTGCTAATATATAAAATAAATACTTATTTATATAACTATATATTTGTTTATATAATTATAATATAAATATTATAATATATAAACTATAATATATAGTTGTAACTAATACTAATATTTTAATACTAGCTTTTTTTTTTTTTAATTATAACTAAGTATTATATAAAAGTAAAAAAATAAAAAACAAAAAAACAATATATTTTGTAGTAACTTAGTTTTATTATATAATAAATCGATTGTTTTATAGCTATATATAAATAATATAGTTTAATTATTTGTTATATTAATTTAATTTATATATTATATAATATTTTTAATTAATTAAAATAACAAATTATTATTTATTAAATTATTAGCTATAGTTAATTTATTAAAAATAACTTTTTTATATAGTAATAAAATCTATAATAAATTATTAATAGTTAATTTAGTAAATTTTATATAATTAATTAATTAGTAATTATTTGTTAATTTGTTTATTTAATAAATAACTGCTATATAAAAAAAAAAAAGTATTAAATATTATATAAAAAAAATAAACAATATTAATTGAAATATTAGTTTATATAGCATAAAATCTTAAGTATAAATATTTAGTTAGTTTTTGTTTGTTTCTGTTTTTTTTTTTCGTTTTTTTTTTATATATTTATTTGTTTATTTATTTATTTATTTATATATATATATATATAACATATATATATATATATATATATATATTTATATATATTTATTTATTTATATATATATATTTGTTATATAGTAATAATAGCAGTAATATAATAACTATTGTTTATTTTTACTTTATATTTGTTTTTTTAAGTAATATGTTGTAGTTTTAAAACTTTATTTAAATTAAAAACAATAACGTAATAAAAATATATAGTTTTTTAATTAAAAGTTAAACTTGTTAAACTTTTATATAGTTATTTTATATAAATATATATTTATTTTTATATAAATAAATTTTTTTATATATTTTTAACTAATATATTTAATTATATAATAAATTAAAAAAAGTATTGTTTATATTATTTTTTTTATTAACATTTTTTTTTAAATATTAGCTTTAAATATTTTTATAAATATTTAAACAAAACTTATATACTAAAAAAAATATTTTTAAGCTTTTTTGATCTAAAGTTAAAATTTAATTATACTGCTTTATATTAACAGTTTTTAAAGTAGTTGTTAATGCTACATTAATGTACTATTTATTAAATATTATTAAATTTTTAGCTTTTAAAAAAATATATATAATATATATATTTAGTGTTTATATAGCGTTTGTTATTTTTAATATAATTTATAAAAAAAAAAAAAAAAAAAAAAAAAAAAAAAAAAGATTTAATTTCGCTTTATTTTTTATATAGTAACTAAAAAATAACAAATTCAATTTTTTAGTTTTTTTTAACAATGTTTTTTTTATATATATTATATAAATATTTTATATATATATATATGTTAAAATATTTTATATTATATATAAGTTATTAAATATATATATATTTTTCGACTTTTTTTTAAATATAAAAGTTTGTTATATATATATTTATTAGTTAATTTAAAGTAAAAGTATATTATATATATATATATTAGTTAATATATAATAAATATATATTGTATATATATATATTAGTTAATATATAATAAATATATATTATATATATATATAACTATTAATATATAATAAAAATATATTGTATATATATATAACTATTAATATAAAATAAAAATATGTTATATATATATATAGCTGTTAATATAAAATAAAGCTATATTATATATAAGTAGTTTTAAATATATATAACAAAAAAAAAAAAAAAAAAAAATCAATATAGCTTTAAATTTATAATTAATATAAACTTAAAACTATATATACTTTAGCTAAAAATCGAACTTAAAATATATAATAAATGCTATATATATTATTATTATATTACTAAAACTTGTTTATTAAAAATAAATCTTTTATAATATTTAAATATATTGTTATAAACTACACTTATATTTAAATAAATAAATCTTAAAAATAGTTAATATATATAATATAACTAATAAGTAGTTAAAATAGCTAAGTAGATTTTATTGTTTGTTTAAAACAATAAACCTACTAAAAGTTAAATAAAATAGTAAATATAAAAAAAAAAAAATAATAAATAAAAAAGCACTTATATAAATATGTCGACTTAATTTAAAAAATTAGAGTTATTTTTTAGTTTTTTCAATTTTAGTTTTTTTTTTAAAATATATAGTATTATTTAGTTTTTAAACCTATTATTAATATTATATTTATTATAAAATTAAAGTTTATTTTAATTGTTTAAAAAAACAATAAATTTTTAAAAAATTTTAAACAAATTAATTAATTTTAATATATTAAAATAATATAATTAACTTTTAATAATAATATATTTATTACTAATTATAAAAAAGTTAAATAATAAATATAATTTATTAAAAATAAATTAACAAAACTTGTTTTATAAATATAAATAAACTATAAATAAAATAAACTATATTAATAGTTTTAAAACTTTTAAAATTTATTTAAAAATTATATAAAATATATTATAAATAATAATAATAAATTTTATTATAATATTTTTAATAATAAAAAACTTTTTATTTTTAATATTTATAAAAAGTTTAAGTTTATTTGCAAAAACTTTAAAAAATATAACAAATAATAATAATATATAATTATTAATAAAACTATATATAACAATATAATTAAAATAATAATAATTAATATTAAATATTTTATTATTTATAATAAAACTTTTTAAATAGTTTTTGTTTTTTTTATTAAAAAAAAAAAAATATAGCTTAAATATAATAAATTAATAATTTTTAAATAATTTTAAACAATAATAAATATTTACAAAAAAACTATATATTAAAAGTTTAAATATTATATTTTATAGTTAAATATTATTTAAAAAATTACAAAATAGTTTAAAAATATAACAAATTTTTTTAAATAAAATATTTATTTTTTATATATTTAAATAATTAAATTAAAAAAAAAAACTAAATAATAAAAAATAAATATAATTTATTAAAAAGCTAACTTTTAAAATATTATATTTTATAAAGCTATAAATATTTATAAAAAAAAAATTATAAATTTAAAAAATTAAATTAAAGTTTTTTAAAATTAAATTATAGCTATAGTAGCTATAATATTAAAATTTATATTAATAACTTTTGTTAATAATTTAATTTTTATTAAAGTAATTTAATAATAAAAATAAAAATGAAAAAATATTTTAAGTTTTAAAATTATTAATAAAATTTTTATAATTATTAAAAAAAAAACTAAATTATTAATTAAAATAGCTAATTTATTAATATTTATTAATAATAAACTAATAAAAAATAAAACTAAAATTTAGTTTAAGTATTAATTTATATTATTAAAAAATAAATTAATTAAAAATATTAATTATTATAATTAAAATTAAAAAAAAATCGATTATATTATTAATTAAATAAAAAATTTTACTTTTGAAAATATTATAATATTTATTATAAATAACTATAAAAAAAAGCTTATTTTAAAAATAAATATTAAAGTTTTAAACTATTTATTTATTTATTACTATAATTTTAATAAATATAAAAAAATATAAATTAAATATTAAAACTTTAAAATATAAAATTTTAATAAATTTATATAATTTAATATAAAATTTATTAAATAAACTAAAACTATTTAAATTAATTTAATAAACTTTAAAAAAAATCTATATAATAAATTATTAAAACAAATTAATAAATTATATATTAAAAAACTATATAATAATTAAATAATATTTATTAACTTTTATAATTATATTTAAATATATAATTATTAATAGTATAAAAACTTTATTATTTAAAAAATATAATAAAAAAAAAACTTTTTAAAAATAACTAAACAAAAAAAAAACTTAAAACTTAAAAAAAAAAAAAAACTTATAAAATTAAATCTATATTAAAAAAATAGCTTTAAATATTTAAATATTTTAATTTTAAATATAGTTTTAAATAATTATTATATTTATATTAAAATTTTATTTAATTAAACAAAAGTTTTAATTTTATAAAAATAATATTTTATATACTATAATTAAAAATATAAAAATAATAATTATTTTTATAAATTTAACTTTAAATAATTTAATATAATTTATATTAATATTATTTTTATTTAAAATATAAAATTTAAACAAATAAAAACTATATTAAAAAAAAAGTTAAAAAATATTATTTAAAATAATTAAATTTTATTTTAAATAAATTTATATATTAATATTAAATATAAATAAATATAAAAAAATACTATTTAATTTTTTATAAAAACTATTAAAAAAAAACTTTTTTTTTATAAATTATATAATAATAAATAATAAATTTATTTTGTTAATAAAAATATTAACTAATATAAAAGCAAATATATATTTATTAATTAAATTAAATTTTATTATAAAAATTTTAAAATATTTAAAACTAAAAATAATTATTAAATTTATATTATTTTAAATAATAAATTATAATAAAAAAACTATATAAACTATTAATATTATTTTAAAAATATATTTTTATATATAAAATAAAATAATTTTAAATATATTTTTATTAATAATAAATATAAAATATAACATTATTATAAAAAAAAAATATTTAAACTATTATAATATATTAATAAATAACAAAAAAAAAAAATTATTATTTTTTAATAATTAAAAACTAAAATATTAAACTTTTAAAATTTTAATAAATAATATAAAAAATTTAATTATTAATTTTAATTATTAATAAAATATAAATTATTAATAAAAATTAATAAATATAAAAAAAAAAAAAAAAAAAATAAACAAATAAACTAAATATATTAAAAAAAAAACAAAATAAAAAAAATATAAAAACTAAGTTTAAAAAAGTTTATTTTTATATTAATAAATTTAAATATTAAAAAAAATAAATAAAAATTATATAAAAAAAATTTCTAGTTATTTTTTAATTGTTTATTTTAATTTTATATTTTTTTTAAATTAGTTTTAATATAAATAAAAATTATTTATAATAAAAAATATAATATATAAAATATATATTATAAAATAAAGCTTATAAAAATAACTTAGATTTATATATTTTTTTTGTAAAAAAAAAACATAAAAACTATAAACTAAAAATAAAATATAATTAATATAATTTATATTAATTATAAAAAAATATAATTAAATAATATAAATATTAATTAATTTAAATTAATATTATTAATATAACAAAATTTAATATAATAATAAAATAAAAAAATATTATTTTATATAATATAATTTTATTATATAAATTAAATTAAATAATTTTTTAAAAAAAATATAAAAAGTTAATAAAAAATAACAAAAAGTTAATAAAAGCAATATTATATATAATTTTTAAAAAACATTATAAATATTTTAATATATTTAATAAAATAACTTTAAATAACTTTTTGTTATTTTATTTAAGTATTAATTATTATATTATTATTAATAAACTTTTTAAAGTTTTTTTTAAATATAATATATTATATAAAATATTATTAAAAAAAATAAAAATATATTAAAAATATATTAGCAATAATTTAACAAAAAATTTTATTAAATTAATAATAATATTATAAATAGTATTAATTTTATTTGTTAAAAAAAAATAGTTTTTTATAGCTATATATAAACTATAAAAAGCTAAATTTAATTATTTAAAAAAATAAATATTTTTTATTTTTAATTAATAAAACTTTAGTTAAAATATTATAAATTAAAATTTATATAAAAATAAATATTTAATAAATTTTTTATTATATTTAAATATTTAAAAAAAATAAAGTATTAATAGTTTTTTAAATAAAATATAAAATTTATTAATTTAAAATACTTTTATTTAAATTAATAAATAAATTAATAATATTTTAATATTATATAAACAATATATTAATAAAATATTAGCTTATTTAAAAAAAATTAAATTATAAACTAATTTTAAAAAATATAAGTTTTATATAATAAAAATTAAATTTTTAAAATTTATTATAAAAATATATAAAATAAAAATTAATTTAAATAAAATAAAAATTATATATTATTAAGATTTATTTTATAATAAAAAAAAAAATATATTTTAAAAAAATATAATTATTTTTAAACTTTTATAACTTTTATAAAAAATTTATAAAAAAATATAAATAAATTATAAAACTATTTATTAATTTTATATATATTAATATATTATTTTAATAAATTTAAAAGTATTAAAAAATATTTAAAACTTTATAAATAATTTTAATAAATATATTTATTTTATAATATTTTTTTTATAATATTAAAACTATAATAAAAATTAATTTTTTTAATAATATAGCATTAAATATATTATTTTAAAAAAACAATTTAAAAAACTTATAAAAGTTAATTATTTGTTTTTTGAAAATATTTTATAATATAAAACTTAATTATAAAATATATAATAAAAAAATATTAACAGTTATAAAAAAACTTTTATATTAAAAAGCAAAACTAATTAATATATAATATTTTTTTATAGTTTTAATAAATTATAAAGCTTTAAAATATTTTAATATAAAAAAAATATTAAACTTTTAATAAATAAAATAAATAAAACTTATAAGTTATTATTATTTTATAATTATATATTATTTAAGTTTAAAAAATATTATTGTTAATATTTTTTTAAAGTTTTTAAAAAATATAAAAATATAAAAAAAAAAAAAAAAATAAACAAAAAATAATAGTTTTATTTAAACTAATAATTTTTTTTAATAAAACTTTATAAAAATTTATAATAATATATATATTAAAAAATAATATTATATTTTTATTAATTTTTAAAATATTATTAATTAATTTAATTTTAAAAATTAATAAAACTAATAATAGTTTAATTAAATATAAAAAAAAAGCTTATATAAATTAAAATTTAAATTAAATAATATTAAATAATTTAATATTATATAAAAAATATTTAATAATATTAAATATTAATTATTTATATATTAAACTAATTAAAAAAATATATATTTAACTAATTATAATATATTTAAAAAAAAATAAAACAAAAGTTTTAATAATTTAAAAATATTAATAGTTTAAAATTTAGAAAAAAATAAACTAATATATAATAAATTGTTTATATAAAGTAGCTAAAATTTTAAAAAATAAAATATTAAAAAAACTAAAACTTTTAAATATATTAAAATATATATAATAATATATAATAATAAATTTTAAATATTTTTTTTAAATAATAATAAAAACAATATAATTTTTTATATAATTAATAAATTATTTAAACTTATATAAACTATAGTTTATAAAAATATAGTAATTATAAAATAAATTATAAAAATATATTATAATAAATTATATTAAATATATAATTAATTAAAAAGTTTTATTAATAATTATAATTTTTAATTTATAATTAAATTTATAAATAAATTATTTTAAATTTATAAAATAAAACTAAATTTTTTTTTTATTAATTATAAATAAACTATTAAATAAATAAAAATTATATATTAATAAATAAATTAAAAGTTATAACTTTTTATTAATTATTTTTAAAAAAATTAATTTAAAATATTATTAATATTAAATATAATATAAATATTATTATTATATAAATTATTAAAAAATTTATTTTTATATAAAATATTAATTAATTAAATTATAAAAATAATATTTAATTAAAAAGTTAAAACAAAAAAATTAATATTTAAATTAAAAAAAAAAAATTAAATTATAAAAAAATATAAAACTTTATAACTAAAATATATAAATATATAGTAATAATAAAATAATAAATATTTTAAGTTTAATAAAAAATAATTAATTAAATTAATAAATATTAATAAAACTTTAATTTTTTAATAAAAAATTAAATATATATTTTATAAAAAAAAAAAAAACAAATAAATTAATTTAATAATAAATTAAACTATTTAATAACAAAAATATATTATAAAATTATTAATAATAATAAAAAAAATATTTTTAAATTTTATTTGTTGAATTTTTAAAAAAGCTTTTAATAATTTTATATAAATTAATTATATAAATATTTAAAAAATTTACTTTTAAAACAAAACTTTAAATATTTAAAAAAAAAAGTTATAAATTTTAAATATAACAAAAAAAAATAAAAAATTAAAAAAGTTTTATTATTATATATTAAATTAAATAAATTTTATTATAAAATAATTTAAAAAAAATAAAATTATAACAATTAATAATATTTAATAAATATTTTAAAAAAATTTTTTATATATATATAGAAATTTTATAATTAAAACTTTAATATAAAAATTTTTTTTATAAAATTATTAAAATAAAAAAAAATAATATAAAAAAAAACATTTATAAAAAAATATTTTAATAATAATAAAATAAATATAATAAAAAAATATTATATATATAAAAAATAAAAAATTTTTTAAATATATATATAATATTATATAATATTAACAATATTATTAAATTAATTATTAATATAATAAAAAAATAACAAAAATTAAAAGCTTTTATATATAAACTAATTATATATAATTAAAAGTATTTTTTTATTATTTAAAAATATTAATTTTAAAAATTTATAATTTAAATATTTAATATAGCAAAAATTTAAATTAAGTTTTTTTTATATAAAAAAAGTTATTATAAACTATATTTATATTTAAATAAATAAATTCTAAAAATAATTAATATATATAATATAGTTAATAAATAATTAAAATAATTAAATAAATTTTATTGTTTATTTAAAACAATAAATTTATTAAAAATTAAATAAAATAATAAATATAAAAAAAAAAAAATAGTAAATAAAAAAACATTTATATAAATATATTAATTTAATTTAAAAAATTAAGTTTATTTTTTAATTTTTTTAATTTTAGTTTTTTTTTTAAAATATATAATATTATTTAATTTTTGAACTTATTATTAATATTGTACTTATTATATATATATTTTTTTATATAAAAAAAAAAGCAGCTTTTATATAAAAGTTGTTTTATATTATATAAAAATAAAATGTTTATAAAAAGAAACTATATTTAAAATATATTATTAATAGCTATATATTTGAAATATATATTTTAGCTAAAAATTAAACTTAAAATATATAAAAAAAATTATATATATTATTATTATATTATTAAAACTTGTTTATTAAAAGTAAATTTTTTGCAGTATTAAAGTATATATTTTTTTATATAAAAAAAAAAACAGCTTTTGTTTAAAAGTTATTTTATATTATATAAAAATAAAATATTATAAAAAAAAAATCAATATAGTTTAAAATTAATAGTTTTTATTATTAATTTTAAATTATATATGTTTTAGCTAAAAATTAAACTTAAAATATATAAAAAAAATTATATATATTATTATTATATTATTAAAATTTATTTATTAAAAATAAATCTTTTATAATATTTTAAATATATGCTTTTTTATATAAAAAAAAAGTAGTTTTTATATAACAATTGTTTTTTTATTATATATTTGTTTTTATTTTATTTATTAATATTTTAATTTATATAATAAACTTATTAATAAATATTAAAGTTTTAAATATTTAGTTTAATTTTTATTTTATAAATATATTAATAAAATTATTAATATTATTTATTTATTATATTTTAAAATTTTTTTTTTTTTTATATAATTTATAAAATAATATAATATTAATTATAAGCTGTTTTTTTTATATTGTTTTAAATTTAATTAAATAATTATATAAAAATTTTAAATTTAAATATAAAACTGTTAAAATTAAAGTAATTTTTAATATAATTAAAATTTATTAAATTATTATATATAAAACAATTATATTATTAAAACTATTAATTATATTATATAATTTATTTATAAATATATTATAAATAACTTTTTTATATTTATTTAAGTTTTAATATATAATATTACTAATAATTTTAAAACTTAAATTATTTTTTATATATTATTTTATTATTAATATAATAATAAATTTAAATTATAAAGTTATATTTATATTATTTATAAATAATTTATTAATAAATATAAATAATTTTATATAATTTAAATTTAATAATATAAAAGTTAATTTATAATTAAAATTGTTTATTTATTATTAAATTTTTTAATTTAAATTTTTAATATTATTTAATTAAAAGTTAATTATTTATATAATTATTAATAAATTATATATAGCTTTTAATTAATATATATTATTAATATATATTTTTTATATATATTATAAAATATATTTTTAAGCGGTTTTTTTTATATAATAATTAATTAAAACTAATTAATTACTTTAGCTTTTTTAAATTAAAATTATATTATTTTTATATAATAAAATAATTTATTTGCTATTAAATTTAATTAAATAATTTAATTAAAATGTTTTTTTTAGTTTTATATAAAAGCTAGTTTATTATAATTTATGTTTTTTTTTTACTAAAAAGTTTAATATAATAAAATTAAATATATTGTTTATTTATAAACTTATAATATTAAAATTATTAGTTTATTTTATTATATATAAAAAATATAAATTATATATAAATATAAATATATTAAATTTTTTATAGTAATATTAATAATATATTTTAAACTAATATAGTTTTAATTTAACTAATTTATATAATAATTATATAATTTTTAAAATAATATTTTCGAAATATTTAAATTTTAATTTAATTAATAGTTATATAAAAAAATTTTTTATTAGTTTATTTTTTAATTATATATATATTTATATAATATTTTAAAATTTATTTAAAATATTATAGTTATAAATTAATAAAAATTTAAATATAAATAATAATTTTTAATTTATTTATTAAATAATTAAAAATTAAATAAATATTAATTTTTTTTTAAAATTGTTATATTTTTATATAATAAATTTTAACTTTTTATATAGTTTAGTTGTTTTTTTTTTAACTTTTTATATAAAACAAAACTTAAAAATTTAAATATTTTTATATTTTATTTAATTATATTTAATAAACTAAAATATTTTTTATATAATAAAGTTATTAATTTTAATAATATTTGATTTTTTAAATAATATTTCAAATATATTAATTATATTGTTTTTTTATAGCTTTATTATTAATATATATACTTTTTGTTTTTTTGCTATAAAAAAATTATAACTAATTTGTTATATAAAAGTTATATATATATTTATATTTTTTTTTAATTTATTGTATTTTTTTTATATAATAAAAATTTAAAAGTATTAAATTTTTATTAAATTTATTTTTTAGTTTTTTAATAATTATATTTTTTTTATATAATAATAAAGTTTTATTTATATATATTAAAAATATATTAAACTATTGTAAAAGTTAAAAAAAAACAGCTAATATAGTATATATAAAAATATTGTATATTTAGAAAAAAATACTAAACTAAAAAAAAAAAAAAAAAAAAAAATTAAATTTATAACAATAAGCTCAATTATATACAGATTTTTTTTTTTGTAATAAATATTTCTTTTATTGTTTTAGTATTATTTGTTATATTTTTATTATTTGTTTTTAATATAATAAAATAAATATTTGTTACAAAATATAATAAATATTTTAATATATTTTTTATATATTATTTTTTTATATAATAAATATAATTTAGTTATAACTATTTTTTTATTTATTTAAAGTTTGTTTTAAATTTATAATAATTATAAAACTAATAAATAATTTAAACTTTTTAAAATTTAATTTTATAAAGTTATATTTAATTAAACTTAATATAATTATTATTTTTATAATTTAGTTTAATTTGTTTTTTTTTAAAAGTTTTTAATTAATATTTTAGTTGTTTAAATAGTTTTATTTTATTAAAATAATTATTATAATATTATTATAACAAAATAAAAAAGTTATAAAAGTTAATAATAAAGTATTATATATTATTTAAGTTTTAGCTTTTTTAGTTTATTTTATAAAATAATTTTTTATATTAAATTTATAAAAACAAAATTTTTTTAACTTTTTATTTTTTATTATTAATATTTAAATTTATAATTTTTTTATTTAAATATTTATATTTTTGTTTAAATAGTAAATTATTTATATATTTTTATAGTTGATTTATATAAAACTAATATATTTTTTTTTATTAATTTAATAGTTTTAACAAATAAATATAATTTTTATATTTTAAAATTTTATATAATATTTATATAAAAAAATAGTTAAATTTATTATTTAAACAATTAGTTTATTTATTTTTTTTTTTTAAAATATAAACAAAATCGTTTATATTAAAATTTAGCTTTTATTTATATTTATTAATTTGTTTAGTTATTTTATTTTGTATTTTTTATATTTAATTTTTAATTATAAATAAATATTTATAAATTTGTTTTTTAAACATTTATATTTTTTATTAAATAAACTTTTTTTAAATAAAAAATTTAGTAGTTATTTTTGTTTTATTTTTTTAGTTAAAAGTTATATATATAAGTTATTTTATAATAATTTTTTAAAAAAAAAAACTTTTTAATAAATTATATAGTAATATAGCTTAAGCATTATTTAAAATTAGTAGTATTTTTAACTAATTATTTTAAAAATAATTAATATAAAAATATAACTATTAATTAATTTATTAATATATATTTTTTATTTGTTTTATTGTTTTATAGTATTTTATAAATAAAAAATCTAGTTTTATTTTATAAATTTATAATAATTTATTTATAAAGTTTTTAATAAATTAAAAGTTTTAATTGTTTATAATAAATTTAAATTATTTAAATAGTTAATAAAAGTTTTTATAATATATTTAAACTATATTTTCTGTTATAACTAATAAATTACAAAATATAGTTTAATAAAGTTTAAATAAACAGTTTATTATAATAAAAATTGTATTATTGTTTAATTTATTTTTAAAAAAACTTTTAAAATTAATAATAATATATTATTAAAAATAGTTTAAAACTTTAAATAAATAAAACTTGCTTAATGTTTTATTTTAAAATGTTTTAATAGTTTTATAAAAGTAGTTAATTATATATATGTTAATATTTTTAAATATTTTTAACTATTAATATTTATTTATTACTAGTTTTTTAGTTTTGTTTTTTTTAAAATAAATTATTAAAATTTAATTATAAACTTTTTAAATTATTTTTATTTATAAATTGTTTATATTAGCTATAATTAAATATTTTTTATATATTATTAAATTTTTAAATATTTAATAATTTATTTATAATATATTAAATATTAACTTTTTATATTTTTTTAGCAAAAAATTCTTATAGTTAACTTGTAGTAAAATATTAATTAAAAATATATTTAATATAAATAATAGCTTGTTAATAATTAATTTGTAAATTTTAACTATTTATAAAATAAAACATTTTAAAGTAAAGTTTTTTAAAGTTAGCTATTTTAAAATTATAATTAGCTAAAAAAATATTATTATATATTATTTGTTTTTTTTTTATTTTTAGTTTTTTAATTTATTTTTTAGTTTTAATATAATATTTAAAATAATATTTTAAATTTTTAGCTAATAAATAATTATAAAGTTATAATATAATATTAGTTTAATTTATTTAGTTTATTAAAAGTTTAATATATATTTAACAGTAAAATATTTTAATATTATATAATTAATAATTATTATAAAAAGTTTAATTTATTATAAATTTATTAGTTTTGTTTTTTAATAAATAAGTTTTTTTATTATTACTAGTATTTTTTTGTTATAAATGTTATAGTTAAATTTAGCTTTATAAAATATTTTAAAATAAAATATTATAAAATATTAGTTATTTTTTAAACTATTTTTTTATAAAAAATAATTTATAGTTATTTTATTTAATATATTTATTTTTATATATATTTTTATATTAAATAAAAAATAACAAAGTATTAGCGTTAATAATAAAGTTTATTTTAACTAGTTAAATATTTTTTAATATATTTTAAACTAATTAAAATAAACTGTAGTAGCTATTAACTAAGTTAATAATTTTATAATATAATTAAACTTTTTAATAAATTGTTTATAAAAATTATAAAATTTTAAAAAAAATCGTACTTTTTAAACTTAAGCTATATTATATTTTTTAAATAGTTTTTATTTATAAATTACTTTAGTTTTTACTAAATTTATTTCGATTTTATTAATACTAATAATAAATTTTAAAAATTTAGTTTTAATTATATAAAATTTATACTTTTTTAAGTTTATTTATAATTTTATAATTTATAGTTTATTTAAAAATTTTTTTATATAAAGTTTATATTTAATTTTATTATTTAAATATATTAATATATTATTAATATATGCTATATAAAATATATTGAAATATTTAGCTAAAATATTATTAATAAACTATTAAAATATAACTAGTTTATTTATTAAACTAAAAAATAAAATATTAAATTAATATATTTTATATTATATATAAAATATAATTAAAAATTTATATTTTTTTACTATATATATATAATAAAATATTTGTTTTATATTTAATTTAATATAAATTTTTATTTTTATAAAATAAATAAATGTTTTATTAATTAAAAATAAAAAGTATTAATTTTTTTATATTAAAAAGTTTAGTTTTTAGTAATTTATATATAGTTTTAAAAATTTGTTACTTTTTTATATAAATAAAACTAGTACTATTTAAAATATTATAATAAATTTAATAAAACTTTTTATTAAATTTTTATATATATATTATTTATAAGTTTTAGTTTTTTTTAAAAATATTTTATATAAAGCACTATATTTTAAGTTTTTTAAATTTTTTATAAATTTGATTTAATAATTGATTTTATATTTTTAAAATAATATTTAATTAAAAGCTTTTTTATTAAATATATTAAAATATTTGTAATATTTTGTAAATATTATTTATTTAGCTATTTTTTAAAAGTTTTTTTTTAAACTTTTTAATTTAGACTTTTTTTAAACAATTATTAAGTTTATTTTATATAAAGAAATTATTTTATATAATTTAGTATTTTTTTAATATATTATTATTATAAAAGTTGTAATATTTAATATAAAAATGCTAACAAGTTAATATTTATACTATTTTATAGTATTTTTTTGCAGTTTATATTTGCTGTAATAGTTTTTTAACTTAAATTTTTTTTTTAGTAAAGCTTTTTTAAGTAAGTTTTTTTTAAAATAGTTTTATTTTATTATTATTTGCTAGTAATATTTCTATTTTTTATAATTTATGTTTTATTTAGTTTTTTTTAAATAAGCTAATAATATATTAAAAAAGTTTAAATATAATATAAATAAAATTAATTATAAAAAAGTATTTTTTTATTTTTTTATTTAATTTTTTATATATAGTTTTTAACTAAAAGATTTATTTTTTTATAATAAACAAGCTTTATAATTAAATAATATTTTATATTTTTTAAATTATTTTAATTTTAAGCAATTTATTTTATTATATAATATCGATTTAATAATTTAAACTTTTTAATTTTTTTGTTTTATTTAATAATATATTTTTAATAAACTTTTTTTTTTTTATAATAAAAAATATTAGTTTTTGTTTTTAATAATTAACTAGTATATTATAATATATAAAAAACTTTTATTTAACAATTATATTATATTTTATATTTAATATTATTATAAAAATATTTTAAATAATATATATATTAATATAAAAATAAATATTTAATATTTTAGTAATTTTTTAGTTGTTATTATTATTATATTTTATAATAAAAATAAGTTTAAAATTAAACAGTTTAAAAAAGTTTAAAAATTGTATTATTTTTTTAACAAATTAAATATTTATATATAAATATATTCTAGCTTTTATATTAGCTAAAGCAGAAATAAAAAGTTTTAATTTATTAAATATTATTAAATAAACTATTAATAAAAGCTTTTTTTTAAATATTTTTTTTAAAAAGTTAAATAAAACTTTTTTATATTAATTTAAATTTAAAACTAACAATATAATAAGTTTAAAAAAAAAAACTAATTATTTTAAGTTTTTTTATTTTTTAAATTTTTTTTTTTTATATTAACTTTTTAGTTGTTTTTAAAATAATTTTTTTTTTTTTTATAATTGTTATAATTTAAATAATATTTAAATATTTATATTTTTTATAATATAAACAGTTAATGTTTTAATAGCTAACTTTATAACAAATAAAGTAAAAACTTTTTTATATTAAAATTATTTTTTTTTTATATTGTAGTTTTATATAAAACTTATGTTTGTTTTTCGATTTTTTAAATATTAAAATAAAAAAATATTATTTAATAGTTAAAAATATAGCTTTATTAAATAGTAGTTTTATAAATAAATTTTATAAAAATAAATCTTTTATAAATAAATCTTTTAAAACGTTAATTATATTATATTTTAATAGTTATTAATTAATTTTTTATAAAATAAAATTATTAATAAAGTTTTTATATTATTAATAATTAATAACTTAAATATAAAAACAATAAGTTTTAAAAATAATTTTAAAACTATTTATATTAAATATTATAACTTTGTTTAATTGTTTTAATAGTTTATTATATAAATTTTATTTATAATTAGTTTAAAATATATAAGTTTAATTAATTAATTTAATAAACTTAAGTTAAAAGTTTAAAAATATTTTTAGTTTTTTTATTTTAAACTTTTTATATTTAGTTTAAGTTTTTTTATATTTATAAAAATTATTATATAATTTTAGTAAATATTTTAAAACTTTTATAATAATTATATATATAAAACTATTTTATTTTAAAATTTATTTTATAAATAAAATAATTTTTAAAACAGCTGATTTATTTATATATTTTAAAATATAATATATTTAGTTTTATTTATTTATAAAATAATTTATATTTATTTAAAATTTATTTTTTATAAATAAATATTAATAATAAAATTTAATTATAAATTTGCTATTTAAAAAAATATTATTAATAAAAATAAAAAAATTTATTACTTTTATATTTTATTTTTTGTTATTTAAAAATATTAAATTTAATATTATATTTTTTTTATAATTATTTTTTTAAATAGCATTTTTTAAAATAAATATATTACAAATAAAATTTTTTAAAGTAAATATATATAAAATAATAAACTTTTAAATATTTGCTTTAAAATTTAAATTGTTTTAAATAGTTTAGTTTTAAATAATTTTTTTAAATATAATAATAAATAAAATATTTTTTATTAAAATAAATTAATTAAAAGTAATTTTGTTATTAATATTATTTATATAAATATAATTTTTTTAAATAAAAAGCTACTAAATAAATATTTATTAAATAAATTTTTATTTAATAATAATTTATATAATAAATATTTTTTTATATATTTTTACTAAAACTTTTTAAAAAACTTTATTATAATTTTATAATTTTTCAATTTTTTTTTTATATATTTTTAAAACTTGTTTATTTTTAATTAGTTTTATTTTAACTTTTTATAAAAACTATTTATTTTTTTATATAAAATCTTTTATAATATAACAAATAATATATAAATAATTTTAATTTTAACTATTATTAAAAGCTATAATATATAATTAATTTATTATTTTATAAAATATTTAAATTATAATAATATAAATATATATTTTGTTAAAAACAAGTTTAAATTTAATTTTATTTAACTTTTTTTAAATATTATAATTAATAGTAAACTTTTTATTTTTAAATTTATATTTTGCTATATTAAATAAAAAAAATGTTTTATATATATAGCATTATTTTTATTAATAAATTAATTTATGTTTATTTTTTATTTAAAAAAAAATATTTTATTAAATTTTATTAATAATTAAATAAAATATATAAAAGTTTTATATTGTTTTGTTTTTTATATAATTTTAATACTATTAATAAATATTTTTTTTAAAACTATTAAAGTGTTTTTTAGTAAACTTTAATACAATTTTTTATAAAGTGATATTATAAATTATAAACTTTTTAGCTAAAAAATTTAAAGCTGCTTTTTTTGCGTTAAAATAACTATTTTTGTTTTTAAAACAAAAATAAAAATTGCTTAATATAAGCTTTTTTTTTTTTTTTTTTTTTTAAGTACTAAAAAAACCTGCAGTATTATAGCTCAGCATTTTTTTTAAAATATAAAGTTAATATAAAAAGTATAAAAAAAATTCAATATTAAATAAAAAATTCAGTATTTAATAATAAATCAATATTTTGATATTAGTATTAAATATATTTAATATTAAATCAATATTAAATTAATATTAAGTTAAGCTTTTTAATATTAATTTATAACAAATAAATAAAATAAGCTTAATATTGTAAAAACTGAAAAAAAAACAGTTAATATAATATATATAAAAATACTATATATTTAAAAAAAAATACTAAGCTAAAAAAAAAAAAAAAAAAAAAATTAAGTTTACAACAGCAAGCTCAATTATATATAAATCTTTTTTTTTGTAATAAATACTTTTTCTATTATTTTAATATTATTTGTTATATTTTTATTATTTATTTTTAATACAATAAAATAAATATTTATTATAAAATGTAGTAAATATTTTAATATATTTTTTATATATTATTTTTTTATATAATAAATATAGTTTAGCTATAACTACTATTTATTAAATTAATAATAATATTTAATTTTTTAATTAATTAAATTTTATATAATTTATTTTAGCTTTGTTTTTTGTTTTATATAAATATTTTATTTTTTAAAAATAATAAAAATATATTATATATAGTTAAACTATTATATTTATTAATTATATAATTAATTTTAACTTTTATATATTTTTTATATAATATTTTTATTGCTTTTTTTATTATTTTAGCTTTTTATATAATATTTAATAATAAAAATAAATTTTAATTAATTTTTAAATATATATTAAAAATTAATAAAATAAATATAAAATTATTTAGTTTTATAATATTATTTAAAGTTTTAATTATTATTTATAAAATTAATTTTTATTTTATATAATAATTTATTTTTGTTTTAAAAATATTATATATATATTAAAATAATTTATATGTTTTTTTTATTTTATTTATTATTTAATAAGTTTTAATAAATATTATATAATATTATATATTTATTATTTATATATAATTTCGAAATTTTTTAAATAAAAAATTAATATTTAAATCGTAAATAATATAATTTAGCAGTTTTTAATATATATTAATTTAATATTTATATAATATTTTTTATATATTATATATAAATATAAATTTTAAAAATATTACTGTTTAAAAAAATATTACAATATTAATAATATAAAAAATTTATTTATTGTTTATTTATATAGTATTAATTATTACTTTATAATTAAAATTGCAATTGTTTTTAATTAAAAATTTAAAACACCGAAATATTTAATTATATAATTAATAATAATAACAAAACTTCTAGATTTTTTTTAAAATTAAATAGTTTATATTATATTTTATATAATTAAATATTTTATATAAATGTTTTATATAAAAATATTTAAAACAACAATATAATTATTAAAGTTTTATTTTTATAAAATATATATTAATTTTATATAAATTTATATTAAAAAATAAATATTTTTATTTATATTTAATAAAAATAGTTTTTTTATTATATTATATAATTAAATTTTTTATATTATTAAAATATATTTTTAAATAGTTAATATTTTTAAAAAAAAACAAAAATAATATTATAATATTAAAAATATAATAAATTATTATATTTAATATATTTTTTATTTATATAGTACTAATTATAATAATTATATAGCTGCTATTAAAATAAATATATATTATTTTTAATATTTAATTTATTTTTATATAAAAATATATTTAAAAATAAACTTTTAGTTATATTTTTTTTACTATTAAATAATTAAAAATATTTATATTTTATAATTTATTTTAATATTTTATATAATATTAATTATTTAATATAAATTAATTAAATAAAATAATAATACTTTAATTTTAAATATTTTTATTTATTATATAATATATAAATATATTATTTATAAAAAACTAAATTAATTAATTTTTTTATTTTTTATTAATTTTTTAGTTATTTTTTTTTAATTTTAATTTAATATATTTTTTATATTTTATAAAATATATTAAAAATTAATTAAATATTAATATATAATTAAAAATTGTTTTATATAAATTAAAATATATATTTTTAATATAAACTTTTTTTTAAAATATATAGTTAATTAATTAATAATTTAATTTTTTATATATAAAATATTTTTTATTTATATAAAAGTTTTAAATAAATTGTTTTTTTAATTATATAAAGTTTTATTAAATATTAAATAAATTTAAAAATTTTTATATATTTTTAAATTAAAAACTTTTTATATAATTGTTTTAATAATATTTTTAATTAATAAAATATATATTATTTGTTTTTTATATAAAATATTTTAATTTATTTTTATTTATTATTTAAAAATAAATTTATAAATTAATAAAAAAGTTTTTATATATAAGTTTTTAAAATATTAAAACTGTTATTAATTTTAATATATTTTAATATATTTATATAATAGTTATATTAAATTAAATTTTGTTTTAATAATTTATATTAAAAATTTGTTATATTTTTATAAACTTTATAATTATAATATTAAATATATTATAAATAAATAAATTAAAGTTTTTTTTTTTAGTTTATATAAAAATAATATTAATTTAATTAATTTAATATTAATTATAGTTTATATTAATATTAAAATAAATATTTATTATATAATAAATTTTATTTTATGTTTTTTTTAATTTAATATTATATATATAAAAGTTTTTTATATAACTTTTTAATATTATTAAAAAAATAATATAATATTAATTTTTTATTATTTTAAATTATTAATATATACTAATAAATAATTATACTTTATTATATAACAAATTATATAATTTATTAAAATAGTTTTTTTTTTTTTTTTATATTTTTTAAAAAATAATATATTTTTTTATTAAAATTATTTTATTTTATATATTTTAAATTAAAAATAACTTAAAAAATATATTTAATATTATTAAATTAAATATTATATAAATATAAAACTATTATTTAAAAATATATAAAAAATAATATATTATAAAATATTTATAAATTAATTAAAAGTTTAACTTATAACTAATAATTATTATATATTAATATATAAAATTAAAAATATATTTATATTTAATAATTAATTATATAAATAATTTATTGTTTTTTTTTATAAATCTTTAAAAATATATATTTAAAATTAATTTTAGCTATATTAATTTTAATTAAAATATATTTATATTATTTATAATTATATAAAATTATTAATTTAAAATTAATAAATTAAATATTTATATAAAAAATAATAAAATTAATTAAATACTATATTAATTTTAATTAAAATATATTTATATTATTTATAATTATATAAAATTATTAATTTAAAATTAATAAATTAAATATTTATATAAAAAATAATAAAATTAATTAAATAACTAAAAAAAAAACTTATTTATTATTATTAAATAAATATTAACTTTATATAATTTATATAAATTTTATTTGTTATTTTATATTATTATTACTATTATATTATATATTTTTTTATTTTAAAATATTAAACAATTTTTATTAAATTAATTTATTTATTTAATTTTATATTTTATATATTTAATATTTAAAATTTTTAATATATAACTTTTATAATAATTAATTAATTAAATTTAAATATTTATATTTAATAATATAACAAATTATTTAAATATTAAATATAATTAATATTGCTATTATAATATTAAGCTTTTAATTTTATAATTAAATATTAATATATTTTTATATATAATATTTTAAAAGTTTATAATTAAAAATGATTTTATTATATTAATTATTATTATTATATATAATAAAAAGTTTTTTTTTATTATATAACTATTTTAATATTATAATAATTAAAAATATAAAATAAAAAATAAAAAGTTTTATTATTTAGTTATTATATAATAAATAGTTTAATATAATTATATATTATTGCTTTTAATATTATTTTTTATATTTAAAACTTTATAATATTACAAAATATATTTTAATATAATAATTAAATTTAATTTTTTATTTTAAACTTTATTATATAAAAATTATTTAATTTATATAAAACAAAAACTTTAAAATATAATATAAAAACTTATTAAATTTAATTAAACTTTAAATTAATTTTATTTTTATTTTTATTAATTTATAATATATTTTATAACTATTAATTAATATTAAATAAATTATATATATATAATAATATATATAAATTATATATAAATAAAATATAAAACTAGTTATATTATATTTATATTAATAATTAAATTTAAAAGAAGTTTTTTTGTATAGCTAGAAATTTTATTGTAAATAAAATCTCTGCTAGCTTACAAAGTAAGTACCTGCTTATGTGACTATATACTTGTTTGTACGACTGTAGTATAAGTATTGCAGTGTATGAACTATAACATACAGTTGTAACTAATACTAGTATTCCAACATATATTATATATCGCGCTATAATTCTATAGTTGTGATATATCTTTTTAATATACTACTACGTACCTAGCCGGTAGGTAGGGGTTGTTTGCTAGTGTCTACCATTTTCGCTGTGGCCCTGCTTCAACTTTCTTAATACCCAGTGTCACCAACGGGCCAACATTTCAAGACCCGAATGGCCGCTTCTCAACGGGCGCCCCTTTCTCGTCTGTTGCAATACCGTCCTCCTCGAGCGGTTGTTTTTCTAGCTGCCCTCGCTTTTGTCGCTGTCGCGACTATGCGGACTTGGCGCCCTCACACTTGGTTCAGGATGGCGACGTCGCTCGCCCACAACCCCGATCATTTGGTGATTGGTAAAGCATCAATATCTCAGCTCCTTGAGGGGCTAGAATCTGGGCGGGTGACGAGCAAGCAGCTGGTCGAGGTTGGTGGAAAAGCATTATGCACTGTTTCAATTTTCGTGCCTGCTGACAACTATATCCGACGCAGACGTATCTCGCCAGAATCGAAGAAGTCAATGCCAAAGTTCACGCCGTGAGTCAAGTGAACCCAGGCGCTATCGATATCGCGGTAGAGCGCGACCAGGAACGAGAGAGTGGCCAAATCCGAGGGATTCTGCATGGAATACCCATCCTTGTGAAGGATGTTTTCTGTACTACGGACGGAATGGATACAACAGGTGTGAAAAATATATTCTTCTGTGGTCCCTGTAAGCCGGCCTTGTCTGATGCGCGATTTGTGGTATAGCTGGCTTTTCTGGCCTGATGGGAGCTCGTCCCGAGGTCGAGAGCGCCGCAACACGCAAGCTTCGAGACAGCGGTGCCATAATCCTGGGTAAAGCGACTATGACGGAGTGGGTCGCATTGCGAAATCTTGGGGGATGTCCAAATGGCTGGTCCCCCGTTGGTGGGTGGTCTGCGGGCATATTCCATGATATGCAAGACCCTGGCGGTTCTTCTACCGGCAGTGCCTTGGCTACTGCCCTCGGGCTGGCCGCTGCGGCGTTGGGGACGGAGGTTGGTGACGGTACGCCTACTAGATCACCGCTCTTCGGCTAACATGAAGCAGACCGATGGTAGCATCATCAACCCTGCTAGGAGTTCTGGGGTCATCGGCCTGAAACCCACCTCGGGTCTTGTTTCGAGATCTGGTTCTCTTGTTGTAAGTGAATGGCAAGATAGTGTGGGTGTGCTCGCAAAATCAATCCTAGATGCAGCCCACGTATTGACCGTCATAGCTGGTATAGTTGCCCTTCATTTTCTCTCTTTCTCTATTCCATTGTCTCTTCGTTTCTTTTCTGATTCTCCTGTTGTCTTCTTCTTTGCCCGGTCTTCTATATCTTTTATCATTTATTCTACGTCTTCCTACTTGTGGTTGTCGTTTCGCAAGTTCTAATTACGCAGCACAAGGCAACGATCCCGGGGATCCTTCGTCCCAGCCTGACCCTCGAGATGTATTAGCGAGATCTCGTCCAGCAGATGGTACAGATTTTCGGCAGTTTTGCAATGCCTCCGCTTTGAAAGGCATGCGTATTGCAGTATGTAGACCAGACCCTTTGTCTGATGGTAGAGCTGACGCTATAATCTCTCATCAAGGTACCACGGCATGTTATGAACGCCAAGCCCTGGGTGGGTGAGAAGTTTGAAGAGGCCCTCGAGGTTATCAAGTCGCTAGGAGCCACTATTGTCGACGGTGCCACATTCCCCGAATGGACGTTGCAGTATTACGAGAACCACAAAGAGGAAATGGAATTCTCATTCTACGCGAGTTTTCGTAATAGTAAGCCGTCTTGACCAGGTACATTTTCATGCCACCTATCAATCTAATGCGGGCATAGACGTAGAGACATTCCTCGGCCTGATGAAACACAATCCGCACAACTTGCACACACTGAGAGATGTGGTTCAGTTCACGGGGGCAACACCCAAAGAGGAACCTGAGAAATGGAACTTCAATACACTTGTGCGAGCTGCAGATGATGGGGACGAAGCTGACCGAGATTCGGGCCGCTTCATGGCCTCCCAAGATCTTCGCCTGCACATCGGTGTGGAGATTGGACGATTACTGGACAAGTACGAATGCGACATCTTGGCTGTTCCTCTGTGGACAGAAACTACTGCATCTATTGGAGGCAACCCGCAGATCGCGGTTCCTATGCCACCGCATCCAAGCGACTACCCGCTTCCGTCGAAGGTCAAATTTGGTCGTGTTTCTACAGGGCCAAATATCCCGTTTGTTCCGCCCCCTTTATCGCTCCCAGCCCAAAATACTGACTCTTGAACTAGGACAAGCATCACGTTTATTGGGCGCCGTTTCGACGACGGCTTGGTAATCAGCGCAGCCTACTCGTTCGAGCAGGCAACACATCACATTGACAAGTTCCGCCCTATTGTGTCCCCGACCTCGGAGTTATTCAAAAGGAATAACGTAAAGATTTAGAGAAATTCGTTAAAAGTCACTCGATCATATAAAGCATAGTAAAAGTAGCTCTTACTAATAGGTAAAACATTGCATTTCTTTTTAAAATTTAAAACGCTAATAACAACATGCCTATATGTCCAGCTGGAAAAAGAGTTGCAAGCTCTTTAACTTGCCTTGTGGTTAAACATATAGTAGGAATAGATAAAATAGCAACAGCTGTAACCTAGAATCGATATATTAAAAAGTTCATTTTGTAAAGCAATTAAGATTTTTTATCCTTTAGGATTAAAGGGTAGCTTTATTTCTAACTTGATACTATCGGTACTAAAATCAATAGTTGATTTTAATCGGCTGTAAACATTTTCTTTGTCTTAAAACCCTAATTTTTAAAAAGTAAAACAAAAGTTAATTTTTTGAAAGTAATACACCATTTGTATATGTTAGAAATACACCTCTAGGAAGACCAATAATTGACCGGTCACGCCAAACTTTTGGCGCAGTGGTTTTTTCTAACAGTATATGTAATAGTGTTAAATAATGCAACTATTAATTATTATTTAATATTAAAGTAAACGATTTTTATTTGTTTTTTTTATTACTTTAGTGTGCTATAGTTATTTGTTTTTATTAATAGTAACCTTTTAAATAATATTTACTTTTTTTTACTTAAAAAACATTTACCTAGGCATGTTATTTAGGTTAAATATCTATGTCCTCAATTATGTGGTAAACGCTACAAAAATGGCGGCAATTATTTATTTTATCTAAAACTTCGTTAGGTAAGGCTTATGCAAAAGTTTCTGCCCTGTAGGGCGAACGTGGTGTGGGGAATTTTAGTTTCGGATGCTAGAACTTCCAGTCCTAGAGGCTTCTATACCAACACTTCAACATTTGTATGCAAAAAGTGGTGAGTCAAATCGTGTATTTCAGAAGGACAGGGTATCGATAAAGCAAGCAGTTTGGGACGCCGGGATGCCCACATTAAATACATTAGAATAAAGCAATCGTCTCTCGTTGTTCGCGTGCATAATATTCGAAGTCGTTCAAGCCCAAATCATATATCATAGTGAGACCGTCCCCGTTTCTTAGAACGCCCAGAACCGGCTGGACAGTTTATGCCAGGTTTCGATAAGCAAGATGCCATGAGACTCCATGCATGACTACACTCGTGATACAGCTCGGGCCTCACCGGCCCCTGAAGTTAGGTTTTCTCGCTAGATTCACAGTCGGTGGAGGTCCAACGTCGTCTAAGGGATAAGGTGGCGGAGCTTGACCCGACGGTGGTAGGCGGCGGTTCCCAGCCCCCGGATTATCGGGCAGGGGTGTCTTGGGGGGTAGCGGGGGCGGCTCGATGCGGCGAGGTTGGTGTTGCAGAACAGGAGGTGGCCTGCGTGAATATTCGTCAGAACTGGTGATGGCGATTTTATCTGTTCCGGAAGCATGGCGATATTGGGCTGGCGTTGGCGCATTAACTACGAGCCGATCCGGATCCTCATCGCGCGGGGGTTTCACGCTCGGCGATAAAAGTGTAGGTGATGGAGGTGCGTTTTGAGCACGTATAGCTGCCTGAGGAGGTGAGCGTCTGCTGGGAGAATTGTGGCGTTCCCCAGAGCTCCGTGGCGAAGGTGTATTTGGTAATGGAAGATGGTCAGTACCAGACTCATAAGACTGTCGACTTGGTGGGCGTGTGCTGCGGGGTGGGAAACTCAATGGCATGTCGCCTGGGAGTTCAACTGCTAATGGGGTCTCGATAGATCCCATGAAGGAGGCTGGGGTTGCTATGATATCGGGTGCATGGCTGAGCCTTTCGAAGCGCTCCTTGGCCCGGTGGATCTTGGCCAATTTTGTTGAAGAACCCTGTACCATTCTCTGTTCGGCCTCTCTGCTGAGATACCTCCTCGTGCCCGTACTGATCTCGCCCAGTCGATGCCACTCGTTCATCGCGAACTCCCCTACACCCACCTCAACATTCAAGCGGTAGTAGTTTTCAATATTAACGCCCCGTTTCATCAAGAGGTCCTTTTTCATGCGTTCGTGAATTGCTTCGCATCCCTCGATCTTAGCAATCAGTTTCTTCCTAGCATCAGCATAGTCTCCCATAAAACCTTCGTACCAGACATGCTGGTTCTGATCCGTGCTCTTTGGTCGTTTCCCAGTTCCTATGCTTATAAATACACCAACATCTCGACCGGGCCATTCATTCACGGTAGCCTCGTCTAAAGCGTAAGGGGACGGATTGAAAGTTCCAGCACCATCGTCATGAAACACTGACTGTCCAATTTTTATCGGCTTGAAGGCCAATCCAATTGCGGATGTCGCTCGGCCGGCCTCCCAGATCTTGCAATCATACTCAGGTGCTGGTTCTTTCCTCGAATCATATGACCGCAAAACTGCGGGATCTCCTCCGCGGCTAGTGCCTTTATATATGGCCGTGACGGCGCTATAATTATATTAGCAATACGTGGGGTTTGAATGTTCGCGACGAGAACCTACGTTTTTGTCCTATTCTCTCTAGAATCGTATAGTCTTGCATCTGGATCCCCCGAGCCACCACGGAATATGGAGCGTCCTTGCGTTGTTGGGCTTCTGGCGCTAAAACTGACGGTGCTGGCGTTGCTCTGGTGCCGCCTAGGGCCGGAGCCAGCACTCGATCGGGAGGCGGCAGAGAGCGGGTTTACAAGAGGCGACTTATTACCATCGTTACCTTCGTTATCTGATACAGTGTGCATCCTCACGGCCTCCTTGATGGCGTGCTCGAGCATCGAGGCCTTGAATAACGTCGAGCGGTACGGGATACCGGCAATCGTCTTATCAGTCTGGAATACCATGCGCGTCATTTCCACGTAGAGTTCCTTGCACTGCTCCAGGTCGAGACGTAAGCGACCTAGCATGATGGCAATCAGGCCCCCGGTGCCGGTGCCGACGATCAGGTCGAAGTGGTCGCATGGCTTGGGAATCTGGTCGCGGCGTGGAGCTTTCCCTTCGATTTCAACGTACGTCCGGTGCATTAGCTCTTGCAGGATGATGAGCATCGAATAGCCGCGAACTCCTCCACCATCTATGTATCAGGCGCGCGGCCCTTGCATTAGCTAGACTGAACGGTACGATGTTTGCGGTAAGTATGTGGCGTATGTTGTGTCTTGTGTCTTGTTTCGTCGACATACCTAAACTTAATATCCTCAAGGGCGGACCCTTGGTCGTGTCCTTCCTCTTCAACTGTCCCTCGGGGTCCATGTTGGCTGTCTGGCTGATACAAGAAGTTGTCAGAACGCGAAAGGCAAGTTGTTCGGGATGAGTTGTGTTGAAGAGAGAGTGTTTGCGCCAGATGGGCTTCGAGTCGTCCAGAGGTACTCTGTAATCTTGGTGGCTCTCGGCACAGCAATGCCCCACCTGCAACTAACTCCTCGCGTTCCAGCAGGTACGTAGGGAGCGCATCTGGTGACGAAGTTGAGCAGGGGTCCCAAGACTCGGAAAACTCGGTACCTATCCCGCTAAGATCTATATAGCTAGGTACCTAGCCGCTATCACACTGGCTAGGTGCCCACAGCTAAGCAATTACAGGCACCTGAGGTACCTACCTACGACACCTAACCTAACATGTAAGGTACCATTTGTAAGTTCCCAGGTCCTTAATGCGCAGCAATCATCTAGATTCTACCGCGTACACTAGGTATTCTAGAACGATGAACATCCCGATGGCGACCGTGGCTGAGCACTCTTGAGTCACGCTCGCCCTACCAAGCCGCGCGCAGTGAGAACCTGAAAAGATGTCATAAGCGCTTGATCGTTTCGTCGGATCCTACCCAATTAGGATTAGGTAGATTCCACTCGCCACCTTTCTTCCTTGGAGGTACCTGACCGGCTGCCTCTACGGATGACGGCATACCTATACCCCGTTTTTCTATTATTATCACATTCGACGCTACTCATCGTATTGTATCGCGGGTTTGTATTTGCGAGTCTTGGCGATAACTAATGTGGCGGCACAGACAAGGACTTATAGTAGATAACTTCATACTGTAAGCTTCTCTTTGGCTTGCGTGTATGTAATTTGGACCCGATACCTATACGGCATCGTTACCTCGTAACTAGGTGCATAGGTATATTCTTAGTAGGCTGTCTATTGTCCAAGGACACGAAAAGAGCTTCCATGCCTTAGCTACGTCACCTGTAAGTTTTGCGTAGGTATCAGCTTCAAAGTAGCTACCTGTTTCTCCTTTACAAGTTTGATAGCAACCCGTATCTATTGTGATAAGGAAACGCGATGCATATGATTGGAGTTATGTTTACCGACTTGAAAAAGAAATTCTAGCTAGTTTCGATTCGCCCGCTTTAACTCTCTAGGATGCCTATGGACTAGAAAAATAGATGTGTAAATAATAAACACCAAGCCAGCCAAACCGGTGGCAACCAGCTACCTACATTATAACTATATCCTTCTCTCTATTCTCCATTTTTGCTTCCTCCTTTAAATCCTACAAACTATAAGTAACGATACAGTCGTGCATTCATCGCATTTCATACTAAATTGCGCCTTTGTTCCTTTTCGCAACCGTGTTATATAGGAGCTCCGTTTGCAGCTCAAGTGCTGCTTTGTCATCTCGCCTGCTCTGCTGGCGGTCTTGTCGTGAAGTTTTACGAGATAAATCAACCTTCAGATAGGTAGTATTCGTAGTGAGATTGATAGCCAATCGCTGCTTCGTATTCCTGCACCAAAAAGAAACGTCCGACCGATCTATGTTTATCTAGTTGTTTCCGCATCCTCGCAAATAGTAGAAGCATTGGCTCGATGGACGTATCTCAATGGAATCCGCAATATGTAAACCCGCAGCATACACTGCTGCGCCCTGATGCTGCGAATATCGTACCGATAAGAATACCTCCGCACGGTGAAGCTCAGAAACCAGTAGTCCCGGACGCTGCAGCTCTAGAAGCTCGGCCTTTTTCGCCCTGGGCAGAGCGTTATGGAATTCCGAAAAGCCAAAAACAGGAGCATATTTTTAAACGATTTCCACAGAAGCACTCAACGTTTGCTCCTGACCGTAAGTATCTGATCGTCGTTTTCAGGCTCTTGGAGCACATGTCCCGTCAGGCACTTTTATGAGCCCCTGAAATACCTAGCTAATACTATTGGAAAACCAATTTCTAATTCCCATGTTTTAGAGTAAGATTCCAACTGCTTTCTGCTTTATCTTGATTAGGTGGAGGAATAAGAGTTTGTGGGCAAGCAGACGGAGAAGAGCGATTATTCTCTTATGTTGCTAATATGATTTTCACGCCTGACTAGATTGTCGTCTTATATACCACTGCTAACACTTTTCACCTCACAGTCCATCGCTACATCCAGTATTCTACGCTGACCAACCGACTAGACCGCCTGCCGGAGGTCATGGGGTCTTTTCGTCTGGGGATGAGAAAGATAGATTCTTCTTTGGCGAGTACACTTTTTCTGGTGCCACGAAAGGCATCGCGCCATGGCAATTAGGTCCTATGAGACGTGCCCTTCAGTTTCCAAGTCGAGTCTTGCCTGGTGGGCACCTCGCAGCGTTGCATGGGCAAAGAGACGAACATAGGGCGCTTTACGACATGGAAACATTAAACGTCGATGAAGATAGCTGGTTTCCATGTTTTAGGAAAGACAGGTGGTTCGGGTCGATCGCAACGGACATGATGCTCACCGGGAATCTATGGAGTGTCGACGATCCGGCTGTCTGGAAGGAACTCCGTATCATATTAGAATTGGCGAATCGAATTCTTAACGCCCTTATCAAGGATAGACATGAGTTGTGAGTAAGCCTGAATCTACCAGTGCGATAAGTTTAGTTAACCTTGCTACTATTAGTCTACAAACTCTACTCTTTGGGATACTTGGATACTGGACAAATAATTGTGAGTAGAGAATGAAACCGTGATTATCCCATTGTAGCATCAATAGAAGAGGCAAAATTATTGGGTTGTCCTCTCTGCCCCGAAGGCTTACACTCTTAGTATATTGATGTCGCTGACTGGGCTATACCGTAGCGTCTTTTATCCCACCCACGCCAGAACCCCAACCTAATGCTAGGGTTCTCTTGTCTCATAGGTTTTTCGGAGCCACCTACCCAAATTCCGCCAACCCAATGGACTATGTGACAACTCTTAGTGAGGAAGTATGGAGACAGCGGCTACGCATGCTTACTGCGGCTCAAGATTGGGGATTGGAATCTATCGAAAGCGAGGGCGCGCGAACTTCCGGTGTCACATTTGGCGACAAAAACAGCCTGATTCTTTTAGACATTTACAGTATTCGAGCATTAATGAAAGGCAATTTAACCTTAGCTGAGCGTTGCATAACGCAGTTTCGCCAAGCGACTACGGTATAGAGGCTTCCATAGTTACGAGGTTTTTCATGTCAACTAATAACCTTCGCAGATATTACATGAACTAGGTAGGAATCTACCTTCACTCTGGAATGAATTGAAATAGAAGTCAAATTTGGCGCGCTACAGATCACCAGGCCCTTAAGCAAATCTATTTCATCAATGTTAGTATAATGTTATAGGAGCATATCACTAATTTCATCCTATAGCGCATGCCATCGGGAACCGGCGAATGACCTCAGAATATGGACCAAATATCAATCAACTAGACCCTAACGACATCAAATTTCAAGAACCTGTAAGTTATCAAATGAAGTGAAATACACTCCAGATTATCAATACAAGATAGCAAAACGGATTCACTAACTTCAACTCTCTTCACCTTTCAGTTTGTAGACTATTCCGGATCTGCTGAATTAGGTTACGCTAGTAAGGGAGTCTTTAAGTCATTTATAAACTACCCTCGCTAGATAGTATTCGCGAGGAGAAAATTACTAATTACTTATTCCAAAGTGGAAACTGCTGTATTCGGGGGCCCGTTCCGAGAGACCACGAGTAAGATACCCAAATTGTTTAGCGGTTGAAGAACGGCGGAAATTAGCAATAACTTTGTATAAAGTAATAGCCGTATGAAACCAGATTACTATTACTAACCTCTAACCTAGTTACGGCTCCTGATTATGTCCCTCTTGCGAATATTCAGGTAACCTGGCCATTCCTGCCACAACCACCTTCCGGGGTTTTAGGTGCCATGGCAGACGCACATCCAGATTTCGCGCCAGATAAGGATAGTGTAGTCTGGTTAGTGCCGGTTGGTTTTTTCTCTCAAATGATGTCAGAAGCGTTCTGGCAAGACGAGAGAATTCCTCGAAAAAGCGATGGGTTCTTCCACAGGATCGACAATTTCTGCAGTAGAGTTCCGCAAGATATCGAGCTGAGAGAGAGGCCCAGGAGGCCGCCTCCAGAGATAGAAAGGCGCGCAGAACTTGAGGCTTTATGGGCGCAAGGCCAGTTGAGTCCTGCGTTCATAGATCTTATTATGGATTGGGACCAAAGAAAGACCTGTAAGTGATGCTTCGCAATCATTTATCCATTTCAAAACACGGCTCGTGGAAGAGGCTGTACACTTTCCTTATTTGTATTGAATACTGCTAGTCTTGGTGATGGGGTATTGGTATCGTTAATAAAATACTAACCTCGAATACTATAGTTTGGGAGCAAGCGCGTGTTGGTTGGCATCAGCGGGAAGAAGAGAAGGTGATAAAATTCCTAGTTTTCTCCCATCTACTTTTCATTACTATTAAAGAATGCGATCCCCGCTTCGCTTGTAGCTTAGCGTTATGATATCTCTAAATCACAGAGAGATATCTTGTTTGACTCTACGCAGTTCGTCGAGAGAATTCAGCTAACTAGGTATAATGACGTAGTGGAAAGCCTCGGCCGTGAGTCTGTCCGGCTATACTGAAGATTATATGTGCTAATTGTGTTGATTGGAGTGGGGAGATCTGGCGATTAGGTGGCATTTGGTCTCTTTCGGGGAGGAGATAAAAAAAAGTCCTAATGAGCGAGATCTTTCGATTCTTGTTTATCATGCGAACTTTTTGGTAAATACCGTTGCATGGACAGCGTATTATGATGAATGTATGAGAGAACTGACTGCAGCTCGATGGCGGTGGGTGTGGCCGGTCATTGGTACGACCTTTTGGTATCTTCCTACATGTTCTGACACTTATGGTTGCTAAACATGCTGTATAGGCTTTCTCATGCTTGCTTCGATTCCGATTCGATACGAACCTTTTCGAAGACCACAACCAATGGCTGTGCAAACCCACTATCTCTTCGCCAGCGACCAAGTACCAGAACCGAGACGGGCCCCTAAGGATCTCACTCGGCTCCGTCCCGAAAAGAGGGTTTGGTACCCAGACGTTTGTCACGAGAGCGTGTTACTCGATCCGTTCGGGCGCCAAGGTGTATTTATACATCCTCAGAGCATCACTCATTTCGACTACCTCAACCTCGTAACCGGTGTACTCCAATATTGGATGTCAACTCAAGCACGCATCTCAACGCCTTGGCTCAACGAGATTATACGTATCGAGGGTGCCTTACGAACGCAACGAGAAAAAGAGATGCAGTCTCCTTCTCATAGGACGTTAGATTATGCTGGCGATATTTGGGATTTCGTGACCCCGCAATATGACCCTGATGCTATGAGTATGTGGGATCCAGTACAAAATATTTGGGTGACGGCGTAAGGCCGAGTCGGCGAGAACTTGTACGAAAAGTTCTCCTCAATCGAAACTGTGAGTTGTATTATAGAGAACTAAGTTAATGTAGTAGAGGTCTAAGAGTAAACGGGCATGCTTTGCATATTTTAAATTACATATATTATTCTTGATACGCTATGAGCCTATCAACCCGACCGACTAGCCGTCTCTCTACTCTAACTTCGGTACGATCGCGCAACTCAAGAAAGGCCGGCGCTGCTCATCCACATCCTCAATCTTTAGCTAGACTTGGCCGCTCGGTCTAGGCAAACATTTGCAAAGTAACAGGATTGACTTGTAGGCAAATTTGAGTGCCGAGGAGCTCTACGAGCTACCTGCGAGGCGTGGTATATCATGGATACCATTTCGAAACGTAGTACGAAATAGTACGAAGAACCCATATCTGCGCGAGGATCGTCTTCCATAAAGACCGAAAAGAGGCATCGAACTACGCATCAGGTCTTGATTGGACACGGGCGAAATAGCAGCGCAGAGCGCAGACCCGAGACATGATGAAGCACCTGGGACAGAAGTCAGGATTATGGTGCAATGGGGTCGCTAGAGCGAGTCTGCTTACCTGCTCTTGGTATTGATGAAGAAGCTAGGTTTTACTCGTTCAGGATATTTGAGATCGATGTGGCTTATGTCAAAGGTTAAGAGCAAAGATCGGCCCGAATCGAATACGATACTTCCGCCACGCATGTCTACACTGGGATAGACTCCCTACGAGGTGAGCGATACTTGGGGTGTATAACCACTTCGAGTTGCTCGAATACAGTATCTCAGAACGACGTGGATGCTCAAAGTTGCTTCGGCCACAAGGATGACTGCACCGGTATTAACTCCCAACACCTGAAAAATGGTAGTTCGGGAGTGCAGAGGAGTCAGAAGTTAGTACCGGATATAGACAATAGGGATTGTCTCGATTTCGGTTTGATATAGTCGCTGAAACCCCTAGCCTAATATATAGGACTTGGTTTACATGGACTATGTCAGACACCCGATCGTTCAGTAGAGTCTGTAGATAGAAACCGGCCGAGCACCGACAGTCGGCCTGTACCCGTCAATTCCATAGGCGCCAACGAAGGCGGATGACTGGAAACTACGCCAGACGCCGGACGCTCAGGCCCAGAAATCGACACCAGGGGCACGGAATCATGAGTCCATTGCCCCCCTGTGCTAACACTCCCCTTCCCACGAGAGCTCCTAGACTCTTCCGAGAGCGGCACCTTGCCCTTCTTCTCCGCCGACGCCATCGACGACTTCCACGTCCGGGTGCGCCGGTACGCGCCGCTGAGAAAGCGGTACGGGTGGAAGCTCACGTTGCGCAGCAGCGGCGCGCAGGGGGGCAGGTTCGCGGCCCACACGCCGAGCCACAGCTCCGCCAGCGCCCAGAACGTCGGGTTGAACACCTTGAGGACGAGCGGCGTCTGGTCGTCCGGCGGCGGCGTGTAGGCGAAGTTGAGGCGGCCGACGGGATAGGAGACGATGAGGAAGATGAGGCGGAGGACGCTCGCTCCCGTGGACCTAAACATAAACACAACAAGCGTTAGTTTAGTTACCCAGCGCGAAGGGGAGATTCAGGGAGGGAGCGAGGCGGCGGCACTTACACGGTCCCGATGAAGAACACCAGGCTCGTCGCCCACTTGCGGCCCGCGGACATCTGCAGGCGGCTGATGTAGAAGAACGGCAGCCCGAGCACGGGCAGGTCGGTGGCCACGCTCGTGACGGAGAAGGCGAGCAGCAGCGCGCCGCGGTTCCCGCACCGGCGCAGCGCGAGGGTCTGGTCGTAGCCCCAGATGAGCGCCGGGTGCGCGCCGCAGATCAGCACGTCGGCGACCGTGAACACGACCGCCCACACGAGCACGATCCAGAGCAGCGCGTTGTTGACGCGCCGGAAGCTGCCCCAGATGCCGAAGATGCGGCGGTAGAAGAACAGGATCGACAACTTGATGGCGCCGAACCCGGCCTTCTCGATCACGATCACTGCAACGCTTTGGGATTAGTTACTGCCATATCGCCTAGCTTTAGTGTCGTTATTCGAGAAGGGTATTTCCAATATGTATTGGGAATTTCCAGGCTTTTGATATAGCCTTAAAAAAAAGGAGGTTTTGTAGCTAAGAAAGACGGCCAGATTTATAACAAAAAAAAGAACTAGTAGATTTATTACTCACTTGCCCAGTCGATCTGGTGCGAGATAATGACCATCTGTGTCATCTCGTTCGGGTCCTTGATCGCCTCCCCGCCCGTTCCCTTCAGCGCATTATAATATTGGATGCCATTGCACGTTATCGCGACCGCGAGTCCGAAGAGAAGTAGGTAGTCGTCGATTCCTAACGGTATCCGCGCCAGGGAAAGCCGCACCCAGAGCCGGAGCCCTGTCAGCGCGACGGCCACTCCCATGAACACGGAATAGATGGGAATAACGGTAGAAGCAGGATAATAAGACATGATAGCAGTGATGAAACGATTCTACTCGGTTGGGTCTTTGATAGCGAGAAACTATATATCGTGTTTAAATGGAATTTAGTTCTTTCTCAGTGGGAAATTCCATACTTCATCTTCTGCTGTGTCCTGCACAGACGAGGAAGAAGGGCTAAGGGCAGTCATCACCTTTCTACGAAGGACATCTTACATCATATAGCCCTTGCGAGAGAGATAGATGCGGCGGCGACGGCGGATCCATCGAGTAGGATAAGGATCAAGTCAGCATTGCGTTACACTGGACAAACACATACAGACAAGTTTGGTGTGAGGGTTGGCTAAATCCTTTTCCTCTATCTTTGGCCTTTATAGCTAGCCATCTCTATCTACACCACACCCAGCTTGGTGGCAAAAGGATTTCGATCGGCGGCTACTACAGAGTACGTTTGATATAGTGTAGTAGGATGGACGAACCCCGTCCACTGTCAGTGTCACATTATATGCTTAAAACAAGATCTGACAGAGATCGATTGCGTTTCATTCGCCGCTCTGCCTGCCGCTAGCATTGCTGTATAGCACTACGTAGTGCTCTGCTGTCCAACCTTACCTATCGCATCGATATCTATAGTATCTTATTTTAGTATACAGGTGGGTGGGCGGCTTATACCCCTCAATAGAAAACATGGCCGTGATAATGTCGATCATTCGCTGGCGATATAGTCGTGGCGGGTCAGGGCTTATCCATCAGCCCTATATCCGAATAAGCAGTTGCTGGGGGGCTTGTGTACTGCCCCCCCTCATTATAACTTTTGCAAGCGAGGTGATGAGCAAATAGGAAGCTGCCTGGGCGGGTTGGCTTATGTTCTTAAATAAAACACACAAATCCATAGCACTGGATAGCAGTACATATTAGTTACATGTATCTAAAATATGATATTCTGTAGGATAGGGGACTAAAGCTGAAAGCTGAAAGTGCTCTGCCTCATTTAATCAAAGTTTGATTATCGCCATCTTATGTAGGGTAAAGATGGCGTTTGCGATGGTACCCTGGGTCATTCTTCACGTCATCTGACGTACAGTTCACCTTCACCAAAGAATTTCGAACGGCATTGATTTGGGTATCCATACAATCGTAGCAATTCGTAGCGCACCGGCTTAAGTTTATGTGACAATGATTACAAGATAAGCAAATTCTTTAACTACTGGGTATAAACCATTTTACTCTTTTACTGGGCCGAAGACAGTCTCCCTGCAGGACATTAGCAGCCAATTCGAAAACCAAGTTTGAGGATTAACAACACTTACATCATAATACCAGTGATCTGGTATGGGTCGGCGTTAGAAGCAGGTCGTCGGTCCTCAAAGTAACCGTAGCCCTTGGCGGCACATTCTCTTGGGATACGGATCGAGGCACCACGGTTAGCAACACCATAGCTGAATTGGTCAATGGCGCCTGTCTCGTGTCTACCAGTGAGACGCAGCTCATTGCCCTCGCCGTAGACAGCAATGTGTTCTTGGTGGCGGCCCTCAAGCTTCTTGATCGCGGCCTCGATGTGTTTCTATGGACGAGTTAGTCAAATCCTGAACTACCTGGTTTATACACCCAAAGCATGGGTCACGTACCATGCCGCCCTCAACGCGCATCTCCTTAGTGGAGAAGTTGCTGTGCAGGCCAGCGCCATTCCAGTCGCCGGGGATCGGCTTGGGTGCAACTGAGATCTTGGCACCGAACTCCTCGGCAACGCGATGTAGGAGGAAACGGGCAATCCATAAGTGGTCGCCCATCTCGATACCCTCGCAAGGGCCAACCTGGAACTCCCATTGGGCAGGCATGACTTCAGCGTTGGTACCTGAGATCTTGACGCCGGCGTACAAGCAAGCCTTGTAGTGAGCATCGACGATATCTCTGCACATGACACGGCCAGCACCGACACCACAGTAATAAGGGCCCTGAGGAGCAGGGAAACCGTTCTTAGGCCAGCCGTACGGCCTGTCCTCCATGTCAAATAAGGTGTATTCTTGCTCGAGGCCGAACCAAGGCTCGTGCTCGGCATGGGCCTCCATCAGCTTGGCGCACTCATGGCGGTAGTTGTACTTGTTGGGAGTGCCATCGGCATTCCAGCATTCGCAGAGAACGAGAATGTTAGGAACACCGCGCATAGGATCAGGGAAGACAGCAACGGGTCGGAGGTAGACATCGGAGTTGTCTCCCGGGGCCTGCTCGGTAGAAGAGCCATCGAAATTCCATACCGGGAGATCTTCGGGCTTGATCTCTCCACTCTCAGGAATCTTGGTGATGGTCTACACAAGATGGCTTTGCGTTAGCACGACGTATATCGTCGAATTGGTAACGAAGAAGACTGTAGAAGGCATTGCTTGGTGCAATCGAGGCAAACAATAGGCTAGTGATACCGCTTGGCAAAATACATGTGGTGACAATAGAGCAGCGGCATGGACAAGAACGGCCAAATTGTACAGATTGCCTGAGGCTACTTTGCAAGGCCTTTCGAGAGCCGAGTTTAAGGAGAAGAGAACACTGTGCAGGCGCGGGTATGGGCGTGCCAAGAATGCGAGATCGGACGGGGTGGTCGCATGTATGTACTGAGTATGGGACGGCTTCCAAAGTGGAGCCGCTAGGACCAGGGTGCATGGATAACCACGGTGGTTGCGACCATGCACCGTCGTAAAGGACCCATCAAGCATCAGTTCGTAGGGCGCCGTTGGCCTGTGTGTGGGGGTGGTGCGCGGCTAGTGTAGGGGCGCAGGCACGAGCTTGACTAGAGAGTATCTCGAACGTGCCTTGGAACCACCGGGTTGACACAAGACAATCGAGTAATAGAAACCTCGGCGATTCGACAGAGATAACCATGAGAAAATTCAGAAACACACCTTGCTCTTAGATCGCACATGTCCGACGGCGTCGATCCAGATGTACTCCGCCATGGCGCTTCCCTTCTGGTCGAGTCTCATGTACTTGAGAAGCTACATCGAAGACAGCGAGTTAGCGCATGATTCTTGTCTATCGTGTCGCGAAGGCTTTCGGGGGATATGCGAGGGCATGGCGCAAGGGGCGGACTGGGTGAGGCTCACGTTCTCAGTGTACGAGACATATTTGCTTTCGGCCTGGTTGCCGACAAGAGCATTCTGTTAGCAAATCGTCTCGTAAGGTGAGGGGTAATTGGCTGGCAAAGGCAGGCTGGTGGGGTGACAGCTGCAGTGCGGCGTACCATTGTTGCGGTTATGACTGTGAATAATGGAAATTAATAAATCTAGAGGGTATTTGGAGGGCGTGCAAATACGCAAAACTAAAAGATAATGTCTGGCAAGCGAGTATTCTCTATTGCAAAAGACGAGACTGAAAGTCTTTGGATGAGATAAATCAAAGGTGAGAGAGCGGGATGAATTGGGGAGCAGCGGGGGGGCTGAGGCCTTTTATTATGGGCTGGAGTTAGGGTGGGTGATGCTTGAAGCAGGCGAATTAGGTCGGGCCTGATTGGGCCATCTGGGCTCAGATAAGACCAGCAACTGTCGTTAAGGCTGTACCGCCGGCTATCTGGAGGTGCCTATAAGTTCCATTGGTCTAGACTCTACCTAATCGACTGCACATGTATTTCACCTCCTATCTACAGAGTACTTATGTGTACTCTGTATACTTAGGCAATCTCGTACTAGGCCTACTATCTAACCTTATTTGTCCATGTGCTAGAAATGGAGGTAGGTCACTGCTTGTTCGCATCGTTGAATGCTAGGCGGACGAGCGGCCGGCACCGTACATTTGGGGGCGCGCAGTGCCACCGAGAAGTCTTCGGTGGGACTTTACCTACCGTAACCGTATTCTGTAGTGGGCTGTCATTTTTGGTGGGGTAGGTTATGTATATTTGCTGGCTTTGAACTACATATATACAGTACCTCTAAAATACGGAACTCTGTACACATTTAAACCTCTGAGACTGTACGACGTAATCTAGGTACCTTAGGTACCTAGGTAGATAATGAACCATCTTGTAAGAAATACTCCGACCTTTTTCAATTATATTGAAATGGATTACGCGAGTTCGTTTCTACAACAATGTTGTTATCTCTCTCAAGAAGCGATCCCTTGAGCTACTGCTTAAACAAAGTACCCGGCTTCAGTCGGCTGCTGTGTGCTGTGTGCTTGTGACTAGGTACCGTATATTTTAGGAATGATCCTTGTCTTAGGGAACCCAGTTTACATGTTTTACCGTATATACGGTTCCGAGAAAAGTGCTTAGAGTCAATGTGATATGCTGTTCCAACCCCCTGCAGCATCTGAGCTGCAGATCCCTCCTCCAAGTCAACAGTACCTACCTCATATATTTATGCTAGAGAGAAATGCCTAGCAAAGAGATGGATTACTTCAGTTTGCACTACGCCGTCGTAGCCCTGGCACAATTCACATCCGCTAAAACTCCCCTTTGACATGCTCTAGCTCTGTCTAAGACACTACTATACTACCGACGACTCTTTTGGAAACATACATGATTAATGCTTTTGTAGATTCAGAAGAGTCAGGCTATGTAACACCTCCTGTTGGGGAGATTATTGCCACCGACCAGCCGTTCTACTCTTGATATTGTTGGGATCAGCACGAAGGCTCTCTTTTTATTACACAATAAATTGGCTGCTGTCTCAAAGAACAAAGCAAGGCAAATAAATACATGGCTGCCAAACTTATCACAAACGATGCTAATTTAGGTGCTTAGTCCATATGTTGTAACTACCTAGTCCATGTTGCAACTGCTAAGTGGGTGGGGTTTTGATTCATATTGCTTGTTAGTCCGTCCGAAAGACCATGAACCCGATTCACCCAGACAACAACCTGCTGTGGGGTAAGGACCCAGAGTTTAGCTCCGTGGTTCGGCGCACTCATCGAGTCAGAAGTGACGCACTTTGACGATTCATTGGGTATTTCGCTGTACGTAGTATGGTACACGGCATCTCTAGAGTACCTGCAGAACTACCTAACCTAGACTGCTACTTGTAATTACAAGACAGATATGATTGACATGTTTTTCTAATAGGCACTGGTTGCATTGTGATGGCTGAATTTACATGCCGAGAGGTTACAGCACCGTACTCGGGTTCCGAGCAAGAGAAGCGTCGGCCGGGTAAGCAATCGGGATTGTCCGTCTCTTCAATAAATGCGCCTCGACAATTTACCTAGCGTATATACGTAGATAGAGTACCTACACATAGTAATTTGCGAAATTTTACAAGTTGCCTCAGGTCGATCTGTCTGGCTGGCTGTCTGTCTGTCTATCCCATGTCTTCCCAGTGCCGACTTTCTACGAGCTGACACAGCCAACCCCTCCCGACCCCACGACTTGGAACCCCCATATACTAGGGTCCCGTCCTGGCCACGATGGGAACTTGACAAATGGTTTTTACTGGTGTGCCCCAAAAGAGCGAATCCTTTGCGTAAAGGAAGAAGTAATCGAAGCTGTCACCCGCCCCGTTGCATCAAGCGACTCCCTGCCCACCTAAGTGTCAGTTCCTTCCACACTCCCATGCCTAAGAATACGCATAATCTGGTCAGCTACCTAGGTACTGCGTAGTGTGGATTGACGCGTGCGCACGCGACAACCCCTCCTAGTCTAGTACCAGGCCAGCCAGCCAGATCGCGGGGTGTGTGCAAGGTGTAGGTATAAGGCGATTTCTGACTCTATCATATTGGTTCACGAGAAGGTTTCTGTTATCGGGAGTTTCCCATTGGCGGTGGCTCGTTCAGCTGGCCGGGGCCGCTGAGCAGCCAGAAGCTGCTAAGCTTGCCATAGCTAAACTACTTTTCAACAAGCCTCTGCCAAACTGACTGTCGCTTGAGCCGTTCGGCATGAAGCCAATTCTTCCTATTACTAGTCAATAATCCCTCATACCGACTGAAGGGTGGGATTCAATGTCTGATACCTACCTCAACGAGTATATTCACCGCTCCCCCTGGGATCGTTTGGTTAATTGCTTATTCCTATAAGCCCACATATGCATGTGTTATGCAGGCGATGCTACATGGGTGGTCAGATGTCGGCGCTCCATGCAGCAGCATACATCGACGTTCCATTCTATGGAAAAGTCCGCGGCAATGCAACACAGCATATGCTTGCCCCTTTTTCTAATTTTCTCGGCGAGGAGGTGGGTAATGATGTACCCGCCAAGTGGCTGCAAGATACCTACTCAAGACAAGAATTATGAAGAGAAAAGAAAAAAGTAAGACTCTCCCCGAAGGGGCATCGGAGAGCTTCTCAGAATATGTAGCCGTCGTTGGTGAAAGAAAGATGCTGACTACTTGCACGACGATTACTAAAATAGCTCTTCTCATGAAGATCCACAGAGTAGCATTACATACCTTTCCTCCTTGGATGAGCTCTTGTGAGTATGAGACAGATGAAGCGGTAAGTGGCGGTCAAATATTGTCTAGCAAGTACCTAGATCTATCTACTACGAGTTTTGTACCCATTACGAAGAAACTCAACTGTTGCAAGTCCCTGACAGTTCGGCAAGAATACCTACCTAAGAATATAGGTGGGCTTGACTTGAAAGTATAGCCTATCTGTATTTGCGCATCCTTAGGTAACGTGCCCAGGCCTCCTAAGGCAATGACAGGCTTAATGGCATTCGAAAATGAAGGCAAGAACTCCCGCACTAGTTCAATAGTAGGGAGCTCTTGCTTGGTTCAGAGAGGCTTCCAACATGCAAGGCAAGTACGAGCAGAGGTCCGGGTAGGTGCTTGTGGCAAACGGTAGGTAGCGCAGTTCTTGACCCTCCGGGTCCAATACTAAGCCAACGGGTATGTATCCAAAGTTTATCGAATCAGATAGCATCGATAGTTCTAGTATCCCTATTGTTACCGATCGCTAAAATATTCTTGACAAGCATCTCTTATACTCCCGTGGATCGCCATGAATTGGACTGAAGGCAGTCTTGCCCGCCATTCTCGGCGCAGACAGTGCAACACATTGGTTGCGCGACAAAAGCAGCATTTCGCAAACGCCCGCCGCAATCTACTCAACGGGCAAGTCAAACAGAGACCTACCACTATATCATTCCTAACATCCAGATTGATCTCGGAATCGCCAGGTCGGGCTGCTTCGTCCCGGAACTATCAGGATGCACCCCCCACTCCCTTACTGTCCCTCAAACGCAAAAGAGAGCCTAGGCGGGAATATCCGCCATATCTACCCGAAGATGGCCATGGAGCTGTGCCTTCACATCTGGATCGGCGAAAGAAGTTGCTCGAAAAGTCGGACTGGGCTGGCTTGAGACTACAGGAGCCATTGGACATTTCATTTCCTGGTCAGGTCTATGCTACGAAAAGATGGACTAGAGTCGCTCAACCCCCAGAGAGAACCCCGGACAGTCCAGGGAAAGACGTTCTAGCTCACAGAGAGGGGCGCTTCAAGCCGCTTAGAAGATCATCGATGATAATTCAGATTGGGGACCAGGAGATACACCCGAGTATTGCTACTGACTCACATTCAAGCATCAACCAATGCACCCTCGAGTCAAAGAGGTTGTCTCAGTCGTCTCGGGATGGTTTAGTGCTAGAAGACAGCCGGTATACGCAATCTCCTGAGCATGAAAGGTTCGCCTACAATAGCATTTATTCAGATGATGATCTACGAATATCACCAACTTCGCTGGGTAACCCTGAAACACCTGTCAATGTTATATACTCGTCTTCAATTATCCGTGAACCTGCCCCTCGCCGGAATGGTAATTTCCCGGTACTGCAATGGTCTCCAGCGAGTTCGGAAGATGGAGAGAGTATGCGAGTAGAAATCGAACGACCAATTCGACCCGTGCCACCTTCACAGGAATCAGAGCAACGGAGATGGAAAGACTGGATTTTAAGTGAAGATTCCTCCAACCTTTTGCTCAACAACTCCTTGGCGGCAATGAATACTTCAGAGACCTGTACTGAAGAGTTAGAGAGCAGTGCCCTTATATTGCCATCTCATCTACAGCCTCAATTGCCTAGTCTTTCTCTCTCTAGCAAAGCAGACCCGTCACCTAAACGAACCTCGTCCGAGCACTCTAGTATCGAAGGAATTACTGATATTTGCGATATATCTCATGACAGTCGATGCTCACCAGACAATCACAACTTGCCACTATGTCACCAGCAACGTACACCTAAAAAGAAAAAGGATGATCCCGTCGATCTCAACAATATCTGGATGAAATTTGCCTGCGGTGATGATGAAAATAGTGAAGAACTCCTCGCAGATGCGTTTAAGAAAGCTGCGCATCAAGCTGCCGTGGAGCTACGACCATCTGACACGTCTGGTAGTGTGGATGAGCATGCGAAAACTATCGCCACGTGTGCAGCGAAGTTATCTTGCATAGATAATCAGCTGAAGTATGACTCAGAACCCCCTGAGACCTCTTCGGAAAGCCACATGGCAACGATAGGCACGACGGTCTCGGGAGCTGCATCGAGCAATATTGCTACAGCCGGGTCCTCAGATCAGTCGTTGTTCGAGACCAAGTGTTTCATAAAACCCAAGGCATTCATAGGAAAGCACGCTAATACAGATAAAGCTTCGATAGATCGAGATTTCGTGGGAAAATTTTCAGGAAACAAAAACAAGGGGAAGGGAAAGGGGAAGAGGAGGAGGAGGAAGATGGCTACGGATGGACGGACTGATATTCGAAATTTGCCTGATTTTGATGGGGATCCAATTGAGGAAATCGAAGGTAATTGAATCTGCCGAGAGTCAAAAGTTATCATAATCATCATATGGTTTAACCCATCCCGTAGCAATCTTTTTGATGGTCTTTCCGCGGAGACGCATTTTCAAAACAAGGGGGCAAAAAAGGAGGGCCGGTGCTTAGTGATCCATGTGCGGATCCGATCCGCCCCGACTCATTAGTGCTAATTGGCATCCCCTTCGCTGATGTCGCATTTAAATAATTTGAATATTTAGGGCGTATTCATCACTTATTCTTTATTGTTTCATCGCCTTGGCATTGGGATTCAATATACCCCGCCTTGAATACACTTTCACGGCGCACAAAGTTTCTTCGTCATTCTCTGCTAGAAGGTACATGAATGTCGACAACATGGCGCCTGCAGCTGATATAGATTTATTTGCCCCTTTCGAAAAGGACACCATTTTGGAGGTCCGGACGAGTAAAATGAAGCTTATGCCTGGGCTAACGATTCAATCTGGAATTGACAAGCAATTACGGTCTGGGAAAATTCCTGTAACTTTCCTCGGACTCGACGCTGATGAACACGATCTCACATTTCACGGCGGTAGAGATAAAGCTATACATGGATGTAGGTCTTTGTTCTTCTATGTTCGATTCCCTATAGTTAGCGGGGTGAGCTACCCGCCATATATACAGTAAACTAATGAATACAAGATTGCTCTTCACACTACGCGCAATGGATACGGGAGTTCCCCGATGCGGAGGCGCAGTTCAAACCAGGTGGGTTTGGCGAAAACTTCGTGACTGAGCGAATGAACGAGCGCAACATCTGCATAGGGGACATCCTGTCGGTTGGCACCGATGGGGTGCTGTTACAGATCAGCTTACCGCGACAGCCATGCTTCAAGCTTAATCATCGGTTCCAACTAAAGAACTTCGCTCCGAATACGTATAAACTGAGCCGTACGGGATGGTATTACCGCGTTTTGCGCGAGGGCGCCGTTCAGGCAGGCGATGAGATCCGCCTCGTAGAGCGAAGATGGCCCAGGTGGACTATCGAGCGCGTCCAGGAGTACCTGCACAGAACGCCCGACAACCCCGAAATGAACGAAGAACTCTCGCAGATCGTTGACATGGGCGACGAGAGCAGGAAAGCATTCGAAGGCCGTGTAGCGAAATTCAAGGCGAAGCAGAAGCGCGCAGCAGGCGATGAAGAAAAAGAGGCAGAGAAATGGCGCGATTATAAACTAATTGAAAAGAAGACCCAGACCCCGCGCATCACATCCTTCGTGTTCGAAGCTGTGACACCTAATCCCGACCTTAAAGACGATGATGTCAAGCTTGGATCACATGTGCGACTTAAGCTACCCAACGGCTTATTGCGCTCGTACTCGATTGTCTCTGGGAATGAAAACCGCTTCGAGCTTGGCATCGCACTTGAAGAACCCAGCCGCGGGGGTTCACTATATCTACACCAGAATACGAAGGAGGGCGACGTGATTCAGGTTGGTCGCATCACGTCAGACCTCAAACCTGCAGGCTCAGCTAGCAACCATGTCTTTATCGTCGGTGGCATTGGAATCACGGCATTTCTGAGCATGATGGAGATTTATCGCCAAATCAACTGGCAAACGACGCTACACTTCGGTGTGCGTAGCGCCGATGAGATCCCATTCCGGGATCGCCTCGATAGACTAAAGGAATCTGTGAGGCTCTATGATCGAAGTAAAGGCCAGCGCATGGACATTGGGGACATCTTCCGGACCTTGTCTTGGAACTCGCATGTGTATGTCTGCGGGCCTGGGCGAATGCTCGACGAGGCCGTCAAAGAGGCGAAGAAATGTGGTCTTGGGGAGGATGAAGTTCACTTCGAGGCCTTTTCCGCTGATACCACCGGCGACCCATTCGAAGCTGAAATTTCCAACCGGGAAGGTAAAGTCTTGAAAGTAAAGAGTGACGAGACTCTGCTGGAGGTCCTAAGACAGCACTTCGATGATGTGCCAAGTAGTTGCGAAGTGGGCAACTGCGGCACATGCAGGATCGTGCTGAAGAGTGGGAGTGTTGATCATAGAGGCACGGCACTCATGGAAGAGGACAAAAAAGAGGCTATGCTCAGCTGTGTTAGTAGGGGTATTGGAAGGATCACGATTGAGATATAGGGGGGGTACTTGAGCAAGCCCCTAGACTCCGGATAGATAGGTCTGAGTCATCCCCGACTCTTATTTGCATCTAAGACTAGCATTGTTTGACGTTTATAAATATCTAGCGCACTTACTTCCTCGCATATTCGAATTCTAGTATTTTAATGTTTAGAGCTGGAAACTATCATGACCACGTTGCCCTGATCAGCCGCAACACAGCAGGATGTTCGTGTGATAACAAATGTTCACATGATCTCTATCCTATACCTGGGTTCCTAACTTTTTTGACCCTATAATATTATGGGCGAAGAGAACGTCTATGGGACACTTGTTTAATAGGGTCTTATAGCGTATAGATGTTGGCGTAATTATGAAGTACTATATCGACAGAGTTTTCGTATCATCGTTATAGCTAGCTTCGTGCACTAGCTAAAATCCAAACTATTCTAATTGAGAATTTCGCATATCAATTGGACCTTATCTTTTACAGCTCGGAGCACTGGTCTCAATACACTAGCTGAGGTGGAGGCTTTCTTGCCTCGGGGAAAGTTCCTTCCCAGGCGGACATCACTTGAAGTGTCTTAGCCTCTTCTCCATTGCGCGGTAGGATCTCTAACCTATGAGGCCTTCCATTGTAGGACGAAAACCCAAGGGGGACGCTAGCAATTGGGTATCCAGCCGCTGATGCAATTGAAGTGAGGAAAGACTCGCCCGAAGCCATGATTACAGTGGCATTCGTGGCCTGGAAGCATCTCTCAATGGCATCCCGGAAGCTCTGGCGAAGCTGTCTAAAGCCACTTTCATATTCTTCGTGGGTTATCTTACTCTTAAGCGCGTTCTCAAACTGAATTTGGTTTGATTGATCTGTATGATTGATTTCAGTAAATATCATCAAATTCCCCTTGATTTGGCTCTCTTACCAGGTGGAAATTCTATATCGGCATGATCCTTATTAAATTGTACAAGATCTGCTAGATTATGGACCTTGTTGTTGGCGAAGAGCCTCCTAGAGTCTAGTGGAGTTACAGTGAGCCAAAAGAATAAAATAAAAAAGAAATACAGAAAATTGAGACCGAAAGCTTACGCTGTGTCCCATCCATTTATCTTTGGGATCAAATCCACCTACAACATACGGAGACTGTGTTTGCAACCTGTCAGTAATCTCATCAACAACTTGTCATATAATCTACTCTTACCTACCCACCAACTGCAGACCAGCCGGAAGTAAGATTTGCGCCTCTACAATTTGCCCACTCCTAAGAGATCGTGAGCAGCATGTCCAATCTAAAATTAGGACATAACAGACACCACTAACCGAAAGATTGGTCAGGCCAATGATGATGCAGCCTGCATTCTTCAATGCCATGGCAATGGCAGAATCCTCTTTAGCCTTAAGGCCTTTCAGAGCATAGGAACCGCAAGTGGTTTCTAGGTCAGATGAAGGGCTCAAAAAGAAATCCTACACAGTAATAGTTAGCAAATATAATTTCCGCCGTCTCAAAGCGCTTGCATTACTTTAATGGTGATTGGGATTCCATGCAGAGGTGATCTTGGCCCAGGGGTCTTCCGCTCAATATCCAAGGCCTTTGCCTCCTCGAGAAGCTTCTCAGCCGGCGCGGTTGCCGTAATGGTATGCAACCTCAGACCATCATGATTGTGCCTTGTAATTTGATCAAGATAAGCTTGAACTAGGTCGACGCTGTCCTGCTTCCCTGATCCAAGCAAGCATCCTGGGACGTCCTGCAGTTGAAGGCTTTGGCGGATGATAAGAATGGTGAAGTCGAGACTCAAAGCTGAAGATACGTGTGAAGATATCCTGCTCCAACTTCTGGACCCAGGAAAGGCCTGTGTTGGCACGCAAGAACGCGGCAGCGTAACAGCAAAGATGATAATTGTGTAAGTTATCTTGGACCTGGGCCATGAGGCCAGGCAAATGAAGCGCCAACGGAGACAGCTTCTGCGGCTCCGGCCTTTCTATCTTCATGGAACACTTCAAACGTTGCGGCGCGTTTTCTCTACTGTTGTGCGCGTTTTGATAAAGGCACCCGTGGCTTTTCCTTTTGTTATCTTGTCCTTTTGTTTCACCAATTCAATCACGACGATATTTCGCAGCACTTGTTTATTAACAAGTGCCTTTGCATTGCCTTAATACTATATTCTAATCTATCTCACAACGAGGACGTTGCGCAACGAGGACGTTGATTTTCTTTCCGGGGGGGGGGGGGCAGATGTTAGGTATGCTAAGAAGGCTTCGTCAAGAAGGCTTCGTTAGGAAGGCTTCTTCAGGAAGTCGTCGTCAGGAAGTCTTCACGATGACACCTTCTTTACAACACCTTCTTCAAGACCTGTATGTATTTAATACTAGTTCTACATTCCAAACCAAGAAATTCTACACTGAGCTATTCCAACATTTGGTCGCCTGCAGTGGCTGTCAATACGTCGAACTGGCGCTCGAGCATAGTGTTAAACATCAGGGGCGATTGCAACGCACGTAGGGACCGTAGACTGTTGAAAAACGAGGACCACATCGTAGCTTGTTGAAATTGCGAACGATTGTCAGCGGCACATTTATCTCTACGGCGAAGATAAACAATGTTGCGCTTGTTAGATTTTGTAGAAGTTGTTAGATTTAGACTGCAACACTATGCTACTGCACCGCCACTATCGAGGATAAGTAGTACCACAAGGGCAATTAGGTCAATTATTGGGAATATTTTCATTTCTTTAAATTCAAAACCAGGAGAATGTCTTTGCATTGATTACTAAGTTACTTATTGATTACACAAAAAATGCAATCAGTGATAAGATTTTATGTAATCATACTAGGTAGAAGCTACTGAGTTAAGTGTTTGACTACCTATATAATATGTGCCTACAGGTCAGATTGTAGCAATACCTAGGCGGCAAACTAACTGTTTCCAAGAACATGTTCCTAGCAAACCTAGCAACTAAAGCATAGCTGCTGAGCTTTCCTCTCTCAACTGCTTAATTTCTCTTATCCCCTGCTTATTATTCAATTATTGCCAAATTATACATCTTTATAATTTACAGACTTTGACACTTTTGCAATACACAAGTAAACTTAGTGAACTGCAATATAGCTAGATACTGTGAAAAAGTGGCAATACAGGACCATAGTGAAATAGGACATGTGTTGGTATATATATCACACGCTATATAGATATTTGAAATAAATAAGATAAAAGACTTGTGACAAAGGAAAAAAAGGATGTTGTTGATATATGTTTGCAATTAACGGTATATATGGTACTTGGTAGGTCCACAAACTCTGCTATTTTTCTTTGTGTTTGCTAACTTGAAAATAGTATTTAATCTATAATTATTTAGTGACATAAATAACTTCAAAGGCGTAAGAAAGTCTAATAAAAGTGCTTAATATAGGTTTAAAATAGTTTGTGTTAAAATATAAAAATAGAAACAATCACATAGAACATGTCAAAATACGATTTGCAAAGTTAGCTTTTTTTTATCGGCTAGCCGAATATTTGTTTATTCATATAAGCTAGGTCAAGTATACTTATCCACTTCCCCGGTTCGCTTCCCACAATTAAGTGCTCTTTGGCCACTCCTCGTTGTCGTCTAGGTCTGCATTTCTGAGCCAGTCTAGTGATCCGCTAGTTGCACTAGAACTTTGCTTTTTGGCAACATCCTTAGCCTTGCCCTTCTGAGGGTCTGGCTTTGGCGGTATTGGGGGCTCATACTTGTCTGCATCTACCAGCCAGTCAAACGGAGTTGGAGGCTTTTCAGGTTCTTCTTTTTTACCTAAGTCCTGTTTCGGCAGGGGCAGAATTTTGGAGCGTAGCACAGGGGCACCGGCACCATGTGGTACTCGGACGTGTGCTGGCGGTGGAAATGTCAGCTCGTTGCTTGACTTCTTGCTGTCTTTGTTGTCAGACATGGTGCTGTTTAGTTAGTAACTGTCGCTTTAGAGAGATTAAGGATGAGTGGTTCTTGTGATGATGGTAGAAGTGGCCCGTTATATATATGGGCCTTAACCTGAGGCTGTTTAACGGCACGGAGTGTGTCTACTGGTTGGTGATTCGTTTAATATCCCCTAGAAATGTTAAGAAACTTTTCTTTGTTCAATAAAACAATGACTTTGTTGTTGTTTTTGTAACATTACACCAGCACCAGTACACAACTACTCGTTGAGATGTCTGATTTCGTTTCTAATATTAAAATATTATTTCTTTCTACATGAACGAAGAGAATTTAAAGGAATATACATTTTTGTGTGTAGTGTGGGATCCATAACTCTGCTGTCAAGGAAACAAGAGAAAATGTAGCCAAGTTGGGTAGTTGTATTACCCTGACCTGCGACACATTGATATAAGCAAACTGCAACCTTGAAGCTCCTACAGTAGCTTCAGCGTTATTATTTGGTTAAATGATAGTAGATAGGGGTTTTTATGAGTGTAACGATAGAATAATGGTAGAAAAGGATCATAGGCTCCGAAATCTAGGTTTGAGACTGAGAACACTGGTTTAATAGATCCAAGATTCTGTGCGAGAAGGATATACCCTGAGTTGACTCTAGTTGGCAGCTAGTCCACTGGGAAATTATAATAATTACTATCATATTGTATAGAGTTTTAATATACTGACAGATAACATGCATCAAATTTTACTCGAGCGGCGTTTTAGGTATCCCCAATCAACCAAGAGCGCTACCAACCTGATCGTTGTGTATTGGAAAGGACGAAAAAAACAACTCGCAAGTGTAGTTGTTTGCTAATATTGAAGGGTATTTGGGAGGATTTTATACCTTCAGCAATTACCGAGAAAGGCCACACCCATTGTAGTTAACAAAGAGCAGTGTTTAAAATGTCGTAGAGCAACTCATATAAAGGCGACCCTATCACCAAAGGCTAAGCAACGCAAGTAAGATGGCTTATTTATCGGACCTCTGATATCCTTAAAAGAACGCCGCGTAGCTCGTTTAAGGCGACTAAGACGATGAGCAGCAGGAGTTCAGCTGGAAAGGCCATCTATCAAACCGCATTCGTCGCTATCGTTGCAGTCGATCCCTATATCTCGCCATTCGTCGACATAGCGATTTCTCTAGTAGCTTCTAGATCGTGGCCTAGCTCTCCCAGCTTGTGCTCTGCCGCCGTCGCACAATCGGGCCCTAGAAGTAGACGAAAATAATCATGCCCTTCGACAACGGCCCTCACGATTTCTCTCGCCGCCTTGTCCGGGTCCCCCTTAATCACATCTGGCAATGGGGTGTTCTTGATATTATTAGCCATGCCGACCCAGCGCTCGACCACGGTGCCCTTGTAGCCCTCACTGAAACCCATGCTGCTTTCGTACGCAGCAGGGCTCTTAGCATGCGCCGTCCAGGACGTGCGGAACGAGCCCGGCTGCACAATCAGTACCTTGATGCCCAATTCCTCGACTTCCTTCTTCAAGGACTCATGAAGTCCTTCAATGGCGGCCTTGCTCGCTATATAAGCCCCTCGTCCAGGGAGGGACATGTACCTGCTCGCGCAGCACGCGCCCCGTTAGCAGGAGTACACATCTAAAAAGGCGAATGGGTGACTGGCGTACACGGCACCACTACTGATCAAAACGATGTGGCCCCGACGCTTTGCGCGCATGCCTGGCAAAACAGCCCGGACGGCGCGCAGCGGCCCCCAGAAATTCACATTGAGCTGGTCCTGGACCTCCTCCTCGCTATCACCGCCGGGCTATTAGCGGGCAGACAAATCTCGGCGGGGGGCAGGCTCCCACCGACCTCGTGTCCTCGACGGCGCCGATGAACGCGTAGCCGGCGTTGTTCACGAGCACGTCGACGTCGTACTGTTCCTGTGCGCGGGCGAAGTGGCTGCCGGCGTCGGGATGGGCGGGATCGAGCTGGAGCCAGATGCCGCCGCTCGCGGCGAAGGCGGGGTTGGAGGCGGAGGCTTTGGCGACGTCGCGGGTGGCGCCGACGACGCGGTGGCCGGTGGCGAGGGCGGCGAGGCTGATGGATTGGCCGATGCCAGAGGATGCGCCTGTGACTAACCAGGTGGTTTGTGCAGCCATTTCAAGCGTTGGTTAGCGGCGGTTACTTGGCTTACTGAAGGTAGCCTGTGAATGTGTGGTTGGTGAAAGTACCCAGGAGTAGGCGTTATATTAATGCAATTAGTATTCAGTGAAAGAAGTGATGCAATATGGCACTTTAGGCTGTCGGTAGGGACGGATGATGCATGCGCGGCAGCGTAGGATCAAGAAATATGTCACCCCGCCATTTTGAAGAGGGCGACAAAATCAACACCTCTGCCCGCGCTCTCATGAACGTCCCTAAGTGTCCGGTATTTCACTAACAATCCATTTGATTCAATGAACTTAGTAACCGTCCGTGTAGCCATTTAACTAGCCGCTGATTGTTAACATGGATTTTCAGTCCGTAGCCTGTAAGTTTCGGATTGATGAGGCGGTTATGAAATACAGTGGAGTGAAGACGGCTAAAATGGCTTTATAAGTGAAGGTTGATGAGAATTTCTAATAGCCCTCTTCTTTCGGTTCTACAATACCATTGAATTCGGTCACCACTGTCGTACCCGAAATGAATTTCTGAGCTTTCTGAAGGCAGTATTGTCATTGCTCTCCGCGCTCCTAAGCGCCGGTGACTTTCCTTTGATCGGAGAAATACTGATTCACTTATCAGGGCTGAGGACGAAATATGACCGATCTTGCTCGGTGGAAAACAGGTGCAATGGTACTACAGCCTACTAAAAGACAATTGGTAGAGTACGCTTGCTTGAAATTCATATCGAGCACTACCGATATTTTAGTTAACAAACAGCCTGGCGTTCGAGTGTCGGCATCTACGCGGGGAATGCTGCAGCTAACTACAAGCTCATCGCGTTGTCTGTTAAGTTAATACTAATTGCTCCGCTTCAGCACGCGTCGTGTCTGAAGTAGCTTATTTATACGCGTTAAATTGAGCTCAATTTTTCAGAACAACCCTATCGATCATATATGTTCATAGGTAGGTAGGTATGAGATCATGTGATACCTAGACAAGTCGGTGTATGTAGGTTTCGGTAGTTTCGGATAATGGGCTGCTACTTATAAGTGCGTGCATGGCTGACCATTTGCTTTTTCATATACTGATCGCCTATAGACCACCGCCCTCGATAGTAGACACACGGCGATGCACACTAGCAAATAATTTCTATGTAGATAGGACCAATGTTCTTCTTTCTTTTAAAACGTTAATCCTGCATCAGTGTTTGGTTAGATAATCGTGGTAAATTAGGTAATTTGGTGCTAGCCGACGACCAGGGTCTTATGACATGCAGGACCTTGCAAGCTTCCATTTAGGTACCCGCTGCGCTGCTTTTAGGGCATTAGATCTCGATGCATCTCACCATTATAGTTATAGTAGGTACTTACCTAATGTTCCTACCCCAGGTAATCTGTGCGCTTCTGACACGGACCATGTCGCAAGATGCGTTTTAAATGTTGGGATAGCTTACCTGTAAGTATCTATCTAGATACCTTAGGTTAAGTAACCTTAGGGAGAGTTGGGTTAGGCTAGGCACAAGTACCTGCTTTAACGTTCTATCTAGCAACCTAAGTAGGTCAGCTTTCCGAGTTTATACACTTACTTTTTAGAGAAGGTATAAATACCAGACCTACGCGCCGGTGGCAGGAAAACATGCGATAGCTGCTGAGAGGATCCTATGAGAAGGAGTTAATTGCGAATTTTTGTTGAGACAGCCCGCTACAGAGGTAGAGATCTCCTCACCGCTGTTCGCACCGTTGCGCCGGGCCAAGACGAAAGCCACATGAAATTGCCGGTAGCCACATTCTATCTAGCCACGGATGAAATGAAACGCCGATGATTGACTGGGATCGAAGCCAAACCCTGCCAGCAACCTCTCGATTTCTCTATCTCGAGCACGCACACACACATATGCAAATCCTCCAACTGTGAGGATTCAACCGCCGGAGAACCCCCAGCACACACATACACCATGGCCGGTCACATTAAGGCGACGACGCGCAATGGGCTGCTGCAGAGCCCGACGCAGTGGCTGTTCGAGCACCAGATCGGTACGTTTTATACTGGACCCTCTCTTCCGGCCTTCTAGATCACCGCTAACAACAATTTCACGAAAGGGGCCTCATTCAGCCTCATTTTCGCAATTTTGCTCTCACACGCATCTTTTCCCCATTTGCGGCCCTCAACATCTAAATTCTTCATTTTATCGGGCTTCAATCCCGCTACGGGCAAGTATGCTATCGGGCATGCTGACCTGCATTTCGTCGCCTTCTGCGTGACGCTGTTCATCGGTATCCGCGCAGGCGCTATGAAATACCTGCTGGCCCCTCTGGCAAGATCCTGCGGTCTAACTAGCAAGAAGCGTATCGCGAGGTTTTCTGAGCAGGGATGGATGTTCATGTACAATGCAGTTTTCTGGACCTTGGGAATGGTATGTATCTAATGAGGCCCTGATTTGACCTTCTAAGACCTTGCTAACCGATGATTGCCATCGCAAGCGAATCTACATCTCGTCGCCTTACTTCCTGAATATGGAAGAGCTATGGACGAACTACCCTCAGAAGAGAGAGCTTGAGGGGGTTACGAAGGCGTATTTACTAGCACAGCTCGCGTACTGGATACAACAGGTGCTTGTTGTCCACCTCGAGGCCCGGCGACATGATTATCACCAAATGATAGCCCACCATGTCGCCACTATCGCGTTGGTGACTACGGCATACGTGCACCACCACTCGCGGGTCACTAATCTAATTTTCGTCCTTATGGACATCATCGAACTAATTTTCCCAGTAAGATATCCGTTCTACTATGGCAAATGCCGCTAACACCAGAGAAGCTTGCGAAATGTCTCAAAGCTCTAGGCTTCACCACCATTTGCGACATTATCTTCGGCATATTTATGGTCACGTGGTTTGTTACACGCCATATATTCTATCTTATGGTATGCTGGAGCGTCTATGCCGATTTACCCCGGATCATGCCCCCATCATGCTACACGGGCGTAGGAAACGACATGCAGGGTCCGTTACCTGTTCCAGACAACCGGTCATATCTTCTGGTCCCTTTTCGCGACTCTTCGGGGATTATGTGCACGAGTGATGGGATATCTACTGGTTTCCTAGCCTATTTACTCACCCTACAAGCTATTATGATTCCCTGGTCTGCGGCTATCGTTCGAGTAGCTCTACAGGTGGTGCGCGGTGATAGCGCAGAGGACGTTCGGAGTGACGAGGAGGATGAAGAAAACGACGTCGAGGAAGACGAGAAGGACGATTTCGAAAGCACACAGATGGTGGAGGAAGAGGTTACAGCCGAGGACGTTGATTTCGAGGCATGGAAACGTCGCCATGGCGTAAAACAGACAGCCACGACAAGCGGTGCAAGCCTATCGAGGCACAGTGATCGGAAAGAGTTGCTAAACCGAATTGGTTGTGAGAGACAAATTGACTGAGTAAGGGTATAATATCCAGGTCACCTCAATGCTCGACTCTAGCTGAATGATACCTTATCGCTATCTTACTCATTGGATGCTCTACAAGTAGCTACTTGAAATTGTTCACCGATGCGCGTGTCATATCCATTCGCTGTCGTTCAATTATCTACCTACCCACCCTACATTACGTACCTACATAATTAGCGAGAGGCTATTGGCTTGGGTACTGGGTATGGGAGAGCTCCAAGTGGCTGAGAAAAGTCCATTGAGCAGGTCCGGCCCTTAACGGGACCGAACCGCGGGGCCGCGGGTCGCCTGTAGCACGTAGCCTAGCGGTAGCTTAGCGCCCCAGAGAACCCCTAATCTCACTTTTAATTAACATCCTGAGGATCGCTTGTTACTCGAGGGCGGAATTCTTCCAGGTACAGGAAAAAAGACGGGATTAACACAGAAATTTATATGTATTGGTTAATCATGTAGCGTGGTGAGGCACCGCAGACCAGCTAGATATCTATCAATGTTGCCAAGCACTATGCCCCCCGCTATATTGTGCTCTTAGGTAGTCGTTTTCCAGTTCCGCCGAAAAAAGAAAAAAAAATATTTAAGGTGCTTTCCCCAGGCTATTAGGCACTGTTTGTGAGGTATCTAAAGTCTCTAGGTGCTGTTTGTGTCAATAGGTCCAAGTTGCTAACCTATTTACACGATCTGTTTACGTCAACCACCTACCCACTTAGTTTTATTACCAGATACTTGCTACATTATTCATGCACTGCTCAATCCAGATAGCAGAACGACTTAGTGGCGATTAATACTAAGGTACCAACTATATATAGCCAACGAATTAAACCACCTAGGTAGGTAACTTTGTCGAGAAGGTTAGTACAACCCCTAAATTAAAAAGTAGAAATGTCCTTTAGTGGTGGTAGCTGGCGTATCAGGGCCAGGCTCACTCAATTGCTAAAAAGTTCATCAAGCATGCTAAAGCCCAGACCATTATAATGTGTAGCAGCACCCCCTCATCCCTTAACTACCACACCACCATCTAATGGTCGTACGAATATATCCCGACAGTCTCCGATTCCCCGCCTCTTTAATATATTGTTGTTAGAATAGAGCATTAAATCAAGAAAGTCAAAGATCGATATTTGTCTGTCTCGTTCCCTCCTAAATATTTGTTTATGTACTTCGCTGCGCCAATAATATTACGACAATAAGTTCAGTAGTGAGGGGGAAGGAATAGAGTGTACTTGACGGCGTCTCTTTTAGCAAGCTTGAAGATAAGGTTAGAGCAATACATCTATTTACAAATATATGCGCGACATTGGACCTAATTGTTAAGGGCACAGAAGGGAAGTCAACTATTGCGATGACACTGCCTCGTAATTTGTAAATTACCAATCTCACCTACAAACTCAGTACCCGGGACGGAAAGATTGTGGCAAAACAGGCTGCTCATGAGAATGAGTGTCAAATTTCCAATAGGTTGGGTTGCATATAATCTTGCTTGCTCATTCTGTTCATACTTTGAGTAATTCAACAACTGTCTTTAGCGAACCGAGCGGGAGAGTGCAGGTCTCATGGGGTGCAGCTATAGTCCCATGCTTGTCAAACAAGACGAAGGTTCATATGGCCATGACTAATAAATACTACCTAGTCCAACCTCGTCTATTAAGTATTATGTAGACGCTCCTAAGGGCAAGACTACTTCATACGTTAAAAGCTTGAATAGAGTTTTGTGGGTGAAAGGTTGGTGCTCATATGTAAATGTTATTCTGGTACTTTAAGACGCGCGCAGTACACGATTAGAGGATGTTATTCGAGAACAATAAATGTAAAATGCGAAAAAGAGTCTATTATAAGCGTGTGTATAGTTTTTTATAGCTAGAGCTTAATGAAATTCCCGATTGAGTATTAAGTTCTGAAGTTTCGAGGGGCTCCCAAGGCATCAATATATATCACCTTGAAGGCTATGCAATATCATAGCATAAGAATGTTAATTGTAACTAGCAACGAGCATATATGAAATAGTTAGTCCGCTAATAAATTATTACTGCTTCCGAGAAAGAAGTTAAATTTAATGTCTGCTCCTCACATAGGCCTAGCACATGTGTAAGTTTGCCCAACTATTTACCTCTTAGCCCTTTAGTGGCTAAGACTGCAGTTGATTTCTCGGCTAGTAGGACAGATGCATTACACGAAAAGCATACTGCGTAATGTAGCCACTCGCATTAAAATGCCTAGTCGAGAGCCAGCTCGCTTGACCTGACAGATCGCCTGCGTCCGTCCGTGCACAATGGGCGGCAGACGGCCGTTGGGCCACGACAGGCGGCACACGGGTGATATTCCCGTCGCGTTCCCCATTGATTCACAATCCCGCATCGGCGATCCTTTCGTTTCTCTATCCCGCATGCGCACATGAGTATTCCGCTAGTTGGGTGCGTCATATGATAGTCCGAAGACTTGGAGACCAATCGCTTTCCCATATGTGACCCTGCCGTGTCCGATGTTACATTTAACCATTCCGTCCACGCCGGTGGCGCGCAATAGGCGACTGATTCGGGATCCATGTTGAATATCCCCCACTTCATCCCTCCTTCGCAGCACACGAAACACATGAGCAAAGCACTTTACGTCCTAGCGTAGCGTTAGTCTTCGTGCCTGTTATTTGCTATGGATGTAGCTAAGATGCCAGGGAAGCTTTGAATATAGTTGTGAAGCGATGCAGAGAGGCATCCTGTTAGGTATATGTACTAGTCAATCGTACTGGGTTCGCATATAGGGTAAAAACACTGTCTACTTTCAGCAATTAAAAAATTCTTCTCTATATCTGCTCGAAGGAGGAAAAATAGAGATGCTTGTGATAGAAAATAGAAAAAATTAACATCCGACAACGACAGGACTCGAACCTGTGACCCCGAAGGGATATGATTTCTAGTCATACGCTTTAACCACTCAGCCACGTTGCCAATCTCACACTGTGTGTATAATAGTTCCAAGCGCAATTGAGATTCAAACTAGAAGCGGTTCAAACTAGGCGCTCTATTGACTCAAGCATTCCGGGGACACTGAAGAGAGTGTCCCTTGGATGCTATGTGTGCAGCGACACGGGGTAAGAAAAGTAATTACTAGTAAGAGTTGGTTTCATGCTGGCTAGTAATCTTAGAACATTTCGCGTTTGCCTAAGCTTTCATGGTCGAGCTGAGATGAGCTACGATCCGTAGTAGAAGTCGATGGGCACGACCGCATCGTAAGATGGCGGGTACGCAATGTTAGTATGAATGGAGAATTGAGACTATACTATGGAGCGACAACATAATCGAAGAGCAGGGTTGTCATCAACAATTACTACGCCCTGTTAGAGTATTCCGATAGATTTCACTTGTGTTAAACGCAGGATTTGATCGCCGACATAGAATTCATCCTTTTCAATAGTAAAATTAAGAAACTCATATCCAATTCCCACCAGTTTCTACTATTGCCACATCTATCCCCATATGAAGAGATGTGGCTTGCCGCCGTGAATTGATACTATTTGCATCTACGAAGATGAAGTGGAGGAAGAAGTGCTGGGGAAACTTAGATAGGTGACATCTACATCGATTTCTCTACACACTTCAAAATAATGATCAAATGGTAGCTATGTGAGTATAGCTAACGATAGAAATTCGAAGTTGAATATTGATTACACTTACTATGTCAACGCTGAACTAGTAACAAGTGACAACCATACGATGCTGTTAAGAACTTACTAAAGGAAACGAAAGAGTGGAAAACTACCGCTAACATATCTGTAACGAATGTTACATAGCTAGCTATACTGATAGCCATTAAGGTAGGTATATTCGAGTGTCGTTACTACCAAAATTCGCTCTTGCTGCTGTTTGGGGGTCTTCACGGAAGGTATGCTATCCTCTTAGATTTCGGTTGGACTATATTAGCAGTTACACAACTCCTAGCTAACATCTCGATCCTCTTTAAAAGTGCCTTTTATGTAGTCTTGATATGTTTTCGTCATAATGTCTATTTGTTAAGAAAGCTAAGATGATACCTCTCTCGCCCACTACACTATTGACTCACTGACATGACATTTATGTGGGCGTAACACTGCAATTCCAGATTTAAATCACTCAGCTTTCTTAAAGCATGACTGAATGAGAGCGCTATCCGTCCAAGCGTTCCCGTTCTTCGTCGGCACCTCGCTGAGCTCATACGTCTGCGGATCGAACGACCCCGCCGACCACCCCACGTAGCCAAGGTACACGTCGGCATTCGCGTTGACGTACGCGATCTGGTCGCAGACGAACTGCTCGCAGGACGCCGTGTTGCCCCCGCCCATCTCCGTGTTCATGGCCTGCCGCTTGTTGGTGCGCAGCCAGTCCGCGAGCGGCGCGAACGCCGACGCGATGTTGTCCGTCGTGCAGTCCGTGTGCGTGCCCGAGTTGTCGCTGTCCGAGTACTTGTGCACGTCGAAGACGAGCCCCGTCGTCGTGTTGTCGGGGTTCACGACGCTCAGCAGCGCCGGCCCGCTCTTCGTCGGGAACGCGGCCGCCGACGTCCAGTCGTTGCCCGGGATCAGGATCGTGTGCGCCGAGCCGCCGGCTGCCGTCTCGGCCTGGCGGATCGCCGTCACGGCGGCTTGCGCGCTCGTCGCCCATGCGTTGATATCGGGCACGTCGTGAGGCTCGTTCATGAGCCCGAATATAATCTTGTCCTCGGACGCATACTTCGTTGCTAGCTGGCTCCAGAGGTTTGCGAATTGGTCATTGGTCGGCCCACCCTGTCCTATGATCTCTCCGTTCCAGCGTGCATAGTTATGGATCTATAAGTAATCTTTAGTTAGTAGCTAGATTGGTATGGCCGAGGGTGTAAGAATGGTGACTTACATCAATAATGCAAGTGGCACCGGTACCGAGGCATGCTTGGACGAGCTGGTCATACTGGCCAAGGTTACCGGAATCCAGCGTACCGCCTAGCTGGTTGTTCACGAGGAATCTGAGAGTAAATAGGATTAGAAACTAATAGTTGTTGTGAACAGGCGACCTTTTTTTTGAGGAGGTAGTTGGGGCTTAGTTTCGCGAGCGCGTGAGAGCATATAGTAAGGCAGGGGGGAAACTCTATACCAAATCACAAAACAAATGACTGGGAAATACGTACTGCCATCCCACTGGTAATCGGAAGATGTTCATAGATACATCGTTGACGAAATGAGACATTTGCCCTGCTCTAAAATCGAGAGTTAGCATATAATCTTGTCGCAGCTAGTTGGTTGGCTGGGATGTGGCAGCTTACCCGTCGGGACCACCAAGGGCCAACACGGGAGGGTACACTTTAGTTGTCACGCATGTCCCCTAATTATTATTAGTTTCACTTCGATTTAAAATATTCCAAGAGTCTCTGCTTACATCTGTCCCGCAGCCAAAGTCAAAGCCAGCGATGTTGACACCGAAGTATTGGACACCTGTCGCTCGCTTTGGAGGTTGGCCTAGGTATGCTTTAGTATTACGGGTTGGTGCTATCAAAGGGAGAACGAGACGAACTCAGTGCTCCGTAGATTCTACTCCCATATTCTCGTGATAGAGTTCTATCTCTTGGGATGGCATTTGCATGCGTTGGAGGGTTCACTTGTGGTAGTGCGGATGCGCTCGCGGCCAACGTGCCGATTGAAGCAATAGTGAACTTCATAGTGTAAGAGAGACCGTGAATTTGCTATGAGAGTTGCTGTCAATTGGCATACCATGAAATCGAATCTGCTTGAGTTAGAACCGGCAGGTGTTGATTATTATATTTACAACTTTCTCCTCGTCTACCTATTTTCTATCGAGTCACGGGCATGTGGCCACCGTGAAGTTCTTGGATAGTCTCCATCATGCATCCATGCATGATGTCACATCTTGATATTTCCGAGTACTATATCTGGGGATGGCGGCGACGCGCCGAATACGACGGCGAAATGAACACAATGCCGTCTCGCCTCTTATCCCATCAATCTAAGATCGGATATCTAGGCCCAGACTATAACTGATATCAAGCTGCATGAACAAGTGTTGTCACTGACTGAGCCGGTGCCCTGATAGTAAGTAGAGAACGTGGTGCCTGACAGACGCGGGTGCTGATCTAGGTCAAGAATAAGCAACGATGCGACGATCAAAGACTGGGTAGACTTCGGAACGGGACATCGTCATCTCCGCACGGGCAGGATTGAGGCTCGGAGTTATGATTGCTGTACCCTAAATTGTAAACTCCTGACCAGATCTCTGACAAGGACGCCCCTGCTGGAAGGATTTAATCACATCATGGACGGTAACACATACATTAGGTTGTCTTTTAATGCTCGATTAGCGCCAGCAAGACGAAAAGGGAAATTTATTCGGAGGCTCGAACTACCTACACCAAGCCCAAACAACTCTCCTCGGCGCTAAGTATAACATCTACACGGAGAGACTTGGGATAAACTTTTAGGAGTTGTTGACGCGTTAAAACCCCAAGAATGGTTTGTAGCTTTTCTATTAGGAGGCCCCCAATCTATATTCCCAACTTTAAGAACACCCGGAGAAGCAAGCCGCGGGAGCCGCTTAACGTTCTGGGGCGGTTCGTTGCTTAAAGCTTGGATTTCAGTAGGATTGCATAGAGGCGCACAACTATGCATGTGACCTCATGACACTTAGAGACTTAACGATTCATGATTGTCAACATATATGTATACATAGTAGGTATGCCATAGCTAGGAAATGTAAATGCTAACAGCCTTTTACGGAATAGTGGGTTTACAAAAACTTGAAGACGGGAAAACCCATGGGGTTCTTTACAGGGGGCTAAATTATGCCATTGTGCAGCACGAATGGCCTGGCCGCAAATCCCTATAATTAATCATATATAAGTTGATTTTTTATGATAGGTAGGTTTTGAGTACAGTAAAGCGCCCTTGCTAATTATTTCGATATGGTAAAGAGTGGTTATAATTCCGTTTATATATTCCACCTTAACCACATGTTGCGGCTCATCGTCCGATGCCCATCGTGCGCTATACTAGTGCCACTAGCGCCAACTTCTCGAATAAACCTAGCAAGTGAAGACAGAAGGGCCGGGCACCGTATAGCTGTTGAAGTTGCTGTAGATGTTGGCGGTATAGCCAGGGTCTGTCGCCTTGAAAGCGCCGGGAATCTTAACTGTTGGTGAAGGAGTCGTGCTTCCGCCTCCCGAGACCGTGATCTGGCCGCAGCTGATATACCACTGGGGGGTCGCTCCCGGGTTGTGAATCGCCAAGCTTTGGATCCTCAAGAGGTACTCGCCGTCTGGGATGCATTTAGGAATAGTCCCAGAATAGGTACCTAACGACTCAATTAATATGCTGAATATAAACGTGAAGCTTTGACGGGTACCCTACTTGTCATAGTCCATTGTGCTTGTCCGCCGCCAAATTTCGGGCCTAGTTGTTTGACGCATTAGTTACAACTCTCATCCCAACCTTGTGTTATGAGAGACGACATACCCCAATCGAAGATCTTAAACCAATCCCCACTGCCGTCATACTCAGCCGCCGTGCCAGGGGCCTTCGACATGTAGCTAAGGTTTTATTAGCATTGACATTGGATGCAATACCGGAGGCCTGAGGATGGTGGCTAACAGTGATACTGGTCCCTGGTGATAGACAGCCTGATCGAGACTAAACGTGAATTGATCGCCCGCATTCAAAGCTAAAGTACTAGTACTTCCAGCGGCAGCACCGCCGACATTGCATCGGAGGTCCTTTGAAGCAAGATCTGTAGGTTCGCAATAAGCGTTTTACTCTATCACGAGAGTAGTTGCAAACTTACCGGTTACGGGAGAGTTCATGTTAGTATTGTGGCGTACATACTGGTACGGCGTGCCTTTGGCAGCGCCTTTGCCTAGGGCTTGGAAGATGTAATGGCCCGAGACGCTTTGTGCCGCTAAAGCTGCGATAGCAGCGAGATTGATGAAGCTCCTCATTTTTACGCAGAGTATTGTAAATCCTAAGGTAGTCTGTAGTTCGCTCAACCGCAGGCTAATGGAAGCCAAATGATGCGGGTGCTGATAGTATATATCTCCCCTTGCTCTACCCTCTTTGAAAGCCGCATATTCTCGACCTCCTTAGAAGGGGCGAAAGACTCCGCGGTTCTCGGTAGTTGATAAATATTGTCACGCTATCCGCATTTCATTATATGAGAGCGGTCTAGCCTGACGGCATTAAGGCTTCCAGGAAGTAAGCCAAGAATGCAAGGTTGAATAGATCTTGTATAATCAAGTCGGCAGTGACGTGAAAGTATTAATTCTTCAATTAAGCCTTATAGCTGTTTGGTGAACCATGGTACGCTCACGAGGCGGTCGTACATTAATGGGCGGATCATGCATTACCCCAGCTTCTGATCACCAGTTCAACACCGACAACCACTCGGCATGTGACGTTAGAAGATATGTGTTAACCGGGATGGATTATACTCCCTGCTATGTAAGGGCGGTATTTTACATTACTACCCTCAATGATGAGGCTTCTTATACTCTTTAATGAGCTCACTTCTTAGTAGCGCTTGGGATGCTCTTCGTAACTAGATACGAGTCTGCTGTTTGGCAATTTCTAATCGCGCATTGAAAATGAGTATAGGCTTATAAAATTCTCTCAAGTCTAGTAAGATAGACTGCATAAGCTAGGTGTCGCCGTATATGACTGTGTTTCTCGTAAATCTAGACTGAAACCACTGTCCAGCATAGATATAAACTGTCGATTACCGGGAGACCCCCAATGCTTAGCGAGCGGCAACTTATATTAAGTTCTACCTAAGTTGAGAGTATATTGGTCTCTTATTTATCTTTCCCTAGCTTTACTTATAGTGTGATACGATAGAAATTTCGATACCCTCTATGGGCATTGGTATTACCCCTAGCGTATGTGAGCTGGATACCCTCGTCGTCTGATTCTTTAAAATATGGGGAGCTGTAATTTGTATGTTCGCATCATAGCTGGGAACCATGGTATCATAGGCATCTAGAATGTTAAAGGTAAATCCCGTTCGCGTTCGCCCCGTCTTGATTGCCACTATCATAGTAGCCGAGAGTATGTACGGTAGCCGTGGTCCCGCCTTCGGCGACGGGTCATCTATTGGAGCGTGCATGTGTCGACTAGAATCACCTAGATAAGAGGATGACCATAAAATCTTAATTAGCGCTATCGAAGATCAGGGTTTCTGCTAAAGACGGAGGACGTGTATGCGCCGCGGTGGCATCCTTCCCGCCATATGAGGCGCAGGCGAGAAGAATATCGTTTCGGCCCTGAAAGCCGACGAAGTAGCTCGAGATGTTCATTTGCGATCTTTGGGTATTGAAAAGGTGAGATATTGGGAGTTGCTGATAAAGACGTTGCTCATGCGACGGGTAACTGATCTACTACGGGGCTTGCCAAATGAGAAATCAAGGAGGGAGCTCTCCGAATATAGGCTGAGCAGCATTAATTGACGCATCGCTGACAAGTTTATATTAAGAGCCTCAGAGGGGGCCTGTTGCACCCATTTATCCAGATCACGAGTCAATCAATCACAGATTTGGCCCGCCAAGATGGAGATGCGCCGGTATTCGCTTGTGGGTAACCGCTCATATGTCTCGAATAAGTCAGCAGAGCTCCAGGATGACACAGCATGACTATCCAGATAGCTATCCTACAAGGCCGCTTGATCTTAGGCTCTAAGGCCACATCGGTAACGACGCGGGGAACATCTCGGTTGACTTGGACACGCCTTGACGCAGGGCGATGACCTACATGTCTGCGGGGAAACCCCAGACAGCGGAGAATTACATACAGAATCTATCGAATTGTTCCGTTGGATATAGAAATGTCGCCACCACAGTAGCAATATTCAGCCGAAGTTGGCCGTGCAGCAGGTAGATCCCCCAACTTTTGCAGCTTGGGGGAGGTTCTCCAATCCGTCGGTGAGATTCTGTTGCTGTGTTGTATGAGACTATGAAGCTGCTTTTGAAAATTACCATCTGAAGAGAAACAATTAAGTCGTATTCACACCTACTATGATATGTTTGAATTAAAGAACAGCAACAGTCATTGGCAGGCCCCTGAACGACATGAGTTCAAACTATATCTACAATTTGGGAGCTGATATGCATCCCAGACTGGCGGGTGTCTATAAGCAATCTAATCAGGACGTGACCTTTGGAGTTGAGCCGCTTGGCTTCCAGACCTAGCCGGCCTATGCTTCCGAGTTTCATTTCACTCGTGATATTCCCCGGGTTGCTATTTCTTACCGGCTGTCAGCGTCAAGCGTCTATCGCCTATTCTGACCAGTCGGATATCTCATCAGCTGGCTCCGCCCTTAAACAACCTGCGCAATTGTATCTGTCTTCTTCCTTGCCGGATAGTGGACTGCTATAACTCAGGCGGGCTACACAATGAACCGCTAAGTGCGCCGGCTCAAGTTTCCGGATCAAGCCAATGCCTTGGATTCTTCAAATTCTAGCTACCAAGTCTTTCGGGGCGTGACTAGTCCCATGGCCTTACCGGAACTACGGAGCGAGTCCAGGCTCCCTTGACTAAAGGGCACCGTGGTATTAAATAAGTGATGAGACACGCCGCCCTCTGAAGGAGATGGTGATTCCTCTATCTTATGGTACGAGACGCTTCCCGACTGGCCTCACGATGCCGAGCGTTTCACGCATCGCGACTGCTGCTCTAGCAGCCGCTGCTTGTAAGTGAAGGGAGATAGATGGACGAGAGAAATCCTAACTGTCGCTAGCAATTCGAACATGCCTCGCTCAGGACCCGGTCCCATACACCGATCCCGGTTCGGGAATAGAGTTTGGAACATGGGAACAAGGTGATATGACTATTGGCATGGCGCTACCCAGCGATGCTTTAACGAAGGACGCGACAGAGTTTATTGGCCTCCTAGTACGTATGCGAGATCGCGAGGAAAATCCAAAAGAGAACATAGGCTGAACGTATTATAGAAATGCGCGACGGGCTGGTGTGGTCTATCTTACGGCGAGTCCGGACAGATGACCCAAGCTCTGCTGATGGTGGCCTGGGCCAACGGAGATGAAGTCTTGACATCGTTCAGATTCGCGACTGGATACAGTTTTCCTGAAGAGTATAAGGGACAAGCTAACCTGACGCAAATTTCATCAAAGGTGACTGATACCGGCTTTGAGCTCATATACCGGTGTCAGGGTTGTTTCTCTTGGGACCATGACGGCGCAACGGGAAGCGTCCAAACAAGTTCAGGCTTTCTCATTCTCGGACGCGCTTCTGCAAAGACACCCCCCACCAACCCTTCCTGCCCGTCGCAAATGACTGTCAAGCAACACGAATTGTTCGGACAATTTGGCGCGCCTCTACAAACCCTCGCGAAGACCTCGTATGATGCTTGGGCTGCGACGGCAACGAACTTGGTATCCGGAGACTGTGGCACGCCTGATCCTGGCGACCCAGCACCTGGCCCAACCCCTACTTGTCATCCAGAGATGAGCAACCAAACGTTTGATTATATCATTATCGGTGGCGGTGCTGGCGGTATCCCCGTGGCCGATCGTCTTAGTGAGAACGGCCACAGTGTCCTCCTCCTCGAGAAGGGTCCTGCATCGTTAGGCATGTGGGGTGGAAATATGAAACCACTCTGGCTCGAGAAGACGGATCTTACTCGCTTTGACGTGCCAGGTCTATGCAACCAAATCTGGGTCGACTCTGCGGGCGTCGCTTGCAAAGACACGGATCAAATGGCTGGCTGTGTCCTCGGAGGTGGTACTGCCGTGAACGCTGGACTCTGGTGGAAGGTGATTTTAAACCTTGATTGAAAGACTATATGGAATGCTAATGAGGAGTAGGCTAACCCGAAGGACTGGGACGAGAATTTCCCTGCCGGGTGGCATGATACTGATCTGAAGGCTGCCACTCAGAAAGTCTTCGAGCGCATTCCGGGAACAACTAAACCCTCCGTCGATGGCAAAGTCTATCTCTCACAGGGAGTTAACCTTCTGAGCTCAGCCTTGAAGGCGGGTGGTTGGACCGGACTTGACGTACCGAACAATTCACCCGGCGCTAAGAACCGCACGTTTGGTCCCACGACGTACATGTTCTCCGGCGGCCAGCGAGGAGGGCCGATGGCGACGTACCTAAAGACGGCAGCTGAAAGGGACAACTTCCAGCTGTGGATGAACACCCCTGCCCGCCGCGCTCTTCGAACTGGCGGAACTGTAACTGGCGTCGAGCTAGATTGCACAGTTGGAAAAGACAAATACGGCACGGTTGCTGTGACGCCTGGTACCGGGCGTGTGATTGTATCCGCTGGAACATTCGGCTCAGCTAAGTTCCTGATGCGAAGTAAGACTCCCCCTCCTGAGCTTCGAGTGAGTCGCTAATAGCTATTAGGCGGAATTGGCCCACAAGACCAATTGGAAATCGTCAAATCGTCGAAAGATGGCCCATCGATGATTACAAGTGATGCATGGATTAATCTACCTGTCGGATATAACCTGGTTGACCACGTGAATGTGAGTATACCTCCGACTATTTCGATAGGCCGACTATTAATGGTTTCCCTGTTATAGACCGATACTTTCATCACACACCCGGACGTCATTTTCTACGACTTTTACGAAGCCTGGACGACGCCTATTCCTTCAGACCGATCGGCATATCTTGGTGAGTAAACGCAACTCTATATTTGACAAGGGTCTTCTAACGCAGCTCTAGCTCAACGGAGCGGTATCCTCGCGCAGTCCGCCCCAAATATCGGACCTGTAGTAGGTAGCTCTATATCCAATTATCTTGAGCCGAATTATTAACAAGAGTTTACAGTTCTGGGAAGAAGTCAAAGGAGCAGACGGGAAGACGCGTCAGTTCCAATGGACGGCACGTATTGAGGGAGCTGATCAGACTGGAAGCAATAGTGAGTATTATAGCTTATCTGATTAGCCTTTGAAGTGATATCTTACTATGTATAGATACGATGATCATGAGTCAATATCTTGGCCGTGGTTCTACCTCTCGCGGTCGGATGACGATTCGACAAGGGCTAGACACCTTCGTATCGGACCCGCCATACTTGAAGGATGAAAACGACAAGCTCGCAGTCATCACAAGCATTGACGGTCTTCGCAAGGCCCTCTCAGGATATCCAGGACTTAAATTCTCATTCCCGCCGTCAAACCAGACAGTCAAGGATTACGTCGACAGCATCGTGGTGAGCGCCGCCAAGCGTCGTGCGAACCACTGGCTAGGTAAGACTCTCCACTATCTCCCTTCCCTCCCCTATAACGCTCAAGCGATACGCCATCACATCCAACTAACTCCTTTGGCACTCGCAGGTACCAACAAGATGGGGTTAGATGATGGCCGAAAGGCAAATGGAACAGCTGTTGTTGATCTTAACACTAAGGTATATGGTACGGACAATCTCTTCGTGGTCGACGGATCCATTTTCCCGGGCCAGGTAACCGCAAATCCCTCGGCGATGATCGTGACGGCATCAGAGAATGCCGCTGCAAGGATACTGGCCCTCAAGAACGGACCAAAAGCCAAGCCTGTTTCCCGGAAGAAGGGTGCTGTTGTCATCGCGCTATAGTCGTTCGTCGTCAGCTAATCTATGAGGGCCATTGGCATTTGTCTCTCCGTACATGGGATATGATGAAGCAGAAATGTTGCTATCCTATTATGTTTACGTAGAGAGCAGGTTATAGTCGGCTATTGTATATAGTGCCGTCGTGCCAAGATGCATGTCTTGAGATAAAAGAACAAGACATAAAAATATTATATACCTCAAGACAGGAGGCTGAGTTCTGTGCCTTCTATGTTCGTGTATTTGAAGCTTTGACATTTTCTATTAAGCCAATACTCGGTGCCCTCAGAGCCCCGTTACGCCAGAGGAAAACAGACTTTCGAAATACGTCGTGTCAAAGCCCTGGAATGTCCACTCATCGGCCTCTGCTGCGAGCTCTGGATGGGCGAGCTGCGCCTGCGACCACTCGAATTGCATCATGGGCGCAAAACCGTTGAAGTCGGTGTATTCGTTTGAACCATGACTATAGTCCATGGGGAACGACAGAGAGTGACTAGCCTCAGCCCCTTGGTCTCCTTCAGTAGGCATGGGGGGTTGCTGATCCGACGGCGTGCTCCAGTCTGGTATGGCTGGCTGAGCCATGTGGGAGGGCGTCGGGTATACCGGGAAATTCGCGTATTCGTGTTGGTTTAGAGGTATAACTGCAGGGGCCGTCTTGGATACAACGCCGCTATTCGCGTGGATGCTGGGCGCTGGTGTCGCATGCGCATGCGGCTGCACATCGTGCTGGGGAGTCTGGGTATGGGCGGAAGGATTGATATTAATCGTTCCCAGGTACGGGATCTCGAGGTGAATTGCTGCCGCTTCGCCGACGCTTTCAGTCGTCCCCCCCTGACCGCCACTGGCCATGAGATCCGGGTCTAGTAAGGGTAAAAGACGACCGATTATGCAGGCGGCATCCCGCGCGAGCTTATCGCCATTCAGATCAGCCATCTGCTGAAGTTTATCGCGCGCCTCTTTGATAAGCGAGCGATCTGCCTCTCGCTTTAAGGTTGTGCTTGGATCACGCGCCTGTAGCTTTGGGTCTAGATATCCGAGAAGAAGCGTCATAGATGCTGTCAAGGCACCATAATCAGTGTGGCGGCAGGTATTCGACGCTCTGTTCATTTTACGGAACACAAGAAACGTGCGTAAGAGCTGCCGTGACGAACTGACGCACGTAGCCTTACTATAGTCCCAGCGCCGCTCCTTTGGATCACGGAGCATGTAAGGAAGATGGAGGAGGATGAGAAGGTTGTGATGGTTCATCTGCAGCATTAGCTGGGTCGCTACAAGATTCAAAGGAGTCAGTTACAGCAAGTTGAAGCATGATCTATGCCAAAAATGAGAGGAAGAGTGCTCTAAGGAGGTCTTACTGGTACGTATATGTTCGGCAGGGGGCACATCTGTCAAGCTTTCGAGCGACGGGAGATGCCAGAAATCGGAAGCGATACTTCGTGCCGCGGTTTCCAGGTTACAATCGATTGATTGTGTCATACCGAAAGACGGATCCCCCTTACTGCTATTGCGCTTGATGATAGCACCCATGACGACTGTATGCTGCTTTTCTAGCCTGTCCGTTGGCTCGTCATCAGGGTCGTCCATTAAGAAAGAGTTATCGTCAGTGCCAGCAGGGAGGCCCAGAAGCAGAGATAGGTACCGATCCGTAAAGTTGAGGCGGAACCAAATTGACTTTGCCCTGACTATAGTCAAGGGATTGGATGTAGGATCGGCAGACTTGAGTGGTTTATCGCCCCATCTATCAACGCCCATAAGCTGGGCGACCGAGATCGCACGGCGGAGCATAAGCCATGACTTGCGCAGATTTCCAGCGTTTCCATGGTACAGCGAGATTAGAGTTAAGGTCTCCAGCCCTTCCGCATAGCCTACTAAGTCGTCGTTGTAAGCTACTAATTCCGAGACTATGGAAACGAACTTGCCCATCAAGCAACGGGTTGACTCCGTTGCAACGAGCTTGAGCGGAGTATTAGGCTGGATCTGTTGGATACAGTTTGTGAGTTGCATTAATCGCTTCGCAAGTATAGCTGGATGCGAGGACGGCGGAGGAATGATGCTAACGGTCGACGAGTCCTCCGTTTTCCCAGCCGCTATATCTCGATATCGAGAGAAGAAACTTATGACAAAGCTGGATGCCGGGCTTGCTGCAGTGATGGCTTGGATGTCCTGCTGGCAGGGAAATAGCTCGTGTAACGTCTTGGAGACCTGCGTATACTTGGGGCCCAGACTTGATGGCTCGTGCTGGCTCGGTGCTGGCGTCGGGAGGTCACCCGAAGGGCAGGGCATAGCAGGCACTTTACCACTCTTCCGTAGAGGTGCCAATACCTCGAACATTGGTGGCTTGCCAACTGAAAAGGGACATTCAGCGCCGACGGGCTCCGGATCAACAGCGTCGGCCGAAGCGGGCGAAGCGCTCGTGGGGCGCAGTCTACCGCCACTATAAGAATCCGGCATTATCTTCTCGACTAGCTTCTCGAGCATTTCTTCAACGCGCCCTAATCGCTGCGTCACCCGTCGGTCGGGTGCTGAAGTTTGCTCGTCTGCGAACTCTTGGCTCACGCAGCTTGTGCCGCGAGACTCGCAATTAACACATATTGAAGCCTCATCTGAAGAATAAAGACAGCGAATCTTCCGTCTTCTACCTGTACAATTTTACATCAACAATCATCGTCTCTAGATTTGACGAAAGGTTAGCACTTACATTCCCAGCAACTTCGTGTACCTTTACGAACTTTCCTCCGCTTTGGTTCTGGAGGAGCTCCATCCATACCACGAACGGGGATACCTCTTTCGCTTTCCATGTCGACTAAATATGTATGCGATCACACTGAGACTACTGATAGAGCCGGGCTTAGTTGCGGATATAGCGGCAGTCTTAGCAACGGCTTATACGCATTAGCTAGGTGTTGAAAGCATAAAAGGTAGTGGTATCATTGAAGAGCAACAGAGGTTAACCGCGATAGATGATATCTAGTTACACGCCAGGCAACTAGAAAGTCAAACTCAGGAATGTAATGGTAAATGATCAAAGCTAGGGTTTGTCCATCTTAGCTTCGCGACGGATGATAGTTGACGATGGATCGATCAATACCTTGAGAATTAGAATTGATGCCAAGCCTTTCGTCCGAGGTTCGGACGAAAATTTGTCAGCTTTTGTGGCTCGATGGCTTGGCGTTGCGTGGAACTTTCGGACGAAACCACCCAGATCATCACGGTGTGCTGATACTCATGCAACCCCCTACACATCTGGTCTGACCAAGCAATTATGAATTAGGTTAAACTTCGAACTAACTTTAACATTGCCGATGTGTACGGAATCCTGTATTGGGCGCGAAAGAGTAAGAGGAGAGGACTAACTCTAACAGTACAAGTATGTGACCCCGGAATTCCAGGCTTTGATATCCCCTGACAATCCGATCTATTACTCGGCCAGTCATATGCCTAGAGTTTCCGAGGTAAGCCTGCAATCTCTGCTTCCAATGGGGAAAATGAACGAATTATTCCTTGTTCAACATATATATGGAACAGGTTGATCGATCGATCGTATAAGCAGATAATTGGGCGAATCGTCCCAATCTTTCTCCTGCGCGCGATGACCATCTGCGTGATCAAATAATGTGGCTTAGTGCACCCAGAAATTTTCCTATCTACGGTGGCTTAGCAAGAACATACTATTCCTCTAAGCCGGTCGTCTAGCTCCTAGTTGGTGACGGAACGAGGATGCTATTAACGACTTCTCCCTAGCTAAGACTAATCTCATTGGACCGCCTCCGTCAACAGCACTGGAGAATAGTGAAGCATGGAGAAGCTTGCGTCATATGATTGGCTTCATTTCTGTCAAAGATTCCGTACAGACCCTAATCGACTAACTTCGGGTCAGTCATAGGTGAGAGTTGGCTGAGCTGCCGAAGTACAGGGCACAGCTAATGTAGAGCACTGCATTCTGTTGTTAAGTTATATAGACAGGATAGAGGCTTTGTTTCAAAGCGTTAATCCCACCCTGGGTCGAAGGTTCCCGCTATTATCGGCTTTTGACGTCCAAGATTACTCAAGAGACAAAATGCGACAAATCGTGAGCTTGGGACTAGCTGAGTTGGGACTCACCACGTCGGACAGCGCAAAAAAACATCGCCATGAGAGTGCTCGATCAAACACGAAACCGCCGTAACTACGGTAATGGAGGTGAGGTAGATATACTACTAGATCGAGCCAAGATACAGTAGCGAAAGAGACTATCTTCACTATTACACTGACTAACGACGAAAACGCGCGTCTACGTTTCGAGCCACGAGACTTCAACCCCGAGTTCGACAAGACGGACCGCGCGGAGACTAGCATCCCCCGACCCTTTGGGGATTTTATCGGGCCCGGGGGCCTTGATAGACAACATGGAAGGCTAACGCAATGCTGAAGCTCTCGATATACCTCCGATCGCAAATACCCTTCGCCTTCCTCTCGCCGCCAGGCAAGTATTAACTTAGCTACAATCCTGGTGAGAAATCCTACTAGTCTAGTCTTAGGTACGGGCAAAGTTCTCTACAACATGGGCTCTCTAGCTACGAGGGACGTAGTGAACTACTCTAGAACCAACCTCATCGAAGTTGTTAGTCATACAGCCATGAAGACGCAGAGAGTCTTTCAGAAGGCTCATGAAAAAGAGCTTTTCATCGACGAGGCATAACATCTGTCTAATAATCCACTCGGATAAGAGGCAGTTGCCGACATAATGAATCTCTTGGCTTAAGATAGGTATAGGAATAAGATTATCATGCTTCTGGCTAGGATCAAAATAGGTTGTATACCTAGGTAGCTAACGCCTTAATTCTCAGGAGGTAGCTGCTCCAATCTTGCTCCAGCCTACCCCCTCGATATCTGATTATTCGCAAGCTATGACGGTCGGATCGCCGTCTACCCAAAGATAGTTGGCTACCCACTTGCGGATCTTCCATAGGTTGTCCACCTTAACTAAATCGCACCGATACATACCACCTGAGGAGAATTTATTGGCAGTGGGGTCGTAATCCTCGTCGGGGCGAACGTGTTGCGACACTACTGAGCACGTGGCCTGAGCCGTGGTGTTGCTCTGGATGTCGATACGGATGCTACTCAGAAAGTGGGTGGAGTTATGCTTTGCAACGCGGTTAAAAGCTGCGGCTTTAAACTCGTCGATGCCTTCGGTATATGCTCCTGGCATCTTGGCCTCGAGATCTGGGGTAATTGCCGACAGCAGAAGTGCCTCGTCATTATGGTCGAATGCAAGGACCGCACGGTAAAGTGCGTCAGTGATAGCCTCGCGAACGGTGAGGTTGCCGGCAAGCGTAGCTGGAAGTATAAAGGCCATGGCGACTAATGAGGATTACTGATATAGATTAGGGCACGGGCACGGGCTTAGTAGGCAAATAAGTTTGATGGCGAAGTATGGCGAGAAGCTGCTAGGTAGAATGAAGGTTAGTTGCGGAGTTAATATACTCGACGTAGGCACGGTTTTAATCTTAGACGTAAGGGCAAACCGCCGAGCCCATCTGGCATCCGTCATGTTTTCCCTTGGTATTACGGAACAGAGCTGCAACGCTAAGCCACGACACTACTCAAAGTACAACGTTGTCAAGATGGGGAACCTTGACTGTTTGAAGATCTCATATATAGGACTGTGACACAAAGTGGGAATAATTAACTAACACTAGGTTTAAAAAATGACAGACTGGCCAACTATCAAGTAATTATACGCAGGATATAGATAACTTACTCATAGTTTAATTTCTTCTGGTAGAAGCCGGTAGCAATGGACATCGCTATTATTATTAGCCAGAGACATTAGTTTTCGAATGTTAAAGCCCAATATCTGGAGTTTCAAAGTCCCTATTAATTTAATTTTGTTTGATTTGGACTCAAGTCTGGTTACATGAGCTGGGGTAGACGTCTTGAGGTATTATGGTACACTACGTCAGTCTTGAACATATGACCTTTCTTCGTGTAGTATTAGCCCTCTATACGAGAATAAGTTCAAATAAGGGAAAGTGCCCCTTTAATGTCAGGATCACAAAAATGGGGTGTAACATATACGCGCACAGCTACAGTTAACACCTCTCTGCTATAGTCCCCTAACCCTGACATTGTAGGGTAGCAATATTGTTAAAAATTCCTTCCCCTCTTTTTGGTACTATTTTACCCCAGAGTTCGGTACATCTGTTACTAAGCAATGCTATAACATTATATAGTTGAAACGGAACCTTATGGAGACTCGCACCAACAGGATAGTGATGATATGACCGTTGCCACAACCCGAAATTAACATGATCTGGCCCGAGCAGTGGTGATAAGACGGACGCTTGTACAAGATGTCGTTGTCAGTGAGCCCATTGTGTGTATAGTGACAGAATATCTAAGGGACTGAGGGCCGTAATTGCAAGTATCGAACAGGGGACATCGGCCATCTACAGACAGATGAGGCCCTGCTATTTCATCAGTGCGTGACGAGAGATACACAGACTAAGATCCGAGTCCTACGTACCAAGCTCAGTGATGTCGAGAAAAACATCCTTGGGGCAGCTGGGGAGGGTACTGCGCGAGGTAGTCGTATCACCCCATCAGGGTGATGTTGGGTCTGAATTTCTAGTCGCTTATTCCGTATTCACACCGCAAGACCACTATAACAAAATAGGCAATGACTTTGCGGCAACGGTTACTCAGTTAACTGTTATTCTCAATGTACACAGTGTCTGTCGTTAGTTTTCCCTTAGACAAGCTGCTACTTAAGAATCACTCCAAGGTGCATCGTAAAGCTATTAGTGAGATACCCCTACATTAGCAAGTGCATGACGAAGACGTTACCGAGGACAATTTAGAGTAGATGGAGACCATGGCCCAACTGATGGGCGTTTGACACGATATCCTCGAAGGTAACGTGGTAGATGTCGATAATTTGTCTTCTACTACTTTCTTTCTAGTTGGCGGAAATCGTTGCAGTCCGCCCCCAGTCGCGTATCCGTCAAGGCTTCAACGTAACGAAGTCACTTGTTCAGCTTATAAGTGGCAACAGGCTAGGTGAAATGGCACGTAAGGGGGGTGAGAGAGTGAGTATTAACACGCTTGACCGGGTACAAGAGATTGCTTTGCCTCGCATCGCCGCGAGTCTACTCACTATAGTTCTCTCCAAGCCTAGGCCAAAACCCAGAAAGAAAGCCATATTGGTCACTAGGGGGACCGGGTACTTGTCTAAGTTTATCCTTCCACAACTGGCCGCCCGTACGGATGTTAGTGCCATCCATTTAGTTGTTGTGCGGGAAAACTTCTCGGAGAGTAGCCTTGGAAAACCGGCTACTACGAGCACTTCCGCCATATAAGTTGTGTCTCATGCTGGCAATCTCTGCCTCCCATTCCTCGGTCTTTCAGAGGAGGAATTTGCCGCGCTATCTCGTGATAGTCATCATAATTATCTACTCATAAGTTTCGTATCTTTTGTCTAGTATTATACTCCTAGTGACGTTCCATTTCCAATAAAATACCCCCCGCTACAGTAATCTTATTGATAGTGAGACACTTGTATCTCACACACGTTGTACTCTAGAGGCTTGACTACGGTCGTAAAGGTAGCACTTTCAGAGATTTCTTCATTAGCCTACTAAAAAAGGGGTCTAGTTTTATAGCCTATGGCACAGCCACAAGCAGGTGGTTTGCCCGCCCTGTCACAATAGCAACAGCTATCATTTTTCTATAACATTAACAGATGACTCGGACATACACAAATAGTAGAGATAGCTTAGAGAGCCCAGTCGCGCGATGTAGGTCGCGTTCCTTCGTAAAAAGGATTAGAATCGTTATAACGACCTACTGAAAAGGAGAGAAAGTTCAGGTACTTTAGCTCGGTCATGTGATACGATAAGGGTTATCGGGGCCCCTTTTTTCTGATATTGCCCCTGAAGAGCTTGAACCGTCATGAATAGCACCGTTAATAGAACTGCTGCTTCGTAGTTTTTAGTATCTGGATTTTGCTTGTGTCCTCGCAAGGGATCTAACTTCGATTAAATAACGCCGAGCACGAGCTTAGGCGGGTTAACGGGCGTGATTTAGCTGTTACGCGCGTTTTTATCGTTTTATTTGTAAACTCTCTTGTATATTTAAGTGTTCCCCTAGGATGGAGATAAATAATACTTACACGCTACAAGACCCCAAGCAGGTATGAAGGCCTACGGCCTCCCCCCGGCGTTAATATTACTAACTAATTAAAAGTTTCTGCAGATAAAGACCGTTTTTTAGGATTGCACAAGAAAGCCTCTAGCTATAAATAGTAAAACAAAACTATTGGCAGCTAGGAGCAAAGACGAAGGCTAGTTAAAGAAGGCAGAACAAGCGGGATCTCTGCACTCGCACGATAAGTCAGCTGAGGGTATCGTACCGAGTTATCAATATTGCTCGAGCAAAGGCCTTTTCTCTATATAGCTATTCGCATCACAGATTCAGATGGCCTTCCGAGAAATACGGTGGCAGTCAATTGTATCCTTTTGGCAGTATACACAACTGGGTATTGGACAGGCTGTTACAGTCTTAGATAATAGTCATAAAGGGCCGAAGGCAGGCTCGGCCCGCACGATAGAAAGCTTAGTAGTCGAGAGTTGCGTTGGAGAGAAACACGGTTTCTTACCTGGCGACAACAAGGTTACCAGCTAGACGAAGGTCACCCGAATTAGATACACAAACTTATGATGTCAAGTAAATTAACTCGGTACCACAACATCATGTCTGAGTAGCCTATAGTTGCCTGTTTGCCCCAAGGATTGCCTCAATCTTGATATCAATGTGGTACCCATTGTGGATTAGCGAATGAAATTAGATGTATACTTGTGAAGGGATAGGGTCCGACCATCATCTGGATGGGCGAGTAGCCCTGTTACAACTCGTATGCGCTGCTCCCCTGTAATATTTGTAAGAGCTTCCCTACTCGGTCATCTTCATCTGCCCACACGTATCGAATATTCACTACAAACAAAACTAATGCTAGTTCTACTGATGCGAGGTAGTGTAGTCGATTCAGAAGTGAGTCATAGACTAGAGTGTAACACGTAGAAGTTACAGCCGACCAGTGATGATCGTGGCCAACTTGGGTTTAAGGCAGGGTTGTGCTATTGGTGTGTCCTACCTCGATATGTATTGTTCTGGCCGATGGTGCAAGCGGTGAAGTTGCTTCAACTTTGTGCTCGTTGCTTTCTCATGAATGAGCTTAGCAGAAACTATATTCAATACATATCCTATTTACAATCTGTGCATGTAAGTGGGGTTTTATTGAATATTCCGACTTTCTTATCCCTAGTTATTACCTAATGGCGCTTGATTTTTAGAAATTGTGTAACGTCCTTTTTGGCTTCTCGTGATATAACATGCTAATATGTTCCTGGCTTGTACAAGGTAATCCCTAATTTTCCGCTCGCCATCCGCTCAACGGGGCAACTAGCCCTTTACACCGTTGCTGTAACACTCTCTGCCCGTCAGCAAATACTCCGGCGTATACACCCACTCCCTCGCTGCTCACCAAGAGCTATACGGAGAGAGTTGCACATAACCTTGCACCACGCGCACCTGTACAGAAACAATAAATCCCCCGAATTGTCTCAGGCGAGGCAAGAGCTGCTGTACTCCCCATCCCCATAGGCATCCTACCTTCAGACACGTCATCCGAAGTATAAGCCCATAATCGAGTAGACTAGAGCCTCTCACATGGACGAGCAAGGCGCACAACAGCCTCACGGCTCTAAACCGACAGGACGAAAGAACTTGATGACTGCAGGAAATGCTCGATGCTGTTTAACTCATGCACTCTTCTCACCGATGTAGCATGTCTTCGATTCCTCTGCGCTAACTTCGCTGGGCTTGGCGAAATAATGTTTCGAGACTGTGGCGGCCATCCGTTCTGACGCACTACCTACTATGGTGCATTCCTACCATTTAACCTTCGAGCTAGTGTTAATTCCTGTGGACTCTGGCTTGTGGCTAACTCTGTGTTTTCAACTCTTCCTCCCGAGAACATTAGAGCGATCCTTAAGCGGGGCTGACGTGCAAATCGATGTATTATGCACGCAGCCTACTCCGAGATTTGGTGAAACCGGCTCGGCTGGATGCATGCTGTCATTCAGTGTCTGCCCACCCCGTAGGCTTTGGGCCACGATGATGTACTAGTCTCAGCTCTTGGGCACTTGTGCATCACAAACTGAGTTTATGAGGTTGGGCCGCCCCATGTCTTTATGTGAATGCTAAGATGAATTAGAAATGCCTCGGCATAGTAGACAGATAGGCTGTTACTCAGCAGGAAGTCTTTAAGGCAGACATGACATGACTCTTCTTTAGGGTTTAACAAGTCCGCCGAGAAGATGCCGTGTTTGCAGAGGAGCGACAGTGATCACCTTCAATTGTAAGGCAGATTTAAAGCAGTAGAGGCACTTGAGGGGCTGGCGCGGGTCGGGTACCGGCAATAGCCTGTATGTGTTTTGCGTTTAATCGTTCCAAGCACGAGGTTTTACATGCCGAGATCGCTGAGATCATAGCCTGGCTAGACAGTAGATAGGGGGTTCGATCTGCCTGCGTAGCTCCCCAAATACTCGAGCAGGCAAGATTGAGAGATCAGATAACTCAGGAAATGTCCGAACCGGACGTTCAAGCCGCACAGCATATTGGTCTGGAGTGGCTACATGCATCATAAGCGAGGCAAGCATTGATTTTTGGCTTGTCATTTGAATACGCGCTTAGTACCTCTTGTTTACACCGCAGTAGGGACAGACCCATAAGCCCGGTCCAGCAATACCTACCAGGTAGGTACCTATACCAGTAAGTAGTATACTGGGCCCTTGGCGACACAGCCCCGGTTCCCATCCTGCCAATGTTCCAAGTTCTACGGCTGTCCCCGGTAATGACACTCGCTGGAACCCCAGCCAGCCAGCTAACCCAGGTACTAAGTAGACAGTGTAAGGTCGTGTGAAACAGGCCTCGTTCATCGCCATGACACGTGCTTCTGGAACAAATTCTGGACTTGGACCTTGCCTGCGACAATCTCGATACCCAGTGAAACACGGATCGCAAACTCGACAGCAAGCAATAACGGGCGCAACAATGACATCGCACATCCCGCCTACAGGTAACAACATCCTAACCCAATGCCATTACTTCCATCCTGGACTGGACTAGATGCATACCTACCTCCTAACTTGAATATCTGCCTGCGTATATTCGTGTATCACGGACACAGGTGGGACGGAATATGCAGGTATGCATCGCTACAAGCTTTAGAGGCACATAAGTACGACCTACTTAGTCTGAGAAGGCTTTTGTTTTTGCTGATCTTTACCGTGACCACCATTGCGAAAATGTTGTATGATTGCCTACCTGACCGAGAGGATCAACTCGAGGAAACTGGAACGACGTGTAAACGATATTCTGAAGGCCCAATCGCGACATGTCTGATACTTGGCACTGCTGCAGCTTTGCTTAAGTACCTACATAGGTACCTGTCATGTGGTGTGTGTGCGGACTCGTGGTGGACGTCGTGGAACCCAGGTAGGCTCAAGTAGGTAGTACGTTTGCGCTGATCTAACGGCCGCTGAATGTCTTCGGCTCTCCTTGTTGAACATTTCCATATGTATGCACACTTAAGCTTGCCTACAGGATACACTACCCACACCTATGAAGTATATTCCGTACATACCTTGGATGCTAAGAGGGCATATGTACAAAGCTGCCTATGTTACCTCTGCTAGGTAGTTGGGGTGAAACTATGTAGGTATTCTGTGAACTTCATCTAAGCCCTCCCCTGCGAACTTATTCCGAGTTAAAACAGGCCCTTGTCTGTCTGGTAGCAGGCTCGGTACCTCCCGGACCCCACAGGCGTTGAAGTGCTGTGCACTGCCAATACTCAGTACTGTACACCACTTAATCTTATCTACGTTCTACTGTGATATGGCGCCTTCATACATGCTGCCACTTACACACATGCAGGCAAGACTACTACTCTGCGTCTGCACGAATTCTGATGGGCGGAGTGCGCCCGCGTCGATCAGGGTCCCGTGTATGTAAGTAGCTCGGTCACAGATGGTTATTATACCTCTTTGGCGGACTCATCAAACGGGGAACCAATACACCTGGCTGCGTCTCCGTTTCAAGCGACAATCCGGGTCTCAGCTTGTGGATCACCCAGTTTCCCTCAGACGGTAATAAGGATCGTGGGTTATTCGAAATCTAAACCTCCCGTTACCTGCTCCCAACATCGCTTATTATTAATATTCTTTAGGAGCCAGTTCACTTGCGGCTCGCGTTAGAGTATACATCACAATGCAAGAGGTTGATAGTGATGTAAGTATAAGTAAATCTTCATTCAACAACACATAGGACCCAAGACTATTTTATCTTAAAATTTAGACCTTAATAGATTCGGCAACACTTACTTTACGTGCCTACCCATCAGTCATCTATCTGCTACCTACCACTTTCAGTGCTCACAATTATGTACATTGGAGGAAATATCTAGATAATAAGCCCCCAGATCGGTCTACGCTACGGTACATTACCGAACCCTACCTTGTTACATCATCCTTGCGGGGCTAAGGACTAGATACCTCGTAGTGCCGTGTGGTGTTGGATCTTGATACCTTCTTGGGCTCAAACTAATTCATCCGTCGTTCTCATTGGCTGGGGTGGTCGCATGCTGGTTCAGGGGTCAGCACAGGGGTGTCCAACATGTTGCTTAGGTAGGTGATATAACATACTGCGGAGGGCATGTTTGAAGACCAAAAGTCCTTGCTTCTACTCTGGAAGGCTATGTACAGTATGTAATCATTTATGTGCATTGATACATAGGGGTATTTGGGGGCTTCAATGTCTGCATCAGTCAACCCAGCCCGCTGAACGTGCTGCTGGGAAGATCATGGGCGTATTGTTATAGGTAGGATGTAGATAGGGCTACCTACCTATCCTGTACCGCACCGGGAGATTGGTTGCCTACCTACCTCCTACAAACCTGGTCAGGTATGTATGTATACGTACATATAGTTAGAGACGGGTAGATACCTACATATGTATCTTAACCTAGAACATTATTTGCCTAAGTGCCTTAGGTAAGTGAGGTAGGGTAGCTATGATGCTACACCAAATGATCATGGCGTATTCTGTCCCCCGGGGCCCAGCTCACTGCAACATCGGGCAGACCGCATCGTAGCCGTAGAAGTTACTGCCTACCTACCTACCTACCCGTTCCACCTGCGAAACTCTATCGTGCTACCTCCCTCTAGTGCTTTGCAAAGATCAGATATCCTTGTTGGCAACCATCTGTGCTTTTACTTAGTGCATACCTTCGGACGGCTAGCTAAGTGTCGTCGGATGCTACCACACACTACAACGCCCACCTTGTATTGTGGAGTCTGGAGCTAGCAGCATCGGCACTAGAGCGAGGTGGTAGGTACCTACTGGTATATGGCATACCTCAGTAGCCGTCGTCGTCCCGCGGTGCGTTGTTCGTGGGGTGCCGTGCTCTTTGCTTTACACGGCACCGTGTTTTCATCAACCACCAGTATTCAAGAACTTCCTGGGTATTAGTCGATCCTGATCTGCCTCCGGATCTCTAACTCAAAACCAAACTTTTTTTCTTCCCTAAGAAACTGTATTGAACTTTGATAGTTCGGCACGTGGTGCTAGTCTGCCTACCTAAAACAGCCGCAGTTTTCACCCTTTCATGCGGCCTGCCATCTGGACCCCCATCCCCCTCCATCTCTTTTTACAGCCCATCTAATACTCTTAATTCATCTTTTGGGCGAAATAGGGAAATGCTACTTTGGATTGTAACGGAACTGGTTAGCACAAGTTTCAGGCTACTTTGAGACCCTGTACTATTGACTTGCGAGGATCGAAACGGAGCTGCGCCGTGATCGACGTCTCAAGAGTGAAAACGCAAAGCACATCGCCATCGCCCTTCGGCCTATCCGCTTACACCGCACCAAACTTGGCTGGTAGGTAAGTACGGACAGAGGTCAAGCTGCCTACCGGGAACATCTATCAAACACCCTGTAACCTACTTCCCGTGCCTACGACGGAATACGATTCGACGCTCCGATATTTTCTTCTTTCTACCTCTCCTTTCTAGCTCTCTTTTAGCTCTCTTTCCCTCTTTTCGACTTCCTAGATATTGCTCCGTTATGATTTTGCATACCATATCCTATAGGGTTCTAATTGGCTTCACACGTATATGTCTGTTTTCCAGATGATGGAGCACCACGCGCAAAGTTCAGTCTTCTGATAATTGATATTTTACAGAGCAACACTACGTCTGGGGACACACGCAAACTGCCTTCTTGTTACAATTAAAGAAGTGTGCCGAAAATCCCGGCTTTAAAGCAAATCTCACGTTGGATATTGAGGCCCGCCAGAGGCAAGGGTCCAACCTAGAAAAGAGAATACAGTGAATTGTTTCTCTTCAGTGAATCGTCTTGGGCCGATAAGACGTGAAGGCACTATAGGGGAAGACATCCTAAGCGGCAGGCCTCGTTCGGTCGACCAAGAACCCAGGACGGCCACTGTTTCTCAATTCAGCTCCAAAGCCGCGAGATATTAGCCTGAGGCTTGAATCACGATATTACTCGGAAATTTTACAAACAGTATAGGGCTAGGGCTAGAGTGCTTTACTCTCTGTCTCTTCTTTGGTTGTGCTCCTAACTGTAGGTTTCGAGGACTCAATTGGAAGAACTAGCTACAGATTCAACCTTTTCGCCTAAAACCAACGTTGAAAACCAGGAGCAGTTGAGCACACGAAGCCTAAATATCTCCAACTTACAGTGCTATTCTACTATTGTTATACCTATTTTCTGTGGGCGAATCCATATCTATCAAGTCAGTCTTATCCGATACAGATTTACAATCATCAGGTTCTCTACAAGACTCAATGGATATCACGAAAATGCTCAATACGACAGCCACGGCTGTAAATCGCCAGAAGAACACAGAAGAGACTCGCTGGCGGGGTCAAAGCTCGCCTATATCCAACGATGAAGATCAACGGAAATCAGAATATCGAATTCATGATACTCTACCCCGAAGGAGATCTTCAGGAATCTCATTCGGCGATGGAAAGGCGCCTCATCGCAGCCGAGCTCCATGGGACGCAAATGGCTATGCAATGCCGTTCGATCGCTCTGGGGACAAACAATCACTAGGACTCGGACGACAAATACAAACTCCATTGATCCACCTAGCGCGAGAGTCTGAAAGCCCAAGATCACCAAAGCACAAGTTATCTGACAGCCAAAGCACCCTCGACTCATATTCGTCAGCGTCTACATCTTCATCCCATTCTAGATTCTCATCAACGTCTACTGTTGGAGGCGGACAAGGCATGGGTATTATGCCTAGTGATTCTTCGCCTAAACTAGAGCTCAATTGCCCCAGCTCTCTATACCCTCAACAACTAAGACCCCTCGGTCTAGTTAATGCTAGGGACATTGATAGGTAATTACTCCCTTTCACTTTCGTACACGATGGTTATGCCGCCATTGAATCATATAGAAAAAAGTTAGAACGAACGTGGGGATGATGAAGTTCATTGTCATCTACTCAGGCATAATATTGTATTTCTGCCTTTTTTTTTCTTTTTTTCTTGCATTTAGCACCTTTCTACGCCGAGTATTCATCTCATTGAGATTAGCTATTCACAGCGCATTTGTTAGCGTTAGTGGGCAATCAATCTCATTACCTAGTTCCTTCCACTCCTATTTACTAGTCAGGGTTATTGCTCCTAGGGTTACTTATATTGTTATAGCCATCTTAACGAAACTTTTCTTCAGCCTCTTCTAACTCGGTTTCTTACTCTACCACACGGAAAAGGCCGTAATTTTTCTATCACAGAGCTAACTTAACATTAGCGACAGTGAACCACCATCTAGCTTCGACCACGGAATTACCAAGGCACACAAGAGAACCTATTCTGCACCCGACCCTTCAGGTGCCAACCCATTTCAACTTTATAGTAATAGGGTTCAACATACCCCCGATAGCTCGTTTTCAAGCCAGCAAGAACGAGACTACAATATAGAAAGCTCTCCCGTGTCGCCTGGCATGATGACACCATTTTCGTCTCAGAGTGCGGAATGTATGCATGACCTTACTGAACCTTGCACGACCGGTTCACCCCCTCGTAAGGTTATATCACACATCTTTGGGCGCAACAAGAAATGTACTCGACGGATACCCAAGCACATATGGGTACATATATGCCGTAAACATTATCAACGCGATCGATACCGCAATAACGTCGAATTTGCTCAGCGCCAATGCGAGCTGGTCCTTCAACAGCTTGAGTTTATTCATAATTGGAGCGAGGAGAACAAGAAGAAGGGAGACCCTCTGGTCCTGAAGGGCTGGACCCTAACAGTACGCAAGCGTGAGCAAGAGCGTATCGATAATGAGCGGATTGACAAAGAACGTAATGAGAAAAAAGCCGGCAAGGCAGACAGGCCCAAGAAAAGGTTGTTCAGTGAGACTAACATGGGCGACAAGGGCGGCAATGACGGCACTCAAAGTTCTGTTCCCCATTGGTTATTATTGAAATGCAGGGAGGGATACAGCACAGATGAAATGCTAGACATGGTGATCTCCCTGAAAGAGTATATGCTGAGGCAGAAACGGTCACAGTTTCCCGACATAGAGATCCTTGCCGATTTACCTGTCACCGAGGAGGATGAGGTGGCGAAACCTACGCCTGGCAAGCGGCCTATACGAAACCACAAGCGATCCAAGACTCTCCATGTCGATACTCGAACCGGGCCCCATGCACCTATAGTGTTGCAGCATAATAATATGCTATACTGGAATTATGGAAACTCTCCTGGGTTTCCTGTCACCGTTGAACGCCAAAGAGTGATTAATGAGGCACCACCGTATTATCGCCAATCTGAGGTCAGGTATAACGAGACGATCGCTCGTGGCTTTTCAAACATGGCTCCAGCTTTGCACCGCATGGACAACATTCCATATCACCCTAAAGTTCCTCACATCCAAGAGAATTATATGGAAGAGTCCTCCGATGGCAATGGGGTCTTTAAAGCTCAAGAGTATGGATATAATAGAGGACCACGGCCCGGGCCGGGACTACGACCGGAAAATACTCGAATGTTGACAACGCCCGGGGCGAGCTCCTTAGGCCCTAATAGTCGCCTCCCGCACGTTAGGTCGGTCTCTGCGTTTACATTACCAACCCCCCAGTTTACTTTCCGGGTGGATGAATCACCACCTCAACCCAATTTCAGACAAACCTATCCGGAGTGTAATAACTACCCGCCATTATCTACAAATAACCATTCTGCCATACCTTCGCAGGGCTCTCTTGCTCCGCCGACTGAGCCCGATTGCTGGCCGAACTATAGCTACAATGCCAGCGAGAGACCAAGACACATGCGGCACCAGAGCACTCCGAACCCGGCCTTTTCATATAGCCCGCAATACGGAACCGGCAATTCGCAAGACCAAGGTCACCCAGGAATCATTAGCTACCTTCATCACACACCAAGGTCTAATATTCCAATGTACGATATTCTGCACCCCGGGAACCCGAACCTCCCTAATAGCAAGCAATGCTAGATGTGCATATGCTACCTTTCGAGAAGCGCATTCATAGCTTGAGGTTTACGCTATTCTATTTCTCTTATCCTATTCTTACTGGTTTTTCGTCTGTTAATAACCTGTACCACCTACATTTCTATTCTATTGTGGCGTTTATTATCTGTATCGTTACTTTCCCTCCAATTTCTTCCCTTTACTAGATAGATAAACAACCCTCTTTCATTCCGGAGTAAGGTTTGGAAATCGAGACGATACCAACATAGATGGCCAGGAGTTTCGGACAAAGGTCATCGTGGGCCGGGGCGTAGCGAAAGAGATACCCAGTTCCGCTCCCTGGAGGTCCGGATGAACTGTACTAGAGGGCGTGAGGATTTCAAAACGAAGGCGCACGCGTCTTGGTCTATGTATTAGTGGGATGGGCGGGTTAGAAATGGAGGCTTGGTTTCACGTGGAGTTCGGATCATTTATTTCTTAGGTGGATTTTTATCGTTTATTCATGACTACACTCACCACCCCGGCCATGTCCTTAACCACTACCTACTTGCACGGATTTGTCTCCTGATACGGATCTCTGTTCTTCGTAGAACTCAGAATAATGTGAAGCTAGAGCTGCAGGACTGCGTCTCGCGTGCAGTGCGCTGTTCGTGAGTTAGTATAAGATCCTAGGGAATATGATTGGATTGGTTTTTACTCTCTTGTGTGCCTCACCCGAATTCGACATCGAAACTAGCTAATTGGTGCGATGTATGCGTAACTTAAACTAGTAAGCGCGCAGACTACTCTTGGAAGACCTAGCCATAGAGAAACACTTTGTACAAGTTTTCATCAAGTCAAAGAACGATCCGATCTTGGTATAAAGGATCTAGTAGATCGATTATTCTGTTTTTAAGAATTTTTCTTGATGGTAACATCTTCAAACCCTATTGGGGTAGTAATATCGGTGCTCCGGATATATACAGAACTTCAAGTCCTATTAGGGACCTTGGAATCAATTGCTATTTTCATTGCGCCCTACACTATATTCTTTTCACCTTTTCTTCATTTCTATTAGTAGCAAAACTAAAGACTTTAGATGCATTAGTGACTAGTTCGTTATTATTACTAGGCGTAATGATCTTTAGAAGCTCGTCTTGAAATTTGTAAGAAACAGTACAAGTCATAAGTCCGGATGAAGGCTGTTGAGAACAACTCCTTTATATTACGGAAAGATTTAAACTAACGTTATAGGTTGAAGTTCTTATCGCATCTTTGCCGTCTGCATACTAGTTAGAAACTCACTATAGAGCAGCATTAGAATAAACCTATTGTATATTTTTAGTGAGCATGAGCAGCACAGGGTCAGGCTTAATATTTACTGGTATAAGCCTTCGCGCCCTTGATAATTATGGTATAATTATTCATTTACGTATATTCCAATTAAAAATATTGCTCGAAGTTCAGTTGTATCACTTGTTGACAGTGAATTCATTGTTAGCTATATGACCCGATCTGAATCATCTACGAATGTCTAATACGGAAATCCTCTTACGCGATAATCTTGTTTGAGGCCTAAACATAATGCCTAAGGTCAAACAAACTTATTTGGTGCTACTATAAGAGAGGGAAAGACTGCAGATATAACCACCCTATAGTGTCTTGTAACTTTATCACCTAACACAAATATTAGCTTTAAGTTATCCCTTTAGAGATTCCCTCGGCACCGCTACATGAATAGTGGAATAGTTGGGATTCTCGCATAACTAAATCCTGCAAGATAGTCCAATGAAATCACAGTATTTGGCTCCTATTTATGTAGCGGTGCCGAGGGGCTCTCTAAAGGCATAGATCAGAGAGATCGGATCATGTCGAGCATACGAAAACCACGAGGGACAGACTAGAGCAAGATATAGCAGGCAACCCGATAAAAAATCAGCCACTCCCGTTTCAAGATGTGATTCAACTTATCAGGAAGCTGAGTTACTGGCGTGTCTGGATCGACTCGCTCTGCATAGCTAAATACTCGGGCGATAACTCGCTTGCCGAATGGCCCCGCAGGGACAACATCTATCGACACATCGACTTAACACTGGCGGATGTCGACGCGACTAGAGCCAAGCCGGGGTGCTTCTCAAACTGAGACGGGCTAAACCTCTAGCCGCGCCACAATTTTGACTGCTAGTGATACCAGAAATAGTTCGCTGTCATTGAACAAGCAGGGAACTTCTATGTCAACCCGAAAGATCTACTCTACTGAGTTATATAGACCGGGCCAAGAGCCATTCTATAGTTATAACTTCTTTGGGGTTATTACCATGACAGGCAGTGCCCGGAGGTCCGTTCGACTTCAATAATCCGCAAACAGCCTGGTACTTGCTCATCTAAGATTATTCATAGAGAGATCTAACTAAGGGCACAAACAAACTCATCGCTGTGACCGGCGTCTTTAAGAGTATCGAGCTGGAATCTGAGGGAGGCGCCGTCTGTCACGGCGCGTGAGAGGGAGTACACCTGGCGCGATCTGATGTGCTTCGTGATGTAGCACATAAAGCTGGTAAAGGCTTTCCAGGGGAACACACCGCGTTTTGGGGGTCCGAGCCGCCGGTTGGATTCTTCGATTGCTCCGAACTGGTCTGGGCCTCCGTGCAGGCTGCGTGCAAGGTATGATATGGAGAGGCTTATAGATAGTGTTACGGTCCTAACCGTGAGCCTATAAGTAGCTGCATACGGTCGAGGCTTCCCAACCTTGACAACGTTCTACTTTTGCATTCTGCAAGAGTGGTGTTGTGGTATAGCGTTGCAGTTCTGTTCCGTGACAGATAGCGAAGCGATCTGGGGCGGCGAGAGCGGGATCAAGCACCTCGTCGACGAAGAGATCGGGTATTGAGTCAGCGCTTACCGCAAGTAAAATCAGTCAAATAATAGCCTCTTGACTTGTTTTACGTGCTTTGATCGCAAAAAAACGCTTGTTTGACTGACTTGCCTGTTTTTATTGCTTGATTTGATTATCTACAGCATATCACAGGGCACACCGGTTGCAATATAGTTGATAGTACTGGTATTAGAAGAAGCGTAAGCCTAAATAGGCTTGCTTTTGAAGCGAGGCCGATGCTAGCCTATAGCCGCTAAATTATAGTTAATCTAAAGCTAAAAAAAAATGTACTGCAAATATTAAATTTGCAATAATATAGTTTCGAAAATAAACTTATAAATATTTTATTAGTTAGCTATATAAATCAAACAAATAAAAAAAAAATAAAACAAAATAAAAAAAACAATATAAATAATAATAAATAAAAAAATAAATAAAATAAATTTATAATATATTTAAATTAAATATATTTAATAATATTATATTATAAAAAAAAAGTTATATAATAAATTTTTAAACTTTATAAAACTATTTATTTATAATATATTATAAAATATATTAATTATAATATAATTAATAATATTAATATTAAAAAAAATATAAGCTTAAATAAATTTGTTTTTAAAATAAAACTAATATTAATTTATAACTACTAAATTATAATTAATTTAAAATTAAAAAAAAATATATTACAAATATTAAATTTATAATAATATAATTTTAAAAATAAATTTATAAATATTTATATTTATATTTAAATAATATTATTTAATTAATTAAAATTAGTTATTAAATCAATTTTATTTTTTATAAGTTAATTTAAAAAGTAAATTTTATTTTTTATTAAAAAATACTATAATTTAATAAAAATAAGTTCATATTAAAGCTTTTGTAAATATATAAAAAAAAGCTTTAAATTTTTAAATTTTTTTTTTTTTTTTATATAATAACTTTTTATATAAGTTATATATAATATATATATAAATTAAATTTAAATTATTAATTAAATATAGCAGCTTTTTTTTATAAATTAATATTTATTTATATATATTATTATTAATATATTAAAACAAATTATTTTTTTTTAAAAAAAAGCTAATTAATTTTTGTTTAGTTTTTTTATATAATAAAAATAAAACAATAATATAATAAATTTATATTAAATTTAATATTAATAATTTTTTATAAACTAAAATATTTTTATTATAATAAAAATATTTATTTGTTATATTTATTATTTTTATTATATTATTAAAATAAATTGCTATAAAAATAAATCGAATTTATTATGTTATATAAAGTTTATAAAAAAAACAAAGTTTTAAATAAATAAAGCTATATTATATAAAAAATCTATAAATGAAAAAAAAAGAAAAAAAGTTAAAAATTTTTCTGTAAAAAAATTATTTATATATATATATATTATATGTTAATATTTGCAAAAAACAGGGCTATTAATTAAATAATTTAATTGTATACGAAAATTTAAATATAAAGAAAAAAAAAAGAAATAGAAAATTTAGCTAGTATAAAATAATAAAAATAAATAGTATATAAATTATTTAAAGCAGTAAACTTTAGTAATAAATAAATTTTATAAAAAAAGAAAAAGAAATAAAAAGATTATAATATATAGTTAAAATAACTATATAGTTTATATTAGCTACTATATTGTAACTATTTTTTTTAAAAAAAAAAAATAAGCTTTTATATAAATAATAATTAAATTAAATACTTTTTAATAAAAAAAAAGATTATTTTAAATATTTATTTATAAGCTTTGTTTTAAGCTTTTTATTTATTATATTATTTTATAAGTTTTTTTATATTTAGTTATTAAATAATAGTTTATTAAAACTTATTTTATATAAGTTAAATTTTATATGTTTTTTTTTTTATATAGTTATTTAATGCTTTTTTTAATAGCTTTATTATTATTAAAATATAACTTTATAAACTTATTTTTTATTTTTATTTTTAGTTATTTTTTTAAATATATTAAAAGTTTTATTATATTTAAATAGTTTTAATAAAATTAATATAAAAATAATATGTTATTTTTAAAGTTTTTAATTAAGTACTATTTATTGTTAATATTTTAATTTTATTATATAATTTAATATTAAAGCTTTTTATAGTATAATTATAAAGTTTAAATTTTTTTAATAATAAATTTTTTTTTTTTTTTTTAATTTAATTGATTTTTTAATAAAATTTTTCAATTTTTATTTAAACAAAAAATTATTAAAATATTTTTATAATTTATTTATATAATATTTATTAGTTGCTTTTTAAAAATTTAAAACTTTTAATATATATATATTTTTTTTATATGTTAAAATTTTAAAAAGTTATTAAGTTATTAAAAAGTTTAATTTATTAAAAAATTTATTTATAATTTATAACTATTGCTTTTTTAAAATAAATATATAGTTGTTTATATTAAAGTTGAGTTTTTTTTTTTTTTTGTTTGTTTAATAAATTATTTTTTTTTAAGCTTTTTATATATTTATTTTTGCAGTTGTAATATAATTTACTATAATTTAAGCTTTTTTTTATTTTTGTTTTTAAATATATTGTTTTTACATAATTATTTTTTTTAATTTTTTATTAATAGTTTAATAATTTTAATCAAAATAAAAAAATATAAAAAAGCTTATTTTTATTTTATAAAAAAATAACTCTGTTAATTTATATAGTATAAATATTTAAATATAATTTATAATAAAAATTTAATTTAATTAATTGTTTTAAAAATAATTTATATAAAACTATAATTTTTAATTTAAATATTTGTTTATAATTTTTATTTAATTTATTATTTTATAATAATTTAATAATATAAAAATATAAATAATTTTTATTAATTTGTTTAATTTATTTATAAAAACTAAAATAAATTAAAATTTTTTATTAATAGTTATAGTAATAAATATATTAAATATTTAAAAAGAACTTTTATAGTATATTTTTATAACGTTTTTTATTGTTATTTTTGTTATATAAAATATTATTTATACTTTTTTATTTAATTGATTTATTATAATTAATATATTATTATATTTTTTATAGTTTTTTAGTATTTGTTTAAAGTTTATAACTAAATGTTTTTATATTTAATTTAGTATTAATAGTAGTTATAGTTTTTTTAAAGTTTTATTTTTTAATATTTTAATAAATCGATATTTTAAATAGTTTAATATATAAATTTAGTAATTTTTAAATAGTTTAAACTATTAATATTATTTATATATTAGTTGTTTTGTTTGTTTTATATTTAAATAAGCTATAACTATATAGTTATAAATTTTAAAAATTAATTAAGTATATAAGTTTATATAATTAAATATAATTAATTTTTTTTAATAAAAAGTAAATTTTTTTTTTAAAGTTTATAAATTGTTTAATTTTTTACTTTTTATTTTTTAACAATATATTTTTATAACAAAGTTAATATAGTTTTATTTAAAAATATAATTAATAAATTAATAACTTATTAATTATTTCAAGTTTTTTTTTAAGTTGTTTTAAATAGTAACAGTAGTAATAGTTGCACTATTTATTATTTATTTTAAGTATTTTTTATTAAAAAATATAAATATAATTAAATATTGTTATATATTTTTTTTGTTTTTTTAAATAATTAAATTTTTTTATTTATAAAATAAAACATTTGTAATAATGTTTTTTTTATTTAAGCAATAAATAATTATAAAGTTATATTTTAAAAAAAATGTTGTTTAATTAATTTGTTTTAAATTAAAATATTATTTTTAATTAAAATATTTTAATGTTTTATAATTTGTAATAATAAAAAATAACTTTTTTTATTAATTATTTATTAGTTTTAATTTTTATTTTTTTAATATTAGTATTACTATTAATAGTTTTTTATTATAAATATTATAGTTTAATTTTATATTATATAAAGTTTTAAAATAATAAGTTATTAAATGCTATTTTTTTTTATAAAATTAAAATATTACTTTTGTAACTATTTTATTAAAAGTATTAGTTTTTATTTTAGTAAATAAGCTATAGTTGTAATAGTTTAAAATAAAAAATATAACTAAGCTTTTTTTTAAAAATTTAAAAACTTTTTTATATTAAAAAATTTATATAAAAAGAATTTTTTTTTTTGTTAATTAGTTTAGTAGTTTAGCTATTTTGTTATAGTTTTTTATAAATTTTTAATAAAAGTTATAAAAATTTAAAAAAAACTATATATTTTTAATAATAATAAAAAACTTTTATTTATATATTATTTTAATTTTATTAAAATTTATTTATATTTTATTTATATTAATAATATAATTTAAAAACTTAGTTTTAATTATATAAAACTTCGATTTTTTTAAATCAGTTTATAAACTAGTATTTTTTAATTATTGTAATATTTTTTTTATATATTTTTTATATTTAATTAAATTGTTAAAATAAATAAAAATATTATTTATATAAATATTATAAAAGTTATTTAAATAATTAAACAAAATATTATTTATATATTTTTAAAATATAAAAAGTTTATTAATAAGCTTAAAAAGTAATATTTTATATTAATAAATTTTATAATAAATATAAAAAGTAATTAAGTTTTTTTTGTTTAAATTTATATAAATTTAATAAAATGTTTGTTTTATATTAATTTTTATAAAAATTTTTGTTTTAAAGATTTAAAACAATGTTTTTTTAATCAATAGTAATAAATAGTGATTTTTTTTTATAAAAATATTAAGCTTTTAATAATTGATATAAAATTATAATTTATTATATAATTTATTTATAAATAAAATAAAAAATACAAATAAAATATTATTTAGTTTAATAAATCTTTTTTATAAATTATTTATTAAATATTTTTTTATAACTTTTAGTTTATTTATAAATATTTTATATAAAAATAAATACTTTAAATTTTTTAATTTTTTATTGTTTATAAATTTAATATAATAGTTTATTTATAAATAATATAAAAATAAAATATTAAAATTTATTTTATTAAATATTTAAAATAAGTTATAATATTTATTAAAAATAACTTTAAAAACTTTTTATTATAGCTTATTGTTTTTTTTTATAAAAAAGTTTTTAACTTTTTTATTAGCAATAATTTTATTAATTTTATAAATATTAATAATATAAACATTTTTAGTTAATTTATTTTGCTTTATTAAAAATTAAAAAGTTATAATATTTATATTAATTATATTAATATTTAATTGTTTTTTATATTATTTAATTTTATTTTTTTATATATAATATAAGTTTTAAATATTAATTTTTTATTTTTTTAATATATTAAAGTCGGTTTTTTTAATTAATATATATTGTTGCTTTTTTTTTTTTTAATAAGTTTTTTTTTATATAAAAAATAGCTTTTTTTTAAAAATACAATTTATTTTTTTTAAATTTTTTTTTTTAAAATTTTTTTGTTTTAATATTTATATAAAAGTTTTAAACTTTATATTATTAGCTTTAGCTGTTTTTTTTTAAAACTTGCATTTTTTTTCGTTTTTTTTTAAATTTATGTTTTTTTATGTTATATTTTAGTTATAGCTAAAATATTATAATTATATATTAGTTTAATTTATATTAATAGTATATTTTATATTATAGTTAGCAAATAAAATAAATAAAAATAAAAACTAATTTTTTTAATAGTTAAAAAAAATATTATATTTTTAAAACTATAATTTTTTTAAAATAAAGTTATTTTATATATTAATAATATATAAAAATGTTTTTTAAAATATATGTTTTTTTATTTTTATAGTAATTTTAAAATTTTAATTAATTTTTTATTTGTTTTATTTATTATATTTTATTATATTTTAAAATATAAATTAAATTAAAAATAAATTTAAATATTTTATAATTTATTTAATAAAAGTAATATTTATATATATATATATATTTGTTTTTATATTTTTAAAAATATTTTTAGTAATTAATAATAATTTATTATAGCTTATAATATAAATATATAAAAAAAGTTTTTTTTTTAAATATTTATTTATAATGTTTAGTTTATTAATAAATTTTAAAAACACTTTTTTTAAAAAAGAAGTTATTTTTTTTAAAGTTAATTTTTTATTTATATAATATTTTATTTAAACAAATTATTTTTTTTAGTTTTTTGTTTATTTAAATTATTAAAAAAACGTCGATTTATAATAATGTTAAAATAAGCTTTTTTATTAATACTGTTTTTTTTTTTAAAATATTTGTAAAATTAATACTTAGTTTATTTATAATTAAAACATTTTTTTTTTATTAATAGTTTATATATATTTTTTTTTTTTTGTATTTATATTTAAAATATAAACTGTTTGTTTAAATAGTTATTATTACAAAGTTTTTTATTTATATTTATAATCGAAATTTTATTTTAAAATATAGCTGCTGCTTTTTTATTTTTATATAAAGTGTTATATTTTTTATTTTTTGTACTAAAAATATATATAATTTATATATAGTATTAAATATAAAACTCGAATATTTTGTTTAATTTTAAATATTTAAATATAGTATTAGCAGTTATATAAACATTAAAACAGTTTTTAAAGCTGTTTTTTTATTAATTTTTTATTAGCTTAGTTTTATTTATAAAATAAACAAAATTATTTTTAAATTTAACAAATTTATTAAAAAAATATTTAATAGAACTATTTTTTATATATAAAGTTTTAAATTTTGTTTTAAATTTATTAAAAGTGTTAATATTATAATAATATTTATATAAATATATAAATAATATATATAATAAAGTTAAAGTTTCGAAATATATATTATTTAAATAAAACTATAAATATTTAGCTTCTTTTTTATTTAAATAAAACTTAATATTTATTATTTTAGCAATATTATTAACAAATTAGTTTTTATTAATTATTAAACAATTTTTTATATTATAATATTATATTTTAAATTTTATATTATTTTTATTAAAGTTATTATAAAAAATAAAAACTGAAATTTTAACTAATTTATAAGTTTTTTTTTTAGTTTAATTTAATAATATATTAGTTTTGTAACTTTTAGCTAATAAATTTACTATTTACAAATTAATTTTGTTAATTTAGTTTTAAAACTAAAACTTTTTTAACTTTAAATTTATTAATTTAATAAAAAAGCAATTTAATATAGCTTAATTATTAAATATAAAATAATTAAAGTTTATAATTAATGCTTTTATTTTTAATTAGTTAATAATTATTAAAGCTTATTTTTTATTAATAAAAAAATTATATTATTTAATTAAATTATTAAATTAATTTTTATTTTTTTATAAAAGTTTATAAAAGTTATTTATTTATTAATATATAGCAAAAAATATAAATAAGTAAAATTTAAATTTAATTTATAAAGCTTTAAGTTTTTTAAATAATTGTTTAAAGTTAATATAATTTATTAATTTATTAAAATAAAAAATAGCTATTTAAACTTTATTAATAATATTATAATAAAAAAACATAAAATTGTTATTTTTTATATATATATTAACAAAATTAATAATTAACTTTTGTTAATTTTTTTTAAGTTTATTTATAAAGTTTATATATTATTTATTTATAAAGCTAAATTTTTTATATTATTTATAAAATTTATTAATTATTTTATTAAAAGCTTTATATAAGTTTTTTTTTTTATTATTTTTTATAATATAAGTTTAAATTTTTATACTTTAAAAATTAAAGTTAATTAATAAATTGTAACAAATTTTATTTTAAAAAGTTTTATTAAATTTAAAAAATAACTTTTTTAAATTATTTAGTTCAAAGTAAACTTTTTTGTAAATTTAAAACTTATTATTTATATTTTTTATTATAATATTGTTATATTAATGTTTTATTTTATAAATTTATAGCTTTTTGTTTTTTTTTTTTTTTAAAGTAAAAATATATTTAAAAACAGTTTTTATATTTTATATAAATAATACTTAAATTGTTATATGTTAATATTTGTAAAAAACAAAACTATTGATTAAATAATTTAATTGTATATAAAAATTTAAATATAAAAAAAAAAAAAAAAAACAGAAAATTTAGCTAGTATAAAGTAATAAAAATAAGTAGTATATAAGCTGCTTAAAGCAGTAAATTTTAGCAATAAGTAAATTTTGCAAAAAAAAAAAAAAGAGCAAAAAAATTGCAGTATGTAGCTAAAGTGACTGTATAGCTTGCACTAGCTACTATACTGTAACTATATATATAAAGTAATTTAAAACAGTAATAAATAAAATTATTTATTTAGCTATATAATAAAACTGTTTAATTTATTTAAATAATTAAACTAATATTAATTAATTTGTAATTACTTTTTTTTTAAAAAAATAGTTTATTTATAAATTATAAAAATTAAATATATAAATTTTAGTTAATTGTTTTTTAATAAAACAAAAAATCGCTTTAAATATTTATTATATTATTAATTGTTAAGTTTTTTTTTTTTTTAAATTATAATATAGTTTTTTTATATATTAATATTAATACTTTTTATTAATATTATATTTTAAATATATTTTTTATATGTTTTTTTTTTTTTTATAAAATTAATAAATTATTATTTTTATAAAGTTTTTTAATTATATTATTTTAAACTATTTATAGCTAATTTTTTAATTTTAATAATAGTTTTATTATATTTAAATTATTATTATAAAACTTTTTTAATAATATAAAGTTATTTTGAAAATTTTTAATATAATATTATTTATTGTTAATGTTTTAACTTTTTTAATCGATTTAATATTATAGTTTTTAATAATATAAATATATTATATATATTTTTTTTATTTTAAATTTTATTTTATTTTTAAGTTTAAATATTTTATTTTTAAAGTTATTATTTTTTTAACTTATTAATAAATTATTGAAATATTTTTATAATTAATTAATATAATATTGATTTATAGTTTTTTAAAATAAAAAAACTTATAATATAAATATATTATTATTTTTTTTAAAAGTTTTATATATTTGTTATATTATTAAATAATTAAATTTGTTTAAAAGTTTATTAGTTATTTAAAATTGCTGTTTTTTTAATATAAATATATAGTTATTTATATTAAAATTAAAGTTTTAATATTTTTTATTAATTTATATAGTTATATAATATTATATATATTTTAGTTTTTTTTTAATAAAATTTATAAATTATATAATTTTTTATATTTTGTTTTAAATTTTAAATTATAATATTTTTTTAATTATTAATAAGTTTTTTAGTTTTTTTTAAACTATATAATTTTTTTAGTTAAAATAAAATAATATTAAAAAATTTATTTTAATTTTATAAAAAAATAATTTAATAAATTTATAAAATAATAATATTTATATATAATTTATAATTAAAATTTATTTAAATTAATTGTTTTAATAATAATTAATATAAAATTATAATTATTAATTTAAATATTTATTTATAATTTTAATTTATTTTATAGTTTTATAATAATTTATAAATATTAAAATATATTAAATTTTTATAATTTTATATAATTTATTTATAAAAATAAATATAAATTAAAACTTTTTATTAAAAGTTATTATAATTAATATTTTAAAAACTTAAAAAAAACTTTTATAATATATTTATATAATATTTTTTATAATTACTTATATAATATATAATATAATTTAAGCTTTTTTTTTTAAATAATTTATTATAACTAATATATTATTATAGCTATATTTATTTTTAAATATTTATTTAAAATTTATAACTAAATATTTTTAAATATAGTTTAAAATAAAAAAAAAAAATAAATTTGCTAAATATTTTATTATATAGAATTTTTATAAAACAATATTTTATATAGTTAAAAATATATATATTATAGTTTTTTTTAAGTTTAAACTAATAATAATATTTTATAAAAAGCTTATATTTTTTTTTTTTTTTTTAAATATATAATAAATATTTTATTATATATTTTTTAAATAAATTATATATATAAATATAAAAAATTAAAAATTATAAATTTTTTGTTATAAATAATTAAACTATTAATTAATTATTATAAATTATTATTATTAAAAAAAGTTTTTTTATAATAAATTTTTATATTAAAGTTTTTTTTGTTTTTTTTAAATATTTTTATAATTAATTAAAAGTTTAATAAAACTTTTATATTTTTTTATAATTTTATAACAAATAATTTAATTTAATATATTACTTATATAAATATATTATAAATAATATTATTTATTAACTAAAAAATTGTTAAATATTTTTATATTTTTTTTTTTTTTTTATATATAATAAAATTTTTATGTTTTTTTATTAAAACATTAACTAATATATTTTTTTTTTAAAATAGTAAATAATATAAAAATTATATTTTATAAATAATTTTATTTATTTTATTTGTTATAAATTTAAATATTATTTTTAATTAAAATATTTTAAAATTTAATAGTTAATTATTATTAAAAATAGTTTAATATAATTATTAATTAATTTAAACTATTATTTTTTAAAAGTTAAAAATATTATAAATATTTTTTTATTAAAAATTTTATAATTTAATTTAATATTATATAAAATTTTAAAATAATATATAATTAAATATTAATTATTTTTATATTTTTAAAATAAAACTTTTATAGTTATATTATTAAAAATATTAGTTTTAATTTTAATAAATAAATTATATTTATAATATTATAATATTAAATAAAATATAAAAGTTTTTTTTAATTATAAAAATATTTAATTATATTTATTAATTTATAAAAAAGTTATTTTTTTTTTTGTTAATTATATTATAAATTTAATAATTTAACTATAGTTTTTTATAAATTTTTTATAAAAATTATAAAATTTTAAAAAAAACTATATATTTTTTATAATTATAAAAAATTTTTAATTTTTTATTATTTTTATTTTAATTAAATTAATTTAAATGTTATTTATATTAACAATATATTTTAAAAATTTAGTTTTTATAATATAAAATTTAAACTTTTTTAAGTTTATTTAAAGTTTAATAATATATAATTGTTATAATATTAATTATATATATTTTCGATAATTTTTTAAATTAATTAAATAAATAAATATATTATTTATATATATATTATAAAAATTATTTAAATAATTAAATAATATATTATTAATATATTTTTAAAATATAATAAAACTATTAATTAAATTAAATTAAAATATTTTATATTTAAAAAATTTATAATATATATAAAAAGTTATTAAGTTTTTTTATTTAAATTTTATATATATTTAATTAAATATTTGTTTTATATTTAATTTAATAAATATATTAACTTTAAAAAGTTATAATAATATTTTTTTAATTAAAAATAAAAAATATTAGTTTTTTTTTATTAATTTGTTAAATTTTTAATAGTTTATATAAAATTTTAACTTTTTTTTTAGTTTTTTTATAAATAATATTAAAAAAGTATAAAATATATTATTAAATTTAATAAATTTTTTTTATAAATTATTAATTAAATATTTATAAATTATTTTTAATTTATTTAATAATATTTTATATAAAAAGTTATATTAAAAATTATTAAAAGTTTTATTTTTAAAAAATTTTATTTTATAATTTATTTTAAATTAATAAAATAAAAAAATATTAAAGTTTATTTTATTAAATATATATAATAAATTATAATATTTTTTAAAAATTATTTATAAAACTTTTATATAAAAGTTTTTTTTTTTTTATTAAAAAAAAGTTTTTTTTTATTTTTAATAAATTTATTAATTTTATAAATAGTAATAATTTATATTTTTTATATAAAATTATTATATAAAATTAATATATTAAAAATAGTTATAATAATATTAGTTAATTTTATTAAAAGTTTAATTTTATATTATTTTAGTTTATTTTTTTATATTTTATAAAAATTTAAATTATTAAGTTTTTATTTTTTTTTTAAGTTTTTTTTTTTTTTAACTTTATAAAAAAAATTAAATTATTATTTAAATTATATTATATTTTATTAATATTTTTTTTAGCAAAATTAAATTGTTTAATAATTAAAATTTAAAATATTATTTGATTTTTTTTAATATTTTTTTATTAATATAATTATTGTTTTTTTTTTTAAAAAAATTTTATATTTTAATAGTTAATATTTAATTAATATTTAAAGTTTATAAACTATATTTTTGTTTAATTTATATTTAAGTTTTAATTAAAGTATTAATTGAAAAAATAATTAAATAAAAATATTAGTTTATATTTTTAATAATTAAAAAATATATTATATTTTTAAAACTAAAACTTTTTAATAATTATTTTATAAATTTAAAAAAGTATTATTACTATAAATATATTTTTACAACTTTTTTTTTATATTTATAAAAATATTAATAAAATAATTTTAATATTTTATTTTTTTTTGCTATTATATTTAAAAATTAATCAAAAATAAAATTAAATAATTATAAAAAAGTTTAATATTTTTATAATTTATTTTATAAATAATATATTTATATTTATATATATATTTATTTTTATATTTTTAAAAAAGTTCTTAATAATTAATAAAAATTTATTATTATTTATAATATATATATATAATAAAAGTTGTTTTTTTAAATATTTATTTATTAAATTTAATTTATTATTTATATAATTTTTTTGCGATATTTTTTTTAAATAAAAATTTAGCTTATTTAAAACTGCTTTTTTAATGTTTTATTTTTTTTAACTTTTTTTATAGTAATATTTTTTAAAGCTTTTGTTTTGTTATAAAAATTAACAAATATAGTTATAATATTTTATAAACATATTTTTTTTTTAATATTATTTAAAAAATAATTTTTTAAAATATATTTTTTTTATTAGCAGTTAAAATATTTACTTTTTTTTATTAGTTTTAATAATTTAAAATTATTTAAAATATTGCAATTTTAAGTTATTAAAGTTTTAATATTATTGTTGCTAGTTTTAATATTATTATTTTTATTATTAACAATATTTTTTAAAGTATTATTAATATTACTATATATAGTTTATTAATTAAATTTACTTATATTATTAAAAAAAGTCGATTAGTTAATTTTATATTTAATATTATATTTTTTATTATTTATATATATTTAATAAACTAATTAAATATAAAGTTTAATATATTAATTAAAAAAAATATTTAATAGTTTATTAAATAATTTATTTTTAAAATATTTTTTTTATTTTTTTTTTTTATTTTAATTTTTTTAACTAATTAAATAAAATTAGTTTTAAAGTTAAAAAAATAGTTAAAATATAATTATTAAAATTAAAAAACTTTTATTTTGATTTAAATTTTTTATTAATATTTATATTTTTATAGCTTTTTTTTAAATAATTAAAAAATATTTTAATAATAATTAATTAATTAAAATAACTTTTAATTAAATATAAAAATAAATATTTAATAATTTTACTATTAATATAAACTTTAATATTAATTATTTTTATAATATTATTAACAAATTAATTTTTATTAATAATTAGTTAACTTTTTATAATATATAACTATATTTTAAACTTAATATTATTTTTGTTTTTGTTGTTATAAAAAATAAATATAAATATTTTAGCTAATTTATAAAATTTTTTAATTGTTTAAATAAATTTTAAAATATTATTTTTATAAAAAAGTAAATTAATAATATACTAGTTAGTTTTATTTAATAATTTTTAAATATAGTTATATTTAATAATAGCTACTTTTAATTTTTAAAATAAATAGTTAATAGTTTATTTAAAATAAAAGTTAAAAGTAAGTTTTTTTTTATTATTTTTTATTAAATAGTTTAATTGTTTTTTTTATTAACTGTAATTTTGCTAAATTTTTTAATTTAATTAATAAAAGTTTTTATATATTAAATAAATAATATAACTAAGTTATATAAATTTTTAATTTATTATTAATATATTATTATTATTAAAGATTTAATTTTTATTTTTTAAAATAAAATATTAAAATATTTAATTAAATTAATAAAAGTATTTTTATTAATTAATTTATTAAATTTAATTTAAGTTTTTTTTTTTAATTAAATAATAAAAATAAATAAAAAAGCAATTTTATTAAACTTATATAATTTAGCAGTATATTTTTTTAATAAATAATTAATTTTTTAAAAAAAGTTTTTTTAATTTAAAATATAATATTTATATATAAAAAAAAAGTTTTATATTTAGTTTTAAAAGCTTTTTATTAAAAAAATTAAAATAATTAATTTATTGTTATTTTTAGCTTTTATAATAATTAAAATATTTTATCTAAGTTTTTTAAAATATATTTAAATATTAGTTTTTATATAAAAAATTAAAAAAAGCTATTTGTTATTTATAATTATAAATAGTTATAATTTATTAAAAATTGAATTAATTTGTTTTTTTGTTTATTATTTAAATATAATGCATTTTTTAAATATTAATATTATTATAACAATTAATTATAGTTTAGTTTTTTTATAAAAAATATTTAAAAATAGTTTTTATGTTTTATAAATATAAATAATTTATAAATTATTATATAAAGCTTATAAAAAAAACAAAGCTTTAAATAAATAAAGCTATATTATATAAAAAATCTATAAATAAAAAAAAAAAAAAAAAAGTTAAAAATTATTTTACAAAAAAATTGTTTATATATATATATATAAAATAGTTTAAAGCAGCAATAAATAAAGTTATTTATTTAATTATATAATAAAGCTGCTTAATTTATTTAAATAATTAAACTAGTATTAATTAATTTATAACTTGTTATTAATATAATTAAAACTTAAATATTTTTTATATTTATAATATTAGATTTTTTTTTACTAAATATATTTATTATATTATTTTTTATAAAAACAATTATATTAATAGTTATATTTTAATATATAATTTATTTTTTTTTTTTAAATCGAATTTATTTTTAATTAAATATAAATTAATATAACTAATAATAAAATTAAAAAAATTTAAAAACTATTTATTAATATTTATAAAAAAGCTTATTTATATTATATTAATAAAAAAACTTAAAAGTTTTTTAAAAATATTAAAAATAAATAAATTATATATTAAAACTATTTTAAATTTAATATTAATTAAATTAGCTTTTTTATATAAAATTATAAAATAAATTAAAAATTAAAATATTACTATTATTATTACTATTAAAAAAAAATATAAAAAGCTTAAATAAAAAAGTTTTAAATTTAAATATAGCTAAATTTAATAATGTTAATGTTGAACTAATGACTTGACAGGACTTGTATGTATGTAGTATGTACTAGGTGTGTATAACTAGGACCTGGACTAGGACCTTTATCAAGTAACTAAATAGATAAAGAATACAGGGACCTATTAGGATTTACAGGACTTACAAGTTTTACGCATATATATATATGTAAATAATTTATATATGACTTTTTTAGTTATATTTTTTTTTGTAAAATATATATACAAATTAATACAGAATTTTAAAATTTAAAAACAAACTTTAAACTTTATAAATTATTTCGAATCTTTTTATATATATATATATAAAAAGTTCTACTAATATTAATTAATAATTACAAAATACAATTACAAATTAATAAAGTAAAAAAGCAGAACTTAATTATAAAGTAGCTTTTATGCTAGATTTTTTATTTTTTATATAAGAAATAAACTATTATTTGTATTAATTAGCAAAAAAAAAGTTAAATTAATTATTGGACGAAAAAATCTAATTATTGCAAAGTTAAGAACTTTTTTTATATAATATTTAGTTACTTTTATACAAAAATTAATAAAATTATAAGCTATTTTATATATTTAATTTTTTAACTACTTTATTTATTTATTTATTTTTTTATTTTTATATTTATTACTTTTTACAACTATGTTAAAACTTGTAATAAAATTAGTTATAACAGCTGTAGCTGTAGCAACTAAAATTAACTATTTTAAATTTTTAAATAAAAAACTATATCTACTTTTGTACAAAAATATAGCTAAAAAAAGCAGCATTAATATTTTTAAATAAAAAAACAAAACCGACTTTAAATATTAAAATATTACAATTAATTCAAACGACTTAATTATTTTAGCACAAATGTTTATATATTTTGTACAATGCTTAAAAAAATATATATAACTAAAAATCAAAAATAAACAACTTATATAAACGTTTGTAATAAACTTTAAAAACTAAACAAAACTTATGTTTATAAATATTAGTTATATATTTAAATGTATATTTGTTGTAATAGCTGCAAACAATAAAAAAATCAAAATATACAAAAATATATATAACAACAAGCTTGTATATATATTTAAAAAATTTAGCAATAATAACAACGATAAAAAATCGAATAATAATATGTTTGTATAAATAGCTTTAGTATTTATATTAGTAAATATATTAGAACTTCTAATTATATAAATAAATTATTTAGTATTATAACTAGCTATATTAAAACTAATAATATTAATATATATTTTAGTGTTTAATACAAATAATTAAGTATTTATTTTTTTTGTATAAACAAAAACTTAAAAACTTATATTTATTTTTAAAATTTTTACTGCATATTTTATACTTTTATTTATATATAAAAATCGATTGTACAAACTTTTTTTTATTTAGATTATTTACAATAGTTTAATTGAAACAGCTTAATTTATTATATTTACTAAAGTATAGCGATTTAATTAGAATTATAGCAATAAATTATATAATATATTATATAATAAAGTTTAAATTTTTATTTCGACATATTATCGACTTAGAATTATTAAAAAACAATATTATATAATATTTTCTTTTATATTAAAAAAAAAAGCTAAATAATATTATTTCAACTATATTAGTTTAATATATAAATAAAATAAAATTTATATAATGTTTAATAATTACTTTAATATAACAGTTAACTATAGTTAATATTAAACCGATTAAACTATTACTACTTTTGTACAAATAAAACAAAATAACTTAACAAAAACAATGTTTAAAATATTAAAAATTATAATTAATAAGTTTTAACTTATATAATATATTTTAAAACTTAGCTATTATAAAAAAATACTACTTTATATAGCAGTTATATAAGTATGCTTTAGTATATTTAAATTTAAACTTGTTTTAATTAATTAAAAACTTATATACAAAGTTCTGTTTTTTAACTTGTAAACAGCGCTATAAATTTTTTTTAATTAAAAAATAAATTATTATTATATAATAAATGTTTATTTTATTAACAAACAATATAATACTAAATATTTAAAACAATTATATAATTATAGTTTTAAAAAAAACTTTTACTAAAAGTTACAGTAATTATATAATAAAAATAATAAAAATAACAAAAAATGTTTTATTTGTAAAAAACTTAGTTATTGATTTACTAATTATAGCTAATAAAAAAAATCGAAAGTAAAAAAGCAATATTTTGCTATATGCAATATTTTAAAACAAAAAACTTTATTATATAAAAAATATAATATATTTGTATTAGATTATAAAAGTAATAAAAACTTTTTATATAATAATAAATTTAATAATAACTTAGATTTTAAAACTAAAAACGAAACAGTTTAATTTTTAATAAATTTAATATATTTTTATTATATAACAAAAAAAAACATATATACTTAAAACTAAATGTTAATATTAAATAACTTTTATTTAAACAGTTAATATAGTATAAAGTATTAAAATATTTTATAAAATATTAGTATAGCTAAAGTTTTAACTATTAAAAAAGCTTAAGCTAAAACTTTTATATAAAAGAACTTTTTTATATAAATAAATTAAACTTTAAGTAATATAACAATTTAATTTAATAGTATTAAAAGCTTTAAAGCTATAAGTATTATAATAATTTTAACATTAATTAAACTAATCAAATTTTATATTTTAAATGTGCTAACTTTATTTTTACTGTTACTACAAAATACAAATTAATTATATACTTATTTTAATAATATATAAAATATAATTATATAATAAAATAATATAATAATATTAATTGTATAAAAATAAAAACACTTGTTTTTTAATATTAGCTAATTAAAAACTACAAGTTATTTTATAAAACAAAAGCTTTAAAAATTATATTGTTAATTTAAATACTTTTATATAAAAAAACTTATAAAGTTACTGCAAAAAGTTAAATATAATAATATTAATATTTTAGTATTTTGAAAAATTAAAAAGTTTTGCTATTATTGTTAATTGTATAACTAAGCTTTAAAAAGATTTAAGTTTTTATTAAAAAATAAATATAATTTTAATTATAAAATCATTATTAATATTATATAAATTAACAAACAACTAATTTTATATATAATTAATATAAATATTTTGTTTTAAATAGCTAAATTTTTAAAGTTTTTAAATATATATAATATTTAAAATATATTATACTAATGTTAGATTTTAATATATTAAAAGCTATTTAATTATATTGTATATAATTTTAGTATGAATTTTTTGTTCGAAAAATTTCGCAATAATATATAACTAGTTAAAACTTTATATAAAAAAATACTTGTTAAAGCATATTAAACTGTTGGAAAAGTCGAACAAGTATATATATTACTTTGTTATATATTTAATATTTTGTACAAAAAAATCAGTTACTATATAAACAAAAAAATAGTACTACAAATAGCTATAAAAGCTTTAAATAATATAGCTAAATTAAACAGTTTTATATTTATTTTATTAGTTTTTAAAGTTTATTTTAAAATTAATAACAACTTACTTTTTTCGCTAAAAATTATCTAAAAAGCAAAAGCTATATAAAAAGCTATAAAAATATTAAAAAGTATTTATATAAAAGTTAATATTAACTAAACTATATAAATTAAAAATAAACTAATATTATTATACAAAATATTTTTTTTATTTTTTTAAAGTAAAATTATAATATAAAAAAAACATAAAAATTAAACAGAATTATATAAAATTTTTACAATTGAAAATTATAACATTACAGTTGATATAATAAATAAACTAGCTAAGTTTTATTATATATAAGTTAAACTATATTACTAATAAAAAGCTATGCTTGATTTATTATATAAAAAAAATAACTTTTTGTACAACTTTTTTTAAACTATTAAATAGCTGCAACTTTAATACAAAAGCAAACTAAAAAAGTTATTTATAACTACTAGCAATTAGTACTTTATACTAAAAAAAGTTAACAATTACGCTTTAGTTATACAACTAAAACAAAACGATATAATTACTATATTTAGCGTATTTTTTAAACAATTAAATATAGCTAAAATAAATATATTAACAACTTAAAATATATTTTAGTTTATATAATATAACTTAAACTAATATAACTAAATAAAAATTTTTTAAACTAAGCTTATATAAAAAGTTAAAAATAAAACAACTAAATTATATAAAAAGTTTAAATTAATTATATAAAGTTATAAAAATAACAATAAAGTTTAAATTTTTATATAAGTATTAATAATTTAATATATAAATTAATAATTTATTATAGCTTTAAAACTATTATTAATTTAAAACTACAAAATATATATAAAGCTATAAAATATTTTTTAAATATATATATAATTATATAATAAATTAAATTGAAAAATTTATATTTATTTGTTAAAAAAAACTAAAAAACAAATACTTTATAAACATTATGTTTTAAATTATATAATTATTATATAAATTAACTAAATTAAAATTGTATTAATATAAGATTTACTATAAATATTACTGTTAAAAATTAAACATGAAAATATTTATATATAACTTATATTTATTATATACTAAAAAAAAATCCAACGAATTTACAATTATAAAACTTTAAACAGATAATATATTTAGTATTATATTTAAAAAGTTTTTATATAAAAAAAAAGCTAAATTATTATTTTATATAAAACTAAAAGTAAAACTAACGCTTAAATATTTTGTTAAATTTAATAAAAACAAAATCTAAATAAATAAATAAGATTTTATTTTTATTTAATAAAAATAAACTAAATAACTATATATAATTAACTTTTATACAAAAAATTATTTTTAGCAATATATTATTTAACGAGCTTAAAATATATATATTATATTAATATATTAACTAAAAGTATTATATAACTTGTTAATTGTTATATAAGTTTAAAAGCTATTAAAAAACAACATTAAAATATTAAATATATAAATATAATAGTAAATTAATAATATATAGTAAAAACTATATTATATACTTTTGAATTTTAGTTATATGAAAATTTTTATTTTTATTAATAAAGTATTTATAAATAACAAAGATTTAAGTTTTTAAATTAGATTTATAATTATATTAGCTAATAAAAACTATATAAAAAATATTTTTATAATTAAAAGTAATATTATTTACTGAAATTTAATTAAATATAAACAAGTTATATATAATGTATTAGCAAATAAGTTATATAATATAATTAATAGATTTAATTATACTATTATATTTAGTACAACTTTTTAAAAAATTATTTGTACAATAAAATTATTAACTATATTATTAGTTATATATACTAATTTTAAGTTTTTGTATAAATGTTTAATTAAGCTGAAAATTATGCAAAAAAAGCGACTTATAATCGACATTATATTATTTTGAAAAGTATACAAAAATTGCAAAATTACAAAGATATATTAGATCGATAACAAAAACAACTTAGTAAACGCTTGTACAAAAAAAGCACTTAATTAAATACTAAAAAAGCTAGTTAGTATAAATAAGCTGGTTGTACAAATAGAAGTATATATAAATCGGTTAAACAGTGGAAGAAATAACGGAGGATTAGTTAATATTGAAACTGGAGTTACTGTACAAAAGAAAAAATCTCCAGTGTTGAACTAATGACCTGACAAGACCTATATGTACACAGTATGCACTAAGTGCGTACGACCAGGACCTGGACTAGGACCTTTATCAGGTAACCGAATAGATAAGGAATACAGGGACCCACTGGGATCTACAGGACCTACAGGTCTTACGCACACACACATATGTAAATAACTTATGTACAACTTTTCTGGTTGTACTTCCTTTTGTAGAATATACACACGAATTAATACAGAACTTTAAAACCTAGAAACAGACCCTAAACCCTATGGATTACTCCGAATCCTTTTGTGTACGTACGTACGAAGAGTTCCACCAACAGTTAATATTGTTTAAAATTTATATTAAATTTATAAAAATAATAATTAATAAATATTTAAAGCAATAAAAATAAATATAATAATAAATACTTTTAAAACTAATTAAAATAAGTTAAATTTATTAATAATTAAATATATATTAATTTAAAAAAAGAAATTTAATTTAAATTAAATTTTAATAAATTTAAATTAAATTTTTTAATTTTTAAAATATTTTTTGATTTTTTTTTAATTTGTTTTAAATTTATTTAAAAATATATATAAAATAGTTTATTTAAAAAAAATAAACTAATAAAATAAAAAAAAATAAAAAATATAATTAAATATTATAATAATAATTTATATTAAAGTTATAATAAATTTAATTTATATTTTTAGTTTAATTATTAATTTTATAGTTAATATAATTAATTAAATATTAAAAGTTGCTTTAAAAATAAAACATTTATTAATTTAAAGTTTTTTATTTATAAAAATTTTATAATATTGTTTTATTATATTAAATATTTAATAGCTAAAAAATTTAATATTATTTTTATTTATATTTATATTATAAATATATTATATTATATTTTAATAAAAACTATAGCTTAAATATATATTATAGTTAATATTGAAATATAATATATATTTTATTAAAATTTATTAAATTTTAAATTTTAAAAATATTTTATATATAAATTAAAATAATAGCAAAAAATTATAAATATAATAAAGTTTTTTTAATTAGTTTAATAATTTGTTTATATATATTATAAAATAAAAAAAGCTATTAATTGTTTTAAAAACAATATTAATATTAAAATAATTTTTATTTATTTTTATATTATAAAATAATATTTAAAAATATTTTTTAAATTTTATTAATTAAATAAATGATTTAACTAGCTTTAATATATTTTATTTATAAAAATTAAATATTTTATTATTTATATAAATAATTTTATTTAAATATAAAAACTTATATTAAATTATTATAAATATTATATTTGTTATAAATATATTATATAAATATTTATTAAATAATATTTTAAATAAAATTAAATTAATTAATAATTAATTTAAAATTAATATTTTAAATTAAATGTTTTTAAAATAAAAAAATAAATAAATAGCTTTTTATATTAATTTATAAATATAAAAACTTTTAAAAACTATTAAATTAAAATAAAAGTTAATATAAACTAAATATAATATAAATATATATAAATTAAATATTAACTTTTATATTATTTTTTAAAATAAGTTAAAAATTTTATTATAAATATAAAAAACTAAATTAGCTTTTAATATAAATTAAAAAAGTTAATTATAAAAGTTATATTAATTTTTATATATATTAATTATTATATTATAATTTTTATAAATTAAATTTATTAAATTTATATATAATAAATATATATAATTATTATTATAACAAAAACTATATTTTAATAGTTTAATTAAAAAATATAAAATTAGTTTATTTTTAATAAAAACTATTAATTAAAATAAAAGTTAATAATATAATAAACTAAAGTTTAATAGCTGTAAATATATATTATTTATAATTTAGTTTAAAAAAAAAAAAAAGAAGTTTTTTTAATATATATATTATATTTTAAAATAACTAAATAGTTTAATATATATAATTAATATAGTTTTAACAATTATTTAAAATTATATTTATAAACTAAATTTAATAGTTTATATAGTTTATAATATTATTTTTTTTTTTAAATTTTTAATATAAAATTTTTTAAAAATAGTTTTATTTTTTTTTTATATTTATTTAAAAACAATATAAATAATATTTAAATTTAATTATATTATAAAATTTATAAAAAATAGTTTTATTTAATTATATTTTTATTATTTTTAAACTATTTATTTATAATATTTTTTTTTAAAATAATTTATTATTTTTTAATATATTTATATTATTTTTTTCTAGTTTTTTTTTAGCATTTTTTTTATTAATATATAATTTATTTTTTATATATTTTTTAATTTTATAGCTTTTTTTTTTTTTTTTTTTTTTTTTAGTTTTATTTATAGTTATTTTTTTTTTTAACTATTTTAAAATATAAATAACGTTAATTTAACTGCTATTTTTTTATTACTTTAATAATATTATATAAAAATGCTTTTTTTTTTTTTTAATTTTTTTTTTTTTTTTTTTTTTTTTTTTATGTTTAATTATAAATTGACTTTTTTTTTTTTTTTTTTTTTTTTTTTTTTTTTTTTTTTTTTTTTTTTTTTTTTTTATATTGTTTTTTTTTTAAACTACATTTGTTATTTTTTTTATTTTTGTTACATTTATATTAATTTTATAACAAATAACTTTTATTTTATTTTTATATAATTGTTTTTTTTTTTTTTTTTTTTATATTTTTCTTTTTTTATTAAATTAAATAATATTATATTTAATTTTTTTATTTTTACTTTATTTTTTTTTAGCTTTAATATTTTTTTTTTTTTTAGTTTTTTTAAATAAAAATAAATTATTATAAATAAAATCTTTTTTATTATATAAAATTTTATTAATTTTTAATTTTTTTTATATTTTAAAATAAATAATTTATAGCTTTTTTTTTGTTTTTTTTTTATTAATAATAACAATATATTTTTTGTTTAATTAAAAATTTCTATAATTTTTATATAAATATAAAAAGTAAGTTTTTTTTTTTTTTTTTTTATATTTATTTATTTTATATTTATATATTATTTATATTTTATATAAAAATTAATAAATATTATTTTTTATATATAAGTTTTATAAATAAATTTAGTTATATTTGTTTATTTATAAATAGCTACTTTTTTTTTTTTTTTTGTTTTATTTTTATTTATTTATTATTTTTATATAGCTTTAATATATAGCATAAATAATTAAAATATATTAAAAGCTTGTTTTTATTGCAAAAGTTTATAATTTAATTTAATTTAATAACTTTATTTTTTGTTTTTTTTTTGTTTTATTTCTGCTTTTTTTTTAATAGCTAGTAATTAATATATGCTTTTTTTAATTAAAAATTATATTAAAATATAACAATATTAATTATTAAGTTTTATATTTAATAAATTTTTTTATTACTTTTAATTTATTTTTTTTTATATTAATACTGTTAATTTTTTATTTTAATAATATAAAGTTAATATAAGTTTTTAATTTATTATTTTTTAAATAATATATAGCTTTTTTATATTAAATAATTAAATTAAAACTAAAAAATATAAAATCGAATATTTATAATTAATTATATTATTTTTAAGTTATATAGTTAAAATTAAAAAATATTTAATTAATATTAAAAAATATATAGTTAACTTAATAATTAAAAATATATTATTTTATATTAAAAACTTTAATAAAAACTTTAATAAAATTAATAAATTTTTTAATATTAATTTTAATAATATAAATTTATTATATAATAGCTAAAATATTAAAAGCTAAAATAAAAAAAATAGTTTATAGTTTTTTTATAATTTTAATATAGTATAAAAAAAAATCAATTAAAATAAAAAACAAAAAAATTATTTTATTGCTAACAAAAGAAGTTTTAATTTATATATATTAATTTAATATAATTAATTTAAACTTTATTAATTTATTTTTTTAAAAAAAGCAGTTTTTTTTTTTTGTTTTATTATTAATTAATATTAACAATTTATAATAAGTTATTATATATAATTTATTAAAAAATATATAGTTTTTTTTTTTTTTTTTTTTTTTTATATTATTATTATTTAATATTAAGTTTATTATATTTTTTAATATTGTTATATTTATTTTTAAATTGTTTTAATATTATTATATTTAAGAATTTTTTTATAAGTTTTTATAATAGCTAAAAATAGCTTGTTTATTTAATTAAAACTTGTTTTTTTTAAAGCTGCTTTTATTTTTGTTTTATTTAATATATATTTAGAAAATATTTTTTATTTAAAATTTGTTATTATTTAAAATTATAGCTAATAATTTAAAATTTAAATTGATTTAAAAAAATAAAAAGTTTTTTATAATTTATTATAAAAAATCGATATAAAAACAGCTATATATTTTTTTAAATATATTTAATTTTATTATATATAAATTTATTATTTTTATTATTTTATATTTTAAATATAATTAAACTAACTTTTAAAAAAATTAATTAGTTTTTATATTTTTTAAATTAAACTATATTTAATTATTTTTTTAAAAATATTTTATAAAACTATATTTTTTATTAATAGCTTTTTTTATTTTTTATTATATTATTATTATAATAGTTTATATAAAACTTTAAATATTTTTTAGTTTTTATATAAATATTTTTATTAATATTTTTAACTTTTTAATAAATATATTTAAATATTTTATTAGTTTTATTAAATTTATATAATATTTATATTAAATAAAAAAAAAACTAAATTTAATAATTAACAAGTTTTTATTATTAATTATTAAAGTTGCTTTTAATAATAATACTGTTTAATTAAGTTATATATAAACTATAAAAGCTTTAAAATATATTAATATTTTTTGATTTGTTTTTTTTATTTATTCATTTAATAAGTTTGCACAAATAGATTAATTGGTTAAACGCATATATTAGGGGAGCATAAGCTTACTCGAGACCTAAAAGCCGAAATGCGTTTTCGTTGAATACATCGCTATACAATAATAACCGGCTACTTTACAAAGCGACTAAAACTCGAATAGCACCCAGACTAAAAAAAAGCAAAAAATCAAAGCTTTATACAATCCCTTTTCCTTTTTTCTAGCTCTATAAGCCCTTTTTTTTTTTATCGGCTTAGCTATTACATGTTATTATTGTAGCTAGCCACGTAATAACTAAGCTTTCAAAAACAGCAAGCAAATTAAAAAACTTTTAACTACTATAAAAAACCACTTTTTTTGTAAAAAATGAAAAAATATAATAACGAAAAAAAAACTCTTATATAAAATATAAAGCGCAACAAGGTTTTTTTATAAAAGTTGTTAAAAGTTTATATATATAAACTAGTTTATTAAAAAATAAAACTTTTTATTTATTTATTTAATAAATTTACATAAATAAATTAATTAATTAAATATATATATTAAAAAAATATAAGTTTATTTAAGATTTAAAAACTAAAATACACTTTTATTAAATATATCGCTATATAATAATAACTAGCTACTTTATAAAACAACTAAAACTTAAATAATACTTAACTTTATGTTTTAATAGTATTTTTTTTAAAAAAGAGGTATTTTTAAAACTTAAATTATATTATATAAATATATCGACCTAAGTTTCAAAAGCTAAAAAAAAAAAAAAAAAAAAAACCTCTAACTATTATAAAAAACCACCTTTTTTATAAAAAGTAAAAAAATATAATAATAAAAAAAAAACTTTTACACAAAATACAAAGTATAACAAGCTTTCTTTATAAAAATTATTAAAAGTTTATATATATAAACTAATTTATTAAAAAATAAAACTTTTTATTATATTATTTATTTTTAAATAATATATAATATTTAATTATTATTTAATATTTATTAATTTATAAAGTTATTATTAAAAACTTTTTATTTAGTTTAAATTTTAATTATTAATTATAACTTTTAAAAATTTATAAAATTATTAAAAGCAGTTTATAAATTGTTTTATATATATTTTTATATTTATAAATTTTATAGTTTTTAAAATTATTATTTTATTAAATTTATTAATAATTATTATAATAAATAAAAAGTTTTTAAAAATTATAATAAAAAAATTTATTATAAAATCTATTAAAAGTTTATTTTAAAACTATTTTAAAATAAATAAAAGTTTAAAAAGTTTTTTTTTTTATTATTTTTAAATATTTTTTCTATTGTATATATTGTAATTTGTTATAAAGCGATATATTATTTAATATATTTTAAATTAAAAATAGTTTTTATTTAATATAGCTATTATATTATTATAGCTTAAATATTTAATTAATAAAAAGTTATAATAGTTTTATATTAAGTTAATTTAAAATAGTTTTTAATTTAATATTTATATATATTTTTTATAATAAAAAATTTTATTTAGTTTTAATTTATATTTTATAATAAAAATATTTAAAGTTTTATTGTTTATTTTAAATTTTTATAAAAACTTTTTTTTATTTTTTTATATTGTTTATATTATTAATTTATAATTTAAAGCTTTTTTTAAAACAATATTTTATATTATTTATAAATTATTATTTATAAAAATATAGCGATTAAATAATAAATCATTTATTATATTGTTTAATATATTAATATTGTAGTATTTTTTTAGTTTAAAAATTAGCTATTTATAATATAAAAATATAAATTTCTTTTTTAAAATTTATTTATTTGTTTTTAAAAATAAATCTTGCTTTTATTTCAATAAAATATTTAGTTATTTATTATTAGCTTTTATTTTATAAATAAATATAAATTAAAAATTAACTAGAAATTTTAATTATTTAATTTATTATTTTATAAACTGTTTAATTATTATAAAATATTTAAAGTTTTTATAATTAAATAATATTTAAAACAGCTTTTTTAAACTATATAGTTTGTTATTTTATATTTTTATATAATATATTATTATTAATAGTTTTTTATTATAAATTTTATAATTGTTTTTAATTTTTAATAGTTTTTACAAATAATAAATTATTAAATAAAAAAGTTTTTATTTATTATATTAAAATAAATACTTTTTATATATTATTTTTAAACAATTTACTTTTAAAATTGTTGTTTTATTTAAATTATATTAAGTTAATATTAACTTTGATATAAAAAAATGTTACAAACTACACTTGTATTTGAATAAATAAATTTTAAAAGTAGTTAGTGTATACAGTGTGGCTAGTAAGTGGCTAAAGTAGCTAAGTGGATTCTATTGTTTGTTAAAAACAATGGACCCACTAAGGGTTAAATAAAATAATAAATATAAAAAAGTAGAAGTAGTAAATAAAAAAGCACTTATATAAATGTGTCGACTTAACTAAAAAGGTTAAGTTTATTTTTTAGTTTTTTTAACTTTAGTTTTTTTTTTAAAATATATAGTATTATTTAGTTCTTGAACTTATTGCTAATATTGCACTTATTACAAAAAGCTTTTAAACTTTTTGAAAGTATTTTTTTTTTTGCTTTTTTATTAAAATAATATATTTTTTTTTATTAAAGTAAAAAAAAAAATAATAAAGTTTAAATAATTTTTAATAAATTATTAATAAAAGTTTATAAATTTTAAAAAACTATATATATTTTTAAACAATTTAAAAACTTTTTATTTATAAATAATATATATTTTTTTAAAATTTATTTTTATTTTTTTTTTTATTTTTATAATAAAACTTAAATATTTAATTTTTATAATAGTAAATTTATATTTATTAACATTAAAATATAATTTTATAGTTTTTAAAAAACTAAATATTTGTTTTATTTTTTTTATATAGTTTTTTTTTAAACTATTTAATTATATAAATATATCGTTTATATATATAAATATAAAAATATTTAAATATTAATATAAAACAATATTAATATAACATTAAAATATTATTAAAACTTTAAAAAGTTTAAATAATATAACTAGCTATTTAAAAAATTTAAACTTAGTTTAAAACGTTGTTTTTTATTTATTTTTTTTTTTAATTTTAAATTTATAAAAAATAGCTTATATATTTAGTTTAATAAATTATTTAATTTTTAAAAAATTTGCTAAAGTTTTTTTTATTAATAAAAGCAAATATTTATTTATTTTAATTATAATATTAAATATTTTATAATTAATATAAAATTATAAATTATTTTTTAGTTTTTTTATAAATAATATAAAAGCTTTTATTAATAAACTATTAATATAAATATAGCTTTTATTAAATAGTTTTATTAATGTTTTTTTTAAAATAATTAGTTTATTTTTAAATATTTTATAAAAAAAGCTTTATAAAGTTATTAATTTTTTGCTTTTTTTATTTTTAAATAAAAATATTTTATAATTTGTTTTTTTGCAATATAATAGTAGTTTATTTTTTTATTTTTTATTAAATAAATCTTTTTATAATATTAATTTTTTAAAAAGTTAACTTTTAATTATATTAACTATAAAAAATATTAAAGTTTTAATAATATTTATAAATATAATAATAAAAACTAAAAATTTATTTACTTTTAAATAATATAATTGTTATATTTTTATATTAAATACTATTTTAATTAATTATTAAGCTTTTTTTATTTATATAATATTTTTAATTTAAAATATAAAGCTATTTTTTTATATTTTAAAACTTTTTGTTTTATTAATATTAATTATATATTTATAAATAAAATAAAATATTTTCGATTTTTTTATTTATAATTTATTTAAAATAATATTATATTTTAATTATAAAATTATATAAATTAATATTTTTTATTAAAATTTATTTATATTTATTTTAATATATATTATTTTTTTAATTTATATATATTTTATTATTATTTTTTTTAAACAATAAAAAATAATAAAAATATATAATAGTTATAAATATTTAATAAAAAAACTATTTATAATATATATATATTTATAATTTTAATTAATTAAAGTTTTAATAATTAAAGTTTTATTACAAATAAAATTTATTATAAAAAATATATTATTTATATATTATTAAATTTTTATTTTAAAGTTTATAAAAATTAATTTATAAATTTATTTTTAATTATATTTATAATTAAAAACTATTTTTTTTTTTAAAAAATCTTTTTTTTTAAGTTTTTTTATTTTTTTTAATATATTAGCAGCTTTTATATTAATATTATATATAAAAAATATTAATAAATATTAAGCTATAAAGTAATTGCTTTTTTTATAATATAAGTAATTTTTTTTTTTTTTTATTTGTTTTTTTTTTTTTAAAATATTTATTAAACTTTTAGTTACTTATTAATAGTTTAAAAGTTAATACTATTTATATTTATTATTAAAATATTTTTTTTTATATTTATTTTTTTTAATTTTATATTTAAATAAAAGTTTATGCTTTTTTAATTAAAGCTTTATATATATATAATATAATTGCAACTTTTTAACTTTTTAACAATAGTTATAATTTTATATATTTAATTTATATAGCTAAGAAAAAGCGAAATAAATATTAGCTTATTTATTAAAAAAAAATAAATAGTTTTTTTTAATATAACTAGTTTAACAAAATCGTTTTATAATATATTTTTTATATTAACTAAAGTTTTTTTTTAGTTAAAAAAAAACTTTAAAAAAAGTTATTTTTTTTTAACAAAATTTTAATAGCTTTTATATTATTTTTTTTAAATAGTTTATATCGAAATAATAGTTATAAAAATAATTTAAAAACTTTGTTAAATTATAGTTGCTAATATATTTTTTTATAATAAAAAATAATATTATTATTATTTTTGTTATATTATTAAATAATTTGTTAATAATATAAAATTTATTTTAGTTATTATTAATAAATTTAATATTTTTGTTTAATTTATATTTAATAGCTATTTTTTATATAAAAAATTTAGTTTAGTTTTTTAAAAACTTTTTTAATTAAATAAAAAGTTTTTTTTTAATATTTTTATAATTATTTATATTTAAACTATTTTTTTTTTGTTTAGTTAATATATTAAATATATTTATTATTAAAGTTAAAAAAAAAAAGTTAAAAATTAACATTAAAGTTAACATTAAAATCGAAGTTTTAGTTTTAAGTTGTTTATTTATTATTTATAAACTATTAAAGTAATAATATAGTTTATATTAAATATTAGCAATTAAAAAGTTTAAAAATATATTTATAATGTTTAATTATTTTTTTATTTTTTTTTTTATAATAGCAAATAGTTTAAAAGTAATATTTTATATATTTAGTTATTTTGTTTTACTTTTGCTTTTTTATTTTTATAGTAAAAATTGTTTTTTTATAAGTTTTTAATATTATATAACTAAATAACTATATATTTATTATTTAAATAAATAAAATTAAATTATATATAATAAGCTAAAGTTTAATAGCTGTAAATATATATTGTTTATAATTTAGCTTAAAAAAAAAAAAAAAGAATTTTCTCGGTGTATATGTTATATTTTAAAGCAGCTAAATAGCTTAGTGTATATAGCTAGCGTAGTTTTAGCGATTATTTAGAACTATATTCACAGGCTAGGTTTAGCAGTTTATACAGCTTATAATAAGCAATTATAACAAAATTAATATATAATAAAGTATTTATTAAAGTATTATTGCAAAAAGTTATTTAATAGATTTAAAAATAAATGTTATAACTTATTATTAAAACGAATATTTTATAAAATAAAGCTAAAAAAAAAAAGTTTTTTATAAAAATGTTTTTAAGTTTTGTTTAAGTAGTTATATTATCAATATAAATAATTATTAAATTTAATATTTATATTTTATATTATATATAAAATATAGCTTTAATTACTATTATTTTAATTATATTAATATATAATAAAGACTTTTTAAAAAGCTATAATTAATTATAAATTTATTGTTTTATAATAAAAAATTGAAAATATTAATAACTTAAAATTAAACTGTTTTTATATTAAAACTTATTAATATTTATATTTGAAATATTTATAAATAAATAAAAAATTAAATAATTAAATATATTTAAAACGAAAATACTATTAAAAAACTGTTAAAAATTTTATTATTATTTTAAATTAAGTTTTATGTTTATAAATAAAAACTATAGCAATTTTATATTAAAAATAAAAAATATAACTTAAAAGCTATATAAAAATAAATAATTTAATAAAATTATTAAACAATAAAATAAAAAATAATTTGAAATTTTTTTAATTTTATAATAAAAAAAGTATAATTTTTAAAATATATTTTTTATTAAATAAATAGTTTTAATAATTTTAATATTTAATAGTTTAATATATATTATTATTATATTAATTTTAATTTTTAAAGTTTTAATATAAATATTTTTATTATTTTTTTTAATATTTAAAATAAAACTTAATATTTTTAATAATTAATTATATTTTATATATATTAATAAAATATTTTAAATTTAAGCTAATAAAATTATAAAAATAAAATTGTTTAAATAGTAAATTAAATTAATAAATAATATAAAAGTTTTAAATATTTAATATAATTTTTTTATAAATAAATTAAATAAAAAAAAAGTTATATAAAAGTTAAAAAATAAATAATTTTTATAAAAAAACTAAGATTTTTATTTAAAGTTAAATAGCTATTAATATATAAATATTATAAAAATAAACTAAAAAATATTTTTTAAGTCTTTTTTAATAAAATATTTTTTTTTATTAAATATATAAATTATAATAAATATATATTAAATAATTAAATATTATAACATTATATAATTAAATAAAATATAATTATTAATTGATTTAATTTTTAAAAATAAAAAATAGTATATTTTTTGTTAACTTTTATTTAATTTAAGTATTAGTTTTAAAAAAAAACAAAAAAAATTTATTAGTTTTAATAACTTAATAATTTAATTAAAATTTAAATCTAATATAATTTAAATTTTAATTATTATATAATTTTTATTTATTAAATATAAATTATTTAAATAGTTTAATAAAAACAAATTTATATAATTTAATAAAGCTTTATATTATAAAATTTTATAAATTGTTGATTTTAAATTATTAAAGTAATTTTGAAATATTTTTAACTAATATTTAAAATAAAAAAAAAAAAAAAAGTCAGTTAATATTAAACTAAATAAATTAAATATTTAAAAAAAAAAAACTATATTTATTTAAAGTTTTAAAAAAAATATAAAAAAAAATTAAATAATTTTAATAATAAAAAAAATTTTAAAACAAATATAAAGTTTATTTAAAACTAAAGTTTTATATTAATTAAATAATAAATTTATTAAATTTTATAATAACTTAACTTTTAAATTTTAATTAAATTTTATATTATATATAAATACTTTATATATTTTACTGTAATATTTATATATATATTTTTAAAAATATTTAGCTAGTTTATATTTAAAAAAATTTCAGCAGTTATAAAATTTTTTATAAATTATTTTTTTTAATTGCTAAAAATAAGTTTTATATAAATTGCTATTATAGCTGTTTTAAAATATAAACTTTAAAATATTTAAAAATAAATAGCTATATTTTTATTTATAATTATATTTTAATTATAAAATAACTATATAAAAAATTATTAAATAATATTTTATTTAAATAGCTATAAATATAATTATTATTTTAAATTTATAAATTATATTAAATTTATATATAATATAAATAAAATTATTTATTGCAAATATAATATATAATTATATTTTAAATAAATAAAAATAAATTGTAATAAAAATTAAAAAATAATATATTTATATAATAATTTTAGTTTTATATATTTTTAGTTTTACTGTTATTATTTATATTATAATATTACTTGTTTAATTTATATATAATATAGTTATTATATATAAAATATAATTAATTTTAATTTAAAATTTAATTAAATTTATTAGTTTAAATTTATTTTTATAAATTATTATAATTTGTTTTTAATTAATATTAAAAAATTAGTTAGCAATAGTTTATATAATAAAAAATAACTTATAAAAATTAATAAATTTATAATTTAAATTAAATATAAAATATACTTTGAATTAAAAGTAACATTTTTTTTTTTTTTTTATATTTTAAATATTATAATCAAAAATATAGTTTATAAATTATAATTTTGTTTTTTAAAAAAAAAAATATGTTAATTATATTAGCTTATTGCTGTTTTTTTAGCAGCAAAATTACAACGATTTTATTTTTAAACTAAAACAAAACTAAACTAAAAATTATTACTATATTTTTTTTAATAAATTAAATTAATAATTTAATAAAAGTTTTAAATAAATAAATTATAAATTTTATATAAATTATTTTTAAAATATATTTAACTTTATTATATAATATTATTATAAATTAATAAATAAAAAAAATATATAATAACATTTAAAGTTATATTTATATTTATTAATAGTTTATAATATTTATTAAAAACAAATAAATTTATAATATATTTAAACTAAATATACTTAATAATATAATGTTATAAAAAAGAAGTTATATAGTAGATCTTTGAACTTTGTAAAACTACTTAAGAAAATTGACCAAGTACTTAATGGTGACTAAAGAGGTGGCTAGGTAAGTGGCTAAATAGATAGGTTCTTATTAGTGGGTTTGTGGGTTAATACAGGTCTAGATATAAGTGCTATATAGCCAAAGACGCATTACATAGCTTCTTTTCAATTAAAAAAAATCGAAAAATCTAAAAATCTAAAATAAATAAATAAATAAATTAGAAGTTATTAGCAAGTATTAAAGCAAACAATAAGTTATTACTTTACTTTCTATTTTTTAAGCAACAATTGCTTTGCTTGGATTGGTTCAATTAATTGTCAAATAGTTAAAGTAATACTTTCTCGGTGTGCCGCGCTAATATGTAGAGTGGTCTCGTCTATTTAGGTACCTAGGTACCTACTGCTGTTCTATTATAAGCAGTTAAAGAAAATATTCTTTTAAAGGAGATACACTATAAACGGGGCAAGCTTTACCATACAGTATATTCTGTGGGGAGGTGAAGAGATAGGGGACTTGAGGGGAGAGGTTTGTACAGAATAGGACGCGTTAATAACAGGTCGCGGACTGCGAATTTCAAAAAAAAAAAAAAAAAAAAAAAAAAAAACAACAACGTGAATTTCCGAATTTTTCAGCATTTCATTACCTACTGATAGTCTTTCTTCTTCTTCTTGTTCCTTCATAGCTTTTACTTTTTTTAACAACTCAGTAAACCGTAAATCTTCGACGACACAGGTTTCCCCCGATGCCCCACATCGGAGACTTCGATTCTGATTGGCCCCACTCAATTGACTCCGCTTGAATTCAGCTCAATGAGCTCCTACCCTAATCCAGTAGCTACAGGCCTCCATGCCCCAGATGAGTTGCTAGGAGCGCCATGCGACTGTCTCTTGCACCACCGCGCACTTGAGACTCATCCGCCCAGGACTCCAAAGCGCAATGTTGAGGAATCATATAGGATCGATGGATCTGCCACCAAGCCCCTAAATTCCTCCATTACCCCCCCTGCCAAGAGAGTGAAGGCACCGGTCCACGGTCACAGCAGTTTTGACAGTGTCTTGAGTGCGGAAAAGCTCATATGCCCCTTCTACATGAGAGACAAGCACAGCCAAGCCATTTCCAAAAGTTGCATGCCTCCAGGTTACACTTCAATCAGTCGCTTGAAGTGAGTGATGGCTTTCAATCAAGATACCTAATTATTTACTATGTGATCATACCCTGCTAATTGCTGTTTGTCGCGTTGACACAGAGAGCATCTCAAGCGGTGTCACACACAGCTCGAAAACCAATGTAATCGCTGCCATGAGACATTCAAAAACGCTGATAGCCTTGCTGCTCATCAGAGAAGCCAAGTTACCTGCAACTTGAGCCATGCCCGTTCGCTCCCAGGTATCATGACCACAGATCAGTGGGATGCTGTGCGATCCCGGAAGCGGTCAAACTTGAGCACGGAAGAGAAATGGAAATCAATATATAGTATCTTATTTCCAGGCGACAGTCATGTCCCTAGCCCCTGTATGTTCCCATCGATTTTCTAGCTCCCATGACTTCAAACTAATGCGATGCCGTCCCCTAGACAAGGTCGAACTCTGCGGCACGTGCATTACCACCGCTGATTCGCGCCTGCTGGACGAAGTTGAACAGCATCTGTTGCGTGAGCTTGACTCATTCACTAAGAGCGAGGCAACTGTCATGACCACTAATCAGATCGTCACCGATATTCGTGCACGTATTCTCGCCGTCTGCAACAGGTTCCGGCAACCCCGGAATTTTGACCCGGCTGCTAATAGTCAAGTCCATATTTCGTCCGACTCTCAGCCTCCTAAATACCCACTAGAGGACATAGGATGCAGGATAGTCTCGCCAGAGAACACCTTGCTTCCGCCCGCACCTGTTGATGAGTGGCTCGACGATGGGCTCTCTGAGTGGCTACCTATTCAGGAACACTAAGCCCACTAAAATTGAAGTCCCAAAGCAAATAAGGTTATGCGGGGTAATTTTGTGCCCACTCCTTAAGTAGGCATTCATCCCCCAACAAGGCACCCAAGTACATAGATAGAAAGAAGTAGACTATCTAGATGAAGACCTCTTGTACTTTGGAAGGACTCTAAGGTACTATTTACTATAGTTACTTAAGGATGTTTATTTGTTGACGTATCGGGAGATGGAAAGAACACGCAAGGGCCATCTCTCCTTTCTATGCTGTGTAATAACTTAGCTCGTCACGTAGATTTCAAATTCAATCTTTCAACTTAATCATGATGACCAACACCTCTAGCCCGTAGTAATTGATAAGAGGTTGCTTCTCATGTCTTCGAAGTTCATCCCACTTCAAGATCAAGTTTGTCTGGGCTTAACATTGAAGAGGGAAGACATTGAAATTTATAAACAGGCAGAACTGGAATTATATTTTTCACATTGCCGAGCTCCTATAATCGACGTGTTGTGCGGGGTGTCTACAGCAGTCCATTCCCCCGCGGGTATGACACCGGTAAAAAGCACGGGCGAATTGCTTCCATTTCAAGTGGCCCATCTCATTCGTTCGGACGGGAACACACCTACCAAGTTCCAAAGAAGCATATCCAAGATCATACGCGAGGTCCTTACTGCGTGCGACAATGGGTATTAGTAATTTCCTTGGAAATCTAGCTCTCGTAGGGTTGAGAGGGAGTTCTTCCTTTAAACTTTACGCTTCAATATTAGATCGATTATACTAGGAGCGCAAAATCTACAAAACAAGATCCTAAGCATGATGCATCTGTCGCAAATTTTCTGGTCTGTATCACTGCTGCTCACGACACCCACCCTGGCAGTGCTCAAAGTGGCAAGCAACCTAGAAGTCATCGAGTGGACACCCGAACTCATCGCAAAAGAGGACTACTACAATGGGACCGTCAACATCGTCAATGGGGGAATCCCAAGCCTAGCAAGCGACCCCAGCGTAGACCTAGGCGCCAATTCCGAAACCCAGCTCCTCCGGCAATACGCCTCACACAAGAACCTCCGGACAGTCCTCACGACTGCGGAAGTGTACTACCGCATCGTCGCGAGCAGGAAGAAGGGGATCGAAAAGCTCGAGGACCTCAAAGGAAAGCGGATCGGCGCCTTCCCATTGACGTCATCCGAGTATTTCGTGCAGACGTTCCTCGCGACGGTCGGCCTAGCGCCGTCAGACTACACCATCGTAGCCGGGGGCACGTGTTCGCAGGAGCCGTGCGGCGCCAGCACGTTCCCGGCAATGCTTCGGCGCGGCGCCATCGACGCCATCGGCATGTGGGAGCCGAGCGTGCAGCTGGGCGCCGAGGCCCTCGCCGCCGGCGACGCGGTCATCTTCGAGCAGACCATCTACCGCGAGATCTACGGCCTCGCGACCACGGCCGAGAAGCTGGCCGACCCCGCGAAGCGCGCCGAGATCGTGGCCTTCGTCGCCGCGCTCGTCAAGGCCGAGGACGTCTTCCGCACCGACCCCGACAAGGTCATCGCGAGGGCCGCCGCGGCCGTCAAGACCAACGCCACGCTGCTCAAGGAGGTGTGGCCGGTCCACAGGTGGTCGGCGCGCAACCCGCTCGATATCGTCGACGTCATGCTCGAAGAGGACAAGTATGTCGCGCGCGCGGACCGTCGGACGCCCATGTCGAGGGATGTGCTTGAGACGCTTGTTGACAGGACGATATTGGCTGACGCTTTAGTGCTTGGGGAAAATTGATGTACATACTTAGTATTACAGAAGGGCCCGGAGAGGGCACAGTGTTGTTCAGGCTCCTTAAATTGCTACGTCTCTAACAAAATGCTAATCAATATCTCTCGCTTGGATTATCAATTGTAGGTAAAGTTATCGCCTAACAGATAAGGTAAAAAAGAAGAGGCTATATTTACATTTATTTCAGGGAACAAGTATCTCTGCATGTTTAATAGAATACCTGATCATATCTAACCGGAGCACAAGCAAATTCTATAATAGTCAACTCTCAACCCCACACCTAGGAATATCTATGTCGTGGTATTTTACCGCAGATTTTAGACCGCGACCTCTGTCAGGGAGGATTAAGGGGGTTACCTCGATGGAATGTCTCTTTCTAGAAACTTGACGAACTCTGGATCATTAAATTGGGCACTTTAACGACTTGTATTTAACCGCTACTTATTTCGGCATGGGTAAGTCCAGTATCAGAACCCGGATGAGCGTAGCTGCATCCTGCCGCTAAACCCTAAGAGCGGGGCATGCAGGTCACTTCTCCGAGGACGTATCTAGCCGTATTTGGCAAGGGCCTGTATAAAACCTATAATCTACAGCACATCACAGGGCACACCGGTTGCAGTATAGTTGGTAGTACTGGTATTGGGGGGAGCGTGAGCCTAAATAGGCTCGCTTTCGAAGCGAGGCCGATGCTAGCCTGTAGCCGCTGGATTATAGTTAATCCAGGGCCGAAGAGGGATGCACTGCGAGCATCAAATTTGCAGTAGTATAGCCTCGAAAGCAAGCCTATAAGTGCCCTACTAGCTAGCTATATAAATCAAACAAACAGAAAAAAGACAAAACAAAACAAAGAAAACAACGCAAATAGTGATAAATAGGGAGGTGGGCGGGACGAATTTGCAACGTATTTGAGCCGAGTGTGCCTAATAATGTGGTGTTGTAGAAGGGAAGTTGTGCGGTGGGTCCCTGAACCCTGTAGAACCACCTATTAATTGATCTAGACTAGCACTTTGTAGAGTCCTACGAAGACTTGAAGAGGTGAACTTAGGGTCACTGAAAGAAGAAAAAAAGATTTTATTATGTTAAATAAAGGGCTGGCTGGCGCCAAGGTCTATTATTAATTTTATATTAACTGTGGGCGAGCTTTTGCTTCTACAGTTGGTCTGATCAGAATTACGACCTACCTACCTTAGATACCCGAGCAGATGAACATCAATGAACATTTATCTTCCCCCCCTCCTATTGGCCTATGCTTTCCAACACATGATAACTCCCTATATTACATTGATCTGCAGTACCTATACAGTATAGTTAATTGGCAAGCATACGGGTGCACCTTGACCCTCAAGCCTGAAGCCCTATGCGGCCCTTCTAGGGGCAGGGGTATGGGCCCTGTCGGAACTTTTCCACGTGGCATGGTGCATGGGTCTACAGAGTATAGAAATGTCACTATCTCAAACCCCTGTCTTAGGTACTTATAACGCCACCGCAATTTCCTCAGTTACGCAGAGTAGACTTATGAGCCCGGCATGGGGTGAAACTCGATGATGGAACGCAATCTTTGATATACTCTTTCTAATGCATACCTAAGGCAGGTTATATATCGCAATGTAATCTCTCCAGGTTCCTTGCTAATCACCATTGTCCTTGTGTGTACGTACATGCCCCTTTTTGAGTCTTAACGATGGCTCTTTGAATTGCAGAAACAAGATATGCTGCCTCCTCGAGGTTTATCTCCCAAACCTTATCACTAATCGTCATGAGAATGTGCATATTGAACTGGTGCATGACTAGACGCGAGTGGCGTTTGCCTGTCTGCTAGTCGTCTGCAATATTTTCAAGCCCTTCCGTCTTGAATGTTTCTTACAGTCGTCTCGCCTATTTAAGGTTGGTATTGGTATCCGTCTGCATCATCAGTTCTTGTACGGCTTCCAATAACTCTGTAGGTAGGTCTGGTGCATTAATCTCGACATATTGTGATTCGACGTTGATCCCACACTACTGCAAATAACTCCCATGTTCTAGATGCGAGAAAGGGGCAAGTTCGCTGTAAAACACGCTGAGCTGAGTGTGTTCACAACGTCATAGGTTTAGCAAGTTCTGTAGTACGGATGTCGGTCGTGTTCGATTGCGAACACAATAAGGCGAACATTGACAATATCAAACACGCCTAGACGATCCCCTAGCACCTCGTCAAAAGAGTTCCTTTTTCGGAGTGAGAAGTTTTGGGGGAAACCATTCACTTGTCCCAGCCTGCTCAATATCGAAATCGTGGCCAACCAATTCCGTTCTCGTGCTTGGATTCAACTGGGTGTGCAAGTCCAAGAGCCGAGAGCTTTGTCTGCGAGCCAAGTACTGTAACTCAAGTAAGGGTTAGGCCTTACCTAGATCCAGTAACGACATCAGCAACTTTGAAAAACTCGCTATCTCGTGGGATACCAGGATTCAGGCTGTAACCGAAGATATCTTTCTAGAGATGAGGTTGAAGATTGAGTATACTTTGAGATAACTAGATATTCAGGTGGATGGGCACATACTGATTGAAGTCGATTCAGAAAACAGCGCTGATATGCTGAAGTAGACGTACGTCAGTAGGCTACCCAGAGGGCTTGATACCGGCTCTCGTTTTTCACTTTAGACTTGTTTAAAGTGCATGTCGTCCTCTACCAGTTTGCAGGAGTGACTTGTCAGATGGAGCAGTCTGGAAGGACTCTGAGATTTGGGACTTGTGTAATTCTTAAATACATTCTTCAGTCTAATCATTCTCAATACTGCGAGAGAGAGGTCCTGCTTAGGCTACGGTGATGTATCCTAACCGACTCTGGGGCTTCTAAAACGCCGATATACTACAATGGAGATTAAAGTCACTAACCACAGGGCGTATGCATAGACTGGCCCTCATCATACATCTGCTCTTATGCAAAGACGGAAAGTCAGGGCACGTATTAGCACGAAAAGCAGCGACAGCTCACTCGAGAATGACAAGTAATTAGGAGGCGGCAAAGGAAGAACTTCTAGGATGTAAATTGCTCCTGAATCTCCATCTTGAACTCTCATTGATTCTCCTCAGCTGCCTGCCGCAACCTAATATCTCCCTAGGCATGCCCTAGCACCAAGAACGTATACTCGGTTGTTTCTTTTAACATGTGCATTTATTGAAGATATGATGTTCCCAATCATTCCCACATCGTCCCTTGTCGCTTCCCACCTTATCCCTTAAGTAACGCCTCATTTGGTCGTCAGAACACATCTGAAAGCTTCTCGATTCCTTCTCCTCCAGCACGGTCCTTCCCAATGTCCCTCTGCAAAAAGAACAGGTGGGAGAAAAAGCTCGATCGAGACCGAAAATGTTTGCTTGTCGACATCGCTGTTTCGAGTTGAAGAGCCCGTAGCTTCCTAGAATGATATGTCAGAACTTCATAGCAGGCTTATTTTGGTTCAGCGAGAAGGCGCTCTCATATCCACGTGTGACAGAGACGTACAGTGTGGCTATCATAAACTCATTGGAACAGGAAAGCGGCCCACTCCATCAGGCCACTTTCACAGGATTTCAGAATGTCTGAATCTCAATCGGCATTATTACGTCTGTCATTCGAAGCTGCCCGTGTGCGTGTCTAGACCACGTTCTAGTCTATCTAGTCGCGAAGTACTCCTTTTCGAGGCATCATGTACTATCGGTTGATTAGCGAGCGACGAGGAGGTGTATGATCGCTAGAATTGAGGGCCTTACTTATATAAGAGTATATAAATGTTCATATTCTTTGTAACTGCCTTTCCTCTCCTTTACCTAGGCGATCAGGCACATGTGTAGGTACCTACGTGTATAGGCAGGTCTCCCAATCTGCCGTCTTTAGTAAGTAGCGCTCGATCCTCGGCGGTTCCCATAGAAGGCGCAGTCCTGGCCTTGACATCCAAATATCTGAAAAGAAGGCCTCGATCCAGAATCTCAAACGCTAGCGGTTGCAGCATGGTGCAGAATTAAGCGGTCAGCGTCGATTTCTTACAGGTACCTGTTCAGAGTCAGTGCCATACAGGCCAACATCAAAATGCTCCTGCGTGTTCATCAGAGAATAAGGTTTTATGTTCCATCGGAACCGAGAGATCGTTGCGTCCCGTACTGTCCTCGTCAGTATTTGTTTACAAGAGCGAGGGCGCGTCCTTTCCAAGATATGCTCGTTTTCGGAGACAATGGTCCGTTGGTGGCTGTATATAAAGCTCTCTCGTCCCCCATCTTCCTCGTCTCGTCTTCTTCTTTTTCTTCATCCTTGAAAAGCCGTTGGCTGGGTAGATCACGAAGCGCCCGGCCGGGAGTATTGCAGCGTCATTGCACAGCGAGGCTGTAATACTTGGCTTGCATCCGCGAGCACGGTCCAATTTTTGATTTCACCTTTCTCCCCCTTCCCTCCTGGTTTGATTTCTGCTAACTCCATAGGTGCTTCGGGACCGAGGACGACCAGGCGTCTGGCACAACCCCATTGGAGGCTGCGTGGAACCATTTTTTCAAACAAACTTGACTCCTTCGGGGGGATTTTTTTTTTTTCATCGGACTCTTCGCTGTATGCGGGGACCCGAAGAAGAAAAGTTTGGTGAAGAGTGAATGAGATCTGTGACATGTAGAAAGACAAGTGAATGAGTGAGGTGGTATCGGGGAATCGGGGATGCTCTGATGGGGGGTTGAGAGGAGGGGTCAAAAGGTGTATGGAAAAGAAGGGAGTAGAGTGAAGACAAAGCGCGAGGATGGTAGCTTATATATGTCGATGTCTTGTGCAGAAACGGTCTCCGGAAGCCCTAATCAGGAGTCTCGCAGAACTAGCTAAACTAGGTGCCGGGCCTCTGAAGTTTGAGGCTGAGGTAAAAAGTTTCTAGTAAACCGATGCTCAAGCCAAATTTTGCGATATTTGGCCTCTCCATGAACCTTAAGTAGCGTTCGAAGAGTCTTTCTGCGTATAACGTTTGTGGTGTGTCAAAGGCTGCGCGTGATGTACCAGGATGCTAGTTGAGTACTAGGAAAGGAGAGCCAACTCTCGATATATCTTACCAAAGAGGCTATAGAACGAAACCGTCGAACTCTCTAGCTGAGGGGTATTGACATGAATACGACGCTCATTCTTCGTCTAGAAGCACCCCTTACATCTATCGATGATCCTGCGCTGTTGGTGTTAAAAGCACGAGCACTTGGCATCCTAAGTGAGAATTGCTAGTGGTGGGTTACAATTACCTGCATGTGCTCATAAGAGGCTGCCAATACAACTAGCAAAGAAGCACTCGCGATTAAGATTTAAATCGTGGGCCTGTAAATTTGAAGGTTGAAGCGTCATGGACCACGTAATACTGCTACAGAACCTAAATATACTACGTACTCCTGGGGGAGGATTTCTCAAGAGACTAGCTGACTTAGTAGCCGACGCGCCATTAAATGCTAAAATTTCGGACGATATACGTCTCGCCGAGGAGAGAACTCTCATCTAGATAGTAGATGTGATATAGTGGTCGGGATTGACCATTGATCTACCTACCTAGGTACTTACCATAGATGCTGAATGGGATAAGTGATGGCGATAGTTGGCAGCGCGCCTCGTGTTGCGTGGCTAGCTACCTAGATTTAAAGTAGTATAGAATAATATATGTATAAACTGCCAGTTATTACGCCTGGCTCTTATCTATCGAATATAGTAGTGACTTATTCTCGGCAGGGTTGGGCGATGGCGGCTGTTCGTAGGAGAGAACCTTGGAAGTATGTAGATACATACAAAAGAGAATTGAGTGAACAGTGGCTGTACTAAGATACCTCATGTAGATAACTGTCCCGGATTTTATATGTGGCTAAGTCCGGTGGCTTGACAACTTCGCTCCGCAATCCATCAATAACCTAACAAGACCGTGCAAAGCTAGCATGCCTTGGCCATCGGGTAATATTGAAGTTTCTAAGTACCTACCAAAGTAATTGACGAGGTAATCACCATGAGGGATAGAATACAGCCACTATTCGTCGATGTGTACCTACTAAATGTTTAGAGATCGCTTATGGTGGTGGTTTACTGAGCTGGGCTAGGCCGCTGGGGTACAGTACCTAGGTAGGTATCTGGTATCTACAGTATGGCGCGCGGTACCGTCATTTAGATATCTGATAGGTAGATTAGGTACCTACCTAAGGTCGCTAATCTATCTAGCTCAGTCGCGTATCGACAACCTCTTCTCATCGCGATTTCAACCTATCTAGATGCGACCTCTAGACCGATCCGGTGACCTCATCATCTCCTTCAATTGACTCCTGGCCAATCGAAACCCGCCGCTGCCCGACTGGGATATTCTGTATAATAGTATGCAATGACAGAACAGTCATCAGGCGGTGCACCACCTGATGCGGCGCAGACACCCGCGCCAACAACAGCGCCGACCAAATCGCCGACCAAATCACCGACAACAACTCCAGCGACAACTCCAACAAGGACGACAAAGGGGACAGGGACAGGGACAGGGACGGAGACCGCAACAGGGACGGCCACAGCTACAGCTACAGCTACGACCTCGGGGGAAGCTAGACAAAATACCGAGAAAGACAACACGCCACGGGCACGCCAGCCAGCGACGACAGTCACATTTACCAAACCCAAGGCGCAATTACGCTGGCAACGGCCAAATCAACACTTACGGCCAACTACAACACCCCAATATGTATGTCCCAATGTCTAGGCTTTGTCTCGGCTCCTCATCAGCCTCTGCTCCCAGCTAGTCGGGTGCGATAGGTTGTTATGGCTAACAGAATCACTATTATCTAGACTGGTTTGACACCCAACCAACCCCAGCAGCTCCAGCAACAATTCCAACACATCTCACCCCATCCCCCACCTCCGCCGCCGGTTCACCCATTTTCTAATCCGATAGCCGAGGCCGGTCTTCGCGATGAATTCTACGGCATCCTGGGGGAACTGGATCCTTACAGGGTTACTCCGAAGGAGTTCGTCCACTTGTTGGTGCATGCTGCCGTTCGGGATGGAGAGGTTGCCCAAGCTCTGCGCCGCCTGAACTATGACAGGGTCAATAGTCCGGGGACTTGGCACCCACCAGCGGCGCGGAACTTGACTACGCCTCCATATCCCAACCAACCGATTACTTCGATGCCGGGAGCTCAGGCGCTTGGCAACCCTCCTGCTCCACCGTCAGTTCCCGGCCAGCAAACTGCCGCCTCACTTACATCGCCACGACCGCCGAAGCGCAGACGGGGCGAGGCGGCTAAGGACCAGTCCAAGGATCTAAACCCGAAAATAATAATATATCAGGGTCCTCCGCAACCACCACCACCTCCTCCTCCTCCGTTCCCTCACTATCGACAATCCTGGAAACACAGCTATGCCGCTGAGGGCCAATTACAAACAACCGCCCCTATACCAAGATCCCCTCCCCCTCCCCCACCGCTGTTGGGACCACGCAACGTACCCGGCCCAGTAGCAACACCAATTCCTATCGTATCTGTGCCGCCTGCTGTCCCCGACAATACCCCGGCCAGCCCCCCTGCTGGTGATGCCAACGCTAACAGCAACGCCATTGAGCCAGTTGATGGTGAGCCGAAAGAGCAGGCTTGCAACTTTACGTGGGCATTGGACCGTGCAGAAACGCACTTGGGCTTTACAGGAAACTACGACAATACGTCTGAGACGAGGCAAATCAGTCTCGGTTATGAGATAGCGCTTAGACTGCAAAAGCTACTAAAGAAGTTAGACGCAGCGGTAGATAAGCATCTGACATTAGCTAACCGCGTGCATATTCTCACGGTTATGCGAGAGATCATAGCTGCAACTCTTGAAGCAGGTCAGACCGTCGGAAAGGAATGTCGCGAGTGTTCCCGCGAATTCGATAGCACTTTTCTTGCCGCCGTGTGCAAACTCACGCCTATTCAGCTAAAAAGACTCAAAGTCCTCGAAGACGGGAAGTGGCTTGAGGAAATGCAAAGCCTCGTCACCGAAGCAAACAGGCAGGCCATGTTCCCCCTGCTTGTGCGAGCATTTGATCATATAAATTCTGCGGTTTAACGGTGTTAAAGGTGAAATGAAGGAGTTCTTGATGATACCCCCATGTGTTTATTATACGGTTGATAGGTATGCATAAGCATTGGGGATACTGGAGTGCCACCGGTCGGTTTTCATAGGTACTTGGCGTAGGAGGCGTGGACCAGTACTCTAGGGGGTTTTGTCTACCAATGATTGCACCTTGGTAGATGCGAGGAAAACGAAGTCATGAACAATCAAAACCTATACGAATGTCAGATAACACTCCTAACTGTTTAATTGTATTGTAGTGTTTTGCCCCATTTACTCTTTCCTCCGTTCAAAGCGAGAGCATAGGCTTTTGAGCTTACTCCAAAATCCGTTGACTATACATTGATATCTACCTTAGCCCCCCTGTGCATCTAGATTCTAGCTCTTCACCTAACAGGTACGTCTTCTCCCTTGCTAAATGAGTTCAAAGTGTTTTATACCTCACAAGTAAAGGGCCATGGCGAGCTGTGTCAGATCTCTAAGCAGGTTCCGCCAAAAGACCGAGACTAGCCAAATTTCATCGCATCCAAGTTATATATTCCCGTTCATGCAATCCGATTCCCAGTCGCGTAACAACCTTGGCCTCGCGAAAGTGAACTCAAACGGCGATAAGCTTCATACCCGCATCCAAGCCGCCCCTAGTGATAGCCTCGGACGTGCAGCTTCCATACCAGGGGGCGAAAGCGCTGTAATGCCTCTCGAGATCCGCGTCTTTGGGACCTTCCTCCGGGCCCTGCGCGGCGCCCCGGCCGTAAAAGGGGTCGGTGGGGGGCTCGTTTGGCGCGTGCAGGATGGCGGCGACGGTGTCGCTGGCTACATCGGCATTTAGCGGGCCGGCCTTGTCTGCAGACGGCATTAGGGGGGCGTAGACTTCGGAGCCCGCGGTCTTGGTAGTGGCGGCGAGCTTGATATGGTTTTTGGGGACATGTCGAGCTCCGTGAATGATCGCAGTAGTTGGCTTGGTTTGAGCAGTCATGATGGTCACCACGTGAGGTCACTGAGAAATCTGGTGTTATGAGAAGTGGTGGTACTCTGTATTACGTGGTTTATATTAAATATGGAAGCTGAGTACATCATATCCTGCTTTCCTTGAGACACTCTGCGTATTTATATATATACAACATTCGAATCCTTTCTAGCTAGCCAATGGTGATACGCACGTGAGTCGGGGCTGGCTTCCTATTGCATCTATCACAGCATAATTCTACAAAGTCATGCGATTACGGCTTACTCTACTACGTACCCCCAACCAGTAACGCCTCGGTGAGTACCAGTCCGGGACCGACAAACGCGTTCACCTAGCGATAAGATACGCATGCGCGCAAAACTAGGCCAATGTTAACGCGCAACTTCAGCCACATCACGCAGAACACGGCACTCTTTTAATTCAGTGAAGTATGTAGCTTGTCCCGGAAGCCTTCCCGGGATCCTATTGTATGTAGGCGGCAATCCCTATCACAGCGGCGAGAAGGGGGGCGAGATAGGACGGAGAGGAAATCAGTCTCTTGCACATTGACAAAATATTCTCTAGGCTCGAGTAGGCTCAAGCAAGCTGCGAGGCGTTCGCAGATACCCCTAACCCTAAGGTGAGTTGACCTAATCATCCTTCCAATAGAGATATCCGCAGCAACGGCGATGCCACATCAGAAAGTGCCGGCAGCATAGTTCTTGTCGAGTCCCGCGATATCCCGGAAACATCATGGGTTAAGTTGGGGTTAGGATGCAAGGCCCATGTAAGCGCAATCCGAAGGATTGAGCAGGATGGGCGGGGTTACCATCGTTATCGGCGTCTCTCAGCTTCGAAATCAAGGACTGGCAGGACCTGGGTACCGAGACGATGTCCTCCGCAGACCCGGCGTGGATGGCCCGCGTTAAGGGCTCTATCGTCCGAAAGGCCTAGTCGATAACTGCTATATTGTCGTTGACCATGCGCCTAGTGGCCCGGAATATCTCTACCGCCAGGAGCAGGGACAGGCTCTTGCGAGTTACTTTTGGCGTCGCGCATGTATAGCGGGTGCGCGGAATGTCAGTTTATTTAATACTAAAGCAGTTGATACTGGTGGCGGGTTATACTTCTTCCTCGTTTCACGATGACTTGCTAGGTGAATATATCTAATGCGGCAGCTAGATAATGTTATTCAAACTCGTACGCGATGACTTATTCTACAACGGTAATATTGCAGTGACTAATGTAATTAGCTGTATAACAACAATGTAGTAATAGATACCCTCTTTGAGTTGTTACGAAACGGTGACAATAAAGGTTCTACTAGGAGGAAACTATTGAGAACAATCTCAATAAGTAGACTTTATTCGCCAGAAATTGCATGAAAAAAAGATGTTGAACAACTAGCAGTCTTGTTTACCCACTCAGCATTAACATATGTTCTCGTGGTTCGGTTATCATCTAAAGGCTCCGACTTGTAATTGTTCTCATCCTAACTCATAGAGACTGCGAAATGAACTTGTGGAAAATCGCCTTTGAATTTCAATGCGACAATGCTCCACACTTCCCTTTGTTACCAAAATATATAAATCTTGCTCAAAGAGAGGATGTCCCTTAGGGCGGGAAACATAACGGCACCGGCCGCGAGGATGATCATCGAGTGCAATACCAGGATTCTGTCCATCTAGCTCGCTGCGCCTCTAATACCGATCGAGAGCTCAATTCTAGAGATTTCGGAGGAGGGAGCGGAAGCCAGAAGAAGATTTCTAATAAGAAATATTCGGCTCGATCCGTTACGGAGGTGTGAAGAGGTGTTGGGTTGTGGAGTACAAGAGGGCGGATTTCCAGGGGCCTAAATCACCGAGAAACCGGCCGGAACCATGCGAGTTGGGAGCACATCGCATGATTGAACAGTCATTGGCTCACCACAAGGCCTATTATCAGCTTACAGCACTCTTATCGGGGAGCTTGGGCTGAGAGTGACTCGAGTGAGGCGAAGTGCTAAGTAGTTGGGCGTTCCTATAAAAATCAGGAATAAAAGACCATACGCCGTAGGCATCCTTATCAGGCAAGAGCTTGGCTCGCAGATCTAATTCCTCTCATCTTTTCGAGATTCGAAAAGTTTCATTCATCATGGGTGCTTCCATAAGCCCCCGAAGATCTACGGAGGCGCTAATCGGGTACACGCCACATCAAGACACCAACTCGAAGTTGGTCATCGTGATGGTAGGCCTCCCTGCAACTGGCAAAAGCTATGTTGCCAAGAAGTTAACCAGATACCTGAACTGGCTGCAACACAAGACTCAGGTGTTCAATGTAGGTGATCGTCGCAGGGAGGCCGCTCCGAATTCATCGGATGCGACATTCTTCGACCCAACCAGCCCAGAATGCGTGTCTCTACGAGACCAACTTGCGCTCAACACTCTTAATGAGCTCCTCAAATGGCTGTTGGAATCTGGCGGCAATATCGGCATTCTTGATGCGACAAACAGCACGCTGTCCCGTCGCCAGCTCCTACTGGACCACATCCGGAAGAGGTGCGGGGATGGCCTGAAAGTCCTGTTTTTGGAGAGCTGCTGCTCCAACCAGACGATTCGCGAAGCCAACATCAGGCTCAAGCTGTTCGGCCCCGACTACGCAGGCAAAGACCCTGAAGCTTCACTAGCGGACTTCAGGGCTCGCGTTGAGCACTATGAAAAGGCGTATGAGCCGTTAGGGCTCGCCGAGGAAAAACAGCGGCTCTCGTTCGTGCAGATGACGGATGCTGGGCGCAAGATGGATACGCACCTCATTCGAGGCTACATCCTGTCCCAGATCGTCGAGTATCTGCTCAATTTCAACCTCGCCCGGCGTCAGATATGGCTCTCTTGTAATGGCGAGACCCAAGACGACACTGAAGGGCGCATCGGGCGTTACTCGGATCTGAGCGACCGGGGACACAAATACGCGCGCGACTTCGCATCCTTCATCGAGCAACAGCGGCAAAAGTGGTCTGAAGAACCATTATCCGGTCACAATCCAGACGAGTCAGAAGTAAGTAGGGTCTCAATCCCGTTCCCATTTACTTTCCAGCTTCGCAAGGCGCGATAGCCATGAGATGATCCCCTTGCTCACTTATATCGCAGTTCGGCGTCTGGACCTCAACATGGCCGCAAGCCGTCCAAACGGGCAAGCTGTTCCCCAGCGAGACCTATGCCCAGACGCCCACCAAAATGCTCGACGACATGAACGCCGGCAGCATGGCCGGCCTCACATTCGACGAGATCGCTACGCAGCACCCGCACGAGTACGCCGCGCGGAGACGCAATAAGCTTCGCTACCGCTGGCCGGGGCTAGGCGGAGAGGGGTACGTCGACTTGATTATGCGGCTGCGCCCTCTGATTGTAGAGCTCGAGAGGACGACGGACAGCCTGGTCTTGATCACGCATCGGCCGGTTGTGCGAATACTGATCAGTTATTTCCTCGGTCTTGAGCGGGACGGTCTGGGTGAATTTAAGATGCCTCAGGACACGATATATTGTTTTGACATAGTAAGTCCCCCCCAGCTCGTTCTTCACAGCCCTCCGCCGCTATTGCCCCCCTGCATAAGATGAGGATACTCATTAATTACTTTTATAGGAACCGTATGGTATTTCTTTCCGACTGTTCGCGTACAACTCAGAGCTAGGCACCTTCAGCCAAGCACCGAACAGCGAACTGCTTTCCGTAGCTCATCGCTAGGGCTTATTCATGTGGAGGGTGATCATTTTCAGTTTCATTAAGACTTATTTTATTATGAGATTTGGTTTCGCTACCATTTGGGCAATTCTATACTCGTGATTTCCTTCACGGGCCTCGGAATTAGAAGACATCTACACTCCTAGCTAGATTAGATAGACCTACAGATAAGGAATAGTTACAGATAATACTCAACTAAATCTTAATACTAAAGTACGAAAGGGAAAGATGACGTAATAAGGAAACTGCCTCGTTAAGATGAACCCATGCCCTTTCATTCCCTTCGCCCCCTCATCTACGCTGTAAGTGGCATTGCCACTGTGATAGGGTAGACTCAGCCCCCCTGACTCTCACCCTCTCATTCCGATTCTAAACTATGATAAATTAACACACATGTATTGGCCGTAGGTATGAGTTAAGTTATTAGAAAACATTGTTGATTTGTGTCATGAAACCGTAACTCGCAACGTAGCCCTATAGCTCATACAGCTTTACAGTTGTAGGCCTAATTATTAATAATAATAATAACCTTGTACTAGGAAAGTTCAAGTGTTGTAGGTATAGCCAGAAGCTATTGAATAAAGACTCTATCGAGCTTAATGAACAGTATAATTTATACCCACGTTTATAAAGCCTTATCCCGTATTTAAAAAGATACTCACCTCCAACAATAGGTCAATTAGGTGGCTGTGCCTTCAATTTGTGCTATATCCATCACTGGGCAAACAATATTAGACACCACGCACGCACGACCGCAGCTTGGCTCTTCATCCTCGCTTCAGTTTCGTCACTTTCCATTCGATCAATGCATCCCCTGATCGATTGGAGTACGTAGTGCAGCCTTGGAAAAGCACAGACAATCCCGCTTCTCGACCAGGACCCTCGAAGCACACGGGCCATTCTCATACCAAGGTATCTTCCCCGCAATACCACAACGGCTCTATTACTTAGCCCTTACGCAATTTTAGCTCACCGTTGCCAATCTGTAGATTTTCGCTTCCGGTTAATCCAATTGGTTCTGCTCAGGAGGTTTGAGGCGCAATGCTTGCATAACTCACCAGGTTTAGCCGGCAAAAGCGAACGTCTTCCCGTAGGTACCGGAGATACATCGGGATCGCATCCGAGTTACGCAACTAATATCAGAGTATCTACCGAAGGTGAAACCGCGGCCCTCCAACGTCAGAGGTAAAGGGAAATTCGTATCAGGAGATGTTGATGATATATATACACAAGACAGTGCCCGAAGGGTTCTCAATTATTCTCTCTTGTAGTTAAGTATCCCATATATCTAACATCTGTACCACATTAATTAATACAATGGCGTCTCTACACCCTCTTATTGGTTCAGGCTACAAGGGGGATCCGAACCACGCAGGCGGCAAGCTCTACTGCCACTGCAAAGACGCCCCTGTCGAGGTTACCCTATTATCAGACGTAGCCTTCAACCACGCCTGCGGCTGCTCTAAGTGCTGGAAGCCTGCGAACGCCGTTTTCAGCGTCGTCGGCGTCATCCCCCGCGAGAAGCTCGCCGTCACCGACAACGCATCGAAGTTATATATCGTCGACCGCAACGCCGCGATCCAGCGGAACGCCTGCAAGGAGTGTGGCGTCCACCTATTCGGCCGCATTGAGGTCGACCACGCGTTCAAGGGTCTCGACTTCGTTCACACGGAACTCAGCCAAGGGGCTGGCAAGGATGGGTGGCAAGAGCCGCAGTTTGCTGCCTTTGTGAGCAGCATCATCGAGCAGGGATTCAATCCGGATAAGATGCCCGAGGTGAGAGGCGCGTTAAAGGAGGCGGGCCTTGAGTCTTACGATTGCCTCTCACCAGGGCTGATGGACCTCCTCGCTGCTTTCACGGCCAAGAAGGCGGGGACTTTTAACTCGAAATTCTAAGGATAGGATAGGAAGAAATAGAGGCTTTCTTAGGTTAATAGTCAAGGCTTTATGCAGGGGGGGGTAGAATAAGAAAAGCTTGATTTCCTAAGTCTTGCTTTTGCTCTAATTATGACCTATTTACACTTAAGTTCTGTGAAAAGTAAGTCACTCTTCGGGAACCTAGATTTTTCTGTGCTATTTCGAGCAAGATTTTACGTCGTTGACGGTTTGCGTCTCTTGAAGTTATGCGGCTGACTACCAGTCTCGGATCGAAGACAAAAAGCCGAGCTAAATCTGTAGGTAGACCCCTTGTCAATAATTCACCTCACATTATATTTCCTTTCTCCAACTGGGAGATAATTGTCTTGAATGCTCATAATGAGCTGGTTTGTCTGCTTAGTTGCCGCGTTTATCGCTACTACCGTATTCACTTACGTAGTATATAATTGTGTAGCGGAAATATTATTATCTAGGATGCTAATATCGGAAGCCATAACTCCCAATCCTGGAAGTTTGTATACCAACTCTTCTACATTTTTATGCACTTCAGTTTCACAACACGATAAATGCAAATTAGTATGACGATAGATAATATTTGATGCTTTAACTCCCAAAGAAACCTTATCAGGCCCAAGGTTTAGTTCCTGATCCGCAGGCTTCTTATCTTTTGGGGGATTTCTATGCTACAACTCACCATGATTATAAATGCTTCCCTCGTTTTCGTCTTTTCATTGTAACATATCACAGATGGTGAAGGGAACATGGTTAAATTTGAGAGATCAATGAAGAGGGTAGAGAAATACACATACATAAAAGCCGGAGACTTTCAACTAAACTATCTCTACCTAGAGGGTAAGAGTCTACTAATTATAAAAAGATGGATCTTGAGTGTTGAATTAGTGAGAGTATCGACAAGGGATACAAGGAGGGACATACATAATAGGTATTAAATCAGTAAAATACATTTATTTTTAGTATCAACAGGGGCTTGTAATAATGTAGAAAATAATATGTCAATAGCACCTAGATATGTATCTAGAACCTTACAACTGCATATTATAACAATTAGCCTTTAGCACCTGGGTTACCACCCCTTCCCTTTTATGGGAAGATAAGATGGCGGGGTGAATAAAGAGGCTACCAGAACGAGGGAACATAGGCATCATAGCATTCGATAGAAATATCAGTTGGTCCCTGAAACTTAATGGTTCTAAGGAGGCGCTAGGATATACATATATCCTGAAAGGTAGCTAACACATGACGGCACAGTACCTCTCTATCCATGCTGATTTAAGCCCTCATACTTTAAACGCTTCCTTCAAGTCATTAACACAATCAGTTACGAACTCCTTTGAACCCGGATTCAATCCATCCCACTGAGGGAATGTGTGTCCCTGCCCCTTATATATCTTGATCTTGCTCTGCGTGCCCGCGGCCAACAGCTTCTCGTGATATACCCCCGCCTCTGAGGATAAGGGGTCAACCTCTGCAGCGCGGATAGAGGCTGGTGCCAGGTTTTCATGCGACTCAGCGAGGAGCGGCGACGCGCGGAAATCCCTCGCCTTCTCCTCCCTATCCGGGCCCGTCCCGAGCCAGTAATTATAGAACCAGACAAGGCGCGCAAGCGGCAGCATGGGCGCAAACTCGTTCCGGACATAGCTCTCGTACGGCACGCCGGCCTCAGCCGACCCCTCCGTCGGGACGTATCGCACGTCAACAAGCGGCACGATGAGCAGCTGCAGCTTCAGCGGCGGCAAGCTCGGCTCGTCGCGCGCGAGGAGGGCCAGCACGGCCGCGAGGCACCCACCGGCCGACAGCCCGCTCACGGCAACCCGCGTGGGGTCGATATTAAGCTGCTCAGCGTTGGCGAAGACCCAGCGCAGGGCGTCCCAGGCGTCGAGCGCCGACGTCGGGTGCGGGAACTCGGGGGCCGTGCGGTAGTCGGCGTTGACGACGACGCAGCCGGCGCGCTGGCACAGCTGGCGCACGAGCGGCTCGTCGGAGCCCAGGTCGCCGATCACGAAGCCGCCCCCGTGGAAGTTGACGAGCGCCGGCAGGCGGCCCGTCGCCTGGTCCGCGAGCCCGCCCGCGCCGATGGCTTCGGGGGTTGGGGCGTAGACCTGTACGTCGACCTCGCCCGGCGGGTGGGAGACGGGCACGCGGTGGATCGTGTTGCTGGCGACTTCGGGGCGGGGGCCGGTGACTTTGCTTGTCGGGAAGCTGTATGCTTCCTTGTTCGCGTTGTAGGTCTCGTAGGGCACTTGGTCGCACCGGAGACGGTGGGCTGGGATATAGTGAGTTTCTGACTCGTGGTGTCTGCCGCTACAGTGCTGGACTGCTTACCCTGGTGCTGGTTATAGATATCTAGATATACCGGGTCTAGTCTCTCGGCTATGGATGGCCTGAGCGCATTTACGAGATCGGAGGCACCGAGGGAACCCATATTGTCCAAAAGCCGAGGTGTCTAGAAGTTGAGTAAAGTTGAAGCTGGGCGCTCGAACAAAGACTAGTCGGTCACCGATGTCGTCAGAGTGGCATAAGCATAAGGAGGTTCGATCTAGAAGTTAAGAGTGGAGGCCACGTCCCGGCAGTTCTATAGACATTATGTAGTCCCGTCTCCGTGCATTCTATCTTGCCCCTTGATCCTCTGCTCGCGGGGAAGCGGCAGTAGTTCCAAGCATGACGCGAGCCGGTTAGTTGCAGCTTGATAGGATGCTAGCCTGCCATCAAGTCGAAAGCCACTAATGAACAAGCGTCCCATATCCGTCGAGAGAACGGGAGCCGCCCTATGATTAGCAACGATCTCCTGATATACCATGTCGTGATGCGACCTCGGTCCACTCGACCCCTCGGACAATGGAGAGTTTCCATCTTTGCGGTGGGGGTCAAGTGTTGTATCATAGGCTTCATACGTTACTTTGTGCTTACCTCGTGATGAACTCGTGAGAGGCACGCGTCAGTCCTCTCACAATATTCTATAGCGAACTTATACAGCCTATCGCAGGTTCGGACTTGTCCAAGCGCCCAGCCATTCGAGCCGTCCCAAGGATCCAAACTACCGACATCGGGTAGTATAGATAGTGGTTTTATGGAGCCGTCCCGCTATAGTTCATCCGCCAGATTGATCTCCTTTTCGCTCTTATACGAGGCAAGAGGCAGATGACTATTGCGGGCCCGGTTCTTGGAAAATCTAGTGGGGATGGTGGGGGGTAATGGAACTGGAGATGGAGGTTAGAAGTCGTCCCGAATAGGTAGGACATCTCGAATTTCACGATGTTAATCACTCTCATGCATCTTGGAGTCGTGAAGCACAGAGGCGAAGGCAGCGTTTCATTGTATAAGCAGTACCGTAGACATTATTAGTCCTACAAGGACTCAATTGCCTGTTTGATCTGGTTTACTTTTATCCTTACGCGCGAGCGATAACACCGCGCTCTTGGCAGTACTTGTCTACCTCCTTGCGCAGCGTATCTCGCTGTCGGGTAACAAGATCCATGATACTTCGGCACTGTTCCCCAAGATCTGCGGGGCCGCTTTGTCCCCCTATATTCCCGTAGATCTCCACCATCTCCTCCATGACCGCCTGCAGCTGGTTGGGGAGCCATGTCACGATGGGGCTGCCGCCAGTCGCCGTCGGGTGCGATGTCTGCTTGAGGATATACTCACGGGCGAAGCACCAGTGTCGCCATCGGAAGTCGCGGACCTGGTCAAGGAGCTTGATCCATAGACGCCGCGACTCGAGCAGCAGTTCTCTCTGCTCATCGGTCTTCGCGGCATGGTAGAGGTCAGTTCCGAGCGCAAAGTCTTTGACACCTAGGTCTTCGGAGCAGTGCTTGATCTCGAGGAGAAACTGCCGATGGTTGCTTGGTCGATACTCTCTGAAGTCCTGCAAAATCTCAGTAAGAGGTGTGGTTGGCATTTGAATCTGCAGGAGATTATCCATCAACGGGATCATTGAGTCGTTCGCGCCGCTCTCGCCCCGAAAGCTCATTGGTTTGCCGTCATTGATGCCCTCGTAAACTACGCCGTCTGGGAACATCGACTGCGAGGTGATGCCGAAGATGAAGGTTCGAAAGCTCGTGTATGAGCGCGGCTTCGACTTCCCCCACATCGTCTCCATAACACTGTTAACCTTTTGCATAGCGCTTAAGACGGTGCGGAGACCGTCATTGAATGTCTTCCGTTGTACGGTGGGATCCGCACCGTTTCGGTCCCCGAGTGCGGACAAGGCCGACATAGTGCCGGCTATTATGGGTCCGGAGTTCTTCACCATGTCAACGTGCACCAGCACGAAGCCCGCTTCTGACGAAGAAGGATCAAGTCCATGCTCAAAAGCCCGGATGAGCCGAAGGTTGTCATACTCAAGGCCCTTACCTAGATCTTGAAGGCGGTAATTGAAAAGTGCATCTAGTACGGAAAGCCCAGTTGTGTTAGTTTTTCAAGTCTAATTTTCTAGAATGATCTAGATAGGCTGTCACGGTAATTATCATATATCAGAAAGGGTTACATACTGTAGCACACGTCAGTTCTCAGCCATGATGGATTATTCCAGGAATAAATGCTTAGGAATCCAGAAAAAAAAGTTTGAATACATACCACGAACCAGCATACTCCATAAAGGGCTTGAAGCCAGTACTATAGAATGATGTTAATGACTATGATGTCTGTTTGGGACATGCGGTACGACCTACAGCTCTGCACATCGTGCGATGGGGCGTGAAAGCTGAGCAGGTAGGAATGACCTAGCTAGCCCATACGGCTCGCCCTTCATGAACCTCATATGGCAAGGCTCTAAGAGATATGCCGAGGCAAGAAAGGAGTAGTCGCGATATAAAGCGTTCATCATAGGAAGATTATCATGATACTTCTCGATCTCCTCGGTCAAGTCGGGGAGCTTCTCAACCTCGTCACCCAACATGCCAGTGGCTAGGAATCCAGGACGTCCTGACTGGGTCAAGACAGGCATGCCTTGTAGCAAGTCTTCGACAGCATTGAACTCTGAGGGTATGGTGACGATTGGGTCCATCCGAGGTAGGAAGCCACGTGTGGTCGACACCATAAATGCCGGCAAAGAGATATCATCTAGCCGGGCGTCCTCAAGGACTTCAAATGATGTGTTAGGGATGAACATGTTGGTAAGAATGGGATAAAGGGGTAGTGGATGGATTGTCTTTGTTGCGATTTGTAGGGTGGATGACTGGTATCTGGGCGTGAGGTTGCACGAGATTTTGGAAGAATCAAGGTGCAGGATTCCATCTGGGGCATAAACTCCAAAGTTCTGCTAATATAGCCCGTGGCCGGAACTAGTTCCGGCCTCATCCACTGCCAGCCATATGAGGAATCGGTCGGGCCGGTGACATGGCTCTGTAGAACCTACCTAGCGAATAGTTCGCTTCCCACTGCAACCCTAATATCCGCCTGTATCTTTCTCCTAGTATACAACGCTCGTTATGAGTGCGCTACCGCAAGGTTTCGTAGGCCCTCACTCAGTGAGGTTATCGCGAACATGGCAATGATAAGGCCGATATCATACAAAATAAAATAGCCTTTGTTCCTACTACTCCAAGGATGGAGAGGGTCAACGAAGTGATTCAGCTTATGTCGTAGATATATTAAATGTTGTCAATGTATTACTGTCGTTGGTGTAGTGAGTGTTGCAGTAATAGGTGAATGAATAAGTAGTGAGTAATGAGTTTCTCACTAGGCTCCGCCTAGTCCGTTGAAGCTCCGGTGTGGACCGATGCTGGCCGGAACGATTCCGGCCACACTGCACGTGAGCTCCCTTTATCTCTCCGCTCATAGTGTACGCAGGATAGATAGTGCGACAAAGATAACGCAAATTGAATCGGTAGTATACCATCCCTCGGTAAACTGTGTATCGGCAATTTGCGGAGCTTCTTTAACTGCATATGGGTTTCGAGCAAATCTATGGACAAAGATTAATTCAAACGCGATTGCAAACGCTCGTGATAGAGACAACGCTAAGGGCTCATTGAAATCTGATATTGAAAACCTGGATAGGGGTACGACTTATGAAACAAAAAAAAGTTGTTACTTTTATAATTAGCATAGATTTCTTCGCATCTTAGGTTGCTACCTATCGATTTAAATGGGCTAAGACGGGCCAGAGACCTCTTGCGACTTTAGTGTTCAAGAAAAGCATATACATATGAAGAGTTCTATATCCCTCATAGAAGAAATAGTATCCGAAACGAAGGATTTGTTGAATAAATATATTGTGCCCAGTGAATCATCTGGATTCTACGAGCCTTAGGCCGGCGCTAGTCGCTTGACAAGTAAAGCATGGTAAGAAAGGACGCCGGATGTGATCATGGCGTTTATTCAGGACTGTCGCAATGGGTGCCAAAGTGGGTGTTGAGGACGATGTGGATGTAGCGCCGGAATAAACAACGGAGCAATGGAAGAGACGAGCGAGAGACTGAAGAAAGTGAAGTGGTCGACGGTCAACTTGAATCACTAGTCTGCTATTAGAATCTGAACATTGCTGTGCTGGTGGACGTCATATTGAGATTTGGCGTTAGCCATATCGTAAAAGTATTCCATCAAGTGCGAGCAACTAGTACACGTTGATACTGTTTTTAAACATGGACAGTAGCTATTAGCCCTGATTTTGGAGAAGTTGAGATAGTGTTGGACGCTGAGCCATTCCATTATGATCATGTAGTGGGCGGGTGGCTACATAGTTGTCGCCCGCTGAAGGGGAGGGCTCTACCCTGGCAGGCATGTAGAAATTATGAGCAGAGATAAAAACGAAGTAATGGACTGGCTTAGGCGGGCGAACCACGGGCCGATAGGTTGGCAGAAAGAAATTCTGGTAAGTGATGCCACAGTTAGCTTATATAAAGTTGTATGGAGGTCTACCGGAACCGTTGGGGCCTATGTTATAAACGATTAGGAAGACGGTGGATGTATAGAGGTTACAAATTGCCTCATGCAGTTGTTCATCGCTTCAAATATCGCATCATTTGGATTCACCACGACCCTAGAAAATTCTCGTATAGTCTTATGAATGAAATCCTATCGTCATCCATCACATTTGTCCTCTGGGCCAGGCTTTCCCTAGCGACGCCGGAACGTTGTTGAGATAGATAAGTCGGGTAGGTCATTGTCATGGTATCATCAACTCGTTAGTATTAGCGTTCTATCCCACCGCCAAGCCGACTGGGTGAGATTGGTTCTGCTGGTGCGTTGTTTATGTGCATGGCACACATTGAAAATGGTTGCGGCGATTAAAGATCCCGGGGGATTGGGTATCTTAGTGAGCTGAGCGATGGTTCCAGGATTTGTGCTTGAGCCATTTCATTCAAGGTAGTGCCAGGAAGCAAACAAGATTAACGCCTCCAACGCGCGCACCGAGTCCGACAAGCATCCAGCAAACATTGCAGGATAGGGCAGCCCAGAATGGAGGACTCACATCGCCGTCTGAGGCTACGCTAGAAGAAAACAGGCTGCGAGAGTTTATCTGGTTTTATGTGGTACTTATGCAACATAGATTTGAAAGCAGGCTTTTTGGCACAATGCCGTTGGTGATTAGCGTAGTTGAGGGGTGCATATGTTTATCCAAATACAGCGATGTGCTTGATAACATCGCGCGCTCATGCCGTGCGTTGGGCTTAACTCAAGTTATCACGGGGTATCCCGACGTACTCGATGTTGTACGAAAGGAAGTTTGGGTGAACCGTACGTATGTGCGAGGGCTGTGCAGAGTTGTGTGGGCGCAGGCGCTTCATTGCTAAACTTGGCGATCGTCCTTGTTACATATACTTTAGTGTTTCAGTGATCAATCATCTATGAAGATAATTGAATTAGCTCCGTAAGTTACAAAGCAACCTGTTGGCAGCGGCATACGTCCATCCCTAGGGAGAAGCCGAGATCTCCGGGCCTTGGCATAGTGAGATGAATTGAGTTTACGAGCGTTCTGGCGCGCCGAGGACGGGGTAGAAGGCCATATTAAGTTCTGCTATTAACTATACCTGGGAGAATTTGAGGCCAACGAAGTATCTTCATGCATTTATTTGGGAAATCGAAGCGGGTCAATCAATAACAGAGCTGACGTGCTATGCCACGCAGACCTGCAAATCCCGATCACAGCAATAGTCATAATGACTGGCTGACTCAACCTTCACTGTTCCATCGAGGAGCAACGTTGGTCTGTTGTTGCATTTTGTCGTAGAAAAGAAAACGTAGACTCTACACATAAATTGGAACTTCATCAGAGACAGTCGGTGTGAGATTTTCCTGCTATGCGACCGACGGTCCTGCTAGGATATCGGTTGTGAATGAAAATAGTAGTGCCGGCTCTGGAATGGTGAGATGGGGTTCGTGATCATCTGCGACACTATTTCGCATTTGCTGGGGTCATGATTCGTGTCTGCTGGTACCTCACGTTTCGATCCCTCTCGTACACAGGACTACTTACGGGACCCGGTAACTATGCTACTGTATTTGCCACTAGAGACAGAAATCCGGCGCTTGTTTTTGGCGTCGCTAGACACCTAGCAGAATACCATCATTTATATTCCTGGCTGGTGGTGGCTTGATGAGCATCGCTTACCACATTCAGTAGATACGCGGCGTAGAAGGTGGCAGAATGGAGAATCATGCGACGAAATAGTGAATAGGTGGCCTAAGTGAAGATCTGTTGGGTGCCGATGATGGGTGCATTCCGCAAACGGCAAGGTGATGAATGAATCAGCATTATCTGTGGTTGGCGAGGGCAATATTAGGACTTTGGAGGTGCGGACCCCCGAAAGGAGACAGGATAGGTACCAGGACGCGAGTCGAGGGAGCGAGGAAGGGAGATGCCTACGGGTTCTGTGAAAAATAGACGTGGCTGATGAGTTGGATTTTGTAAGCTGGAACACAGCTGATACTCAGGTCAGGATCGGCTCGGTCGGTGGTACCTACATGTAGGTATGTACTCTATCTAGACTAGTACCCTTGTAAACAGCACTAAAAGCTTGGACGGTACGTACTCCTGCACGTGATGCTCTGCAAGTCCGAACCAATCAGCACGGCGGAAATTGGCCGCGCTAGCCCCGATCTGGCTAAGGAGTTGCAAAAACTAGGGTGCAGGGGCCAGGTTGAGTCTGTCATCTCTCCCTCCTACGCAGATGCACCACTCTTTTTCGCGAAGGCGACGGAGACAGCCTGGCTGGCTCTGGCTCTGGCTCCTCACAAATTTCCTTCAGCAGCCCAAAGCATGAGCGAGCACATCCCGTCTATTGTGCGCTGCCGCCAAACCGAGAGCAAAATGAGACCAAAGCCCCAAACTTTTAACCAAAAGGCAACAATGGCCGCCCCCATAATATTAAATCACTCTCCCATCCATCATCACCTTCCTCCCTTTGCCAAACCATCATCACCACCATGACCATCGCCATCGCTGATCTGCACACTTGCTCTACCCTCTCTGCACTGCATATCCATTAATCACCAGCGCCCGACAACATCACCACCGCGCCCTGTGCCCAGACCCCTGGTACCAAATCCCACATCGCCACTAACTCGTAGCACCAACGCCGCGAGCATTGTTGCCAGCGTCTCTTCAAAGACTAGACCACCTTGCCTACCTAGACCGTAGTGCACCACCACCTACTCAGCCAATTGTGCTGTGCATCGCATCGCACCAACAGAAGTCCGGCTGACCATCGCCAGCCAGCATCACCCTCAGTGCCTAGCAAGGTAGAGTCTAGTGGATCACCCTCACACCTTCGTCTACTTTAAGACTGGACCATCTCCCCTTCTGAGGTGCACCCAAAACCATCGTTGCATCCGGTCGCTAACGGCGCCATTCTCGTCTCGTCTTCGATACATCACTATCCCTCCTTGACATACACTAAAGTTGACATATACTCGGCGTCATCAACTACCAAAGCGTCAAGATGCCCGCCGCCAGCAAGACATCAGTTTCCAGCAAGGAGAAGGACCGTCGAAAGTCGGCTGGCAAATCGGCTGTTGTGACGCTGCGAGTATCATCCGATCGACTACGAAAAGTCCTCGATCCGTCCTGGACGAAGGAAGAGTCGCCTATGAAGGAGTCGTCTGCTTCTTCGCCCGCCGCTGTCAACGATGCCCCCGTTGCTGTAGCATCCCAGGATGATAATGCCTCTCCGTCCAGTCCCGGTACACCAGCCGCGAGCGGCACGCCCTCGCAGACACCTATGGGTCCTCCTACAGACAATCTCAAGAAGAAAGGCGTAAAGCGAAGTGCTGCGGCTGCAAATGCCAATGATCCGACAGCGAAGATCAGAGGCAAGCCTGGACCTAAGAAGAAGGCTAGACTGTAAGTGCTCCCGAATCGTTACTACCGCTACCTATTTACATTGCCATGCATCTTTTGATAGCCCCTTGATTTACTTCTATTACTACGCGGACTCGTTCTCGTCTCCAGTATTGCTTGCTGACTTAACTTTAGAGAGGATGGCACTATTGACCCTAACGGACGCCCTGGTGGGAGTGCGTATCACAAACTCGGCCCGAAAGCCAACCAGGGCGCGATCAATGCTGGCCTTCGTGCCCTCGACCGATCGGGCGCCCCTTGTCGCAAATGGTCCAAAGGTGGCTTTAGACTAAAGTCGTTCACCGGCGTTTTGTGGGAGATCCCACGCTGGACCGCGCCTCCGAAACCCAAACCAGATGCGCCTAACGAAGAGCCTACTGCCTCCGCTGACAGCAGTAACAAAGAAAACAAGGATGGCAGCCAGATGAAGAGTGAGAATAGCACTAGTAATGTTGAAGGGGAACCGCGCAGCATTCCCCCAAGTATCCATGCCAGCTCTCCTGCTCCCATGGCCATCACCGCCTCTTAAGACCCTGTACGGTGGATTTCACTTCACGTTCAGCAGTGTGATCGTGATAATGTCACTAGCGATCTGTATTTCAGGCGTTTATGGAACAAAGTCGGTGAAAAGCATGGCGTTTTGGTTGCTGTTTGCATTTAGTAAAGATGGATGGGTTGAACTGCAACAGCACTTGTGATATCAGGTGTGTACAGATGCCTCAATGGCGGCCGGTTCAAATAATGGCGTTATCAACTCTACGCAGGGCCTTCGGAGCTCAACAGTCTGTAGATTAGACAAACATGTAGGATTGTACAATACAATACAGCGCGTCTACCTTATATCTTATAATTGACAAGAGCCCTGATGATAAACACGACGACAACAACTCGCAGGATACAGTAGAGCAAGACGATTACCGGCAACCTGCCAGCTGCAGTCCAAATGTATCTAACATGTGTCTATATACTACACCATACGCATTTATTCTACACTATCATTTAGAAAATACCATTCCATCCCTTGGCGCTTGGGCCATATATATATATATATATATATGGAGCCGTCTGATAGCAAGCTTAAGTCCTTCATCCCTTGCTATTTCAATAATCTTCCAACTATTTTGTGCAAGCGAGTTAGGGCTACATGATAAATTCTAGGTATTAAAAGTACTAGGTTAGCACCCCATTCCGAGTTACCGACGAGGCACTATCTACAATGTTTGCGTTTCTTGAATTCTGTAGGTATCTATTTCTGGACGTCACGTTGACGGACTAGACCAACGCCCCCTCTCTAGACGATTTACACCCCTTTACTGGAATACTATTGGTTACTTCATGTACGTTCTCATGAGAATGGCTGGCATAAAGTTAACTCCATTTCTGTTGCTAATGAATGATACTATAAGCACAATAGTACGGACGTAAGGCGCAATGTGAAACGCCCCAGGTGTCCCGTAGGAGCGAGCTCGATTCGGTATAATACCTAGATAGTAGAGTTGATATACACAGTAATATACCAAACCACCATTGAATGATAGATAGGTAATTTCTTTCTTCTCCCAGCCACATAGCGACGGGATTTCGGATGTTACTTATACACAGGTATATCATAATAGATAGGTAGTATTAATACTAAGATGTGGTGTTTGCACTCCTATCTACCTGCCTTCGGTAGTCTCGTGCCTCCGATATCTCGCTATGGTGATCCTTGCCTCCCTAATGACGCATGTCCTCGCATTCTACACCCAGTTCCATATCTCTATTAGTCTACATGTGGGTATACGGCAGCGTACACAGAATAGAGAATAGGTGCACTCGTTGTATTAGTCGAGATAGATGCTTGCACGCAACTCACAACCAAGACACTCTCAGCGCAGAAAGAATGCAACTGTTCTGAATTAGATTTAGACGATGTAACTAAAATTAGCGTAAAATATCCCGCTGAGGCCTATCTCGGCGTATCAAGCCGGCGACAACCTCCGGCGGAGCAAGCCCCTCTTGCGAAGCAGCAGATGACGAGATGGCCTATCTACCTATTGAAGGTATGTAGCTCCAAGAGTACGTACATTAATGTATTCCATACTGAACAGTACGTAATATCAGGTATCTATGTAAGCAGGTAAGATGGACTACCTGCCTCTTTGTTACCTATCTAGGTATGTAGATGGCAGCTGGACTGCTGGGCAGTAGGGTAATGTACTTTATAGCGGACGTGATACGCCACCATCGCAGCAGGTGGGGCTTAGACGAGGTAGGTGGGTTGCAGGTGGACTCATACCTGTCATGGCAGCTGTTTCTCCGCAACCGCCGCTACCACCTCACTACAGCACTGCACTGGACGTACCTGACAACCTCAACCCATCTCCTAGCCTACGGACTTATGTACTTCTGGCACTGCCCGCTGGCACATCCCTCGCGAGACCTTAGGTGCTACTGCTATTGAACCGACCTAGGGTAATCACGACATCACAGGTCCTGAGGGCTCTTGCACTCGTCTCGTCACTGCATATGCATGTGCACGTTCTTCTCTATTAGTCCCGGTACCAGTCTGTTTCTAAGTCAACAGTACAGAACAGAACAGCCCCAACGACTTCCTTGCCTGACTGACTGCCTACGTGAGCGCCTACCCGAGCTACCAACTGCGTACCTACATACCCATCCATACAGAGTAGCACCTGCTATTTGTTATTTGTTGTTGACAGTCTGCCTGTCTGTTATCGATCGGTCTTAGGTAAGGCGGGCGCCTCATCGATGGGGCCAACCTAAAGCACCCTTCTGGTCCAACTTGTTAGGTTTTATCTACGCATAGACCTCGTTTAGTCAACGACTTAGATACGTGCCTTGCCTATACCTCTAAATATCGTATCGACGCATCCACCCCACCTGCTCTGCTGTCTCGGGCCCGATACACCCACCTCTCGGGCGCGCGACCTCGTGACCCAGGTGCAGCAGACCTCGCCGGCAATCGATCGATTCGACTTGTCGGCCTCTTAGAAGACGCCAGCTGCCCGTTTGCTACGGGTGAACGCGAACCCCCTCCCGCCATGGCCAACCCTTTTCAGCATGGGTCGTCGGGCATGAATCCAGACGGCACATATGGCAATTTCCTGCCTCGCATGGCGAGTTCCTATGCCGCCGTGGTATCTGGCTCGAATCTAACCCTCGCCTCCCCGTCCATACGAACCAACCGAGTCTCCTACCTTCTAAACCCCGCCAGCGAGTCGACCTCGGAACTGTATTCCACACTACCATCCTCGCGAAATTCTATGCTAGATGCAGACCACAATGACCACTCTCCCGACGGAGCCGCCTCGCGACTGGCATCGCGTCCTCCGCAGCTACCTTCTTTCTCTAGAGCCTTTGAGATGTTTATGCCCCGCGGAGGCATCGATGAGTTGTGGACAACAGGACAGGAGAACACCGGCTTCTTTACGCCATCGTATCTAAAAGGGTCGAACTACATGACGAGATTAGGGGAAATCCATAGAGCAAAACAGGTGCAGAAAGAGAATCACCAGCAATCCACAACTGGGCTCCGGGCTACTTCCTCGGACGGCTCGTTAGGTGGCAAGGCGCCGGCATCCCACTTAGGTATGACTTACGACCTCATTGAGCGGGCTCCAACGTTCGAAAACGCCTCGGCGGTCCCTCCCTTGCCAAGTCGCTGGAACAAGGACGATAAATTTGGCGCTTTGGAGGTCTCGGCGAATGGATTAGAAGTAAAATATAACCCCGCACTGCGGACAACAAGAGAACAGGAGCACGAAATATGCGGAATACGCGCAGACCACCCTATGCCGTCCCAGGCTGGTATTTACTACTTCGAAGTGACGTTGCTTTCGAAAAGGAGAGACGAGTAAGTTAACCTCGTAGATTCTATTGTAGCTTAATTTGCCATTCTCATCACGTGTCATTTAGGGCGACTACCGTATGCGTGGGATTTGTCAGCAAAAATGCGTCCCTCGCAAGGCCGCCAGGCTGGGAGGCAGAATCCTGGGGCTACCACGGTGACGACGGTGATATTTACTCTGGCTCAAATGTGGGTAAGAAATACAAGGACACAGCCTTCAACGCTGGGGATGTCATTGGATGTGGTGTGAACTTCCGGACCGGCCAGGCATTCTTCACCAAGAATGGCGCAAATCTGGGTTAGTTTAATCCCCCCTTTCACCTAGTATTATAACCTAATTTTTCGATCAGGCCCCGCGTTTCGCGATGTTAAGGGAAAGTTATACCCAGCCGTGGGCATCAAAAAAGCTGGCGAGCTTATCCGCGTGAATTTTGGCCAAAGTCCATTCATCTTTAAGATCGACCAAGTAATAGAGGTATGGAGACGGATAATTGTCTCACTTTTCACAGCCGCGACTTTATCAATGCTTATTTTTCTCTTTTATCTTCATACGGCTAATGTGGTGACTTTCTTTTATAGAAGGAACAAGGCATGATTAAACAAGCAATCTCTAGGACAAGGTGTGTAAACAAGCTCCAGCCAACAACTTATCGCTCACTCCTGTAGTATCGAAAAGCTCGTTTCACCCCGCATAAACGAGACGGAATTAGTTCAACAATTGGTTCGTTAAATAGTTGGCCACGAGAAGCCATCATTACAAATCGCTCACACTTCTTAGGTTCTTCAATTCTTACAGCACGACGGTTATGTCGAAACAGCTCAAGAATTCGCCAGGGAAATACGTGCCGAACAACAGGCATTAAATAGTGACCCAAGCGTTACGATACTGGGTATAAATATTAAAGATGACGAAGATGCCCGCCAAAGGCAACGTATGACATGCCGTCCTCTACATCTAGCATGACGTTTGCTAACTAATTAGGTATACGGAGAGCAATCCTTGAAGGTGATATTGACAAAGCATTGGCTCTAACGAACCAGCATTACACATCTGTGCTTAAAAACAATCAGCACGTATATTTCAAATTAAAGTGTAGGAAATTTATCGAGATGGTACGAAAGGCCGCAGAATACGGTAACGGCAATGGTAAAAGGAGCAACGGTCACCCCTATGACGATATGCCTAGTGAGATGGATGTTGATGAGAATGACCTGGAGGATACCATGGAGGATGATCCTATGCCCGGGGCTCTACTAAAAGAAACGATTACATATGGCCAAGCCCTACAAGCTGAGTTTAGGAGTGACACCCGACCGGAGGTTGGCAAGGCGCTCAATGATATCTTCGCGCTACTCGCCTACCCCAACCCGCTTCAAGTCAAGGAAATTGCGCCTCTGCTGGACAGAAAGGGAAGAGTAGCCGTGGCTGAAGAATTAAATTCGGCTATCCTCTGTAGGCGTTGAACCAAACACACGTATACGTCCAGCATCTCGGCTAACTAAATAACAGCATCTTTAGGGAAGTCATCTCGGTCAGCATTGGAAAATTTGTATGGACAAACCAGTGTCTTACTAGACTATCTGCGAGAAGATGGCGGCCCCGGATCCCTCGTCTCTATACAATCAGTGATTGATGAGATACCCAAATCTCAACCGTTCTAGAAAAGCGGCAAATCAAGGTCGTTAGCGGTCCGAGTTTCGTGCGGCGTAAAAGCTCCAAGGATAATAATGCCAGGGTAGCCTACCTTTCGTCCTCTGCCACGTAAATGTCCAAGCTGTAAGCTAGGCGATGAGTCGCCTAGTTATACCTTGGTCTACATTACTACCCATGTACACATAACGGCTCTTGCTGAAGTTCTCTACGCACTTGCCTTGTTATGTCGTGGGTCGGGTTTTGGTAGGGTTCGATGTTATTGTCCTGAAACTACGATATTTCGAGCGAATAGCGTGGGTGTTAAGGGGAACGTCGGTCTATTTTCAAACATTAAATATAACACCATTTCTAGCATTGCCGACGCTAATAATAACCCTCTATCTTGCATGAGGTACCTTGGAGTTCTTGTGTGCGTGGTATTACATAACCATATACGGCAACCCGAGGTGCTATACCTATTTGCGTTGCGGTTCATACCAATCTCCTGTTTGTTATAACGCATCCCCATCCGCCTCTTTCTTCTTCTCTTCTACGTATAATAATTTGGATCTCGCAATGGCCTACCTCTATTTCCATCTCTTTTTCATTAGGCTTACCAAGCCACAAGAGTGATCCGACATAAGCAAATCTCAAGATATATTATTGTCAAGAAAGACACTATCTATGGCTAGGCTCATAGCACTAGGGAGCGATGGGTGACTATCCGCTACTTTTACCACTCTTTTTTAGCTTAGAAAATCAGTTTTATATCGATGTCTCATCTCATTATACAGGGATACGCGCTGCGAACTTAGGCTTGCCTGACAGGTAGATTTACCTACACAAATGAACAGAGGGAATAGTCGAGGGTGTGTCGTTTGGTTGGGCATAGTCAGTAGAGTACCTCAGTATTAGGGCTTCCTCTAATGTTTCACGATTAGCCTTGGACCCCTGTCTCCGTGATTAGGGGTGATTTGGTGGCGAGGAGTCCCTCGGTATAGATAGAGGTGGAATACACTCGATGAGACTGAGAAGGCATATATTTACCCCGTCGTCAATAAACTGCCTGCTAAGATGAAAATATGAAGGGTTTTGAGCACTCGATAGGTGTATTTTTCTACTAGGAAGTCCGTGTAATTATATCCTGTTATAATGGAAGTATAATGTACCAACTCGGTTCTAAAACTTTAGGAAATAGGATTCCCATACAATGCTGAGGTTATTAATGTATGAATGCATGTGTCTATACTCGCAACCCTGCTCAGAACCCTGCCTGATATGATATTTCACCTGCGCAAATTACATCATATCCTATTTCCTATGACACTACATAAGCTAGCCAGCAAGAACTAGACTAAGTAGAGAGCTATCATATGCATACAGTTCTTACATCATGTGACGCATTACGCTCCTGTGCGCGTAGGTGGCGCGTATAGGTTTATTCACCTCCTTGGAATATATGTGGCCAGTCCTGGTCATATCATGCTCGGGTTACACGACCCGGCTTACTCTGGATACCCTCAAGCTGCCTTCATAGGCTGACCCAGGCATGTCTTATTCTCACTTCGGTATTGATGTTGAAGATCCCCCGTTTTCCCACAACCTGGTAAGCCATTGGCTTGGGGAGTCCATCGCTTTAAGCGCCCGAAGAGGCCCCAAACCCTGGGGAGAACCATGGCGGCTCGGGAGCTATCGAGATAGCAGGTCCCTCTGCTGACATGTTCGCGTTGGTAATAGGTACCTGCGAGAGATACGGCATCACCAATAGCACACTGCCGAAGCCACGTACTCCTTGCTGCAGAATACCGCAATCCTCTTCCGCTTCCGAGAGATAAAGGATGGCTGATAATGACGGCATGCGCCCAAATGTCGAGATAGAATAGATCTCCTCGGAGCAGAACAGTCCAGACCTCTGCTCGCCGCGCGCAAATCACGCCGCACATGTGCGTGGTGCCTATTCCAGGGCGTCGGTGTCTGCCCTTGGGAGTCCTACATATCCCGTCTCACCTTGGCCCCTTTGCCTTGCCTCGCCCTGCACGCGCGCGGGGTCAGATAGGCAGATAGAGTAGGTTATGTAGCGCTTCTTTTCCACCCACACGACAAACCACGTGGAGCCGATTGCCTGCCGGGCGACGACAGAACGTCTTATATGCAGGTCATCGTCTTATCTTACGATCTGCATAGGGGTTTGCGTAGGGAGTGAGATGCGAGAGTGAGCGAGGAAGCCGTGGTCCGTCATGGGAGAATTGAACGGCGCCGGCACCGGCGCCACGCAACGCAACGCAACATGATACCTCCTTTTGATTCCGTCGAGGGTAGGGCATGTTGGTAATCCTGCTTTGGGACATGGTGGTGGGTAATGCTGAGTACGACAGCGGGCTCTAGCGGGTGTCAAGGTGCGAGGGGATGAGAGGTTGGGTGAAGCATGGTAGGCGATAAGAAAAGGGAAGGGTGTTGCAGCTAAAGGTTAGGAAGGGTTTTCCTCCACAGAGCAAGGCTAGCGATCAATCTAGATATATGTAGCGGGAGATGAGTACCAAGATTGCTGATATAATGTCTCTTCGGAGAGATAGAGATGATGCTTCTTGGCAAAATATATATCCATCATTGCCTTTGGCTGATCTACGTGTCTGAGTAAGTTGTACTGCCTTGCTGTCCTATTCGGGCCGCTTATTGTCGTAGACACTATCATGAGTTCGTACGGACTGCATACGCACACTCTGTACAGGGTCGCCGGGGGCGTATATGCACTTCTGATGTGAATTCTGTACGTGTCACGTTCCTAGTGAGCAAGGCCTAGCGAAAAGGGAACGGTTCAGCCTTTCGTCTTCCCCCCTTTCCCTCCGCCATTTCAAATCCGCGCAAGAGCCCCTTATTATCCAGTGCCTATTCGGGCGGACAACCCCGGCGAGGGTATAAGTCAGTCAGTCTACGCTTCCGGGCTAGACAGAAGCCGCCCGCGGCCGTCTAGACAGTGGACCTAGATTACGGGTTAGATTTTTTGCTGGGACCGTCCTAGGCTCGATGAGGAATACGGCTGTCCCGGTTCCCTGTCCCCCTGGGCTGTGGGAGACTTGGCGCTGGGAAACCCATGGAGACATGGGGGCACCTCATACCCTTGTTTTCAGCCTGCAAGAAAAAATCTTTCGTGATCTCATGATCTCCCCTACACCGATCAACAAAAAAGACGAAAGCCTCGGAGATTTCTTCTAAAAATTTTCACACGTATGCGTAGTTATCTACTTTGGGGACAACGAGGATAGACGGTGAAGCTCATTAATCGATTCTCATTGGGACTCTCCAATTACGGAATTTCGGCCTAGATCCGCGGGGAAGCCTCTCCGCCCCACTTCACTATTGGTGGTAAGGTGAGTTATCGGTTACCTAGCCTATAGCTATGCTCATAGGTCGGTATTCTTAGGTAGGTATTCGAATCCAGTGACGTGCTCGACAAGCCCCGAGTTGCTTCCGTTTGTAATAGCCTATTAGTACATGTCCTTAGCTCTGTCACCTCTAAGCCAGCGCATCGCCACCCAACAACAAAATAATCCATAGCCACTTTCTCCATTCAGTGTAAGGTCTCTGTAGTCTCTCTGTAAGTGACCGGTAATTCATGTTGAAGTCGTGTAGTAGCTGTGCCGCACTCCTGTGCCGCCTCGGTCTATTGTTGGGGATTCCAGTTTTCCGACGAGATGGATTCAGTATAGTGTCAGGTCCACGCGCTCGAGGTCCAGGTCCAGCATCCCCGTTTCAAGCCCGGGTTTCATGTCCGCATGCATGCAGGTGACCGACGGGCTTGGAAAGGTCATTTCTCCATGGTCCCCCACGCTTCCAAAACAAGCAAAATAAAACAAGCCACCGAAGAGAAAAAAACCTTCGTTTTCCCGCAATTTAAAAAAAGTCAGTACGTAGATCGCTCAATCACGATGACGTCGCCCAGGGGGAGTTTTGGAGACCGTTTTTTCCCTTTCCCTCGGTTTGAACTCCAGCGACAGGTAGAACCGACCGTAATGCAGCCGAGAAGCCCGCGAAATGACAACCGTGAAAATGACCCTCGTGACCGCGCAAAAAAATAAAAATAGAGGAATCGTAAGGAAATAAGAGCTGAGATGGTATTATTAGGTATTACTGATTGGTCTCTTGGCCTGGACCCGGTCCACGGGCACGTGGTGCCACTGGATGCACGCATAGTGGGTAATGAAAGCCGCTGCTGTGCTCGGGACGAGGCAACCCCAGTCGAATCTTGCATTGCGCTTGTTCGTTCGTGTAAGTCGTTCGGGTCCAGGAAAGGCCTAGGCGCATTTCAGGCTTCCAGAAAGAAAACCATAAAATATCCTAGACCATGCAATATCCGTGAATCACACACGGCGCAAACGAAAAAAACCTAGACGGTTCATTCACGCCCCCGGTTACGCCGATATGCCGACACTCTCCATGTCCCGCGTCATGAGGGAGATCTGGGCGCGTCGTGCGGCTTCGGCTACGAGCGTGAAATCGCGCAGGTAGGGATCCGTGCTATGCGTCTTCTTCTTCTTCGGCTTGGGAGGAGGGTGCAGCGTGACATTACTGGGCCGTCTAGTGTTGGAGTCTGAGATATGAGCGGACGACATCGATGAGGTTGAGGTGTCTTGAGCTGCTGCTGTTGCTGCCGCCGCCGCAACAGCACTCATACTTGACGCGCAGAGATATAATGGCGTCATGCTGAATTCGTCTAACGTCTATGCACTGGTAGCCTTGCGAGGTCGAGATCGAATAATTTCTGACGAGAGTCTGGTTGTTTGTAGGTGTGAAGGTGAAGTTTGACGTGTAAGTGTCTGTTTAGCGAAGTGTGACGAAATAACCAACGTTTCGGCTTAGCGCACGCAGTCTCGAAGGTAAAGTGTATATATGTTATCGGCTTCAACTACCTGATTGTGATACGTAATTCAAGATAGTTTATGTATTAAGGTTTGTGTAATGTGCGCTGGTAGTGTCGGGAGAGATGGATACGAATAGGTAGGATGAGAGGCCAAGTAAAGACCAGTAGTATCGGACGACGTCGTACGACTACTATTTATTTATCTGGGGAGATGAGAGTGCAAGGCTTGATGTGTCTCTCGTAAGTCACATGGAATAAAATAAGATGAAAGTGGCTAGGCGAGACTGGGGAGAAAAAGAAAAGAGAAAGAAGGCAGCACAAGTCCTTCTTTGTTATAATACGTAGATCTATGTAGGTGCCTCTGTAGGTGGTGACATAGGTACGGAGCCAGTAGTTCGGTTAGGGAGGTATCGATGGATGGATGGGTGGGAGGGTTGGCGAACTGCGAGTCAAGGGTAGGTACATACATACCCAGGAGGTAGTTCCAAGGAATTCTTGTCCTTCCAGAATCCCTGTGACCAAACTAAACAACTAATTGTCCGGAAGGGGAAATAGCAAGACGGCGGGACGTGCGTGTGATAATTAGCTACGAGGGCGATTTAGACCAGATTGAAATTGGCAGGCTTGGCCTTAATGATCTTCTTTTAGTTTTGTTTTTTTGCTCTGGTTCTACCTCTTTTTATCGTAGTAGCCTAGATAGATGGCTACTACTAACTACCCAGTAGACTACGCATAGACTAAGTGCACTAACGCGAGAGTCGATGTCATCGAATCCGATAGGATAGTGGGATAGGGCCGTGCAATTCCCTGTAATGTCAAAGCTCTTTGTATGACCCCAACAAGCCTGTGGGAATTGACCGGCACTGCACCCAATGCTGTCTTCGCATGCCGTTTGTGTTACGTAGATGCAACATCGGGGTATAAACTATTGGATAGACCAGATATGTCTGTCCTGTGTATTGGGTGGGTTAGGGATGACGAATACCAATAGGTCGGTTACACAGCATAGGCTGTGCTTTGGACTATGCGTATAAGACTAGAAGGCTACAATTCGCAGTATAATCTAGGCGCTTGTCTCAATTCTGTATACTTACTACATGTTCCGGTCCGCGATTGACTTCGGATCTTTACTTTGCTTAGGACCACTGGATCGTATGGTAGAGGAGAGGGGAGGATCATCACCGTAGTATCGTTGTACGTACTCCTTACTACGTCCCGTAAGACAATTAAACTAATAGCCGGCTCGGAAGGTGAGAATATCGGAGCATCTACTCGGGAATACTCAGTGCTCGCCGTGTGTCAGTTAGGTAGGTCCCGGGTGCACAGGATATAAATGCAGCAATCTGGCGCGTCCGGAGTTCCAGCTGAAGCGTTTACATCCCCAGCGAAGTCGGGTGGGCTTGCTAGGTTTCAGGTCGAGACCTTCTCGCATGTCTAGCTTGGGTATTCCCAAGCGAGATAGGAGGGAGCTCATCGACGTGTCGATTGTAGTGGCTAGCATACTGTATACTGTATACTGAGGCGTGTAGAGGCGGTAAAGTATGGTAGATCACCCACAATAGGCCAGCGGCAGCATCGGCCATCTAGTGTGGCATCGCGATGCTCGACGCAACGCACATCAGACCAGATGACAGCGTCTATGCGTACCTACGTAGACAAGGAGGACAACGAACGACTTGGAGAATTGCTATGCTGCGTATGTATTCTGCGCCCCACGTCACACGGCAGTATGCAACGGGGGAGGGTAGATGCAGACGATGGGGTCGGTGAAGTCTGAAATAGGGCAGATACTGCGCGGGATGTGACCCTCGAGTCAGATGGGCTCGGTGCTGTGATGCTACTGCCTATTGCACTCTTGCCCTATGGGAGGCCATGGAGAGGCATGGGGAGCCGAGTGCATCGTCCGCTAAGGCACGACGACATCGTTATGTAATGCTGTTGGGTGATGGACGACTCGCTTGGCTTGGCTGGCTGATGGGCTTGGCTGTGAGAACTGTGAGAGGCTATTCATGACCCCAGCTCTCTCCCCCGCTTTCCACTGGGACTCGGAATGGATGCATGCACGCACGCATGCGCGGCCGCCGCGAACGCTGAAAATAGTATGGGCAACTAGCGAGGGCATTGCATACCTAGCGTACTATCTAAATACGCATAGACAGAGGCGAGGAGGGGGTATGGGGTTAATGGGGAGGGGCGGTTCCGGCTCTGGGTCTCTGAATGAGCTCCCGGCTGGAACCGGTTCTCTTGCTGAAAAGTACCTCACTTCCTTTACTTATGCGGACCTGCCAGCGTACCTGCCAGCATAGAAAGAGGTCCCAAGAACCCAGACCACCTATCTAGACCTCTCTGCCGCTTGAGCTGAGCAGCCAGAACGTCTTTGCATCTCAGCTTGTACTTTCCCGTGCAGGTTGTCAATCCCACAGGAGCATTTTCCCTGAACGCCTAGACTAAGTAGACATCATAACATGGTCAGAAACGAGACGCCATAGGTATCTGTTGTGACACACTACCCACCTATTCAGAATTGAGGAGGGGTTGTTGGTGGCTTTTTGTAGCTCAAACTCTGCCGGTCACCGGAACCCCGGACAAGTAAGTACTTACAGAGTAGTTGACTATTGGACTGTTGGAGACAGGTATTCTAAAGGCCCTCGAAGGCCCGCCCGTGAACGGAATTGGGTAGGCAGGGACCCACAATGGGGCACCCTTATCGATAGATATCTTCAACATTGTTAGGTTGAATAACCAATAACCAATGAACCAATACCTAAGCAATTGCCTAATAGAAGGGCATCGATGAGAAAGTACCAGCAGCAGCCGCGGAACTACTTATACATACCATGTCGAGCACAGTCGAGGGCCTAAAGCCGAGGCCACGCGCTCAGCAAGACTCCTCAGGCTGGTTCACAATACCGGCCCCTCTCGCCCGACTATTTAAGACATTCCCGCTTCTGACGTATCCTCCCAACGAGCTGCCCGCTCGCTCGCCCGAGATCAGAGATGTACCGACGCTTTACGTTTTCATATCAGAAGAGGATGCTTCGAAGGGGCTGCCGAGCTTCAACCCATCCTGTCTGAGGTGGCAGGTAAGCCGACCTCTGATCCCTGCATACCTAGAATTGGATCGTCGCCTAAGTTCGCTGAGCTAATGCAACATTGCAGACCTTCCTTAAGCTTGTCGGCGTCGACTTCTGCCTCCGTTCCTCCAACAATCATGGCTCTCCTACCGGCGCACTACCCTTCCTCCTACCCCCTTCAACACCCGGCAATCCTAGGCCACAAAGACCGATTCCCTCTAGCAAGTTGGAACAATACGGCCTCGACACTAGCAAATCCAAGCGCCCCCAAAATCTAGGCCCGAAACTAGAAGCCTACGAGTCACTCCTGGATCATCGGATACGAAATGCCTGGCTCTATACGCTGTATCTGTCCCCCGCGAACTCGAGCGTCTTAGCAAATCTCTACATCACGCCCGCAACTTCGTCACGACCTGTGAGATACACGATGGCATACCAACTAAGACACGCAGCCGAGCTAGAAATAGTAAGATCCACGGGGAGAGACGCCATTGATCCCGCGGCTCTATACAAGGGAGCAAGGGAGGCTTTCAGCGCTCTAGACGCCGTCTTAGGCGACGGGTTTTGGTTCTTCGGGAGCGAAGTACCGGGATTGTTTGATGCCACCGTTTTCTCCTACACTCACCTTGTTCTAGACGACGGCCTAGGTTGGGAGAATCGTCGGTTAAACGACATTTTGAAAGATTTTCCTCGTCTAATCAACCATCGGGATAGAATTTTTCAAAAATGTTGGGGGCCAGGTAGATGATATCGGTGTCACGATTTAGATGTTTTTCGATTCGATCTTGACATATTAGATTCAAAGATCGAGTTTAAATCGACGTTAAAAAGATATCAACCGCTACCTATGCTGTACAAATTACAAACTACTCTATAACCGGCTTACACTGAGGTAAGCCTATGACATGTAGATGCCTAATGCGAGATACCCATCCAATTATTATCACTAATCTACCCCCTTCAATAGTCATTTTGTTGATCAGCAAACGCGCAGGTAAGCCAAGCCCACAGGCAACTCATAATTTCGCTGCTAGGTGAACGCCACCGTCGACATTGATAGTAGCGCCATTGACGTATGATCTAAGAATGGGTAAGCGCCATCACGACTAATCGAGAAGATACGTATATAAATAGACTTACCCAGCGCGGCTCGCGAGGAAAATACAAGCACCAGCAACGTCGCCAGGTCGGCCGTGCCGCTTCATTGGGTTTCCCTCTTCAATAGTCTCGCGGAAATGCTTCATCGAGTAAGCCATCATTTTAGTGTCAAAGGGTCCACAGGCCTAGACAAGATCCGGCGTTAGTAACAACTGTGAATGAGAGAAGCTTGGCACAGCTCTAGGAGTATTGTCCTAGACATGTCCAAGAAAATAAAGGACTCGGAACGCATCACGTACCAATGAGTTCACCGTGATGCCCTTCGGACCCAGAACCTGCGACAGGTGGCGCGTGAGGTGGTGTAGGCCCGCCTTGGAGGCGCTGTAGCTGTAGTTCTGCGATCCCAGTCAGCCGCCACGTCTCATCCCGACAAACCCAATATATCCACACCCGCTCTCATCTCCTCTAGAATCGAGGATGCGACTCCAGCTCCCAGGCAACTAAACTAACCTCGATATTCGGCACGCTCATGCCATTAATAGAGCCGATGTTAATCACCGCCGCGGGATTCTCCCCCTTGCCCGCACCACCCGACTCGCCCCCCACGGCCTCGAGCAGCGGCAGCAGCTGCTGCGTGAGCGTGAAGGCGCGCTGCAGGTTGAGCGTGAGCACGCGGGACCACTGGGCGTCGGGGAAATCCGCCAGCGGCGCGCCCCACGCCACGCCGCTGTTATTCACGAGGACGTGGAGCCTCTCCTCCCTCGCGCGCAGCTCCGCCGCCAGGCGCTCGCACTCGGAGAGCTCGAGGAGGTCCGCGGGGATCGCGACGCAGGAGCCCGGGCCGCGCGCTGTCAGCTCGGACGCGGCCTTTTCGCAGGCCGCGGCGTCGCGGGAGGCGATGTACACTTTGGCGCCGTTGGCTACGAAGCCCTCGGATATCATGCGGCCTATGCCGCGCGCGCCTGGTGGGTGTTAGTAGGGACAGACATATGAGAAGATGGCCGTGTGAGCTGGTTCATGAGAGCAGAGGGAGGCTGTATGTACCTCCGGTTACTAGGACGACTTTTCCCTAGGAGTCAATTAGTCATGTCTTGTCGTATACTATCTAGGTAGATAGGGGTTTGGGTTCCCGATCCGAGGATATGAAATATGAATATAAACCACTGAGGTTCGTCAGGTCGGCTGGGCAGGGGGTGCTATCTACTTGCTTACCTTGACGTCAAATAGGCTATTGACCTCCATGATTATATTTGAACTTTATAGAACCTCCTTGAAATGAGTGGATTAAAACTGTATTATACTAAATGGGTATTCTATTAACAAAGGCAGTAGTTAGAAAGCCTAGGCACAGCTCGTTGCTACATAATCAGCCGAGGCAACTTTACATGCTAGCGTACTAGTTGCCGATGGTTAGCGTGGCTTGGCACTGCATGCACACTGTTACCCCAGAGTCCAATACCGTATTGCTTTGGATCTTCTTGTTAATTTAGTGTGTGCAAGACTCGCCAATAATCGAGTTGCCCCGGGACCTCGAAATCGACGTCAGAAAGCCTGTACAAGCTAGCAGACGTAGAGTAAACTTAGGTATGTTACTTAGGAGTAAAAATGCGCCGCGTCACGTTAGAAATGAGGAGAAAATTGCATTTAGACTCTAGGCACTCATATTATCGCAATATCCCGTAACTTCAAATTACCCAATCTTCAGTCCTGACTCAATTGATTAAGGAGACACTTTAGAAAGGAAGATTAACTGGTGGCGTAGGGTAGGACGTCTTGAAAAAGACATCTTCCAGCTTTTGCAACAGGCCAGCCCCGACCTTACCAGCTAGGGCTTCCCGGAACTTAGGCTTGACCAAGACTCTCGTTACAAGTTCAATCTTCTGTTCGTCTGGAATGAACGAATAAGGAAGTCCCCTAAAACTGGAGAGGCCGAGCTGCTGGATTCTTTGCTCTTGAGTTATAGCGAGTCTCTCGATTTCGGGAATTCCTATTGTTATTTTGTACAGGTGAGTATAGTTCATGCAGCGATCTACGAGGATATCTTACCACAATTCTTCAGTAGCCCTAGCCCTAGTTAGCCGCTTCCTAGAGATGAGGGCGATGATACTTACCAGGGAGAGTGAACACGAACTTTTGGACCATCTGTAATCGGAAAGCCCCTTCGATACTCGGAGTTGGCGTTACCCAAAATTCATCCTCGGGAGTTGGATCTTGCTTCCGTTCAATATCGTTCATAGTCGTCTTATACATGAGCCAGTTTATCTTCTCGGTCGTCATCTTATCATGCAGAGCTATGCAAGTTAGTTACGTTACAAGAATATTAGCTTGTGATAGCCCACTACCAAATGAGACGATAGCGTGGAATACACAGCCTTCTAAGCAGAAAATGTTTCTCGGTAGAACGGGACAAGGTATTAAAATGCTTACCTTGAGCAATAATGTCTTCTGGCTCCTCCGGCTGTGCCTCTAGTTCTCTCGCAAGATATCCCTCGTCATTGTGACCGAGAACCATAAACCTCACTCTTTTCACGAAAAAGAGTACTCTCCGTGACGGATATTTGAGATATTCTTCAATGAGGTCTTCGCGGTTTTGGTGTCGAATCCTCTCTGGCATGCCCTTCGATCTAACGTCTATCTTGATCCGTCGCTTCAACATGAGCTGGGCCTGGGTCATATCCTCAAAGAACGTCTCGTCCGTACCCCCTGTGAAAGAGATAATTAATTAGTGTTTGTCGCAAATGGATACCGGTCATATTTCGAATACACCTACCAAGCAATAGATAAGCAAATTTCGGCGCTGAAGGCGTCTCGGGGTTCTTCTGTAGTTCCTGCTTAGCCTCGAGCATCCAGTCTGCCATGCCTCTTTGTAGCGACCGTTGTAGAGCTCTCATCTTGTCAAACTCTGACATCTCTCTAGTCGGAACCTCTGCCCATACCGGCTCTTTTGTCGAGCCCATGGACTTCATAAGTGCACCGAGATTCTTGAGGAGCCTATGCCTCTCTTCCCCTGAATCTGCCGAAATGAGCTTGCCGTGCGTCGCAGGACATGTCATATACCACTCTAGGGTGTTGAAGAAAACCTCTCTGGAGCGAAAGACGATATTTGTGCACCTATACGCGTTGTCAAATAGGATATGGTTGATTTTATTGACATGATCCATGCCGACGGGGAAGAATGAGAAGCAAAACTTGTGACTCTTTAGTCGCTGTCCATCCGCACCTGGAAGCCGCTGCAATTCACCGTCCACCACTTGGCTATAATTGTTGCGTGCCTTGTGTATAGGTAGATCAGCTAGGATCGACTGTTTACTGGCCCCATACCAATCGTCGACCGCCTCCTTGCGCCGAGCGTCCCTCCACGCCTTTATTTCTGGATCTCTATCCTCTTCAGGCACGGGCAGTAGGTTGCTCCGCAGAACTATCATCAGTTTCGGGGACAAGGGGGCAAACCTAGAACACTCAGAGTCAGTTATCCTCATTTTGAGTACATTTATGAGAAGTTAAAAGGCTTTCAGGCATTATACTGGCCTAAAGAGAGAAGTTGTGCTTTGAAAGTTGCCAAAACAGGAAGAAAATAAGTCCAAGAATTACTCATGAAAACTTGTCCATCCAGAATCACTAAATTCGCCCGTGATTGGGTTCTGAACAGCAGTGTTAGGCCCCTCAAACACATTATAACTGTTATCTGTTAATATGAATTCGGCCTCGGGGTCGGATGGCGTGCAGATAGCCATGTACATCATCTCCGAGTGCATAAGGAACCACATGGCGTCGTCCTCCTTGCGTCCCTAGAGGCTTGATTTTCTATTTTTAGCAGTGTCTTAGCTCTAAAAACATATTATAAAAGTCTGTTGTAAAAGTTTGTTTTTATAAAAAGTTTTAGATAAAAGTTTATTATAAAAGTTTGTTTTATTATAAAAAGTTTGTTTTATTATAAAACTATTTCGAGTTTTAAATAATATTTAAAACTAAATTTACTATTTAATATTTTTACTTTTTTAATATATAGCTTTATATTTAAAAACTTTAATCGAACTAAAATTGTTTTAAAAAAAACTTAAACTTTTTTTTATATTAAAAAAGTTTTTTTTTATACTAAGTTTTTTTTTTATTTATATATTTAGTTTATATATATAATTTATTATTTTATTAATAAAATAATTAATATTTAATTAATATTTTAATTAATTTATATTAAAACTATATATTAATTAAATTTAACAATAATATATATATATTGTTTTTTTAATTTTTATTATTATATTTATAAAAAATTTTAAAATATTATATTTTATTAACTAATATATTTTATTAAAAACTGCTTTTAAATTAAATAAAACAAAAATTTTATAAAAATATTAAGTTATAAATTAAAATATATTAAATTTTATAAATATAAGTTTTATATATATATTAAATATTATATTATTATTTTTTAATTTAAAAAAAATTAGTTTTTATAAATAAAAACAACTATTTATTAATTTATTTATTTATTTTAAATAATTTAATAATTTTATTAAATTTTATATTTTTAATAAATGTTAAAATTAATAATTTATTTATTAAAAAGTTATATAAACTAACTATTATTTAAATAGTTATTATTTTTTTATTAGTTAGTTTATAATAAATAATATTATTAAAACTAATAATATTAATTATTTATATATTAAAAGTTTTTTAAATATTTTATTAATTTGTAATTTTAAATATAATTTAATAATATATTTAAATATTAAATAATATTGTAATAAAAAAATAATTTAAGTTATAATATATTATTTAATTTTATAATATATTAAAAAAATTATACAATTTTAATTAAATTAAATATTAAAATTATAAGTTAATTATATTAAATAAAATAAACAATTTAATTATTTTTATTTTTTTGTTTTTAATTTTATACTTTTTTTTTGTAATAATATAATATATTTTATTATAAAACTTATTTATTTATTATTTAAAAATATTATATTTATTTTTTTATAGTTTTTTATTTAGTATTAAATTTTATAAATAAAATATTTATATTTAAAAGTTTTTAATATTGTTTTAATATTATATTATTTTTTAAAATATTTTTATAATTATTTTAATTAGATTTTTTGTTTAATTTAATATATTAGTAATTTTTATAACAAATAAAAAATATATTTTATTATTTTTTAATAAATTTATAATTTTAAAAAAAATAAAAGTTGCTATTTTTATAGTTTAAATATTTTAAGTTTAAAAAATATAAATTTAAAATATTAAATATTTTTAATTTTAACAATTTGTTTTTAGTAAAAAAACAAATATATTTTTGTTAAAATAACAAATAAACAATTAAAAAATTTTTATATTATTAATAATAATATATTAAAACTAATAAAAAATATATTTAATAAATATTAAATAAAAAAATAATAATAATATTAAATTTAATAAATTATTATATTAAAGTTAATATTAAAAAAATAAATATTTAAAGTTATAGCTAAAACTAAATATTAAAACTATTAAAAAAATAATAAAAGTTTTAAAATTTAATATAATTAAATAAATTTAAAAATATATTAAATAAATTAATAAATTTTTTAGTTTTAATAAAATTATTTTATTATAATAAAATAAAATATATTTATATATTAAAAGCTATTTGTTATATATTTTAACTTTTATGTTTTATTAAAACTACTTTATTTATATATTATAAAAATAATAAAAATTATTATAAAAAATTTGCAAAATATTATAAATACTAAAAAATATATATATTTAATTTAATATAAATTTATTAATAATAATTATAAATTATAATTTATTGTTTTATTAAAAAAAAAGTTTATTTTTTTTTAAACTTTTATATAAAATAAATATAAAGTTTTAAATTAATATAATTATATATAAAATAGTACTTTTTTATTAATATTATTTATATTTATTTTAAATAGTTTAAATAATTAAATAGTTTAATAATATAACTAATTAATATTAAATAAAAATTTATATAAAACTATTTAAAAATAGTTGTTTTAAAAATATTAAAAGTATTATTAATAAATTATATAATTAATTTTTAATTTAAAAGCTTTTTTTTAAAATAAATATTTTAATATATAAAAAAAGTAAATTTTAAAAGTTAATAAATAAAAACTTTAATATAAAAATTAATTTAAATTTAAAAAAAAAGTTAAATTTAAATTTAAATATAAAATAAATTTTAATTTTAATAAAAAAAATTAGTTTAAATTTAAAAGCAAAAATTAGTTTAAATTTAAAAAAAAAGTTAAATTTAAACTAAAAAACAAAAATTAGTTTAAATTTAAATATAAAATAAGTTTTAATTTTAATAAAAAAAATTAGTTCAAATTTAAAAAAAAAGTTAAATTTAAATTAAAAAATAAAAATTAGTTTAAATTTAAATATAAAATAAATTTTATTTTTAATAAAAAAAATTAGTTTAAACTTAAAAATAAAAATTAATTTAAATTTAAAAAAAAAATTAAATTTAAATTAAAAAGTAAAAATTAGTTTAAATTTAAATATAAAATAAGTTTTAATTTTAATAAAAAAAATTAGTTTAAATTTAAAAAAAAAGTTAAATTTAAATTAAAAAATAAAAATTAGTTTAAATTTAAATATAAAATAAGTTTTGTTTTTAATAAAAAAAATCAGTTTAAATTTAAAAGTAAAAATTAGTTTAAACTTAAAAAAAAAGTTAAATTTAAATTAAAAAACAAAAATTAATTTAAATTTAAAAAAAAATTATTATAAAAATATTTAGTTTAAATTTAAAAAATAAAATAAAAATAATATTTATATATAAAAATACTTTTAAAAAAAAAAAAAATAACTTTAGTAAGTTTTTTTATTAATAATAGTTTTAAAAGCTTTTAATATAACTTTAGAAAAAATGCTATAAATGTAGCTTTATTTTTGCAATTTTATAACTTTAAAAATATATATACGCTATTATAAAATTTGCTTTTTATATAAATATTATTAATAGTTTAATTTATATAGCTATAAAAACTAACAAAATTTAATTAATTAAAACATTATATAAAACTAATGCTTAAAACTTTTATATTTTTATTTTATTTAAAAACTAAGTTTAAATATATAATATTTAAATTATTTTTGTTTATATAATATTAGTTATATTATAATAATAAAATATAAAAATATATATTTTAAATAATAAAAAAAACAGTATTAGTTTAAACATTTTTTTTATATAATTTTAATTAAACTTAAAAAAATTATATTTATTTTTTAAGTTTTTTTAATATTAAAATTAAAGCTTAAACATTAAAGTTATTTATATTTAAATAAAATTTATTTAATAATAAAAAATTTAAATATAAATTTATAAAAATATAAAAGTTTTAATTTAAAGTATATTTTATATAATAAATATTTAAAATTTTTTATTTTTTAAGTTTTATAAAAATAAAATTTAAAACTAAAACAATTAAATTTTTAATATTTATTAAAAATTAATTATATAATAATAATAAAAAACTTAAATATATATTTTTAATAATAAAAAAGTTATATATAATAGTTTAAAGTTTTAAAATAAACAAATTTTTAAAAATATTATATTTAGTAATTAAAATTACTAGTTTTATAATAAAAGTTATTTTTTTTTATAACTTAAAGTTTAAATAAAAAAAAGTGTTTTAATATTTTTGAAATAATTAGTTTTAAATTATATAACTTAATATAATAGTTTTATTATTTTTTTATTAATTAAGTTTATATTACTTAAGTTTTTAGTTTAAATTTAATATTTAAAAATAGCTTTAATAAAATTAACTTTAAAAATATTATTAATTGTTTAATTTATATTATTTAAATAATTTTGTAAAATAATAATATAATAGTTGTTATTTGTTATATTAAAAATAATTAAATTATTTATTATATTAGTTTAAAAATGTTATAAAATTTATAACTTATATATAATATATTTTATTTTAAAAATTTTAACTGTTTTATTATTAATTAATAAATTTTTTTCGATATTTTTTAGTTTAATTTATATTTAATTTTTTTTTAAAAAGTTTTTAAAAATAAATTTAAACAAAATTATTATTTTAATAAATGTTTAAAAAATATAAAAAGTTTGTATTAATAAATAATAAATAATTATATTATATTTTAAATTAAAAATGTAATAATTAATTAAAATAAAAAAAAAAAAACAAAAAAAAATAAATAACAAAAAAGCAGCTTTTATAATAAGTTATATATATTATATTTATAAATATATTTTAAATATTTATATATTATTTTTATTTATATATTAAAATAATTATATATATTAAATATAATATTTAAATGTTATAACAGTTTATAATATTTTAAAAGTTTTTTGTTATATTTAATATATTATTTTTAAATAGTTATATATATTAAATAGTTATATATATTAAATAAAAATAGTGTTTTTACTATTAAATAAAAAACTTAAGTATTATTAAATTATATATTTTTTTATATTTTGTTAATATTTGATTTTTTATGTTATATTTAATATATTATATAAAACATTTATTAGTTTTTAATTATTTGTATTAATTTTTTAAAAATTTAACTTGTTTTTAAATAAAGTTTTTTTTTTGTTATAAAAACTTTTATTTATTTATTATATTTAATTTATACTGTAGTAATATTTTTATATATATTAAATATATAATTTATTATATTATAAATTAAAAATTAAATAATTATATTATTAATATTAATAATTTAGTTTTAAAGTTTAAGTTATTAAAACAAACAACTAAATATTAAAAAATTATTAAAAATAATAAATTTAATAAAATAACAAATGTAATTTTTAAAAGTTAAATTTAATAAAATATAAATAAAATTATAACTAATTATAAGTTTTATAGTTTTTAGTTTAAAGTTAATTTTTTATAAAAATATAACAATTTTATTATTAAAGCTTATAAAAATTAATAAAAATAGCTTATTTAAAATAAAACTTATTAATTTATTTTTTAATTTTAATATTTAATTTGTAATTATTAATATAAATATATTAGTACATTTATATTTAAACTAAATTTAATTAATAATATAATAGTAAATATTTTTATTATATTATATTTTAAATAATTAACTAGTTTTTTTTATAATTATATTTAAAGTAGTAATTTTTTTATATTAAATATTAAACAAATATTAAAAATAAATATAACTAGTTTTTAAAACAAATTAAATAGTTTTTACTATTTTTTAATAGTTATTTTTAATATAAAAGAATATAAAGTTTAAAATAGTTATATAAACTAATTATAAAATATTTATAAAAAAAACTAAATTGTTATAAAAAAAAAAAAGTATTAATAACTAGTATATATTATTATTATAAAAAAAGCTCAAAAATATAACATTTAAATATAGTTTTTTATTTATTATAAAGTTTAATATAATTTAATATATTAAATTAAATAAATATATTTATATAATTATATAATAACTAATTAAATAAATATTAAAAAAAAAAAAAACTTTAAAATTTAGCTAAATTATATTATAAAAAAAGTTTAATACTATAATTAAAAAGTTAATATTATAATTAAAAGTTAATATATTTTATTTTATTAAACTAATGTTATATTTAAAGTTTTATAATTAATGTTTATATAATTTATTTATTAAATTTTTTTATTAAATTTATTTATTAATTAATATTTTTAATTTGTTAAAAATAATAAACAAACATTTTAAAAAAATATAATAAATAAAATATAAATATAAAAAATAAATAAAATAAAAAAAAAATATATATATAATATAAAAAACTTTGTTAATTATTATATTATTTATTATTAAAATAATTTAATATTAATTATATATTAAACTTTTATAAATATATATTTATAGCTACTAGTTTATAATTTGTTATTAAAAACATAAAATTATAATTTAATAAAAAAAACAAATATTATATTTATAATTATTAAAAAATCTAATATAGTATATATGTTTTATAAAATATATATGTTTTTACTACAGTTAATACAACAGTTTATTATGTTTTTTTTTTTATTTAATTTTTTGTTTAAAATTAAAGTTTAATATTTGTTTTTTTTTATATAATATTTAGTTGTATTTATTTTTAAATTAAAAAAATATTAAAACAGTAATTATATTATTTAATAAATTTATATTTATTATTAATACTTTGTTTATTATAAAATAAAAATATATATTTTTATAAATTTTATAAATTATTTTTATAAAAACTTTTTATTATAATTTAAAATAAAAATATAAGTTTATATTTAAGTTTTAAATTAATAAAATAATGTTATTATAAATATAATAAAAATAAACTTTTATTATAAAATATATTATATTAATAAAAGTTATAATAAATATATTAAAATTAAATATTTACTATTAAAAATTAATTATTATAAATAGTTTAAAATAAATATAACAATAATAATAACTAAAATAATAATTAAATTAAAAATAAATAAATATATTGTAATAATTAATAAAATAATAGTAATAATATTATAATAAAATAAAAGTAAAATAATACTTTTGTTAAAATAACAATAAAAAAACTTATAATTTTAAAATAATAATAAAAAAAATAATATAAATAATTTATATTTTTAAATATATTTTAATTGAATTAGTAATAAAAATATATAATATAATTTTAAAACTAAATTAAAAATTTTTTTATTAAAGTTATAAAACTAAATTAAAAAGTTTTTTTAATTTAATATAATATATAAAAACTATTTTATTTTTTAAAGCTATTATTTTATTATTTTATATTTTTTTTAATATTTATAATATTTAAATATTAAACTAGTTCTTTTAACTTTTTATTTTTAATATTTTTTTATATAAATTATTATTAATAATATTAATTATAAATATTAAATATATATTTAATACTATAATATTTTAACTATTTAATTTATTTTAAACTTTAGTTTTTAATAAGCAAGTTTTATATTTATAACTAATTAAATTATTATTAATTTAGTTTTTTTGATTTATTAACTATTGCAGTTTTTTAAAAAAGTATATTTTATTTTAAGCAGCAGTTCTAAGTTAACTATTTTTATTCTATAATATAACTAGTAATAAAAACATAAGTCGATTATTTATAAAATTAAATATAATAAATTAAAAAATATATATTGTTTTTATAACTGCTTTAAATATTTTTTTAAATTTATTATTGTTTTAATATAATTAAAACTAAACTTTTATTTAATTAAGCTATATTATTTTATATTTGTTTTATATTATTTTAGTTTTAATTATTTTTTTTTTAATAAACTAATTTAGTTTAAAATAAAAACTATTTTTTATTTTAGTAATAATTATATAATAGTATTTATTGCTATAGTTTAGTTTATATATTTAAAGTAATAATTAATTTATAAGCTATATTTTAACAAACTATATTTAAACTTTAGTAAAAATTAACTAAATTAACTTTTTAATTTTATATTTTAAACTAAATTAAATTTTAGTAGCAATTAAAACAAAAAACCGTTTATATATTATTTATAGTATTGTTTATTAGTTTTAATATAATAATAAAATAAAAAACAGTTATTAAAGCTTATTTATATTAAAAAAATTAAAAAAATATATTATTATAATAAAATTTTGCAATAAAGTTTTTTAATAAAGTTAAACTTTAAATAAAAATTTAAAAAATAAACTATTTAATAGTTAAAATAAATGTTTATAAAGTATAAAAAAAACTAAATAATTATTATAAAAAAAAACAAATAATTGTTTTGTTTATATAAATTGCTTTGTTTTTGTTTAGTAGCAATAGTATAAACATTTTAAATTAATAATGTTTTAAATATTTTATAAAATATAGTTTATATTTTTATATATATAAACATTTAAAACTATTTAATATTAAAAAATAATATAGTTTTTATAATAATAATATAGTTTATTAAATAATATTTAATTAATTAAACTAAAAGTTTATAATATTATAAACAAGCTATAAAGTTATTTTAATTAATTAAATTAAAACATTTTATAATTTATTTATAACTTTTTTTTTATGTTATAATATTATAAAATGTTATTTTTTTAAACTTTTTGTTTAATTTTTTTTAAGTTTTTTTAACTTTTTAATTATATACTAGTTTTATATTAATATATTAAATACTAAAACAATGTTTTAACTAACTAAATTAAAACGTTTTATAATTTGTTTACAACTTTTTTTTTATATTATAATATTATAAAATATTATTTTTTTAAACTTTTTGTTTAATTTTTTTTTAATTTATTTAACTTTTTAAAAACTAAAGTAGTTTTATATATATAGTTATATATTAGTTTTATATTAATATATTAAATATTAAAACAGCTAATAAAAACTTATATTTAAAAATTTATAAATGTTGCTTTATATTAAAATATATATATAATTGTATATTAGTTTTATATTAACGTATTAAATATTAAAACAGTTAACAAAACTTTGTATATAAATTAATAAAAACTAATATCTAAAAGCTTACAAGTGTTATTTTATTTTATATTAAAATATATATACAATTATATATTAGTTTTATATTAATGTATTAAGTATTAAAACAGCTAATAAAGCTTTATATATAAACTAGTAAAAACTAACATTTAAAAACTTATAAATTTATTACAAAAAAAAAAAAGTGCTACTAATTAATATATATTATTAATAAAAATAACAGTTATTAAATTTATAATTTATAAAGTTTTAACTAAAGCTAAACTAGCAAAATAAAATAAATTAATATATTAAAAGCTTTTTAAATTATATAATATATTAGTTAATTAAGCTATATATATTTGAACTAAAAAAAGCAGCTTATATTTATTACGTTTGTTTTAGTATTTACTTTTTTTTTATAAACTTATGTAGTAAAAAATAAAAAATAAACAATAAAATAATAATATTTGCTTATTTAATTAATATAAGTAGTTTTTATTATTTAAAGCTTTATAAAAAACAAAAAATACTATATTATGATTTATTATTTAAAGTTTTAACTAATAACAATAATATAAATTTAAATAAATAATATGTTACAGTATATTTATATTTAGTTTATTTTTTTATATAATATAATAACAAGTTATAAATTACAGCTTTTTTTTTAGTATAAAATAGCTATAATAAATAAGCTACAAACTTAAATAGTTTTTTTATAATTTAAACTACTGTTTTAAAATATAAAAATATATTAGTAATAAATTAAAAAAATTAAAAACAAAAAAACTTTAAACAATATTTATATTATAAGTTTTAAACAAAAATTACTGCTAACTTAGTTATTATTACTTTTTACATTGTTTAAAACAGCTAATAAAACATATTTAATTTATTGTTGTTTTTAAAATAACTAAGTAATATTAAATTAGCTCTACTATTAAAAATTAAAAAAATTATTTATATTATTTAATATGTTTTATATTTTATTTTTAAAACAAAAATATTTAATATTATAATTTAATAATAATAAATAAAAAAAAAGCATAATAAAAAAGCAGCAAGTTTTAATAAAAAAAGTTAGTTATTTTTTAATTACTTTTTTTTTAATACTAGCTGTTTTTTATAACATAGCTTTTTTTTTAAAAATGTTATTATTTTTATTTATTTAGTTATATATTTTATTTTTTTTATTTTTAACTACTGAAATAAATATATAAATTTAAAAATATTATAAACTAAACTATTAATATATATATAATACAATAGTTAAAAGTATTTTTTATAGTTTAAATTTTATAAAAGCAGCTAATTTATTATAGTATATTTAAAAACAATATAAATAAAATAAATATAACAAAATATTAACATTTATTATTTAAATATAATTATTAGTTTTAATTTTTAAAAGCTATATTAACAAAATTTAGTTATTAAATGTAGCAGTAATTAATATTAATATTAATATTAATACTTTTTTTAGTATATTTTTACTTTTATTGAACTTTTAAATATTTAAAATATTTGCAACTTATATAGTAGTACTACTAGTACTATTAACGCTTTTTTTAAATTTAGAACAAATAACTTATATAAAAAACCTATATAATATAAACTATTTAAAAGTTAAAAAGCTTTTAAAATATATTTGTTTTTAAAATATTATATTAATATATAAAACAGTTGTTTTTAAAAAATATTTAAACTAAATCAAAAATATTCAATAACTATTTTAAAACAAAAAAAACTACTTAAAAAGCTATATGTTTTAGTTAATAATATTATAAAAATTAAATATGTTTTATTTAAACATATATATTGTTTAATTTAAAAATTAGCAAATATTTAAACTAAAAATTTTTGCTAGCTTATTAAAGTTTAAAAACTACACTTTTGTTAATTTTAACTATATAATAAATACTAAAATAATATATTATTTTTGTTAAAATTAATATTAATATAGTTTACAAATATATAAATATAACAATTATATAACTATTTTAATATATATAATTATATAGTTTAAAAACTAGTTATAAACTAAAACTTAGTTCAATACTTTTTTTAAATTTAGTTTATACTAATAACAAAATAATTTATATAAATACTATAACTTGTTTTATATAAACTTGTTTTATTTTATATATAAACTAATTTTATATAATATTTATTACTAAATATATTAAAAGTATATATTATTTTTACAAACTTATAACAAAAATATTTTATTAAAGTATTATTTTTATAATTTATTATATTTAATACAAATAAACTATTATATTTTTATATTTTATTATTACTTTATTAACAGTAATTATATAGCACATTTTATTTATTATATTTAAAATATATATTATTTAAGTATTTATTTTTAAATAAATATATAAGCTTTATTAAACGTTTTTTATTTAGCTTTTATAGTACTAATATTTAATATTTAAAAACTAGCTTTTTTTGTTATTAAAAACTGTTTAAACAAAACTTTTTGATTTAATTATACAAAAATAAAACAGTTTTTACTGTTTAGTTTTTATTTATTAACTATATAGCTATATTAAAAGTTTTAATAAAGTTATTAGTTTATAAAACTATATTTAAATAAAACATACTAATTGTAACAAAAAAAAAAAATAAAAAAAGTATAACGAACTATTATATTATAAAAGTTATATTTAAAAACAATTTATAATAACAAATTTAATTTTACTATAGTTAAACTAGTAGTTATTTTATAAAACAGCTTTTTATAAAAAGTTATTAAAACTTAGTTTATATAACTATTATTTGTTAATTTAAAAAAAATTAAACATATTATAACATATTTATTTATAGTATTAAAACAAAACTTAAAATAAAACAAATATATAAAAATTAATAAAAAACAAAAAGAAATAAATAAAAACAAATAAAAATAGAAAATAATATTAGCTAATTATTACTATTAAGTTTTATTATTTAATACAAGTAGCAATTTTTAAATATTAAAAAATTGTTAATAATATATATATTTAAAAGCAAATATACAAATAAAACTAATAATATAAAGTTTAGTTTAGTTTTTATTTAATAAACACTTTATTATTATAATATATAAACCGTTTTAATTTTTTTTATATTTTAGCTATAATAAGCTACAAATACTGTTGCTTTTTATAAAATTAAACAATTATAAAAATTAAACATGTTTTTTAACTTTTTTTTATTAAAAAGTATATAATTATATTACTAAACTATTAATTCAATATATTTATATTTCAATTAATTAAACATATTAAAATAGCTTTAAAAATAGTTTTATTTTTTTAAAAAACTGTTATTTTTAACATTTTTATTACTATTATTTTTTAATATAATTTATATACAAATAAAAATATTTTTAACAATAATTTTAACTTTTTAATATTACAAAAAGTATATAAAATTTAATAGTAGCTAATTTTATTTTAAACTAAAAATAGCTATATTAAAATTTAAAACTTAAAATTAAAGATTTATTAAAACTTATTAAAAAAAAAAATTAAATTAATTATATAAATAAATAAATAAAAACTTTATTAATTAACTTTTTTAATTATATTTTAATTAACTAAAAGCTTTATAAAAAATAATAACTTTTAAAACATTAAAAAGTACAAATTTTTAAAAAAGTAAAATTGTAAATAAGTAGTTAAAAATAACTTCTTTTTTTACTACTATTAATTAATAAATATATTTTAGCAGTTAACTATTTAATATATAAAATAATAATAAAAATCTAGTTTTATTTTAACTTTTTGCTATTATTAATAATATAATTAGTTACTTTTTATTAAAATTTAACAACTTTATAAACTTTATATATTTAATACAATTAAAAAACTTAGTTAAACTATTTATAAAATTATTTTTTAATTTAATATATTAAAAATATATATAACTTGCTTTAATTTTTTAATTAATATAATAATATATTATATAAATTAATTTTTTTTATACTTTAGTTATAACAAGCTATAAATATTATTATTAATAATTACTATTAACTTTAAATATAACAACTTTAATAGTTTTTTATACTTATGTTTTTATTTTTTTTAAAAAATATATCTTTTTTTTTTTAAATATATATTTATAATACTTTTTATAATAGCTATAGTTTTTATATTAGTTTTATTTAATTAAATATTTATTATATTTATTTTAAATAATATAAATCGAACTTGCTTTTTTATAGCAGATTTAGTTTTGTTTTAATTAAACGTTTAATTAGCTAAATATTTAAATAAAACATATATATAGTTATAACTATTATTAATACTATTATTATTGTTTATTTTGCTGCTATTTTTGTTATTTTTAGTTTTATTTTTATATTTAATATTATTAGCGTTTTTATTTTTGTTATTATTTTTTTTTAAATTGTTATTATTATTGCTATTATTTTAGCTTTAAAACAAATAAATAAATTTTAAAACAAAAAATCGTTTTTATTTTATTAACAAAAACTATAAAAAATATATATATTATTTATTTTTAAGTATTATTATATAAAGCTTACAACTATTTTAATATATTTAAATATATTAAACTTTTTAATATATTTTAAAACTTTTTTTTTTTTATTTATGTTTTAATATTTAAAAATATTTATTAACTTTTTTTTAATTTATAAATAATAATTTAAATATTTATTAAATATAATAAATATTATAAAAATAGCAAAATGAACTAGTTTGTAATAATGTAGTTTTAATTAGTTTTTATATTTTAGCAAGTTTAAAGTTTTTAAAAAAAAAACAATAATACAAAATAAAAAATTAAAAAATAATTTAAAAACTTTTTATACAAACTTTATAATATATAAATATATATAATAAATAAAATATATATAGTTTTATATAAATAATAGTTAAAAATATATAAATAATATTTATATTTATAATATAAAATTTTTTTTATTTTTTATAAGTTAAAAAAGTTATAATTATATTTAAATTATATTTTTTATTATTTTAAGTTTTTATAACAATTAAACAAAAAAAGCTATAAACTATTAAATAAACTTTTTTTTATTATTTAAGTTGTTTTTACTACAACTTTTTTGTTTTAATTTATATTTTTGTTTATATTTAATTAAATATTAATATATTTTTACAACTAAAACAAAAAGTATATAAAAGTTAATAAAAAGCAAAAAAAAGTAAAAAAAAGTAAAAAAAAACAAATAAAAACAAAAAAAAATATTAACTAATTATTATATTAATATAACTTTTTTATTTAAAGCTTTTTTTTTTTATTTTTAATTTTGCTTTTTTATATTATAATATTGTTTTTATTTAAAGCTTTTTTTTTAGTTTTGTTTTTTTATACTATAACATTGTTTTTATTTTTAGCTATTATTATTATATTAATATAACTTTATTAATACAATTTTTTTATTTAAAGCTTTTTTTTTTTATTTTTAGTTTTGCTTTTTTACTTTTTTTTGTTTTAATTATTTATTTAATTACTATTATAATATATAAACTAAATCTATTATTAAAAATAATTATAATATTAAAATATAAAACTTAAAAAATAAAAAGTATAAAGTTTAAAATAAAAAATATAATATTAACTATAATAGTTATAATAATTTAAAAGCTTTAAATTTAAACTTTAAAAACAAGCTATTTAATACTGTTAATAAAAAGTTGTTTAATACTATTAACAAAAAATTAATTAGTTTAAATATAAAAAAACTAATTCGAAAAAAAAACAATTAGATATAAAATAACTATAACTATATATAAATAAAAAAAAAAAAACACAACTTAAATCTAATTTATATAACTTAAAAGCTTTATAAACTTTTAAAAGTTTGTTTATTTATAATAACTTAAAAAAAAATATTTTATAAGTATTAAAATAATTTTAAAAAACTCGGCTTGTTATTTTATACTAAAAAAAAAGTATAAAAATAATATATTAAAAAGTTATTAAAATATTTATTAACTTTTTTTAATTATATTAAAAACTAAAATTAAATTAAACATTAAAACTAAATTAAAAATTAAAATTAAAAACATTAAAACTAAACTAAAAACTAAAATTAAAAATATTAAAACTAAATTAAATATTAAAATTAAATTAAATATTAAAATTAAATTAAATATTAAAATTAATTAATTAAATACTGCAATTAAATAATGTTTTAGCTATAATTAAACTTTAATTTTTTTAACTTTTTTTTTAATGTAGTATATAATTATACAAACTTTATTTTTAATAACAATAATTATATTGTAACAAATTATATAAAAAATAACTTATTTTTAAGTTTTAATTGTATAAACTTTATAAAACAATATATAGCTTTAATTATTTTTGTTTTATTAAAATAGTAGTTATATATTTAATATAATTAATACAATTTTAAAGCTAAAAAACTTAAACTAAAATAACTTTTTTATATTTTAATAAATTATATAATAATTTATGTTTTTTATAATATAAACATTTTAAACTATATAAATTAATTTAATAAACTATAATAAATTATTAATAATAACAATATATAGTTTTAAAAATTTTTTAAAATATTATAAACTAATATTTGTTTAAATTTTATTAAAAAGCTGTTATTATAATAAAAGCTATAATTGCTAAATCAATTTTAAAATCGAATTTTTTAATTTTATAACTAATATTTTATATAAAAATATTGTTAATTTAATTATTGCTTATATAATAAATTATATAACATTTTATTTTAAATTATTTAAAATTATAATATTAATTAAACTAAATTTAATATATATTTAATAATTTTATTAATTAACTATTATAAAAAAAAAAATTTTTATTTATTTTGTAAATAAAACGTTTTTTTTATTTAATTAACATTTTAAAATTATAATATTACTTTTAATTAAATAAAAATATAAATTAAAATATTAAAAAAATATAATTAAATTATAATAGTATTAAATATTAACAAAAAAAATTTAACATTTAAACAGTTTTTATATAAAATTATATATTAGTTATATTTTAAGCTGCAATAACTAAAAGTTAAAATTTTAAACTTAAATATAAATAAATTATATTTTAAAATTAGTTTTAATTAAATATGTTTTTTTTTAATTCTTTTTATAAACTATTTAATAAAAACAATTATTAAAAATTACTTTTAATATAATATTACAATAAAAACAAAATATTAAAATGCTATTAATAATTAAAATTTCGATTATATTTTTAATTAAAATTTAAAATATTTAACTATAAAATTTATTATTATAATAATTAATTATAAATAAAACAAATATAATATTAACATTATATAAAATATAAATATAATTATTTAATTAATTTTATAAAATAATATATTTATTGCTTTTTATAATATAATAAATAATAAAATTTAAAAAGTTAAATTATAATTAAAAAAAGTTAAATATTTGTTATAACAATTTATATATAATACTTTATTATTAATTAAACTATAAATTAATAATAAAATATATAACTTTTTATATTTAATTTGTTATATATTTTAATTATTAATAAGTTTATATATATATTATATAATTAATTATTACTATTTAAATATAATATTTAATTATAAATTATATTTAAAAAAGTTTTTTTTAAATAAAACTTATTACTTTTATAAAAATTATAAATATTTTAAAAATATCGAAATATATAACTACAATATAAAAAATTATTAAAATATATTTTTATATTTTTATAAAAATTGCAAAATTGCTTTTACAAAAAAAAGTAATTTTAAATAATATAAACAAACTATATACTTTAAAAAAAAACTGTTTTTTTATAATATATATAAAGCTGCTTTTATAAAAAAAAGTTATTTTAAACAATATAAACAAATTATATATTTTAAAAAAAAACTGTTTTTTTATAATATATATAAAGCTATTTTTATAAAAAAAAATAATTTTAAATAATATAAACAAATTATATATTTTAAAAAAAAACTATTTTTTTATAACATATATAAAACTATTTTTATATAAAAAAATAATCTTAAATAATATAAACAAGCTATATATTTTAAAAAAAAACTGTTTTTTTATAATATATATAAAACTACTTTTATAAAAAAAAGTAATTTTAAACAGTATAAATAAACTATATATTTTAAAAAAAAACTGTTTTTTTATAATATATATAAAGCTACTTTTATAAAAAAAAATAATTTTAAATAATATAAATAAATTATATATTTTAAAAAAAAACTGTTTTTTTATAATATATATAAAACTATTTTTATATAAAAAAGTAGTTTTAAATAATATAAACAAACTATATATTTTAAAAAAAAACTATTTTTTTATAATATATATAAAACTGCTTTTATATAAAAAAATAGTTTTAAATAATATAAACAAACTATATATTTAAAAAAACAACTAATTAATTTAATTAAATAATATAAATTAAATATAAATATAAAATTAAAATTATATATAAAAAAGCTAAATTTAAATATAAAGTTTTTAATTTATAAATAGCTATTTTTAATATAATAAAAATTTAAAATTAGCTTTATAAACTTAATATTTAATTTTTTTTTTATTAATAAACTAAGTTTATTTAATTTTAATAAATTATTATAAATTTATTATTTATATATTTTAATTAATAAAACTAAATAATAAATAAATAATAAAATTAAATAAATTAGTTTATATTAAAATTTAAAAATTATTTTTATAACTATTTAAGTTTTTTTATATATAATATTTTAATAATATTAAATTTTTAATAAAAACTTTTTATATAATATATATTTTATAATTTAATTATTAAAAAAATAATTTTTAAATAAAAATCTATTTATTTTAAAACAAAAAGTATTAAAATTTATAATATATATTATTTAATAATAACTAAATATTACAAATATAAACAAGTTTATTTTTAAAATATTACAATATAATTTTTAAACTTAAACAATTTAAAAAATACTTTTAATTAAATATTAAATTAATATTATTTATTAAACAAAAAATAAAACTAATAAAATATAACTGTTATAAATATAAAACTAAAAAAATTTAATTTAAATATAAAAAGTTATTATTTAAATTTATTTAAAAAAGTTTTAAAAATATAAATATTACAAAATAATTATAAAATTAAATATTAATTAAATTAATAATAATATATATATTTAAAAATAGCTTTATTTTAAAACTAGTTATATATATTTTATAAAATAAAAACAAAAGCTTAAATAATAAAAATATTAAAATACAACTAGTTTTAAAATTTTATAGCTAAATAACGTTTTTATATATAAAACAGACTTCCGCAGTAAACTTTCGCAACATGTGTTCAGAGCTGAGATCTTGCTAAAAATGGAAAATCAAGCTTCCAGCGGTTAAGGTGGTACATGTTGTCGACAAGATCCCGCTGCCAGTTCTCCGTATCCATTTTCAACTCTATAATAGTTCTAAGGCTGTGAAACCACACATCGATGGGGCGTTTAAAATTGTTCTTCTCCATGTAAATTTGAAGACGTGATTTGTCATTGGAATCATATTCTGAGCTGTCATGGTGGAAGCGCTTATGGAAGGTCGATCCGCGATATTTGAGAATGAAGAGGAACTTGCGGATAGAGTTTCGCTCGTCCCGCGTCACCCATACACTTGGCTGTCCATCTTCAGAGGCTTTGACAATCTTGCGGAAGACTTGGATAGTATGATTTAGTGTTCTTCTCTCCAGGGATCGTGGGAGCGCCCACGACTCTTAGGATACGGGTCGGCACAACAGGATGATATCACATCCCAAAATAGCAAAAGGGGCAGAAATGGTCGATAATACTACTCACTGGCACTGACATGGCTCTCCAGCTTGCCCAACATCGTCTCGATTTGTCGCTGCTGCGCCGTCGGCTTGGCCGTATCTTGATACATATCATATTGCCCGAGAATACGCGAAACCTTTGTCTCCTCAATCACGACGGGCTCAGACCTCAGATTTACATTATTGACAACAAGTTCACCGCGATAAAGAGTGTCCTTCTTGTTCTTTTTGCCTCCTTTTGTACGTTGCGGCCCTGAGTATTTGTGGGCGAAGTTCTTCAGCATAAATTGGGGAACAAAATGCTGGTACTCGGCGTTTGCCTGAGTTGTCTGGGATGATGAACTGGCCATGGTAACAAGAGTACCTAATAATTAAAGAGGCAAAGCTAGTGTATAAAAGGCGTGAACAGATACGAGTCTTCAAGATGAGGATTTGGACTTAATATTGGGAATGAAAACAGAATGGTCAGTTCAAATGGTAGAGGCCCGGCCCCCAACGAGGAGCCTATATTGCAACCTGCCACAGCAGAGGCGGGGTTTGTACTCGCGCATCAAGCGAATCATCCGTGATAGGTAGCCGCCGATCTGGATGGCTACACTGCCATACTGTATGAGGATAATTAAAGCCTTACGCTTATTCGTGGTTTTAATATCAGGTGATTGGAAGCAAACTGCCTAGGGATATCAAGAAGACGGTATACCTTGGCGCCACCCGGGTTATTCTTAATTTTAGAGTCAATGGAAAAAGAAAAAAAATAGGTTTCAACTCGTCATATGGCACCAATAGAGGGATTTTTGATGCCCTTTCTGTGCCTCATATATACTGGCCAACCCCAGGCTGTAAGGCTGATATACAGTATCAATTTCAATACTGCCTTGATGAGAAATAGCTTATTCGTTAAATGTACCACTGTTGCATGGCCGTTTGATCTATTGGTTGAGTCGGCAGAGAAACCCACTCTGTTTGCTTGAACTTCAACGTTTCCGCTTCGTTTCCATTCTTTGATCAGGGACAAGAAGTCATCGTTGTTAACACCAGTTAATAATATTACTTATCGTTGGTGTAGAGTTTCATGTCAAACTTCTTATTTATCCTTTTCCAAAATAATTTGGACGAAGGAGAACGCCAATTTAAATACTCTCTCTACTACCTATAGTTCAGACTGGTTCCTTGCTAATATCAAAGTACTTACTAAGATACGAAAGAGGAGAGTAATGGTACAGACCCAGGGCTACCTAAAGCTGGATTAACGCCATATAGCCTCGACCATGTTTGGAGCGAACTATTATGAAGGATTTTATATATTAAACGTACCTGTTTTAGGCTTAGATTTCATATCGTGATAAAATTAAGCCCCGATTGTCCATCATGGCGGAAAGTCTCTCTCATGAGTTCTACCTTCACACAAAGTTCCAAATTGAGACGGGTCCATTGCACCATAATAGTGCTTAATGAATGCGAGAAACGTAGTGTCCCGTCTATAAGAATTCTTGGATGAAATCCGAAGATATCACAGTTCCACCTGTGAGTGATGCTATAAATAACTATTGTTAGGTATCGCAAAAGGAGAGAATTTCTATCTGTGATAACAGAGCCTGCTCTGCTAACTTATATAGGCCGGGCCGGGGCCGTGGGGTGAGGCCCGAGCCATCTCCGAGAGTTAAGTTCCGCGACGCGATATGATTGAAGGCGCCTAAACTTGTGGGTTTCTCCGTCATCCTAGCCCTGCGTTTTATGTTTGTTGGCATTATTTAATGCAATTATACCGCATCTATTGACAGGGCGTTTGGAGGTTGTACTGGGATAAGGGAAACAAACCCAGGTATTGGGACGGAAAACTAGCCCGCAGGGAAGTTTCTCGGCTCTTCGCGCGACAACAATAGCCGGCACTTCGGACGGCCCCATATTCTAGTAGTTGAATAACGTGCTAATTTGATATGTTCAAAACACTTCGCTGGAAAGGGAGTTTCACGGGCTCCTCAGTGGAACGATATTGTCAAAATAGAGGGCCGAAGGTTGGCGCCAAGATTTCACGATCGTGTCGCCCTCGTTTCAACGACATGGGGCGGCAGAGCAACTTGGATTTCGCTCATAGCGGTTTCAGCGGCCATCCAATCCAGGGGTCAACTCCACCCGAGTCCACCAACATGCAACGCCGCGCCGACAATAGTGGGATCATGACTTACGCAATGATGTGCTGTACTGCTCCCTGTACTTTAAACGGGAGACTACAAGTAAAATGAAAACTACCTAGTCTCATACTCTCTCTATTCCTTTCCCATTATCATTCTCGTTCATTTTGGTTTGACGCGTTATCAGCAGGCCTGATTCAATTCTCAGTAGATAATATTTATTACATTTTTGATATTTTTATATTTGTGCTATTATTATCGTCACGATGCTTTTTATCAGCCAAGTTATTACCACGTCGGCGCTATTAGCCGTTGCCCATGGGCAAGCCGTGCTACTGGGGGCTAAAGGGACGAGAGGATCACCAGTGAGCCTAGGACTGCAAGGTAAATCATACGTCGATCCAGTCGATCATCAAATATGTTCTCCTCAGAAGATGCTAATGCCGTCCGTAGTTGATGCCACGAACTCAAAAGATGCGAATTTCATCTCAGACACCGAAATCGGTACCAATGTCGTCAATGAATGTGGACGCACCCTGTTAGCAGGCAATATCGACATTGGCGAGAATACAGAGAACGCTCTTGCGGCTGGGAATGTCACAACAACCACGGCTGGCAGTCGTGTCTCGGTCTTTCTTCAACAGGTCGACGACACAGGAGCTGGCCCGTTTACATGCGACATGGACCCGACGGGCAACTCGATCGGCCTCACTGGCCAGACAAAACTCGTAGTCAGGGAATCTGCCGCGAACAAGAAGGGAATCATCAGTCTCAAGGTGGCGATGCCGAGCGATTTGGCATGCACAGGAGGTATGTCTTTGGTCTCTCGCGAACCGCGCGACTCTCCCCTATTGAATCACACCAAGCGCTAACCACGATACCTTTATCAGCATCTACCGGCAACGTATGTACCGTGCGCTGCCGCAACGCCAACAACTTCGGAGGATGCTTCGCAGTGCAGCAGACAGACGTCACCCCCAGCGCCAATGACCCTACCACCATCGAGACAATACAGAACCTAGACAATGTGCTCAACCAAGTCCAGCAGAACATCGCCGATCTCCCGGCCGCCCTGGAGGGGATCGCGGAAGCTAGTCAATCGCCCGCCGACCAGGGCACTTCGGTCGTCGATAAGATCCAGGCCGCGGATCCCTCGACAGTAGACAACTAGATAATAGATAGTGAAGACTCCTGCTCCTCGAGTCAGATTATAATACACGAAGCAATTATATATCGCGCCTTCGATGGTCTTGTTCCTGATGTGCCTTATTCGAACTTATACGACTACTCTTTATTGTCGGGCTTGAGATCGCCGTGGCATCTCATCTTAGCAATATACCGAAGTGGAGAGCAAGATCTAGCAAGCAACTTCGCTACCTATGGAGCGCGACGCAATCCAAGAACGGGTCAAGGGTAGAAAGGGGCTTCGGGTTACTGCCTATAACCGGAACGGGACCTATGCTTGTGAGTTGTCATAATTGTGACAGCTCACCGTTTGCTCTTAATATAATCACTCATGTCGGTTTATTCATGTTCCCGCCGCTTCTGTGAATAATATATGAGATGGACTTTTCACAAGTAGATGAAGGCTAGATAGGTATTAAATAAATAAATGGCTGTGATAATAGTTTGATTTAAGAATCAGGGTATGAGCTTCTTGGGGATAAGGATTCTTCAGGCACGTAAATTACAGTGCAGGTACGCTAAAAATTAGTAGATGGGGGCAACTCTGCCCCCATTTATAGGGCTCCGCTAAAGTAGACGCGACGTACCTGGCCCACTATCTAAGACCTCACCAAATCAAACATGGCGAGCACAAACGAGCAACCCAGACTCCCCGGCCTCTTCGCAGGCACCTCACCGCAGGAACACCCCACGCAGTGGTCCAAATGCTGGAACGAGGAGTTCACCCCCTGGGACCGCGGCGGGCCCAGCATGGCGCTCTACGACCTGCTGAAGGAGAACCCGGACGGCGCGATCCCCCTGCCGAGCCCTGGGAGCCGCCCCAGGACCGCTCTCGTCCCCGGCTGCGGCAGGGGCTACGACGTCTTGCTGCTCAGCTCTTTCGGATACGATGTTTACGGCCTGGACGTCTCGTCCCAGGCGCTGGACGCGGCAAGGCGGAACGCCGAAAAGGAGCTGGCCGAGGGGCGCTATGGGACCGAGGGTGGTGAACGGGGCGCCATCACCTGGATCTGTCAGGATTTCTTTGCGGAGGACTGGAAGGATGTCCAGACCCCTTTCGATCTCATCTTTGATTACACGGTAAGAAAAAGACGGCTTTGTGTACTTGCGAGTGTATGTGTGTGTTTCTCGGTCTTCTAGACAAGTAACCGTCTCAATAGTTTTTCTGTGCTCTGCCGCCTCCCATGCGTCCGGCCTGGGCATCGAGAATGAAATCTCTGCTTAGCCCCGGCGGCAGACTAGTTTGTTTGGAGTTTCCCTCCGAGAAGACGTCGGGCGAGCCGGGTCCTCCCTGGGCGGCGCGGCCGGCGGACTATCTCGGGTACCTCTCGGATCCTGGTGCTCAGCCGCAGACAGATGAGCACGGTGGAGTCATCCCGGGGAAGGTAGGATTATTGGCACCAGGTGGTCTTAAGAGGTTGGTGCATATCAAGCCTAAACGGACACATCAAAGTGGGATGAAAGATGGTCGGGTTCAAGACCATATTTCGGTATGGGCGCATGCTAGTGACTAAACCTCAGCATCGCACTATGATTGGAGAAGGCGATACGATCAGCCATTATGGTCGGCCAGCTTGTTTCTCTGTGTGATGTCCTTACCATCATGTGAGATACTTAAAATAGTAGGTAGAGCTGGGGTTAGAGAATGTCTGATGAGTATCATTTAGAGGCGATGAGTCTCGCAGGCCTAACTGGTGCAAGGGGCAGCGCAAATGTCACTTGATGATAATCTAGCTTTATTCTTGAAGCAGCTACCTCACGAAAATCACGAGAGGATTCGAGTATCCGAGCCTGGGTGTTAAGTGTCTATTCATGTGGGTTACATGATCACTATTACAGGCCAGGTATCCATGGCGATATTCGATTTACACCGTTTAGATTTGCATACAAGAAATGACATATAAACATACTCGCAAGATTCGCCATCTAAACCGACATCTAAATAATTACAGATAGTGCAGCTTTAGTGATGGGCACAGGATCGAGATGTAACAGACCTCCTAAATTTAACTATTTTAGGCACTAATCTATGCTCAGTTTTCCTTTTCACTCGTCTATAACGCCTAAAAAAAATCTGCCATTCTATAGCGGCAATCTCTCGTGCTTGAAGCTCTTCTTCCCCTCACCTTCGCCGTACACAGCCGTAACGTGGCCCTGGCCCCGTATCTTGTACTTATAAATCATCAGGCCCTCTAGGCCCACAGGACCCCGAGAGTGGATCTTGTTGGTGCTGATGCCGACCTCGGTGCCAAAACCATACCGCATTCCATCAGCAAAGCGTGTTGATGCATTCCAGTATACACCAGCCGCGTCGACACTCGACATGAATTTCTCGGCGAGCTCCGATGATGATGTCAGGATCACGTCTGTGTGCTTGGAGCCGTGGATGTTGATGTGTGCGATTGCCTCGTCGACATCGGCTACGGCTTTGACTGCCAGCGTTAGGCTGAGGAATTCCGTGTCGAAGTCTTGATCTACTACATCTTGTAGTTTGGCTGCGGATTCTGGCGATAGCTTGCTGGCGAGGTATTCCTTCGTCACCTTGTCGCAGCGGAGAACCACCCCCTTCTCAATCAAGGCGTCGGCTACGGTGGAGAGGTGGCTTTCAACTGCAGACTGTTGGACAAGGAGGGTCTCCAAGCTGTTGCATGCCGCCGGATAGCTCGTCTTCGAGTCAACGATGACGTCGGCGGCCATCTTTGGGTCTGCGGATTGCTCTAGGAATATGGAGCAAAGACCATCCGCATGTCCGAGAACGGGGATCTTGGTATTGGTCTTGATGTAGCGAACCAGTTCATTCGAGCCTCGCGGGATGACGAGGTCAATGAATTGGTCTAGATCTAGTAGTTGAGGGATAACGTCCCTTGTGGTGACTAGCTGGATAGCATTATTGGGAACTTGGGTCTTCTCTAATGCTGCAGAAATGACCTTGGAGATGGCGACGAAAGACTCAGTCGACTCCTTGCCTCCTTTTTATAGGTTAGAGGTAGAATGATAATATTTATATAGTTAACTTTACCTTTCAATATTGCTGCATTGCCCGATTTGATGGCAAGAGAAGCGATGTTGGCAATGACCTCAGGGCGAGCCTCAAAGATGATGAGCAGCACACCAATCGGACACGTAACTCGGGTCAATTCCAGGCCATCATCAAGCTTCGTCCTTAGAGTTATTCTATCAACTGAGTAGAATTTAGCTGCAAGTATTCAAATATGCGCATAGAAGTTTAGCGCATGAAGGAACAAGCATAGACGCACCTGGGTCTTCGAGCTCTCGCACGTCGAGAATCCCCTTCAGCATATCTTCCCACTTGCCCTTCTTCCCTAGGTCTAATCTCGACACCAAGCTCTGGCTTAAGTGGCCGCTCTCGGCAGCCTGCCGCGCAGCCTCGAGATCCCGGGCGTTGGCGGCGAGGATGTCATCCCGAGCGTCGGAGAGCGCCGCATGGATCGCTGTCAATGCATCATTTCTCGCTGCTGCAGGGAGCGTCGCGAGAATATGCGATGCACTCTTCGCCTCTTTCGCCGCGTCTGCCGGCGATGCACTCGTCAGCGACATTTCACCGTGAGTACAAACGAGGTTTAATTGTTGATCAAACGATGATGCTATTATTGATTGTATAGTGTTGGGTGGCGAGCGGAGCCGGCCTGAGTCAAAAAATAGGCTTGATTGATAGTACTTTGTACCTAGCTGACTTCAATAGCTCCGAACCTCGCAACTGTGGTATTGACTGTCGACAAATAGCTAGATTTTAATCATCAAATACGATATTAATCTCAAACTCAAGTTTACACTTGCGAATTATATTGGGCAGTATTTGTCCTCTGTACTCCTGTTTCAATCTATTTGATACCCCCAATCGATCACTTTCATCAGACCACGCTTTAAACACCAGTGCTCTCATCAGTGCATGTCTAGGTAGTGCAACTGCAGAGCTTAACGAAGAGCTGCAAAATCAAGATTTCTATTATCTAACCTTCGCAAGGGCCTCTTCACTCACTTATTCTTTTCGCGCCACTTCACATACTGTTACAGTTTCTCAAGCTCACTGCCGTTTCTATTCTGTATGAACTCTTGCCGTTTGTACTGTCTAGAGCTCGCCTTTGTTGAATATTTAGTATGCTTTCTTGAGCCCATCTCGCAGCTTTTTCTTACTATTGGGAGTTCAGTCAGTGGTATGCATAGGTGTAGGTTTACAAATCCAATCATTCGGTCGTGCCAATAGTATTACCTCAGTCGTCAATGCAATGCCTCGCTCGTATAGCTAATCTTAGAACTTCGCTTGCATTGTATCACTGAATTCCGAAGAAAAAAAATTCTTGGCTGTTAGAGTATCTAGATGTGATAAAATACCTAAAGATGAAAGGTTAGGTAGGTAAGTTAGTAGGGGTTGAGTGCTGAACAAGGTACCTAGCTTTCTAGATTGGGGGGCGGGGAGGTGGGCTAATCTATCCAGTATTTGGTGCGTGGGCTGTGATCTCGTGGGTGACATTCACACATAAAGTGAGAAAGATCTTTTCACTTGAAATAAAATACCGATCCAAGAGAACTATTTTTGTTGCTATGGCTCACAGCTTCCTTGTTCAGTATAGTCTCTACTCCAAAACCTTCGTATCGTGGTCGTAGTATAAGCACCGCCACATGAGCCAACCTACCAAGACAATGATACAATATTGAATATGCTTAAGCCACAGCGGTTCATAAAACTCATTTGCCTGGTTCAGATCTAGAGACAGCCAACTTGTACTCGGAGAGCATGACCTAAGTACTCTGTAGGAATCATGATGCTTCAGAATTCCGCCCGACTGGCAATTCTCCAAGTCTTGCAAGTCTGGCTCCTACACGTCAGCGCAAGTCAATACGGAGAAAACCATGATCCCGTTGAGAAGGACGAAGATCTCGTTGCCGCTCATTTCCCCGATACCGATGACGTGCTTCTCTCCCCGGCTTTCTTGAACCCGCAAGGTGTACTCGATGGCTTCGCAACTGGCATAGATGGCCCAACAGATGATGCAACGCTCGGTAAGTGAACTCATTTCACGGGCGAGAGAGACTTAGCTTACCGGACACGGCTAGATGACTTTCTGCGATCAATCTCCGATAGGAACGACTGGGTTGACTACCACCTGGCCAGTTTCACTTCTGAGGAGGGTCGTTCATTTCCGTACGTGTATCTATCGCAAAAGTCACAAGCATCAAGCAATGAGAACGCACAGAAACTTCGAGTCTGGGTCCAGGGAGGTGTCCACGGTAACGAACCAGCCGGAGATCAGGCCGTATTAGCTCTACTTGGAAAGCTGGATGCGAATGAGACATGGACAGCGTCGCTCCTCGAAAGATTGGACATCCTTTTGTTTCCTCGTTACAACCCTGATGGCGTGTCTTATTTTCAACGCGATCTTTCTTCTAATCTTGACCCCAACCGCGAACATACGAAGCTCGCTCGGCAACAATCCCGCTCAATCAAGCAACTATTGAGCTCATTCACGCCTCATATCGCTGTTGATATGCATGAGTTCACTGGAACTCGTCTAACAGCAGGCCGTTATAAACATGGCAGTAAGTGAGCCCCCGGCGGTTTATCGCTGCTGCATTATTTACTGACTGCCATCATCGCAGTGGACGCACTAATCGCAGCTGGTAAGAACCTCAATACACATGCGGATATCCGGAATATCTCGGAGACCCTATTCGCAGCTGGTATTGCGAACCGACTCGAAGCTGCCGGATTTCGATGGGAGTCGTATTTCACTCTGAGTAGTAGCGATGCTCCCGGAGTCACACTCTCGGAGGCTGGAAGTGATGCAAAAGCTGGACGGAACAGCTATGGCTTAATGCAGGCGATAGGTATTCTTAACGAAGTCCGCGGCATCCGTCTCGCAGACCAACACTTCCAGCGGCGCGTATCGACCGCGCTCACGATGGTGTCTGCTATTCTGGACATCGCCCTCGAGAACTTTGATGAGGTTTATTCTACGGTGAGTATTTGGTTGACCGAATCAGTGTCTGATATCCACTAATATGATCTAGGTTGAAACCGCGATCGAGAAATTCATCACTAGTAATGATGACATTATCCTCACTGACTATCAGAACCCCGAGAGCCGTTCCGTCTCATTCATCGACGTGACAAATGGCAGTTTAGTGCAGCTCCCTACCAACTGGCTCGGCACCACCCCAACCACCGCAAATCTGACTAGGACACGCCCAGAAGCGTACCTGATTCCGCGAACGTGGTCGGACCTTGCCATCCGTCTGAACGACTCTGGCGTCATTGTTGAGACCCTCGACTACGAATATCGCGGGACCGTTGAGGCCCTGAAAATCACATCGGCGTCTCCAGCACGAGCATATTACGAGGGCGCAATTCAGGTTACGGTGACTACCGAGCCATATCAGCGAGAGGTGCGCCTCCCTGTAGGCAGCTTTCTCGTCAGCACGAGACAGAAAAATGCAGCGCTGGCCTTCGTCACGCTAGAACCCGAGAATATCGATTCTTACGTTCGATTTAATCTCGTGCCAGTCCAGACGGGCGACGAGTATCCTATTTTCAGAGTCCTATCAGCGCCAACTCGACGGGATATGCCATCTGAGCTCTAGCTATGATCTTAATTTTACAACATCACTAGCAGGCAAGACTTAGGTGTGGCATTGGTACTAGCCGTGGTGCAAATGTCTTGCTCTCTAGCCTCGTATACTATTTATACTATAGGATCATTCAATGGTCTCACAACCTTAATTCGCCTTTCTCCTTCGTTTTTGGGTTATATACCTTTTGATATGGACGATGCATAAACTATCGGCGGAGTCTTTTCAAGTTGATAGCTAGATGGCGAGTTTGGACACTATCCTCAGGTCCGCCGTACCTCTGTCGTCGAACTGGTTTAGTAACTGCTTAGTTAACAACTACATGCCCAAATGAGAGACAATTGGATAAATGTGTCATTGGAGCATCAAAGCAAAGGGGATTTCCTAGTGGTAGGTGCGCTTGCTGTCTTCTCCGATCTTTTATCTCTGTAATATCTTGTGACCGTCAACGCCATCGTCATCATCCTCCTAGATCAAGGTCATGTAGACAGCGCATAAATGCGCATTCCCATTACGGAAGAGGGCTCCAGTCATCACAGCTTAAGCCAATAGTATAGTTGCCCAACACATGCAGACCAACATCAATCGTGCTCTTCGTGATGAGGGGCCACCTGTGGGAGGAGGGGATCTGTTCCTAATGAGATCGTGGCAAACTACAAGTAATACATAGTAAACCAACACCACTTATCAGCGTTCTACAGTGTTCATATTTGGGAAGTTCTGAGGTCGCCGTTCATACCATAAGATGGGGTCGGCGCATCCACCCGGTCTTCACTAATATCTCTATGGAATATGATAACGGAGTTCCTTAAGAGCTCATCTTCTTTCCCCTCATTAGCCTCCCCCTCGCCCCCCTTCTATCTGTTCGCATATTTTTCAACCTAATCACTCATTTCTTTACTATATCGTGCTTCAAGAGAAGAATCAACGTACTACTACCACGATAGACAATGAAGAGCTCTATATCTCGTATGGGGACTGCTTCTATGGAGAGGGGCAGATATCCGACCGGCGCTTCATCCCGTGTGGTAACGCCGCCGTCTCAGGGACTCAGGCCTGCTGCTTTGAGGGAGACTTCTGCTTGTCTTCAAATGTATGCTACGACAATGACAGTACGTCGAAGACATCTTTACTACGTATTATAAAGATATACCGATGTCGAAGCTGACCTGAGGAATAGCTACTATGGGACTTGTATTCACTCTGTGACCTAATCCTCTAACACAATAAGAGTAACAGCAAATATGTTTCAGATTCAGAATGAAGTGACTGGTCAAACTATTGTAGTCTGCCCGCCCCCCCTTGAATCGCAGACCGCAGAGCTGAACAAACTAACCCCAGCGACTAAATATCAAGTCATTAAACAGCCTAATATTTTCAGCACATAGCCCCTGCAACAAGGACGATAACACAAAGTTGTTCAACATTTCACTCGCGGCTAAATTGAAAGCGCCAAATCTCTCCCAATCCATCAGCTAAAGACTAATTGTAGAACAAAAGGGGGAGTACAAATCTTGGCATCTATTATTACCTTCTACGATGGCCGTAGGACAGAAAATGTCTACAAGCACGGCGCCCCAGCCAGCTAGAGGGTGCGAACCTTCCTCCGTGTCATGTTAGTTGCGCCTTGTTCAACCAGAGCGATATCGGCTGACTCTATCCAGTTAAATTAGACTCGAAAGTTTACAATAGCTGCGTTGAGATAATTTTTCATCAAAATATGCTAGTACATACTTTTTTTAAGCAAACAAGCGAAGCCAAGTGGGTACGAATCTATATCCTACTACTATTGCCTAAATAATAATGTCGCGTTGCAAAATCAGTAATAGTACCGCGAAGTCTAATGTTATTATCATCAGAATATAAAAAATAAAGTGCTCGTCTTTTATCATTAGGTGAAATCATACTCATTAGGCTGTTCTCCCAAACTTCGGTTTATTTGCTAGAGTCTGTTGTGTGCTATATGTTTGCTTCTTAATGTGTAATTACCTAGTTAATTCTAATATAAATGGGACTACTTCGCTTGGGACGGAAAAAGAACCAAACTTGAATTGTATTGTGTTATAGTTATTCGAAATAGAGTTATCAGTAGTTTCGTATACAATAACCTTGATCACATAATATATTATCAACAAATATAGCTTGATCACACCATTACGACTCTCCATAATGCCGATTGGATGCCTACTTGAGTCACCTTTCCATCGTGATACAGCGTCATCTTACAAGTCGGTCGAGATAAGGCAGTTTTCTTTGCCGAGTAGGCTGAGTTTGAATTACGCGGATGAAGCAATTCGTATCTCCGAAGGGCGAGAAGGTGCTCGGTCGAGCCTAGAAACTACCCAGGCAAAACATAAAGTGCAGACACTCGATTAGGAATGACTCAGCACTCTCCCTTTAACACCGGTCAACATGAAAAATCTTAGGTCATTTCATGCGAAAAGAAAGAACCAACCGGTGAGGTAGATACTAGTGACCCTGCAGGAAAGGGAGGGGGCTTGGAGTTGTCCCAAAGTTGTGATACGTTAGGTTACGCGTTCTCTTCTATCGAGTAAGGCAACCTCCTAGCATCTCGGATTACCTATTTTCTCGGCTGACATATCAATAGAATGCGAACCTCTTTGGCAGGTACTATATCTGGACGGAGATAGTTAGAACGATGGCGATGGCGATGGCGATGGCTGACGCGGTACCTAAGTAACATCCGGGGCGGCACGTGGATCCGGTCTCGCGCGTAACACCGAGCCGAAGTGCCGAGATCCATCAGAATGTATCAGAAAGGACCGGAGCCGGGGACCTGGTAATATGCAGGTGCATCCCCACTAGGAAGTCACGAGGAAAACAGGCCGTAGTGTCAGCATCATTCCATGTAGGATAATGAAGGGTCCCACCGAATGATGACACTTTCGTCTTATTCCCGTGTCCGCTATCTAGGGTTTAGTCCTGATAGGGCTTTTTGGTCGTTGAGCCTTACGGTTCAAACTTCAATGCTTGTATCCTATTTGCCTCTTAGACGCGAAAGGCGTTGTGGGATTGTTTTTTTGGTGTTGTCCACAATGAGTGGTCATGATTAGACGAGATAACTCATCCCTACCGACCCTTAGCGAAAGCAAACTAATACATTGTCACTTGTTGAGGCTTGCGGTGATTGGGCTTTGTTTTTCACACCGCACGGGCATTTGTAATACTGTCTTTGTTATATACCTAGGTATACACTTATCTGCTGTGCTCTTTAGGTAAGGGCATATAAGAGGCCGAGGTTCGTATCGGTAGCCCCTTCCTTCCCGGTCTCGGTTGTTCTCGGCCGTCACACTCATAGCTACCGCCACTTCCCCCGATCATTAATTAATATCCCTTGGCCACTGCTGTAGTTTATTCACTTGAAGTACCTAGGTAGTCACTGCTGCAGTGTGGTTGATGAGAGAAAGAAACCCATACGCTAGATAGAACATGTCTAACATTTCTGACAAAGAAGAAGAGCTTTCCCCAACCGTTCGGTTATCAGAGCAACAGCATAGGCGGCCGAGTGACGGGAACACGACGGCAACGGAGAAGAGGTCGTTGGACGACCCCGTCTCGCCTACACTTACAGTTCCGCCGCAGGCCCACGACGGTGCTTTCGGCGAGAAAGACGAGGATGGCGGCCCCGCCCACCCAGTTCGGTCCATGGCCTCGTCCACACGGCCTGAGCCCGCGATTCCTGTCCCGAAAGAGAACCGGAGAGGGCTATTCCCGTGGCTGTCGCTAGTCTCGGAGGTCGACAACCCTCGCAACTACACCAATGGCGTCAAATGGATGATAACAATAGTTGTTGCCGCCGCCGCCGCCGCAGCACCGATGGGCTCCGCAATATTCTACCGTGAGTCTCTCCCTATCTTGCTCCCGCCCCCCCTCCTCAATATACTCCCAACACTAACACGTAAAACCGTCGCTCAGCTTCCCTCGGCGAGATCGCCGCCGACCTCCATGTCTCCAAGACGGTGGTCAACCTGTCCATCGCGGTGTACATGATATCCATGTCCATCTTCCCGCTATGGTGGTCGTCGTTCTCGGAGACGCTGGGCCGCCGCAGCATCTACCTGGTTTCGTTTGCGCTGAACGCCATCTTCACCGTCGCGAGCGGCCTGAGCCGCAACATCGCGCAGCTCATCGTCTTCCGCCTACTTGCTGGTGGCGCTGCGGCGTCCGTGCAGGCCGTCGGTGCCGGCACCATTGCCGATGTGTGGACATCCCGCGAGCGCGGCCGCGCCATGGGCATATTCTACCTGGGGCCACTCTGCGGCCCGCTGCTCGCGCCCATCATCGGCGGCGCCCTCACGGCGGGCTTCGGCTGGCGCAGCACCATGTGGTTCCTCGCCGTCTATGGCGCCATCATCTTCACGCTCGTCCTATTCGGCCTCCCCGAGACGCTGCCGCGCCAGCACCACGAACAAGCTTCGCCACCAGTCCCAGCCCCCGCTGATGGAGATGACGGCCCGAGTAACGCGGCCCTCTCGCACGTCTCCTCGCGTCGGTCGGCCGTGCAGTCCCGCACGCGAGACGTGGGACGCTGGGCGAAGCGCGCGTTCATCGACCCGCTATCGATCCTTAAGTTACTACGGTTCCCGGCGGTGGGGCTGATTGTGTCGTACGCGGCCATCACATTCGGCGCCCTCTTTGTGCTCAACATCTGCGTGCAGGCGGGGTTCGCGACCGCGCCATACAACTTCCCACCACTAATCGTAGGTTTGCTATACCTACCCGTGTCGGTGGGCTACGTGCTCGCGTCGCTGCTCGGCGGCCCCTGGCTTGATCGCATCATGGTGCGCGAGGCGCGGAAGGCGGGCCGCTACGACGCGCGCGGCCGCCTCGTCTTTTATCCCGAAGACCGCGTGCGCGAGAATGCGTGGATTTCGGCCGCGCTGTACCCTGGCGCGCTCGTCTGGTTCGGCTGGAGCATCCAGACGCGCCAGCACTGGGTCGTGCCGAGCGTGGCTAACTTCTTCTTCGGCATCGGCAGCATGCTCGTCTTCAGCATGGCCACCACGATGCTCACCGAGTTCATGCCGCGGCGCGCGAGCTCCGGCGTCGCCCTCAACAACTTCGTGCGCAACATCCTCAGTGCCACGGGCGCGATTGTCGGACAGCCTCTAATCGACGCCATCGGCTTCGGGTGGCTTTCGACGGGCGTCGCGGTCATTGCTTTCGTAGCCGGAAACTTGGCCCTGTTTCTCCTGAGGCGCAACAGTCAGAGATGGAGGAAGGCGATGAACGAGCAGATAGGCTAGGCAGACGTAGGGGCTAGTGTGCCTTTAAATAGGCACCTAGATAACTAAGGATGCTCCATATCTAGATACTGAAATATGCAAGGCACTGCATATCGAGGTGGTTGCGAGGTTCTGCGGGCAGGCTCTGAGCTATGATGATTAATGAGTTCACGGAATAAATGATGAAGTTGATGTAGGAGGGTAAACGATATACCCACGCGGGAATAGATTAGGTATAGAAGATATGCATCAATACCATTAAATTTCCACCGTATACTACCCCTCTTTGCAGGCTGTTTGTTCGGCTCGTGGTATGCAAACGCAAGTTCACTCAATAGTGATCAATAAATAGGGTACAGCCGAGCCCAGGCCGCCCATGTCGTTAGCCGTCTTGTGTAATCTATATATATCATAACTAAGCGATTTAATATCCAGACCTCATCCACATGCATCCACCTACTCCCCCCCCTTCGGCGCAAACAGCTTCCCAAGCGCCTCCAAGCTCACATTCCCCCCACTGATGACAACGCCCACATCCCACCCCTCCTCGCCCCCCTCCCTCTCCACCATGCTCCTAAACTCCTCGTTGAACAGCGCCACGGCCAACGGCACGGCGGAACTGGGCTCGACCACCATCTTGAAGCGCTCGTAGATGAGCCGCAGCGCGGCGACGATCTCGTCCTCGGACACGCTGTAGAAGCCGGCGACGAGCCGCCGCTCGTAGATGACGCCCCAGGGCACGGCGCCGAGGGGTGTGCGCAGGCCGTCGGCGATAGTGAGCGTCGACACGGCCTCGACGCGTTTCCCCGCCTCGTACCCGCGCTTCGCGTCGTCGGCACCCTCGAAGGAGGGTTCGCACCCGAAGACGCGGATCCCGGTGCTCGCGCACGACAGGGCGACGCCTGCGAGCATGCCGCCGCCGCCGCAGGGGGCTAGGATCGCGTCTAGGTCTGGCTTCTCTCTTTTCCTCTCTGGGAGTCTTGGCGTTGTCACTGGTGCCCTGAGGGTGAGTTCTGCCGGCGTGGCGCCGGGGGAAGTAGAGGGGGCAGAGGGGGAGGGAAAGGAGGCGGCGATGATGGCGCGGGCGTCCTCCTGCAGCTCGAGCCCGAGCGTGCCCTGCCCGAGCACGATGTCGGGGTGGTCGTAGGGCGGCACGAGGCGCGCGCCCGTGGCCGCCACCACGTCCGCGACGACGGCCTCGCGCTCCACGCTCGTGCTGCCGCTGAAGACGACGCGCGCGCCGTAGCCCTGCGTCGCGGCGATCTTGGGCGCCGCCGAGATGGAGGGCATCACGATGTGCGCCGGGATGCCGTTGGTGCGGGCCGCCAGCGCGAGCGCTTGGGCGTGGTTGCCTGGGGGCGGGTGTTAGCTTTGCTGACTGAAGACATGGTATGGAAAAAGGGGGTGTATCTATGTATATATATCTACATCACGAATAGCCCTGCGTCGCGTCTTGGACGCCGCCTGTAGAGTAGCATACCAGCAAAAGTGGGAAGAACAAAAAAAAAATCATTTAAAACCGAAAATCGAAAAAGGGGAAGCTCACCACTACTATGCGTAACAACCCCCCTCTCCCTGCCCCCTCCCTCCTCCCACCCCGGCTCCCTCTTCAAGCGCTCGATGGCGTGGAACGCGCCGCGGATCTTGAAGGCGCCGATGCGCTGCAGGTTCTCGCACTTGAAGTACAGCCGCATCGTCGGGTTCGCCGGCTTCTTCTCCCCTTCTGCCGCCGCTGCGGCCTGTGGCGTCGACGCGAGCCGGTTCAGCGTGGCGTTCGTGAGCGTGGGCGTGTGGTGCACGAACGGCTTGATCAGCTCCCGCGCCTCGAACACGGAAGCGCGCGTCAGCGGGGGTGAGGTCGAGGGGTCTGCCATTTCGTGTGTGGGTTTCTCTCCTTTTCCTCCTTGCTACTATGTTGGTTTTCTTTCTTTCTCGTTCCCCCCTTTCGTACCACTGTGGTCTAGCTTTGGTCCTCCTAAATTCAGACCTCTACTCGTGTTCTACAAAGACTCACGAAAAATATGTATTACTGACTCTTGTGAATGTCTAATGTATGATCTATCAAGCAGAAAAGAAAATAAAAGGTGACCTATCTTCTCCAACCAACCAGTCATAATCAATTGGTAAGAGTATATACATAGTAAGGGCTTGATGCAACATCCCGAAGCTAGGCGGATCTACTCCATTACCCGTGGATCTCCAAGGCGTTTGCGTCTCCGACCGGCCTATGGGCCAATTCCGATAGCGGAAAGGAGACTTCAAACCTGGAGGGGATATCGCAATTCAAGTGCAAAGTTGGCGCCGATCAAGAAATACGTTCATGAAACATTGAAATAGAAAATAACATTGCTAGCTCGACATAACTTTTGGACTTAATCCCTTTGGTCCTCGCAAGCCATATGATATCTGGGGGAATCCTGAATACAAGTACACAAGTTTTGTCATCACTTTAACACCTCCGATGTATACACCGCCAATGTTTTTAGTCCCAAACCAATAAATGCCCAACGCCACTCGCTTCAATACTGAGTTTACTTCTGGTTCTCGGGTCGGAGAGATCTGTAAAATTTGAAGTTAGCAAAAGTTCTGAGCGTAGCACGTAGAAGCCTAGTATTAGAGATTCCATGCTTACCTGACGGCCCGGCCGGCTCTCCAGATCTCCAGATCCCGGATCTCCTTCATCTCGGCCTCGAACTTCTGTCGGTAATCCTTCTGGCTGTTGTACTCGAGCGATCGCTTAGTCTCAGTGCCATCAATGACAGCATCGTATAGCTGGTTGAAGACGGGCTTCAGGGCAGCCTTGAACCGAGGGGTCCAGTCGATGGCGCCACGGCGGGCAGTGGTAGAGCAGGCCTCGTACATCCAGTCCATACCGTTGGCACCGATCAGAGGGTACAAGCTCTGGGTAGCCTCCTCGACGGTCTCGTTGAAGGCCTCGCTGGGGCTGTGGCCACGCTCACGGAGGACCTCGTACTGGGCAAGGAACATACCGTGGATACCGCCCATCAGGCAACCACGCTCACCGTAAAGGTCAGAGTAGACTTCCTTCTCGAAGGTGGTCTTGTAAAGGTAGCCACTGCCGACAGCAACACCGAGAGCCTGAGCCTTCTCCTCAGCCTTGCCAGTGACATCCTGGTAAACAGCAAAAGAGGAGTTGATACCACGGCCCTCGCGGAAGAGCGAGCGGACAGTTCGGCCGGAGCCCTTAGGGGCAACGAGGATGACATCGACGTCCTTGGGGACATCGACCTTGGTCACATCCTTGAAGACAGGAGAGAAACCGTGGGAGAAGTATAGAGTCTGCGAGATTGTGAGTTACGTCACATGGATGCAATATATTTTTATAGAACATACCTTGCCCTTGGTTATTTGGGGCTTGATAGCGGGCCAGGTCTCGCTCTGGGCAGCATCACTGAGGAGGTTCATGACGATGGTACCCTTGCCGATGGCCTCATCGACCTCGAAGAGGTTCTTGCCAGGCACCCAGCCGTCTTGTACCGCATCCTTCCAGGATTGGCCGTTCTTTCGGACACCAACGATGACGTTTAGTCCGTTGTCGCGGAGGTTCAGACCCTGACCGTGGCCCTGGGAGCCGTAACCGATCAGAGCGAGGGTGTCGTTCTTGAAGTATTCCTACAAAGATGGTAAGCTAGGGCCTTTCTTTACCTATCATTATTACTAGTATGATATCAGGCGAAGAACCTACCAAAAGCTTCTCCTTGGGCCAGTCGGCACGCTCTAGACAGAATCGTTAGTTATGGTGCTAAATCATAGCTGATCCCAGTGTTATATTGGGGTAGCTTACCGTAAACCTCCTCGGATGTACCAGCGAAGTCAATGGTCTTCACACCACGGACCTGCTGCTGAGCAGCACCGGCTGCAGCGGGGCGAGCCTGGACAGCAGTAGCTCTGACAAGGTTGGTAGCAGCGACGAACGAACGGCGCTGGGCGGCGGGCGAGACCAATTGACGAGCCAATTGGCTACGGAGAGCCTTGGAGAATCCTCTGGAAGCCATGACGACAGAAGAAAAATATTGAGCGGGGAGGAGAGATGGCGGGGTGTTAGACGAGAAACAAGGTATAAGACAAGGACCACGAGAGTCAATTGAGAGACACAAGTATTGCCAGGTGTGATATTGACCAGCAATATGTACTACTCAACAAGAGGCAGTCAGGTTGAATATGTGTTGAATTTTTTTTCCAAAGTGAAACCGGAAGTCAAGAGGCAGGCAGAGCTTTTGTGCTAGCGACGATATTCGAGCGATCTCGGCGGTGAGTCGAAAATTGCTGCATTATTGGTGGGGATCAGCTGTTAGTGCAAAAGCCTGTTGGCCCTCTTGGTGTTACCAGGTACTAATTTTTACCGGCTAGAACGCCCAGCAGCCGGGGTTAGGTGTTCTGTATAATATACCTTTACCAGCTACATAATATTTACCCCCGCTCTATCACCCGCCCCCCAATCAACTTACATGTCACTGGTTGGTCATCATATAGCTGTACCTTTTAGGCATAAGAGACGGGATATATCGCGTAAATCATGTGATACCTGTTGCATTTTTGCTATGCAGGTATTAGTCGAGATTTACGCACATACCAAGTCTTATTATTCAGTATGTATAAAGCTCCACGGAGGAGAGACCTATCTAGATAGTTAGGTACGAAATCACCACTTACCTAGATATCTATCTAGAGTCTATATGTGTGTTATATGTGTAACATTACGAAGGCCCTTTTAAATACCATTCGTTGTTCATAATAGATGCCTAAGCATGTCCTACACGAAGCATCAGCTCGGCAAATATCTCTCATTTGCGTAGCTACAGTTTAGATCTGCTACTTACTCCACTCAGGACCACTTGATATAAATAGAGAGACAAGACATGGTCTATAAACAAAGCCGACGAAATACTATACTGGCTCATGAATTCGTGCATATTGTATTGTATTGATCATCTTACATCTATTGTAAGGTGTAGAGTAGCCTCATACGAGAGGGATAGCGGCCATTTCTGCTTTGCATCATTATTCGCATGGAGCGTAAAAACGATGAAAGACTGCCGGTTTGTCTGTCTGTCTGTCTGTCCGTCCATCCACATGTTTGTCCTCTCGGCTCATATCGCTTCCCAATCTCAGAAGGCCGTCCCAGTCTAGTGCCAAAGCATGGGGCAAATTTATCCCTCGAACCGAGTGTCGCGCTCCCCTCGCGAAGAACGCCTGTGCTGTGATGGTGAAAACGTAGTGTAGAAATAAAAAGAAGTTCGCGCCAATCTGCATCTCAAATCTAGGTATCCACTGCCCAGTAATTAATCATGATCACCGCCAGTCTTTGACATTCTGCGCCACGCCGGTCCTCGCTCCTAATGCCCTAAGTTATGCAGAGTGCCACCCCGCCGCCACTCGTGTATGTAAATGCGTCATGGCCCTCTCGGCTCGGAATGATCGAAGATGAGAAAAAGCTGATGCTATGCGCGCGCGTGCGCGCGATATTAAATCCACCACGGGCAAAGTCTTAGCGCCTAGATTGGGAAACCATGACATTGTCGTATGTGGTCCCTCGCACCGTGCCGCCGGCCATGGAGACCTTGACATTCCTGCGGAAGGTGTCGCGGCTGGCACGCAGGTCGTCGGCGGCCTCCTTGTTGAGCGGGTCGGAGGCGTTCGGTTCGAGGAACAGGAATTGCAGGCCGACAATAACGGCGTTGAGGTTCAGTACAGGCTTCCAGTCCTCGCGTAGGATGTTGAGGCACACCTTGCCCTCGAGGTCGATGTTGGGGTGGTAGATCTTTTGCTGGCAGCGCACCTTGGGTGGTTCGTGCGGGTAGCTCTGAGCCATGCTAAAGGTGAAAGTAAATTTGCCGCCGGTGTAGACGCCCTCGTCGGGCCGGATTTCGAGAATGAAGTTGAGGATATCGTCGGGGTCGGGAAATTCTGTCTTCATCGTCGTACCAAGAGACAGCTCCGACAGATCTATAAACGAAAAGAGAACACATCATAGTCAGAATCTTTCTTCCTTAACTGAGAAGATAGCTCGAGGCGCAGTACAACATACCTTTTTGTACCCGCAGTTGGGCGGCGGTGACTTTCTTTTTTTTCCCTCCGGCAGCATCAGCATTTTCCTGCTTTTGCTGCTCTTTTTTCTATACGGAACCATGTCAGAAACCCTGCCACGCCGGATTTAACGGCCCATTCTTACCATAGACCATATTTTCAACATGTTGGCGGCTCGTATCGTAGGATTCTTGCGAGTGGTTGGGTAGTGTGAGGGAGAAGACGAAGAAGTGGGAAGCAGAGAGGGGCCGTCGGGTTGAGGTGAGGCGACTAAAGCTCTTGCTTCAGCAACACTCAAAGAAAAAAAAAATAACACGAACAGTTTAGACGCGTATCGAATGGGGAAGTAAAGTGACGGGGGCCGAGGATAAACACCGGGCTGGGTTGTTTCAGCTGGTTGATGTGGTGGTGTCAACAAAGTGAGGGTTTGATGTAGATAGTGGTGGATAGTGATAGTAGGTATCTAGCTGAGGTAAGGCACTGTCATCAAAAGCGCTACTTGCCGTTAGTGGGGGCGGGATGGCGGGATGGCGGGGTTGTCTCTACCGGTACAGGATACCTACTCTAATTAATTGTTGCCTTATCAATCTCGATAAAGGGCACCTGGTAGGTGTACCTAATCTGCGCGTACCTTGCGTATTCTACTACATTTCTCATGCATCCTGCGTATATATTATAACCTAATCAATACATATTGTGATTTATATATCCCTATTATCTGTATCTATTTATGCATAGTTCCCAATGTCAATACATTACCCAGGTAGGTACGAAGCAAATAAACAAAAGATGCTAAGAAAAGCATTTATACAATTCAATCATCACCATCTCAGGTTCATGTTTCGACTATGGTAACAAATTGACACAAAAAAGGTCGCCTGGCGACACATGTCTTGGAAGCAGAGCTAAAAACGTAGCTAGCTACTAGTATTAAATAAACAAGGTTAGGTGTTGACACCATTATGATACTCTTTTTTTTCGCCCTTCCTTTTCAGGTTTCCCATTTCCATCCACACCAAGATCCGAGGCGTAGATCAGGTAGGTAAGGTATTCCGTACATGATATACACACGCACTACACACACACTCTCTCTCTCACTAGATCTTCTCCCTCAAATACCGTCTCAAAACCCTAGCCGTCTCGGGGACCACCTTCTATCCAAAAGATCCCATCCCCTGCTCAGCACATTGCTTGCCCGCAAACTCCAAAACCCGAGGGGGGGATTCCTTGAAACCTAGATAGAGGACTGAGAAACGGCCTGATGTCCCAGCCGCGAGGGGGAGTAAAGTGTGCAGAAGCGGAAGCGCAGTAGGTAAACTAATCAAAAAACGAACATGCAAAACGAGGGTATCGATAGGATTGGTGTGTAAGCTATACACCATTGGTTAATGCGGAAAAGCGATGTGAAAGTCGAGGTGGCGAGCACGATATCTCGTCGTCGTCGTTGTGGTGGGAGTTAGAATCCCCGAAAGGGGTCCTCGCGGAAGAAGTCATCCTCCCCTCTCCCTGCTCTACTCCCACCATAATACTGATCCACGCCGCCCCGCCCGCCCCCATTCCGCAGCGTATAGCTATCCCGGTGCCGGCTCCGGCTGCGGCGCCGCCGCCTCTCCTTACTCTGCCGCCGCGCGCGGTACCGCGTCTGCTCGCCGCCGCCGCCGCCGTCGTCGCCATCGAGCTTGTTGAACGACAGCGGGCTGATGAACGCCTCCATGCGCACGGTGCCGATGGCCTCGAAGAAGTTCCCCGCGGGCCGCGACGACGCCTCGGACGTCCGCTGCGAGGAGCCGCCGCCGCCGCCGGCCCAGGTCACGTTGCTCGACACCTGCGACTGCCCGTAGATGTCGGACGACCCGGCCGTGCCGATGCTGGCGCCCCCCGTGCTGTTGCTCGACGCGTGCAGCGAGCTCGCCGGGGGCGGAGAGAAGCCCCGGAACGACAGCGGAGGCGGCACGTGGCCGCCCGTGTTGCTGCGCTTGCGCCCGTGCAGGACTACTTGGTTGGCGCGCTCGTGCACGCGCGCCTGGCCGCCACGGTTGTGGAACCGCTGGATTATGGGCGGCTCGGCCGTGTCGCCCGAGAGCTCGCGTTGGTGGGTCGGTATCGAGGCGAGCACGTCCACGTCCACGTGTACTGGGAATGTCGGTACGGGTTCTGGCTCTTCCTGCACGATGGGCTGTGGGTTCTGGTCGTGACGGGCCATGAAGGTTGGGTTCTTGTTCTTCGTTAGGCGGATGGAGTCACGGATTCCAGCCCTCTTGGGCTTGGGCTTGGATAATTCTGGATCAGGGCCTGGAAGGGCCTTGGGGGGTGCGAGTGATGGTGTTATCTCAGGCACCGCCTGCTGGGAGTGGGCTAGGAAGGATAGTGACATGAGCCACAGGTAGTGGCGTTCAGCCGAGACAGCCGTAAACTTCAAGGCTCTCTGAGGTGTGAGGATGAGGATAGAGCGGTTGAATATCTGAGTTTCTCCCTTGGGTATCGGATTATCGTCCTTGACATCTAGGACAGACTGGATGGTAACTATAGTGACGTTAGTGTGATTTAGGAGAGGTATGGGAATAAGTAACTCACGCTTGCGGCCAGATTTCCCCATCAGGGCATTGCCAGACGCCGGTTGCTTGCTACTCCAGAGAATAGCCCGTTCATACGGCGCCAACCATACCCATCGCTTGTGACGATCGTTGCTATTTTCCTCCCGTCCAGTGCCCTCGGCCACTCCAAAAGACTTGCGTCTCCGCACATATTTGAACATCCATTCACCCACCATAGTCTGAGCGATGGCCTCCACGACCCCTGAGACCTGCTGTGAGCTGCCTACAGAGGGTGCGTTGGTATTCTCCGTGTTGGCCGTAGTCGTAGACAGTTGAGACTTGTGAGCTTTATACCGCGGCATGACGTTATCGCGATATCGTGGCGTCGTAATATCGTTATTTGGTAGAGGTGGCAATCGAGGGCTCTCAGGCGCCTCCTCAGATGGCGACATGGGAGGCGGCGAGCGGCTGCCTTGCCTGCGATATCGACCGCCTCGTGACAGAGCAGCGGCGGAACGGACCTTTCGGACACTGTTATTCCTGTAGGCGGCGCTCCTCGAGCCACGTCGATGCCAGCCACTTCCATAGCGTGATGGGCTGCGTGATCCGTCACTGGGCGCACTGGCTGTGAAGGCTGGCTGCCTTGAGCTTGCTCTTGTGGGGATGGGGAATGGGGGTTCTCGGATGTCGGAGAGGGTAGGGCTCGGCGACCGAGCGTGGTGCGAGGAGATGCCGTTTTGAATCATCGCGGCCTTTCTCATGATGCTCGCCCGCGAGCTTGGGTTCATACCGACCGAAGGGGGCCGCGACGAGGGTTTCCGGACCGAGCCATCACGCCCGTCAACCAGGCTGAAGCTACTGTACATTTCAGGTCCTACGATCTGGCGGATGACGCTGCTCGTCCCTCTTACGTGGGTCCTGAAAGTGTCTGGGGACATAGAGCCTGTGGAAGCAGACGTCCGCTTTCCACTTCGGCTTGAACCAGAGTTTGGTTTAGGAGCCGAGAGAGCGGTCTGGTATTCCGAGTCGCTGAAGTCCCCTTCGCCGAACTCGTCATTTTCGTCAGAACTTGCCACGTCGAACCCTGCGAATAAGCTGCTGATGCGAGGCGGTCGTCGCATCGGTGCTTTATCGCCGGAGAGAGGGCCATTATCGTTATTACCAGGATAGGTGTCGCGGGTTTCGGATTCGGCCACGGAGGGTGTTGCCGGTGGTGACATGTTCGATTCATTCATAAAGCTATGCTTGTTTACTAGTCGTCGAGGGTTTCTAGCAGGAAGACGTCCCGGTATAGGAGTGAACGCCTTATCCTCTGCCTCTACATTTGGAGTAGGAGACGAAGGGCGAGACGTAATAGCGGAGGGATGTAGATGTGGAGGTAATTTGTCCAGTCTCAGGTCGACTCGAATCTCCTCTGTCTGTACTGCCACCGACTGAGATTCAGTCCGTGTGGATTGTAAAATAGAGACCTGACATCCGAAATCTTTGAAATGTTGCGGGAGGCGAGACTCCCGAGGGGTTGGTGGGCAACTTGGGGGGACAATGCTAATGCTGGGGATGAGCAAAGGGGCTACCTGCTTGCGAGTAGGAACGTTTTCAGTCTGCGTCGCAATTGACTTTGTTTCTATCGTATTGGATTTCAAGTCGGAAGCGAACATCTCTGCAGGGGAGAGTGGCGTTCTTGGAGGGCTTAGAGGTTCGGCTGTTTGAGATGCAGATGACACCATTGAATGCGTGATGATTTTAGGAGCATCTATCGCACTCAGGCGGTTGATATGGACTCGCTTTCGGCGTTGGTTCGCTTCAATCTCCATCTCGCCACGCGGCGGGCTCTCTACATTGAATCGGCCATCAGCCGGCACAATAGGATCTGGGGTTAAGGGTTTCGAAGGAACAATCTTCGGCGAAGGAGGCGGTGAGTACTGCACTGCCGCGTCTGCATATTCCGGCGTCGGTGTAGCTACTTGAGTTTCATCGTCTTCCTGAATCCTGCCCTCAAGTCTTCCCAATACACTCATGTTCCTATGCAGTCTTCCCTGCGCCACGCTTCCTGGACGGGCTTGGCTATCGATACTGTGGTTGCGTTGATGGGTGATAGATGCAAAACTATCACGGCTCATATTGCGATAATGCCCAGCATGTGAAAGCACACTTTGACGACCGTCCGGATCAGTTTGATAATCATCATCATCCTCAAAGTTGAGCTCGTCGGCTAGGCTGATACCATTGGCCTGGCCAGGGCCAAGGCCACTGATAGTAGAAAACCGAATACTATTCGTTATACTCAGAGTACGGATGCTGGTGCCATCGTTGGCTTCAGCTTCGCTCTCCACTCCATGGTTAACGCCATTGGATTGAGCAGCCTGCAGGTTTGCGACCTCTTCGAGGACGGCTTTCAATCGTGTTTCGGCAACGTGGAGTTTTCGTTCGAATTTTCGTCGTTCTTCTTCCCAATCATCCTTCTCCTTTGCCCACAGATCATGGACTCGTTGTGAATCTTCCTCCTGGGCTCGGACCTTCTTTTGTGCTATCTCAAGCCGCCTTTTCGTCTCGGCGGTCGTCTCGACAGCTTCTTCTCGCTCTCGCGCCAGCTCGCCTATTGCAGACGAAGTACCTCCTTCAAGTAGGGATAATTGCCGTTTAAGAGACCGGGACTCCTTCGCCGTGTCAGACATACTTGACTGCAAGGCATCCTTCTCTTGATAAACGTCATGTAAAGACGATTCTAAACTTTCGATAATTTTTAACTTGTCCTCCTGATCCCGACGTAAAGACAGAATCTCCGATACCAGGTTAGCATGTAAGGTTGGCGTGAAACGGCGAGGGTCCAAAATGCTTATGTTCTCGTCGATGGCAGGTTCCTTAGAAGCACGTTTGCTCTTCTTCTCGATCTTATCGGTCGCTAGAGCGGGGGGTGAGGATGAGGGTTTTCCCGGAGGCGTTACAGATCGTCGTGATTTTCTCGAAGTTCGTGACGGTGTCCGGTATGGAGTGCCTGCTGGTGTCGGCAATGCTGCAACAGCAGCATTGCTCAGTTCGTCCTCCATTTCCCAGGTGGCCATTTCTTGCTGCATTCATACGCACTCTCAACCGTTCCTGGGTAGGCTGGTCCCAGTCATGTGGGCGACAACAGAGCTTCCGAGCTTAAGAATCAAGGACGACGACAACATACGGATCCTGGCTGCAGCGTCTCGATATATTCCCTGGTAATTCAGCTCCGCCAGCGAAGCGTAACCCCAAATCTAGAACCGATATCTTCACTTTCAGCGGTTTCAAATATCCCCCTCGCAGCTGGCATTAGAATCTAGCCCCACAGTTAGTACAGATTGCGTCCCCAACGCGCGGAGAAGGACAGGGTTGGATCAGGCGATATTTCTAAGTGAGACAAAGTCGCACAGGGCCGAATGGCGCCGGGAGGGATAGTCCTTGTTTGCACATTCTTAATCTTGGCCCCGGAGATGGCTCTCCAATTTTGAATCAACTCAGACGGCCTCGCCACTCAATGAGGTACAAGATCATCGAGCTGATGCCAGCAGGCTGGGCGCGAACACACACCAGACGAATAAGAGAAACTCCAGCACTACTCACCCAAGACTGTTGGTCTAAGACAAGACAATTCGTGTTCACGTTTAGTCCGTAGTGCGCTAGATTCTTGAGTCAAGCCGATTCTCGTCCCGTTCCGTAACAGCTTCCTGATGCAGGTCGTCGATGTCGATGGGCTATGCCGGACAGCGTTCAAGGGTTCGTGGCAGAACAATTTGGCCAGCGCATCCAAACAGTCATGCAAGAAATAAATCGAAACAGGGTCCAGTCCATATAAGGGCACTTATTATAGTCGCTTAGGTCGATGATGGCTCGAGGCAAGTCCAGTCGGTGGTCTTCAAACCTGGGACCTGCAGTACGTTGCATTGTCAGCTTTGACTTCACCCTGTCGCTCTCATTCGTCAATCCACCCCCAAGATACCCAACAACGTCGCAGTTGTATCGATCTGTAGAAGGAGACGGTGACTCTACCCAAGGGATTGGCGAATGTGGTGGTTGCATTGACTAACCTGGGCTATAGGATGAACTCGGTAGAAACGTCGCGAACAGCCGGATTGTTTCACTGGTACGTCGTATTGGACAGAGGCCGCTGTGTTGTCAGTGCCGATGATTCCTGTGAACAGGGAGCATCTCCGGTTTATGGTCGTTTAACCTTGAGATGTCGCTCTACAGAAAGAGAGCGTCTAGAGAATGTAAGGGGTCCCTAGAGACTACGGGGGCCATGCGACACAAACCAAAGCGAGAAAGGAAAGATAATGCAGACAAGGTATAGAGCAGGATAAGGTAGGATAAGGTCTTTCGTACCACACGCGATGTAGTGTATGTCGATCACGGCTAGTTTCCTTATGCCTCGAATGTCTGGTTCCTGGACCCAATCTCGACAAGCTGAATGGTCGACAGGGAAGAAGCAGGAGAAAGCAACAGCTGGAGTGGTAGAAGTCACAATTGTATGACGAGTGCCGAGTGTATGTACATCTACTCTCTGTACGCAGACTCATAAAAAAAAGTTATGAGATACCCACTCCATTAGACACGCCCTAGCCCGGATAGCGGTACTGAGACTAATAATAAATCGCAAAATAGGTACACATGGTGAGCTCCTCTACTCAGTGGGAGTTGCATTAGTTGCAGAATAATAATTTTATGTACCTACCTGCAGACGAGATGGTGAGACGTCGAGGAGCACTCGTATTGTATGTAGCCCTCTTACACATACCTAGTTAGAATGATTAATCACCTACAGAGTACAGCCATTGTATTCTGTATTCTGGATAGCTGACCTCAATCCTAAGACACGCATGTTAGCTTGAACTGCAGATGCTAGGTACAGTAGGTACCTACTTGTTACCCTGTCTCTGACTTGACGAGGCAATTTGGGCATTGTCAAAGTGAGGTTAGAGGAACCAGGGGCCATGAAGGCGACTCGTCTTGGCAAGACCCAGCAAACTATGCTAGACCAATCTGAAAAGGGGCCGCGGACCCTTGGTTTTTGGTTGGCTCTCTGAATCTGCTGTACTACGACAAGTCTAGTCGCGAAAGGATACCTACTTCTAATATGCAGTATCCGAGAGATATCACATTTTCGCCTATCAAATTCGCCTTATGCCTTAGTAGTATGCAGAAGACCCTCTTTATGCACAGACAAATTAGAGTTCAACGTTTAATGGCTCATGAGTTAATTGGTAGCTTATAGCATCGTAATAGCCAATCGGTTATGAAGCGAATGCACACCTATCTACATACATACCTACTCTCTTCGTCAGTTGTGTATGTATACCTATACCCCTAGATCAGACAGCTGCAAGAATATGTACGCGAGAAGAAGAATACTGCACAGTAGATAGGGTACGCCATGCCGGGAATATAATTACAGGGCGCTAGGTACCAGACAGTAAGAAGCCCTAGGGATAATCCTGGTATCTAGTTTCCGTTCTCAGCCCAAAAGCTCAGTCCACTTTTCGGCTCTTTGCCGCTTTCGGACGATAATCTCTTCTTCACGCAAGGCCCTCGTGAGGTGCCGGACTGGCCGACTACGTGAATTAATCTCTCTGACACGAATCCCCGTTTACGCGTACGTACCTACATTGTACATACATATGTATTTACTAACTTCCCTGACCCTCCATGTTCCTTGAAGACCTAGGCTATAAGTGATTCAAACTATATGCATAGTCTTCTTTCCCTTATTCTGTATAGAACAAATTGAGGCGGCAGATATGCACATCCCCGTCAATAAGAAGGCCCCGCATACGTTAGATGTTCTATTTTGGTGCAACAGTGATACGTATAAGCCACCATCGGACCGGACATGGGAGGCATACCTGTTTCTTTTTCCAAGTAGGTAGGTGGTTTATGTAGACCGGTTCAACGGTTAGGTATGAGTAGTTCGAGGGTAAATTAAGGGTCCAGGAACCAGCTCGATTGAATTTCACGCGTGGATGACAAGTTTGCGTATGTACTACGTAAAGTGTCAGTGCCAGAGCCCCCTGCAGTGTACTCCAAATGCTGGTGATCGGTGCCAATCCAATATGAATACATACATGTACATACACATACGTCGCACATAATACCCAGCATCGATCCGACTTCATATTGACCTCATTGCCCAGCCTAGTGTAACTAGGCCTTACCGGATGTTCACTACACAGTAGATGATCTTTATATCGAACATAATTAGCTTACTTAAAGGAGAGGACTAGAGGAGCGCAGTACACCACACTAAAAGTACCTAGGCTAAGCTTTTCGTCTATGCGTAGGCACATAGTGAATGTGGCGTAAGGACTTTCGAGCTTGACTGTTTCAGCCTGTTTATAGCGCGTGGTTATCCGAACTGTCCTTTAGCCTCAGCACAATAAATCAAGGCGGCAACGAGAGACGATCAGCGATCAGCGACCAACGGCTCCAATTAATACCAGCTCCAAGCGATCTGTGCGCTCAAGGCGTGGACAGGTAACGCCACAGAATCCGCCACTAATGTAACATCCTCGCCAGCTTATCGCGCTACCACTTCCAATCCAGAGCGTCGGGCAGCTCGACTATCTACATAGTAGTGCAGCTTGCCTTATGTACTGCCAACAGGAATATTTTATTGAAGGGCGCACTGCGTACTACATACATAGCAAACCAAGGTCACAGTACTGTATCTTAGGTAACAACCCATGTGGAGGCCTAACATCACTAGAGGGAGCTTCCGCGGACCCAGGTTCCCAAGCAGTATATTGTACCGAGATGAGGGATGCAAATTTGGTCTTAGCCCCGACCAGTTCGTGCCAAAACGTGGTGTTGGGCAGCGCTATCCCGGGGTCACGATCACTACAGCATACTAGTCTAGGTAACTACTCAATGCAGACTCGCCGTAGAGAATACCACTTGTATGTATGCTGGATACGGTTACAATGGTGGTTTAGGTCAAAATGTCAGGCTTCATCGGTTGACCAGCTGCAGAACGTTGCCCTCCAATATCACATCTTGGCGGGCACAGCACACACCATACCACGGAAATGGTTGCATATGCGTACTTATGCACGAAGGATGCTCCCCGGTACGACTCCACCCGGGGAAGTGGGAAATTACTGTAGTCAGTTGATTAGCCCTATGGATAGTTGTGTAGTGTACCGTAGGTACAATAGCTTGAGAATAAAGGCCATCCATTCACTTCGCACCCTGTATAATCCGATTATTGTGAATAAATACGTACTGAGCACAGAGCAACGTACTTTTCTTACACAGATGTAGTATTAAAAACCCCTAGTTTTACTTGGTTAGTGTATGTACACGTCCAGCACGATATGTCTCCATAGAACATCAACAACCCCTGGGGGAATCATCAAACTAAGTGGGGGTAAGTACGGTCTCTAGTTGTCCTCGGCTTTCTCTTACATACCTAGGTACTTCAAGGTTCGTTCACATGCACGCATACCATGTCACATCCCTCCCCAGCATCTACATACTACGTAGATATTCCCAGCACCGTTGGGTATAGAAAGATAGCTATGCGTATGTACATAGATAATGAACTTTGATTTACGCACCCAGGATAGTGGCCTAGATAGAGCACGGCTTTTAGTACAAACCAACTTCACGGTTTCGGGTTCTTGTTGGTTACCGAAATCATAAATGATCCCAAGATGTTTGCAACAGAGGATAATGATCTATCTACTTTTCTCAGTCGTAGACCCATGTTTCACTCGGACACGTCACGTCAGTCATCACAGTAGCAGTAAGTGTTGAAAACGTCGCTAACATACCCAGTAGCAGCCGAGCAAGGGAGCTTCGTTGGAGTAGCTAGTTCCGAAGCCCATAGCAAGCGCCTAGATGGCTGAGATGTCCCTATGCGGCGGTTCTTCACGAGTTATCAACAGCCTAGATATCATAGCCATCCCCGAATTAGTGACGGACTATGGGTAATTAGTTGTTACAGATGCTACAGTTGTATTAGTACTACTATTCGAACCAGGACACAGCTCGCATAGGTTAGAACCACACGCGATATACTGCACATTTCGGGTCGTATTGCACGAAAGCTACAGTATCACCAAGTTAAATTAGTGCCATGCATAAAGACTAGGATAGAATGATCTACCTACTATAGGGAGGTTCTATTCTCACTTGGCTTCACCAATTGCCGAAGTATTCGCAAGTCCGTCCACTGGATACTATAACTTCGCCTTAGGATCAGAATACTTCACAAGAACGTTCTAGGGCGGGGCAATGTGTCGAAACGCGCCGATCGAAGCAGATACCCATCGCGCATCACCCGCAGCTCCGCTATAGATCTAATTTCCATCTTTTATCACATGCTACCGAGCGAATGGGGCGGAGATATGGATCTACAACTCGTCGGCGTCTTAGCAACGAGCAGCCCCTTCGCTTTCAAAATCTAAGCGCTTCACATGATACGTGGTGCATTGCCTAATCATACTGAGAGACTCAATGATAATGGCTGCCAGCGTGAGCTCGTTCAAAGCTGTTGACGACGTAAGTAACTGAGAAATATATGCGCTTAAACGATGTAACATGTTATTGTAAAATCGTTCAGCGACCAGTTAAGAACATACATCACTGCTTCTCGTTATTGGTATGTTCGTATTCAAAAAGGAATCCGCGATCTCGAAGTTATGAGTCCCAAGTGATGCCGGCGGAAAGAGAGATAGGCGGGTCGCTAGGACGACAAGTTAATTGAGAGAAACGCTACTAGGGTGAAGAGCTGATAGTAGGAGAAAGATCCCATGAGGTTACTTTATAAGGTAGTCTACTATAATTTCAAGAGGGACGAGGTGTTGATATATAAATACGTAAGTAAGACTATAGTGACGTATAGTATGTAATTATTGCTGTGCTTAAGTTGACATTAATGATAATATGGGAGGGCGATAGGTTTATCAACTTACTATTAGACAAGAAGATGAAGTGAATAATTTAGGGCATAGTAAAATTAATTTATCCTAATTCACTAAGGTTAGACTACAAGCACCGTGGAATTAGAGTTTAAGGTGAAATTCATATCGTGCTTCTGTTTTGCATCTTCTTAAAGGTATAAACACAATATTGGCACACTTATATTACTCGGCACGACGCGCGTGGTTCACTCCTAAGGCCTTAAGGTTCTCAAGAAATAAAGCCTTGAGGAGGAGTAGAGGTTTAAAGTGTGGTTCATGTGGAATATTAATAAACAATGACTGGCTGGTCGCACGATTAGCATAACTAGATGAAGGTTCATATGTGCGAATCGTACTAAAGAGAGCTGAACTTATATGCAGCTTTCACCCTATTCAGTAAATCTCTCATCATGAGGTTACAATTGATTGTAAATGCTGGCTAGTCTGAGTCGATAGCTACGCCGTTGGTACGTCAGTCTCTCTCTATATATTAATTTAAATGTTTGGTACAGACGAGATTCGCATATCCGTGAATGTCATAGCGCACAATATGCTTGAAAATACCCAACGTAGATACATCGCTGGCCCGATCCTCATGCTTCATAGCTCTCATAAATGTATTGGCTATGTTAATCAACTGAAGAATAAACGCCCTTCTACATCTATTTAGCGCCTTCGAGAATAGAATACTGGAAATTGTTCTAGAAACTCTCCTTTTCTACTGTAGCTACTCTTTTATGATTTCGGTTTGAAGCCTATCACCGGGAAGAATAAGTCTACTGTAGGCATACTCTTGTAATAGTTTAGCCGTACCTAATACTCTAACGTGACCTGTTATTGACTGCTGAGCCCTCATTATAATAGCCTCATATGTATGTCTTTTCTGTTATGTAAAACATGAGTTGTAAACATGCGTCTAACGTGTATTAAGCGTGCCTGTGTTTAGTTCTTCAGAGTATCTCTCACTCTATTCTATCTCCCCGTCGAATGGAGCCTTCACCGCCTAAAAATAGTTGGCAAATTACATGTCTTAAGAACGTGAAACAAGGTTATACAGTACGAAGACATTTTGTCTATGTTTAAAAGCAAGACATAGTATAATAAACATGGTAAGTAGAACCGAAGTAGCTAAAATCCGCCTTCTAGAAGACTAGACTATTAATATGCCGTATTGTGAATAAAATCCTGCCTAGTTCCAGTTCCTACGAGTATACCGGGGGAGAGGATCCCTAGCGTCTAGCACAAAGTGTATCTCTACATGTTCACAAAACAACTATATAGATAAGAGGTACCAACAATAGCTCGGTTCTCCTCTTTCCATCTCTGTGAATACCTTTTCAGTGACAACCAGTATACAAGAAGGAAGCTAAGCCTGCCAAGGGAAATGGTCGATGATGCTCTCCAAAGTACCTAACGGGTGCTAAGCGGCGCCGATTATGACATGTCGAAGTAAGTAGGGTGTTTCTAACTACTAAGTAGTGTACAGAGTATACGAGTACCTTGAGTGGGGGTTCCGGATGTTATGCAAGCCAAGATTCTCCATATCCAGAACCTGTGTGGAGGAGCAGTCCGTCCACCGGGTCTGTCCCCGTCCCTTGCACCAAGCCGGCATCCGGCTACAATACGAGTTGGCTGACAGCTGCATCGTGGGCTCCACGTCATTTTCCTAGGTCAACCCTCCTTTTCAGACACTCGGTCTGGAGAATTTGAGAGGTGGTGTAGCGCTACCTTGTGGTTTGCGAATACCTAGAACTGTAGCACACTGTCTTGTCGATCCATTTGAAAACCCTGTATTTTGCCATTGATTGATAGTCGTCACAGGATTTCACATGCATATAACAATGCAGTTGGTAACGAATCTGGTTTCGCCTCCTCAACATTTGTTAATATTGATTAAACTATTATGTTTACTAATACAAGTTCTGAGGTCTGTAGATACTACAACTGGCCGCGTGGCATTTCTAACTTTAGGCCCATAAGCCCCGACTCTGTTGTTATAAACATGACTGATGTTCCAACCCTGAGAGCGATGCCGTTACCCTAAAGGACCTGGTTTTTATTAAGCTTATAAACACCCAGGAATGAATAAACATTTCATATCTCTACAACATAAGCTCGTGGATCCTTTTGCTTATTATTGTTGAAAATTTTGAGTTAGAACATATCCCTAAGAAAAGGGAAACTATGTCACGTGTAGAACTAGGCTCGGATTCTCAGTTGATCATCTATTTCGTCTCTCCTATAAACAAAATATAGTCCGGCTCAAGGTCGGCAATATCGGTACTCTGCCTTTTATTCCAGTCCATTTGAAAAGAACTATATATATGTTTAGGTGCAATAATGGTAGCAAGGGCCCATGAACACATTTGGCACTGTGGTGACAATCGTACATTAATTTTGGTAGAAAGAGCAGTCGGTCACGAATCTGTATTATTATGAAGGAGAACTCAACAGAATACATACTTTGACACCACTCTTACTTTCGGTAATTCTCACTCGAGATCCACGCAAACAGATAAACCACGTTTGTGTTATATTTTCATCCTATTATTCCGTTTGTTGGTTCTACGTGTCTATTATTATTGTTGGAACCACTGACAAGGCCACACATCCTTTGGGTACGATATTAAGTCAAGGGCCGGTATATACGGGTCATGGGGTCAACACATAATTTGGGCACTTAAATTTGAGCTGACTACACACTATCACACTGACTCAAACAACCTCTGTTGAGCCCACCCCTCTTTTCTGACTACCGATGAGGCAAAAGATGGGCTTTATATTGGGAGCCTAGATTTTGGTAAGTACATAACGCCCCGCACGCGCGGGCGCCAATCACCTAATATCTCGATTGCCTAATTAGGAAAAGGTTGAGATCAGTAATAACTCTGTTACGTGTTGTGACTTATATCTATATCCTTAGTATCACAATTATGGTATAGATATGTTTCGAAAACTTCCCGTTGCATTGAGTAGACGCACATACTAATGTTCCTATTCGCTGGTCCTATATCAAACATACGTCTAATGCTGCTGCAGGTGGCTAAGATCGTGAGAAGACATCGTGTAATTGAATATGAAGGGATGGTCTAGCGAATGCTGAAGGAGATGACTAAGGACGCCTTTACTTAGGATCGAAGAACTACACATCTTGAGTCCCCGGCTCTACTTTGAGGTTAGGCAGTATCCTCCTCATGGCTTACGCATCACTTACCAGTTTAGGGATTTAGAAGTACGACTACTCAGGAATAGAGTGTTTCGACTATTGAGGAGTTTGAGTAGTAATGAGAGAAAGACACCAGATTTAAATGTCCTATCAGTCCCGAAACCTTGGAAGAGCTTAGATTGGGGTTTCCGGTATTGATAAGGGTATTCAAATATGTAAGTTATGGAAGAGCTAAACGTCCCGGCAAAAGAATCCGGAAGATTCGTATTTCCCCGAGCAACAAGTGCTAGCTAAGGGAATTATACTAGACGTGCTCAATTCATCTGGATGGGATCTGCAGGTTCCAGCCTAACGAGGGAGCTGTGGTTATACTTCAGCATAAATTCGGTATAAAGCCGCCTAATGGTGAACGGGCAATTCACGCAGATACTTTAGGTCGTAGAATATCGTAACAAATATTTACTGTATTATCACTTAGGATATCATTACACCCACCAGGGAGCTTTTAGGTAAGCCCAGGGGGGCTCTGGCGTGTCCAAGTCCATGTCACGGAACAGGGCTACCTACAACACTATACCACAACACCATTACCATTACCACCACTGAGAACACCGGCAAAGGGTAGATTTACACTAATTACACTTATTATTCGGAGTTTTTCTTTTCAGCAAGTGAGTAAACTAACATTCAGTATTTCTATAACTGAAGATGATAATAGCTTATAGACACCGTTAGACTTAGGAACTACCCAACACCCTCTCAAAAATATAAAATCAGCCTATCCTATAAAGTTCTGTTCTAGATGCGCTTCTCGGGATATGTATAAACTGGCTCGTTATATACAGGGCCGGTACTATCAAAACTCGACTAATATTATAAAACCTTATGATAGCACTTTCCATAGCACTAAGGAAGTTTTGGTGCATTATTAGCAGACATAGCCGGCTAAGAAATTCAAGATCCTTCTACAACAGCGATCGATGGAATACTTGTAATTGATCTGATATTACAAAACGCAACAGAGGCTCAATGCACGAATGCACAACCCATCCCTTTTCACTTTCCCTCTTCGGTATAGAACCGCCAGCTATTCCCACTAACTCTTTAGAATGGCATATCAGCAACAGTCCTAAAAACAAACCATTCTAGTAGATCAATTCATCAATTAACATAGAGATTGTGGTCATCTTTATAATCTTCCAAGGCAGGCGCTCCAAAAGGTTGAAGTAGTATTAAAGCAAAGCTTACCAAGACCATATTAAATACTGCACTACAAAGACTGTCTGAGGTTCAAAATACATTACTACTAGTTTCTTACATTTCAGGGTTTGAAGTTATAGGTTTTTAACAAATCATATATATTTCCCATAAGAAATTAATACTAAAAGGATCAAAAAGCCGCTATGCACGCCATTTACCCCCGACGTATTAATTACGTCAACCAACTGGTTCTAACATTCTAGGGGGCTTAACGAATATATCAATAACTCCTCTGATGTCTTTAACATTACATCTCATAGACAGCTTTTTTAGAGTATTATCAACATGGAGTTGCGCTTATCTCAACAAGAAATAAAATCTATAGCTAGCGAGTGTCGGCGAGACGCCGATGGGAATCAGACTTACATATACTTCCCAAATGCAATCACTGGTCTAAAGTTCCCATGAGAAACTGGGCTCTCAGCTCCCACAGAACGATATCCATCAATATGAAAATACTTAGCTTTCTTAAATCTCGTACGAAGCCAGTATTTTCCTGGTGCAATGTGTTAGTGCGGCGATCGATGTAGTATGACAGGACTACACCATCTCTGTACAGTAGGCACGCAACTAGACATCTCCGGAAGATTCTCCTCTACGCGTTTCATGCGCCGCATCGAGGGCATCCGCTTGGAAGAAGCTCGTAGCGCGGCCAATGCATCTCAAGCAACTTACGCCTACCTACCTCAACCCCAAGCGTTATGTTTCAGAATGCGGTCTACGGCCTGATCTCAATGTAACGTGGGGTAACGTGGCAGATTGGCCGCAAATCTGAGACATGCACCTGTCAAACGCGATAATGCATTATAGAACATATCATGCTCGGCCGCTGCAGCCCGGCGTCGACACCATCCTGCAAGATCCTGTGGGCTCATCTCGGACGCCAAGACGCGGGTTGGCCTTTAGCGAGTTGGCAAAACTCAGCCTTACCCAGGCGGCGCGCTGTCGGGAGGCTTGTCCGTGCCCTCCCCCAAGGTTGCAGAAGATGAGCAGCGGAGAGGCTGTTATGTATGTAAGTTGCGTTTCGCGCCCTAGGACCAAGAGGACGACAATCCTGGCCCTGATAGGAACCTCGGGTAACGGATTACCTGCCAGCAACGCTAACGAGATAAACCCCCCCTGGCCTAGTGTAAGCGGTCACCGGTGCCTATTCAGGAACCCGGCGAAAAGTTATCCCCCCTCATCCCATCCCCCATCCCCATCCCATCGCCGCCGTCTGCGAAGCAAACATGCACTTGTTCACAGCACGCTAATGCGGTCGATGTGCATGTGGGCACGTTTCTATGCCGGTCCGATCATGCAAAGTTCCGCGGGTGCCAGTTCATGACTCGCACTCCTTAGTGCGGGAGAGATGAATTAGATCAGATAGCGGGCAGCGTTTGCGCCATAGCCTTTGCATTTGCTTTTTTTGGCTTTCGACGCAAGGAACCGTTTGAGAAACGTCACGTCCCGGTTTGGGGACAGGTGACAGATATCAGGAACTCTTCGGGACGCTGCGCAATCTGAGAAAAACAATCTGAATTCCGATCTGCACAGTGTTCGGCCACCCTGTGCATGCTACCTATACGCGGTGTTTTTGTGTGTGTTGGAAGCAGGGATTCCTAAACCAACCACTGGAGGAGGAGAGCTCTGATATACCTAGGAATAGGATGGGATGCTGGGATCGTGCTGGGAGCCCGCGTGTGCCCCCCGTCAGCCCGGTTGGAAGTCTCGGGAAGAAATCCGTGAAACAACATGACTGTAGACCGTTAACTGCAAGAGAGACATGTCCTTGGCTCTTGGCCTTGACCGAGGCCGAAAGTAGTGATCGTGTTGGGGCGGATGGAATCTTCGTCGTGCATACCGCTTCGTGGACAGATACGGAAACGGCCAAGTGCAGATAGCGTGCTGTCGGATCATAATGCGAGACTTACTTACGAGCATTAGTGGCAGAGAGGGTCGTTGTGACGAGTTATCTCGCAGATCTAGCCTGTTATAACCTTCGATTCGACGGCCGTAGGGAGATCTGATAAAATGGCGGGAATTCGAATTTCGCGTAATTGAGGATTCTCATCCCTGGCAGCGTTGAAGAAGCTGCTGACAATGCATTCCTTCTGCGAGTTGAAGGGACCTCGACGGAACGGGCCGGCCAAGTTAGGAAGGAGAGCTGAAGTCGCATAACTTTTTTTTTTCCTTCTCTCTCTCTTCCCCCTCTTCGCGGGTTTTAGACTAGGCGATGTAGATCAACTTCCCTACCGCTGCGTGGAGGTCGCATAACCAACTCCTTCTAGAACCCAGACGTTTTCCCCTTGGGTCGGTCTCGGGCCATTTCGGGCCATTTCGGGCTAAGGCGGTGAGGAGCCAAGTCCATGGCGCAAAGTCTTGTCTCTTGAGAACAGACCCCGGGCAGTCCGTATAATGCTGTGCACATATTAGCTCAACTCCACGTGCCCGCGTCGCAATGCTGGTTCGATGTCACGGCAATTTTTTGCGTTAGCCCTCTGGAGGCCCGGGCTCACCGACGTGGGTCTGCTGGCATTCGAACGGCGGCGAGTTGGCGATGTCTGTATGTATATTGGTGCAGGCCACCGATCTGGATGGGGAAACGTAGCGTATAACACCGGTTCGAAGGATCGTGTTACTGGCCTTGTCTTATTGCGAGACCGACGCGGGAAGCGCAAGTGCTTGGCCGTAAATGCTGGGCTCGTCTATGTAAGTGCATATACTATAGTATCGTAGTATATATGCGATCGGCAATTGTGTATGTACGCCAACTGATGCGATGAATTACCTACCTGGGTAATATTAGTACGTGGAGTCGTCTGGGAAAGAAATGAGAAAAGAAGGAATGGGATAGAATAATGTAAGCGGAATCCTCTAGCACTTAATACTACACTGGAATCTGGATGGCATACTACATACTTCTAATGCTTCGTGGATCCCCATGGCCGTGGTCCTGGTATTACGACACGCGCCTTGCGGGGTTTTGGGCAAAGGAGCAGGTATCTTGCGTGGAAAGGACCGTGGGCCCGCTGCTCGTGGGGTGCAAAGTCACGATAGTTGACGGAATCGAGGTCGAATTACTTGGAGTCAAGTCTAGACCTGCCATGTCGTACGGGGCCATCGTGGTCTAGACTACCTACGTCGACAATGCTTGATAGGGAGACCAATTACTGCCTCCGTTGTGAAGAACTCGAGAACAAATAGCATTGCGAAATAAATTTAATGACGTAATTAGCTATCTTGAAGAGCCAAGTGATTATATACTGTTAAATTCTGCTGAGGTTCTAGAGATTATTCTGAGACTATGTGTAAACTCTCTCGTTCTCGTCACGTCGATGCCAAGGTGAATAATGGTATATAGGGTGGTGAGGCGAGAATAAGGTTATTAATAGGCTTGGCAAGTCACGTCGGACCCCGCCGTTGAAAGTTGTTTCACGATGTCTTGTTGGTACATATCCTTAGAGGCTATAGTGAATGCATTATTGGGCAGGGTAGGCGGTACCATCGTAGAGGTTTCGTTTTGGCACATGGTATGTAGAGATACGCGTAGGCCTTGGGATTAAAAGATCCCGACCTTCCACTTTGGCTTAGGTTGACTTAGGGTTTAAACAAGGGTATAGGGGAGAGGTCCGACTTTATGGTACTTTAACTCTTTCCGTCAAACTATTGTGGGGGGTCGTGGGTTGACATTGAACTTGTCCACAGATGAATGTTACAAGTACTGACTGCCCTTGTTGGCTAAAGAAGAATATTAACAGGCGCCCCCCCTGAATCTGGGCTGTCAATAATTTTCCTTACAGGGGATGCATTAGGTAGTGTGAAGTTGGATGATCTGATAATACGGATTGGTTCACGATGTCAAGAGCTTCAGAATTAGGTTAGATTTACCACATCTAGCATACGACATTGGAATCTGACCTACATATTCTGCCCGGGCCGAGCTAGGGTACAACTATGTCGGCAGATGACAACGGATAGCAGGTAGTATAGATAAAGTTAACGTTGGTTGCGGTAATATGACAATTCTACAATAGTATAGATATTTTACAAGAGTGTTCTTAAATAGAGTCGCTGCTGAACTTGTGTAGCCTGGCGAGTTGATCTAATGTTTTTACAACTAGCTATCACTTGCCTATCTAAGATAACGGAATATCTCCCATGTTTTACTCGATTTCCGATTGTCTACTTAGGTAGAGACAGGTCGATTAAACGACAGCCTAGTGCTTCCCAGTCGGAGACCGGCGCCGGCGGCGACATGGGATACTGCATACACGCTACACGAAAAGCGGTTTCGTTTGCGCCGCATGACGCCAACTTAGCTTCATAAGTTCAAGTGGCCCCGTGGACCACGTTCCAAGCTCCGGGTCAGCCATTCCGAATTCCGGTGGACACATGGTGAGAAAGAATCGGACATAGTGTACTTATGTAGCGTAGGCAGTGTTGTGGTATTAAGTAGGTAAAGTACGTTAGGTTAATGGGGAAAAAAAAACACTCATTTTCATGAGGGGGTTAGTGGAGGAGTTTAGCTTCTTCGGCCCCTATCAGTATATAGTATATAGTATCTAGACTATATCTAGAAATCTCTTGGACCTAGCTAGACTAGGTAGGCAGAAGCGGACAGCCACACCACTATTTAGTAACTGCTCCAGTCTGCTCACCTGCACAGCCATATTACTGAATCACGGCACCAAAAACTAAGTAAAGAAGCGGGATCGTCGAGTCTTGGGGGGAGAGTTAGATGAGATGAGCTGAGATAAGATCTTATGTAACTCAGGCGACATTCCGCTAGATTACGATGATGTCAATGTCAATTTGTGTGTACCAGTGCACAGAACCCTCCAGGTGGTTAAGTACCTAATGCAGGATTTATCTAAGGCAAAGTCAAAATGTCGGGGTGGCGCATTACTTGGTGTTCTGTTATAAGGTACATGCTGCGTACATCATGCGATCCACTATCGAAGACCCAATCTTCTTGTATGCCTTTGTGAGTCAACAATTCTGGACAGTCAATTACCAAGAGATTCGAGAGGGACTTATGAGGGGCAATAGAGCTGCCATTACTAGAACGAAGTTGAAATATAAAACCATTGGTGGTTCGAGGCTATATAGGCTTCTTTATACTCTGTACACCAATGGCCCGTATGAAATAGATAGATGCGCTCGCTATCTACCTAGTCTAGGTAGGTAGCTAGGTAGTTTAGACAACAGTCCTTACTGGCACATATTTTCTCTTTATTCGTCGCAAAGGCTAATTAACAGATGACTGTTTTACTTTGTTACTGCTATGCTAAAATTAGCTGATCCAAGATGTAAGAAGTGGTTACTAAGTTATAGGCCGGTACGTGAGAGTTGGATTGCTAGTGTAAGTCAGCTACCTATACTCTCGGTACGCTTCATCATGCCAAGCTTACAGCTGTACTGGTACGCCTCACGCAAGGCAAAATAATGATTAGTTACCTAGCAGGATCAATGTTTCAGCTTCCAGTCGCAAGTGATGTACGTATAGCGATAGAGAATAAGTAGATACGTACTGTACGTAGTATAGGACCAAAGGGAAAGATGGCGATGGAAAACGAAAGAGCTGGCGGAAGCAATTATTAGAGATGTTAGTAATGTCTTACACTGCGATCTTTGGTTCGCCGATTTGTGATTACTTACCTACTTAGCTCTACCGCTTTGCGAACTGGGGCTGGCCAAAGTGTGTAGTATCTACATACCGCCAAAGCTCGACCAACTGGGTTCGGCCCTAAGATGCTTCTGTACTTAGCGCCCAAAAAAACACAGCAAAATTGAAAAATGATCGCCAATGATCGACTCTCCGCGTTGAATTTACCAATCAGAACGTCCCAAGAATCTGGGGAAATATTTAGGGCCGAACTCAGTTGATCGAGCTTTGGCGGTAGTCCATACAAGTACCATGCATGAGCGAAGAAAGACAAAAAGTGACAGCATCACCTATCGGACTTTTCGGTCTTCTGTAATTCTTCGGTTTTCCCCCGGCGGCCCCCTTTTTGAATTCGTTCTCGCCTCACCCCCTTTCCGGTTTCCTCCCAGTCGGTAGTAACCCGTTGCTTCTTACTTATAACCTGTACCTATTTCGAGGTGGGAAGTTGGGGGCCAGATGTAGAAACAATGGTGGCTTAAGATTGAAACAAAATAGGTAACATTCACATGCTATTCAATTATAGGAATCTGTAGGGGCCCACGGAGACGACCACCCACCATCATGGCCAACAGGGCGTGTACTGTTATAGTATCTACTGCGTAGACCTGCAGTAGTAATTATGTGTAGTTGGCGAAGAAGCACTTTAATCCCGTTGAAAAGACGTGCCTCAGTTGAATAACCTACCTAGGTAGAGAGATAGATTTTTAGTTCTCACAGACTAGTCGCTTAGTAGTAACGACTGCCGACGTTATATTTTGGACACCTAACCACAGAGCTTTATCTACTACGCTCAGGCACCTAAGGTAATTCTCACACTGAACCTCCGGCAGGCAACGCGTTCGTTTGCTACCTAGGTAGTGTGTATGTAGATTGAGCGCCACGATAGATACTACCATACCTGCGGGGGGCCTTGAAAGTAATTAGCCGAAAGAGGCAAAAAAAATACGCTTAACTACTAAATAACTATATATGTGTGGGGCTTTTCGACATTATGGAAGACTCCACTCCACCTACTTTAATACCTTACTTTAGGTAGACAGCTGTCACACAAAAGTCACTTACCCAGCTTCTATGCTCCTAGCACGTATGGAGTAATGCTGCCCCAACATATATAGACGGAGAATATAGATTGCAGCCTAGCCTCGCTAGCGACATAAGGCTATGTATCACGTTGTTTTATGCGATTGCGGAAATGTAGCAGAAGAGGGATGATTAAGAGACGACCTCATTGACAAGTAAACATAGCTTCTCTAATCAGATTCGAGTAGATTTGACTATAGCTCGAGATGCAATATATCGAAGAGCTCCGCGGTACTGCCCGTGCGACACCACCATTCTTTTTCCGACCAAGGGAATATTCAATATTCATGCGTGGGCAAGTTTAACTATGGACATCGCAATAGAGAAGTTGTGTAGAAGATGACTTTAAGAATTGGAAACTCTTGAATGGCGTAAAATGGCAGCCCCCTCCGAGACTCCAGAACACCGCCGGCTGCCCGACCCATCTCTTCACAAAAATGTGTCTTCTTGGTGTAGGAAATAAACCCAAGTCATCTTGCGCCCTAGGATGCCGCTTTTTTATTTTTCGTTCGTACGCCGTTCGCCAGATTGGTAAGCTGGGTAAGCTGGGTGTTGATACCCAAAAAGCAAGCAATACAGAGATGAGACGAAATAGAGTGTATGAACAGGGCATACTCTTCTTCTTTAATAACATGCAGTTGGTCTCGGAGAGTTATGCACCACCGAAGCCCTTGCAGTCGGTCGCCGGTTTCGACGGGGTACACATGAATCAAATGTAAATGGATTTGCTGTCGTGGTATCATTTCGGTTGGCGCGCGAGCTCACAATGTCATCGCCTAGTCGTGCTAGGGTCTTATAAAATGACGCATTTGCCTTTGCCCCCTTGGCCCGTCTGGGGTCTCCTATATCGCTTGTCTTCACGCTGTGACGGAAATGTTTCCCCGTTGGGAGGGCGAGTGCGTTGCGCCTGGGGTCGTGATGCAGCCTCTCGTTGCCTACGCAATATTCTAACGACGTCATAAAATGCCTTCTCGACGTTGATGCAGTTCTTTGCCGATGCTTCCACAAATTCGCAGCCCAGTTCCCTCGCCAAGGCATGGCCCTCTTGCGTGGACACTTCTCTTTCTGTTACGCGATCGCTCTTGTTGCCAACAAGCATGATGGGTACGGAGCTCGCAGGGACGGCAGCAGCTATTGGTGAACCGGCGTATGTCGGTGATGACTGGCATGATTCTTTTACCCGTTGGATCTGGTGATGGAATCGCTTGATTCTAGTAAACGACGACCTGGAGGAGATGCTGTAGACCAGGACAAATCCTTCGCCATCGCGAATCCACTGGTCTCTCAATGCTGTGTATTCTTCCTGGCCAGCTGTGTCCAATACTTCCAGCATGCATGCTGAACCGTCTATCACGACCTGTTTACGGTAGGAATCCTCAATCGTCGGGTCATACTGGTATCAGATGTCAGCGCCTTGCTACCATGTCGCCTAGGAGATGGGGTTCGTAGTGATAAAGCCTCGGCAGCGGTTGCCAGTGCCATCTAGCGGGAAATATAGACGTACAGTTTCGACGAAGTGTTGTAAACATAATTGAATTGTCAGGGCGGTCTTGCCCACACCACCGTCGCCAAGCACCACCAGCCTATATAGCACCATTCGCGGCGTCATCGTGTGGATTATGAAAGTCGTCGGCAGGGAACCGAGCGGTAAGTAAAGGTATGCGAAGCAAACAAGTATTAAAATAATAGCTATACGTAGGGGGAGCGGAATATGGATAGTTGGTATAGATGAGGAGGAAGTGGTGGGCTATAGGCGTCCAAGTTTCGCAAAGGCTAGGCAATGGGATGGAAGAATGATGTAAGCCGTTTTTGCAGTCGATCCGTTTCGATTTAATAAGCAGAATGCCAGGGCGCCGGGTGTTGTAGAAAATAGTAATAATAGTGCAATAATAGCAACACAACAACAACGACGATAGCAACGACAGCAATGGTATAACAACAGCTATAGCGAGTGTCTCGGGACACGGCGTGGGTGTTGGAGAGAGAGCGAAGGCAATTGAGTGGTTGAGTGGTGAAATGAGGAGGAGAAGAGGAGGGTCAAGGCTTCAAGGTCCAAGGTTGTTTTGTGGACTGTGGAGAATGCGTTTCTGGGGCGGGTCGGGTCTTTGCGAGCGAGGTCTGAGCTTTTCCCTTTCCCTCCGTCAGTTCCAAAGTCGAGGCAGGGAGAGGGAGGTTTAGGTACTCTGTAGGTAGGTTAGGTAGGTAGCGTACCTATTCTGTACCTACCTAAGGTAGGGAGCGATGTAATAGTGTAGAATTGATAAGTACCTACGGTAGGTAGCTTGTAAAGTAGCCTGTATCTAGCCTAGGTGGGTATGCAGATTAGGACGTTAGGTTGGTAGGTGCTAGTCTAGGAAGAAGGTACATAGCTCTACCGTTTCCACCTAAAGTTGGAGAAACCATTAATTCACAAGCAAATCCCGTAGCGTCGTCTCTGTACCTATTTCTCTCGCCCTTTCTTGCGAAGAGATAGGTATGCATGTAGGGAAATCTCGCTCACTACATACTGCACCTCGCTGATTACTGCAGCACGAGCCCAATAATTAGGTATTATTACTACTACCTAGCCAGTCTAGCGTTGGCACTTGTCGGCACCAGGCTATCTACCTATAAGGACTTATGAAAGTGCATAGATAGGCAGATTAGACATATGGGTATGCAAAATATAATATGTTATTATGAAATGCAGAGATCATAGAGACATAGCTGGGCCCTTGCTTGTGGCGGGAGATCTACGTAGGAAAAAGAACGTGAGGGTGTAAGTTGCGAAGGGCGAATAAGTAGCATATTAATTCGATATGGTCGAGGCAATGGAGACTGCCGCTGGTGAGGAAAACCGCTGCCGCTGCGATTGCTTTTCTAAGTATTCATTGCCGCCAAATTATTATCACTAGTTTGCAAAAAGATTTTCGTCGTCGTTGTCGTCGTCGTTATTATCATTGCTGTTGTTGCGTTGTGAGGTGACATAACTACCTACCTACCTGGCAGGTATCTATCTATCTATCTAGATTCTACATAGAGACAACAGGCGACTCTGAGCACTGTAACGGAGAGTGACAAGGGCGAGGTCGCTCTCGAGGCTACTGTAACGGCCTAGATAGTGGGTTCGTTCAAGTCGGGACAAGCAGCTGGGACTGGCCGAGCCACGATTACGACTAAGTAGGACTAGAAATAAAGCTAGGACGGGGAGGAACGGGTACACCAAGCTGGGATATGGTAGTATTTGCCAGGTGGGAATGGACAACAACACGTACACCACAGCTTGGCCGAAATGTCATGGGGGTGGGAGGAACTAGGATAACGACAAGGCGGAGGTGGAGGAGCCGAAGGATTAGGAAAGAAAAATTCTTCCCTCTGTCTTCGTGGAGTGTGCGTAGCTTGTATAGGGGTTGGTCCTAGGCGAGGGGATTTTGGTGTTTGGATATGCAGAACAAAAAACTGCAGGCTAATGATGACAACGCCTTACCCAATGAACCGAACTGGGCAAAAGGCGGAATCCCCATACGTATGTATAGACCTATGATGTACAGAACTACTGGATGTACAGAATACCAGGTGCGATGATGTGTATGCACAAGTATCTCGGTGTCAGCATGAACATTTGAATGTTATTACAAACATGTAGCCGTAGTGTAAGTATGTATGTAGGTATGTCGTAGCCACCGCTTGCCCGGTTACAAGAAGGCCCCTATACGTAGATCGATGGGTACCTACAATACCTTAAAACCAACAACATCAATCAAGCAAGGAAGAATTTCAGTATTGTCTCGAATTTCAAGAGGCACCAGAAGTTTGCCAAGGCCTTCACAGTGTTCCTTGGCGAGAGATGCTAGGCACGCTCAGTGTATAAGTTCCTCATAAATGATAGATAAGTGTACATACTATCGTAGCTGATCCTACAGTGCAGGGCGTCTGTTTAGCGTGGGTAGTGCGTACGTACGTACTGTAAGGAGATCTATGAGATTATGATTGTTGGTTCCCGGAGAACGAGAACATCAATATGATGAACCCAACTAGCGCAAGACGTCTGCTTGATGTACGACTTGGCTCTCTAGACTTTGCTTCAACCCTTGTAGTGGCAATGGCACTGTAATATATAAAACAAAACAAAACAAAAAAGTATTTATCATAAGTAGAACCGAAGTACATTTTGTTGGTAGTTTTCTAGGGTCAGTAGTTCAACCGAATCGCGATCAAAAAAGTAGAACACACAAGCTTGTTACCAGGCTTGGTAACACAGCCGATGACGCTACCTGCCTACCTTTGGTGGCTTACATTACCTAATTAAGACCCAGTACACTACATGACGGGCTGAAACAGAATTTTACACCATCTCCATTGGATATAATACTCTCATGGTCCAGGTAGGTACTACTAATTCTCTCCTATCCATTGACCTCAATTAAGTATCTTCGTGATAGTGTATAAGCACTAGTATTCGGGTATCTATGGGTAACGGTAGACTGAGTACCGCTGAGGCGCCGCTCAGGCTAACATCCGGACAGTTCATTGTGCACGTTCACTAATATCTTAAGATGCCTATACTATATACTTTAGGTAGGTAGTTAGATAGTATGGCGCTCGACGTGTAAAGAAATAACGTGCTCCGTAACATGCCCATATCGCTGCACAAACTGTAGTGCAATACCTATCTATAGTAGGTAGTGTAGTTGATCCTTCGAGTCTATGCTGACATTTCTCTTTCCCATTCTGTACAGTAATCATGTTAATGACCTCGTACCTATAGATAATCCACGCTATCTTTGGTTTCATTCTAGGTAGGTATCTTATTTTTATTTTTATTTATTATTTCCAATCCCCCCGCGCTGCCCGTTGTCGAGTAACTATCTAACGCTACCTATAAACTATGCTGTATCCGCTGTAAATGGGGGCGGGTACACACACGTGCTGCGTAAGTAGATCATTCTGTCGTGGGATGCTACTAATAAGCCTGGACGCCTATCTAGTGTTCATTCACTCACCGACCGGCACCACCGAGATGCCCTCAGCACTAGATAGATAGAGTCTAGTTCGAGATGTGTTGTTTCAATTTATCCCGCTCTCAACGGCATGTGCAGGGCTGTATGTTCTGCTTTTCGAACCTGTCTCTCTTCAACTGCCGTTGGCGTAGACACCGCCCTATCTAGACTGAGTATTTCTTTTGACGGGCCTCAATTCTAAAGATCGACAGCTAAACAACCCAACCCGCTTGTAATTATAGAGGCTACGAGTATATGCCGTTCTCTTCTCTTTTTCTCCTTTCTTCTTTTTTTCCTTCTTTTTTTCTTTCCTGTTATCCAATCCTAGGCCAATGTATACCCATTGCCAATGCTGTTATACCCCTCCCCCTTCCTTATAATAGTATAAAAAGCCTTAATATAGCTGATAATCAGATCGATCTCTTTTTTAACCTCCACTATGTACTACCTAGGATCTGAGTAGGGTCTCACCTTCGAGAGCCAGTTAATCCTCTGCCTACCCAAGTCTCAACTCTAATGAGCTGAAGGATAACATACGTTAAACCGTACAGTTGAGTTTAAAACAAGCACCAGCAAAATAAACCCCCCTTTCCAACCTCGGATCGCCACCAGCAGTCATTAGCTCTCCCGGGTCTCGCCTGTGCTTTGCGGCTGACTCGGCAGCAAGCTCTGACATATGTACTCCTCGTGAGGGACAGTTCGCAAGCGGATACGAACCCCATGTCCGTCACTGTTGGACAATGCTAGTGGTTTGTACATGCTGCAACGGCGGCGCTTAATAAGTGCTGTGCAATTCACGATGATAGATAGACGGTGGTGGATGGTGGGGGCGCCCAGCTTCACCGAAGCCAATCCCTATCTACGTTACGTAGCTGGCAACAAGGTGCCGACGTTGCGTGCGGTACAATAGACCACCTTACTTTATTGTGCGTTGAATGGCTTCAGCGGCTAGTTACGTCCTTCCCGTTCCCTCAAAGCAACCGACAATACATAGGGTATGCTTTGCCTTAGCGCTCATTGCTGGGCCTATTTAGATGCGGCCAGTGTGGCCGTCACGAGTAAATGCTGCAGGGACTAGACCGGACTATTGATCCGATGCATTAGATATCGACTACGCATAGAGCCTCATCGTGAGCCTGAGTTCAAAAAGGCGACTGTGGAGAGGGCTGCGTACCATGTTCTTCCTCCACTCGTTAAAAAGGAGCCGGCCGGTTTCGCCATGGAATAATCATGTTATTCCTTTACCTGCTTTTTAGCCCACCATCCAACCAAGCACGTATTTCCGTTGTCTTGCTCTCAGACCGAACTTAGATGCTTACACGATATTCGCCACTTATACGACGACGCCGCGTCGACGCGGGACTATCTACTGTATTTGGTCATCTATGGATCCACAGACAATGCGGCGTTCCAGCTGCGCTGCCGCGGCCTGGATGCTACGCATACACATGCGTAATCGATATTAAGAAGGCATCGATAACATCAGATATGTGAGGCTGTGTCTGGCAAACAATGCTACCTTGAGACTTGTGTCGTATGACCATGACTGAATCTTAAATTTACCTGAACACTGGGAGACTGTGCTACAAACGTAGCTGGCTAGCAGTAGTATAAGCCCCTAGAAAACTCCCATTCCATCTCTACGATATACCTAGTCGTCGCGCCACCTCGACAAACCCTTCCTCTCTCTGAGAAACCCACTTCCAAGATGATCGTCAGTATTCGGCCGTAAAGTCACGAAAGGGGCTTGCGGATGGAGACACGGCAACATAGGGAACGAGGCTGGGGGCGACAGTTGCTCTGGATGATTGTGAGGGGATAGGGGATAATAAACACCGAAAGCGGCCTTACCAAGTCAACCCATTCTCGTGCACCCTCCAGACGGCTATCGTTGCTGTGCGCGCGTTCAGTCAGAAAGGCAACGGGACTTGGCGGCTTCTCGTCCAACAGCACCTCGGCCATCTCCGAAGCAGGCTCGCTCGCTCGCGCGCGTCGAGCGAAAGGGGGGGCCTATCGGAAATCAAGTGTCACTTACTACAGCGATTCCTCCTCGCGATCTCGCTCGACGTAGATCGTGCGCAGGCCACTCGCGCGCGCTGCGCGTAGGTCGCCAAGGTGCGCGGCCACCATGGCCACCTCATTGGGCCGGCACTCGAGTGCCTCAACCGCGCCCAGGTATACGCTCGGATGCGGCTACCCGCAGCAGACAGGTCAGCGATTTGCCAGACGGACGGACAGACAGACAGACAGACAGGTATCAGTCGTCTGTCGCAACAATGCCTATTCCAGGATGCTTGCTTGCTTGCGGTCTGGGAGGTACATAGGTGCCGGACGACGCGCATAAGCGGGTTGCGCTGGGCTGCCGAGGTGGGATGGATACATGCATGCGTCTGTCACCGCACGCAGCCTTACTTACTTACCTTGTAGGCGCCAAAGTCTGCAGCCGAGATAATACGCTTAAAGCCGAGAGAGCCGTGCGCGTCGAGGTCCTCCAACAAGGTCCTGTTCCCATTCGACAGCGTCGCTGTGACGTATCGCGTCCCAAGCCTCTGGATGCCCAGCGCTGAGTCGTCCCACGGTCTCAGGTAGTGCCAGGCGAGACTCAGCGAGCGTGTCTCCTCGTCCGTGTACACGCCAGCGACATCCCACTTCTGCAGCAATTCTTTGAGGCTATCGTAATGATGCGCGTCGATATCCTTCCACTCTGTCTCCCCAGGCACAAAGGTCCAAGTAAATTGCCCGTACGAGGATCTCCATTCTTGCGCAAAGGTGGCCCAGTCTTCGTCTGAGATCCCCTGAAAACGGGATTGCAGCGTTTCCGGCAGTCCGGCAAAGTCTGGAGATGTGACCTTGTTTCGAGCTCTCTGAGTGAGTGAGTTGTGTATTGATGAACGCCAGTCTACGACTGTCCCAAAGACGTCGAAGGTCAGCGCCTTCACGCCCTTCAGCGCGTCTATAGATGATAGCATAACGAATTTAACATGCAGGTGTGCTACGATCCAATCAACCGTCGGTAGATGTTCAATACTCGTTGCCTCCGAGTATCTACTATTGTATAAAACAGACCAAGTATGTATCCGGGTATTCGGTCCAGGCCAGGATGCATGAATGGTGCAATGTCTTCCCCCGCAGAATCCACCTCGGTCCTACGGGTGCGAATAAGCACTTGGCTTCAGGTTATATCTGCGACATCCTCTTTATTACTTCTAGCTCGTTTCCTTTTGATGAAAATTCCGTTCATACAAACACTAAGAAAGAAGAGGAGAGTAATCCCGCATTAGTCTACCTAGTCTATCCAGTCTATCCAATTGGCTACTCTTTCTAATAGCCTATCGATTTCTTACAAGTGTGTCTTGCTACCTACCTCTTATATAACCAAGGGACCTTATATCGGTAATTCTTAGTATCATCTCAATCTACTCACGTGTAGTTCTAAGAGTCCCGGTTCGATATCACTGCCTCCCTCGTTATACATTCCTACCTCGTATGCCCGTACTACGTGCTCTTTACCTACCTACCATATAAGCACACGACCCCCACGCCAATGAGTGCACCACGTACGCAGTGCATTCATACGCTACAAGTAGATGCAACGCAAAGGACCCTACTAACGCGCCAATCGTAGAACCCCCCCAAGGGTCCCCAGACCCGATACACCAGATCAGACATTGCTTTGCCAGATTTCCACATCACACAAAGTCGACAGGCATATAGAGTAGATGTGTGATTGGGAGGTACTCCCCTTTTCTCCCCCAATAACCCCAAGACGGAAATATCCCCCTCGTGTCGTTCAGTTACAAGAGTAGGTACCTAGCCTAGATGAATAAAAAGGCGAAGCGCCGACGAAAGACAAAGAAGAAATCACAACAAAAGTAACCGTAATACAACAACAACAAAATATCCGAGCCACTGACATACATGCTCCCCCCCATCTCCGACATGCCAACCCGAAAACTATCGATTCCTGGCGCTTTTTGATTGCTGACCCGAGTGAACAAACTCATCACTCTGACGGGATGTTGGCGCTCTCTCGCTTTCTCTCTGTACCTCCCTCCTAATATATTTTCCCCTACCGCGCTGCTTGCTTTTCGTCCCATCTGGCTTACAGTCGAAGCGAGCGCCCGAGACGGGCTATATATCCGAGTAGACGTGTGCAGAATGCGTTACACAGGACATCAATCGGACAAGGGTTGTTTTTTCTTGCCCAGAGCGGCGGAGCTGCATCGGTCCGCCTCACATTGCCTCTTCCTTTCTTTCATCACTGCGTGTACATATTGGTTGCACATACCAACACACATACATACATACATACATACATACATAATAAGTAGTGAGTAGTTATACAGCCTTATGCAGAAGAAACGTTACATGCCAGACATCCTTTCGACTCCTCTCCTCCCGCCGCCGCCGTCGCCGCCGCTGTTATGTTACTGTCTACCTAACTATCAGACTTGGCGGCGGCTATCGTGTTACGCGGTGACAGCTCATATAAGTAAACAAAGCGAGTGTATCTGACCAGCTAGCCAACTAGCTAATAGCACGTAATGGGGGAATCACATTACGTGTGTAGAAGACCTTGGTGGGCATATATGCCCTGTCGTTTTTTTTTTTTTTTTTTGCCTCACTTGCAGTGTTACAACGAAACCAGAACCAGTCTCATCGACCAGTCAGTCAGTCAGTCCTCCCAATTTCTTACCAACCTGCCGTGCGGTCCGGGCCAAAGTCGGAGGAATTACGTCGACCTACATCCCACGACGACGACGACGACGACGGCCGCAGCGCGCGTGCGCGCGCGAAAGCAAAGCAAACCCATGCCATACATAAGCCTCAGACACCGACGCGGGGCCGTCTCACCCCCTCAAGAACCGAACCAGTCACGACGCAACGCCGGGCGAACCATGCATGCCACCCCTCCCATGCTGCAGCAGCATGTACGTATTGTGCGTGTATATGTGTGTGTTTGTATGTATGTATGTATGCGTTAGACATCTACGCCCAGATCACGTACTCCCTTGACATTCTACATGCAGATTTCCAATACGACGTTATATGGCAAAAAAAAAAAAAAAAAAAAACTACAACCCCAATATGTCCTATCATGTTGTGTATCCCCTCTACACACCCTATCCCACTCCTACACCCTCCCCCCAGCACGACCTTCCACGCCCGTAGCGGCACGGCGGCCAAACTCGAGTCTTGCCGCCGCGGCAGCTCCCATCACAGCACCTACTTACGCAGTATCTCCTGTAAGCCGGTCATCACAGCCCAGGCCTGCTCGGTCTCTAGGGTCACTAGCACCACCAGCCGCCGGGCGGAAGTAAAGAACGCAGTAACCACGCAGTAAAACCACTCTATGAATTTAGTTAAAGTTCATTCAGAGTTACGATCAATATCACCGCGTCCATGTGTACGATCGTTTCGTCCTTAGAGAGCAACCTGCGACCGAGGTGAGGAAAAGAAATCTGGATGAAAAGACTTCATAGTCGACTGAACTAGGCCATCGAGCACCTACACTGGGTGGTGTAGTTTAAAACCACACAGGCGATGATATGCGGCGTATTGTTACCCCTTTCTCGGCTAGCAAAGTAGGACGTAATACTGCGCCAGTCGGTTTTCTCAACTGGACGTACACTGACTCCTTTAATATGCAGGGTCGCCGACTTTATCTTGTACTAATTTTAAGCGTCAAGTCCGTACTCTTTGAGTTATACACCTCTGGAACTAAGTCATTCTCGTACCAAATCATAAGTGTAAGCATAAATTACCTACCATATAAATATAATTAGCCAGTGAGACTAGGCAGCTCGAAGAGTAGAGGGAGTCGGTCTTACAGGTGGAAGTAGTAGGGTAATGTATGCGGACCAAATCCTTGGGATGCTTTGTATTGTGCTTTCTATGGTATCTAGTCTAGTACCATTCCTACATCGGCTTTGATCGGAGTAGCTCAGAAGCATATATAGAGACTATTGACCTAGCTTCTTTCCAGTACACGTTAATTTAATCAAGATTGTTCTGCAGAGATTGAGATTCTCTCAGAGCTTTGAACTTGACAACAGCCTCATCTAACGGCAAGACAACCTGCTCCGCACTTTGCGCCTTCTCCGCGGATTCTCTGCTCCTGATGGTAACAGTGCGGTCAGTCATTTCTTTCGCACCGAGAACTAAAGAAAAACTTGTTAGCTTGGCAGTTTCCATCATACTCTGTTAGAAGTTAGGTCTGCTCACCGAGAATCAAGTTATACTGGAGCAACTGTGCACTGCGGATCTTCTTATTTAGCGTGTTGGCGCTAAGATCCACGTCGGCATGGAATTCATTTGTTCGTAAAATCGTTTGGACCTCCTTGACATAGTCGGTCGCGCTTGTCATGACGGGGATAATCATTACTTGGCGGGGGCTTATCCAGAAAGGCCATTTGCCACCAAAGTGTTCAGTAAGAATACCGATGAAGCGCTCAAAACTGCCATAGATGGCTCGATGGATGATCACCGGGCGGACGTGACCTTGTCGAGAGCCACCGTCGGTATCTCCGGTAGAAGCTGGAGCTGATGCAGCTTCGGCTGTCTGGTATGACAGATCAAATCGCTCTGGCAGTTGGAAGTCTAATTGGATGGTTGCGCACTGCGGGATATCAGCATAAATTCTTCGCAATGGACACATGGGCGCCAAACCTGGAAATCACGTCCGAGTGCATCAGTAATTGTGATATCAACCTTGGGGCCATAGAATGCGCCATCACCAGGGTTCAATTCCCAAGGTACCGTGTTATGACTGAAGTTATCGAGAGCAGTTGACAGCGTCTTCTCGGCCTTGTCCCATGTTTCTATACTGCCAAGGAATTTATCTGGCCGTGTCGACAATTTCAACTTGAAGGAGAAATCCAGTTTGCCATAGACGCTGCGAAGGAAATCGAATACTCCAGAAACCTCATCACCAACCTGTTCCTTGTTAGGTCATTCTACGTGGCTTTCGGTTCTTTTGTATGGGGTAGCTACCTGATCTTCTGTGCAAAAGATGTGCGAGTCGTCTTGAACGAATCGCCGAACACGCGTCAATCCACCTAAAGCACCAGAGGCCTCGTTCCGGTGAAGTACTATAAACCAAAATAATCAGTCTTATTTCATTGCACTGGACATCCGAGGATGAAAGAGACGGGTTGCCCTTACCACCAAACTCGGCCATGCGAATAGGTAGTTCTCGGTAATTACGAGCACGAGACCCGAATATAAGACAGTGGCCTGGGCAGTTCATTGGTTTTAAGGCCCAGATGTCCTTCTCAACCTCGAATGTAAACATATCCTCGTGGTAATCTATTAACACAGTAAGTAGACGTTTATATATAAAAGGTATTCCTTTACGACTTACGTTCCCAGTGTCCAGATTTCTTCCACAGAGCAGAATTGAACATGTTGGGGGAGTGGACTTCCTGATACCCACGTTTCCAGTACTCTTTCCTTATGAAGCTTTGGAGGGTGTTATATATTATGGTGCCATGGGGAAGGAAGAAGCAAGCACCAGGCGACATATCGTGGAATAGGAAAAGCTCTTGGTCCTTTCCAATCCTCCGATGGTCTCTCTTCGCAGCCTCTTCAAGGAATTTGAGATGCTCCGCGAGCTGCTTCTTTTCGGGGAACGATATCCCGTAAATGCGCTGGAGCGAATCGTTTGCAGGGTCACCGAGGAAATATGATGCCGAGAGCTTGAGGATGCTAAAGGCCTTGATCTTGCCCGTGTCGATGACGTGAGGACCCCGACAAAGATCGATTAGAGGACCACATCTATAAACGGTGGTAGAGGACCCATCGGGAATTTTGTCACCGATGATATGCTGCTTATATTTATTCGATTGGAACATCTCTAGCAGCTGCGCCTTTGTCACGGTCAATCTCTGGAACGTCTGCTTCTCACCGGCGATGGAAGTGGCCAGGGCGGTCAACGGATCGACATCTTCGGAGGAGCTAACGGCACGACCTTCTGGAAGCGCCATTTCGTAGTAGAAGCCTGGGAAATCATTGTTGGTATTTGCGGCGCTCCCACTTGTATTTGGCACTTGCGCACGAGGTCGACTTACCATTTGTTGTGGGCGGGCCGATGGCCAGATGAGCGCCAAACCTCCGCTCGGCTGCTTCTCCCAGAATATGGGCACTCGAATGCCAGAAAACCTTTTTGCCTTCTTCGGTGGTGAAGTCGAGGAACGCGAGGGTCGACGAGACTTCGAATGGGCGGGTCAGATCCCAGAGCTCGTCGTTGACCTTTGCTACGACGGTGCGCTCGGCCAAGCTCTTGCTAATGCCACGGACGATCTCCAGGGGCGTGGTCTCCCAGGAGGTGCCGACGTGGACCTTTCCATCGGGCAGAGTGATGTTGATGCTCTCGCGCGGTTTCTGGGCGATGGCGTGTGCCTGCTCGCTCCACAGCTTGTCGAAGAGAGAGAGACGCTGCTGCAGAAAGGTGGGCGCTGGGCGGAGCTCGAGATCGCGAGTAGCGCCCTCCGGCTTGGACTTTGTCTTCTTCGAAGACATGGTGACTCGTCTGTCCTGCAAGCTCGGGGGGATCAGGGCAATCTTGTCAATGGGCAATTCACTGCCTGAGTTGGTTGGGCAGTTGTTGTTGTTGTTGTTGTCGTCGTCAGGGCTTTTAGGAAATGAATATCTGGCAGTCGCTAGTCTATCTAGTGGCAGTTGTTGGTGGGGTGAGGGGCAGCCAGCGGAAGGTGGGCTGGGTGTCGCTCGTTTTCTAATTTCCTTATCTGTCTGATATGACTCAGACGTGAGTGGCTCGAGCTCCGTTGTCCTCCGTACCTACAGAATACTCGCTCGCATTTTGACTCATATAAGATAAACGCCAGCCAGTTTACCGCTACTTCATAATATTTCCTAATCTTACATCATGTCTTCTAAGCTTATACTTTAAGTTCTAAGTTAGGGGGGAGTCTAGTCTATTCTGTTGTTTTATAAGTCGAGGGTAGTAGGTCTTATGTACCTACTGAGAATGAAGGTAGTTGGCAATTACAGTCCATTACTTATTAGAATCGCTTCGGCTTTTCCTTCTTAGAAACACAGTGATTACATGGGTTAACAACTATGTAGATAATAAGATGATTTCCACATTAGTTCTTACAAGTACTGCGTATGTAGCAGGTCACCATGTTGAACTCGAAATTGGATTTCATCTACCTAGGACTCGGGGGATATATTACTACTTTCCGGTATCATTCTTTCCGACGGGCTATAAAGACGATTGAAGTTACTTAATAAACGAGCCAGTCTTGTCGTATAGATAGGTGTGGTACTGGTAGTTACGGTGGGAAGAATTAACCATTAGGGATAGAGAGGAAATTGAGTGGTTCTAGGAAGATCGTTCGAGAAGCTGGTGTGGAATCAACTTTAAGTGAACCTTGCAAGTTGCTAATACTCAAAGTTCTGCTCCGAGGTACCACCTCTCCTGTGAAGCGCGCGGCTTGGTCTGTGCGGTCATCGGTTCCTTGTGGACCATCTCATTTGATCCTCCTCACTTCTCTACCTACAATGTACGGAACTAGGTTAACCGTTTAGGTCGCTCGGCACTCGACTACCCGAAGGAGCCACTAGAAACAATGCTCAATCAACCGGCTGTATCGAATGTTTCATACTCAAATCCGTCTGCGCGCCTTACATTACGAGGCAACAAAGCCTCGTCGATTCTCTTTAATCCCCCTTCCCCAACCCTCGGGGAAAAACAATAAGATATTTCCGAACCCGAGCAAACTAATTTATTAGTTCAATATCTAATTCTAGCAAAACGGGGGCGCTGCACGCAATACTCCTCACTATTTATGTGTACATATCACTTCTCCTAATGAGACGGTATCCAGCTACCTGGGACCTAGATAGGTGTTCTGTTCTCCAGCCATTCATATCTTCAAGTTACATGCTTCTATCTACAATTACTATTGGGTCCTGAAATAACCCCCACAACAATTCGCGAATACGCTTAGGGGGCCGGTACAGCCTTTTCAAACCGGTGAGCGAATCCTATCAATAGAAGCCACAAACCACGTCTCAGGTCGCCCTCTTCGGCCGCAGACCGACATCGATCCTTTCAAGTCTATATGTGCTGAGAGAAAAGGATATCATGACTTGACGTAGACGCGACAATATGTTATCGTATGTACAAATTGGCATTCGCTATAGAACCTGTAGCCACGAGTGGAGCAATGCCTAGGTGTAACAAACTAGACCCTCAAAATACGTGTGTACATACAATAACGTCTCATACGGAAACAATAGGCAGAGTAAACCTAATATGCCATGCGATCGGAGGCGGAGATGACAAGTCTACTGAACCCTTGCTTTGCTGCTCTGGCAATCCACGCACGGAAAAACAGCTCGATACCAAAGGTGTATGAAATCAGGCGATTCCATTCAGTAGATTCTGTCGACAGTCCGCCAAAAGAAACTAAAGGGGTAATATAAAGAGACATAGAATAATTCTAAATCGCCGAGAACAAGTTGATCCGAAATAAACAAAAGAATTCAACCAACGCTCTTTTCTCCCGTGTAATTGTAGATCGGTCGAACAGATCAATACCAAGATCAGCCAGTAAAAAATAAAGATAAATAAATAAAAAATAAATCCGATCCGATCCTGTGCTCCTCGCGTACCCCATATTTCATCAAGATATATTCATACGAGAAATACTATGCCCAGTAGCGGATTTTTTATTCGCGCACTGCGTTTTCATCACCAAACGGGCTGCTATTTCTGGCCATGGCTGTGTAATGCCGGTGGGGATCGATCTGTGAAGCGCGCCTTGTCGATTCTTCAATGACAGCACTCAGTGAGCTGTTCCTCCTGGAAGCACGCCTCGCTGTAGGGGGGTCAGAAAAGGGTCCCTGGTCGCTAGTAGGTGTATCGTCTTCAATTATCGTTATCGCAGCTGATTCGCGCTCTTTGCTGGTGGTAGTAGTTTCGTCCTGTACAAGAATTAAAGGGCCAGAACTGTCAAGTTCTGCAATTGTTGTCGTCGCTGGTGTGGATGACGGTTTGGACGATCCCTTAATATCGACGGTCTTAGGTCCGCTACCAACCCGCACAACTTGCGGTCGTACCGAGGTAGCAGTTGATGTGCTAGCATTCTTTAGGAACGTGGAACCAATGCTAAAAGCTGGTGATGGAGGAGGTTTGTCATATTTCTCGTAGTTTACGGATGGAACTGGCGGCGTCGATTCCTCGCTGTTCGTACTCGCTGCGCGCGACTTCACGCTAACAAGTGATGGTTTGAGGAAGTTGCCTTTCTGAGCTGGCACTGGCGATACAACTACATTCTTGCCATAGATTGTAGACGCTACACTGGAGCGAGGAGCATACGACGTACGTGCGTAGGACGTTCGGTCGGAAAAATTTGAGATGCCTGAGTATGTCGAATCACGGAGATCGCCGGGTACAAAGAAGTGTTGATCTTCGTATGGTGACGAAGTAGCACTCTCCGCATGGGCAATGGGAATTGGTGGAACAGGTGGGACCAGCAGCGTTGGCGAGGTTGGTGTCGCTCTGTTGGTGACGCCTGGGATGTATGCGATTTGGATAATGTTGGAAGCGCGGGTGAGTACTGTCGAGGCAATGGAGTGTACTGTGTGTGTCGACTCTCTCTGCGATCGCCTCGAGGCAAAATCATTGTCCATGCGTTCTTTCGTACGTTCTCCTTCCCCTTGCCACTGTTCCGCATAGCTTGCCCTCTTGTTCTTAATGCAGAATCTCCACACTAAGTATGTCAGGGCCGCAACCAAAACAAGACCTCCTGCTACGCCGCCTGCAACCGCACCCGCGTTAGGGGCCAAACTGCTCGTCACTGAGGTTTTGGTGACCTTGCACTCGGTTTGCGCACAGGCGTCGCAGGTCTGGGCAATAGTAAAGCAGCTCTCGTTACTGGCACATGATGGGCAGTCCGGGGGTTCATCAGGGCACAGAACGCATCCTTTTTGACGTCTTACCAACGAGGAACTAATGTCTTCATCTGATGGTTGATATTAGTTAGACGCCGAGCGGCGTAGGAGCGACGAAACTTACCGACTGCAAAGCCCACGAAACCGGGTATCCCTGCCATGTTTGAGACTGTATGGTAGACGTCAAACAGTTGTCGAAATCGAAAAAGTATTTACAATCTGACGAGTGCTCTGATGCGGATCGACAATCTTCTAAGGAAGAGTGGGAACTAGGTCAACGCCGAGGATGGAGTGGGCGTGGGCGCTGCAGATCTTGTTGCTTTGATGGGCGGGTCGTATCTCTCTCGCTTGCAGTTGAGGGTACCTAGCAAGTAGAATACAATTGATCTAATTCCAACTCAATAGACAGCTGCAATTCTACCGTTGTGACAATATTTGCGCAAAGCTATGAAGGCTGCAAAGCATGTAGCCGACGTGGACTGAGGCAGAAAATAGGGGGAGGAGACAGGGTAATGATTGAATTGATCAAACGAGTGACTATGAGGCTAGCTCAATGAAACGAAACGAAAAGACAGTAAGTATAGCGACCGCTGGCGACGGGTAATCTAGAGCGACATGAGGAATATCCAGTATCCGTGGAATTTCGAAGACGATAGAGAATGACCGTCGGCTGACACTGTCGCTGTCAAGTTAAGTCGAGGCAGAGGAGCGCTGATGGTGCGAGCAATTAGGGAGGCTTGATTGTGCAATGCGGCGGTTTGTGAGAGGGCGACCAAAGAAGTGGAAGGGGGAGGAGACAAAGGACATGATGGCAGGGACGGGGCTCCTCCTGTATTCAGGCGTACAGTACTCAGGGAGCTGGAAATACAAATTGCGGGTACCGGTTTAATCTCGAAGAGACTCCAAGCCGGCAGGACAGCAGTAATCTGGCCAAAGGACCGCTAGACTAGATGCCGGAAGGCACTAACTGCAGGTACACTACACGACCTGTTCTGGGCTAGGAGATCTGCCCTCTCATTGGTCTGCTGCTACTATTGCAATGTACCTACCTAACATGGATAAGCTGCTTAGGTAAACATCCCTTAGGATATGAGTAGGGTATAGTTAGATATTGTTAGGTATAATAATAATAGTCGCCAGATCGCAGCATAAACGCGGTTACCAGGTAGGTACCTAGACCTGCACTTTAATCTAGCAGTAGGAATCGGATTGGCGCAAGTAGACGCGATGCCAAGGCGATCCAGCTAGGGTACGCATACCTATGTACATATACCTAGGTAGTTTACATTCAATACAGAGTACCTATTCTATCGCGGTATTCTATCCCGTAGATTAAACCTAGATACATACTTATCAGTAATATGCTTGGACAGCTCTAAGTCGTTTCCTCCCTACTTTATATCATCTATATGGTGCTTGTATAACTAGCCTATATATTATCAAAAGAGGTTTCAGGGCTAGGTTTCTCACTCACCTACATATATAGGTAGGTATCTGAGACTCAACGGTCTCTTTGAAGACTGGAGCCTAACGCGTGGTTTACGATAATAATAAAGAATAGAAATGGTAAAGCGTCCTTTAGCGTAGGTATTCGCCTACATCAATCATATAAGATGCATCAGACACCGCCTATATCATGGTGCGCAACCCTTTGCTTTCACGCCATCGAGAATGAATCCCATCATCGCCTCACCAGTTCAATAGCTACCCAGCTTGCCACGAACCAATATTTTCGAAATCAGGGGTCATGGCGAACAAGATGTCATTCAACCATCAATACTTTTACGGCTGAAATCTAAAATCGGAGTTATGGTACCTAGTGCGCAATTGCTTTAGACTTGGGACTTCTGAAGGTCTTCGGGATGGTCCATCTGTCATGTGCTCATAATATTGTAGATATATAGGTGATCTGCTTTTATGCCGTGGTTACTGCCACGTATAGTCAGAACGAGGTTGGCACTCTGTATTGGTTTCGGGGTTCCCAACGAAGCTGGTCATTTAAAAAGCGGCACTGATATTGATAATTGAAGATCAAAAAGAATAATGCCGCGAGGAGCAGCATTTTGATACGGAGTTGGTCACCCACGCTGTTCCCGCCTGTAGTGAGCCAACAGAACCTTTCCTTGATTTGAGAGAGCACTATATAACACAATGCAGCATCGGTATTGGACCACGTAACAAGGCCATCTATGATTGGTGCTGCTGATGTGAGACCGAAATTATGCACATTAGCGAACAGGTAGGTCGCACCGCGTGGTATCACTGGAAGAAAACATCATATCCCTCATTATTGCCTGGAGATTGCATTTTCGGTTTGTCTCTCTGCCACTACGTACATAGTTAGGTAGTCTAACGGCTATGTACCTACTGGGACTCACACCTTGTTGTCTACATAGGTATCTTAGGTCAGTAACTGATTCTTATTGACAAGATAAATCGTGCTAGGTACTCGTCCAGAGATAGTAGACGATCGGGATGTAGGTATGGCCCTACCTATTATACTACAAGTATCTAGTTACCACCGTATAGTCGTCTAGGTCGGAGGTATTTTTTTCTGGTACTCTGTGAGTCTGTATGTGTGAATCTGTTTAAGTATGTCAAAGCTGAAGAACCCCTTTCCCCCTACCCCGGGTCGGGCTGTGGGAGACTACTAGGATAGCATAGTGGTTCCGGTTGCCAAGCCTGCTATTTTTATCCCATCTTTTCTTGTTTTTATTTGGTGAGGGATTGGTACAACGTCTCCTACCTATCTGTTGTTTGTTACCATGTCTCTAAAGTAGTCCTCAATTTACCGACCTTAAACACTATTCGATATTATAATGGTTGGTTTCCTTCACACTAAGTGGCCAGAGCTATCCATGCGCCAACAAACCGGCGTATGTATGTTGAATACCTAGAGCAATGGTCGGTCACAGGCTACGCAGTTCATAAGGATCTTGATGCGGGTTAGTGCCGTATGTACACTACTTGTATGCAGAATTCCCAGGACCTGCATCTACTATGTACAGGGTCGAGGATGGGGCAGTTTTGCTTCGCCTCATAAAACCAACAGCAAATGGCGACAACAAGTTTTCTATTACTCGGTCGATACATACTCAGTGCCTAGCACAGTGCTACAAGAGATTTACGGAGACTCGTATGTACATACACACTAGCAGTGCTAGTTGTTCTCGGTAAGTGTATTCTGATGGTGGAGGATTCAGGAGATCACTTTAACCCCTGAAGATACGGGTTCTAGGTACAACACTGACGAGAAACTAACCTCTTATTATAATAGTTATTTTGAGAAAAAGCACTTTTCTTTTCGCGATTTCAATAGAATATTATTCCTAATAGCGAAAGAGAAAGATATTTCCGTCCCCCATTGCCTACCTATGCACTGAGGTTTCGGGCTTGACCTTCGTAAATTTAGGGAGGGACAGCATAATGAGACCCGCTTGCCTGCTGACGAATGATTGCGTCTCTTATTGGGAGTCAGGGGTTCGCGTAGCTGTCTTAGCTTTGACACTGTACGATAGAACAACTTAGCACTAAAGCTGTGGCTGAGTTTGGCCATCAGCTGAACGAGACAGGTATACTGTACATACCTCCACCTTGAGTAAATAAAACTATGTATCTCCTTCATAGACTTTACTCGACTCATGTTGTTCCTAAATAGTAAAAAACAACCTAAAGACTATCTCTAAAATCATGTGCGGATATCTACCCACTTGCAGAATCTCCTCACAAATGACGTATATAGTTGAGCTAGGTAGGTAGGTGCCATTCATACCCATGCATCTTGCGACCATATACCGGTATGTTACAATACATCGGTATATCCGCCTTTAGCGTCCAACCACCTAAAGAGGTACCTATGTACCTGCCAACATGTTACCTGTGGCTTATTGGCGTGGAATGTGTTCGACTAACTTGCCCAGAGCACGGCAGCTCAGAATCAACTTAAGACTCAAGCGATAGCCGTGAAGAAGCTTAAGTGTCGTAGACTAAGTGCTCCGCCTTGTGTCGCGGACTGCGAATATGGAGAAGCGGAAAGACTTACTTACAGCAAGTACAGCCGTGCTGGATTCACTCATGCGCTGTCGCGTCAGCGCAGCGCGTAGGCGTAACGTAGCCTAAAGTTCTGATTTTAGGGCTGTTCACCAAGCTAAGCCACACGGACCCGTAGAAGAAGCCCCATCGTCCATGCCGTAATTGGCTTAGTGTCTGTTCCCATCTAAACCGGTGGTGGCCACTAGAGAATAGGTACAGTACCATGTACTTTCAGGTGATGAATGGAGGCTGGCTCATGCAGATCCCAGCCTGAAGAAAATACGAGTTTACCTAAAGGCGTCACTGTCCCATGTACATTCTCCCTGTTCTTATTCTGAAACAATTTACCACTACGAAGAGATTTTTCCCTTACCTACTTACCACCTACCTAACGCTGGGTGATTCGTCGCATCATATCATCTATCATCTTTTCATCCTCTTCCTCACCCGCTACTTGCTGTTTTGCAGCACACGCCCACTCCCCTCGCCTGCAAACAGTACCATCGCTTTCCGTGTCCAAGCTCTTTGTCCATCGTAGGGGGAAACGCTGGATCTGAGAGCTTTTACCCCTAGATCAGATCCCATCTACCTACACTTAGACTAAGACTTCCTCTGTCTGATAGTCGGTATCAAGGCAGCCATTTCCCAGGACATTCGGGTTTGGTTTATACAGTTTTCAGTCAACGCGTCGTCTTATACAAGTGCGAGTAAGGGCCTGCTGAGCCGATCGCGACCATGGCGTACAATTCCCAGGGGAATAATAACGACTATGACGGGCACCGGCTCCAAGATCTCCCTACCGGCAGCACAGTAAGTTTAAAAGTTTAACCTAAACCATCATGCCGGGTCTCCAACAGATTAGCATTCAAGGTTAGATGGCTGACAGCACTCTTCACAGTATCATCTGCCACCCGCCGACCAAGATGAGGATGACTCGCAACGGCACCTACTCGGTCAGACACCCGGCCACTACGAGCAGGATCGTTTAGGCGCACATACACCACCCGTACGCCCTGTCTCTGCGTACAGCCTGACGGAATCGTACACAACCAGCGCTCCTCCGATGACCCAGACACCCCAGCCCTATGGAAATGAATATGCAGGAGCGTACGGAGGGCATCAGCTGGAAGACACTGGTGGTTTTGGCTTTGGCACACCCCGGCCAGCCTCCACTGTAGACTCCGACGAGAGTTGGTTGCGGCGTCAGCAGCCCGGTGGTGCGCCTGGTGGCCTAAAGCGCTACAATACACGAAAGGTCAAGCTTGTTCAGGGTGTTCTAAGTACAGAATATCCTGTCCCTAGCGCCATCAAGAACGCAGTTCAGCCGAAATATCGTGATACAGAGAGCGGCACCGGAGAGTTTGTCAATATGCGGTACACTGCCGCTACCTGTGACCCCAACGACTTCACACTCAAGAACGGTTACGATCTTCGCCCTAGGATGTATAACAGGCATACTGAGCTTCTGATCGCGATTACTTACTACAATGAGGATAAGGTCTTGTTCTCCCGAACCCTACACGGTGTCATGCAGAACATCCGCGATATCGTCAACTTGAAGAAATCCACCTTCTGGAACAAAGGCGGCCCTGCTTGGCAGAAGATTGTTGTATGCTTTGTCTTCGACGGTATAGAGAAGGCCGACAAGGATACGCTAGATGTCCTCGCAACTATTGGTGTCTTCCAGGATGGTATCATCAAGAAGGAGGTCAATGGCAAGGAAACAGTGGCTCACATTTTCGAGTACACTACCCAGTTGTCTGTAACCCCGAACCAGCAACTTATCCGACCGACCGATGATAGCCCCCAGACGCTGCCACCGGTCCAGATGATTTTCTGCTTGAAGCAGAAAAACAGCAAGAAGATTAATTCGCACCGTTGGCTTTTCAACGCCTTTGGTCGCATATTAAACCCCGAAGTCTGCATTCTTCTTGATGCTGGTACCAAACCAGGAGCCAAGTCACTGCTAGCATTGTGGGAGGGCTTCTACAATGACAAGGATCTCGGTGGTGCTTGTGGTGAAATCCACGCCATGTTGGGTAAAGGTGGCAAAAAGCTGCTCAATCCGCTCGTTGCTGTGCAGAACTTCGAGTACAAGATCTCTAATATTCTCGACAAACCTCTTGAAAGCTCTTTCGGCTACGTTTCTGTGCTTCCTGGTGCCTTTTCCGCCTACCGCTTCCGGGCGATTATGGGCCGACCTCTAGAGCAATATTTCCATGGTGACCATACTCTCTCTAAAATCCTAGGAAAGAAGGGTATCGAAGGCATGAACATTTTCAAGAAAAACATGTTCTTGGCCGAAGATCGAATTCTCTGTTTTGAGCTTGTGGCAAAAGCTGGATCAAAATGGCATCTCACGTATATCAAGGCAGCCAAGGGTGAGACCGACGTTCCTGAAGGTGCGCCAGAATTCATCAGTCAGCGACGTAGATGGCTCAACGGTTCTTTTGCTGCCTCACTTTACTCTCTGATGCATTTTGGTCGGATGTACAAGAGTGGCCACAATATTCTCCGCATGTTCTTCTTCCATCTCCAACTTCTTTACAACATCGCAAACGTCCTGTTCACATGGTTCAGTTTGGCCTCATACTACTTGACCACGACTGTTATCATGGATTTGGTTGGTTCACCTGATGAAGCTACGGGTCGATCGGGCTGGCCCTTCGGAAACACGGCTTCACCGATTATCAACATCATTCTCCAGTACCTTTACGTTGCCTTTGTTATTCTCCAGTTTATTCTCGCGCTCGGCAATCGTCCCAAAGGTAGCAAATGGCAGTATATCAGTTCCTTCGCACTGTTCGGTTTAATCCAATTCTACATTATCATCCTGTCGCTTTTCCTGGTAGTCACCGCTTTCACCAACCCGGCGAACAAAATCCAAGGTGATGCCGGCGACGCACTCAAATCACTGTTCACGACAAATTCAGAAGTCGGCATTATCATAGTAGCATTACTCGCTACCTTCGGGCTGTACTACATTGCGTCTTTCCTTTATCTGGACCCCTGGCACATGTTCCATTCATTCCCCTCATATCTGATTCTCGCTTCGACTTACATCAATATCCTGAATGTCTACGCCTTCAACAACTGGCACGATGTGTCATGGGGTACCAAGGGTTCGGACAAGTCGGAGGCTTTGCCAACCGCGCAAGTCGTGAAAGACGAAAAGGGTGAAGCAGCTGTCGAAGAGGTAGACAAACCCCAGGAGGATATCGACAGTCAGTTTGAACAGACGGTCAAGCGTGCGTTGGCTCCTTTCAAGCCTGTGCCTGAGGACGACAAGCCCGATCTGGAGGATTCGTACAAAGCTTTCCGAACATCGCTAGTCATTACTTGGTTGTTCACCAATATTGCACTCATCATCGGTGTTACAAGTGACAGCCTGAACGTATTCGGTATTAGTGTAAGTCTCGACTATGGCCGTGATGACAACTCAAGTGTCAGAGTACTAACGTCAAGAACAGGGCAAAGCTTCCGACAGGGCTGCAGCCTACTTCAAGTTCCTCTTGATTGCCACCGCGATTCTCTCTCTCGTCCGCTTCATCGGATGCTTGTGGTTCCTGGGTAAGACGGGCATCATGTGCTGCTTCGCAAGACGGTAAACAGAAGGAGAACTTGGATGAAATCAAAGCCGGTCTTGCTCTATACTCCAATTTGTGTATAAAATGGACCATCTATGGGACCTGGCGTCATAAGTCTGTCTATTTCTTGTTTTTCTATACTGGATAGATGGAAGAGAGCGTGGCTAGGTGTGGGCAACAATATCGACCCTAAAACTTGTACTTGCAGCATAATGATCACAGGCTGCCTCGAGAACTCGTCCGACTGCGATCGAGAGCGAGTTTTCGATTGTTTTATATGCTATTAATAGGCTAAACTGAACGATTGAATTTATCTGACATGCGCCCTTCTAAGTTGTGCTCTGTACCCAGCGTGGATTTTTTAGTTACTTGATGCATGCTACCTAGATCGAGCCATTATATCTACGCGTATAGGTAGTTCCCATGTAGCAACGAGAATGGCGGGGCAAACTGAACATCAGCTAGGTACCTAACGCAGCTCTGAGTAGACCCACTAGTCACAAAGTAATAACCCCACCACCACCTGCAGCCCATTTAACATTTTAACAACCAGAAGGTACCTATAGATCTAGATACAAATATGGATATATGAAGAGCTCTCCTTACACGTTTTTATATCACAAAGGTGCGGGTTTTAATACGGGCTCTACAACCACCTCTGATCCCAAGACAGCACTTAGATTTCCGAGGTCAATTCATAGATTGACAACCGTAATCGCCATGGAGACGCCGGAAGCAATCCAGGCCCGCCATCGCAAGGAGCAGCGAGACCTACAGTCGCGCATCACCAGTAAGAAGAAGAACGCCACAAAGAAGACGCGGAAGGGCGTCAACGACGAGTGTGCGACTCTCGAGCGGGAACTCAAGCAGCGTCAAGAGCAGGAACTCGCCGCCTTGAATGGGGATAGAGACGGAAATCTCGACGGGCGGGGAGAAGAAAAGGATGAAGAGCCCAACGGCATAAGGGAAGACGCAGCGAGGAAAGACACAGAAGGCGCTGACAGCACAGAAGCGGAGACGAGTGGTATTACGGATCTATTAAAAGACACAACGATATCAACAGGCGCACCCACCCAGACACAATCCTCACAGCCGCCCTCGCAAGCACGACCACACCCCCCCGAACCGACCGCACAACCACAGGCGCAGGGACAGGGCGAGGGACAAGGAGGAGGGAAGAAGCGCAACCGCCAGAAAGAGCGCATGGCGCGCCGCGCCGCGGAGCGCGAGACGGCGGCCGAGGCCGCGGCGCAGGAGGCGCAGGGCATGACGGACCACCGGGGGCTGGAGCGGTCGGCTCTCGAGCGCGCCTTCAGCGCCCACGGGCTCGTCGAGCACGAGATCCGGCCCGACGGGCACTGCCTGTTCTCCGCCGTCGCGGACCAGCTCGCGCAGCGGAAGATCCCCATATCCCCCGCCGTCTCCTCCTCCTCCTCCTCTCTGCCCAACGGGACTACAGCGAGTAGCAGCGGTGGCGGGGAGGGCGAGGCGGCAGCGCCGTACAAGGTCGTGCGCAGGGCGGCCACGGATTACATGGAGAGCCACGCGGACGACTTCGCGCCGTTCCTCGAGGAGCCGCTGGAGAGCTACGTCCCCAAGATCCGGGACACGGCCGAGTGGGGCGGGCAGCTGGAGCTGCTCGCCCTCGCCAGCGCGTATCGGGTCGAGATCAGGGTCGTGCAGGACGGGCGGACGGAGACGGTGCGGCCGGGCGGAGGGGTGGGAGTGGAGGGGGAGGGCGATAGGACGATCTGGCTTGCGTATTATCGCCACGGGTACGGGCTTGGCGAGCATTACAACTCGCTAAGGAAGGGGTGATGATGCACATTGGTTCTGAGCGAGCGAGATGGTTCTACGACAGATCTTACCTACATGTCGGGGTAGAGCTCGAACGCATGATAGAGGCTGAGCATATGCACAGCTATGATCTGTTATCGTCTCCCACCACTACTTTGGCTTGGCTGCTCTTGGAGATGAATCTGTGTTGCACAGAACTGATGCAGTACTGTGGTGTGGTCGGAATCAGGATACTCAGCATTCAGCTTATACGCGGCGATCCGTGGTTCATTCATCGCAGCGGCTGTGTAGCGCCACACAAGAGGCGCTTGAGGTTTCCTCGTCTTGGCCATATAAATCGTCCCGGGTGAACGGATGGACAAGTAGGCATTACGCACTTCTAGCTGTCTCACGCCTGTGCGCTAAAGCCTTTGGTACTGTCAGGCTGCACTGCGTCATATGTCATCTATTCTATGCACCTCTACCTGTGCTGTAGGGAGACTCGATTACTTGCGTAAGGTGTCTACGTCCCTCTGCATGAGTGAGACTAGTGCTTTCAATGATATATATATATATATATATATTGTATATCCAATAGTGATCGTGGAAGATTACTTCACAATATAGGACCAAGCCAACAAAGATCGTTTATTGGTTTTTATTTTTAGCCATGCATTGGTTGATAGCTGTTACGTATCGTAAGACGCCGCCCTATGTGCTAGCACTATGAGGCAAACAACATCTACGTTATGTAGTGCAATCCGTATAATAACTTGATAGGGCCGGCAGTGGGGAGAGATCGTGGCTGCGCCTCAGAGTAACTAAACAGCCCGCATCTGTTAAGTAAGCTGATCAATAGCATGAAGTCGTTATTAGTAGGCAGCTAGAATCTGACTCAGCGCGGCTGTAGAAGATAACTTCGCGATCTAAAGACTCTTGTGAGTAGCAGCCGAGCCCATATGATATCTTGAAGGTTTTACGTAGACAGATCTCTATTTCGTTAAATGCGATTCTCTTAGCCGACGCACTCGAAGAATGCCTTCAGAAGGAAAGATTCATCACTAAATTATTCACGTTGTAGTTAAACATGGGATGAGCATGTTGGCCACCTCGGTGTTTAGGGTAATCAAGCAGGCGCTCGGGAGGCATACCGACATTAATAGTTGTAAGCCGTGATACTATTTACAAGGCATCCAGGCGCCAACCAGTTCGCGTTGAGAGTACGTCTCCTATGAGACTTATTTTATACCTGCCTGCAGGCGAAACCCTCTTCCCGACGCCTCACTGCTGTCGATTCCGTGAGAAAGTCCGGAACTCCTATCAAAAATGCAAGTCTAAATATAGGTCAGAGTTCTGGTGGTACTTGAGGCATAGTCACGGGGAGACGGGAGGTACCGGCGCCGACTTTTTCTTTCTAACACGATAATCATGCGAGATTGTCGCGGACTGCAAGTGGTAGCTTAGACGGTTTTATTTACGTTAAAGCTCTATCTGAAAATGGTCTACTCGTTGGATTTACATTAGCTTCGAGGGGGGATACTGTCGGAAACTGGGACAAAGATGCAAAAAACACGGCCTACATTGTGGCACACTCGCTCTAGCTCAACGTATTCAAGATATTAAGTACCACCATTCCTAGACACGACATCAGGAGAAATGTGGCATGCTTATGCAGTTGCGTGGCCGTTCTCAAAAGAGATGGTATTACGGGATAACATAGGAGATAATAAAGGAGAGGACTTTCAGGTGTAGATCACTCCCTTTCTCACTTACCACTGACCAAGCACGACAGCTATTGTCCTACAGGTCTACTGCCATGAGGAGGATGTCGAATTAATTTGGTACTACGAACCTAAAAAAAAATTAACCTACTCGATAACACTGCATATGCTTTGAGAAACAGCTCGTATGATTATAGCACCGAGTGGAAATGTTCTCTCATGGCTGGCAGCTAAATTCTTAAAGTCGACTATAGCTTAAGATGTCTCGCTAAATTTGCGTGGGATCGAGCAATCTAGTATTTAATATATTGAATGAAATCGTAATATTCTTCACCTCCCGTCAACCTGACCAACTCGGTGAATTCTAGCGACGTGGATGCGACCGGCACAGTGGGTTCACGAGCCCTATTTATCAAAGCCGAATCGAATTGGCGGCATACGCTCGGTGTGTCGAACACCTTACACAGCATGTTCACAAACTCCACGGGTTTGTGTAGAGTCACCGTCCCTTCGCTTAGATTGTAGGCACCAGGGGTGTCGACTAGTCGTCTCGAAGAAGTCGCACGCATCTCTTCCGTAGCAGACCAATCGAGAGCTGCAATTCATGCTCTATAAGTTGTCTGGAACCGATGAGCGTAGCTATCCATCAGCTTAGTGTATTATTCCTCGCTATTGAAAACGATACCAACTCGTCGTGCATCCAGACATAGGTCTGGTAGCCTTTTCCGCTCTCGATGAAAGCCTGCTTGGCCAGCTACTGTCATTCTTTCAGTACGCGCTCACGTGCGCGACGCCCAAGCTTGCTTCGATCCTGAAACTGTACTTTCGGCATTCCTCGCGGCCTGCTGCTCGGTAGAGCCGACAATTCGGTGCTTCGCACAGGGCGTTTCTACGAGATTCCTGCCTAGTCGAGGGCGGTTTTCACAAGAGGGTACCTATCTTCAAGGGGCGCTCCTCATTGTAACGCGGGACTTCTAGGGGGCTGGGCATGGAGCCTAGGGAATACTAGGCTGCAATTGGTGGTGCTATGATAGTTTTATTAGGTACCTAGAAAGACTTCAGGGGACTTGGGTCCCGACGGTTTGGATCTCATACCCCTAGAGTGCTTGGCTTGTGCCCAGCCACTTTTTATAACCGTACTGTAGCGGTTGTAAATTGTAATTTATAGGAGGGTGTCAGGTGACAGTCGCAGTCTATTATAACCCAGTCAGATTTGCAGTTTGACACTTTCATGAAGGGGTGCGTATCACAAGAGCAATCGAAACCTTAAAGGCGGGATAGTGGACGTGCCACATCTAAATGTGAGCGACTATTCGCGTTATAGCTTATTTATGATTCAAAACACTTCTTACCTTAAAAGATGGCCCTAGATAAACAGCTTCCACTACAACAGGCATTTGCCTGCCGCATCGGTTAGGGCTACTACCGTAGTAGCAAGCAGCCATCGCTACTCATCTACATCGCATGTTGTGGAGTAGTTAATAACTCTGGTACCGATGATGGAGTCAAGTTGCTTTTGGCCGCGCTTGCGGAGAGAACACACTGCGGGGGTTATCAAGGGACGCTACCTTACCTAACCAAAGAAATGGCCCAGAAACAAACAATGTAACCTTCCATGAGGATGTTTCTGGAGAGGTAGGCCAATCAAGCACACGCTTTGCGTTTTAACCGGTATCTTAGGTAGTACTTTGTGTTGTTCGGAGCGATGGCGCGATTTAACTTAAGATGCACGCGGTTTTGAGTTATCGGTGGCGTCATGCGAACTCAAAACAAAGACTTATTGCTACATAAGATAAGAGTTAGATAGTATAGAATATCTCTGTCTCTCTCTTCCCTCTCGTCTGATAGTCTCGGTTGTTGCCGTTAGTGAGTCTACCTACTTGCAAGAGCCGAGAAGACTGAGACGATGTCTGCCGGCAGTAGTGCGCCAAGCTTCGGAGAAGCTGGAGCCAAGTCGACTAGTGTCCAGCCCACCACAGAGCCGGTAGACCCCTCTCACAGACACTCATCCGACTCGAAGAAGCAGAGCGATGACGAGAAGCGCGACGGCGCGAGAGAGAAGAGCATCTTCGAGGATCCCGTCGAAGTAGATGCGGACCTGGAACCTGAGGATGACCCTGAGATTACCCAGATTCCTCCCGAGGTTAGGCGTGTTGTTAGTCTTCACGATGACAGTACGTCTTTCATTTTCCATTTTGGGAGAGTTGATGCTCCTGCTTGTCCCCAAAGCACTATGAGGATGAACGGAATCCCTGCTATAAGTGGTTATCTCTAACACGTGGTTTTCCAATAGCATCATTGCCTACACTCACTTTTAGGTACTTCGTGTTGGCGATAATCTTTGTCGTTCCCGGCGCCTTTCTATCTCAGATAAACACGTTCCGAACGACATATGCACCATATTCCGTCTTCTTCGTCCAGATCGCGTCGAATTACGTGGGGTTGTGGCTCGCCCGCGTTTTGCCCGATCGCCAGATCGGCATCCCGCTGACAAAATGGTCCTTCAATATGAACCCGGGCCCGTGGTCTGTCAAAGAGCATGTTCTGGTGACGGTCACGGCGGCCTCGGGCGCGACCGGCAACCTCGCCACGACGCCAATTGCCGTCGGCGAGCTGTACTTCAACGAGCGCCTCCACCCCGCTGCGGCGATATTCTTCATGTGGTCTATCGATGCGACAGGGTACGCGCTCGCCGCCATAGCACGGCAGCTGCTTTTGTACGAGCCTGCTTATCAGTGGTGGCAGGCTCTGTGCCAGACCGCGCTGTTTGAGACTCAAGCTAAGCAGAACAAGAACCCGTCACCCGCAGCTCGCAAACAATTCAAGGTGTTCTGGTTCGTGCTGCTTGGCGTCACGCTTTGGCAATTCCTGCCCGAATTCGTCTTCCCGTTCCTCAGCTCCCTCGCCTTCCTATGCTGGGTTGCGCCGCACAATCCCGTGGCCAACTTCATCGGCTCGGGCCTTGGTGGCATGGGATTCCTGAATCTGAGCCTCGACTGGGCCAATGTGTCGAATTATAACGCCGGCGTGCCCCTGTTCCTGAGTCCGTGGTGGTCGCAGGTCGTGCTCTTCGCTTCCTTCGTCCTGAGCGCCTGGATTCTCATCCCAGCGGCAAAATGGGGTGGCCTCGGAGGTTATAAGCATTGTTTGATGACGAACCGGGCTTGCACCGCCGACGGCGATATATACCCTGTTTCCGCGCTTGTCACGTCTTCGAATGCCTTCAATCAAACCGCGTACCAAGAATATGGCCCCATGTATCTTGGCGTTCACAACCTCTGGACAATCTTCTTCGACTATGCCTCGTATGTTTCTGCTTACAGCTGGATCGCATTTTTCGGCGCTTCCAACATTAGGAAAGCGTACAAAAAGTTCCGAGCTCGAAGAAATAGCCCCGGTCGCGGTATCAATCATCAGTACACTGATCGGCTCAACGTACTCATGCGATCGTACAAAGAGGTCCCTTTATGGTGGTACCTAGCCCTCTTCTCAACGGCATTTGTGTCTATCATTACCATTGTTGCTTTAGACCTAATCTTCATACCTTGGTGGACATATTTTGTCGCCTTGGCGACAGGAGCTGTAGTTGTTATACCTCTGGGTTGGCTTTATGCCGTCAGCAATTTCCAGCTGCCAATCGGGACTTTCAACGAGCTGCTATACGGTACTATGGTCCAGAATCTGAGTCATCACAGGAACCCTATCGGTGCAAGTGTAAGTTATAAAAGAGGCCTTCCTTTCACATATACCATTAACCCTTTGTAGATATATGGCTCAATAGCCGGTGATGCCTGGTACAGAGCACAGTATATGCTTCAAGACCAGAAGATCGGGCATTATATGCACGTTCCCCAGCGTGCTATCTTCTTTTCGCAAGTCTTCGGTATCACACTCGGTGTGCCAATCAACTATGCCGCCATGCGATGGGTGCTCAATACGAAGCGCGATTACTTGACTGGCGAACTCGAGGATCCTGCTCACATCTGGACAGGTCAGTCCTTAGCTGGCTATCTAACACTCGGCGTGCAGTATGTTTTAATTGTGAGTAATACCAGGAAACTCTCTTAGTTGTAGTAGTAAGTTAAGCAAAAGTGCTGATGTTTTTTCTCTAATAAGGGACCGACGAAACTCTTCCAACAGCAGCAATGGAAGCCGATACCATACGCGTTCCTCTTCGGCGCGGGAGTACCGGCCGTGATATATCTGCTCCATCGCTTATTCCCTCGGGCCAAGTTCAATTTATGGAACGTGACGATCTTCTGTAGTGGTGCCTCGACCTTCTACGGTAACATCTCTACGGGCTACTTTTCTCGTTTCATCGGCGGCTTCGTCGTCATGTTTTGGGCGTATAGGTACCGGTACCAGCTATGGGCTAGGTATAACTTCATTCTCGCCGCAGCGTTTGACGCGGGGTTCAACTTGAATCTCCTGCTCATTTTCTTGTTCTTTGGAAGTGGAAAAGTCATCACAATGCCTCATTGGTGGGGGAATGATGCGCAGAGTGTCGAGAAATGTTACGCTCTAGACTAGTTTGTCCTATCTTCTGACGTAGCCTATCAAAATAAATGATAGTCCTATTCAACATAGTTAAGAATAATTCACTTTATTTAGAAATCTACTGTGCTAGTAATATAGAATGATATTATCACGGAAGCTAGCTCGACTGCATATAGTGCTAGTACAACTAAGATATTTCATATGCTCCAATTTAGCATGAAGGAATATTCAGTTGAGCAACCCTAGACGGGCCCTTACTATCTATAAAGCTCTTTGTATCTGGCTTCAGTTTCTATTCATTCATATATTCTAGTACTGAAACTTTTTCGCCTCTATTTAGGAAGCTTCATCAGGAAAGTTCGAGATAGTCTCAGATTCGTTGTCTGAAGGTAACTCTTCACGGATAGCTTTATACCAAGCCCCTTCGGCATCGCCGATAATCTCTTGCTCGAGGGGAAACTTCTCATCAAGAAAGTCAAACTGAACGATCAATAATTCGGCGGTGAGACGCTCGTGATATGCTGGGTAAAAGCCTGCTACCTCCCAGTCAATTAAGACCGGTGTGTTATCTGGGCGTATAATCACATTGTTCTCGTGCAAGTCCCCGTGAGTAAATACGGGATGGTTGTGACCTAGGGCGGTAGAAATGCAGTCGAAGCTGACAGAAAAGAACTTCCTCATGTCAGCAAAGCGCTGGGCATTTCTGGGGCTGAACATCAATTCAAATGTTTTATCGACTAGGTTAGTAAAGTTGTCGAAAGGGCCATACTCACAATCCCGATAGAAATCAGTGAGGGGTCGCCTGCCGAGAGAGCCGTAGTAGGAAGGAGCTGGAATCTGTCGTAGCTCATTGATTTGAGCCCTCAGTTGCTCTCTGATGGGCTCTAGTCGACTTGACTCCCATGAAGCCAAGCAGCGTTCAAGAGGAATTCCGGCAATGTATTCCATAATCAGCATAGTCTCCCCTTCACCAAACGTGTAGATAGCATAAACTTGCGGGACGGGAATGGTGGTGTGTTGCTTTACGAAGAGCATATTCTCACCTTCCAGACTTTTAACACTTTCTCCGTATTTTGCAACGAAGTGCTCCCCTACGCGGACTACACTCATATGTCTGGTAGCAAGGTTGAAAGGCTCCACGAAGAAGTTCGTTGAGGAGAGCACTTCCTCGAGAGTTGGCAGTGAGGCTGGGAGTTCATCAGCAGGGGCAAAATAGGGTAGAGTAATTGGGGTATACGAATCCATGATGACTGTAAGTGGCTTGTTGTTAGTGTTGTGTCAATAGGAGGGGAGAAATATCAGCGTTTTCGTTTTGCTTTTAATATGAGCTACTCTTTGTAGTTAACTGCTTCAAGTCTACATAAAGCCCTTCCATCTACACAAGGGAGACATAGCACAGACATTCGATCTGATGCCTCTCCATAAAGCTATTGTTTAAAATTCTAGAGCCTTGATTCATTTGTTCGTTTGGATCCCTTTGTCTTTAGCCGAAGCCCCTTGTCTGCGAAAACGAAGTCCATTATTGTACCGAGTTGTTGATGGGAACAAGAAATCTTGTACCGACACGTGAGCTAATTAATACAAGGCCCCTTTTACATACACCTTTTTCAATTGAGAGTAATAATAGACATTCCCACTTAACTTATACCTAGGCACTCACCGAACCACATATGATACGCCAGCTTCCCGACCCCAAATTAGCTAATTAGCAGCGTGTAAGGCTATCGTAACGACATAGTATTTTATTACATAGGGAAGAAACTGGTGAGCGCATACTGCGGAGATCTAGTTATCTAGTTGATGCGCGAGGGCCTATTAAGCGTTGAGGCTTAAAAACCGATCAACAAGTCGTACTCGGCATCATTGAGCGAGCTCACTTATGGTTACGGAACAAGACTACAACTCTATAACGTTTTATTACTAAAGTATAATATTGTCAATTAGAGGTAGTTGATCATTTAGAATTACGTATATACAGTGTATGCTAAAAAGGGTACCAATATTGGTAGCGAACTGAGAGGTCATAGCTATAATACAATACAACACTGTTCTTAGCAATGAGGGATAATACCAGGGCGACTGGCTACCCAAATATATTAAGCCCTCTAAATGCATGTGCGTAATACCTATTTACTATGCGGTTCCAGGATTCAATTGTAGCGGTGTGCTCAAACAGCAGCAAAACTCGTCGACGCATTTCTTTAATTTGAAAGAATCTTCTATATACCTCATAAACCCTGGACGAAGAAATGAGCGCCAAGGTGTTGCAGATGTGCCACTCCTTTTCTCTAGCATAACATCAATAACATCACACTCGATCCTATCAATCCCCATGCCCAGAAACACAAAGAGGCAAACAAAGTGGCTGACATGGCTTCCATTCAGGCTCACACAGAAGCAGTTCTAAAGGAGCCACCGGCTGAAGTCAAACTGCGCGGTATATTGGGCCGTGCCACTAGCCACCGACTTCAACGTCGCCCAGTTCACGCCACCGACGCCAACCTCGAAATCAGAACCATAATGCGGGTCCTCATTCGGCAGGATCTGCCAGTACATCCACGGGATGCCCGCCTTGCTGATATTATCAGCCCAAGTCTTGATGTTCGTGTCGCGACTGCCCGAGGGGCTGCCGCTGTCGCAGTTCTGGTTCTTATCCGTGCTGTAGTAGCACACGCCCCATTCCTGCATGATCAGCTTCTTGCCCGAAGTCTTCGCCTTCTGCACGTAGGGCGACAGCTTGTCGACCGTCAGGTCGCCGTTGCCGTAGGCGTGGATCGCGAGGACGTCGAGGGAGGCGCAGGAGAAGAGGGCTGATGGCAGCGATGCGTCGACGCAGCCCCCGCCGCCTGTGGTGACGAGAATGTCGCCATTGCCGGCAAGATTACCCTTAATTGTCCCGGCCATCGTGCATTGCCACGCTGCAGTAGTATCAGGGTGTATCAATTATCACTCATGTCAGTCTTCATTGACTTGCTAGAGTGTCTGCACAGAGCATGAAGAAACTCACATTCGGTTGGTCCGCCTCGTTCTGCGCCTCAAAAGCAAAGATATACTCGGAGCTTTGGGCCCACGTCTTCGCATTATGGGGGTTCTTGTGGGACATAATGTGATTAATGCGGTTCTTGAAAGCGCTGATGGCATCGCTGTTGGTGTAGAAATAGCCCGTACCCCAATACTTCCCGTAGAAATCGTTCTGCGCCTGAAGCGTGTTATAACTATGCATCGAGATCATGAGCTTAATGCCGTACTGCGTAGCCGCGCGGTACATGACATCATCAAGCCGGTTAAGAACCTCGTCATTAAACGTGCCGGGAGAGGCTCCCTCCAGACTAGAGTAGGAGTTGAGCTGCGTCCCTTTCTGCTCGCTGCTTTGCCCTAAAGAACTATGAGATACAAGGGGAGAAGCATCGGTGTGGACTACTTACCATCGAGCCAGACGCGAAGGACTTTGACACCAGCTGCTTTCAAGTTTGTGAACAGGTAGTCTTGTTCACCCGTGCTGAGCCCTGCGGCATAGTACAGATTTGAGCCCGCGAAAGAGGCGGCACCGAGAGCGCCGCCAGCAAGCGCGAAGCACGCGGCAAACAAGCTCGTCTTCATGTTGATTCCTTGCGGATCGGTGTTGAAAGGGGCTTGTGTTGGTTTGGTTATTTGAGTTGAGTCTGTTGGCGATGGTGCTTTGAGAAACCAACGTGGCCATTCGCGACGTTATATAGCAGGTCGCGTTCGCCCTTAACCGCCCTTCCGCGCATTTTATTGCTTAGATCGTCGTCTCTACACATATAGCGTGTATCGGATTTTCAGCTCATGAGAACAGTGCTATATAGTAGTAATATTTCCTCAGTTGACGATAGAGGACTTAGTGTATCGACTTTCCACTTTGAGCTCGGTCGCACCACGTAGCGTTGCAAAAGGGGAGCCTACAGCAGGAGGATCGCGAGGTTTCCGGTGATCCTTATTACCGCAGAGGCATCCGAGCAATCGCAAATCTTTATGGTCCCATTCTGCTGCATGATGCAAGTCCTGCGTAAGCACCTTTGGCGTTTTTTTGCTCGCGAAATCCAGCCCAACCGGGCTGTAGGGCTGTCACATCTCCACGGGGTTTTATGACTATAATTAACTCCTTTAGGATTTGCTCCAGGGGTGTCCCGTTTCGGCAGCTACCTGCCTCCCAGAGCACGATTGGCTCACGTGGAAAAATTGAAGATCATGGGATGGATGCCGTACTCGGTCCATCCAGAGACTAACTATTCTCTCTGCGGTGACGAAAGTAATTGAATTGAAGAAAACAGGTAAGGGAGTAGATAACGCTGCATGGTGTGCTGCCATCTGTTTGTCAACTGATTTAGCACTTGCAATCCCCAATTGACAAATTAATTATTTGACAAGCGCCAGTTAATCGCCAGCTGTCAGAAGCTGCAAAACTAGACATGAAAACAATATAGTGCAATGAATACTATAATCCGAGCCAGTATTATTGGTAATTACTCATTTTATAATATGTATAAATAGACATCGTGTTACTAGGCGAAGAGGCTGTAGTAAAGTGTTGGCTCCCTGAAAAGGGTTACTACGCAGTTATAAAACTATTATCGACACTAAATAAGGAAACCTGAAAACTACTACGTTATCGGATTTTAACTATAGTTAGATTTCAAGTTGTACTTATATATATTTAAACCTTATCTTCTTTTTATTTTCGTTGTTGCAATATTTATATATGTATATTTTTGTTGCTGTATTGTCAATTGTCTATTCTATCACTCAGCCGTTTAAAGTTATCTAGCTGAAAACATTAGTGTCAATTCAATTGACCTAGAATTGGCCGAAGTAGAGTAAGGTGTAAGGGGGCAATTTGGAGGGGTGTGTCTGGGCAAGGGTTTACCCATGATACTCGTCTTTCCTTCCCTATCTAGCCGTTGATACCCAAGCGCGTCTCTGAATTAGATATTAATTAGCCGCGTACTTGGTAGTTAACAATATTGTTAGATGTTGATAACATCATGTGCATGCATTTGGATGGCCGAAGCTGCTATCGAAACCTGCAACATTAGGTAGTACCTGGTGGCTAGTAGTGGCTAGTGGAGTGGCCCCTGCACCCCTATACTGCCTAGCTACACCGCGTCCTAGTTAGGTCCCGGGGTCACCAATAGAGAAAGGCTCCCCGCCGTCGAATCCTTTTCTCTCCACCTTAGAATTAACATATATTTCTAGAATCTGTTGTGCGGCATTGCGCAATGCACTCCGTTGACAATATGTTAAAGTCTAGCGTGCTTGCACTCCTCGTACTACCGTTTTCTGAACTAGGACAATCTTCGTATTAGCACTTTCGTGCCGGCATTTGATATTCACATTCATATCGAGACTGCGGACACCTTGTAAGTCTTTTTTTGCTTATTTAAACGCTTAGGTACAGGCCCACGATGTGTGGCACTATCACTATCACCCTCTGCTCCCTAAAACTAATTCTGACCCGCCCAAAAGAGAGGTCGGTATCCAATAATGTCTCTCGGCAAAGACTAAACACTTAAAAGATCCACCTTAGCTCAAGTGGTGCCGACAGCTGTGACAACTGGCCATTTAAGACCTGACCAGCGTGAGGCCGTAGGTCGACAGAATCTCGTTGACGGGCTGGAAGTAGGTGATGCCACCAACAGTGCAGTCACCTGAACCTCCCGAGGTGACACCCTGGGCCTGGGCGCCGGAGTAGTAGGAACCACCCGAGTCACCGGGCTCGGCGCACACGCTGGTTTGGGTGAGGCCGGTGACACGGCCTTCGGCGTAGGTGACAGTCGCGCTTAGGGCGCGGACGGTACCGCAGTGGACACCGCTGGTGGAGCCGGAGCGGCAGATGCTGGATCCGACGGCGGAGGCGGTGCTGCCCGACACGGGCAGGTTGCCAGAGCCGTAGCCGTTGATCTGGCCGGTGAGGGTGGTTCCAGTGACGGTGCGGATGTAGCTCATGTCGGCGCTGCCGGGGAAGACGGAGCCAGAGAAGGTTCCAAGCGACGCACCGCTGCTGGTAGTGGCAGAGCTGCCTGCGGTGCCACAGTGGCCAGCCGAAACGAAACCGGTTGTGACAGTGAAGCCGACGGAGCAACGGGCGGCTCGGTTGATGATGTAGGCGTCACCACCGTAGACCGAGACGAAGGTAGTGGGCATCGCATCAACGACACGCACCTCGAACTCAGACGCCTCGAGGCCGACCTGAGCGGCGAGAGCCTCGGCGTGGGCGGTGCTGTCGGCGAGGGCCTCTAGGACGAGCTTGTTGGCGGCGACGTCGACGTAGTACGCCGCGATGCCAGAGTCGGCGGTCCTTGTGCCGAGAGCGTTGACTTGGCTGATGTCCTGGTTGTCAAGGGCGAGCTTGGCCTCTTGAAGCTTGGAGAGGCTGTTGGCCATGATCGCCGGAGTGGCGCCAGCGGCGGTCACCTCGGCGGCCAAGGCCTCGTCGGTGATGCCGACGTTGATCGTAGTGCCGTCCTCGGCAACCCAAGCGCCGGCGAACGAGGCACCCGTCGAGGTGCGCAGCTGCTCGATGACCTCGGTGGCCGAGAGCTCACGGGCAACACGAGCAGTGGCCTGCTTGGCGTCGAGTCCCAAGTCGCGCTTCATGGCGGCCAGGATCTCGGGGTGGAGGCTGTTCGCGACCGGCGAGGGGGCACCGTAGGCAAGGGGCAGGACGGCTGCCAAGAAGGCGAGGAACCCGGTGAGCTCCATGACTAGCGTTCTGAAGACAATACTTGGGAGAAAGAGGCGTTGATATTGTAGAAGCTAAGCAGAAAGCTAGATGAGGCGATGAGTCTGCTGCAAACTACCAGATTAGATGAGAACATGTCTACTCATTTATACTCATCGCGGCTCCAGTATCGCAACTTGCATCACGCTCTTGTTGTCGCTATCCAAGACAGCGCCTACATTAGACTGGTTGTTTCTAAATCTCTCCTTCCTAATCCGCCCCAACCGGCCGGGCGACGTTATCACAGGTTTTGATAGTATCGGCAGGATAATCCTCAAAAGGCACGTAGCTTTGGACAGATAAGCTGTTGTAACTCCAGGCTGGCACAGCCCGGTTAACAACTCACGCTTCTTACACCCCTTTAAGTTTAGCAACATGTCAAGTGAGGCCCATAGCATCCGCTTCGGATCAACCATATATCCAAATTCGGCATGTCGATGGTGACATTCTGATCCGTGTCGTTTCTGGTTTATAGAACGGGCAGTAGACGCCTTCGGCCCGCAAGATTCAGGGCGCCGGCAGCCGACACTAGCAGGCAATCTCATGTGGACTCCAACTACTACTATTAACGGTAATGTGCGTTTCTAGCTTTGCGGAGAACCTTGCGGGACTCCGGCTATCGTCAATAATCCTGCGCGGTACGTGCTTTGCAAGCAACCGGGGAGTAGTTTACATACCTGTTTTATCAGGTTAAGAACTCGACAACGCCAGTGGGCTCACTCAACCCTCTGTTCAGATTGGCATTATCGTTGATAGGCCAAGAGTACCGAATCAGGAAGGCAGGGGAAGAAGGTTCCTTGGTGTTTCTTGGTGTTTCTTGGAGTTCAATTCCTACACTTCTAAGAGGTTGGTTGGGGCAGCCAAGCTATTGGCCGTTGTAACCCCATCTCTTGGTGTTCAATTTCCATACTTCTTACAGGCTGGTTGGGGAAGCCAAGCTATTAACCGTCGTAGCCCCATCTCTTGGTATCTGGTGGGCATCGAACTGCCTATACTCCGAGTTTTGTCATTGCCTTCACAACTTCCATTCCAGGTTGTTGCCAAGATGTCTGGTGTGCGCTACAATACGTTATACAGTACCTTCTCTTTCAAGCCATGTAGAAATTGTGCCAATTCGCGGAGAATGAAACTGCCGATAGCTAAATTGCCACTCGCTGTTGGAATTATCGCTGGGCGCTCTGGTGGGTCAACACGCCGATCACAAACGGAGGCCCGGCGGCTATAAGGAGAAGGCGGGTCCGTCGCATAGCCACGACGAGTCCGCAGACCCCCTTCGTATCACCGTGTTCAATATAGCAAGTGCAATAGTTGTAGACCCGCACTCGAGGATGGAAAGCTATCAAGCGTTGAATCGCGAATGGTTTGTCATGATTACCAACATTGATCCTATAACCTGTCTAATATATGCAAGATAAGACAGATACCGCAGCAAAACTGTGAATGATAACTACCTAACTACCTAGGTAGCGAAGTTGCCATTTTGTAGGTCTATCCCATGAGGAGCCAACCGGGTCCTCCGGGGCCTAGAGCACTGTTTCACTCCCAATGCGCCTCTCGAATATATTACGTAAGGGTGAGCGTTAACGGAGCGAAAGTCGCCCTTCACCATGCCCTGTCAAGCAACGTGACAGTCATCAAGGAACGCCTTAGATCTCCCAGACTATTAGGTATGCGTCAAATACTAATTCTCATAGAACAGAAACGCGTGATTAGTACCGAAAACGGCAGTTATAATCATCCATCCCGCATAGAAGCACTGATAACCCATATAGAATCAAGGAACTAATATGAGAGGCAACACGAAGAACAGGGGAAGATTGAAATAAGAGAAGTGAGTACAACAAATCTATACTCGCAGTCCCAGAACTGGGAAATACAAGGAGAAACTAGTCTTGAAGACACTCACTTTAATGCAGTACGGCTAACGGTCAATTCGGTCCTCGGGGTTGAAGAGAGAGACATTGTGTACTCTCATCCACCTTACACGCCGTACGGGCGTAGGATACGGTATAGGCGCCCCCAAACATATTGCAATGGAAAATGAGTATTTGTCTGAGTGGCGGTGAAAAGAGGATGTAGTAGTTGATGAGAGCGGTCGTGGCAGCACAGAAGCGTGTCTTCAATATCTATAGAGATCTAGAGCCAAACTGTCATATCCTACGGTTTGTAGATGCTACAAGTGAGAAAAGAAATCAGATTCATCTTTATAACTATTATTCTGTGTGGCTCCTCGCCCGAATTGCCTTTATACCTTGGAGCTTGTCGAGGAAGTCAAAGAAATAGTGCCGCGCAAAAACTAGAATAGCTGATCGAGCTTGGTAAAAACCAATCTATGTCAAGCGATTGATATTTGAGGAATAGAAGAAGCAGTCCGGCCTCCCCAATGGCCGCTATGAATAGCAATGAGCAACTCACGCTGTTGCTCCTTGATCCGGTAAACGAGGGGACCAGATTCCAAGGGATCCTAACTTATACACATATTTCCAACCTATTTCTGAATTGGTGTTAGATATCGTTGTCGGATGAGTCACTGGGGTTCTCATGGCTTAGTTGATCCTCATCCACTGTGGTGCTCCTTATGCTACTCCGGTCACTGTTGTCGTCATCATCGTCATCGTCGCTATCGCCTTTATTGCTATCTGACTTCGACGTCATAGGATGGGACGAAACGCTCGAGCTATCAGCCTCAGAACTTTTATTCGAGGTATGACTGGCGTCATCAGAATTTGCAGTTCTCATTTTGAAATCGTGCGGCGGTTCGAACACGTGTATGATATCGCGATGGTGCCAGCATTTAGGGCATAGTCCAAAGTCGTAACAGACTTTACATTCATAAAAGGTACCATGCATTTCCTTTACGTTATTAGTTAGACATCATACAGTTCAATTGTGAGGACCTACCCAGAAACACCCATCGCACCACCATCCATTGTCGATGGGTTTGCGCTCCCCTTGATCTAATTCATCTGTGTCTTCTGTAGCTTGATCTGAATTGAGGCCTGCGGCGCGTCTCGAACTCAATAGAGTGGTAACTTCTTCTGGTGCCCCTGTATGACGAGAGATCTGAAAAGGTGTCCATATTTCGTCTCCAATCCTGCACTTAACTGACCGATCAGCGCCTCGGTCGAGTAGGTGCTGAACGACGCCGGCCAGATCTGTCGGTTCACTCTCATGGGCTTGCATAAAACAGTCAAGTGAACCTCTTGCAGCCCAGCACAGTGCAGTCCAACCGTCCATGTCGGGCGTGTCGATGTCTAGCTCTGGCAATAGTTCAAGGATTCGTTTGACGACCTGCAGGCGGCCTGCTTGTGCGGCGTAATGTAGTATAGAGCGGCCAAAGATGTCAACTTCCGCAAGCTTGGCGCCGGCCTTCTCGATGAGCCGAAAATTCACCTCTCCATTTAATGCCGCAAAGTGAATGGGCTTTCTTTTCAAATCATCTTCCACGTCGTGTATTGCTCCCCTGTCTAGTAAGGTGTGCACGGTGTTAGGGCGAGAGGAGAGAGCTGCTGCCGCTAATGGGCTGCCCACGTACCGACTCCGGGCATTAACGTTGATATCAAGCTCTAGGAGGTAATTAATCAATTTGTCAGTATCTTTCATGTCGTCAGAAAACGGCAGGCAAGCTGCCATTAAAGGCGTCCCGTAACCAGAGGCAGAATCACAGTTGATGTCTGCTCCGTAGTCGATCAACATCTTTGCTATAGTATAATCGTAGTGTCGACAAGCTCGAAGTAGAGGCCCCTCTGCGCAACCGAGCCCTCTGCCATAAATATTTGGATCCGCACCCTGTTCGAGGAGATACGAGACAATCTCAACCCGTCCTTCTAGGACGGCTTGGCTCAACGCAGTGAAACCAAAGTTGTCTTGTTGAGTAAGGCTGGCCCCTGCCCTGACTAGTCTCTGAACAGCCCTTAAATTACCAATACCAGTACAGCCTATTAGAGCTGTTTCGCCATAATCACCAACCTGGTCGATGTCAATGCGTGTCTGAAACTCCATTAGAGCATTTAAACAGTCAAGTTCGGCTGTTTCTTCCCTATTAAAGGAGTCAAATATCAAATGAAGCGGACCATCTTTGTTCGCATCCTGCAATTTCAGATCTGCCCCCGCCTCCGCCAAGATGATAATTATGTCTGCATAGTGATAACATGCAGCAAACATGACTGGGGTCCAACCCGGCCACTTTGTGTCTTTTCTGGCCGCTATATTGACGTTGGCATTGTGATCAAGTAAAATTTTGACAGATTCTGTCCATCCTTTTGAAGCGGCGAGCACTGCGAGACACTAGGTAGTCAGCAATCGTAGGACATAATTGGGACTCCCAAAGCTTAGTAATAGCACGTAGGAGAGAATGCGGGTCAGGGACTCCCTGAACTAGGTAGTCTACGTCTACGAAACCTGCCAAAGAAGAAGCATATGATTTGAGAGAACATACTGAGTGGATTGGCCCCTTCAGAGCTCGAGAGATTGATATTCCGTGTATGCCCAGCCACCAGCCGCGTCAATTCCGGTGAGCTGCCGGTCATATGCAAGGGGATATTGCCGGCCTGAGTCGGTATGTTTGCATCTGCACCTTTCTCTAGGAGGATTTTGACGAGGGGTATAGATTTAACTCTAGTAGCCTCGTATAAAGCGGTCCTGCCATATTTATCGACTATATTGACGTCTGGGTCGAACTCAAGAAGAAATTCGGCGAGTTTGAATTGACTATTGGCGCAAGCCGAAGTTAATGTAGGCGATCCGTTCATTTCATTTGTTGCATTTATGTCCACTTTATACTCAAGAAGCAATTTGGCTAGAGCAATTCTGTCCTTTTCGGGTACCGGTAGACTAGGCCTGGTCAATTCGAAAAGAAGGGGGTTGATAGATCGCGGGCTGGAAGCATTTGCCCCTTTTTCGAGTAGAAAACGACAGGATTCTATGTGACCGTTCATGAGCGCGTAACGTAAAACCGGCCCGCTTCCTAGAGAGTCCGCTGTCTCTATATCAACGCCATAATCCAAGAGAATCTGCATAGTTTTGCGATTGCCCCGAATAGCTGCTATAATTATCGGGGACCTCCCTAGACCGTCCTGCTTCTTAGGATCTGCTCCTAGCTCAAGAAGCTTCTCTACCACACGAAAATTTCCGCTTTCACAGGCATGGCAAAGCGGGGTTAGTTTCAGCCTGATGTCAGTAGTTGGGTTCATGTTTGCTTTACCTTTTTTCACAAGCCAATCCACGATATCAGCATCCCCATGGATCACAGCTTGAAAAAATGGGGTTCTCTGAAGATAAGACTTGAACTCAACATTAGCCCCATAGCTCAATAAAATCTTGACATTTGAGATATGCCCAATACGAGAGGCCATGCAGAGAGGTGTCATTAGAGAGCCTTGGGCGAATGAAATTTCTGAGTCAGCTGGGGTGCCAATCTCAAGTAGTTTCCTGGCTAGGCGGTCGAGGCCGAGCCTCGCGGCTCGGAAAAGGTGCACACTTCCATGTTTCGATAGTTCATCTCTACCTTTAGGAGAAAGCCGATCGATTAGTTCTATAGCTAGAGATTCATTCCCGCTTGAGCTCGCAGCCATTGCAATATTAAGAAGAACGGATTGAGGGAGGTCATCTTGTCCTTCTAGTTCGAGGAGATTGCTGACCAAACGAGCATTGCCAGCTCGTGCTGCTTCTTCTATGCCCAGTGTAACATCTAAACTACAGCTCGGCTCGAGAATTTCAGAATAGCCAAGGCTGATGAGGGCTACGAACGGCGATTTCCAGGGGTTCCTACTTCGATTGAATGGGTTTGAAAGTAACCACTATTCCAATCAGCAAACTTGAGACTAGTACAGCTACTTAAGTTTTACTTACAACTGTTCTCGACCAGCGCTCAAGGTTCATCTCGGTTAATTTTTGGCGTAGTCTTTTGATTAGTTCTTTATTTGTACCGGATTGAACGATTGAGAAGTGATAGGGCCAATATTTAACGGCATAACTGATAAATCCCAAGTCACTATCGACGATAAATAGCTGCTTAGACAACGAATCCAGCTCGTTTTGAACTCTAGTGCGTGCGAGATAGTCCAAGCACAGATGAGCTATATCGTAATGAGCAGTGCTAGCAACGCCATGCCAAAAATAGCACGGAGAACCTAGAGACGGAGTTCTAAATATGTCTCCTAGGCGTTGGTGTGCAAGGCGAACCCCGCTTTGCGTATTCACGGTGATCCCGGCAAACCAGGCAGTTCTTTGCCTCTGGAATCGATCGAAGAGGTCCCAATCTGGTAAAAATTTTTCTCCATTATCAACTGCGCTTCCGAGAAAGAATATTGTCGCAAACTCTTTTGATGATAATGGCCGTGTTGCGAATAAAAGGAAGGCAACTGCCAGTCGGGCTTTGTTTTGATCTGGTATGCTCCGAAGTACTCGATCAAGAACCGTCTCAAGTGTGTAAGTTCCTAAAATGCCATGGGTAGCCTCTAGCAGTAGTTCTTGAGTACTAAGATCCCGCCTAACTTGTTGCTCTGAGAGGATGGATAGCACTAATTCATCTACAGCCTCGGCACCCTCAATTACCGGCCAAGACGACCTCGCTGTTTCTCGAATTGGAATTATAGGAGGCGGCTCAAACGCTTTGCCAATTTTCTGCCGGTTTATGATGTCATTTTGCTCGGTCTCGTTTTCTTTCTCTGACAAAGTGACATCCGTAGAAAGATCAATACTTGGCCAACCCGAGAGCTCGACTCCCAAGACGGAAGGGTTTTTGCTGGTTAGAAAAACATAAAGACGCTTTTCGCACCTTGTTGCATGTCGCGTCAGATACTGCATGAAAGCGTCCCGCGATGGTTTGGGGCAGACATCAAAATGATTGATGACAAATTCAATATGTCCGTCCAAATTAACCACATGGAATTCAAACCAACTAAGTAGGTCGTCCTCAGTGCACGCCTGTTCTTCGTAAAGGCGATCTAAGAAAAGGTCCATGGGAGATCTTGAGTTCGACATGTGGTTCAAGAATGTCCAAAGCATATTAGACAAAGATCGAGATCTAACGTCAACAGGGTCGAAGGAAAAGTAAAAGATGAATGAAGGCCTTTTTTTGTCCCGCATAAATCTTAGGTGGTAATAGATATGCTCGGAGGCTCGCTGAACAAGGCCATCTTTGCTATTGCTTGCATAAACATAGAGCATCTGGGCTTCCCGTGGGTATAGCCATTTTAGCAACGCGTCGGGTAGTTTTAAGGGGGCAGCGATTGAGCCTGCCATGGTCAAGGGTTCCGTAAGTGTAGCTAGGCTGAGTAGAGCACGGTTTCCATTAAATGGTAGCCTCTGAGGTCGGGCAATAGAGGATGCATGACTTGCGAGTTCTATTTGAGAAATAAGTTGGCGGAGATATTGGGAAAGCTCAGGGACAAAGGCATCGTTAGCTAGGGGGGAAATTATCCCCTTTTCAAATGGATGGTCCATTAATGGCATGTAAGACTTGAGAATATTTGGTTCATTAGATAGGCTCGTAGATGAAGATGAAGATTTATAAAGACAGCACGAACCTGCAAAGGTTGTTGGCCAAGCGAAGCGCCTTCGTTTACGCTAACCAGATAGCCCCAACCGGAGAAGTGGGATGCTACAAATGATTCGTCGATTTCAAGAATGGAAAGAGCGAGGCTAGTGAGAGTCGCAAAGGTAGGCTGGATCTGACTAGATGAGCCCCCGGTTCTCTTATAAAAGAGGTGGGCTAACTTGTCTTCCATGTCGAGGGCGTTGGCTTTAATATCGCGTTAGTAGTTCTTTTATTAAGTATACTCTAAAGATATTGTAGAGGTAATTATGCAGAGTTCATAATGCATGAGTCTAGCATCCAGTAGATTTTGCTGCTGATATTGGCCAGAATAGTAAAAGAGTACTGGATTTCACTCACTGCTTCCATCTGGATAGTTAAAAAACACCTTGGAGTGTTGGTAAATAGAACAGCTTAAACAGAGCCATGGTGAATTACAAGTATACGACACCTATTGAATATTTCTCCATGAAGACTCTTGGTTTGAGAGGCAATTGTGAGTGCCTATCCTAGGCTATTAGCACCCCCATTTCGGGAAACCGAGTGGTTAAGCCAACCTTTTTCACAATAATAGATCCCATATCGAAGGATAGGAATAGAAGCTGATGTTTCTCATCAGAGACGAATAAGTTGCTGGCTCTCTCTAGTTCTAGATGCTTGCACTCACAGTCCTGCTTGTCCTTAACTCTGTTAAGTGATGAAGAAGGCGCTCAGACAAGGTGCTGATTCCATTGTGACAATGTCCTGATGTTAGGATTTGTCTCGGATCGTATTTGAAGTGTATGATGCGAGAATCTCCTCTATGTCGATCGAGAAATTCACGTAGCCATCCAATAGGCTCATGGAGAGCCTGAGGATCATCGAAAACCCCGAAGACGACCACGACACTAGAACGAGGGTTGTAACTTGTAAGTAGTCTAGTCGACAGTCATAATGGAGTCTGGATATTCCTCACTCTAAATCCAATGCTTGAGGGCTGCCTTCTAGATTCTCTGCCCGCATAGCGCCAGAAAATCGAGGTGCTGAGGCCCAAGCCACGTACAAAGGCGACTCTTGATCAACATGCTCCCCGTCAGGCATGGTATCGACCCCTTCCATAGAAAGGCTCGGCTTTGGGGAGGAATGACCTAAGCTCATGGGTAGTGCATTCGACATCTAGAAGCGACTGTGGTTGTGCTCTCAATGATTCTCTAGGAACAGGCCTGCCTACACTTAGGCTCTCGCAATGCGGGTCCTCTAGCATCCAGATTTGGATAGCTCGTTCCGGAATTCTGTGTTTGGGAATTATTGGCATAATAAGCTGACAGAAATTACGTAGCTGTTCAACCCCACGTGACGCTTGCCCCCTGTTGCTGCACAGTGTAAGGACGCCTTTATATAAATATGTACATGGAAGCAACCGAATAGTGGAATTCTACTGATTCAATTAATAGAAGGCAGTATTCCTTATGTGGAGATGCACATAACAGTCTATACCCAATACTAGGTGAGAATCATATACCGGAGCCCAACCGTGGTTAGGTATTCTATTAACTACCTAGGTAATTAGCTCTCCTTTACGACATCATCCATGACGGCATGGAAACTGATATCGGAAATCGCTTTCAAGTCGACTGCAGCAAGGTTTTCCAGATCATAGCCAGCCAAGCATAGGTTATTTGTAGGGTTCCGTAGAGGATCAAACAGGATCGGGTCATCCTTGCTTCGTGCACCAAAGAAGCGACTGATTTCTGTCTTCCAGTCGGTTTCCACTTTGATCTCGAAGGTGCCCTGAAATTTGTTGTCGTCTTCGCGTGATATCAGAATGGCGACGCGTAAAAAAGATGGTATGCCCGTTTTAGTTGTCCTGTTTTCGTGAATGATCCAGTTAACCCCTATTTCGTTACCAAAATCATCGCACTCCGTGGCCCCGTTGAGGACAGTAGCATCAGTTGCCGTGCCTGAGGTAGTCTTTTCCCACTTCAGTGCACCTCCGATATTGGCTCCAAAGAATCCACCACTAGCACTAACTTCTGTCCCAATCGTAGATGATTCTTGCCGGAATGTCGGCGATAGAATAAAGTGACCATACGGAGCCAAACCGTGGATCCTTGGTGTAGATGCGTTTGCCTGTATCCCATAGAATCTGAAGCTTATATTGGCGGCGGTGATACGGCGACCCATCTTCACTGCATTGAAGCTAAGGTCGTAGACCAGAAGTGTAGCGTTGTCCTCGCCCGGCTCTATGAGGCCGTGAACAACTTCGCGGGCCTTGCAGCGAACTTCTACTGCACCGCGACGTTCGGTGATGGTGGTGCGTTGATACTGTCTCGAGGGGTCGGGATCATTGCGGGTACGGTAACCACTGCCTTCATTGCCAAGCTGGCTTAGTGGGACCTCAAATGATGCTGCTTCCACGTCGGTTACACTTAAATTTTCGGGCGACTGGTTTGTTGACACTGCTGAAGCTGACATCGTTCCGCCTATAGTAGCGCGGTGTCCTGCACCAACTCATACAATTTACTATCAATTAAAGCAATGCGTATATTTCATTCGCAAGGCGGCAGACCTACCTATCTATCCTATGAATTTTCGGCTTGTCGACTCTATTTTCAGGCAGTATGCAGCTTACGCGCCCACACTTAAGACGAGGGGTAATAGTGCGCGATCATACTGGGTACATACCGAACCGTTTAGGGCGACTTTCACATTCCCTCAGCTTTCCCACAGTGTGATGCTACCCTTGCTCGGCTAGTCAGCGCGGGGGTCAGACGAAGGAAGACTTGGGTCTGCCGGAAACCCCCTCCCTTCACTCATAAGGCGAGGCCAAGAAGGTTTATGCTTCGCGCACAAGAAGCCATCACACGTCTAATAATGGAATCCCCAGTATCGCCGTCTAATTATCTATTTGTGGCCGAGAATCCTAGGGCCTATGCAAACAATGATGACTCGTCCGGATCCGACTCGGAAAGTTCCGATGATCATGATCATGATGAGCTATTTGGGCTTGAAGCGAAGCCTGTCACGGAGTTGCTTGACGAAATTCTGAGTCATCTCCATCACATAGATTTGGAGCAGATTGAACATGATATTAACTTGGATCGAGAGCATCTCGCAGCCGCCACCGACGACAAGGATAACCCGACTGTTTTGCATATTTTGGCAGGCTCCAAAAAGGACGATCTACCAGCTATCGCAAAGCTTCGTCCATTAGTCGAGTTCCTTATTTTACACCCAAAGGACCTAATGTCCCAGATTGACAGGGCTGGTTGCACACCGCTTCACAGAGCAATTGAGGAAGGGAAAAAAGATCTCGTAGAATTAATGTGTCAAGTACACCCAGAGATCAACAATATACTGTCGATCCAGAGTCATCAGAATAACAACTGTCTCCATATCGCAATTAAAGACGAGGTCGAATTTCTTCCATTTCTAATTCAACACGCCGCGCCTCAGACACTATGTGCCAAGGACAGCAATGGTAACACGCCACTTCACTTAGCAGTCCAGTTTGATCACTGCAAACCGAATCAGCTTAGAATAATCCAAATAATGGTTGCTAAATGCGATGGAATGATGAAGGAATCAGAAGAGACTTATAACTCTGACGAAAAGAGTATTCTGACTTATAACGATAGTCAGCTCTCGCCTTATCTTCATCACGTTAAATCTTGTGAAGCTGCTGAGGCTGGCAAGATACGGAGAAGGCAGGCACGCCATGCCAAGACCGAAAAGACAGCCAGAGATCGAAATAAGGCTGGGCCAAATCGTGGTGATGGGCCGTCCGGAAAGGACGACAGAGCGAGACGCAGAATAGCTCCTCCCGATACCCCTGGTGCTCCGCGGGATGAGCGGCGAGAGACAATAGGTGAGCTCAAGCCGCCATCTCGTTCTGGTACGGTGCTTATAGAACCGAGCGGAGGAGCTTACTCTATGGATTACGGTGGGAGAGAAATCGGTCTCGGAAGCTCACATGCCCCTGCACACCCAGAGTCTTCGAGATATTATAATACCGGAACTATAGTCGTTGATGATCAAAATCTAGCGTCCGGCGCGCTCAGTGATTATTATGAAATGGATACAGCTGCTATTAGCAGAAGACCTGTAGATCCACGGCTTAATTCCATTAGACGCGGAGAGGTTTCGAGGCCTAAAACTAGGTCTAGGCGGTCTGATAAAAACGGGAGCGAAAAGGGATCTCGCACTAAGCCATCTAAGGAGTCGATCCAGGAGATACGTTTATTTCTCAAACAACACTATCTCCGAGAGCGGAACCACGATGCAGCGTTAGATATATTATACGGACGTAACACGACGTCGGGTGAGTCGTTGCCTCTTCAGCTCGAGCGACTTGAAAACAACAACAAGGTTGAACTCAAGCAATGCTAAAGCAACAACTACGACTGACTACTACGGTTTAGATCAACAGATATACTTTGACCTGTCTGGATATACCACATTGACTCGTCGAAGGTTACAGAAAGGACTCAAGAACGTCAAGTTCGACGATACGCTGCAGTACGTTGAAGTACCGCAGATTACCATTGAAGGAACCGAGGCGATCCCCAACACCAGCAGGCTTAGAGGTACGATGGAAAAGACAGACCCTAATGGGAATGGCCGTACGGACCTTGCGTTTATTTTCAGCTGGCTGCGTACTAAGGGTGTCGAGACGATCCTACAGGTCATAGTCGATGATCTAGGTCCGCAGGCCCACGGAGACGAAGCCATTGAGGAGGCTACTAAGGGCTTTGGCGTCGAAGTCTGGAATTGGAAGAAAATTGACTTGTGCGCAGAGGTCATCGTAACCGCGGCCCCTACTGCCAAAGTTGCCCACCTTTACTGGACCGGCAATAACGCCGTGCTTCGAGGCTGGTGTGATGTCGGCGGGCTAAAGAAGCTGCAGAACCTACGTGCTCTCTATATCCATGTCCAGCAAGCAAGTCTCCCAGGGCCACCGCTCATAATGTCAACTAACGTGCAACTATAGGGCCTTGATTCTCACGCTCGCACTAAAGCAAACATGTCATATTTTGAGAACCAGATGAAGGCTACCCGACCTGATCTCGAAATAACGTGGGATGGGCTCCAAATGCCACAGGACATGCCCGCCGCGGCAGGATCCAGAGCACCCGCTAACCGGCCGACGCAGGCATCACAGCACGACTGGATCAGGTGTATGACGGACTTCAAACGACTCCTGAATGAGGCCGAAGCGAACTTCTTACGCACGGAGAATAGAAAGATCGAGGACGAGATCAGTGAACCCATTAAAGTCGCGCTAATCGACGACGGCGTGAACATAAGCGAACTCGAATACACCCCGATCGGAGGGCGGAGCTTCTGTCCACGGACCGAAGAGTATGCCATCCGTATCCGGGCTTTACCCTGTAGGACATTTACTGATACATGATTTTCCACAGCAAGTCGCGCAATTTCCCGTACTACGTCTCGAGCTCTGGCCATGGCACTGTTATGGCCAGTCAGATCTATCGGATCTGCCCTCGAGCGCAGCTCTACGTGCTCAAGCTAGAGGACTACGCAGACGAGAACGGCAACCGGCAGATCACAGCGCGAAGCGCCGCACAGGTGAGTAGGCATCCTTACCCACCACTCCCCTGGCACCACTCACCACTCACCTGGCACCACTCACCACTCACCTCCTATCCCCCCAGGCGATCCGCGCAGCCGTCGGCCGCGGCGTGCACATAATAAGCATGTCCTGGACCCTCGAGCCGCCCAGCGACGAGCGCGCCCGCGCAGACCTAGACAGCGCCATCGCCGACGCCGTGCGCCGGCGCGTCCTCCTCTTCTGCAGCGCCAGCGACGGCGGCGCGCGCGAGGACCTGAGCTACCCCTACGCCGCCGCGCACAGCAGCGCCTTCCGCATCGGCGCCGCCTACGCCTCGGGCGCCACCGACGCCAACGTCGGCAGCACCGGCAAGATCGACTTCACCTTCCCTGGCAACAACGTCGAGGTCCTCTCATCGCTCGCCGGCCGAGGCGCAGTGGGAGTAGGAGGAGGAGGTGCAGGCGGGGACGCCACCTTCCGCTACCGCACCGGCTCCTCTGTTGCTACCGCCCTCGCCGCCGGCCTCGCTGCCCTCGTCCTCTACTGCGTCCAGGTGCGCCTGCTCCGCGCGCGCAGGGACGAGGCCGAGGCCGTCCGCACCCAGTTCCGCCGGCTCACGGAGCACGAGCAGATGATGAAGGCATTCCGCAGCATCGGCGTCACCGAAGAGAGCAATTACAAGTACGTCGCTGTGTGGGATACGTTCGAAAAGCCTGTCCGGAAAAGCAAGGAGATGGCTAAAGACCGGTGGGTCGATCTCGTTGCCGGCATTGGCGCCGAATTATGCTTGAAGATCTCGGCCTGAGAAATCGTAATTAGATTTCATCTTGTTTTTGATACCCACTAGACTAAGTCCTCATTTCTAACGGTCAAAAATAGACTTGTGAGTACGGAGGCGGTGTATAGAGGCCGGGGACCGGCACATGTATGTTTAAAAATGTGATATATCTGTACCTCAGAGGTAACTTGTCATTTTTTATTGGGACACCTTTCTTTTCCTGACCCGGTTATCTATAGAGTCTATGATTGATCATTCATCCACCAGTGCACCCATGCACTGACTGAAAAGGTATATCCTCCCAAAAGTTAGGTCGACGACGCCAAAATAATGCAACGTGGCTATAAATGTAGCAGACGTGAAACTACAGAACGTAAACGCCGAGCAATGCCATTAAGTTTCATTAATATTCCGTAGAGACAGCTTTATCGCGTCTGCCCCGTCGGAGAGTATCCCAGTGATTCCATCCCCGAGAATATAACAAGTCGTTACTTTGAGGCGTATCAGCCGAACGGCAGCCTGGACTCACTTTCGTAGCCGCTTTCCGTTGGGGCTACATCTTTGATGGGATGCATCAAGATGGGAGGCAGACACGGGCGGCCATGTATTTCTTCCCACTCTTCGCCCCCTATCTTGGTATCTTCATACCCCATGAGATTGTTATAGAGCCGTTGAGGCGGATTTGCTCTGTAGTACCAAGTAGTCCCTCCATACCTGGCCTCGCGTCCCCAGCCGATGGCAGAGTTATCGCCTCCGCTCTCACCTTTCTCACCAGAGTTAAACCATCGAGCGATGTCCTTGCCTTTCCATGGTCTGTCAAAGAACATTGGCATGGGCGCATAGACAGCTTTCAGGCCATGCAAGAGGGCCACAGTCTGGCATGTCATCTCCGAGGCGATGTGATTTCCTCGCAAGTTTTCAACGTGCATGATATCAAGAAGCTTTTTCGAGATTCTTGACTGAGTAACAATCGTCACCCGCCGCGGTAGTTGCTGAGTTGCGTGAGTAGAGTCGTTAAATCCCCATACGTCATTCGCGCCGACCCACCCACTGTAGTTTACATTGATCATTGGAGCTACAGTGATCAGGTCAGCCTCTTCGCCGACACCCCATTTATAGTCGTCCTTTTCAGGCCGGGCTACTGGAGGTTTAGGTCCGACGGGATTAATGAATGGGAAGTCGGGAGGGCCCCATATGGTATCTTCCCCTGCTAGACGCTCAACTTCTTTTCGAAACTCGGTATCGTAATCACCGTGTACTGAAGGAATGTAGTAGCGCTCGCTTCGTTCCCATAGACCACGGCGCGGCTGCCGCTTCGCAAAGGAGGACAGTTTTTCTAGGAAATCGTAATGCTGGCCCGTAATTCTGGCATCCATTTCCCAGTTCCAGACATAATCAAATTCGGGGAACTCCTGTATAAATTTCTGGACTGACAACCATTGAGAGACGTGTACTGTCGCTTTGTCGGGGTCCAATTTCGGATACATAGCCTGTACAGCTTCATCATTCCAAAGTATAGCAATGTCTCTAAACTCAGCGGGGACATTTTGCTGAAGAACGTATTGGTAAGTCCCTTCGTCGTCCCATATTGCGTAGGCATTATCTTTGACGTGCACAAATAGGTAAACTTGATACAGACCCCCAGATCGTAGTGACAGTTCTGTGATAAGCGAGCGGATCACTTGTTTATCATTCTCGTTGTAGTCTTTTCCAGTATATGTTCGTAAAAGCAAGGCGGTCCGGGCTTCCTTGCCCTTAGAATTGCTAGACCCGGATTCCGCTGTAGGCCGTTTATTAGGGGTCGAAGACGTTCTTCTGAGATCGTCATTGTGATCACGGCCTTTGGGAGTGTCCTCGAGGTCGTAGTCGCTTTTTGCCCCAATAAACGCCATTGTCTGCTTATGCGAATAAACCGAGTTGACAAACGGATTTGGTTGGCCTTGTAGATCGAATCGAGCCTTGTTCTTCTGAACGCACTTTTCCTGCAATTCGCCCCAGCGTACTTTATCCCAGTCTACTGGTGCATCGGAGGTATCGTTGGCATTCTGAAACCCGTACATGCCAAGTCGCGTCTCACGCTCAAAGCATAGATCTCCATCCATACCCAAAACATCATAACTGCCAATCAGAGGCTCGGGGAAATTTTTAGGAGCTCCTTTGAACACCATTATGTCGGACACCAGCTCTCCTTCCGGACCCTCGCAAGGGACGTACTTTCCGGTCTTTGCAGTTTGTTTATAATTGGGGTACGGGTCGTAAAAGTATGGGGTGTGAGAAGTGAAATAGCTTGGCTTGTCGGCAGCTGTTAGTTGAGCTTCGAAGGTGGCGGATCGGGCCTTGCTGGTGTTTAGCGTGTTCAATGTCTGACCGTATATCGCATCCGCCCCGAGTACACTGCATTCAAATTAGGTCTCCATTTTAGTAACCTAAGTAATATTATTTCAAGATGCTTACCGGCCGAGTTGATCATACTCTAGTCTGAACTGCTGCCGAATAGCTTCCTGTTGCTCTTCTTGTGCCTCCTTCATTTTATCCTCGAAGCTGGGTATATGGTTTGGATCCTCCTCGTCGTTATGGTCGCTCTTCTTTTCGTCTAGATTTGGCTCACTTGGAATGTTGACCACACCCTCGCCAGAGTTCTGCTGGATAACATCCCCATAATTTCCAGAACCATGCAACATAAGCCAATATAGCGTGACCACGGTGAACCCAAACACTAACAGACCTTTGGGTCGCAACAACCACCGGCGGGGCTGCACTGCCAGCATTGCAGATAATGACTCGAGGTACCAGATACAAATTTCGGACTGGTTGGGTAGTTAAGTTGTGTTACAGACTTTCTAATGCCAGCAGAAGTGCATTAACATGGCGGTCGGGATTGGCGATCGTTTAGAAATACGATTACCGTCAGGCGGGTTGAGTATTAAAGACGTAGGGAAACGGCACGTCAAGGCAGTTCTCTCGGAAAGAGGTCGTAGGAATGGAGGTGGTGAGCGTAATGAGCGTGGTGACTCCTATCAAAGGACGTCGGGTATAATATCCCTTGAGACAGGTATCTGCTTGATTAGGGAGGGAGAGATAACATTTGGGGGATTTATTGCCACTTGCGAAGAAGTTAGTTAGACAAAGGCCAGGCTAGATTGGGTTGACGCGAACAAACGTATATATGTTGTGAACACGTTGATTGTGGTACAATTTGGTACAGAGCACAAAAGTTGCGTCAAGAGAAACAGCCTGGCCTTGATCACGACTACTTAGGTCAGATGTTGGTGGAAAAGGGATTGAAGGAAACAAGAGGAAAGAGAGAAGGATTGAACGGTGTGAAGGCACATGTGTGAGGACTATTTAGGTAGGCAGGCAGGACGGAAGGGATAAACATACATAGGGCGGGTAGGTATGAGGAGAGGTATGTACGAAGAAAAGGTGTTATCAGGTATCTACGTAGATGTAGACACAAGTATAGAGAGGTGGTTGAGATAAAAATGCAAGGAAGATGGAGAAGCGCATCGCCAAGGCCGTAGATTCCACAAGAAAGATGACTGCGCCGCTGCGGTAGACAGGTGGAAGGGATAGCTTAAGCATGGGATGGCAACGTGAAAGACCGGGGTTGTGAGCTAGGGGGTCCATCGCGGCAGGTACAGTAGGGGAACATGTTACAATACAGTAACCTCACCTTATAATCCCGTGCCAATCAGAATTGTTAGGTATAGCCCAAGTGCCTATCTAGTGCACAAGACACTGTGGGGGTATGCGACATGCAGTTTTGAAATTGAAATCCCCTATTGTCTTTGTTGCTTGCTACTGGACGTGCACTAGAGCTCTAGTCTACATCGGCCCCCGAATCGCTACTGAGCGCCCAGCTCAATCTAGCACAACTAACACGACTTGACATCAATCAGTTACCAGTCTATACATGTATGTACATCCGTACAACCCAGGTCTATTAGTGCTTGATAGAGAATAGGTAACTACGTGGTTAGGTAGCAGGGCAGACAGAATTAGAGAATGTAGCACATCAAACAACAGCGCAACAAGCCTGTTAATGATTAGGTTATGATTGTCAGGGATAGGGACTTGTCCCTATAAGAAATAAGAAATACCTACACTGGAACCACTCAAGCAGAATCGGAAGTTGAAGGCCCAGACCCTGCCAAGTCTTTCTTGATGAGGATTGGCGCTAAGAAACAAGTAGATTTCCTTATGATGCGCACCCGCAAAACAACGCCGTTATTGCCTTGTACCGTCTGCATATATAGTCTATCACATGGTGCTTATGGAAGTGAATTTGTTCACTTTTCTTACATGTTTGCTTTATTTACCCATTCCCATCCGTATTGTCTAAGTTGGGTTTTACCTACTTGCAAAAATTCTCTTAGTTTCTCGTGTGTGCAGACCGCCCCTGTTACCCTGCTCCCGGCTCTACAGTGCAGTAGTTGCACTGTAGGATGTGTCAATCATGGGCTACTGTCCACTCTGGGGTTATGGAGCTCCTACTACCTATGTACGTACATCGATAACCAGGTACAGAGATTCAAGTTGTGCCATTGAAATCTGCTTCGGCCGGGTGCATATATTAAATAGATAACCGCGCAACACATACCTACCTGGCACTCCGTTTGCTCCGGAGGTAATGTGCGACGTGGTTTCTTAGCAAAGTCTTATATATATGACCGGACAGCGCGATTTTATCCATGATTGCTCTCTCCATTTCCGCTATTGGTGGGTGCTGAAACAAACCGGCGCGGTGACGTCGGTAGATCTGACCCGGAATCGTAAGGATCTCCGGCACCCAAGATTACAAGTATAGGTCGATGGGGCTTACGCAAGCCTCACAAATGGCTTAGCGCCTCCATGCGCTAGGAGCGTGCTTGCAGCAGTCCAACAGCGCACATTTCTGGAAGCTCGAACCAGCTCGAGCCAACGGTGTGTAACGGGCAGTGCCGCATGCTCTCAAGCCACCTGTTGTCGCCGAACCTATCGCATGTCGGATCCTACGACAATCCGAAACAGCACAGCACAACATGTGGTCTAAATAAATCTGGAAATTATATCAGCAATAACGTGTATGGTATGGGGCTCTTTGATGCCGTTGTGCGGCGTGGCGTGCGCCTTCCAAATGCAGCACTACGCTAGGCATCTACTGAAGATTATCTGCGCCCCATACAATAACGTCATTCTAGTCCAGGGTATTAGCTCGACCCGGGGTCCCGACTCGTTGCTTATGACCGAGTGCCGGCTCCGCGCTTCCTCATCCCGTTTGAAGTCATTGCAAGTCTAATGAATCAGGAATATACATTCATCAAGATCTTCTGATACTAGTCAGGTAATTAGGGTAGTACTCTATCTACTCGGCAACTCTACACTCGCAACACCATAGGCACTCTCTGCTTACATTTGTTCAGATGGTGACCACTTGCAACAGTGTGTGTATGACGCGGCGATGCAGTGTCATCGTCGTACTGGAGTGCAGACTTCGGTGAACTGATCAGATTTCTTGGATAATACAATGCTGTCTGTAGCCAGTAGCAAACAAGTAGGTATCACAAATTGAGATCCCGTGCGTTTGTCCGTAGCAGGGGTTAAGGTCATCTTACCCATTTGGCCTTAAATTTTAGTTAAGTGTTTGCATCGGAAAGCAGCATCTAATTTTTACCTTCTATTTAATTATTTAATTATAGAGAAAAATGTATTATACGGCCCACATTATTTACTCCATGAATCCGATAGGCTAATAGTGTCTTGCTCGCGAGAATTAACGCAGCGCCAACGCAGTCCCAAGCTATTATATAGCAAGCGCCCTGTTTCATACCTAGTCAGGAACACAAACAATCAACGAAACCTATATCGAACATATATTACTTGGCAAGAAACATATACGACGCCGGCCGAATCTACGAAACACCGTGTGACCCCGACCGCGCAAGTCCGGCGACACAACGAACCGCCGGCTGCTTACGTCTGAGACTATAGATTAGGTACGTATCCCTTCAAAGACGAGACGAAGGGAGATTATCGTAGCGTGGCCGTACATGCGCCTTCGTACGCGTGTGAACCACAACATCAGATCGGAGATCTGCTAGTCGTGTGTGGTGAATCAATTGATGATAGCTCGAGTGGCGAGTTGTAGTCTACAGTTGAATTGAGAAAAAGAGGGAGGAGAGAGAAAAATGCTCCGAGACGTTTAATGACGCCACATAAGTATCGTGTCCGTAGATATCCGTCGTTCTTCCACGCCTCGATAATGCATGGATGAAAACCATGTGTATGATTTCATCTATTCTATCATATCATAACGAAAATCAATCGCATAGTCAGATAAAAATATCAATTGGTTGGTCTTGAAACAAATAAGCAGAAAATTCGTAAGCGTGGTGCATGGTGCAACAACTCAGTGATCATGATAAAATCGATTCAGCATAGCACATGTAATTTCCGTTATCTCTCACAGGTATTGAGCGTAGGCAACAACAGCCTCTTCCGGAAAGTCGCCATCTTACGATGTACGACAGAAAGTTGACCACAAGTATTCGCGAGACTGAAGCTTAGCATAGTGGAGACATGCAGAGTATGGTGGTGTAAAGTATTATTGCATTATACTATTATACCAACGGACGGCAAGCATTTACACTCGTCATCCGTGAAGTTCCTTTCCGCATGGTGGTAAAAGCAACATGTGTCTCGCCGAGATCACCGCCCGTCCCCATACCGCGGGCTCATTATGGCCCGATGTCACGCCTTCTAACCCTTACCATGTCTGAGATGAAAAAGAGCCAGGCAAGAACTGCCCCTCAAGCTACCTATCTATCATCCACCTTAGACTAGGAAGCAACAATGTAGTATGCCAAATATCCACGCGAAATAGTACTCTTTAGACAGGAGAACGCAACCGCTTTGCCCCCCATGATTATCTTACAAACGGAATCCTTCCTTCACTTTATCTCAAACCCAAGAAATAGATAGAAAACCAGCACCTTGGACAAGGGGCTGTGGGTATATATAATAAGGGGTAGGCAGTTGGTATCAACCCAAGCCTGAAACCCAAGAGCAAAGAGCGCAGTAGGGTATATAGCTCGCTGATAGAATTGAAACCAAGAATCCAATAGTATGCAAATTTCCAGAAATTTGTGTAAAAGATCACAGAACGCCATGGCTGAATGCGGTGATAACGTTGATGAAACGAATGTCGATTGAACGACAAGAGGGGAGAGATATATATGTATAGAAAGAACGCCGTATGCTTCGTATCGTAAGAGGTTAAGGTTGATACCAGGTAAGCTTTGCGTAGAAACGTGACTTAAGAGCGGATGCCTGGGGTTCATCCAGCTACATCACGCCCAGTCTCGTCATTCGCTTCTCCATCCTCTGCATTGTCTGCATTGGACCTAAGCCACCACGGCCAAGTGCCTGGCCAGGCATCAATCTCTGGCCTGTAGGTAATCCAAATGGACGGTGGAGGTTCGACGACGGGCCAGCGGGCAGGCCTCTAGGCGGCTCGCGTATACTAGGGATCCCTCCCGGCGGAGGTCCGTTCCTGCTAGGCCCGGACCTTGAGCCCTGCCGTTGTTGCAGTGGCGGAGGCGGACCCATCTGCTGGGCGCGGATAGCGGCCTGCATCCTCTTCCAGGCATCTCGCTCGCAGTACGACTTCCCATTAACATCGAAGTAGCCATCGCGCAGCACGACACCGCAATCACCGCAGCGGAAGCAGCCTGGGTGGTATTTTTGCGGCACCTCGTCCTCGAGGTACTGCCCCTCGATGCCCCGGTTGCAGGACCCGCATAGACTACCGTTGAGCTTGTGGTAATGCTGCTCGCAATACGGGCGGTCTTCGTGCACATAGAAGGTGGCCGAGCTAAAGGCTTCCTTACACGTGGCGCACACAAAGCAAGCTTTGTGATACCGCCCGGTTAGACGCCCATCTGCCGACGAGATCGATTTCCCTGTTATCGGCTCTTGACACGCCTTACAATTTCCTCGTGGCCGCGGATTCTTCGATGGCTGTCGATTATGTGAGCTTGAGCCCGTTGTCGAAGCTGTCAGTGATCGCATGCGGCCCTGACCATCTTGGGGGGTAGCGTCGAGTCTATCAGAGTTTGGAATGCTCCTAGGTGAGATGGGAGACTCGGACCTAAAATCCCGTTCTGCTTGGGCAGCTGGGTCGAGCCGTAAGTTTTGTAACCGCTCACGCTGAGGAGCGGCTGGCTTCAAGTTGTCGCTTCTAGGTATCGGTATGGGTGCTGCTGTTGCTGACCCTGGCTGTGGTCCACTCATAGACTTTTGTAAATCATCCACTAAAGAGTTTATTCCTGCTACATCAGAAGGTCGCCGTGGATCGGAGCGAGAATCTACCGATCGAGCCGGGCTTGTATTTGAGCTTGCACGACTGCCTTGAGAATCCTGGCTATAACCGGAATTACTAGAAGATTGAGATATTGACGGCGAGTGGTAAGGATTTCCGGCGCCGAATTCGTCAGCAAGATTTATCGAAAGAGTCTGGCTACCATCTCGTGTCTGTGGCCGTATCAGGCTTTTACGTGGAGGTGGTGGACGCGATGTGTCTCTTATTCCATAAGAAGGCCGGTTTCTACGGTCGCTCATCATTATTGGCTGATCCCCATTTGGGTTGGGCGGCCTACTCGACATGTCTGGTCGCAGACCAGGTGCGGAGGGAGCGCGGATTGGGCCATCGGGTCGCAGTTCATTTCCGCCCGGCTTCAGGATTTGGTCAGGGAACGTCTCGGACCGTTTACCAAGGGTAAGGGGTTGTGGTCCTGCGTCTTCTCCCTCTCTCTGCGGCGGCCCAAACCCGCCGTATCCATTCTTTCGTGGCATTTTTGGTAGTGTCATACTACCACTGGTTAGTGATGAGCCTGAAGCCGCCGTGCCGGGCCGGTCGATTGACGTTCCTAACTGCGAGGTGTCATCGCTTATGTCTGCGGTATCATCTCTACTAACACTCCTCGGAAACGCGTTTTTCGCTGTTGAACGAGTTCGGGCCACTTCAAACGGGCCCGGCGCAATGCTGTTCATTCTCGTCAAGAGACTTGAAGCTTGTTTGTTAGGACTTGTTCCGTACGCTGCTTCCGCTTCTTCCGGCTCTGGCTCTGCTGAAAACCCACCATAGCCGCCTGGTCGTCGTGGGGATCCTGCTATGGCCGGCGAGAAATATTCGTCGTTGGCAGAGCCAGCCCCAAGGCGCCCATTCATTGGTGTCTTTGGTGAAATTGCTTGAGATGCCGTCGAGGCACTGACTGGTGTTAACTGATCTTGAAATGCTCGATCTATGAAGCGCAGTTAGAACAATCAAAATCCTTGAGGACGACCGAAGGTTAGACTTACTTGCTGCCGATGTGTCCACTGTTGGCGGTGCACGAGTGAATTTATCGAAAACATTTTGCTTAAATGAAGACAAGGCACCACCTAGAAGATCTGGCATCGGTGGATCTGCTGCATGGGCGTTAGAAGCCGAATATTAAAGAGTTCGAATAGGGCGATTGACATACGCTCTGACACTGCGGATTCATTACTATCACCGCAAACATGTTCACCCATCATAGAAATCTCTACTTGGTTACCACAGTTAGAGCATTTTATTGTCGGCATGAACGCCGACTGTCGTGATAAGTCTGTCATGACTGTAGACCGATCTCTAAACCTCTTTACGTATTACGTATGTCCTCCTTCTAGATCTTCATTCGCTCGGGATCGGTCGTCGGTCGACGTGGTCATGGGTATTCGTCGAGATGTAAGGCAGGTTGCTTATTGTATTCCAAGCTTCAGGCAACCCAGATGCCTCTATGGATGGATTTGAATGGTTATCTGGATGCAGGTGTATATTTTCAGTAAGGTCGTAGCGATCTAAGAAACGAGGGTAGCGCATAAGGAGATCGAAGATCTTTGCTGCACGCCGCTGGCAACTCTCGTAGGCAGTCGATCGGTAAAACAAGACTGGGAATGTCACAAGGGCTCTCTGGCCAGCAGCCAGTCTGACTGGCGGGATGTTTTCAAACCCCAGACCTAATAATAATTCAAGCACGTCGATAATGTGCGTTGCGGCACGGCGGTTTGAGAAGCGGTTTCGGTGAGTGCTTGCTCCGGATCTACACTCGACGAGGAATTGGTAGGAGGGAGGTTAGCCTGAGGGCATTCGGATTGTGTAAAGATCGGTGAGGGCGGTTGTTCCTGTTGTGTTCAGAATGCGTCTCGAACATCCCTGCAAAGCTACCCCTGGAAAGTAGTGTAACTATAGCCTGGGGGCCCTGGTAACGATTTGATATGCACGGCTGTGGTAGTGTGCGCTACACTATATACGTACAGGGAACTCCTTGGTCCCTCTATATCGCTTGGCAGCTTTCTCAAAATAGGCATAGATCATGGATCACGTTCTCTCTAAGCGTCAAAAGTTCTGTACATGCCTACACTAGATACATGTGCGTTCCTTGATTTGACAGAGAAAAAATACATAAGAAATACATAAATGGCAAAGACGGAACTAGAAGGAAGAGGGGGAAGGGGACAAGATGATGATAAAGTTTGGGGGTAGGTAGGTATGTAAAAACAGAAGCAGTGAGACCTAGGTATGCCTATGTGTAAGAGCAGGTTTCTATTTCCCGACAATCCTTGAATTATGTTGGTCAAAAAGGGACAGTGAGCAGAATGGGCGGCCAATCATTCGGGCCCCTTGCTTTGTCCTCAGTGTATCAAGTATTGTTCCCTACAGAGTTCCTTATCCAATCAACTCCCTAGGTACGCTAGGGGTATAACATGTACTGTAGCACGTGTATGTATAAGTAGCAGAAGAGCTCTGTACCTTAGGTACCTATCTATCTATTCGGTAATACTATTTCCTCAAAAAGGAAGCTGACGAGTAGGTATGTCATGCTTCATTCCAACGTTACAATTCGAGAACCATTCCTTTCAGCCATGAACTCCCGCTTTAAGCTGGTTAATATACCAGTTCGTCGTACAGTAACCGTCAACACTGTAAGAAATGGATGAAGAACGCCATTTGTTGCTATTGAGGTTAGCGTGCCTGCAAGGTGAGCTGCCTTTCGTCTAGCGCTACCCTCCCAATCAGGGTTGGCACGGGTACCTTACAGCTCTGAGCTCTTGAACTAGGTATCTAATTGTGATTCGTTCCGAAGCAGGTTGAAACAAAGGGGCACCTTCGCCTTGGCCCCAGCCTTGGCTCTCTCCTTTGCCTGAATCTGGTCACGCATCGGGGCTCACCAATCTCAGGTGGTCATGCTCACCCAATATAGTAGCCAATTATGTCGCAGATTCCAGTAACAACTAAAAAGCCACAACCATAGATCCCGCGGCTATTGCTTTGAATAAGAGCTACAGGCTGAATGAAAATGAATGGAAATGAATGAGCAAATGGATGGATGATAGGGAGGTACATGCTCAGCATATGTGCGTGGTTATGGTGAGCAGTAACCATACCCATATTCGTATTGACATGCTTATCCTTGTCCAGGCTAGGTAATCGACCGTATTCCTCTTCTCCCTAATCCCCGTGATAGGTCGCTCGGCAAATTGAAGGTCATTTCTGGAGCCATGGTTTTCTCATTTTATACAGCATCTACCTATTATATAGCCAGACGACCTAGTGTGCTTTGGGTAAAGCACATTATGGGCCCGCATCTGATGATACCTATCTAGGTGCTGGCTTGCTGCATGCTGCGTTCGTTCCATTCGATTTGCTAAGATCCTCAGCCTGGTCTGGTGGGCGAGATGGGGAGCGGCAATGCTCGCGTCCGTCTCCGGATGGATAGACGTCTCGGGATCTCTCTACTTTGTGGTGTCATGGCCTTCTATGGTGTACCGAGCAACAGGATAGGTTTCATGGCGGCCTGGCCCTCGCCACGCATTGCGTGCATGTGCATTGAGGATTCCCGCGCGGTACGGAATACATACAAAGCATACCTACTTCGCTCGGCGAGACATTGGTCTAACGGTTCTCCAGCTCGTTTCGTCAGGTTGCCCCGTTGCCGAATTAGACCCCTGTCGATCAGGTCCCCTGATTGCACTAGGTACCTATGTACCTACCTAAGAGATGGGTTCCTATGTGATGACCCACGCAGTTTATCTTGGGTTCTCGGCTTAATATTCTATATGCGTGCCGTGATCAAGTGCAGAGGTTATGCATCAACTCGGATGCCGCGACCAAGCGAGAAGCTAATAAAGTCTAAGGTATCTCGCCTCATACAAGTAGCTGTTCGCTATGAAATTTGGCAGATTCGTCGCTAATTGATCCCACCAGAACAATTAGTTTCGGCAATTGTATCATCAATCCTCAAGCGAAAAAGTCCCATGCAACGCTTATCATTCCTATCAAGGTGACGAGACCACAGTCAGCAAGTCGAAAAGTCCCCCGCACGCTATTTAGTACCGCTTGAGAGTCGCAATTATGATCGTCGAGTTCTTCACTAAAAACAGGTAGTTAGGATCTAGCGATAGCGTCGATTCGGCGATCGCAACGCTCGCCAGTGCACGGTGCAGTTGTCGATCTTAGAGATATTATTTCACCTCCACTAGACAGCGTCAACGACACATTGTTTGACCAGTCTTGCTTAAGCTCTTGTGTATTCAATCTTCAGTCAGGTACATATATAGCAGGCATAGAGTGGAAGAGTATGGCCAACTCGCTCATTATTCAGCTACATTCTATAGAAGGGTGGGCCCTCATTATAGAACCTGTTGTAGTCGAAATTGAGGAAGACGCGGCAAAGATGGTGTTTGTAGTACGCAATGCCCGTACTGTACACGATGTCAACGTATGAGAGATGCCATGGTGGTTTACATGCTTTTGCATCCTTCTGATCCTTTCAGTGGAGAGTACCGCAGAACGTCAAGGTACTTAGGTTCGTAGATGAACACAAATATATCTACTCACTTTATAACGATGCATTCCTTCTATCTGGAGATCCCTGGAAGATATACTGTTCGACTACACAGCCTAAGATCTCCGGAATGATTTCAACTGTTGTGCTCTAAATTCATACATGCCACGAATTTAGGGCTCTGCATTGCCCCTATGCCCTATTTTGGTTAGTCTAGACTATATACGTAAGTACATAGCCGGATTGTCTTTATCAAGAGTATACAGATATCTCTAAACTTAAGTAAGGCAGTCAGCATGCATACCTTGGTCGTATCCTGACTTAAACGCAAGCCGGTCTGATCAACACTGTTGTGCTGGCAAGCGGGACGGGTCTAGTTGAACTCACGAAGTGGCTATTAGTATTCCATTACATATGTCCTGTAGAGACTTAAAATATCTGATTGAAGAAATATTAGATCTGGCCGAAAGATTTGTTAGTCCCAAGTCTCGATAATAGAAACAATACTAGATACTTAGGCAGTCTAGTTCTACTTAGAAGCAAGCAACATCGCTTAGCCATTATATGTGACAGCGCACCTTATCGCCGGTTATCCTTCCTTTAGTGGTATTCGAGCTGCATACCGCTAGGTGATTACTTAAGGACATGACGAATCAGAGCCTCTAAATCCTTACCCCTCCATGGCCCCTCATACGCAACAACAGCAGATGTCGTGGAGCATATTGACACCGCCTACTCTGATAACTTGTAGTCATTCGCTTGATAATAACTTCTTGCTGCATACTTACATACTGTACCTAGGGAGACTTTTCTCTGGAATTCAATGATGTGTAACTAGCTCGGTGGTGCCATTTCGAACAACTCACCACACCCACAATCGGAGTCGGCATCTTATCCGATAAGCCGATAACCACAGCAGCCCCTCCTCTTTTAGACTACCTATCTACTGTAGACGCCTACACAGCTCGTTCGTTCCACTAGGTGGTCTTTATACTCCGGCTACCGGTTCCGAATAAATACTTATAGTTCACCCTAAACTATCCGACTTTAATCTCTCTTCCTTCTTTCCAATTTCTATCTCAAGTTGTAGATTTAGTCCTCCCAACTACCTTACAACCGTCTCTATACTGTAGACCCCATACCAAAGTCGATCGCGCTCCCGGGCCGCGGTCACACACCACCGTCACAACGTTTTCCAATCTCCTTAACTCGTACGAGTCTTTCCTACTAGAACTTACCACCATGATTAAACTAATCGTGTTTCAGCGTCCATCACCCGTACGCAGGAGCCCGTTGCTCTTCTCGAGGCGGAAGTGCAGCGGACTCGCCTTACACCTATTAAAGGGGCACTACTGCTAGTTGCAAATTAGCTATCAAGAACGAATTCAAGATGGCGCCGCACGCCGAATTAGATAACGGCACTGCGTACGGTGATGGACGTGTTCATGGCCTGGACACAACTGTGCCTGCAAAAAAAGAGGATGTGTTTGTGGTGGACTCCCCCAATGTGACTTACACGGACAGTGAGATCCGATCCAAGTATACCTATCGAACTACGAGTGTGACCAAGGGCGCCGACGGCAAGTATGTGGCTACGCCCAAGGAAACACTATATAACTTCAAAGTCGACCGTAAAATCCCCAAGACAGGAATGATGCTGGTGGGATGGGGTGGCAACAATGGCACCACCGTCACCGCCGGCATCATTGCCAATCGTCGAGGTTTGGTGTGGGAGACCCGCGAGGGCCCTCGTGCCGCCAACTACTATGGCTCCGTCCTAATGGGTTCCACTATGAAGCTCGGCACTGATGCCCAGACTATGCAAGATGTCAACATTCCTTTCCATGACGTTCTCCCTATTGTCCACCCCAATGATCTCGTTATTGGCGGATGGGATATCAGCTCAATGGACCTTGCTGCAGCGATGGATCGCGCTGCCGTGCTTGAGCCCACCCTCAAGGCACAGGTTAAGAAAGAACTCAAACAAATGGTCCCTCTTCCAAGCATCTACTACCCAGACTTCATTGCTGCTAACCAGGAAGATCGAGCTGACAACTTGATACCCGGCGATAAAGCTTGCACGGCTCACGTCGAGAAGATTCGCCAGGATATTCGGTATGATCTACCTTTCCAGTGCTACTAATACATGCTCACTCTTGATATAGTGAATTCAAGGCACATAACAATCTTGACAAGGTCATCGTTCAGTGGACTGCCAACACTGAACGATATGCCGATATCCTACCTGGAGTAAATGATACCGCGGACAACTTACTAAAGGCCATTGAGGATGGCCACGAAGAGGTGTCACCTTCCACGATATTTGCTGTGGCTTGCATCCTCGAAAAAGTACCCTTCATCAACGGCTCTCCTCAAAACACGTTCGTACCAGGCGCTATTGAACTCGCCTCAAAGCACGGTGCTTTTATCGGTGGTGATGACTTTAAGTCTGGGCAGACAAAGATGAAGTCGGCACTGGTAGATTTCCTGATCAGCGCAGGTATCAAGCTTACCTCGATCGCGAGCTACAACCACCTCGGCAACAATGATGGCAAGAATTTGAGTTCTCAGAGACAATTCCGCTCTAAAGAGATTTCCAAGTCGAACGTTGTCGATGATATGGTCGAGGCGAACACCGTCCTGTATAAGAAGGGTGAGCACCCGGACCACACTGTCGTCATCAAGTACATGCCGGCCGTTGGTGATAATAAGCGTGCGCTGGATGAATACTACGCAGAGATCTTCCTTGGTGGACATCAGACTATCTCGTAAGTCGAATTATTACTCGGGGCTTTAAGATTATCTATGCTAATGTATCAATACAGCATCTTCAACGTTTGTGAGGATTCGCTTCTAGCCTCGCCTCTCATTATCGACCTGGTCCTTGTTACCGAGATTATGACGCGTATTGAATGGCAAGCACATACGAACAACTCGGAGGCTACCGGGGATGAGTTCAAGGGCTTCCACAGCGTGCTCAGCATTCTCTCATATATGCTCAAGGCGCCGCTCACACCACCAGGTACCCCCGTCATCAATGCGCTCGCCAAACAGCGTGCTGCATTAACGAATATTTTCCGTGCCTGTGTCGGCCTGGAGCCTGAGTCGGACATGACACTTGAGCACAAATTGTTCTAAGGCATGGCCCTTCTCTTGGTGTGTTAAGGCAGTAACTAGCTGCCGAGTGCCGGTTTAACTTACAGATTTGGAATGTTTGTGAGTGATGGCACGGTGACCTGTCACCATGTTTCGTTCGATCTTTGCTGCTGCGGCAGATTGTTCAACCCTGTTGTTATGTAACCATGGATTTCAACATCCTGGAGTTTTGGATTCTTAGTCATCACATCAATACATTCGTCTAGCCCATCTATATGCATACTGCGCCTATCACTTGCTGTAGATATGTTATGACTCGAAATTTTTATTATAATCCTATCGACAAGTAGTAGGCCTATACATAATCCTTGCTTCATCCTTCCACTAGGCCAAGTTTCATAACTTGATTCTCTTGGCGACTTGTGTTAAGCCTTACAACGCCACGCCATGCCAAAAGAAACCGAATGTAGACCTTGCGGTCCAGGAAAACCGGGCGGCATCTAAATGTACCAATTCTCCGAGTTACAGTAAAACATGTTGCAAACCAACATTAAGAACACCTAAAGCACCATCCACGGCGCGCCTACAACCAAGTGCGCCTCGAGCTTAGGCTTTCATAGCTCTTCGCGTACCGCCCCTCGCCCCCTTCGGCGAGTAAGTCGGCGCGGCTGTCCCTCCCTCTGCCCCGGCGGCCGCCGGCGCGCGGGTCCTCCTCGAAGTAGTAGTGGTTCGCGCCGGCGGCGTAGCCGACGCGCCAGGGCACGCCGAGCTCGGCACCGTCCGGACCATGCCCGCAGCACCCCGCAAGGGCGCGCGAGGGCGGCGAGTTGACGGCCAGCGCGAACAGGTTCTGCGGCTCCGTGTAGTCCGTCACGAGGAACCTGGCTGCCTTACCGCCGTGGGTAACTCTCCTCCTCATGCCGTCGCCTCCCGAGCCGTCGTGGTGGTGGGGCTTGGCCGGGGCGTCGGAGTCCTCGCTGTCGCTGTCCGCCGCTGAGGTCTTTACCGGGTCGTGGGTGCTGTGCGGGAAGGAGAACCGAGCGGTGGAGGAGGACTGGTGTTTCTGCTTCGAGGATAGTTGCGATGATGAGGAGGGGGAGGGAGATTTCCCGGTCGCGAAGGCTGTCAGGGCACTCCCTGAAAGAAGATACCCCAGACATAGCAGATCGAGCAGGAACGTGAGCCCGAGCACGGGGTAGAAGATGGCCTGCCAGGCGGCCGTGTGCGCCGAAGCGTACTGCTGCGTGCGCACGCGCGCGCGGAAGGACTCATACACGCCCTTCGGCAGCTGCATGGGCTCGCCGTGCGGCCACTCCGGCGCGAACGTCGTGTCCAGCGCCCCCGTGACGAGCGTGTTGGCCACGAGCACCGCGAGCGCCTCGGCCACGGACGGCAGGTGCGGGTCCAGCGCCGGCGCCGCCGGGATCAGGTTCGTCAGCACGCGCGCGTTGCTCGCGTTGTTGCTCTGCGCGCCGCCGTCGAGGTCGATCGCCAGGCTCCATTGTACGGCGATGTTGCGCCAGTCGCCCGAGACGTGGAGCGGCGTGTCGGCGCCGGGGGCGGCGGCGGCGCCGGGGGGAGGGGCTACGGGTTTGTAGGCGTCGGCGTCGAGCGCGGCCTCGCACTCGGCCTTCATGTACCCGCCTGATGTCCCTGACAGGTCGAAGGCGGTCGTGCAGTTTGTCGACTCCCACGACCGCATTTGGCAGAGCGTGTAGTCGGGGATGTAGGGCGCTTTGGCGAGGATGTAGAGCGCGTCGACGTAGCGGAACGAGGCGTTGGTTACGACGTTGGTTACGACGTTGTAGTCGATTGGAAACTTGAGCAGCAGCGGTTAGCACAAGACATTCTCTATACCTGGCGCGAATCTCTGGTTGCGGGACTGTCTGCACTTATTCACGTGAGAAATAGAGAGGAAATGAGGGCTACGTACTAGTGGAAATACTGGAGGCTCACGACCATATTTCTCACCCCATTTGAATATGTCGTCGACCACGGTGCTGTTGAGCCACTCCGTCTCCGAAGCGCTGGGTACATCGACTTCCCAGTCCGGCGGCAGATCGTTAGTAAAGGAGTTATTGTTCGTCCGCGCATTCGGCCATCGTTGGTAGACAAGCGGCGCTACCTCGCTCTCGTTCATATTGACGCACATGACGTTAACGACGGGGGCCACAACGCTTGCCCGGATGGAGTACTGTCCCAGGCCCAATAACTCGCTCGGCTGTAGGATACCATTGATGGGATCTGTAGCAGCCATGTAGACTCCGGGGTGCGGCATGGCAAGAGTCACGTTGTTTATAACCCTGTGATAGGTTGCAAAGTTTGCCTCCATGTCCCCATTTTCTTTCTCGATCCACGAAGAGTTCATCGTAGTGTTGTCGAAGAGATTATGCGTCCCGGTGGGCCGGTCAGAGAGCTGAAGTGTGTTCGGGGATTCCATCTTGTGTATATCATCCCATTCCTTCCTGGGGAACAGGTACGTCAGTAGTCTCTCAGCTGAGATAGGTATTGGCCTAGATTAATACTTACATGAAGGCGACGAGACTGCTATATGCTGTAAGAGAGTTAGCACATTCTGCTTTTGTGAGTACGGAAGCCTTTGACAGTAATGGACAGCTTACATTGACCAGAGAACAAGACATTCACGCACGATTCCGCAGAGTAATTTGCGTCGATGTTGCCGAGGGGCGTCTGGCAAGCCCTCTTCACATATTCTGGATTGCTATAGGAGGCGTGTACTAAGCCTTGCAAATCTCGCATAACCCAATCTTGATATGTCAACTTTGGGCTTACCACTATACCGTTGAAAGTCAGTAACCATCGTCCTATGTTTCATCTCGTCAAGGCTCCCTAACGTGATTCTAGCTCTAGAACGAGCTGTGGAGCCTCGAGGCGTGATAGGGAGAAAGTGGCGCTGACTATTACTTACTAGCATCTGACGCTGTGGTGTAGAACAAACTGCATATGGCCGCTATTAATGTTAGTGCACCAAGGATCGTGGTCGCAGCGTGCGGGATGCCTTCCCAGTGGGTGAGCAGCGAGCCAGGTTGCTGTGCGGGAGTCGGTTAGTTAACGAGTAGATTGGAGGCCTAAGGGGGACGTCCCCTAAAGAAACGATAGTTTTCCACTTACTATTACCCAGTTTCGCATCGTCATCTCTGCTAGAGTTACGCCTCGCGAGAGCCTGCTGAAGGCCCTCCTCGTCAACACCTGGCCCAAGACCGCTACGAATACCGTAACAAAAGACAACTCGATAGTCTTGGCGATCAGAGTTGAGAGTAGAGTTGCCGTCGAGGGCGAGACTTGCCATCCGCTTCCTGACGAGATACTTCTCCCGTACTGGGGTTGGATGATCGAGACGACAAACCAAATTCCACTGAGCACAGTAGAGTAGATGGATAAGATGACGAGGGTTACGTATAGCCAGCTCCAACGATTTATGTAGACATCCCGCCTCGAATGACAGCCTAAGTGTACTGGAGCTGCAGTATAAATTAGCATTGGCTACATGAGAGAATCGTTAGGCCTAGAGCTACGTACCGCAAGGTGGGAATACGTTATTTACGTCGCTTTCATCTTCACTACCTATTCTTCGCGGGGAGGGGTTTTGGCTATACATTGCCGACAGAGGAATGGATTGAGCTTCTGGGTGTGTTGGCATCATGACTGTACTTCTTCTGACGTCAGAATTCGAGGGTGGCACGACAGTCTCATCCGTAGAATATGCTGAACTTGAAATGCTTATATTTGAAGCCAGGCTGAACTGTCGACGAAGGTCACCGACATTTTCGACAGTGGACACCGATCTTATACTTCTAGAAGAAGACATACTCGCTTGTGGTGCGACATAAGCTCGTGGGGCTGTTGGTCCGCGTCCTGTACTGGGTGGCGCCATGTCGAGAGATTGTGGTGAAACAGCCACCGGCGAGGCTCGCCGTTCTGGCGATAAGCTTGAGGTCTCCCTGGTTTCCACCCACCAAGCCGAATCGGGGGAGACGGGAGAAACCACACATTCCGCTCCATATCTTGTCAGGTCCTCGGATCTTATGCTTCTGCTATCTGTGTCTATTGAAGTAGCTGGTAGGTCGCTACCCCATGGCGAGAATGTTGATGGCAGATGGTAGATATCCCCCTCGCGTTGAAGAAATGGTGATTCCATTTTTCCTGTGCTACTGCCCTAGCAACTCTGCAATGGGTGTTTCCAAGATATGGCTTTAAACTGCGTTGAGAGAACAAAGGGTTAGAGGGCAAGTTATAGGCTCTGGTAGGTTTTGGCAAACAAACAAACCCAAGCCCCCACCAAGGCCGGGATATCCTAGTAACTAGTATTTTTTCTCATTTGCCTTGAATCAATGAAGCCGTTCATGTAACCATGAGCCAGCTGTCTTTCCAAGGATGTTATCAGTGGTCGAAATCCTTCAATGGTGGTGGCGCAGGTCGTTAGCTGGTGGGCGATCGATTATCCGGATCTATTAACAAGTTCATTAGTACGTACATCTTTGTAATTGTTTGCTTCTCCTATCACACCGAGCGAGTGGTATTATTAGACGTCATGAAATCCACTGATTGACGTGTTGCTTCTGATGTATCAAGGGTATACACGGTGGGTAATCTAATCTTTGAAACAAACCGCCTTTATCTACCGAATTTACTTAATCTATGCATAGTTACGATAATAGGCCGCGAAGTACGCTGTACCTCCGGACACTCTATTTCGTGCACTTGTCAATGCTTGAGGCCGAGCCACCGTGTGTAATCACACTGCCACCCAACAAGACCAACAAGACCAAAAATCTAGAAAACTTGATCCCTGTCTTAGTCCAGCTGTTGGTAGTACTATTAGCTCAGACAAGCAGTCTAGCGTATACAGTATTACAACATTTCCTGAGCAAACCAATCTGCAGAAGAAGCGTGGGAGGGGGTTTCTAATAATAGCTTTTATAATGAGACACAGGTAGATAGAGGTAAAGGCTATGCAAACCACGTCTAATAACACATGCTCAACTATATAGTATTTTCTCCCGAACGGATCACAATTAAAGTGCTATTAGGTTACCTAAGAGATGTTTACAATAAGGAGGTCTATTATAATTTTATAGGAACTAAAATCTCACTTGTCCCACTCGGGCATTTTTCAAGTTTGAGGCTATTGATGATGGGGCTACAAATACCGACTGGAGATCGGATGGTTTGCTACAATGTAACGGATAACCCCGCAAATGCTAGCTGCGGATTGCTTGGCATAAAGGTCCGAAGCATAGTGTTTTGTCCATTATGAATATTCACGGCAATGAACAATCAATGCTAGCTAATAACACTACTGTTGATTTTTATTATTATTTAGGTTTCTACTCTAGTTCGCGCAAATCGAGAACATGGACAAGACTGCAGGCCTTCAACGAAGGCCTAAGCGAATCCTTATCGGCGGGGATACCTTGATCCCTCGAATGATATCGGGGCTGTGGCAGCTTGCTGGGCACGATGCGGATGTCGACATTAACGTTGCGGCTCAAGAAATGGAGCCCTTGATAGACTCAGGGTTCGACTGCTTTGATATGGCTGATCATTACGGGGACGCTGGTAGGGCATTATTAGCCTAGCCATCTGATCTGGTTATCGCTGACGTTGATCATTGAGAGCTCGTCATCGGTAGATTCCGCGCAACGTCTTCTCGAGATATGCTCGCTTTCACGAAGTGGTGTCCGCCTGAAAATGGTACCAAATCGTTCGAGGCAGCTGAGCAAGCAGTTAACCTTGCGCTCCATAGAATGGGCCAAGAGAAAATCACTCTGATGCAATGTTCGTCGTCAATCTCACATGCTGTCTCCCACAACGGGTGATCTTCTAGCACGTGCCGGCTTTTTTGTGTGTGGAACCTGATACGTCGCGTAGATCATATTTGGGATTACTCAGACGATACATACTGGCACAACCTCACCCATCTTCGCGCAATGCAACAACAGGGAAAGATCAAGCACATCGGGGTCACAAACATTGATGCCGCGCATCTTGAACTGATGATTGATACAGGCTTCGAGATTACCACGAACCAGGTCTCCTGTTCCGTACTGGACCAGCGCCTTGTGCGCGGAAGACTAGCATATGTATGCGAGAAGAACAAGGTGGGTGTGTTAGCCTACGGGACCCTCCTCGGGGGCTTCCTCAGCGAGAAATGGCTTGGTCAGCCCGAGCCTGCAGACATAGATAAGCTGAACTCGAGTCTTCGAAAATATCTTCGATTCATCCAAGCTGCTGGGGGTTGGCGACCCTTTCAAGGGCTACTACTGACTTTGGCGGGAATTGCTCGTGATAAAGGCGTAAGCATTGCTACTGTTGCGATGAGATACGTCCTTGATATCCCCGCGGTAAGCGCGATTATCGTTGGCTGTCGACTCACGGAAGAGTCATCCATCTATGTCAATAAAAACCTCGAAGTCTTCTCATTTGTATTATCTGAGGACGACCGCGCCCTCATACAAAAGGCACAAGAAGCCCTGTTGGATATCCCTGGCGATTGTGGCGACGAGTATCGGAGACGGCCTTATCTAACAGCAGCGGGGGACCTCTCACACCACCTAACAAATGCGCCGAATACCAACCTTGGCACAGCTATTGCCCTTGGTCAGAGGGTAGAGTATTCTACGGGTAGCCCATGGGAACCCATTGCAGGCTACTGTAGAGCAGTCCGTACGGGTGACCATGTCTACATCTCGGGAACGACAGCCAACAGTCCGATCAATATAGGCGTCCCGGTTCTTGGGGGCGATTCGGCGCGAAGTCAAACCGTGGCCATCTTAGATATTATCAACCGGGCCGTGAAGGCTCTGGGCGGCACCCTCGCTGATGTGGTGCGCACGCGGATCATTGTCAGAAACGAGGCGGATTGCGACGAGGTTAGTAGGGCGCACGGCCAGGTGTTCCGGCACGAGGGTATTCGGCCCTCCAACACGCTATTCGCAGCCAAGTTGATTGGAGATGAGTATCTCGTGGAAATCGAGGCAGAAGCGCGTCTTGGATTTGGCGGTGTCTTTCGCCTCTCGTCTTAATTGGAGACCTCTATTGTTTGGTAGAGTTAAGCTCTTCTGGCCACAGCTGACCACTGGATAAATGAAGTGTGCAATTGGCTGCTTGTCCAAACCTTGCGTGATCAATCCCTTCTATTTCCTTATAAATTAGAGCGTTAGAAACCTGAAGCTCCTATTTATAGCAATGAGACATAGGGTGGGTAGTGTGTATGGTTAGTTGGGAGATGCGGTTAACTACCTAAACTAGACTAGCGAGTGCTTTAGGTGAGGAATAAGTGCCTGCACCCGCGGCCCGCTAGATAAGCAAACGGGCCGGCCTGGAGAAGTGCAAAGCAGAGAAGGTACGGTACGGTACATGGAGAAGAGGCTTCTATCAGACATCCAGCTGCAACCTTCCTCGTCCGAATTGGCGAAAATGTCGGCTCCATTTGCAGGTAAGTACCCAGGTACGTCACCCTGATCATTACCTAATTTCGCACAGCCAGCGTTCTGACGAACACGCAGAAGCGCCAGGATTCTCGCCTAATTCATTCCCCGATTCCGAGCATGCAAGAGCAGGGGCAGCAGATAGGCCGCAACATGTATTCAACACCGAGCCATTTGCTTCCCCGACGAACGACGAACAAAAACATGGCGAGCCTCGAAGAAAGCGGCCCCGTACTGAAGTAATCAGCCTGTTAAGCTCAGACGAAGAGGACAGTGGCCCGGCCGAGCGACGGACAAGACAGACAAGACAGCCACAGCGCCCGTCACAACACCCTCAAGACCACGATAGCTTTGCTGATTTGGGATATTCCGGCGAACCCGTCTCGACCCCGTCCAGGCTGGCTGGAGCAGGCCCCGACAGCACAGTCATTCTCGGCACCAGAGGCGACCAGGCCGATCAAAGCGTAGAAGACGATAAGATGAGTTGGAGTGCTGGACCAAGCCAACAAGCAGGGGGGATTGCCCCCGAATCTTCCATCTCGACTCGAGGTCTCTTCACTCCCTTGGGCAGTCCTGAGCCACAGCCCATAGATCAAGACGGCGCATATCAAGAACCCCCGCCTCGGATGCCTATCCCCGTCAAGGAACCCCCACTTTGCCCAGAGCAAGCCGAATTGGTTGACATCATCTTGTCCGGCCGGAACGTCTTCTATACTGGATCGGCAGGGTGTGGCAAATCTACTGTCCTCAAGGCCTTCACGAGACGCCTACGCGACAGAGGGCTACAGGTCGACATTGTAGCACCCACAGGTATCTCGGCCCTCGGCGTTGGCGGCTCCACGACATTCGTCTACGCCGGCTGGAGTTTGAGTAGCTTCAAGCAGACACTAGCCAAGCTCCGAGGCGGAGCGCATCGGAGATACATCCGAAAGCGATTGAGGGATACGGATGTCTTAGTCATTGATGAGATAAGTAGTAAGTGGCGTCTGGCGAGGTTCTATCCCCTGCCCTGTGCTAGCCATTTTCAGGAGTACAAAGACTCACGCTGGGGCTAAAGCGATGCCACAAGAGGTAACTTCACTCAATGGTGCAACTGCTGACCCCCAAATGCTGTAGTGGTGGAGAACTTTCATTTTGAACGACTCAACGCCGTGATGCAAGAAGCTCGGAGTTCATATGAACCCTTTGGCGGCGCGCAGATTGTGGTCACTGGCGATTTCCACCAGCTACCTCCCGTGAAGCCTTTTGAGCATTGTCTCCATTGCGGGGAAGAACTTATCGCGAATCGATCGGAAGACTCGTATACATGCAAGACACATGGCGTTTTCCGCGACGAGGATAAATGGGCATTTAAGAGCGAAACGTGGGGCCTATGCAACTTTGTATATTTCCATCTTAAAACGATCCACCGGCAGAACGATGAGGTTTTCATCAAGATTCTGCAGAAATGTCGAATCGGCCAGCCTTTGACCGGTGATGATACAGATCTACTTATGAACCACCCATGCATGTCCGGAAATGCGACGAAGCTTTATGCGAGGCGAGACGAGGTTCGTAGAGAGAACCAAAAACGCTTCGCCAAGCTCTTGTCAGAGAAGCATTCTTACCCCTGCGTGGATGAATTCAATATGAACCCCGAACATTATAATCTCGAGAGGCATACCAGGCGCGCACCCGATGGATCATTAGAGACGCTCAAAGACCATCGTTATGAGGCACTAGTTGAGTTCAAGAGAGGTATGCTGGTCGTTCTCCTCACCAATTTAGATCTCAGCCAAAAGCTCTGCAACGGAAGCCAGGGTATCATTTGTGGCTACGAGGACTTCGACCCCCAAAAGCTTCCAAGATTGCCCAATAAGAAGGAGCCTTCGCCAGAAAACGGAATCCACGGTGATTATGCGGAGATGAGAGAGATGCATATTCGAACATTCCTGGACCGAAGGGGTATCACCAAGAAGGTCTGGCCGATTGTCAAATTCCACAACGGTACCGTGCGGACTATATACGCAGATTGCTCGATACACACCCTAGGGAATAAGGAACCTTATAGTATCCTGAGCAGAACCCAAATCCCTCTGGCTCCGGCGTGGGCCATGTCGATTCACAAGAGCCAAAGTCTTACGCTCGACCGCGTCATCGTTGATCTCACCCGGGCTTGGGAAGAAGGCCAGGTTTATGTTGCTCTCTCCCGAGCAACAACCCTGACCGGCCTCAAGATCGAGGGAGATCCGAGGGGTTTGTCAGTTGGTAAGGGCGGGAACTCCGAAGTCAGGAAGTTCCACATGGAAAAATTCGGGATATGATCATAGGAACTGGTTGCTTCTGTTTGTTTAATTTTCTGTAATACGTTCGCGCCAGCAGGCAGGGAGTTGTGGACATAGTATAGCAAGGGTAGAAATTCTCATGACCCAACAAGCTTTGCTTTATAGCGGGTATCTAGAATAGGGTAGGGTCAACGGAAACTGGAGGATTGCGATGGTTATGAATATGGCTTAGATAGGTAGTGAGACAGTGTGTATTGACGCCAGGCGTTTGCCTTTGCCATACAGTAAGTATATCCCCAGACAAACATGTGGCCTCCTTGCTTCACCACACAGCCACACACGCTGGATTCTAAAGCTCTTTCTTCTGTATCACTTTAGCGTTTTGCCTAGTCTCTAGATTTTTCGTGACCTATCGCATATGAAGGTGTACGAAGACGACGACTTCGGGTAATTACAGGGTCCCGTTACGCCTCCCTACATGTCTCGGTTTGTTTTCTCGCTTGATACAAACCAGTAGAGAGTAATTGTAAATCCGATTCACCAAATTGCAGGATAAGGGTGTGCATGAAAGATGATAGCGAGAAAGTCGTCCCATGAAATGACGATATGAGTGCGACGCCCGGGATTCCCATTATAACTTACTAACCGGGGATGATGGTAAAAGCTATATTGCAATAATATGTCTTCGCCAATTATACACCGAGAACCTATTCGTTCCGCATCGTAAATACACCTTAACACCTCACCTACTTCTAAGACATCTTTTATTTATCTACAGGCATGCCACCGGGAAGTTCCGTCAACCCTGCAAGTGACAAAGTTAGCCCCGTGTCCTGAATAGCACTGGATGGAATTAGAAGCAGTCATCACGGATACACTTACAGCCGTCAATATTCTCATTGACACTAGTCTGCACAGAACACTGATTTCCTTGTTGGATATTCTGGCTCTTCAGCGCCGGGCAGTTGATGTTGCAGTTGGTGTCCATGGCCTTCTGTAAGGCGTCGCCTTTCCATCCGAATACGTAATCTCCGTGGTTTCCGTAACCTTGGGCCTACTTAGTTGACATGTACGGGGAATATATTTAAGGCCACTAAGGTAAAGCTTACCTGTCTTGTCGCCAAAGCTCCAGACGAAGGGCTGGGAGCCGTCGGCCGGCCAGTCCGCCTTGTTGTTGAACTGGGTCGTGTCCCATATCACCTCGTAGAATAGCTGTGGGATCTTGACTGGGTGAGTCGCCGGGCACTACGATGTTCGGAGTTAGCAATTGCCATTTAGAGTACAATTTACACGTAAGAAGAAAATACGACCGAGAATTACTTACGGGTCCATTACTCTCGAACGTTCCGCTCGATGGGTATGCAACGTGGCTTGCGTGGTCTGGCGGGTCCAGGGTCTTGCCGTCCCAGCAACTGTAGGACAGCCATTAGCTCAGCAAAGAAAGTAAAAGCGATATTTCACGATGGAAGAAAGAACCCGAGGCGACTCACGTCGGAAAGCGCACGTTCACCATGATGCCTGCCGGGCAGGGTTGCTTGGGGAAATACGCCGTCTCGCCAGTGCGCGTGAGCGGATCTTTGAGGCATGTGAACGTGAGCTGGCGCGGGACCTTGCTCGCGTCGCGGTTGTTCGGGTCGCCGACAATCATACGGAAACCCTTTTGCAAACCATGGTCAGCACGGAATCTTCAGCGAAAAGCACAAGCACTAGAGATAATTTGCTTGGCGGACGGGGAGCACCTACGGGCTTAAATGCGGTCACTTTCCCCTGGCCGCTGATAACTGGCGTGTAGTACACCGTCATACCGCCCTTGGATGCCTCAAACCCGACGTTGCCCTTCTGCGGCACGCGCTTAAACGTTCCATTGCGGGCTTGGAAGTACAATACTGCTGTCTGCTCTTCGTAAGCTCCGCTCGCTTCTGCTGTGCCTCACTAGGACTTTGGAGAAATAAAGCTAAACGTTAGTATCAAGATGCTTCACATACTAAGAAGAGGTTAGCATAGTATCAACATTGCGACTAGGGAAGCACTTTACCCCAGTAATTTGAGAAATCCTCCGCAAAGGTGCAAGTAGTGCACGTCGCTTGCGAGGGAATGTCGACCGTCGCCGGGTCCATCGAAGGCTTGAAAGCATTCTGTCCGACACGCGTTAGTCAACATGCAACTCTCCTCACTATATCCACCCGAGCCCACATACGCCTCCTATAATCTGGTGCAGATGCGGACTGCCCGTCACACCGGGGTTGACTAGAGGGTCGAGACGCTCGACCACGAGCTGGGAGCATGAGAATCGAAGAAGAGCCAAGACATCCGGCACAAGCAGCGCCAGCCCGGCAGCGGCGTATCGATTTTGAAGCTGCATTTTGAAGATTGCTTCTCAACAGCACAGCGACAGAACCAGGGGGTCGGAAGTTGGCACACTGAGCGGCAGGCGAGTCGGGGTGGACGTCGACTAATATAGATTTGCGCTCAGGGGCCTGAATTGCCGAGATCTTGTATGTACATAACTCATACCGGCCATTGTGATAGTATTAAAAAGTCGACCGTCGTGTAGGAACGCGACGGTTAAAATAAGGTTGTATCCGCATTACCCGGTAATAGAGAACCCACGGCTAGCGCAGATCAATCGGGCAATTCGGTGCTCTATTGACTACCGGAATAGGATATTGATAAACATCTAAGTCATGATGGCCTTGTCGGGGGTTTGCTAGTAATACTCCATGCTCATGCCGCGCAGCTCGGTAACGCACGGCAGTATATAGGAGCTCTGCCATGCGTCCACTCCCCCTGATCTATTCGCAATGTGATATCAGGGGACACCGGAGTTCGAGAATTAAATATAGATTTCTTAAGGGCTGCTTTTGCTCTGCGTTTAGATATTCATTCTCAAGCATTAAAGATGTGCTACGAGCGAGGTGGTTTGCCAAGGATAATACCGTGTAGGGCACTCCATACCATTACGACATATAAGAACTAGATATCCTAGGTTATTATAGTCGGACTTCTCTCAGAACGGAAACTTAAATAAAACGAATTATAGCAGTCTACTCTAATATCCCTGACAGCTAATGTTGGGCGATATGAAATTTTACTTTCTAGCTAACCACCTGCAACGACGACAACCTACAAGCTCAGGGGTATGCAGGTTAACGGGTATTTGATTCTAAAATAAGTTAAGTTCGAGAACATCACAAGGCTTCGTGTAATGCAATGGACAGAGAATTAATATAATTTAAATTTTAGTAGCGCAGTGTAGGACCATAATCTTCTAACACATGACAAGCGACTTTTTCACCTCTTAGCTTAGCCGGCAAGCTACAATTTATTTATGGGTTTCCTTCACACGGATTGGCCTGCTAGTTCTCGATGCCTTCAAATAGTACATCTGATTGATCCTGAATTAGCGATGGAATAATGAAGGCATTAGTGCAACCATGTTTCAAGATTTTTGTGACATGTAATTGCGGAGTGCTTCAACTCCGTTGTGTGGCCGCCCCAACTGTAATATGGGCAGAGGTTCTTAAGATATTTTATAGTTGTTTGAACATGTTACAAGCTTACGAAATGTCATGGCGCAGTTAAGACAACCTATAGATATTGAAATGCGACATTTCTACCTTAACTGCGGTACTTGCGACAGTATTAAGTTTTGTTAGGGCCTGGGCCGCCTAGCCACTGTAGGGTCTATCACAAGGATGATTTCAAGTATTTCTTAGAGAGATATATCGAGATTGACTTACATGGTAGTCTTAGAAGGCTAGTGTGCTTACCGTTTAAGGTGCAGGGAGGTGAGGTTAATTATAGAATATGAAAAGGGGCTTGACCTATAACGCTAAAGGGCATCAAGATAGCGACTCTTTTCTGTATTCAGGCGTACGAATGTGTTTAACATGGTCAAAAGTTTCACTGAAGTGATACGTTAATACTGAACTGACAGTTATATATTCCATATAATATTTATGTATATATGAGCGAGGGCTACTGTAGCTGTTACTCTTCAAGCTAGCTTTGAATCTGCAGGTTTCCTATCACCAACTTCCTTAGTCGCGAGATCTCTCAGTTGCTTCCGCAAGATTTTGCCAGACTAAATGCCACATTAGTTTCGCTCGCTCCTCGGTATCTGTACTAGACTTACCGGGTTCTTTGGGATGGCATCAATGAACTTCACGCCACCTTTTAACCACTTATAGCGAGTAACACGCGGCTCTAGCCACTTCGCGATCTCCTGCTCTGTTACCTTTACTGTAGGATTTGGGACGACGTATGCGCGCGGGAGTTCATTCCCATTGATGGTTACGCCAACGACGGCTACATCTGTAATCGCGGCATTATCAAGTAAGACCGCCTCCAGTTCAGCCGGCGCTACTTGATTTCCCTTTACTTTAATGAGCTCTTTAATCCGATCCACAACGTGCAATTTTCCCCCAGCCTCATACTTATCGATATAAGCGATATCGCCTGTCTTGAGCCAGCGCGTTCCATCGGGATCAATGTGTATGGTGCTCGCGGTAGCTTCTGGCTTGCCCCAGTAGCCCTTCATCATGATCGGACCCGAGACCCAGAGTTCACCCTTTTTATTAGCACTCGTGATCTCTCCAGAACCATCCGTTGCTATTATCTTTGCTTTACAGTTTGGAACAATCTCGCCCACTGCTGATGTTCGGCGAATTTCGGTTGGGTGCCAAGACGAAGCCGTGCAAGTTAACTCGGTCATACCCCACCCTTGTCGGACTATGACCTTATTTTCTGGCCACAACTTCGATAACTCATCGCAAATTTCGAGGCCGAGGGGAGCAGCTCCACTGCTTACACTCTGTACACTGCTCAGATCGTACTCCCGTGTCGAGGAATGCTTCGCAAGTGTGACGATAATAGGCGGGACTGCTACTATGTGTGAAATGCGGTAGTCCTGAATGTGTTGCAGCATCTTCGCAAAGTCGAAAGACGGCATCACATAAACCGGGAGTCCTGAGTGTGGGACACTTGAGGCAAAGTATGTCTGGCCATATGCGTGATAGCAAGGCAAGAAGCAGAGGTGGCGGTAAGTCTTCCTCTTCTCGGTGATCTCGGGATCTAACTCCTCCAAGAAATTCACTTGTACACAGTTGGCGACGTAGGCATAGTGAGATACTTCAACGCCCTTGGGAACACCGGTTGTTCCCGAGCTGTAATTTAAGCAGCACGTAGTCGCTTTCGGGTCTCTCGGCTCAACCCAATCGAACTTGGTAGCATCGAGTTCCGACGCAAGAAGGCTCGTCCAGTGCCGAGACCCTAGACGAGCCTTTCCTTGTTGCTTATCTAACCCCGTAGCATCAAAACTGTACACACGGTTCTTAGGTAGGCCAACCTGCTGGGCAGCCTCCATAGCAATCTCCATGCTGGAGTCGGCAGCGATAAGGATGTAGGCCCCGCTGTCCTTTAGCTGATAGGCAAGCTCACGAGCGACGAAGGTTGGGTTTGCGCCAGTAAATATACCGCCTGCCATGAGGACACCCATGAAGACAGAGGGGAAGAACAAATTGTTTCCTGAGAAAAGTAGCACGCTACGGCACTCCGGAATTAGTTTCTCACTGTTAGTTAATGTGCTTGGGAGAAGATGATCTCTACTATATGGTTCTAGCTCTCATAAAAGCTTTCATACTCTTAAAATGACTAGACCAGGAAGATAATGATTTAGATAATGACTTACCGGTCACCCGTCTTCAAACCCGCCCGCTGCAATCCCAATGCTATCCGCTTCGCCCATAATCGGTAGCCAGCTCGCGTGATAATCCGACTTTTCGGATGATCCGGGTCAATGAACTGGGGCGAGTCGGGTAGAGGACCAAACGAGGAACCAAATACCCATTTTGGTAGAGAGCAAACTGGGATTGGAGTCTCCCACCTAGAGGGAATGACCATGGTGGATCAAGTCAGGCTAAGAGTAATTGTAGTTGAAAATGAAAACTCAATTACAGAAAAATAAATCTAAAATCACCAGTACTATATATACGTAGTACAGATGTAACAAAAATGGGGATTGAGTCTACTTTGGTAGATCGGGGTGGAGAATACCTAGGTAATTCAAAGGGATAAGCGAGGCATTGGGGAAAGTGAGGGGAAAGCTTGTTCCCCAGACTACTAACGAGGGAGACATACGGGGAAGCTTGCCGAGGAACAAGGGTCTTGATTGCATGGGGTGCTCGGAGCGGTAAAGAAGTGACCCCATTCTATACAACATAGTACCTGCAATTACAAATTAAATAGGCGCCTCTCCTCACTCACTAAGTACCATAGGCTTATTCTTTGTAGTCATCTTATTCAAGGTATATTTTAGACTAGTTATGTAATGTTGTAGAGAACTATTAGGTTGTTGTTTGACAGCCGGGCAAGGTATTTCCCCAATTAATGAGTTGTGATCTGTTAGAAATGGGGAGTAACAGAAATAGACAGGTACTTTTTACAACTATGGATATGACACTAGATAAGAATCACGCCAGATTTGGGGTATATTCCACTCACTTCGAAGGAGTTGCCCCTAACTGACAATGCATTTGAGCTATTCAGAGTCACACAATAGTATTAACTTTTGTTCTTGGATACTGATGTTGATGGCTTAGTATTATCTATCATGCTCTAGTAAGGCACGAGGTAAACGGCTGAAAAAATATTCGGTAGTAAGGGGTTACACCTACCGTCGGTCTGACATTTCACAGATGGTGGCTGTGACAAGGGGTTTAGTAAAGGGGTTGGAATAGTAATAACTCAGGTAATGATTCTCTTGGGGCCTAAATGGCCCATGACCCTCCTCTTTCTTAGTTAGGGGACCTTTGTACAGAAGGTAGGAATTTTTTCCCTTGCTGACTCCTTACGAAATCTTTCTCCAATAACCTCATCTGAAACCCAAAAGGTCAGTCAGGCTCAGGGATTGACCTAGGTAAGGGCCTAAATGGAGGCATGTATTGGCTGGAGGCGGTATTCAACCTGCTCAAAGCTTGGGGTTATATAATAGCGTAGCCTTTTATATGTGGCAGCGATAGATAAAGAATATAAATGCGGAGATCAACTTATTCTTTCTTAATAGGGCCAGCTTTCTGAACCTACTAACGCACATATTCATGTCTCGTGCAAACCCTGTGGTTGCTGCGCTATTAGAAGTCATACTATATATCGCGTGTTTACTGAAAGCTCAATCTTATAACAGGTACCTTGAAAGTAATAGTCTATATTTCCTAGTCTGTAGATTTAGAAGCTCGCAAACTGAACCTTTTTGCATGCATCTCCATGTCTCCGATAACACAAGATTCAGTCTAGTGAATCACACTGCATCAACCAGGCTATAATCACTAGCTCGATATTCCAAGTCAACGATACCTGTCGACATTCATGCATCTGCATCATAGAAGAGCCTTTGAACGAAAGCGCTAATAGTCTCATCGCTTTCAGACATTTCCATCCAATTTTGGAATTCGGAATTGTCTTGAGGACTCCTATTGTTGACCTCTGTTTCAGCTGTATCTAGGGCTTGTCTCAAAGACGGGCGGTCGCTCATCTCTGCCGCTAAGCACCTTACAAGCTGATCGCGTAGCCGTATGTCTATTATTCTGGCCTCCCTGAGAGGTTGAGGGGCGACTGTTAGTATTTCGACAGACCGGTATCTACCCATGTACTCATAAAGAACTGGCTCTTCCAGTTGCTCTAAGCGGTCATCATCTTCGTAAGGTAAACACAGATACATCATAACCTAGGCAGAGGTTAGGTCCCTCTAACAAAAAACCCTGTGACGTAGACTTACTGAGGCGGCACCCCAAAGGTTTGTCCTACTTCCAAATTCGAAGGGATTCGGTAACCTAGAGGAAATTGTTTTAGTTTAAGAGTAGCTGATGATATTATGACTGAATTTTAACTAACCCAGCCCTTACGTAATCTATAGCATTGTCGGCTCTACCCCTGCCGAAGTCAATAAGCTATAGTAGATTAGTGGTGATGTTGCTGACGAGGCTATAACTGCAATGGCATGTATTTTTTATTTTCATTTTTTTATTCCGGTCTCTTGCTGGGATACCACTGACCTTGACTACCGGTACACCTGGGTCATGATCTATATCTGGAGACCAGGATGATTGGGATCCAAACAAGAAATTATCAATATGCGACGAATTCTGAGTTAATGTGTAGTATTCTCGATCAGGATCTATACGTTCTCGTTCTATTTGACCATTGTAGGACTGAGGAGGTATATTTGGGGGGAAGGCCATTGCCACGCATTGGCGAACCACTACCGCAGAATTATGAATTAGTCCTCAGGTTACGTTATGAGAGAGCAAAAACGCCAGAAACGGTAGAAAGTCAACGTACAGCAAAGCCATATCCTCCACAACATCCGATTGGGAATGAGCGCTTGTTGCATCCAGAGTTTGTCGAGGACAGCGTGAAATGTGCCATTTGGAAGATGCTCCAAAGCAAATGTAGGACACCTACGGACCCTTAAAGGCTCCCTCGTGATAATATTACCGTCAGCGTTTATATCCTCTTGGCTATCCAGAGCCTGGTGGCTGCGCTCAGCCCTGCGCAATGACGACTGGTAGGTGCTTTCGCCGTTAGATATCCCTGGGAGATTCAACGAGCAATCAGCAAAAGGGACCAGCTGCACAATGTGCTCGGCTCCCCTCAGCATCTCCAACCACCGATATTCATTGCGTAATTGGTCGTCGGCGTCTGAATCCTGGTCGGACGATAAGCTCCCGAGGGAGTACTTGACTACTAGCTTTCGAACTGCTTGGTCGGGTCCGACCTTTTCTTCCATTATCAAAGCTCCCCCATGACGACCTAAGCCAGCAAAGCCCACGAAATTGACATTCCGGTTATAGGTAAAGTATTCGGCCACTTCCTGCCCTAGCCGACGATGGTCCTCTTCTGTAGCCATGACACAGGTCCATACGATGAGCTTGGTTCAACATGATGTTAAAATAAAGCCCGAGGTCGTGTATAATCGGGCGAGGTGCACTGTAGCGATACCCAAATTAAAATGTCTTTGAATTCATGTTGAGACGTTTTCGGAGCTGAATATGGTGCTCCTAATCAAATAAAGACAAAGGGTATACCCCCATATTAAAGGTAGAGAAACCGTCCTAGAGCAAACAAAGCTACGTAGTAGTTAAGGCTATCTTTACAATCGCAGTTCTCCGTCCTAATTCAACACTGACACTGAGTTAGTTAACCAAATTCCTCCTATTTCAATTGCAATACAGTTATTTTCTTTAACGTCAATGTATTAGTAGATTTAGGTATTATATGTATCCCTTTGGGTGCCGTTTCGGCTCCAACACCCTTGCAACCTCCGACTAGTATCCACACCACCCCTACTAACATTTTAACGTGTAAACTTGGTGTGTAAATGTTAGTGAAGTGACTTCTAATTCTGCCTAGATATGGGCATATACTGCTTAAATAGAAGTACTGCTAAATACAACATTTTTATTGGGTGCATAGACCTTGTCGTCGGTGCTTGGCAACGTTGGAGCCGAAACGGCACCCAAAGGGATAGATGATGTTGTATCTTTTATCGTTTATAGCACTTAGGACGCAATTGATATACTGATGAGACCCTCTAGCACCACTTTCTATATGTGGTTACCATGTCCATTCACTCACTCTATGATTCATTTATCTAGCTACTAACACAGGGCAAATATCGGTATATGATCTGCACGTCTACGTTTGATGGGTTCATCGCCAAGTCTAAAACGGTCAGGCTTAGAATTTAATATCTGAATAGGGTATAGTAGACATACGCTCAAGAATCCACTCACCATTGCATGTAGAAGATAAGACCTAGGCGCATCACAGACAATGGCTCATGGGATTCTCAACTCCGACCTACCCAACGATAGGAAGAGCTTCAAGCACACCCTAGATGAGGTGGGTACTATGACCGGTACTGCTTTTGATATAGTAAGCTGTTTATCGTATATACAACGATACTGGGGTTCTTTACTGGCCAAGGGCGGAACCCATTGACACAATACAGAGTAGACACGGGATGAATGAAAACCTCATTTGGTCTCTCCAGACTTAATGGAAAGCTTGGGGCTTGGTCTGGCTACCGCCACATTGGCGCCCGACTGCATTTCAGGGGCGATAGATTCCTGCAGGTACGCCTGCATGTAAGCATGACTACATATTTAATACACCGCGGTCCGAATGTGTATCTGGACGTCGACAAGTTTCAACTCTATACGTCAAGATGTTGGACATGCATAAACCTTGGAGGCTAGATAAGTTCTATTCGTCATTTGCAGAAGGGGCCGAGAGCCGGCCTTGGGACGCGATGCAGTAATAATTCATTTAATATCTAAATCCTGTTTATGCCTTATATGGTATTGTGAAAAGGCTTATAAAATAGGTCCATTTACAAATTCGTTATAAGTGCTAGTCTGGCACAGGCGGAACTATACAACAGTCACACGGTTCAGCTATTGAGGACTGTACTTGTTATGAAATTGCTAGATCTGCAGACCTTGAACGACTGTACCTACCTAGGTATTCCGAGCCAAGTTTTCTATACGAAGGCATTCTTGACAACCTATTCGCACATCGTAATTTACAATTAATTATGTGTGCACTCTAGCTATGTACTATTCTATTTTGCCTTGTCCACTTAGCAAAACAATATTCATTTACACAATTACTTATCACACGTAAATCTCTCATTCAAGCCACCCAACCTAGCACAGGCTCGCTTGCTATTGTCAGTAAATAGGTTAGAGGCATTATTAGCCTGAGCGAGTATTATGAACCCTGTGCATAGACAAAGTACCTATATGCTAGGGCATTGAATTAAGTACTATCTACAATCCTATCCACCAATAAAAAGGGCCTTGCCAATGCCGCCGACTCTTTTGGGGCTTAGTAGTATACGCATAAGGGAGTTTTTTGCCGTGCAAGTAACCATGTACCTAACGCATAGACCTAAACTTAACTTCAAAGCTATGCCTCTCTACAGGTTCGAAGTAGCCAAATAAAAATCTACTGCCACTCGTCGCGGCGTGAGATAGTTATGATCAGTGCTATGCTATACAATACAGCGCATCGTGCATTGTTTTCAAAACCTTTGCGATCTTTTTGCTCCTACTTTCAGCGCCTTGCTTTAAGCTACTCCATAATATTCGGCATCCCCTAAATTAGTGATGTCATGGTATCACTTAATAGGTTGTCTCTAAGTATATAGTGGCGTGCATATCCGTGTCGATTCAAGCTGAAAGGCTCTTGGCATCAAACTATTGCGCTGCTGATGTGTTGTCGCATCAGCGCGGTCTTGACGGCCGTGTCGTCATATGGTTACGGGCATCTGAGAGACCAGTGCTGGTCTGCTGGCCAGGCCACTTGGGTCATGTCTTAGCTGGAGATCACAGCCGGATCATCTCGATTATGTGCATATGCAGCCCGCGAGCTTCAACCAAATATTTCTAACTAAGTGGGGGTTTGTTTTTTACCTAATGCTTAAGAAATATTGAATTATGTATCTGCGGAAATGCAATGCAACCGGTAGTTGAAAGTGGCTATGATCTACAAGCGTCGCTTGGCACTGCGGCGTCACCCGTTCACAGGTCTTACAGGGTACGAGACAATCTACGGAACCGCACTAGTCACTCGATGAACCACGGTTGTGCATGGAACTACGACAGCTGATGACAGGAATGCTGTCTATTGAGTGTTCGCCCAATATCGTGTCCCACCGCCGCAATGGTGATCGGCAAGACATCCGACCGCAACCTTAGGCTGGCTTCATCCTGATGTGTGAAGCCTATATAGTTAAAGTGGCTGCCACCCGACTGTGAATGGAAGTCATGTCACGGCTGTGCTCATCCCCCCAACGAACCATTTGTTCTCGAATCTTACCATGGGTTTCATTAAGGTCGCTGTAGCGCTGCAGCTTTTGCTCTCGTCCATCTCCACGGCTTTACCCGCCGGATTGGTCGGTCTCGAAACTAAGGCGATTTCAGAGAGCTCGACCCTCTATGATGCCGTCATCGTCGGTGGTGGCCCTGCTGGCCTCAGCGCTTGTAAATATTTCACATAGGTTTTGTCGTCAATCCTGGGAATAAGATTTCGCTAACGTGGATATTCGCTGCTAGTAAGCGGTTTGGCTAGGGTGCGCCGGAATGTGTTGCTCATCGACTCCGGCGTGTACCGCAATGATCCTACTCGCCACATGCACGATGTTATTGGCACTGACGGTAAGTTAAGGGAATCCGACCTTCAGTGAGATTGCTTGAAGTTCAAATTGTTGCAAGGGGAGCCGGACGCTGACAAACAGTGTAGGTGTGAGTCCGGCGTTTTTCCGATGGAAAGCTCGTAGTCAGCTCGCGTACTACCAATCTGTCTCGTTCGTCAATGGAACGGTGACTAAGATTGACGTCGCTGGATCTAATACCACCGTTGGGGCGCCATTCACCGTTCAGGCAACGTTCCCGTCAGGTGAAAAAGCCTCAGTTGGTGCAAAGGCTATCGTACTAGCAACGGGCGTTAGCGATATCATCCCGAATACCCCTGGTGTCCTACAGAACTGGGGAAAGGGTATCTTTTGGTGCCCTGTAAGTAACCCCATATCGCTAATTGTAATCCGCCTAGCGGATACTGTATCAATGAACCTAAAAGGGAAAGGCTTTGCTAACATCTCGTCAAAGTGGTGCGACGGCAACGAACACGCAGACCAACCTCTCGGCATTATGAGTGACTTAAACGAGGCAGCCAGTCTCGTCCAGGAGATATCGACGCTAAATAGCGACATCATCGCCTTCGTGAACGGGACTGACACGCCCGAAGCGCGCGCCGCGACGGACACGAAGTTCCCCGGCTGGGAACAGTACCTCGCGCTGCGCAACATCACGGTAGAGAATCGCACGATTGCAAGCCTCGTGCGCTTGGCAGACGGCGGCGCCAACGAGCACCCAGAGGCACCCACGTTCCCGGAGCACGACTTGTTCCGTGTCGATTTCACGGAGGGCCCGAGCGTAGAGCGTGCGGCGTTCTTCGCGAGCTTCCCGAACAAGCTGCACTCGAGCGTCGGCCCCGACATGGGCGTGAGGCTCGATGGCAACAGGCTCGCTGCCGACGGCGCCCGGGGCCTCATGACGAACATTCCTGGTGTCTACGCTATCGGTGACGCCAACGCTGACAATGTCACCAACGTACCGCATGCCATGTTCTCGGGAAAGCGGGCTGCTGTGTTTCTGCACGGTAAGTTTATTATTCGCCGTACCTGGCTCTTGAGTATGGTGATAAGTAGCAAGATGGTTCAGAAGATCAGGCTTAGGAATTCATGCTAATACGTGATTGTGAATAGTTGCGCTTGCTCGCCAAGAAACTGCCGCCCTCCTGGCGTCGCATAATGCAACATCTCTCAATGGGAGAAGCTTAGATCTTGATCCTCGCGCGGTTTGGCAGCAGATGAACGGCGGAAAAGTTGATATCCTCGACGCTGGCGACTTTGAGCAGTAGGGTTGGGTTAATAGCTTCAGGCGTACTAATGAATCGCAATGGTGCAACTCAGAAATAGGGGTTGAGTTGAACCTTGTTGGCAAGCAGCACACCCATCTGCCTAGAACCATAATACTGATAATTCGGAACACTGCGTCTATCTAATAGCCCAGATTGTCTTACATAATAAAATAATAATAAACTAATATCCTAACACACCACGCTGACACTCTGCTACCTTTTAGAATAGGTGTGGTGACAAGACAAGTTTAAATAGTTTATTAGTTAACTATATCATGTATCGTTGCTGACAATAAAGCCTTCCTCACACCTACTCATTTCCTTTCGTGCCAATTCGAAAGAATCTCTCCCCATCCGACCAAGCTCCGTCATGCTCCCAAATGAGACTGTCTATACTGCCATCTTCTCCACGTTGAAACTTGAGCTTGTAAAAGTTTCGCCAGGTGACGGGAAATCGGCCAAGCCGGGCGTTCTCGTCTCTAGTCATGACCCAAGTGAAGATGTCGTATTCATAATGTTTCATGGGATACGAGAACTGATGGTTGCCCTGGAAGCATAGCTGCAACTGCCCGCCCTCATGTCGTATCTCAAGATTGAACGTCTTAATCTTGTTATAGAATTGACCAACGTACGACGGAAGTGGTAGATGAACAGTTCCTGGAGTACACTCGTTTGCAAGATCGGACTCGATCTTCAGCCACCGTGCATTCGAGTTCCTCGCACTTGTTTTAGCTAGTTCCAGGTAGTCGACCGTTTCTGGGACATCGAGGATGGTTTGCAGAAGAAGCTGTCCGATCCAGTCCGACACATCGTTATTGGCAAGTCCGTTTGAGAGGACTAGGATTGCAGTACCAGTATCGGGTAAAAGGGCAACAAAGTGGAGGCTACACATGTTACTACCTTGATGCCAAAGGCAAAGCTTTGGCTCTTTGAGCCCTTCACCAACAAGCGGCATGGTCGGGACATAGGTAGGGTTCAACCCAATGCTGCCCAACGTAGCGGGCAACTCCGTGCGGGCCCAGCCGAGAGCATATGAATTTTCGTTTCCTGAAGGCAATTCAAACATTTTGGAATGCGCTTGAAGCAATGTTGGCACCTGGACAAGAGGATTACCGGGCGAAGAAGTTGCGTTGCGCTGGGTTTGATCTTCCAGGCCCGAGAGCAGGGTTTTGTAATAAACGAGCAGATCTCTCACGCAGCTTTGCACCCCGACGGCGCCTTGCATGAGCTTGCCATCCTCAAACTGTGGACGCGGTTCAAGGTGATGTGGTGTGCAGCTCGAGAGGGATTGGTAGGGCTCGGCACGGTTGTCCACACTCGACTCGCTGGAGGTAATGGTGCGGCTCATTCCAAGCGGCTCGAAGATGTTTGTTTTCAGAGCTGTGCCCCATGAGAACTCACCGCTCAGAGCGGAGATGATCTCGTCGGCGACTGCATACCCCCAATTGTTATATTGGAACCCTTCTCCTAAATCGAATAGCTTCTCTAAGCTATTAATCATGGGCAGTGCAGCCTGACGATCCATGGTGGTCTGGCCAAATTCTATGTTCCAAATGTTATTCTTTGGGGCCAGACCGCTTCTATGAGCTAGAAAGTCGATGACGCTCGAGTTTTTCTGGACAGACTCGTCCCAGTGCTTGAAATGGGGTAAGATGCTAGAGACAGGAGTATCCCATTTCATTTTGCCCCGCTCAACTAGCATAGCGACCATCGTCGCTGTGAATGACTTGGTCAAGGATGCTAGGTAGTATATTGTATTCTCGTCGGGACTAAGCTGCTTAGCGACATCTCGAAAACCGAATCCTTCTGTGTGAATAACGTCTCCTTGATGGAGGATGCCTATGGAGACTCCAGGCGCGCCCGATACCTTAACAATGTCATTGATAATCGGAGATAATGCGCGTATACGAGATGCAAGACCTTCAGTCATTGTCACAGCTAGGGGGTCGCAAAAATTTCTAAAGAGGGGCAAATTCGCAAAAGTTGAGGGCGGGGGGGGGATGCTAGGAAGAGGCTGTAATCTTGCGTGCCGAAGCGAAGAGCCAATAAGCAAGGGGGGCTTTTTCTTTGTGTCTCGGGACCAGTCACTTCCAGAAGTTGGTGTGTTGCATACCAAACGGCTTAGGCTGCGTATCTATATTCTGAAAAGTTTCTATGCATGATGTCCGACAACTTTACAAATTACCTACTTCCCTAAACGCGGCGCCTGCAATTTCAGGAATCACACCTCTGGGGTTCTGTAGGGGTTTTCAAATGCGACATAGTCTGTGTGATTACTTACTATCCTTCTTTATGACTCTCTCTACTCTTTTCTATCTGTGACAACGGCTGATATTTAGGGCTTAGATCGATCAGAGATCTATTCAGTTAATAGTTCTCTTTTGCTCTCCTAAGATCCCCGGTCCACTCTTCCTTTCCTTGTAGGCTTCTATATATATATTATATTCAGCTCTTCTAAATAGTGAGGTATTCTGCTTGCCCGTGTGACACTTTCGACTGCGTGGGGCATCTCCAAATCAAATCCTCACTTGAATTATAAAAAGCCTTCCACCCTAAATTGTCCCTTACTTCGCGCCCAAGACAGACCGTGAACATCCCCTATTGCAACAACATTCGAGTCAACGTCGCTCCCTCCACTCTCTTCTCCGGAGCTTTCCACCCAGTAACTTTTGAGGCGATCTGATGGCCGATGAACTACCCCGTTGCAGATATTAAGTGTCCGAACCTTCACGTACTCAGAGGGGAAAATCTCATCCCCAAAAACCACAGATACATTAAGTTGTTCGTTAAAGTTAGCTGTTTGCTCAACTTTTGCTCCTTCGACTTGATGCACCAAGCTCTCTATGACGTACTTCCCATTCAGGACTTGATCTTGAGAGTGATCTTTCGCAGTAAAGACCTGACAAAACCATTCTACTAATCTCCCTGTGACTCTGATGCCGAGAAATATAAAACTTGAACACTCCCTAGCTCGCAGACCCAGTAGAGCGCAGCCAATTTTCGCCGAGGTCTGCTGCGTCAAAGGCGTTAAGCGTAATATACTAGATTCGTGTTCTGTACGACTCCAAACATCAAGGTCTGTTATCTCCCCGCTCTCGTTATAGGTACTGATTTTAAATGATATCCTTTGGTCGAATAAGGGCAGCATACCGTATGCAGACCGGTTTACGTCCGCGAAGGAGGCATTATCAAAGGAGATATATGTATGCGGGGATTCGGGTTTTAGTCTTGTTGCTCTCACAAATAGTGGCTCTGCAACGAGGCCACGGAAGAAATGGGGATTGAGAGGAACGGGGTGGGGTGGGTATGAAGTTCGTCGAAGATAGAGGTTACCGTTCTCCCTATTTCTACCGATCGCTAAACTAGTCACTGGAATACAGGGCATCCGCCGGTCTAAAGACGAAGCCTCCGGATTCATAATCACGTTCATTTTGAGGAAGTAGTAGAACTGTTTGCCCGTGTCAATCACTGGTAGCCGAATGGATAAACCAACGTTTGTCATAGCGAAAATCGAGTCTTGATGCATATCATCGATGCTGACGAAGTTTCCGGCGTGGCAGAATGTATTTGGCGAAGGCGCAAGCAAGCTGGCCCAGTCATCCGGCACAGATTGAGTCCAGGACCAGCAGAATATCGTCTGGTCATTGGTGACTTTGATGATCTCCTCCTGAAGGCGAGTGAATGCTTTCATGCCTTCACCGTACAATAACGGCATGTTAACATCGAAAAGACCAAGCATACAATATGCAAGGTCTTCAACTCGTGTAGTGGACCTTTCTGCAAGCCAGGACATCCTTCTTCCAACACTAGCCGTTATCGCCAAATCGGGGTGAGTGAGAATATCCTCGCTAATGCCTGTGACCAAAGCTACATCGGTGACCAAAGTCCCACCCCTACTGCCAATCTTAGACCAATCTACAGCGTAGAAGGTGAGCTCTCTTGGAGCGAGTAGTTCTTGGAGCGTCCAGCCACGTGTAAACCAGCGGCTCTTCCAAAATTGCGATATTGACCGGTCATCTACAACATCACTGAGGTAGGCATAGCAGATCTTCGACCTGGCGTACCATTGATACATTGAGTTGATAGCTTCACTCAGCTCAGCTGAGCTCGTCTTGTCGATGCAATTTGTGTCGACCCAAAGGTAATCCAGACTGTGGCTCTGTGCCTTTTTGCATGCCCCTTCTATCTTGTCGAAACCGGCTTTGCTCGAGGCAACCTGCGGGTTCTGCCAATCTTGGTACGAGACTTCCTCACGGCCCCAAGTATGCGATAGGATAGCATACGGCGGAATGTCGTCCCCGTGGAACTCTTCGAGCAACATGGAATTGACGTTGATTAGACGCATAGTTACGCTATAGGGAGAAATGTACTATCAGATAATGTAATGTAGGTGTAGGTAAGTTGTGAACATGATCCATCGTTATGTGGGTTCATCTTACCCTTCTATATAGTAGTTAGGCAGCTACGCACTGCATAAGATGCGGGGTTCGTAGGCAATTGCTACGCAGAAACCTGAGGTGGTATCTATTTGATGTTGTTACGGATATACTTCTACCTCATACGCATTTCCTGCTTATCATAAAGGTACTGTCAAAAAATATTGTCTTCATTGGTTGAAGCCCCTTGCTAACCAGGGCAAACAGCCGAAATCAGCGCTGACAACAAGCAAAGTACTGCTTTAATTTAAGCAAAGCTATTGTCTTTTCTTCCTTTTTTTTTTCTCTTTTTAAAGAAAAAGAATAAAAGTAAAGTAATCATTTTAATTATTGCAGTGAAATGCCCCTCAAAGCTGTTAGGCCTTGTTGAAATATGTTTAAAGCAGAAGAGGAAGTTTTGGCTTTCCCTGGAAACAAGCTGGATATTTCATTCCACCCGTCACAGCATAATACATTCTACAACCCTACTGCATAGCCAGTGCCTTCTCTGCGAGTAGCCTGAAGACGCCCTGACATTAAATTTAAAAGGTCCTTTAAAAACTAATATTACCCTTACTATGCTTTTTGTTTTTGCGTATTTATCGACGTGTAAAATAAATGAAGATAAAAGTAAAACGTTATTATTAATAAGACTATACATTTTAGTGCGATATACTAGGTTACAGAATTTCAATATAGAATAGTTAGTATATTATAAACCTTAAATAATAACTTAAATGCTAATATAAAGTTCTAATAGAAAGCATATGATGAAATGAGTTCGACGGCTGACGCGTCTTGAACGTGTGGACACACAGTAAAGTTTACCTCTTATTTATAAATAGATGCCGAATCCTCACTGACTTATGGTATCTCGCTTACCCTGCATATTATCTGTCTATCACGACAAACTGTTACCGAATAAAGCAACTACCTAGTAGCATTAGGCCTCCTACTACCCACATTCGCTATATTCTACAAACGACATAGTAGGACTAGCAATGGATAACCCAGTCTACTGTAAAGTAGCAGGAGGCGTGATGCCTTTACATCGTATAGGCGCGGGATCCTGCGGTTCGGTATGGACCGAGCGATTTGTCAGGCCAGGGAGCGTTGTCATCAAGCGCGAAGACGGCCGCGAAGACAGGTCCTTAAAAAACGACTCTGATATGCATCTACGAATCTTACTAGCTTACGAGTTTGGAGTTCCCCACCAGTTTGCGATACCCTTATGGTATGGCTATATTCCCGCCCACAACGCGAAAGAAGTCCTTGGTCGCTTTCCTTGGGGGTACGCAGCTCGAAATATCCTACTTACCGAGCGTATCCTACCTCTATCGTTGCCTGCACGGCGCCTTCTTCTCAATAAGTACTGCCCACCGGCACTGTTATGTTCAACAGTTACCAACAATCACGACTGCTTAGTCCGACCATATCTAGGAAGCAGACGTGAGAGAGTCGAAGACTTGATTCGCCCTAACTTTACGTTAGTCAATCTTCCGCTCTACCTGGACCAGATGGAAGAGCTAAAAATGAAAATTCCCGTATATTCATTGCGCATGGCCAGAGCGCTCGCATTCATGCATTGGTCGGCACGAGTGGATGCGGAAGGCGTGAAATTCGGCCTGGCAGCAGCTCGCGATCCGCGCTCGACAATTAAATCCTCGATACTCGACAGCCACTGCATATGGATGTTTGACTTCGATCGTTGCAAGCCTATGACGATGGACACTGTTGGCATAAAGCAAGCAGCGGGCGCATTCTGGAGGAACGATCCTTGTTACCCACGCCCGGGCAAAAATCGCAGAAAAGATATTAATCTTTGGAAGGATTTCAAGCGGTCGTATCTAAAAGAAAGTTTTCATATCATCGGCTCGGGCGATGTGCAGCGCTGCGTCCTTCCAGGACGTCTCATCCGTATGATCGAAAACATGCCGCCCGACCGAAATGGGCACTCGAAGAGTTGTTGTCCATTCATTCCGGGAAAATTCCTCCGTTGATACTGTGAAGGGTTAACGGTATACAAGGCACCCTGCGACACATCGTTCACCAATCAATCAATGAGCATTGTTTTGCCTTATTATTATCATTTTTTATCGGTCGGCATTTCTAGAAGCTTATAGGTATGACGTCGGACTTGTAGGTCCATGATTCGCGAATTTGGAGTACCGAGATCACGCCCGCTCACGAAGAAACTCCAAGCGTTCTCCGCCGACATGATCGAGGACGAGAAGCCTTGAATATTGTTAATGAAATTTAATAAATGAGAGGTAGTGGCCATTTCACATCATCTAGCTACGTGGCTTCAACGGGCCTAGCTGCGTCTCTTCTGTCAATCTGCGGGAGGAGAGGGCGGACTGGTACGAACTTGTTGCGGCCATACCGGACCGCAAAATCAATGAGTTTTCAGCAACAAGGTCGCAGACCCGCAACATGTACAAAACGCGACTAGGTAGCCAGAAAATGCGGAATATGTATGACTTGACGAAGCTAGAAGACCTGGCGGCATTTCTCGCTAAAAGTGAAGGCAGCAATATATGAATAACATCGTTCCTTGTAAAAAAAAGGGACGGGGAATCAATAGCTCTAATCCCTGTTGAGTTCCCCAAAATAGCACTGGTTGACTTCTTAGGCCTTGAGAGCTTCCTAAACCAGTAATCTAGCGACTGACTACATAGAACTCGTGCACAATCATCATCATCATAGATCTGTACCCATGTGCCCATCTTCTCAAACTGCGACCGCAAAACTCACCATGCCAAGAATTAATCAGGTTTGATGTCCTTCAATCCGAGTTAGTGCTACTTGTAATTGACGACCAGCGGCGCTTCTTCGGCCGAGCATCGAGTGCGTCCGAGGTTACATGCAGGCCCAGTTCGGTTACAATTCCCCCGGGCGCAACGACGGCACGGATGCGGGCTGCATGGGAAGACAAACGGGAAATTGAAGTGCCTACTTCTATCCCCATTATCCCCATCTCAAATTCTCAATGACGCGTTCCATACTATCGTCGTGTTAAGGGCCAGGGAGCCCTTGTAAACGCGGGATTCCCACTCGGCCTCCTTGACTGGTGGAATTTTCTCCATGTTCCGTTTTCTCCGGAGCCGAATTTGGTATCGCTGCCCGGTACTGGAGCGGGTATGGAATCGGTGCCAATGTCGTAGGTATGTAGACTTGGACTCGACATGGGTTCGCAGTTCTCATATATGTGTCTGGGCATGCGCCAATCCAATGCACAACGCCAGCAGGAGACATCGAGATAGACGAAGAGTTTACTGCATTGACTCGGGTTAACTACAGCCAACACCATCAGAATGAGGTTCTCATCGGTATCTGCCGTCTTGGCACTCGGTGCGCTGGAGGCTGTTGCTACTCCAACACGGCCCGAGTTGGCTCCCCGGGCCACACCTACTATCTATCTTTGCGGTGATAGTACCATGGCCTACAAGGGCGCCAATGACGGCGCTACAGATGGCTGGGGCCAGTATTTCGGTACCTACACTACCGCTACTGTGGTCAACAAGGCCATTGGCGGCCGCTCGGCTCGGAGCTTCTGGGAGGAGGGACGGTTCGCTGATGTCGCCAGCCTGGCGCAGGCGGGCGACATCGTCGTCATTGAATTCGGACATAACGACGGCGGCACTCCCACTTCAGCCGATAACGGCCGCTCCGACTGCCCGGGTGCCGGAACGGAGACATGCATCTCGGACGCAACAGGCGAGACTGTCTACACCTTTGTCTTCTACGTCATCCAGGCAGCCAGACTCATGCTCGCCAAGGGAGCCACTGTCGTCCTCAGCTCTCAGACCCCAAACAATCTCTGGGAGACCGGCGTCTTCGTCAACGCGCCGCCGCGCTTCGTTGGTTATCAACTGACCGCGCAGAAGGCACTTGGCGCCGGCGTCTACTTCGTCGACCACTACCAGGCCGCATCCGACTGTAAGTACTTTCGAAGTCATAACGTTCTCCTCTAGCTGCCTACGGCCACCGTGCTAGCACGATAGTCATCCCCTTCCATTATGATCGATGCCTGGGATGAACTCCGGCCATGACTGTATGGCATATATCTGACTTACAACGATTTATAGTGTACTACAAGCTTGGAAATGCCGCGACAAACGCGCTCTACCCGAACGACCACACTCACACTAGCCCCCAAGGTGCCAACTTGACCGCGGAAGCTTTTACGCAAGCCATTCATACACAACTGAATGGCACGACCTCATTGTATAACTACATTATTAGCAACCCCCCGGTTGTGTACTAAGCATTCTAGTGGTTTTGGGGTGAATAAAAAGATGGCATCTTACGAAGGTGACCTACATGTGAGAATGGCCGTGAATACCGGGTGTTATGGTCTAATTATAATTCACATCGATTGCCTTAGCTTAGTCAAGTATTTAAGATCAATTGAAGGTCTATCTTGTATTATACTTTTAGGTGCATCTTTAAGGTTTATAAAATGCAATGTGCTAGCTCATCTCTTAAGGGCTACTTTTGCTCTAACTTACACGCGCCTAGGTCAATGTTGATTGTATTGATGTGAAGCTGGTACCAGGTGGTTTAAATACTGTGCACCCCGCAAGCCAAGTGGTAGATGCCCCTTTTAACTTCATCTGCATTGAATTCTAACTATAATCTTTCAAAACTTGTATGAGGGATTCACTTAGAGTTGAACCAGGGTACTAAGGAGATTCTAAGTCCGTATAGATGAAACGAGAGTAATTATTGAGTGTTAACGAATGTGTAGCAAGTGATCTTTCTCGAACACAACAAGCCGTAATCCAGGTATTTTATGCCCGTACTGCTGTGTATCTATTGTACCCCCTATCCCCCCTATCCCCCCTATCCTGGTATCATATGTGAATAGAACGATCGTGATTGTAAATGACTGTAACCCAGCCTTCCTTTTAGGGTCTCATAGCTGATAGTGTCGTGACCCGCACGACAACTAAACAGCTTCATTCTTCCCGCATCAGCGCGGTTTTCTGGTCGTGGCCAGCTCCGTCTTGCCCATAATTGTAGATATGAGTGTCTTTTCCAAGCTCCTCGTACTTCAGTTTTCCTTAATCAAATGACCAACTAACAGTAGTTCGTCCAACGGACAAGTCGGCCAGCGACTTGAACACGGTTGACGAGACGTCGATCGCCCCGCTTGCACACGAGGGGCATTTGTCGACGACCTTGGCCCTTGCCTTCTTCCCGTTCTTGGTGATGGTGATGAACTTGCCACAGTTCCCATTGTACTGGGAAGGTGACATGGAAACGACTGCCTCGCTGTCTGAGTTCGTTTGTCCGCACGCACCAAGACCGGGCTGGTAGTATGTGATGTCGCCTTTGAAGGTTTGCGATCGTTCTGCTAGGGTATCGCCGTTGTTGTTGACAGGGACTGCGAGGACACTGCTCGCGGCACCGAGAGCCATGAGGATTTGAGTGAGTGAAAGCATGTTTCCTTTTTGGCGTAAGGGTCTATCTTAGCGAATGTATAGAGGTGGCGAGTGCCTTGTGTGTAATTGAATGATTGAATGAGTGTGTACGTAAGTGGGTGCGTCTGTGTAGGGATTGTATGTTTCTATTGTCTATTTGCTGAAGACAAGTTAAAAGAATGTTAAGTGCGTGATAAAAAGAGGGATCTACCGCGGAGGTTGCGTGTAGGAATAGCGATCGTGTTCTTAGCAACGAGTGTGGACTGGTTGATTTCCAGAATTCATGTCTGGAATATGCAGCCGAAGACCATATATTTATATTTCTTATTGAACACTATATCTTCGACACAGACCGAGCTAACTTAAGTCTATTTGCATACACGACATCCGAGTCGCCTCAACTGAATCGCCGACGGCGAGACCGTCCTGCCACATGAGTTCTCATAATCTGTCGACAAGACTCTTAGAAGTGGGAGCGACCTAGTATCTTGGATTCTAGAAACAATCGTCATTCATCTAGGCTATCTTACCTGTCGCCGTTGTTTCAGTAGCTTTAGCCTAGGGCTACTGGCGAAGCGGCAACGCGAGTCAGGATAAACCGGGGAAGCGAGCTCACCAAACTGACTAATGCGACTCAGACGGACGCGCAAACAACCTTAACAAAAAGATCTAGTCCTTCTAGAATTCTTCAATGCAGGTACCGAATCATGTTTAACGGGGCCATGCTTTACCACGTGTCGTTAGCGGCATCTAGTAAGATTTTACATTACATTCAGTGGCTAATCGTGAGTGAGAGGTCAGATCACTCAGTCACCCGTCGGCTTCCACGCCCATCTGCAAAACCTCCTTCAAATCATCAGGCACATCATAAACCCTCTCTCTGGGTACGATGCTAAGCTTAAACAACTCATCCTCTTCAATCGCAGGGTTCTCTTCAAGGGCCTTCTTCAACGCCCTGGCTTTTTCAGTCACATCCTCAATACTAACAATCATACTTTCAGCCCACGTCTTCGACGCCTCGCCTCCAATCCCAATCTGAATACTTCTGAATGGTAACACATCGAGCCTTATGTTACGCTCGGGGTCCCACTGTACACGTACTAGCCTCGATCTCTCGTCGGCTGTCAAGGGTTCGCCGCTGTGACCCGTCACCGTCGCCTGTCTTAGAATCTGCTGAAAGTGCTCGTGCTTCATTCGCAGAGCTAGGATCCGTGTCTGCCGGCGATCTTTATAGCTGTAACCAGATCGGTACATCATCCATGCCCTTGAGTGCATATTAGCAGAAATATCCAGTCGTGGAAACTACCTAGCTACGTATAGAGGAGGTAGGTAGTCAGTCCGGTTCTCACCAACTCGGCTTGATCCATGTGAATCGGGTCGGCTTGAATGCTGGCGAAGCAGACAGTCTCTGCTGCTCGACCGCGGCTAGAGCGATCTCGTCCGAGTATGCTTGGTATACCGTGATCGTCTCTTCGTCGAACAACGCGCGGATCTGCCTATATGGAGTCTTGTTCATGGTTTTCATCTTTGTTACCAGTTTGTGTGTTGCTAGTAACTTAGAACTGATTATCTTCCCGTCTCTGATTAATACCGATGTAATTCTTAAAATAATTCGGCGCGGCGACGGTGTGGGATACTTTAATAACTAGAAGGCCATCCCCCAGAATGATAGCCAATTGACTCATACTTCGAGTAGGTCACGCCGATGCACAGCCACCATCGCAATCCGAAACTGTTACGATTGAAGAATGCTTACGTCGCATATTGAAATAGGACATGCGATCATCTATGCTACGCCCTTGAGACTTGAATACCTTAATAGCGCTTCTGGAGACTTGAAATAAACGTAATAAAACTGATCAATAGCCAAAGGAATGAGACCTGAAGCACTTTGGGACAGCTGAACATGGTCTAGAAAAAATCAGCGCAAATCTACTACACTAAGCTAAATCAATACAAGTCCCAAGTAGCTTGATCACATTAAGATGTATATAAATACATTTTGAGTATCAAATCTCGCCTAGGTATTCGATGGATAATGAGAGCAAACTACTTACCTTTTCTATGTCAAGGCGATAATGGTAGTCGAGCGGGGTTCGAAAGTCGTTCACGAACAAGACACCGACATCATAATGGGTATCGTAGGCCAGGCTCCGCCTGTCACTATACACATTCGATTACGCATAAAGGCTTAAAACAGATACTAAAGTATGAAGACGTTAGTTTATTTGAAAATTTTATTAGTAGTATAGTATTTGGTTATATACTGTCTCTTTCTACTATACCTTAGATACTCGTCCGCACCCGTAGCGCCAAGCAGATCTTAGCTGTGTGTCAAAATCAGAGGATTCAAGCTTGGATCACAACCCCAAAAGCTGCACTGAATAACAAAGCTAGTGGCTATAATATCATGCCGAGGACGGATGATAAATAAGCCAATAAAACGCCTTTTCCCTGACCAGATTCCCAATTAGATACTCCTCTGCGCCCGCTTCAATAGTATAACCAATTTCTATCTTGCCTAGCCTCTATGCCCGCTTCATCTATATGATTTGTCTGATATGGTTCTCCCTAGCGGTGCAACATCACCCAACAAATTGACATCTGCCTGATCTGCTTCCCTGGCTATCATGGGACTCGGTCCTACTGAGGTTTCAGACGATTTGCGTGTCAATGGCGTAGGACGGAAGGTTGATGGCGGGTGATAGCCAGTTGGATAGGTGGCCCCTTCGTAATCCAATTCTCTTGCATCTGCATCATGTGAAAGCGAGGCATCCGAATTCGAGCGAGTCCGCTCCCAAGAGGTTCGCGAGCCGGATCCTGCTGGGTCGTCTAGAGTACCGAAGAGATCGCCATCGCCCCCGAATTCACGGAATTCCTCGCGGTCGCGGAAATGTTCGAAGTTCATCTGAGATTCATTGACGACCTCGAAAGTGGCGTCGTTTGTAGTCTTGGCCTGAGCAGACTGATGTGTAGACATCCTCTGCATTCGGTACGTATCGGTATAGACGTTTGTCTCGCTAAAATCAGCATCCGATGTGTCACGGATAACGTCCTCGAGAATATGGTTGGCTTTTTCGTGGACGAGAGGTACCATGAGTTTCTTATACAATGCCGGATGGCCGAAGCGCACCCCGACGCGGTCGTGCTTCGGTTTCGTCCCCAACTTTCCAAGCTCAGTGCTCTGCACGCCCTTAGAGTAGAAATGCAAGTTGTCATCAAACGTGCGTTTACAATACCATTTAAAGCCGGCTATGATGGCAACGAGTGGTATCATCAAGTAGACTTGACTAGTCGACTCACGTCGAGCGATGATAAAGATTGTTGCCACCACGTTAGCGAGCAAGGTCGCAAAGAGCAACCTGTTGACAAGTACCCGCCAAAAAGCACCGCCACTCTCATGCTTGGTAACGAATACATAACTGTAGCGAAGAGTATTAGCAAGGAATAGTATTGAGATCAAGGTACAAACTTACAGTAGCAGATAGCTTTTGGTGAAAGTATCAAGAGTAAAATAAAATGCAGTGACAGGAAGAACCAAAGGTTGAAACGGCGCGAAAACCAAAGCAATGGTGGTATAGAAAAGAAAGTTGTTGTAGTAGGCAGCGTAGTCAAATGGCGGTGGAGCTGAGAGCTCTATTCGTTCGCGTGGGGTTGGACTGAATAACTTGCGCGTAACATATCCCTTAGCTAGCTTAATGAGCTGTGACAAATCAAGTGCAGCTCCGAAGTTACGCTGAAGAAGATAATTGAGCCAGAACGGGGATACGTCGCAGAAAGCGGTTAGTAGGTTTGAAAATGGGTGGGAGTTGACGATGGCCGACCAAACATCATTATCGGTCTCTGCCTCCTTCACTGCTGCGACGTATTTCCAGGCCGTGGAGAACAGAGAAAATACAATGAGATTGTTGAAGATAAAGAAGGCGTAGAGCTTTTGAGTGACATGTCTCTCACGAGCAGTTCTTGAGTAATCGCCAGCATAAATTGAAAGTCGGCGAAATATCACCGGAAGTACTAGGTAGAACAAAGTTGTAACTAGAGGGGCGAGAATACCCTGGATAGCACCCCAGGTTTTTGGGTTTCTTTCTAACTGTGTTTGAAACGTAGGCCACACCGACCCAAGGTTGCTCAAGTTGGCGAGAAAGACAGCTATGAGTGCGTTCGGTATAGTCCAGACCAGGGTGAGAATAACGACCCAGAAATTGTTCATGATAGCACCCCACCGGCGACGGTGACGGTCCAAGGGGAGGTTCTCCCATATCAGGTCGCTTGGCTTCGGTGCAAGTTGAATGGTGGTACCCTGGGGATGCTTGCTCCTGACGGCAAATGCGACATTATGGGCTTCTTCAATATTTGAATAACTAGCAAAGCCATAAGAGAGCGTCTTTTGTTCGTCTACCGATTTTCTCTTCTCGATTATATCCGTCTTGAGAAGTCGGATCCGTGATGTGAGATAATCTATGGCGTCGACTTTCGTAACCACGCTATAGCATGGATCGCCCTTTTGAGTTTTGCACCGAGGCCGCTTCGCTGGCAACTTATCGGGGTTCTTTAAGTATTTGGCGAGGACTGATTCAAGTTCCCTGACGGCCTCATCATGCTCCTCGATTAGTTCTGGTAGACCTTTGACGTTACGGGCCACGATTCCAAAGCAATTCCCCGTGTTGTCCACTTCGTCTATAATTTGCGAGACCCCAGCATCACTTTGATATTTAAAAGGGATGTCGGTAATCTAGAACAGAGTAAGCACCATCTATAAAAACTTAGGAGTATTTGAATTCTCAGAAACGCAGATCACTATTATAGATTTTGCTAGGTCGCGGGACGGACAAGGCCAAACCAACCAGTGTGAGGAAGTAAAACTTACCATTAGGGTCCTTGAATGTAAGCTCTCCTGATAATCAGGACTATCAAGATATTGGCGTCGTAGATGGGTGACTGCGCGATAGTTCCACCAGATAAAACCGCATATCAATATGTCAAATACATATGAGACAATAACATGTGCCCAACAAGCAGCCCCCCAAACGCCCAGGGGGGTAAGGCGAATAAAGACGTTGGTGGTATCAACAGTGTTGTTTCGCGTGTTTTCGATGATATTGAGTGGAATATAGACACCAAGACCGATGATAGAGAGGACAATCATGAGATTGCGAGACATCTTAGTGAACCGCAAGAATAGGGTAGCGTCGACACCGATTTTCTCAGCGAGGACTTGCTCGCGCGTCTTGACGACAGGCTCTACCCAACTGAAAACGCCATTGTCTACTGGCGGCGGAGCATGCTTCTCGTCCGCATGCTTTAGACGAGGTGCATATACGGTACCATTGTACGGTCGAAGTATACAGAAAATAAGGGCAAAGAGCAATGCTGCACCGAAAGAATACCCGAATGACGACCAAAACGCCTTTTCACTCAACTATATCCTCGTTAGACCTGGTCATTAGATAGTAGGTATTGCATAAGGCGACATACTGCTGTATTAAATGGATTTTGTATGAGATTGAGGAACTGATCAACCCCATCATCACGGGGTAGTATGTTTACGCTAGAAGATGGATGGGACATATTGAAATGTTAATCGACAATCGACAATCAAGTCAATTGACCTTTCGGCAATCCAGTCCGAAAATAACCCGTCCCAGCTTTGTAGTAACGCGAGATCAAGGACCCATATATGAAAAACCGTGGCGTACAGTGGAAATAGAGGACGAGCGATCACAATTCAAGAAATGACGTCAAGCCTCAGTGAAGAGCTCGAAATGAACGAGGGCGAGTGGTATATGCGTAGTTGGTTCAAACATGAAAAAGGGATAAAAGGAACAACATAAAGACCGGCTTATTTGTGTATTGGTAGATAAACACAATACGAGAAAGAAAGAAAACGACCCTATCCATTTGAGCCTAGAAACTGGCTCAGCCCCATTACCGGGTGTTCGCAATTTTCGATGTCAGGGGCAAGTGGATGACGCTGTCACGGTGGAAGCGTGGAACACCATCGCTGACGACGGGCGCCACAGCTGTGGATCGCGGCTCTTTTTCCGAGACGCGAAAAGCCCCGTAATATGCCCCTTTAAGACTGGAAAACCCTGTGCAACGCCGGGTTCTGGTCAGGGAACGTGAATCGGGACGAGGGTTCTAGCTCGCTAGTGCCTGTTCTAGAACCTAGCATCATGGTTTAAGGTTATTGATTGGCTGTCGAGCGTTGACGCGTAATTATTAGTCTTGTAAATATACGTTGATTTTCCAGCGCTAATACTGTAGGAAACCTGTCTGCCCATCGTCCTGGTATTGGATGTACCAAATTTATGTAAATTCATAATCCTGGACGAAGATCTAAATAGATCGCGCGTTAGCGAATATTCATTCATTCATCTTCTCTGTTGCTTGGTACCTATGATGGCAAGATACAGCGAGCTTGTTTATTACGAGAGAGAGTATCGTATCAAAGGTCCAACGATGCAACGCAGAGGACATCACGATGAGCGATGCGTGAGTATCGCCTGCTATTGACCAACGACTAGTTTCAACATTAGAGAGCGAAGGCTCGAAAGGCCGCGCTAGATTAGGGTGGCCAGTAACCGTTGACGATACAATTTATATATCGACACGAATGGCCTTCTCAAACTCAACTTTCATGGGGTAGTGAGCGGTTGCCGGTCATATGGCTGTTCATGAAGTGAACAATATCATCTACTCCCTGAGGTTCGTTGATCCAGTGCCCACCATCCTCATATTCTTTCCACTCTACTTGAAATCGCCGCGACTGAACGATATCTCTAAGTTCCCTGCCATTTGCAATTGGCACTACCTCGTCATCTGCTGAGTGGCTGAGGAAGATGGGCGTTTTACGACTTGATTCTGCGACTATCGGAGACTGTTGCTGAACATATTCAGTGGAACTTCGAGGATCTTCTGCAATATCAAGGCTCTGGTAGTCCTGATCGCGAAATAGGGGTGGCATCCAGCTACATAACCCTATCAACCCAGCGAACCCGTCTCGCGTATCCGCGAAAAAGGCTGCCATCACAGTTGCAAATCCCTGACTAATTCCAGCTAGAAAGATCCTTTCCCGCGGCACTAATTTTTCCTCTTCTCCGATGATACCGAGAACCTGCTTGATGCTCTGTTCAAGCCCAGGACGTTGTAGCTCCGGTTGCTCTGCTGGGTCCTCAACGGACCACATGTCGAACCATTGGGACATATCTGTACCAAAGCGCGACGACGGCAGGCTGGGGGCACTCGGAAATACCCACCTGACACTCGGGAAAAGGTCTCGTAACGTTCGTGGTTGATTAACGGGGTCGGAGGCCTCGCTTTCAAAGACTTCTTCAGCGAACTCTTTCGAGTTGCTATCGCGACCATGAAGAAAGATGACTGTATGTGTGTGCGTCGCGAGAGGCTCTGCGATATAATTTGTGTCGCTAGTCATCTTCAACACCGTGGCTTTTAGGATATGGTTTGGCAAGTGCTTTCTGTTGGCAATGAAGAATATGGCGCTGGAGTGTAATGTTGTAAGCAGGCAGTGTATAGATTAAATTTCCTCCATACTAAAGCAATTGGCTATAACGCATATGACCCGAGACTTAATATGATATTTATAGTATTTTGCAGTTACACCCGAATTGCTCTTACCTACTGTCCGGAAAATTAGAGTTTGGGTATACATCTAGCATATCGCCAAAATCAGTTAGACCGTGTAGCCAAGCCATCCTTATCAGTAGCATTGGTAGGTACCTCCTACTGTACCTCTGTAGGGAGGTAAGTAAGACAGGTAGTACTTCTAATAGTGTACCTACGCGGCACGATATCGCGCTAGGTTAGACTAGGTGCTAAGAGCGATTTCGCTATGCACTGTGCAAGACCTAAAATATCTCGTATTTCGAGATTTCGAGATTTCGGCATGCAAGGAACAAAAGCTGTACATATACGTACATAGATAAAATACATGATAGTGCCCACACTCTATATGGTACTGTGTTCATGGCCTTCTGCTACTAGGAATTTCATGCATCAAACAGGTTATCACCTAGCCTGACACATTGATTGTGCTCAAAATAGAATAGGTAGTATACCTGGACTAACCGTCGATTTATTGTTAAATAAATAAGCGTCACGATATTTAACTACCTAGCTTAGCAACTAGATAGATGTTGACGAGTCATGTAGCTAAGAACTGGCGTAACGAGGACTTCACTTCAAGAATACAACATGTAGATGTGTACAAGTCCTCTTATCGAGGCTTCAGGTTATTTCATGGTCTCATCTATAATAGGTAAGATAGAATATAACATGCCTGAAATAACCCCCCTTGGGTACACGTATTTCAAGACGATATCATCGACTGTTGCCACCTAGGTTGGCGGCACAACAGGTAGGTAGTGTATGTTAGTCAGAACTGCAGAGAACCTTATATATGATGGGAGGAAATGATGCTAGCATATGTATATATATATATATATGCCACTGAACCTTCATTACCCCTACTCAGCGATATCCTGTAACTCGAATCCGTAATCAACACAAAGAAAGTACCTATGTAGCTTCGTTTTATCGAGATTACATCTACATAAAATCAACAAACGTAAGATTCTATAAGCGGAGTATGAACCACCCGTGAAATGTAGATGATTCCTGATCGCCTAAATGTGTAGACAACAAGAAGCTTGTTGGCCGTCTCTCCCACGTGCCGGGTATGTCTCTCCCGTCACGCATGCATACAAGACATGCGTCGTATTAATAGGTACACATGCCAATGTAACTCCGAATCTAGATGCGGAACACTACATAAGTTTAAGTTTAATTAGCTAGGAGATGACGTACCGATGCGTACCTATGCGTACCTACCTGGTATCTATGCACGTAGATAAGCGTTTCTTCAAAGCTAAACCTCCAAACCTCCTGTTAACACTTTTTAACGTTTGGACCATACCGCATCACATGTCGGAGAAGGTGATTGAAGTCCGATGTAAACATACTTGTCCCCCTGAGACAAACTCCACGCTCCAACTCCTCCATCCCCCAAATTATATATTGACATACACACGAAGACGAGCCTTGCAGCCGAAACAATCAACAAACAAAGGGTTATACTGTATTCTGTACAGTAGTCAGATACTGTATACCCCTATCTAGGCAGTGTTACCCAGGCTACAAGACGCTAAGCAGCCCCTAGTCAGCCTAAGCCGGATGTGGCTGTGCGCGGGACGATCCACAACAATCAGAAGCTAAAGAGCTACTTAGCAGGAACCTGAAGCAGCCCGCCGTGCTACTCATAGAGTGTCCACTATCTTCAACTTCCCCAGATCCACCTCCACATTCGACACGGCTCACTCATCAAGGATTCAACAACATGTCCCGCGACGATGAAGCCGGCCGACCTGGCCCACCGCCTAAAAACCGTGGGCCCGCGAAGCACCGCGGCGGCACCAACGGTAACAACACCAGCAATAACGGCGCCGCCAGCAGCAGTGGTAGTCATCGCCTTGCGGACCTCCCGGAAGATGTGCTGCTGCAGATCTTCCAAGTCGTGGATGACATGTCCCCGGGCGACCTGTGCAGTGTGTCCCTCGTGAATAAGCACTGGCACGACATCGCCGACTCGATTCTCTACAAAGACGTCCGCTTCGAGAAGCCCGAGCACCACCTCGTCTTCGGCGAGTCTCTCACACGCCGCGAGCGCCGCGGGTCGGCCATACACTACGCCAGCCTCGAGTATCCCACAAGCGAGCTGGCGCACCTGAGCCTCAACGGCCACATCGCCAATACCCATTATTCGCCCTCGCACTTTGACAGCCTGTCGCGCACTATCTCAACCATGTCCAACCTGAGGGAGCTGGAGATCTCCGTCCCCGCCACCCTGCTCCACGGCATCGGTGCCTTGTTCAACGGGCCGTTCGACCTAGCCTGTCTCAAGTCGTGCAGCTTGTTTTATCAGTGCCCGGACAACGCATATTGGGATCTCCGTGAGAACATCCACATCTTTGCACACCCGACCCTCGAGGTTCTGTTCATTCGAAGGGCGAAGCTGGATTATCGAGGCTTCGACTTCATGGAGCGTCCTCACGAGCTGCCTCTGAGGAAGCTGCATCTAATCGAGTGCGACATCAGCGACGATGCACTTGGTGACGTTCTCGAGCTACCAAAAGCTCTCCAAGAGTTCGTCATGACCCATAGCGCAGAGCCCAAACCCGACTTGGAAGAGAGCTCAGACAATATGGGAGACTACATCGTCGCATTACGCTCCCAATGCGAATCCCTCGAGACCATCACAATAGACTTCCCCACTATGGGCAGCAGGCGATCACTGCGCATGCGAGACTTTGTCGCCCTGAAAGAATTTCGCGTCAACTGGGACTGGCAGCTCTTCGGCCGAAAATCCAAGAAACCTCGCCTCGATTCTTTCGGAATACCGCCCAATCTAGAGAAATTGGAGTTTTTCAACGAGCTCGGAACCGACGAAGAGGTTACGGAGTTGCTGGACTACCTCATCCAGACCAGCGACGTCGCGGCCAAGGCGATCCAGACTACCTTGATCAAATCAATCAACGACGCTTTAGCAGACTGTGAACATTTGGTCTCCAGAGATCGCAGAAACAGTTACACCATCACCTTAGCGTAAGAGGATTAGGTTCTCATTTAGTTATTTTTAGGCGCACAGTCTAGCGTTATGTTTGCCAAGAGATTTTTTTGTCCTTCATCTCCTCATCTGTTGGAGTAGACGGTGGCAGCTACAGGACAGGAAAATGTTACATGATACACCTATACCTTTAGAGTGGGACACCTAGGCATAAGACTATAAAGGCTAGAGGTGGAGATCTTTTATAGATCTACCTACATGGTTGCTTTTGGTACAATTTCTTTTCCGGTTGTTTTCAGGTTGCTTGATAGATTTACCCTCCGTTGTCGAGGCATAGTAAATAGCATGAACTTAAATTTCCCTTATGCCCCTCCATATTTCTTCCACGTGCCACTGCCACTCTATATCAGCTGTAGGGACTTTTTGTGTTTACCTCCTCCTCCGTGACCTGCCGGGCGATACTGCTACTAGGCTATTTTGACCGCTTTTATCGATGATCGCGCCAAGCTAGCTATGGTAACGCGCGACGCTCTAAAAAAAAAAAAGACCAAAGCATTGCGGGGCATACCTAATTATCTGCAGCCTATTGCTCCAGGGGTCTGAATGCATGGCATTTTTTTTCTCTCCCTCCTAGGCAAAACTGCCCCTCCTACCATGCCACGTAAGGAGGGGTAGAGGTAGGAAAGTCAGAGAGCGATGCCAACACCTCGACGCGATTCTATTAGGGAATAGAATATAAAATAGCAGAAAATTTTCTCCCGGATCGCCATTGGCCACCTCCAATTGAGACGGTAGAAAGCTTGCTCGCTTGTCCCGATTAGGCACCACAAAAAAACGCGACGAAATCTAGACAGTAGATGACCTATCGAGCAGAGTGAATACTCACTAGGTCACATTGTCTCGCCTCAAGTCCCATCGAGGTGGGACCTAAAAGCACCCCGCCAATTGGAGATTGGGGTTTCACTCAAAAGTTTTTTCTTATTGTCTAGGTATTTTTTATTGTGCTAGACCCCTCTTATTGTGAAATAGAAACAATTCTTTGCGTTGTCTAGGTGAATGGCGCTTCGGTAGACGGGTTTATAAGCGACCTACCCCGTCTTTCCTCGTTCAGACTTGATATTTTTCATACCTTCCTGTTCTCTCCTCTTCACGATACCTCATATACACCAGCTCTATTTCTCCCATCAACATCCCAAAAGAAATCCTCATTCATCCTCTCACCATGTCTTCCCCCGACGCCGATGTTGTCATCGACCCCCAGACCATCAAGGAGCTGCATCTCTTTGAGGCCGCCATCTCAGATGTTGAGACCGAAGTGACGGCGAAGCAGTACCTGATGTCCCGCGACATCTTCGCTGCCCGCCAGAAGACCATCGCCAAGATCCCCAGCTTCTGGGCCGTGACCTTCGACAACGCCGCCTCGGAGCTCGAGGCCGCTGTCACGCCCGCCGACCTCGAGGTCTTCTCCGCCGCCCTGACCTCCGTCGAGGTCACCCGGCCTGAGATCCCCGCCGCCGCCAAGCCCACCGACCTGGGCCTCGACAAGTTCGGCGAGCCCCGCTCCCTGCAGTTCACCTTCCGCTTCGCCGACAACGAGTGGTTCGCCGACAAGGAGCTGACCAAGACCTTCTACTTCCGCTTCGGCAAGGACGGCTCCGCCGGCCTCGTCTCCGAGCCCATCAAGATCAACTGGAAGAGCGCCGGCAAGGACCTGACCCAGGGCCTCACCGACGCCGCCCTCGCCTTCTGGAATGCCCAGAAGGCGAACCCCTCGCAGAAGCTCGACGGCGTGCTCGCCAACGACGCGCGCCACGCCCGCGACGCCGCCGCCAAGACGCTGCCCGAGTACCAGGCCCTCGCCAAGAAGCTCGAGAGCAACGTCGAGGGCGCCCTGAGCTTCTTCAACTTCTTCTCCTACCGCGGCCGCTGGATCAGCGCCGCCGAGCACGTCGAGGCCAAGGCCGAGGTCCTCGCCAAGCGCGCCGCCGCCCAGGCCGGCAACGAGATGGCCGAGGATGAGGACGAGGATGACGATGACGACGAGGACTTCACCGAGGAGGCCGTCGAGACCTTCCCCGCCGGCCACGAGGTCGCCGTCACCATCGCCGAGGACATCTACCCCAACGCCATCGACTACTTCATGGGCAACACCATCGATAGCGACATCGACCTCGACGAGGACGATGACGAGGATGAGGAGATGGAGGGCTAGATACCTAGCTATCTGGCGTTAATGATTTTCCCTTTGTTCTTTCTTCATGACTCGGTACGGAAAAATCTGGTTTGTGCGAGGGGTTCTCTTATACTCTTAATGATGAAGAGCAGGCTAGTGGTCATTTGGCTGCGATGATGATTTAGATAGATACCATTTTAGCACGCTAGACGTAGAACGTGGCAGTTTAGCTCCCGAGGATACACAATATATCACCCATCAGAGTGGTATCGCAATTCAGACATCCTCTCACATGTAACATCGTTGCCCTCATTTTCTTTATCTCCTTTCTCGCCGAGATTTCGAGTCCTCTTGCAGCAGTATAATCGAAAGCTTAGTGCAGCTAAATCCAGTATCATCATTGGCATCTTAGCTATTGATTCCTATGTTTACCACTCAACGCCAAGGATGCAAAGTCTTCCTAGCTCAGTTGACCATCCGAAAGTTAGTGTAACACGAGAGTATAACAATTGTGCTTCTAAGTCTCTCAGTAAACCTGTGTCGAGTGCTGTGATAGATTTCCACGACTTCTCTATAGGATTGTCTTGTGCGTATACCATTAGGGTTTCTTCGGTTGTTCTTCCAAAGAAGAATTGAGTCCAAGCTTTGCCGTTCCAGACGAGTTTATTTCCAGCAATCATGCCACTTTCATCGAGAAATGAGCCGAGAATACGAGGGTTCAATGAAAGGTCCCGTTGGGCGTCGCAGTTTTTGCAAGTTGCCGTCGGTTTATTGGAATAAAGAGGTATTCCGCAACTGTGTTTGACTTAGTTATGAGTAGGGCTATATAAAGTACTCCTTACCAGTCAGTGCAACACGTAGTATTCTTACGCCAATGCTCCATCAAATTCATCTCAAGAACAACCACACTCAGCTTCCCGGCGAAATCCCTGGCTGGGTCTTGATTGCGCACTTGATCTTCCAGTTCTGCAAGTGTATATAATATCCGGTCAGTTCCATGCATAGCTAGCTCTAAATCCCAAGTATCTGTAGGAAATGGAACGATAACGTTTTCTTTTTTAGCCATATCTTGAATCTTGCTACGCAACCATATGGCTTCCGGGAAGTTAGGGTCAACATCAATAATTGAACTATATCCTATGCCAATATCAACACAAATACCGTCTTGGCGGCTAGTGTGGTTGTTGACTTGGCACCAAGGTTGAGAAATGAGTAGAATGGTCTGGTTCGGAATCCACTACAACGCAGAGTTAGCCATTCCCACTTTGAGCGCCACATGAACCATAAGCACCTCCTAAGGTATGCTATGCCCCTAGCCGAAGAAGACATTTCTACCGGATATTCACACTAGCTAAAAGAAAATACCCTCGAGGGTCACTCACCGACTTAGCCGACGGGATCTTGTCTTCCCAGAGCTTCAACAGGCAGTGTGCAGTATCATCATATATGCCTACTTCAACTAGATCTAGGGTGCCCTTTCGTTTCTTAGGATGAATAGTTCGACGCGGCCCAACACTTCGCACGCAAACTAATATTTTTCCTTCTGCGAGGTCGTAACCACTTGCGAGAAAAGATTTCAATGTCATGAGACCCGGGAGGTAGTCATATTGTTGGGTGTTCATCTCAAGCGGGCAGCGTAACAGTTGGTCGTCGTCAGAACCGACCTCATCTATGTGAAACTCTATATGCGTTTCCTTGTTGCGAGCAGGATATATAGTGGTAGCTACAGAACAGTACGGAATATGCCGGATCTCAGCTTGGTTGCCAGATGAGATAGCGGTGGCCCAGACTGTGATACGCTGACCTAAGTGCGGCTGGTATTCCGATGCGCTACAGTGTAGCTTTATCTGAGAACGTCATGAGAATGTTTCATATGACTGCCTTTCTAGTTGGGAGGAGCTAAGCTTACTGCTATCGCTGCGGTACCATCGGATATGACTAGGAAATAGTACCCTCCTGCAGTAGACGAGAAATTGACGAGCCTTCCTGTGATTTCGTAGTTATGCGGGCCTGTCTGAAGTTCCATAATAGAACAAACGTCATACTGTCTTGAAGGCTCGAAGGACCGTGAGAGAGGACTAGTGACTGCTTCTATTTCGGAAGATGTGAAACCGTCGCCAGCTTTCGTGAGATTTGAAGAATCGTTGCCTCCGTCTGAAGCAAGCTCCCTAGAGTAAAAAGACTGAATAGAAGGGAAATGAGAAGTCATATTGCCATATGGTTACATTCGTGCTCGCTTTCTCAGGTAGTGGATAGATGCAAAAGACAAATGCTAAGTCGTTGGTATCGAAGCCTTTAGATTCGATTGCTCCGAGAATCAAAAATGAAGTTCCTCGTAACGCCCCCGTGTAACCCAGACTTTTAGAATCTAAACAGCTTCAATTTGAGCTCTTGCCTGATATTTCCCATTTTGGAGTGATGTTGATGTGGCAAGGAGGATGGAGTAAAAATCTGGCAATAGCTATGTATAGTGTCTCCTACCTTCCCCAACATACGACTCGTAATGCGCGGGAAACGAAAACGAGGTAATGGCGTCCGCGCAGCTGCCACTGGTAGCGCGGGGGATATGGTGTCACATTAAAAAGGGAATGGGTGAATTTCATAATAGAAAAACATCGCCGTTAATTATTCAACATAATTAACGGGATTTATATGCTACAGATTTAGTTTCCAAGTATAAGCTACGGTAGGGGTGTCTAATTCAACACTCGATCGTCTAAATTTCTAGTGTGACACCTGCACTGACTTGCCTAACCTGCCGGGTAACCGCTCGCTTCCCCTGAGCGCTGTCCTTTGCGCCGTTTAAGCGCCTGCCTCTCTTGACTGTTTAAATGAAGAAACTAATTTAAGGACTGTCAAGTGTGCTCGTAAAATTGTAGCATGTACACGTGATTGGCGTTTGTTCTTCAGCTTCCAGCTAGTCGATATATATATATATATATATATTAAGCTCTATTCTGGCGCTGTTTCGCAATTCTATTCCTAATAATAAGCGCTGCACCTGGGCTCGGGACATACCTTGGCTCCAAATATGTGAGAAATATCGCCGGATCAACCATGTGCGAAGCATGACATATTTGGAGAATTTTGTGAATCCCATGACAGTTTCAGATGTCAGTGGTCCCCTCAAAAAGAATATGTCGAGAAATGTGAGAATTTAATAAATCGCCGATGAAGAGATATGCTCTTGACATTGTAACTAATTACCTCAGAGGTAAGCTTCTACAATTAGAAACAACCAAGACGGCGGCTGCTTGTTAGTTAGAGGCACTGCGGGGACGATGGCGCCCTGTTGGTTGTGGCTTGGAGGAGAAGAGTGGCTGGCCACCACTCTTCGTCCCAGAGCTGAGTGTTATGCTTGGATGCTTGTTGCCAATCTCGGCTGAAATAACGACAAGAGCCCTGGCTCTTGGGCTGCAGCCGTCAACGATCTCAATTTAATTGACTCTGGCGACCTAGCTGTCTCCGCAGATCCGGGATTAGATGGTTCCGACGACTTCGCGCCGCCGTTCTGTCAGCCCGACGGTACGAACGAGTACGGCGACCCGTTGGTCGACTGTACGTTTCCCAATCAGCCATACGACGAATGGCTTCTAGACCAGGGCTATGCCTGCAACTGCAACGAGGACGGTTGCGACCGAACGTTGCCTTCGTGCTGCGCTTCCGGAAGCTGTCCGGCTTGCAACTGCGATGAGAGCGGCTGTCCTGATGACTCGCCTGACTACTGCGGGAATGGTAGTTGTAAATGAGTGAGTTCAGTCATTGCTGTCAGAAACGGTCAACCATGGATGCGAAGCAAGAGGGCCGGAGATAAAAGAAGAGTAACTAGCAGGTAATATCTAGGATAGCGTATAAGACAGCGTATAGGGAATATACCACTCGAACAAAGTAGCAAGTATCTGCTATTTGCTTGCTAGTATTACGAGTGTCTTATCAGTTATGCCTAAGCTTGGGAACTGACTGCTTCGCTAGCAAGCGGTCGTTAATGGAGGATTCTGATAGCCTTTCCATCAACAAGCGTAATTGGTTCCCAATTGCGCGCGATGGACGCATGTCGAAGTCGGCGGTGGGCGATTGACGGGGACTCTCCTGGGAACCGCGCGAGCACGCGACTCTACACTCTTCCAATTTCGACAGACGAATATCGTAGTCCGAGGAAACTAACGTGGCACGCCGTAAAGCCACGGGGCCCGTATCATCGTGCTTCATCAGAGGCCGCGATACACGGGAGAGCTAAGTGCCTAGCGTGATACTTCGCTGATGACAACGTCACTGCCAATCGGATTGCGCCATGCGGGGTTTAGACGGGCGAACATAGTAGCCGAGAATACGAATTACTCTATCGTGGGCTCTAGAAAGATGGAAATCGCCGAGATCATCGCGAGGAAGCCTATTCGACTGTATGACAAAGAGAGCCGACATTGCTAATACCGTGGCCCTCGTCATCGCGCGACGAGACGCGGGGTAGATCACGGGCTAATAGATGAATCGCGACAGCGAAGCGCTTCTGGTATGATTGATAGAATGAGATGAATATCGTAAGGTTTGCTGAGAAACGTACAAAGAGCATTTGGATATATGACAACCAAATACATGGTCATATTTCATCACTTTATGCCAAGCCGTTATGTTGCTATCCGTTTGGAGCCTCCAGAACCTTATCTATACTCGTAATACAATGGTGAAAGGTCACATGGCGGTGAACATGAAGAATATCGCTTAGGACCATCTCGAACTCGTCTCATCAGCCATTTCGTCGATCCTATTTGTCAAGTCTCGGTCGTCCCTCCGCTCGCGTCGTCACTAGATCTCATTACGTGACCCCGACGTGTTTAGCTGATACTCCACCTCATCATCAATATTCCGGCCCGGGACCCTTGACGTGTCTGCCTATTGCTCGATTAACCCAACAAGTATAGCTTTGATAGCTAAGTTCCCTAGAGGTCTATCTCTGCTCTGTTGGCTCGAGCGGTTTGATTTTAGATCAGATGTGCCTAAAGATAGACACGTCGTCCGTATTGCCTCGGCGACGACTTGCCCTCTGCCGCAATAGGCATTTCGATATTGTATGACTGTATCGTGTCCGTTCTCCGGTGGCGAGTAACCCCTCTTCCGCGACAGCTCCAGGGTTTCAAAACATCTCCACCTGCAGGGACCCCTCTATGGGGCAGCAATGCATGGCATTTTGCGTTTGCTGCCAGGGCTCACGCTCATCGGGGGAACTCGGTGGGCCACATGATGCTAGACCTTGACCGAAGAAGCATTAGTGCCAGACGCTTTACGCGGGGAAAGAGAAACATAGCTGAGCTTTCAATCACTTACATGGACATATGCTAGTATGACTTGCGTTGAAGACATGTCCTAACTTTGAAGAGTATAGTAAGACTAAGAGGCGACTGTATACGCCAGGGGTAAGATGCGAGGTCAGCCAGGTGTAATGGTGAAGAGAAGCGGTGACCGGTCATGAGGGGAAAACCAACGAAAGGCACAAGGTACAAGGCAGTCCATTTAGGTAGGACAAGATCATATTTGGCAACTGATAAACAGCCGATAGGGGCGTGGTGCAGCCACGCGATCAAGGATTGTGATGCAACTAGATCTACCCGTGTGGGTCGAGAGATTGGCCTACGAGGATGACAGGCTAGGAGAGCTCATCGTCTCCACGGCCAATACTGCACGACCAGCTGGCATAAAGCGGTCAAGCTAGAGATCTCCAACACAATTGCAAAGGGGCGTGTCGTGGCAAGGGTGCCGCTTTCGGACGTCTGTTCAGTCTACCCAGTGAGTAGCATGGACGTATGATATATAGTTGACTACTATGGCGACTTCTTTAGCACTTATATCGTCCTGGCTATCTGCAATCCCAATCACTTGACAATCGCGAATCCACGTTCAAACGAACTAGCTCAACTCTTGCAATTTATATAACCTGAATATTATATACGGATAAAGAATGGCTGCTGCTTCCGTCCTCATTCCTCTTTCCGTCATCAACCAGAACGGAGGTGTGCTCCCGCCTAGCGCGCTCTCGCAACAAAGCCCCCGCCATGGCCGGAGTAGAGGTATGAGTGTGAATGGCAAGAGTGCAGGGGGTCGAGGGTACCGGGTAGTTGAAAATGCCGATGCAACTGTCGACAAGGCAGTGGCGTTTGTCTTAAAGCGTGCAGTGTTGCAGGATGAGCTTGATCCCGAGGCCGAGGAGGGCGATTATCTGATCTGCGATGCAGAAGGATGGGTTGGAGTCGCTGATCTCGTGAGTCCCTTGATATCCTACTTCACCCTGGTGAGTGAGCACCGCGGTAACTAATGCCATGCCATAGTTGATGCAAACCAGAATGAAGGATCTCGGAATAACACTTAACGACATCCGTCAGACCGCGTCCTCATCCAAGGCACGCTTTATACTCCGACAACACCCTGAATCCGATGCAGAGAAGGTCGAGTCATACCAGATACGGCGGGACTCTAAACGCGACAGCGCATCCCAGACAGCGCTAATTCCGGAGGGCGAGCCGCTGAAGGCCGACTCCGAGAACCTGCCAGAGTATATTGTTTATGAGACAACCTACCAAAACTACCCTCTTGTTGTTGCCTCTGGTAACATTAGGCGGGCTGACGGCGCTGCACATTTATCTTTCCTACCCGTTGCCGCTTCAACAGCAACAAGTCGTCCGAGCAAGGCCGATGTCAGCATTTGGATCCACCTCCGCACTGCGATGAAGCTGGCCCCAGAACTGAAGTGGCAGTTCACCACATCGGGCAGGATCATCACCACTGCAGAAGAAGTACCTCAGAGCGTGTGGAAGAAGGCTGTTGCCCGGCGTCCAGATATCGGACTGCTGTTTGAGGACGGCGCAGTGCACAAAGAAATTCCTGAAGGTCTAAGAGGTAAAGGTGCTAAGGGAAAGGCTAAGAAAGGTAAGGGGATGTTGAAGCAGGAAGGCCAGGGCCGTGTTGATAGTGAATCCGAGAGTGTCGAGGAAGAGGAAACATAACATGCTGTATGATGTTATTGAAGTTCCAGACATGAAGCCCGTAATAGAGGCGAGCATATAAGCCGGATTATAGATAATAGAAAATAAATACCTGGCATCCTAGGCAAGGTTTCCTTGCAAAGTTTCCACACTGTTCCCTTTTTAAAACCCAAATGGAACAGTCTCGTAGAACTTGACAAGCCGGCACAGTTTATACTGAGTAGGGGAACATCTCATCGGCATAGTGCTGCTCTTGAGGCTTCATTAGACTACTAGACAGCAAGCTCCTCTTATACCACTCCTAAATATCGCATTGTCCTGAACGCTAGTTTGCGGCCTGGACGCCATATCGTCTTATCGGTGTTGAATACCCCGTATACGAAACCGAGCGCTAGTCCACCAAGGTGTGCTGCGTGCGCGAGGCGGATCAAGGGATACTCGACAATGAGGCCCCCCATATCGAAGAGAGCAACGTACCCCATTGCATCCAAAATTGGCACCGATCCAGGGACGAAAAGTATGCCAATCGGAGTATCAGGGAACGAGACGCCGACGACGCCAAACAAGGCAAAAAGTGCCCCGCTAGCCCCCAGCGCTGGCATGTAGGCCGAGCGCCCCCCAGGCCAGATCGCTGCCGCGTGGTTGGCCAGGGAGCTCAGAATACCAGCGGAGAGGAAGAATGCTGCGAGATGCGTATTGCTCTGCTCGAAATTCCGGGAGCTCGCGGCGCCGGGTATTAATTGGAGCATGGCATACATGTTGACGCCGAGGTGGATGATGCCGCTGTGCCCGAAAACTGAAGTGAGGAGGGTGTAATTGGCAGACAGCGCAGGCGCATGCATGAAGCGATATGCTAAGGTACTGTTGGCAGTAGACGCGAGATGAACGAGCGTAGATAGCCCTATGAAGCCCCAAGCCAGTCCCTGAGAACCAGAAAACTCGGGGCGCTCAGAAGGCGATGTACGGATGCTACGTACTAAGGCATTTGTAGACTGTTCATCCCGATAACGCTCCAGCTCCGCAAATGTCATCTTGTAAGCCCGGCGCCCCTCTTCAGCCCCGGCATGCTTCGCATCTTGGTAGACTTCATAGGTGGCAAACCCAAGGTAAATGCCGCTACACGTGGCAATGCTCCAAAGTGTAGGGCCCAGCAAGCGGATAGGTGGTTCCGGTAGTGGTGGTTCAAGGCCGGTGTTATATAGCCGTTTGAATGGCCTGAATTTGGATCTGAGCAGTCTTCTAGAGCTTGCCAAAGTTCGGAACATGTTGGCACCGAGACAGCACAAGTGTGTATAGATGGCTTGAGTGGGAGAAGGATTGAGTAAAAAGCAACATTGAACAGTCGGCACGAAGGGGTCTGCTGACTCATCGTGACGGGGGGGCGGGCCCACCAAATCTGCTGCCCTCGTTATGCATGTTTACAGGCAAAATACCTACTATAACAATATAACACTGCGCAATCAATGTTACTCTTGCGTTTACACACAGATATGCAAGAATTAGTATGAATTTTGCTAGGACAAGAAAAAAAGGAAATTAACCCCTAGCACCATTGTACATACAATTAGTGTTTTGTTGAACAAATATAAAAAAAAGAATCGCAAGCTTTGCGGTGAGTGTGGATCGAACACACGGCCTTCAGATTGATGAATGAAGTGTTACTTCAGTCTGACGCTCTCCCATCTGAGCTATCCCCGCTGATTGGTGGTTGATGACTTAATTGACTCTCAAGGAATGTATTTACCATAGAGTACCTGTAGAAATAGCACCGGGAGATTAGCCGTCCGCAGCCTGTGTACTAAACATACGGACAATAAAGGCAAGAGTGGGTGAGTGGCTACCTAGGAAGACAACAGACATGGGGATTCTCAGTGCAACAAGACTACTTAACTGATGTCTATGATAAACGTCTCATCGTTTTGATCTCTTCTTGAATCTGCAGCCACCATTCCTTGCCATCCTATCCCACCTTCAAGCCGCTGCGTGGTTATTTTCAAAGTGTACGATTGGGCTGCGTTCGATGTCCTTCAAAAGTAGGAAAGTATTGCTGTGCAGATGTGTTCCCGCCTGCTTTTCTCGACTCTCGGATTCGGCTGTTTGTGGTTGCATTGTAATTGAAATGGCTGCGTGGGAGGAAGACGCATTGGTCTCGTTTCTTATGATCTACTAGGCTTCTATCAGATCAGGTTGTCGTGGTCTGAGAGGAGCATGGTTGTCTTAGGCTTCGTGAATGTTATCTGACAAGGCAATCGCATTCGCCATTCGTAAATTGTATCCCAGAAAGCGGCCATGTCTCCCTCTTTCGTATGGTCGAGGCTCAGTTGCGTGAAAAAGTCTAGTCTCTCTACTAGAACCCGCTCTTTCCTCTCTTTTGCTTCGTGCGTAACCTATTTGAGTGGTGATGGTTTTCAGAGGAATAGTGTTAACTGCTGCAGCCGCGATTCCGAGAGGACGGCGATAGCTCAACGAGAGCATTCAATTCCTATATCACGCCCCGAAAACATGGAATGAGGGGCGTGCCCAATCCAAGCTTGGCCCTTAAACGCAGCAGCTCGTACCTGATGGTGCTGTTCCTATGCCACAAATAGGTGACTCCCTGGTATTTCAAATATCATGTTGAAACTACCTACGACTGAAGTTATATATAACCAGCGATATCTTACAAGCTGAGCATGCAGATCATAGGAAGTCAGGTGATCTTAATATTCTAGCCTAAATGAATAATAGAGTCTTACTACCAGCGACTCCCAGCTATATTTGCACGTAGAGAATAGATTACGAGCACTCGTAGACTTAATAACTTAGCTACAACTCTACAATTGACGAAGTTGCTTACCCATGGTGCCCTTACAGACAAACGTGACATCATTCTAGCACCGAAATTTAGTGATAGTTATCTTGTCGCCGACAGAGTATCTATTTACTCTATATGTATGTAGACGAAAATTCAGATTCAGAGTAGGGCGGCTGACGTCATTCCCATCTAATAATTGACAGAGTAGAATAGACGGACGAGCTACAACATAGCGGGGATAGCTCAGATGGGAGAGCGTCAGACTGAAGTAACACTTCATTCATCAATCTGAAGGCCGTGTGTTCGATCCACACTCACCGCAGTAGAATTTTTGGCATTTTTATCTGATAACATTTTTGTAGTCTTGATAGCAAAATAGGAGGGGTGCTTGATGACCATCTGCGCCCAATGGGGCGATGCAGGTAGTGAGCTCGCCAAAACTTCCAGTCATGGAGGCTTTTATGCCCCCTTGCACTTTATGCGGGGGCTACCTACTACTCACGTACCCAATAACAAATTAGTTCTATTACTATTTAGATAGCTTCTTCCAACTTGTATTACTGAATTCTATGCTATACAATCCCCCCGCAGTCAGCAACTGCGTGCGAAGTTCTACATCGTAAGTTGTAGCATCAATCCGCATCGAAAAGCAGTTCCTGTATAAGCGCCCTTATCTCCCAATCGCTTTCACCTGGGACACCCCGACTCGCACAAAACTGTCCATCTCTCTCGTTGATGCACCTTCTCACCATAGTGGCTAGGCCTCCGGGCTGGGGGCGGTTGCCAGGACGCGTCGCAAGGCACGCACATACTAAACCGCGCAGCGCGTTGTCAAGCTTCGGATAACAGTCCCGCTCGCCCGCATTGGGGAGCAAAGCGGCCGCGTTGCTCAGTATTACCTGGGTTGCGTTGAGGCGGAACTGTCTAGCCTCGGATTCCGACGGATGTATGCTTCGAGGCGGGTCCCACTCGAGGGTTATAAGCTCGACCATGATCTGTACATCAACAACGATAAGCTAGTTTGCAGCGGGAGACGAAGCACCGGACAACTTACAACTCCTATATCGAATATATTCTGTTGGATGGCATAGCGATTATTCTCACTACACAGTAATTATGTTAGTCTATGAGCACGGCATAGCTTTCTTGGTGCACTGACGGCGTATTGATAAGTGTCCGCATACTTCCTAGGTCGATGAGCTTCATAACTGGCGTGAGAGTGTGCTCTAAATCGGCCTCGTCCGGTCCGTCAAAGTCGCCAAACATTACTAACTTCAGGTGAGCTTATTGATTGCGAACAGGAAGTCGTCTAAGACTAGTCAACCTACAGTTCCCGTCGTGCATGTCCGCATGGATAAGTCCCCCGCGGGCACTACCTATAATTTGCTCCATCACTGGTTCAGGGTTTTCCCCATCCGGTTTCTCGGGTGGCCAGCCCATGGCAATACACATACGAATCACTAAAGGATGCATACGTCAATAGAGCTGGCCTTCTCACATCGTGTCAACACAATGCTGACTCTAGACTCACAGCACAAGAAAAACCTCCAGAGAATCCTATTTGGCAACTCGATGTCTTTTTCCAACGATCGACTAATAAGGTTTTGCAGTGTTCCGCTATGATTGCATTAGCTTTGACCTGCAAGAAAATTCCCGCCAGTGTTCGTATAATTACTTCTGCAGCCATTCGAGGTAAACCCAATTATCAGCATCCACTATAATAACATTCAAGATCAGCAACTGTTATCAAGAACGGAAATACTCCGCAGACAACAAATGCTCCTAGGATGTGGAAATAACGGAATATATCCCGCGGGAGACTTACTGTACTGCGACTTAATATCAGAGTCCCTTTTCTCAAGAGGATCGTTCGGCGGCGTTATAATATTCACGACATGCTTGGCCCATCGTAAAATCTGTACTAGTGTTAGTCATGATACAGCATTCACACTGAATCTTGAAGGGCTGTTATTAGAGGGACCACAAACCTCTAGGTTCTTCTTCTCGCTTACTATTGTGCTTTCCTCTTTCTCCTCGTCGTCTTCGTCGTCATCATCGCCGTCGTCCATTTCTTCGTCGCCCTTCTCCCCGCCATCGGCATCGTCATCACGCAAGTATATTCGATCCGTCTTCACTAATATGCTAAGGTTAGCAAACTCTACCTTCAAATAATGCCATATTTGCTTTTCGAAGTGGGCACCTCTACCTCCAATGGAGATAATTTGGGAATAAGGTATACATACAGACTATGTGCTGCACATTGGGTGCTGCGGCAGAACCTGTAGAGCCCGGGTCCGCGTCTGCAAGGGTGTACTTGACCTTCCATGCTAAACCGAACACTCCACCCCCTACAGCACTCTCCATCTGGAAGCGCTCCCCATCTCTATTGAATTGGTCTGCGAGACGCTTCTTTGAGCGTAAAATATCATTAGGGTCATATCTATGGCGTTCATAGCATTAGCGTTTGTTCCGAGCTGGCTCGTGCTAATTAAAACATAGCTATCTTCAAGCCGCAGAGACAATTCCCACCCAGCGCACAATGACACGAGGTAGAATACCCATAGGCCTTGACAACGAGCACATACCCTCTTTCCTCCCAGTCTCGGAGAAACTCGTCTTCCATTTTACTAAGTTCAATTTGTTATTGTATTTTGCGCCTCTCGTGGTATTACTGGTGTAAATTCACTAGATGCTAGCTGTCTCTATACTTTCCTTTCCATTTTATTACTATCTGTATATGTGAGTTATAATTAATCATTTTGCCAATTAGGAAGGTTCCGAAAAAGCAATAACGGTATCTGTTAGAAATATAGGGGGTAAATTAGGCCCTATAATTAAGCCCTGTAAGGATCTAACCAGAAGGGGGGTCCCTTCTGCTTCAAGGGGTTCCACCCCCCTACCTATTTTGTATGCTAGAGAAAAATCTCTTTGAACAACAGGAACACATACATACCAGAAGAATACACCAATCAATCTGATCAATCTAGAAGGCTTATTTCTAACAGTATCAAAACAATAGACCGTTCTATCCCATCTTTGTAGTTAAACCTCGAAGGTTCTTTGACGAACGTTTCCGGCACAAAATTTATTCGAGGCTAGTTCTTTATACTCACGTCAGGACAAAAGTAGGGGCAGCTGTTCGATTATTATAGAGAATAATATGGTTGGAAATCCACCTATACAATATTAAAGGCCCCTGTATAGATAACCGAGTATTCGAGTAGAAAGGTAGCTTGAGCTACAGCTAATTAAACAATGAAGACCATAATTGATGCTCAAACTACTTAGACAAAACAGCAGGGAAGCAAGTATAGGGTATAAACTAACTCTCACGAAGCACCATTGGATTTTGAGCGATCATGGGGGCATTGATTTAGCCCGGGGATAAAGCTAGCATGTAGAAAATACTGCAAGCTTTCTATCTCGTTGGTATATCAGAATTAAATCTTGAGGTGGAGTACTAGCTGGGCGCCTCCTCGGAAGTATACTCTCCTTGGCTCCGTAGCACCCCAGATAAGACCTTGCTGAGGCTTCTCGCCATCTCCGATTTCCTACCCAGAAACCAAAGTGCCTTAACACAAGTGTCGCAATGCCTCAAGCTTTCCTTTAATTCCTCACTCTCTTGGCCCAAAACGGCCCAATCCTGCCGCCGTAGATCCTCTGCCACGTTCAAGTGGTATATCGACGCCTTAGTAAATGCTCTTATAAGCAGTACGGTCCAAGGCTCTGTCAAGATGGAGCTCTCATTGACGGCGAAATGATAGCCGGGCAGCTGTTCTGTCGGCATGTTACCGATATCCTGAGGTGTAGTTACTCTTGCCAGATCAGCCAATTCCACCGCACTTGATTTTCTAATCCTGTTTGACAAGCTAACACTGAGACGGTTCAGGCTTGCCTCTTCACTTCCGAGCCCATTTTGGTCGACGAATTCGATCAAATCGGCAAGCATGAGTGCTCCCAGGTGCCAAGGGATGTGGATGCAGGGAAACCAGCTCTTAATACGTACGGGAACAGAGTCGTAGTTCTTAATTAGGGATCTGAAGAAAGCCCCATGTGTTACGTTCCAGTATCGGTATATCTGCGTTGCGCTCTGGATGATCTCCTCGATTACCACACCTCGTTCCCTCCGCCTCAAAGTATTCTGGAGATACGAAACGTACCGAAAAAGCAGTACTTTTACCGCAGCTGATCTGTTGATAGCCTTCACAGCAGAATCATAAGCGCAAGGCCATGATAATATCGAGGGCTTCTCCGGGTTGTCTTGAGCGAAAAACTCAAGGTTCCAACGGTAGCTGGCTGGCCGCTCTAATGTAGCAGACGAGCTATAGGTAGCATCAGGTTGGCATTCTTCGTCTGATAAAGCAACAGGCCGCTCGTTCATTGATGAAGAAACGGTGTCAAACATGACTGCAAGCCAGTACAGTTGGCCAATAGTACCTCGCTCCTCGGAAGTCATCTTTGAAATAGCATCTCGCTGTTGTTGTGAAGTATAAGTAAAAATTGCCCTTAGCATCCCTGTCTCATTTGCTTCGAAGTGGAATTTGAGAGCTTGCATTTTCCGGCCTGCTCTCTCCGTATAGATTGGCGGCCCATCTTGAGACATGATATGTATGATGTCGGGCAATGAACCTTTTATGTCACCAAAGCTGCTGTTCTTTGAAGACCCAGGGGCGCCGACCCTAGTATAGTCGCTGGTTGCTCGTGGCTTCTGGATTAGACCAAATATAAGCTCTGCATAAACGATCCGGTATGATTCCAAATCTGCAACATCTTGAAGTGCCTTCTTTGCTTGTTCCCAAACCGAATTTTGTAAATTTTGCTCGAATTCATCTTCAAAGTCATCTGTCATGTCTTCTGATTGGTCCAGCTTGTCTAGAGAAGTTGAGAACATCGTTTCTCTCCGCCGGCGGCCCTGAGCCCATTGAGTAGCAAACGCCATTATAACTAAGTCGAGGGCCTTGGATGCTGCTTGATTCTCAGAATGGGTAAGCTGGATTAACCCTGTCGACTGAGCTACTCGATCAAGCAGCTTGACGCGACGATAAATTGAATTTGACCGCAGTATTCCCCGATTGGCAGCGGACGATGCGCCGTCGCTCATTGATACAGCTGTATTTAAAAAAGAACATAACGGTAACTGTAACCTTGGCCGCATGTTGTACGGGCATGTATCCTCAGCCAACCAGCACTCTAGGTTGTTCTCTAGCACGTCATGGTATATTCGGAGCAGGCTTTCCGTAATTAGATTGTTGTTGAAACTCGTTGAAGGTCCCTCGCTATTGCAACTGGGGGAAACTGAAGCAAGAAGCCGATCAGAACAGTCAGTACTTCGTTGGCGCGTTCGGTAGTTCTTTCGAAAGGAGTTTCTCCTATGATGTATAGATTTACTCGAACAACCGCGGTTGGTGGAGGCTGAGTGTGGCTGAGAGACCCTTGAGACAGTCGAAAGATTATCAAGGTCTGCGATTTGTGAAGCAGATCTAACGTACGGCTGAGGGGAGCCATATTCTTCTAGATAATTAGTCGGCGTCGCCGAGGATCCAAGAGTTGAGTTCTGTGCTCCAGCATAGAAATCTATCTCTAGACTTGGTTCATCATCGAAGGACCGAAATGTGCTACCCTCATATACAGCTGTTCTAAAGCCAGGAAGAGGCACGTTCCAGTCTAAGACACAATTGTTTGGCGAGGGCGTTTGCAAGAAACTCAATGTCTCGCCTGAGTCGATAGGTGTAATAAATGTGTTATCGCTCTCGATCCCTCGTTCAGATAAGAAATTACCCTCGAAGGTAGACAAGGGGGACGTTTCACTTTGCGCCGCCCAATGCAAGTTCAAACTGCATCGCTTCCTCGTCTTAACGCAATAAGAGCATGGCAGAATTCCATCACGCGCATCTGTGCCCAAGGACGAGGTGAGATTAGCTTCTGGAAGGTTGATGAGGGGACTCTGACTTCTATTAGTTGTGAAAGCCCCAGCGTCGTACCTAAAAGGAACCGTCCCCCATTATTTACCCAGTAGCCGTCGCAGGCTTTCTTACTTCTCCTACATTGGTCGCATGAATTGTTTTGGCGCCTCGCTCTTATGTCGGACATTGCTTAAAAGTGTGAAAATCCAAACTCATGGGGATTTTTGATATTTTCGAGCCTGAAGAACAATTCTTATACTTCAAGCCGACCTGGGGATCTAAAAGTTCGAAGTAGATTATGTTCACAGTGAGCCAAATAGTGGTAAATGCAACTAGAGCTCATACTACAGACTACGGTCATAGATACTTAGAAGTGGAAGTGCTGAAGGCGGGAAGAAATGGGTTGCGTATAGTAACCCATTACGTGGAAAGGATCTATTCCATTTCACCGAGTGTCCGGCGAAATCCCCACGGAATCGTACTGCCTAACACAGCGCTATGCGGCGCTAGTTTCCCCCCACACAGAGTTCCCCACGGGGATTGGGCTAGAGCCCTTGCCGGAAAAACAGAGCCAGTCCAACTGTAGCTTAGTGCTGTAGGATTCGAGCCTACAGTATTCCCCCTATATCTCGTGACTAACACCACATACGTCACCTACATGAAAGTTCCACAGCTTGGTTTGCTTCTTTCTTCACCCGAAATAATAGTAACTACTACATTATTATATCTAATTATTACATAGAAATCTTCAATTCTAGTATCTCCCATGTATTTGTATACAAGTTCAAAGTTAAATATACTACTCGAACGCTAGTAAGTGCTTCCCTACAAGTAGCTTGTAAGATCTAAGCAGTATGATCCGTTAGGCTAGCAGCTAATTATCTTAGCCATAGTACTAATGGTCTCATTGACACACTCAACAAAAGCTTCGATTCCTACTTAAATAGTTCATAGATGTCAATTGAAGATTTAGCTCTTTGGTTGACCATCTCAAATTATTACTCTACCTAGGTTGGCTGCGACCGACCTATCTAATCCATCGACGTTAGTGACTTCAATAGCCAGGCACATCTTCGTGTTAGATCTTTTGGCGGGAATCTCACAATGCCCTCCACTAACTTACTTCCGCGGGAGGATCACAGTTGACAGATCTCCTAGAGGAAGCATAATTGGGAACTCGACAGATAAAAGCACCAACGCCAAAAATATATACCATCCCAGGAACGAGACTGCGAGTAAGAGACCAGCCCCAACGTGTTGCAGTGTTTTTGCTTTTTCAGGAAGATTCTGAGCAACGGCGAAGAACGAACCGGAGAGACACCCAACTGTTTCACAGTTCAAGTCAGTTGTGCTTTGTTTTCGGGAAAGGAGTAATAAAGTAATTTCTTACATGTTGGAACGAGGAGAAGGAGGATAAGAAAAAGCACGATGTTCGTCCGGATACTAGCAACTGTGAACACGGCACAAAGTAATGTCATTGCGACCAAGACGAAGGAAAATGTCGCGTAAAATTGTGGCTCATTCAAGCCTTCCGCAACAACCCCGGACGTCGAGTAAGTACTATAAGCTCCATATCCGGGGACGATTGTTGCACCAAAGGTGAACCAAAAGCCCCCAAAAAGGCAAAATACAGTAGCTGGGAACGTATTGCCTGCGAGGATAAGTCAGTACTATAATGGAATGAGAGGCGAAAGGGCAGGGTGCTAGTCACCTAGAATCCACTCGCCAATTCCACCGAGAAGGAGAAGTAGACCACCAAGATAGAAGTATGAACCGCTAAAACAACATCTTAGCTTCGAATCTCAGTATTCTAAGTTGTTTTTCTTACACGTTTGCAGCGCCGCCAAACCCACCCGCCCCTTGCCACTCAAGCAGAACCATTGCCAGAGGCGTCGAACACAATAAGAACCCTCCGAGGGCTATGAGTATAGTCAGTTATAGTTAAGTATATGGTGTTAGAGCTTAGTTTGACTGACCTAGAGGTGTCGGGTTCCCAAAAGTCTGACGGAGCTGACCCTCGACCCGACTTTTTGGTGCCAGGTAGAGTTGTTCAAAGAGCTCAGGGGAAATAGAGATACCGCCTGTTGTCGCAATACGGTGCAGCATCTCGTCATGGTGCTCACCCTGGGCTTTGTCGCTGCCGTTGGACATGGTGTTTTAGGCAATGATGGGTCAACTGGGAGACTATTGAAACAGTAAATGTGAAGTGATAGTAACAGGGTTGAGAAATGAAGGCATTATCGAGCATATAACCATAATCACCCTCTAGTTAGAACTTATGTCAAGGTTAGTAGTTTTATTGGTACTATCCTGTAGGATCTAGTTACTTTCTTAATTCGGCATACGAGTTCCACTCCTTTACCCCGTAACCCCAGATTGTTGGCTCTTGGCGTACTCTGGGGAAAAGGTCAGAATCTAGATCCTTATGATACTGAACTCGTAAGGTCTCAAACCAAACTCGTATTAATTAATTACAGATGTCCAGGTGCAATTGACTCTAGTTAGGAAAATCCATGCTAGAATCCATTAGCCCGACAAACATAGAGCGGCCTGATGGAGAGGGGCGATCGGGTCCGACTGCAGATCATGCGCTACCGAGCGGCTCCGCTCCTAGGGTCGGCTTGGCTTCCTTGGGACGGCACTTCGCAGTCTCTATAGCCTCCATCCAAGGAGGTTTCAAATGCGCTTTCAAATCTGGGGTAATGTGGGATGTAGAGAAAAGAGGAGATAGTAAATATACATCGAGAACAAAGAAGACTCTTGGGTACTTAACACAGTAGTATTCCATTTGGGTCGGATGTAATATCTTTGACTATCAAACGTTTAATCCTCTTGCTGTGTTCATCATCATCATCATCATCATCATCATCACCATTATGGCTACTGCCGAAGTTGAGTCTATTCAGCTTGTTCCCTCGCACATGCGATGTGTGCCTGGGTCTGTCAATATCAAGGTCGCCAAGTTCCCCTCCCCAACACAACACGTTGAAGGTCTTGATCCATCCAGAATCGCCTCAAATCTGGTGGAAAGCTTGAATAAAGCAATAGAGCAGAAAGAATATTCGGCTGTTGCGAATCTTTTTGTCGAGGACGGCTATTGGCGTGATCACCTTGCCCTGTCATGGGTCTTCCGCACGATTCAGACGCGTCCGCGTATTCTCGATTTTCTGAAGAAATGTGCAGAATCTAAGGATGGTTTTCGATTAAAATCTATAGATGTAGATGCCAGTACAGTCACCAGAGGTCCTAAGATTGTCACCGTCGATGCGTCTGGGAGTGTCTCTGGTGTCGAGTTCTTCATTAGAGCAACTACAGCTCTTGGGACTGGTGTTGGACTCGTGCGTCTTGTAGAGCAAGAAGGGCAATGGAAGATATTCACCTTATACACCAGACTCGAGGAACTCCGCGGTCATGAGGAAGCAATCAATGAGAGGCGCGCGAAGGGCGCTGAACACGGCGGCAAGCCTGGTAGAAAGAACTGGGCCGAGAAGAGAGCAGCCGAGGCTGATATCAACGCTGACAACGAGCCGGCCGTCGTAGTAATTGGTAAGTCATTTGGTCAATGAATTTGACTCTCATAATTATCTAACACTTCAACTACAGGTGCTGGTCAAGCTGGTTTGACAGCTGCAGCGCGGCTTAAAATGCTCGGCGTCAACACACTGGTTATCGATCAGAACGAGCGCGTGGGTGACAACTGGCGAAAACGCTATCACCAACTAGTCCTGCACGATCCAGTTTGGTATGACCACATGCCGTACCTACAATTCCCTGCGCATTGGCCCATATTCACGCCAAAGGATAAGCTAGCTCAGTTCTTTGAGTCCTACGCTGCTCTCCTTGAACTTGACGTGTGGACAAGAACGGAACTCGTCTACACAAAATGGGACGAGTCAAAAAAGGTCTGGACAGTAATCGTCAACCGAAAGCGCGAAGATGGAACGAGCGACATTCGAACCTTCCATCCTCGCCACATTATTCAGGCCACTGGACACTCCGGCAAGAAAAACCAACCGTCGATGAAAGGGGTCGAAAACTTCAGAGGTGATCGCCTATGCCACTCGTCCGAGTTCCCTGGTGCCAGAGAGAACAGTCAGGGTAAAAAGGCCATTGTAGTTGGTTCTTGCAACTCCGCTCATGACATTGCGCAAGACTTTTTAGAAAAGGGGTATGATACCACTATTGTCCAGCGGTCTAGCACCCATGTCGTGTCATCCAAAGCCATTACCGAAATTGCCCTGAAGGGAATTTTTTCGGAAGATGGACCACCCGTAGATGATGCCGACATCTTGCTTCACGGCCTGCCAACATCAGTCCTCAAGGCTATTCAAATCAAGATCGCAGAGCAACAAGCCGAATGCGACAAAAAAATTCTCGATGGGCTAGATCGAGTTGGCTTCAAGGTAGATCGCGGCCCCGACGGTGCAGGTCTCTTTTTCAAATACTTCCAGCGTGGCGGCGGCTACTACATCGACGTTGGCGCTTCTCAGCTCATCGTAGATGGCAAGATTAAGGTTAAGCAAGGGCAGGAGATTGATGAAGTATTGCCACGCGGACTTCGGTTCCAAGACGGCTCTGAAGTGGAAGCTGACGAAATCGTGTTCGCCACGGGATATCAGAACATGCGGTCCCAGACCCGTCTCATACTTGGGGACGAGGTTGCCGATAGGGTTGGCGATGTATGGGGCTTTAATGATGAAGGAGAAATAAGAACAATGTGGCAAAGGAGCGGGCACCCAGGATTTTGGTTTCATGGTGGAAATCTGGCGATGTGTCGTTACTATTCCAAACTTCTTGCATTGCAAATCAAGGGTCTAGAGGAGAGGTTGTTTCAAGATGACGATATTTGATCTATGGAAAGTTGTCATGTGTATTCTATACCGGGTCAGGGAGCAGGGTCACATCGTACATCATTATGGTATTAGAAGGATAGTTAAAGAAGGTAGCGGTTTGTTCACTAAGATTGACATGGCCGCCCAGTCCGAGAGACCTATCTAGTCAGGTTAATAAACTTCAAACAACACAAAGGTACAATATTCAATTACAACGTACTTAGAAGGGTATTGAGGTCGTTCGGGGTTTCAGGGAGGGGAACTACTTCGTGTGTGGTAGTATCCCTCGACGGATGTGGGGGTAACTCTGGAATTGGGTGTACGATATTCAGCGCCCGCGCTCTGCCATTATGGTTGGACAAACACCAATGCGAATAACGGGGAGCGATGCCGTTCTAAATAGAGGAGCGGAGCGTCCAGCACGACATTTAGAGAAATAAAAAGAAGGAAAGGCCAAGCGCTAAGAACCGTCTTTGAATGCGTGTTATTGCTAGCGCGTCACCTGAATAGTTAGGTTCCAACAACCTCATGAAATTCTAGGCCTTTGCGCACTTGGTGGTCCTCAGACTTCAGTACTGGATTACCAAACAATTTGCATCGTACGAGTTCTGCAAATGGCTGGGTGTAACTATCCTCAGATTCAACTGAGCACTCAAAGTGCGCGCAATTAAGTTTCTCGGCCAATGAGAGCCGTGATTCGAGGGACACGATAGGTAAATGTTCCATGTCGGCTTTAGTCCCTACGATGACTATAGGGTGGCGCTGGGTGTCTGACCACTGCTTTGCGCGCATGATTATATCGTATAATGATTGGATTCGCTGGAATGAGTGTAAATCTGTCATGGAGTACACAAGGACAAAGGATTGGGCAGTTTCGATTGCGTTATTTACCAAAACTGAGTAGTCACTTGTCCCGAGTCCTGGCGTATCAGTTATTACGAGACGGCTTTCAACGCCGTCAACAACAATAGATTTGTAATAGCGGGCACCGAGTGTGGTATACCTCTCAACTGTGTCTGTGCGACCAAAGCAAAACTACAAGGCATTATTTAGTTAGTCTACATTTAATCAGTGTGCTGCTAGAGTAGGACGAACCGTTGTTATGAGAGTAGATTTCCCGACTTCGCATTCACCGAGGACAGCAACGCTGTGAGTCATATCAACTCGAAGTGTATCGGTAGAGAGTCTAGTCCGCTTTAAGTTGACCCGACTCAACTCTGAATGGACTATGCCCTTATACCAGAGGTTATTGGGGATATCGTTGAGGGTTATAGGGAGAGCGATGACTGAGATGTTAGAGATTTGACCTAAGCTAAGCTTGGAGAGCATGCTCCAAGCGCCACTCATCGGTTGACTCGTGGCAAAGGAACTTCTAGATTCGACACGTGTGGCTCGTGTATAGACCCAGGACTGGGCAAGTTCATTTTCAAACGGCGCGTCAATATCGAGCTTACTAAGAGAATACGGAGGTCTGAAAAAAGGACTTATCGGGAGTGACCAAGATGCGCTGTATCGGTGAGAAAGGCGGTTGCTGGCGTGACGCTGCGACGATTCGACATTGCTAATAATAGTTGATGCCTCATCGTCTTCTCGAACTGTCCCTCTTGCTATAGATGCAGGACCAGGGGACGCGACAGAGTGTCTGAAAACGGTGGTGGTTGAATGAGCAGCGCTCATGACAAAGGAGCCTAATTGCTCGACACGCATGCGAAGCTCCTTATTTTCGTCTATGATTCTATTCATCATTTCGTGAAGTGATAGGTGGTACTGATGAGCGTCTGTATCAGACTCGCTACCTCGAGGCTTAGAGCATTGCTATAGTTTACAGATCGTTGTGTATACTTACCATTGAAGGATGTTGAGCACCAAGCTCATGGAGGTTTTATGCTCGTGTATTTTAGTAGTAAACCTGGTTATTCTGTCATCCAGACTATTCAGCTTCCATCGCTGCCAGAGCGAAGGCTGGGCCCTCGCAACCAACAGATTGACGAATTTTTCCAGTTCGGAAAAAGAAAGAACAGACTGCGTAAGACATATTATGAGGTGGTCTAGTCGGACTAGAGCACGCCGCATCGGTGGATATTTGAGGAAGTTATCAATAAGATCTGATACTGAAGCGAGAACCAAGCGCATCTCTGAGACACTGAGAAGAAGCCCATGTGCTGACTGAGGAGGGTTGGCAGCCTGCTCTGCGAAGTCTCGAATCGTACTATAAAGACTTCCTGACAGTGCAATCAGGCCAGCAACGGATGCCGCAATGCTTAAGGGGTCAGCCATAATAGAGTCTGGAGTTCAAGGGAAGGCAGACATGAACACGATTAAACCTTGGAGAGACAGGAAGAAAAGAAATGGAACACGGAAAACAGGGTGGCCTAAAAACCGAGAAAGAGGCGTTTGGATTCTGCCCCGGCTGGTGATGTATGCCTAATAGGTATTAGAAATATCTCACTAATGCTACCTCGCTGCCTTGAATGTACCCTGTAGGTCTAACTCAAGCAAAAAGCAGCTCGAAATCGTACCTATCTTGGTACAAATATCAAACCCGAGGAGGTGGAATATGAATATTAGAGCAAAACAGACATTGTTTAGAGTATTTTTTTTTTGCTAATTAAGCGAGCCGTTTGAGCTTTTGCATTTTGCTAGGTGCCCATAAGCTCACGACAAAGTGGCATAGGCACTGAAATGACCTTGTGGATGTTTACTAGTTCTTGGTAAGCATATCCAGAAGCTAGACTGATGTCCTAGGTGCCTTATACATTCATCATGGATATGGAAAGAAGATTAAGCACAACGAAGTTACTGTTATTGAATAAGCATTCGTCATTGCGATGCCCATGGGTTCTCTGGATGGATAGATCATTGAATGGCTGAATGGCTAGGTACCTAGAACTACAGCCTGCGATTAGGTAGGTACCTATTGAAGATAAGAGATAAGGAACATGTAATGACGCTCGAGCCACATAATAACCCCTGATGCGGCGCGTTGCTGTAACAACGAGGTCAAGTGGGCCTTGACCAATTTGTTTAGATTGCGTCGCTCGACTGACATACTCTTGTGCCATTCTTGTCCAAAGTCAATGCTTGCATTTGTTTTGACACAACTTCATCCGAATCCTTATAGAATGTGCTCTATGGATTGAACATCTAGTGTATTTCTCGAGTACTTTGCCGATTCAATCCTTTCTCACGTTATTTTCTATTCGGAATGTCCGCGCCGGGTACACCGCTATCTTCGGCACACAGCGCGGCGCTGAACGTTGTTACGATGCCAGACCCTACACCTACTATTCAGCGCTTCTTTGACCTCCAAACCAGTGATGCTGGTGATGCTAGCAAACAAACCTCTGCCAGTATGTCATTTGATCTGATGCCTCGGAGCAACGACAGGAACGCGACGAACCATGATCAAGAGAACGTATCACCTACTAAGGCTCGCCATAGCCGTGTCTTGTCTGGAAATGGATTGTCTCCCCTGAAGATTCTTGCTTCGCAGGACCTTCTCTGTGGCGAGACCCGATCTCCCGATACGACATCCCCTACCAAGAGCCCTCGAAAGTGGTCCCCTGAGAAACGCTTCCCTGTGAAAGTCAACCCAGCCGCGTCCCCCGAGAGGCCCGCCACACAACACTGCGAGATAACCCTGGAGGATGCGATGGCAGAGAACAAGGAGCTAGCACGAGCTATCGATATTTTTGAAGATGAAGATACAATTATGGATCATGCAGAGGATGAGGGCAACGACACATACATGTCAATGGGTCAAGAGCAAGACCAGGTCGAAGATGATGAGCAGGCCGGTCCAGACGACACCATGGTCAGCACCTTTAGCACCTTCTCTGCAGTACCCAACCTGACTATGTTTGCCCGCATCGGACACACCCCGACTAAATTCGCCAACGTTGGCGCTACACCCACCACCCGCAGTCGCTTAGATCTGTTGTCGGAGAGAACACCCCGGCCTGCGGCAAGGCGCGAGTCTGGAAACACTACTAATCTTCTTGATTTCACGGAGCAAATCCAGAGCTTTTCGTCAAGATACGCGGAACAGATGTCGAGTCTTCGAAGAGGCTCCCCGAACAAGTTATCCACGAGCACAATTGCTGTCACGCCTAAGAAACGGCACACCGATCTTCTTGACTTCGACATCCCTCCCCTGCCCACACCTCGCAGCATACCCACCATCACCCCCCGCGAGTTGGAGTCTCTGAAATCAGGCTTTCTATCTGAAATCAGCAGCCTGAAGGCGTCGCTAAGCGGCAAGGAAGCCGAGGCCTTGTCACTGAAAACTGCTGTTGCGGACGCCGAGAAACGCGTCGGCGAATGTATGGAGGAGCTGCGCGAAATCAAGGCCGTCAAAGAGACCCTAGTTGAACAGCAGGAGGACTGGGAGAAACGTGGCAGAGAGATGGAGGCCGTGTTGCGCAAGGTCAAGGAAGAGATTGTCCGCAGCCAATGCGAGCGAGATCAGCTTGAATCCAAGCTTGAAGAGAGTGAGAAGCGGCGCGAAGCCGCCGAGATCATGGCCCAAGAGGCGGAAAGCAAGATGGCAGCCATGCGCGCTGGTAAGGCCAACACAGAGGCCCCATCAGATGCCACCAACAAATCACCCGAGAAGAACCGGGCTCCGGGCTCACGTGAAGTCGAAATCGCCGTCGAGAAGGTGTCCCGTGAACTGCATTCTCTCTACAAGAGTAAGCACGAGAACAAGATAACCGCACTAAAGAAGAGCTACGAGAACCGATGGTCTAAGAAGGTCCACGAACTCGAGGCTAAGATGGAGGAGCTCACTGAGGAGAACGAGAAGCTCCGTGTCGGTCGTGACGCCACCATGACCAAAGTAGACCCAAACCAGACTATCATCGATGATGAGCGCAAGGCTCAGGCCGTCAAGGACTCTACTCAGATTAAGGAGCTCAATGCAGAAATTCAGAAGCTCGGGGCGGTTGTAACTAGTATCAAATCTGACAACCAAGAACTACGGCTACTGCTGGAGAAGGAGCGTGTCGAGAAGGGCGAGCTAGTGCAACTAGCTGAAGAGATGATGACCATGCAGAGCTTTTGCCAGACGGAGGCACCGCCTCCGCCTCGCACCACCAAGCCGCCGCTCACTACTACCGATCAGTTCCGGGCCAGCGTCGGACGGGGATCGGGCCTACGGCCTCCCGGTTCAGTCAAGAAGCCTACCGAGAGCAGAATTGGTGGCATGGGGAGCGAGCGTAAGATTGGTGGCGGCCTTCCTCGCCCTGGTAGTGGTACGGGTAGTCGAAGCGGCATAATGAGCTCTATTGAGAAGATGGGTAACTATCGTGGACGCGGCGACTAAGCTTGGCATGGAGTTTTATTGAGCAGCTTTGCATTCAGTGATTTGGGAATGACGGTCAGCAGCGAATGTAGCTCGCTAAGCCTGGGGTTATGGCATTCTGGAGTAGAGCAATGTATGGTATGGCATGGTGATCTTGTACAAAACCACGGCTCACACTCATGTTTAACTACACCACACTTGCTGGAGTCTCGGCTGGGTTTAATGATAATGAGATCCCTACAGAGATACACAATTTGTCACGAGTAAATAGATATTGTACTTGCGCTTTTCTCACTTGCCCATCTTGCCTTCGTGATTGAAAAGAGTTATATCAGAGTTGTTGAAGGTGAATAATCATGCTGTCCAATTTTGATAACTGTGGTCTCGCAATGCTAACTCAAATACTACGATAGTTAATAATTATGAACCCATGAGTGCCCAATCACTTCGTTGATAGACACTAAAGCCCCTTGGGTCATAAGTTTCTTTAGACTGATACCTGAGTTACGCCATAACAGAATCCTAATTGCCGAATGCTCACTCGACAGTTGTTGCTCTATCACTCTACACTTTACAGAAATTCCTTGACATGTTAGGATACTTGCTTCCTACTAGAATAGAGAGTCTATCCGTCGTAATATATCCAAAACTATGAAGTCATAGTCTTCATCTCAAACATAAACAAAATCAACCCTTTGCGCCGGAGCCTAGAATCCGCCGTGATATCTACACCCCGCAATTGCTCAGGATTCCCTTTCTCAGTATGCAACCGTATAAAGCCCTCCGTGGATTTGTGGATATAGGTTCTCCATCGCCTCTCGAGCATCTGATCCCTGATAGACGCTTACGCGCTTCCGGGCGGTCTCTTCTCTCTTTATGGAGGCTTTGAAATCATCTTCCGGTATCAAAAACAGATGTCTAACAGCGATCTCGTCTGTAGAGCATTTCCACATGCGATATTCGCCTAACGGATACCAATCAACCTTCGTCGTGGCAACCTCAACACCAAGAAGCACTGCAACGTTCTGAAACGCACTATTCCTCCATCCTCTCATTATGCCCATTGACTTTTTGTTGTACTCTTCACCTCTGAAATAGATATAATCTATGCATATATGGCCATTAGCAAATGGAATGTAGGGGCATTCGGAATGTCAGTTCACTCACTCAGGGATAACTCCGGATCCGCCGCATAGTAAACGGATTTTCTTTTCGCCTTCAGCCCTTTACACAGTATATTGAGCAGATTGATTGCGGGAGTGCCGTGAAACGCAGCATGGCCACCTTTTCCGCATTTAGCTGCTACTAAATTCTCGAAATCGAGATGACGCCAGGTTTCTGAGCTTAGTTGTATGAACTGCATCAGCGAGGGTATTTCCGCAACATACAAATCACCCTGGGCTGCGAAAATTTGATATTGGAAAGTCGTAGCCAGCCACATCAGCAAGATACAACGTTCGGCCCGCAGGTGCTCGGTCCCTATGAGGTCGGATATTGTGGTCCAATGATGAAAAGGTGGAAAAGAATCCGTCACTTCGTGAACTTTAGATGGATCTAAGGGAAAATCTGTTGGCAGCACGTGCCACTTGACATGTTGGGGATCAAACTCATCCACTTCTACCGCTGCGTGAACACAGCATAGTAAGAAGTCGAGAACATCAGGTTTAGGGAGAGTAGAACAAAGCTTTCCCCAGTAATATGCCATATGCCTCTTCTCACCCTGGATTTGGATAATATTGTCGAGACCGTAGTAGCTGCCCGCATGCCAACCCCTTTTCCAGTCGTAAAATGGATTTTCCGGGATATAATCTTGACTATTAGCTTCCGTATTATTAACGCATGCCAAATAGGCCACAAGGGCAAGGACGCAGATTATTACGTAATGAAACCAGGAGGCAGACATAGCTGAGATATTTATCATTCGTCTGGCGGCGATGACTTGGTTTGGTTGGTGGTAGACGGTAAGTGAGTGGAAGGGGTATTAGTTCCCGAGATACTCGTGACATTATAAATCATAGCCTACGTGAGACCAAAGGCAGAATTTTCATATACGCAGGCCTGTAGTAGCTGCTAGAATACCATAGTAATTTCCTTGCTCAATGCGCCATTTTGCACCAGATATTATTTACTGGTTAAATGGCAACTTTCAGAATCAGTCTATAGAATTCTAAAGTAGACGGTAAAATCGTCCGAGGTGTGAGCAGACCAGTCTCCACGACCTGAGGATCACATATAAACAAAGGAAAGTAGTAGGGTAGAACGGGAATTGGCTAAGAAATCCAATTGCAATCAAGGAGAAATACATTTTGCCGCGTAGTGCCTTACATACCTTTAATTCTTCACATAAATTAAAATTAATGGCCTCGTTTTTCATAACACAGTATTGTTTAGATCATTAGAATAAACTTTGAAAACAGATTCTTTCGGTACTCTATCATGTGATCTAGATATGAGAAGAAAGCCAGATTTACTACAGATCATTTATTTACGCCTCTTACACTGGTTACTATTGAGTTAGATTAACTATCGCAGTAGACGGGATTCATACTATGTTAACCTAGATTGTGGTTACATACTTACCGTCCCCAAAATTTCCCTCCCTTATGTCCTTTTGTCTTTCGGATGTTGGTATGCCAACTGTAATGCCAACTGCATCTCTCGACCAAACCCATGCCATAGAGAAAGTCGCCTCAAATCTTCGCCCCGTTTGAAGCCGCACCATCTTCCGACGCTGTTAGCAAACGCATCAATCAATGGTAATTTATCGATATAATGGGGTAGGCCGAGAATATAGTGTAGAACCAGCTTACACTCGTCAAAATCTGTATCCTTATCTAGGAATTTGTGCAGTTCAGCCAACACAGTGCTGTTGTATTTATCGATAGCGCTAGACGGAGGCGGAAATTTTTGGTTTACGAGTGGTTCTTTATGTTTCGGTTCAGAGACCGAAAGGGACCAATGAGCTATGGTCATCAAATCGTCTTCATCACATGCTGCGCAAGTTTCCTCTTCCCACTCGGGATCTTGATAGATTGTCTGGGAGTGTCCTATAGCAGTACAGTACTTGCCTAACAAACAGATAGAAGTATCGAGTTCGTTATAGTCAGTCAACATAGTTTTTCGGTCGCCAACGCGGCGAAGGACCGTGATAATACACATGACTGGCAGAATTCGTTCAGACCTAGATAGACAAAATCATCAGTTCTCATGCTCTCGCCAACAGAAGTGAGTAAGGATTTCCAAATGCTGCTAGAATTTAATGGAATTATGTACAGCACTTATATATAATAATTTCATTGTTGTCATTCTGTACAATTCTCAAAGACTTTATTTTAAACAATAGAGACATCTTTTAAACTAAATAAAGGTTCTCCTGATTTACAGTCATAGTTTCAAAACAAGCCCTTTGTTGTCGATTAGACGGTGAGCTCGAGGAGAAATGGGGTCGCCGAAGAACTTTGAGACTGTAGTTAACAGAAAATGACAACAATTATCTGTCTCTACTACATGAATAGGGGAAGAGGGTCGAAGAATGGGCTATCCACAACGATGAAGTCAAATACAATAGCTATCAAAATGCTCGCGATCTGTTTAGCATGCTACTTGCCTAGGAACAAGAAGCTTGTACAAAATATGCAACGCTTGACACGTTGAATAATATACATCTAATTATACACTAACTACCAGCTGTTTTATCGCTAGAGTAGCCAGCGCAAAGTTAAGAGATGCTAAAGATACTATGTTTCGAGAGTATCTAGGACTAATTGTAACAGACTGAAAGATAAAATGTTAGGAATTAGTGCTGTTTACCATGAGGAATTGAACATAAAGAGCGGCACCCTATCACTGAGCTTTCAGGCGTGGCGCGTTATAAGAAATACTTTCAGGCATATATTGACACATAGACCTAGCCCAAAACTAGCCTCTGCTTCTCTACCTCCGTATTATTATACTACGCCACTACAAAGATGCTGTGTAGAATGGGAACATTGTCAAGACTAGGGTTTTAGCTACCTGCTGTGACTTGTGTAGGACTATAACCCCTTCTAGGGAGTGTTATGGAATAAAGCGGCCGCATAAACTACGACACTACTTGCAAAGTAGAGCCTTGACAAGTGGGAAACTTAACTGTCTACATCTCTTGATTTATGGAACCGTAACAATGAGCAAGTGTTATTTGTATAAGTTCTCTTGTATCGTAGGGAGTATAAATACCAAGGACCAAAGCCTACTAGGATAGTCAAAATTATCCTATATATTTACTCGCAGGACGCGTGAATAGTGAAACCGGTGATAGACTCTGGTTGTGTCTTTTGCTGCCACTCTTCGTTTTGACTCTACAATGAAAAAGCGGGAGCCTTTTTATTTTCGTCTATTAATTTTAGACATTAAATGATTGCTTCTTTTATCTGTATGTTCGAGTACCATTACTACCGGGCCTAGCTATTGGTGGTCTCCCACTCTTACAGTCTTAATTTATTTTTCTTTCGCTTCGGCACCTATCTAACAATAGCGCTGGTATGTTTCAGAACTAAACGTGTCATTAGTCCAAAGCCTTTACTAATATTAAACGTATACATACTGAAATATATGAATATTTGTGTCAGGCTTGAGCTTTAAAACCTAACTTTCAAATAATTCTTAGAGTTGTAGAAAAGGGTTGTTTCGACTTTTTTATTTAGGGGGATGTACATACACAAGGTCCACTGCACACTTTTCTTATAGATGAAAATAGAAAAGGATGTATTTTATAGTTACTAAATTGTCTGATTTAAAAGATGAATTCGATGTATAATTACTGTTCAATCCAGAGCTCTATTTTATACAAGATCATGAAGCACAGGTGTGCGAATGTGGAGATACTAAGATTCTCGCCGGCCTTCATAGATTCTCCTATACCTACACAATAGCGACGACTTAAAGTGAAGACTTGAAACCAAACTGTTAAAATTTAAATAGTTTTAGTTAGGTTAGCCTACCCCTATTCAATGTTGTACGGGCATTTCTCAGCCAGTATTCTGGCAACAATGTTACTTGATTTTGATCTACTATACTCACTTGTATTATAAATGAGGATACCTTCCTACCGAATTTGAACATGCCTTTAGGGTATTTAGGAAAATATTGAGCTATTTTATAAACACGACCTTTGGTCCACTTGTAGAAGAGACTCGAAAAAGAATGTGAAATTCCACGGCAAACTTTGCTGGGTAACATGGATGCGCGTAGATTTTGGTAGTTCGTTGATATCAGTTTTTTCTGGACTTTCGACATCAGTAAGAAAAACACCCTGGCTATCAAGCCAGTCTCTGGTGGACTCTATGAGTTTTGCAAAGATCTGAATCCGATCTTGCTTTTCTTCGCTTGGTCCCCATGGAGTGTAGCTGGATGTGTCCGTTACTACCGCTGCTGCTGCCGTAACCCTCTCGGCCTTTACCTTACCTGCTATTTTCAATTTCACCAAGATTTCGTCTATGGCAGTCTTAAGATCAATGCTTTGCCGAGCCTTCTTAAGGTCCCAACCGTCTATTTCAACCAATAGTAGGCGTGATGTTGCGATAAGCATGGAAATCATGTCGGTGAGAGTGGTGAAAGGAGCGTATAAGAAGCCGTCGGGGCTGAAAGATTTTGCCATGCTCACGAATGTTCGGCTTGCTTCCAAGCAGTATTTCATGCATTCAAGCTGTAACTGTGAGCTCGCCTCCCCATCCGGAAAAGCATATGTCATAGGCAGATGCAACTGGATAAGAGCGCTATGATGGAGAGACCAGAGCAGCACTGTATTCATGTCAGCAGGGAAAACGAGGAATTGAGGTGCGTATCATACACAACTTGGGATGTTTGTGGGCTATGTCGCTCATGAAGTCGTCAAGATCTTTTCTGATTTCTTGTAGTTGATCAGAAGCATCTGCCGAGATTTCTCGACACCACTTCATATCGCAAAGACCCTCATACACGGTTGGAATTCGTCCGATAAATTGTCGAAACCTAACCAGTTTTATGAGAAGGAAGTCTGTCGAAAACTCGGATGATCGCTCAAGTGATTCAATACAGTATTGGACATAACTTGATGCAAGAGGGTTAGGTCGCCCAAATTGGAACGAGTTACTAGATGCATGGTCAGCAGCTGGATATTGAAAAAGTTATTGAGAGATGGCATACAAAGAGAGAATATAATAACAGGCTAAAAAGGCACGGTGTTCCTCGTTGATTTCTGCCTCCTTCTTAGCTTGCGTACATTCAGGTACTGGCAGTCTGCAAGTTTTTCAGTCAGCTCCAAGCAACACCCGAGATAGGAGCGACGGCGTACCTGGTAATGCCAAGGCTGTGTGCGAGACCGACGGCAAAATACATCAGCTGCGTTGCCCGACGATCCAAATAAAAATGAGGGTTTGCCCTATTCGACTCATTAGCAGCTTTTCCGAAGGATATTAGATTAGTAGTACCAGGTAATGTAGACGATCAGACCCTGGAGAGCCCCTATGCTTTGTTCCTCCATGACAAGCATATGCTGTCCAATCCAGGCATCCACACTCCTGCGTATCTCACGGCTCTTGGAGGGAGCGAGGTCAATTGCGATCATTAGGATTGCTCGGAATAACAATGGTTTCTCAACAAACAACCGTTGAGCCGTAATATCGTGATCAAGGATAATGCACGGAAAGTGAGCTGTAAAAATCGTGGCGAAATCATTGACGGCCTTTTCAGCCTGATCCCAGGTAACACCAAAGCCCGGGCCAGAAGGTAACGACTTGGAATGGAAAGGGATACTATAGTGCCTCTCCAGTGGGTTTCTACTGGAATCAGGAGCCAGGTCCGTACTAACAGAGACCCTATTGGGGGTTTGTAGGTGCTGGGGCGACCTCGTGGTAATAGGGACTATCATAGCCGGCCCAGCGCCGGGAGCTTCCCGTAGCGCACTGTCCGCTGTTGCTTGGTCTCCAGGACACCCTGCCTGAACATGGGGGTGCTCCTGATATGGCACTGTCGATGCATTGGCGTGCTCACTTGTTCTTCATCAGCATGCAATCACAGCATAGTAAGGAGATACTTGGTCGTGTATTATGGACAGCACTAACAATGCATCCTTTGCCTTGACTTGCCTCGGCCTCCGGAGGCTTCTCGTAGTCTGAGGGGCACATGAAATGGCTAATCGTCGACATCTTGATAATTACACGGCTTGAGTCAGCAGCCAAATCGATACTATGATTTTGCAGTACTCCTCGCTCCGCAAAGCGATGCACGCCTACCTATTACATCCCTCGCCGATCTCGTTGTTTTCGTAGTGGCATCGGGCTTTAGCTTTTGTACATGGAAGGCAGGCTCTTTGGCGGCGTGGCGGGCTCTGCGGCCGACGGTCGGTTGTTTGGTGATCAGGCATGGCGACGAGGTCGAAGTTAGACTAGGTACTAAGACAGCAAGCAGGGAGAATAGGTATACTCTGTAGGTACCTAATGGAGCGCGCGAATCATTTTCTACCTCTTTTAGATCAATATTATCGGTAAGAACGGAATTAATGAAGCGGGTTTAGCGGAATTTAGCGGTGATCCCTCGCCGCGCGCCTCAAAGCGCCCCCAAACTTCCGAGGTTGAGGTGTGAATAGCTTTGTTAAGGTTACTTACCAAAGAGCTAAGACACCTATAGCAGTAATACTTTTGCCAATGCAAAATTCCTCGAATGTGATATTAACGCCTACCATTCTTTATACAGTAGACAAAATACATGACTATGGCAGTTTGCACATCTATTCCATACAGAATCCAGATCATCATCATCCACTCCAATACACAACCATGCTAATATATTAGGCCGAGAACACTTGATAGACTAGGGTATCTTACGCCCCCTGGAGTGACTCCGGGAGGCAATGCGCCATTCACTTGAACCTGCGCTTTCCATTTGGGATCCTGCAGCCAGAGATCGTATTCTGCCTTGACTCTGACGACGAGCTCCCGGGCGTCGGGCCTCTTAGATGGGTCTTTATTTGCTGCCCACGCGATGGTTCGAGCCAGGTAATCCGAGTAGATATCCGTGTCGGTGATATCAAGAGATGGCAGTCTCGCCACCCGCCCTAACGCCCTCTTGCTCTTGCTCCGAAACGGCCGAAAGTCGGGATCTATGTGCGCCACCTGGTTGCGCTCACACATGCAAAACATTGTGCAAGCAAGGGCCCATACATCGCTCTTACCAGTATGTGGACTGGCCATCAGCCTCATTTGGTCATCTTGAGGGAACGGATGAAAGGCCAGTTCGGGTGCATCTACACAGTCCACTAGTCAGTAACTATTGCCATGTGTCGTTAAATAACTTGTGCTTGCAGGAGTTATTATGGGCAGCAAAGGTAAAAATTAAGGAAAGGATCTAGCCTGTGATCTCGCCGACAGGGGGTAGAGAGAGGACGGAGGACGACTGAAAATAGCCAAAATTTCTTACGAAACGCCACTGTGCCATATGAGGCGCACGGTGCCTGCTGGTCCTTCTGTTCAAATTCCATCAGTCCGAAGTCCGATAGCAACGTGTAGAATGGCTTCGTCGAGCCCGGGGTGTCTCGTGAGCGAAGGAAGATATTGGCGGGCTTAATATCACAGTGGACGATTGGCTTCCAGTCATCGCCGTTAATCTTCTCTGGAGACATAGATATATAGCTCTCGCCTGTTTGAAGGTACGCCAACGCATCAGCAAGCCCTAGAAATGCGTGCCATATAAAACTCTCTGGGATGCGGTCCGGTTTGAGCGACTTTCTCTTTTGGCTGTATTCCCATATTAAATCATGCAGAGAACCACGATCGCAAAATTCCATATAAACAGATGCCTCGAACGGAGAGTCTCTGGCGTAGGCGTCGACGTAATCTAGAACACGTTTGTATCAGCAAATTAAACTTGCTCAAGCGCCGACAAGAGGTTATTCGAGATTCCCGACATTCCTCTCTTTATCGCCAAATATGGTTAAAGAAGGTGAGGGTGCTTACGGATTAGCGAGTTATGAGTTAGACGTCGCATCATTTCGATTTCACCCCTGGCTGTCCATCTGCTCCCAGGGGTTCTCATACGAAAGACTTTCTCAACGTACAGTTGCTCTGTTCCCATATCTTCAACGACATATACGCCTGCATTCATAGCTCCTAAAGCCCCTCTGCCTTGGTCAAGCGTATGGATTCTTGTGTATTTATGATAAAGGGGGCATTTCGATATCTCCTTGCGGACAAGTGTTCCAATACCCTCCTGTCTAACCTTAATAGAACTAGGGAGGGGGCTTAGGGGCTGGTGGACTTGGGGCAGGTCGTTCTCTAGAAGCTTGTTAGCCGATCTACCGTAGTAAAATTGTTCCTCGTAATCAGGCCCTTTGTTAGTTCACAATGCTGAAGGAGCCACCCGAGGATTATAATACGTGCCTTGTGCCTTTAGTGTGGTACTAGTTGGGCAATGGAATGACTCGTTACTGGTGGTGCCGTCCTGTTTGATCTCCCTCTGGTGTTGACCTGCTCGAATCTCTTCCTTTGCAGTCACGTCCTTCTTGGACCCATCCTCTTGTGCCATAGCTTCGTGGCGCCGCATTTGAGCTTCGTAATTTGGTTTAGGTTTGGTACGGATGGGAATTTAGAAGTAGCTAGGTGGGTGTGTGCCTAACTCAAAAGGGGTATTGCAGATATCAAGTGCAATGCTAGCCTCAAGTGGAGAGAAACAGAAAGAACTCAGAAAACCAATCCTCCTAGAAGACGCCGATAGAAGGTAGGTAGCAGGTGGAAAGAGATTATTGGCTCACTAGCAGAGAGTTGTTCTTTCTTCACCTAAAGTAGTACAGTATTAGAAAAACACCAACTGAAGGAGGACAATATCAGCCTGGCCCACAACATAGACAAGTAATATCTTTGAATACCATGCACCATGAGTCATTGTTTGTCATTCTCAGCCAGGCTAATGTGAATTATTAGGCCAGGTTATCAATAATTCTATATCAGGACTCTCAATGCAACTATGTGACTTGGGCCACAGGCTTAAAACACTGCTGCTCACAGCACCCACCAGCCGCACATGACCTGTGTATCAGCCGCACACCAGCAACCCTTTGTAGACACGAGAGGGAAAAAACTTGAAGTACTGTGGATGGCATATAAAAGAAATCTCAGAATACAAGCTGCTCATTCTGCAAGTTTTTCTGGACTGTAATCTGCATAATAGTGTTAGACACCTTAGAGGCAGTTATCATAATAATGCCTATTCCAGAGGAAATACTTTTTATATTTTAGTGTACATAGCCTGTCTGGGCCTCAGTTGGTGCCTTAAACGGCTACACTTCAGCAAAGACTACCAGCACTAACAGTGCTAAGCCGCGTTCTGTGTAGTGCGGCTCAACACCACTGCTCTCTCCTAAGCTTAGCTGTGACGACACAGTCAAGCCGCAGATGTACGTAGTGCTTGTCTTATTCAAGAAAAAATTCCCCTTGTACCTATGTACGTTCTGCAAGAACCATTCGAGGCAGGAGCATGTCTGGTGTTGGCGGGAACTGACAAAAGGCCCATGCCCCTCTGCCCCTATCTGTGCCATTTCCTTCCCTTCTCCCCCTTCATTTTATCCTTCATCTTACCATTCATCCAAAATTTCCTTTCAGTCCTACATACAAACCTCTACACTATCATATTTTGATTTCTGTTCTGCAAAGCCATCAGCCCATCCTCATACTTCTCAGATGCTGAAGGCGTCTACTGTATGCTTGTCACTGTGTATGCATCCTACAAATTACGTCTTCCAGCAAATCTAGATATCCTTTCCTCTACTCTAACCACCACTGACAAGGTCTTGTGTATCTACACCATCACTTGCCTTTACACATATACATAGAGAAAGAGAGAGAGAGAGAGAGAGAGGCCACATAGCCTTCTTCTAACCCGTATTCCCATCCATTACAGGAAAGCCCTCCTTACATTCGACCCTGATTTTTGAACGTTCCGTTGTATTTGCACACTCCCATCCACAGTCATCTTTCTAGAACAGGAGCAAAGGCAGTGCTCCATCGACATATTCATATCAAAGGTCTTGTCAGCTCTACCCTAACTAGGACCTGTTGTTTCTCAAGAACACATATCTATAAGTCCGGTAAGCTACGCAAATCTATTTTCAGATACCTCTCCTCTCAAGCTCAGGGCGTGTTGCTAATTACATGGTGCTTGTGTTATCTAGAGGGCGGTATACATACTCATCTGTAGTAAGTCACTAAGTAGCCATGGTGCTCGAATCTGTTGAATTCCAACCAAAGGGCTTCAAGTCCGCCCGAGAGCCTCTGGAAGAGCATCTAAGTCCCAGCAGTCAAGGCGGCGTTGATTTGGAAAATACCCTAAGTACATCTTTCCAAGACCTTCATACACCACCTGCAACCAACGAGACTGAGGAACCCGATACAGCCCCTGCTCCGGACCAGTCCGAGCAGCATTATTCAGAGCCCGTCCCTAGTAGCCCAATCGATATTCCTGGCGCCGTGCCAAGATTCCGGCCTCTCAGCCAACTTGAAGACGGTCTTCTTTTCACAAGTGGATCGCGGGCACCGATTACTCTGAAACAAATCCAAGAACTCGAAGAGATTGATAACAGTGATCGAGCTATGGGAGAGGCATTTAGACGCCTTAAACAGAATATGTTCAGACACGCGGCTTTTTTAGGTCGTAATAAAGAGAATCGTAATGACACAGGTCCTACTCGTCAAAGACGACGTGCTAATGAAGCCTATTTGGGACAAGCATTAGACTCTACCTCCAACGTTAGTCCCACCAAAGACACCGTGATTGAAAATTCTTCTACTAACTGGTCCTCAGGAAGAAGCCGTTATGGACAGCGAAGATACTGCGTCCGGGAACGAAGACTTTGCTGGCGTGACTCGACACCTCGCCGTCGGAAACGTAAACATCATTGTCGGAAGCGGAACCACCGCTGTCGAAAGCGAAGACACCGATCTCGAAAACGAAGACACAGCCGTCGAAAACGAAGACACTGACGTCGAAAGCGAAGACACCGATCTCGAAAACGAAGACGCCGGCGGCAGAAGTGAAGATGCTGGCGGTAGAAGTGAAGCCGCTGCCGTCAGAGACGAAGCCGCTACCTTCAGAAGAGAATTCGCCGCTCTCAGAAGCCAAGTTGCCCCATTCGCGGATGATACAGACTTAGAGGAACTCGAGAAAGAGTATGGGTATCCTAACTATCAGGTGAACGTCTTAAAGCCCTATGCCCACCAGTATCCTCACACTACGGCCTCTATCGCCTACGAGGAGGGAAAAAAGACCAGTGCTTATAAGCAGGGTTATAAAGATGGACTTGTGAGGCTTCGCCGTGACAAAGAGTACCAGATAGGATGTAAGGATTAACCTCCCTATCCCCTCTTCCCTAATTAATCACCTCTCACCCCTTTTTCACTAATCCTAGGTGCCGTAGACGACGCCGTTATGCGAGCATATGGAAGCTCCCCTGAGACTCGGCCTCAGGCCGAGTCCCAATCGCAGCGCAGGCAGCCAACTCGTCTTCCAATACTTCGACAAGATGGTACCCTCGTCCCCCACGACGAACTTGCCGACGAGATCCGTAAGATGATGGACAATCTCAGAATCGCTACCCCGGATTCCAGAAGTCACCCAGAGGACGCTAAGGGGAAGGGAAAGGAACGACGTCGCAACTCCTTTGAGGTATCTGAGTTTGTCAAGGATTTGGCGTACGAGCTCGGCTATACCTAGTAGTTGGCGATGTTTTCGCTGCACGTAAAGGAAGCCCGGGTCTTTCAAGGAACAGGAATGAAAATGAAAATGAAAATAGCGTACGGAGTTAGGGATTTCGATGGATTGCATGCACACAAGCTTCAACTCCTCGGACAGTTGCATCAGCACCGCTTGCAGCAGACGAATCATGAACAAGCTCAGCCAGGACATACTTTTTGCTTCAATTTGCTATCAAGCTCAGAGCGAGCCAGTCAGAACATGATACAGACTACGAGGTCTCCAAATCGCATAGCTATAGGTCATCAGGGAATTCGCATCAGTTTTCAAGAATGGATTAGGAATGGCCCACGAGAACTACGAACAAAATTAGATTGTACTTTCTTAGTCTCGTTGCAAAGGGTTCAGACCTCATAAAATACTACTCGTATTAGTTATACTGCAATCCATGTTCTTCAATGTTTGTGACTTTCCTCTTCGATGTTATTAGGTAGGTCAAAATTGTCATAGTGCCTCAACCATCTCGCCGAGACTCCGCAGCCCCTATCGTTTTGCACATTTTATCCCCAGTCTAACTAGCAGGTAGGAGAAACAACAATATCTAAGGACCGACTCGCAGATTTTTATACAGAGAAGACTTAATGTGGCAGGTTTTGGTATCTAGGCTTAGAACAAGGTTCGATTTTAGATACCGACAACCTTTCAAGTCCTAATATCTACGATTATATGCCGTATAGTTAGGATGGGAAAAATATATTTGTAGCCAAGGGTACAAGACCATAGTTTAGTATAATATGGCCCTTTTGGTGTGCGGCTAAGACCACACCTGTACCCTTGCAAGGGGCTTTTGACAACCAGCTTGGTTTCTACATAGAGGCGACTTATCAGTCTTGGCCATGTGACACATAATACATATAACTTCTTTATTCCTGTCACGAGGCCGTTGAGGATGGTAATAGAATACATCAAGCCAATAATATGAGAGTAAGCACGACGAGTTCTTAACGTGACCTAGCCGGATAACAGTTGTTCAAACTTTGGCTCCGAAGGACGATATTTGATTCATGTTAGAAACCCGAGAAACGTGGAAGCCACCAAGATTAAGGCAGTTAATAGGACACTTGTGGGTGTCGTTAGCCAATATAGAGATGTTTATCCATGCCAGCGTTGTACTAGATGACATTAAGCCTCTAGACGACTTTGGAAGCATAGGCGGGGAGCTCTGCCCACTTCCTGAATCACTTCACGACATGTAAGAAGAGAGTCGAATGATTTTAAATATCACGTTTACTAGCAAAGTATTCAGATATGGCAGAACTCTTATGGGAATTTCAAGTTAAAACAATCGCGTAGTACGAGAAAAGGCCTTATTTAAAATAAGATATCTAGATTCGCTATTCACCGGTATCACTTTTAAACTAAGTATCTAAATAGGCGTTAAACATGGACATGAAACCTCCTGATACTTCAAGGACTTCGACAAAAGTCCTCGATCTGGTCCGGGTGGCCCAATCGTTGAAATTGTAGTAGGTATTTCCATAGAACGTAGCGTTATAGTTCATTAATAGTGTGTTATATACATATTTTACCTTTTTATTACGGATATCATTAGCTTTCTCACAGCTACCCTCGACCTTACCCTCGAGTGTGTGATATATCTATGCAAAGCCACCGCGACCTTAACCTATCGAAAGAACAGCCCAACAGCAGTATCTTATTAGGAGCATATATATTGGATTGGTTTGCCAGGAAGCTGTAGCCATAGATAGTTGGGAAATATCTCAGTTTGGCCAAGAGGGATAAGTCACAGGATTTAGCTTACATATTAACGTTTTCCGTAGTATTGTATGTCTTCAAGAATAGTGGTCAGGAGAAAGGAATGCAGATGATCCGGTCCCTAGCTTAGATGATTTCAAATAACCCTATCTAGAATTCCACGTATTTTCGGCCGGGTGCTTTGCTTTCGCGAGATAGCTCTCAATCTACTATTAACATCTAGATCATCTATCTGAATTGTTTGGGGGTGTCAGGGTTCTATATATAAGACCTGCAAACGGTCAAGGTTCCCACCTTGACAACGTTCTACTTTTGGTAGTGTCGTGGTTTAGCGTCGCAGTTCTGTTCCGTGACAGGGGGGTTTGTCCCGGAGTGAACATGAGTTTTGTAAGCATATAGGAATGAGGGGATAGTATAGGTTTTAATAGAAGGACCAATTGATTACTGGCCATCTAGGTCCATAAGGGGGGTTAGAGGTCCTTATATAGCCAAGCTACCAACATAACCACCCTATCTATTAGCCCAAGTTCACCTAGTAAAGAAAGCCTAGTGAAAATGATAATATGGATTCTCTCTACTATACCTTTGCGAACTCTAGATCTAAGGTTTAGTATTGGGTGGCAAATCACAATGTACTTTGCGGCCGACTCCTACGAACTAATACCATTGAATGGTATTATTGAAAAGGGGGTTTGGGTGTACGTATGTTGAAACGGAGCACGTGAATATACATACCTCGCTCTAGAGACTGGATATTGGGATAAAATTAATTGATTCGAGACTGAGGTCCGTGAGGACTAGCCCGGCTAGCTAAGAGAGCAAAGTCTTGAAGGACTACAGTCTAACTAAATATATATATCTAGATTTTCAAACCGGCAAACCACATGTATGAATATGGGCGCTATTTGGAAGAGGAAGAGGTAACTAAAATGTGGAGATTGCGAGATCGCCTAGCTGACCTCGCCCAAGCCCCACCACCCCAGACTACAGCCCGACCGACAGAGACTGACAGCTGTAACTGTAGCTTGACATCCCACCGCCGAAGTTACACGTAGTAGTGATTTAGCCTCCACTACCTTGAGGTACCTCAATACTGTACCTACCTGAGTCGAGATAATAATACAAACGCTAGTACGAGAAAGCTGGTTACCAGAGGTACACGATCCCATTTGAACCAGGGGTGACATCCAATCCCACCAACGAACCCAACAAATCCAACGAAGCGCATAACGACCTACCTACCTACCTGCCTACCTATCTAGACCGCCGCCCACCATGGATCCCTACTCAGCAGAAGGCGAGCTCATCAACATCCACAACTTCTTCCACCAGGGCCAGTACCAGGAGGTCGTCGACTTCGACACGTCGTCGCTGTCGCCCGAGAACGAGGTCCCCGCGCGCGTCCTGGTGCAGAGGGCGCGCATTGCGCTGGGGCAGGCCGAGGACGTGCTCGCCGACGTGCAGGACGAGACCTCGGAGCCCGAGTTCGCCGCCGTCGCCGCCCTGGCCCAGTCCGCCCTCGGCCAGACCGAGGACGCCGTCCAGGCCATCGAGGAGCTCGCGCAGACCGCCGGCGACAACCAGACGGTCCAGGTGCTTGGTGGCATCGTGCTGCAGGCCGCCGACAAGTCGGACGAGGCTCTCGCGCTCTTATCCAAACACTCGGGGAGTCGTAAGTACACCTTGTAATGCTGTGTTCTCTGGGGTCTATAGGAATCTTTGAGTTGGGAAGGGAAAAGGGCTGTTTAAAGCGTCAATTGAGAGGTGTCTAAACATAGCTAACTCCTTGGTTGCGCACAGTCGACGCTATCACCCTCATTACACAGATCCATCTACAACAAAACCGACCAGACCTCGCCGTGAAGGAGGTAGCAGCAGCGCGGAGATGGGCGCAGGATAGCCTCTTAGTAAACCTAGCAGAGTCGTGGGTTGGTTTGCGGCAGGTACGACTCTTCCAGACCTCTACTTTTCCGTCGTAGTACTCTCTACGACTCCAAATCACCTGGTTTGTGTCCCGGATCAGCTTGACTGACCATTTCCGTACCACAGGGTGGCGAGAAGTACCAACAGGCCTTTTACGTATTCGAAGAGTTGGCCCAAGCCCCCGCTACGTCATCAATTGTGACCCTCGTCTCACAAGCCGTCTGCGAGCTCCACCTCGGCCGCGTCGAGGAGGCCCAGTCCGCCCTCGAACAGGCCCTACAGAAGCAGCCAGACTACGCCGATGCTATAGCGAATCTGCTAGTACTAACCGTTATCACGGGCAAGGATTCCGCAGAGCTTACCAGGTATGCAGAAGCCACTATTTACTTTCGCCTACTATACCTCCTGTTACCTAAGAGAGTTGTCTACTAAGTCTGCATGATATCTAGCTCCTTAAAGAATGCTGCGCCTCACCACGTGTTACTCACAGACCTCGAGGAGAAGAGTGATCTATTTGACAAGGCGGCCGCTAAATTTAGTGCCAAGGCTGCGGCTTGAGAAAGGGGTAGCGAACAGTAGAGAAAATCCAAAAGTCAAAATATGACAATGAGACGATACAATAATATCCTGATGCGGGCGTTACTGTTTTCTTACCAATAGATCTATAGAGATTGTAGGTGCTGTTTGGAAGAACGGGAAAGGGTGGCATGGTGTTCGCTTACTCTACCAATTGGGTGGGCATGGGAGAAATTATGGCGCAGATCATAGCACTCAACGAGGCCCGGCGGAAAAGCAACCTCTGCGAGCCACTTTCCGTGTACCACCATGTCCAATTATGACTATGAAAGTAGAGCCATCGTATATAGGGCGAATTATGTGAAAACAGCCAAATGCAGCTTTAGAACAGATCCTCAGGCTGATGAGTGCGATATCCTACGGAATATATGCATGACCAACGTGAAGTTGTCCAGAGATCTCATATAGGGACGTTTACGGCACGTTAATCAACCGTCTTCGCTAAATGAGTCATGTCAAATTGGAGAGTAAGGTAATCTAAATTTATTTGAAAAGACAACGCCGCCGATATCAATTATGCTATATCCATTGCACATGAGAGAAGAGATGGTCATTATACATTCCTCATCACCATGCCCATGCCCCACGACTCCTAACCGATTCCGCCTCTAATTAATTTTTATCAATGATAAGTATTCCTAATACTTTATCTCGGTCCAGTCATTTCTAAAACCCGCCCATGTTTTCGACTAGCGAAACTTAAACTCAACTACAGGGAACGGACTATATAGCGAGCTTATCCAGGATCTGGTGGATGCCACGGCTCTTCTTCGGATCGGGGTCGAGCCCATCGGCGGTCTTCCTCGCGCGCTCGATTAGGGTGTCCAGAACCTTCTTGGTATACTTGAAGCTGCCGGTGCCCTTCATGTACTCGACGGCGTGCCTCTTGACCTCGACGTCAGTCGTCTTCTGCTTCAGGATGTTGAGCAGCTGGGTGTTGCGAGGGTTGGCGTGGATGCTGTGGACGATGAGGAAGGAGAACTTGCCCTCGGTCAGGTCCTCGCAGAAGCCCTTGTTCTCGCCGTACTCAGGGCTCGAGAGGTTCCGGTAGTCGTCCTGGATCTGGAAGATGATGCCGAGAACATTGACGAGCGGTACGCAGTCGATGGACACCTTAGACTCAGCCTGCATCAGCTTAATAGCGAGCCGGAACAGGCCGCCCGTCTTGTTCCCCACCATCTCGAGGTAGTGGTCCTCGGTGGGGCACGTGAGCGTGTCTCGCCAGTATAGATCCATCCCTTGCCCGCGGTGCAGGTTGACCAGTTCCTCCGAAAAGATAGCGACGGCTTTGGGGTTCTTGAGCTTCTGCAGTTCTTGCAGCGCGCAGAAGTAGATGTAGTTGGCCGAGTTGATCGTCTGCGCGGTGCCGAAGATCTTGTGCGCTACGGGCTTCCCCCGCCGGAGCTCGGAGTTGTCCTCGACGTCGTCTACGAGCAGCGACCCCGTATGGAGCATGGCTACGACCTTGCTGATGATATCGAGGGTCTCCTCGGGCACCTCGAGCCACACATTGAAGGCTTTGATTAGGCTCGTGCGGATGTCCTTCCCCGGATGATCAACAAGATAGTTGAAGGGGCCTCTGACAAAATCCTCCTTCTCCGCATTCCATGTTTGGCGCGCAGTGTAGTCAAAGTCCTCTGTCGCGTACCGCGCGGGATCTTGGAAGCCAGCAGAAGTCATGCCGTTTTTATGTCGACGGACAGATTGTGAGGTGGAAGGCTTTCTATGAACGCCTTGAGATAACCAGTTAGATTCTGGAATAGGCCGAAGAACAGACCTAGCGGGGGGAGTAGGTGCAGCGAAAGTATAGTTGGTGGATGAAGTTCTAGGGGGAATCGCGTTAGGCGACTGCAGATAGATAGATGTCTTAGTGCTACTGTGCGTAATGCCACGAACACGAAGGCTGTCGCTGACGCTGACACTGGCAGTGGCAGCCATAGCTTTTGTTGGATAGGTACACGCTAGTGTAGCAATTGCGGCGGCGGCGGCGGCGGCTGCCGGTAGGTACAGAGTATAATCCGGGTACCTGGGTGGCTCCTCCTTATCTGGCTAGGTTAGGGGCACCTGCTGCTAAATTAGGATCTAGGTATTGAGGGTGAGAGCCTGGAGACGAAATTTTAGACGAAAGTGCAGACACACACACAAAAGGCAACTACTGCTGTCCACGACAGCAGCAGCACATCTCTACTAATGTAGTCGAAGCTTCGTGGTAGGCAGCCACATTATCTACCTAGGGAGGTACCATAGGGCGGGGTTTATTTGCGCTTTCTAAGTATGCGTAAATCCCTAGTTGATTTCCCCTACAGAATACAATACTCAACCTGCAGCATAACAACCTTGGAAGGTTGTTGCTACACACACGCGCGCATGTGATCCCGGATAGGTCACCCACGAAGGTCAGGCTTACCTGTGGTCTTGGTTGTGATTTCCAAACTCGCTAACAAGGAAGCAAGAGTGTTGCAGAGCGCTAAGGCACGTGGCTGTTTGCTATGCGGGGAAGGAAGCTACGTATAGTCATAGGTAAGTAGTCAATCGATCTAACGGAAAGACAAGTGGATAGTAAGGGGCGATTTGTGCATGCTTTGATACAGTAGAAAGCTTGATTACAGAAGTAGCATCCTAGGACGGCGATGTACACAGTAGATGACACAACTATCGAACCACATCTCATCTTTGGAATAAGAAGCTGCAGGTGAAATCGATGTCTCCTACCTACCTACCTACCTAGTTCGGTCAAGTAGGTATTCTGCATAGCTCGAAGTTTCCTCATGAGCTGAGCAAAGGAACCTCTCCGGCTCCACTTAAACCTCTCATATTCGTGAAGTGCGTCTATCAAGTAATCTAAAGGGCAGTCGCATTTCTCAAACAGGTTCATCCCAAGTTTTCTGAGACATAATCATTAGCCTTGAACCTGCCACCTTTAATAGATGGATCTTAACCCCACTTGGTTTGACAGAGGGGCAAGAACTTTTTTGGATGGCAAAGTTACTTCCTAATAGGAAGTACTTCTTGTAGATCAAACAATTAAAAATTTTTAATCGTAACGTGCTTGAGTATAATGACGTGATCTTAATACTACGAGAATTTTCGCAAATTTCACTCTACATCACACAGTTTGGTTGAACATAAACAAAACAAGGTTGTAATATCTAATTATAAAGTACGACCAAAGTATTCTATCTAGGGCTAACTTTCCTATGTATATGCATAGATCAGTTGGGGCTCTGTGGAGCTAGGGGTGCTGAGCTGTGGGGTAAGCCTACCTAGGTACCTATTCAGGCTACCTACCTAAATACGGTACAGGTTATCGATAGCAGCCCCCCAGGGTCTCGTCAGTGGGTTGTTGCCGTGTCAACCAGCGGTTTCATGCGACCGGGTCGCCGCCAGCTAATGCCTATTGCTGGACCCAAAAGCTGCCGCGCTCTCCTAGAAACACTCATTCCCTTTCTGTGTTACTCTCCATATTTTTCACTTCGTCCTACGTGTATTAACAGTCTTGCCGGTGTCTGCAATCCCGTTGACATTGGCGTTTTTCGTTTTGTATAATTTACTTACTTTCCCGATAATCACTCTCTGGTTATCGCCGCCTCAACATGGAGAACCTACTATCTCTCGCGTTCGATAATCTGTCTTCTTACGATGGCGTCAAGATCCGCAAAGGCCTACGCCAGGTCGAAGGCCTCCTAGCTAACATCTGCCTCTCGCGACAGGAGACCAGCAGGGACCGCCGAGCCTCCATAGCCAAAGACCCTGGGCAGGAACAGGAATCTCCTCCCGAAACCAAAAATCTTAGCGAGCTCACAGAAGATCCGGCCTTCTACGAGTTCTTCAAGTTGCAGGAGGGCTTCGAGTGGAATGTCGCTGTCCGCCTAGTCAACACACTTGATCGTCTGCTAGCAAAGGGCGGGGATGGATCAAATGACCTGCTTATACTAAAGGCGCTGGACTTAATGCAGGGAGTCATGTTGCTTCATCCGCCCAGCAAGGCTCTCTTCTCGCGAGAGATGTATATGAATGTGCGACCGCCGCTCTTCTTTCTTGAGTGACTCCCCAGTCCAAGTGATCATGCTAACGATGCCCGCATTGCAGCTCCTGCTCGATCTCATCGAGCCCGACTTTTGCCCGGCCATCCAATCGGCCACTCTCCTAACCCTCGTCACGGCGCTCATCGACACGCCCCAAAACACGCGGACATTCGAGAGCCTCGATGGCCTACTCGCGGTGACCTCACTCTTCCGCTCACGAAGCACGAGCCGCGATGTCAAGCTCAAGCTCATCGAATTCCTCTACTTCTATCTCATGCCTGAGACGCCGTCGATCCCCAGCGCCGCGGCCCGCGATTCCATGCCAGGCTTGTTACAGCGCAGTCCCAGCAAGCTTGCAAAAGCATTCTCGACAAGCGGCGCAAACAAGGACGAGAATGGCCGGCCGCGGTCCGCTGGTGAAGGCATCACCCGCAGCCAGGAGGAGAAGCAGGCCTTGCTGGGTCGACACCTGAATAGTGTTGAGGAGCTTGTCAAGGATCTACGGCAGAACACCTTGTTCAACGGGGTCGTGTCCTAAATCCGCGCGTCCCAGCTAGTAATGCGCCTTAGAACTGCGTCATTAGATCACATCCATTTCAATTCCCTATTTCCTTCTCGATGTGTTTGGTTTCATTGCGCATAGAGCGCTGTTGTCAGGGGAACTAGCAGGCTGGATCTGGAAATTTTTGTCATTCCGGCAACCGATACGGACCTTCTCTCACGAGAAACAGCCAACTGGAGTTCTTGGTGTTTGTGGCGAACTGGGCGTTTTGGTCGCTTGTTGGATTCAATATCCACTGGAGTCAGGAACAGAGCATAAGGTTACATTTTATTTTTGCTGCGCCAACCTGGCGCGGATTATGGGCTAGCTACAGGTTACCAAGATAATAAAAATTTGAAGAAAGTTTCACTACGCTCTCCCATCCATTATTCGTCTCGATCCCTCCTGTTGTCATTACTTTCCCCCTGTCTCTGCCGGCGGCGGCGAGGAGGGTCCCTTATTCATTGGGTCGTCTTCCTCGTTAAAGTTTAAAGGCGAGGGAAGTCCTGGACTTCCCATAAGCTCGAATATACCCGCGGGCGGGTCTTCATCGTGGGCCGGCGTCTCATCTATATGGACCAACTCCCCATTGTCCTTCTCCTTATCATTATGCGCCTCTCCGCCTATTTCCACAGGTCTCTGGATGAAATCCGGAGTATAATAGTCTCCGGCGCCATCGCCGGACAGCCCAGGCACGGGCGGTGTGGTGGCGAGCCCGGTATTGAGTCCTTCGTCGCCACGGAACGTGTACGGTCCCTCGACTGCGTCAGGGCCGGAGTAGAGGTGGCCGGGCCGGTGCGCTTCGCTGGTATCCGAGAACGTCGAGCGGAACCCCAACCCCCGCGGCGTGTTAGCGCCCGCGAGGAGGGAATCGCCCTGGTCTCCCGCCGCTTGCCGCCCCCGCCGGCCCCCTTCGGAACCTGCCGCGTTCTGCTGCATCTCGTGCGCCGACCTCTGCGTGCCCGCGGTCCCCGACTGCGGTTTCCCGTGCCGCCGCCGGATGAACAGCCAGGTCGCGGCCGCGATGACGAAGGCAGCGCCCACGGCGACGCCGGCGCCAATGCCGGCCTTCGCGCCGCTCGACAGGCCGCCGGAGCCGCTTTCTGCGAGCGTGCGGTTCTGCATGCAGACGGCGGCCGAGGTGGCGGTCGCGAGGCTCTGGAAGACGCAGACGGAGCCGATGCCGCAGCACCCGCCGCCGTCGGTCTGGGCGCACGAGAACTGCGAGGTGGCGTTGCAGCCGGGCGGGATCTCGGGGACGATGGTCGAGACGCTCGTCGTCGTCGTCGAGGGCGCGGGGTCGAAGATGCACAGCGAGCTGGTGCCGCAGCGGTACTCGTAAGGGCAGCACTGGCCGCCGTAGTACGACTCGCAGGAGTACGAGGACGAGCCGCACGCGCGGCCGCAGCACTCAGCGACGGTCGTGTACGACACGCTCGAGGTCAGCGTCAGCGTCACCACGCTGCCCTTCTGGCCCTCCGTGGCCGGCGCCGCCGTCGTCGTCGTGGCGACGGCGACGGTCGCGGACGACGTGGCGTTGCAGTAGAGCTGGGTCGAGTTGCACGGCGAGCCCGGGCACGTCACGCCTTGCGAGCAACACATGGCGCCCCAGGTCGAGTTCAGGTAGCAGTAGCTGTCGTTGTTGCAGCAGAAGCCCGGCGCGTTCGCCTCGACGCAGCTGTGCTGGCCCGCGGCGCACGCGGGGACCTGGCGCGCGCCGAATTCGTAGCCGCTCCGCAGATGCCGAGGGTTGGGGCTCAAGAGCTGCGCCGGGATCGCTGGCGTGCCCTCCATGTACCAGCGCGGCGCGATGCCGGCGGCGGCGGCGGCACCGGCGGCGTCGACGGGGAGGAGGGCAGCATTGTCGAGGGCTCCGAGGCGGGGCGGCACTGCGCTGAGGGCGGGCGTGATGCGCAGGCCGAGAGCGAAGAGGAGGACGAAGACGGAGAGGAAAGGGACCTCCATTTGGGGGTGGTGGCAGGCGGGCGAGCGAGCGAGCGGACGTGGGTATACTACAGGATCCTTGCCTTACTATTGACGATGTTGCATGGAAGTCACCCGGCAGCAGGGTCGGGCGAGTCGGATAGGAGTTCAACCAATATTACTACGGTCTCTCTGCAGAATCAGACTGGGCTCAAGGACAAGGGAAATCCGCGCATCTGAAATGATGGAGGAGACTAGACTGCGATCGATCTCACTCAATTGAAGGGATCGGGAGGAATACGATGAAGGGAAAGCTGAAAAGCAGCAGCAGCAGCAGGCTGCCATGGGGCATATTGTAATCAATTATCCATCAGCGTGCGCAAGATTCCGGGTCGCCCGTCTGCAGAGGCTGGCTGGTTACAGTAGCTTACCCAACGGCCAGAACCACCGAAGCAGGCTCCGAGCGGCGGTAACAAGTGTCTAGAATTAGATAGGTTAGGTAGGGAGTGAGCGAGAAAAGGGTCGTTGCACCAAGGCGTTCCGACAAAGTGTGCATGTTGGGAGGTTGTAACCCGTCGACATGGGGGCCAGCCGATAGGGTGCGTTGATGAGGGGTCACCTCGCTCTTATGAGTCTAGTGGCTAGTCTATTATTATTCTGTATCTATTCGGAGAGCTGTTGGCTGCTTACCATCTAGTCCAGATAGGGAGGCCTTAGCGATGACCCTGAAAGCCAAGCCATCGAAAAGAGAGCACTTATAAGTAGGTAGTCCAGGTGAATGAGAAAACAGCTTGGTGCCCTCCTTGGCGTCTCCCCCGGTCCCCAGTTCAAATGCTCATGGCATACATAGATACGCATACGCATATGACAATCGCCCGCTCCCAAGACGGCTTCGTCGACAATTCCGTACAGAGGTGGGACGCCACCCTCGGGGGAGGCGTCTGCCCTGCATCAATAATCCATACAAGACTCCTGCTATTGGTCCCGCCTGCATACGTACATACCTACCTACTCCAAGTCCACTCGGCAACATTTGGCATTGTGGAGTAGAGTGACATTGATGTGTTGCCCTCTTCGATTGTTCGGTGTTTCCCGTCCTGTTTGCTTACCAAAAAGAGAATGAACCTATCTACAACTTGTTATCTGTATTTGATGAAGCAGAGGATCCCTGACGCCTTTTTTCTTTCATACTACTAGCATAGAACAGATATTTCGGTCTCAGAGCGAAACCGATATTAATACGTGGAAACAAGCGCAACGAGTAGCCTACGTTAGATTTGCCTCAAGCATCGATGCCTTATATAGTTAGTTACTACACAACTTCTTTTTAATCGTAGTGACATGTACTATCTCCTCTACCTGCTACTTAAGTTGATTCATTTTAGGGTTTCAGGGGGATAATTAGCACTCGCGTGAATCAACACAACTCTATAATGAATTGTACTCCTTAGCTATCCCCTGAGTTTAGTTGCAGGCTTAGAGAGAAAGAAGCCAGAATATTTCCCATATTTCTCAAGATTCAACAAGATGCTTTCAAGTACGACGGCTTAAAGGCTCTGAATAAATCGAGAAAGAGATGAATCCAGGTTAGGTAATGCGGCTCTTTCGTCAAGGTTAATCAATTAATCCTCTAGAGACTTGATCCAACTCTTAGCAATTTTTGTTTCTCCTTCTCAAGATGAGCGACATCGGCGAGCATGCCATGTAGTAATAAAACGGACCGAGTGAATAGTGCACGCCGCACTTTGGGGACTTGACAGGTAGTTACAATAACACTTCCAAAGATTTTACTAGCCTTCAAAATAATCTTGGTGAATCATATCAATAAGTAAAATTTAGAGTAGGAAACCTGCTGAACTAGCTAAATCCAGCAGTTCTCTTCAAGGACTGCCTAGAATAAATGGAAAAGTTCAACGCGAACTTGGAACCCTAAGCCTAATTAATACATACCCTTTGCTTTCAAGTGCAGGTTTACCCGCACTGTCACAGTAAACATTGAGGATTATTCATACACTAGACGAAGCTTATTCTTGAATGAATTTCTAGTTACTTGGCTTTTATCTGTACATACATGGAGTAATCCGGAGAAAGTTAAGCTTGAATTTCCTCGTTCGAGTCTTCTGGAATTAATAATTACCTGGTAGCTGGTCAGTAATATTTTGTACGAGAATTTGTGCTATCGTTTCCAATTCCCTTCCATAGCGTCATGTGTCGATTAAAAGTGTAGAGCAGGATAAAATTTGTACGGCTCTCAAATCCAAGAGGGTATCTTGGGGAGCTAATATTTACCCACCGAAATATCAGAAAATCCATGTTAGGAAAGAGCATGCACTTTCTGGATCACGAGATAGAATGTTTGCCATAGCTTTGAGGATAGAGAGCTGAATCATAGCAATCGATATTTTAACATCTGACAGTGACTTAAAAAATAAATCAGTAAGATCTAAGTTTCTATATAATCTTCCCCTTTCCCCCCTCCCTCTCGTAAAATTCCTCCAAACCCAGACCTGGTACTCTGCCTTCCGTCCCATACCCTCAACATACACACAACCTACAACAACCTATCTTGTCTATAACATTATCCACACATACCCCAAAGAGCAATATCTCAGTTGCAAATATGCCTGCTTCTAAATCTGGAGAAAAAGGTCAAAAACAGGCCCAGCGTCCAAACACGAGATCCCAAAACACAACACCACGAACCGAAAACCAAGCGTCTGCATCACTATCCGGTTCTGAACCCGGCGATAACAAAGGCCAAGGAGGAGCTCGTAGACAAGATGAAAAAGATGCCAAGAGCGGGTTTCAAGCTGGCCACGAGTCAGGTCAGCCCATAGGTCACCAGCAAGGCTACGATGACCGTTACCTTGAAGGCTTCGAAGAAGGCTACATAGCGGGTTGCCGAGATTGCCATAACGCAGGTTTCCAAGAGGGACATCAGGCTGGTTATTATGAAGGCTACCAAGCAGGGTATACCGCGGGAGCAACTGGCCAGCAGCCTGAAGCAGGAATGCATGGCTCCGGTAATGATGAACAGAGCGCGTATCCCGACCCTACTACTCTAGGCTATGGTGGAAGCAGTGGTGGTGGCGACGGCCGCTCCCAGCAGCACTAGGAGAGCTATGGACAGTCCAAAACCTTCGAGGACGATGATGAGTGGATCCCCAACATCAAGAAGTAAACTGGATTGCACAACACTTCTATCGATAACGTCCTTCTCTCGCCCTCGAGACACTGTCATTGGCTGGTATTCTCACGAAATTTTCGTCTGTTTACTTCTCGTGAGAGGCACGGTTTTACACAACCACCGGTGTTTCTAGTCACACAACAGGGAGGGATACATGGATGTTTCGTATTTTCTAGATTCGCCACGAAGCTATGAATTAGATAACGGCTTGATAGTTTAGAGATTTAATCTTAAAACTGATATCTGCCACTCTTTTATGCCTATTTTCACTGTGAAACCAGTAAATCATCCTGCTACCACTTTCTTCTAACGCAAATCGGGTCAAACGCCCACTGGCAACTACATATCTAGAAACTGTACTCAATAACAGAGAACTTTCTCCTGCTACCATGTCAATCGTAAGCCACACATAAGTGTCCACAGACTGTCAGTTTCTCAGCTTGACTATGTTCTACCTCTGAATTACTATGGCAGTGTTGTGGTTTAGTGGTGCATCTCTAGAGCTCTTGAGAAACCCAACTGTCGAGATATTTCTACATTGTATATTTAAACCCACCGTAGTTAGGCAAGTTTTATTTCCCACTCGTTACTAAATCTGGTAGATTAAGGAACTCAGTTGTGGGCGTCCAAGCATTCTGTGACGGTATAAGTGGGTCTAGTAAGGCGAGCCCAAAGGGTCAGGTTATAAGATCTACTTAGGTAAGCTTACTTAATAAAAGAGCTTAAAAAAAAGCTTTTGCAGAAGCTTTTTTATTGCTTATAATACTACTTATTAAAATTACTATTTATTGTGGGCGCTTATTATTATAAGCAAGCAAAAGCGATTATAAAATTAGAACTTAAAAACAAAGCATTGAGCCTGATTTTAGTATTTATTAAAAGCGTATATATATATATAAAACTTAAAAATTAAAAAGTTAAAATAACTAAAATATTTAGCAAGCTTTACTTTAATATATTTTTTAAAATCGTTTTAGTTATATTAGTTCAATTTTATTTGTTAAACTTAATTGTACTTTTATATGTAACAGTTATAAACTTGGTTTATTTATTAAACTGGTATTCTTTTTTATAAATAATTTTAACTTTTATTGTTGTAAACATTTTTATTTTATTTTTTTTTTATATTATTTCAAGAACTTTTACTTGTTTTTAATATATTTTTTTTTGCACTTTTACTATATTTTCTAAAAAGATCGATAAAAATGTTGAAACGATTTTAAAAACTAGTTTTAATTAGCTAAAATAGTACAACAGATTTAAGCTTTAAACTATAATACAAAACATTTAAAATTATATTAACTTAGATAATATTATATTTATATTTAAAATTGAAGTTAAACTAAAGCTTTTTATTTATAAAAGTATTAAGTAAGCTTTTTTATAAAAACGGGCTAATTAGTACGAAAAAAATCTCAAAAAGTAAAAAGCTTGAAATAATAATAACTCTATAAAAAGCGCTGTGCTATTAATTCTTAAAAAAGTACAACTAGTAATATTTAATGTTACTGCAAAATTTAACAAATTTATTAAAACTTATACTAACAAAGCGTTAAAATATATAGTTAATATTATTTAATATATTAATTTATATAATTAAATTTTAAAAACAGTTGATTTTAAATGTTTAAAAATAATATTAGTACAAATATTTAATAAAAACAATTTTAATATTAAATTAGTAATTAAACATTTAAAAAACAGTTTAGTTTTTATAAAATTAGCTGTTATAAATATTTTATTAACTAAATATTAAATAGTTTTAAACTAAGTTTTATAATATATAAACTTTATTTGCTAGTATAAAAACTAAACAATTGTTTATAAAAAAACAAAAACGCGTTAAATTTCTAATATATTAAAAGTATTTATAGTTAAAAAATTCCTTGAAGCTATAAACAAATATATTACTTTTAAGTAAACTACTAAATAGCTTTTTATTTTATTTTAAAATAAATTTTTTTATAAAAAGCAAATATTTATATTAAACTAATTAAAACAAATTTTTAAAAAGCTTATTTATAAAAACAAATTGAAAGCTTTTTAAAGTACTTTAAAAATTTACTACATTTTAAGTAACAAAACTTAAAAATAGCTTAAGAAAAAAAAATATAAAAAGCAGCTTAAAAACTTTTAGTGCTTTTGTAAGTATTAAATAAAACATATTTACTTTTAGCGCTTTAAAACATATAAATTTTTTTAATATATAGTTATAAAATTAATAAAAAAAGCACTGAAAAAAACACCTTTTACAAAAAAAGTAAAAAAAATCAAAAAGCGATAAAAATATATTTAATAAAACAATTTTTAGAAAAAAATCAAAAAAAGCAAATAAAAAATAAAAAAAACTACTTTTAAAAAAAAAAAGTTAAATAACAAAAAAATTTAACATAATAACAATGTAATATATATAGTAATTAATTTATTTTTTTTAAAATTGTATTTAATTTTAAGTGTTTATATAATTAAAGTTTAAAAGCTACACTTTTTATTTAATAGTATACTACTAAACAACTATAGTACTTTTTATTTTATAAATAACAAATCGCTTTTAAAAAAGAAGTTTTTTAAAATTGCTAAAAAAAAAGCAGTAGTAAATACTAGGACTTTTTAATTTTCAATTTTAAAAATAAAAACTTGGATTATAAAAAGTACACTTTTAAAAAAAAATAAAAAAAAATCAATTAATTTAACACTTATTAAAGTAATACTTATAAAGAAATTTTATATAAACTTAATTTTTAAAGCTTGCTTTTAAAAAACAAAAATATAATATTGTAAATTAAATTGTATATTAAAATTTAGCAAGCTTAAAAAAAGCAATATAGTTACTAAGCTTTCAAAATATTACAATTTAATATTTTTTTAATATAATCTACTTTTTATTTATTTAAACTGATTTTTTATAATAAATATAGTATATATTTTAACAAAAGTTTTTGTAAATATAGCAAAGCTTTTAATAACTTTAATATAAATAAAACAAGTTTTTTTATATCGACTTTTTAAAAATTTTTTAAAACTAAAAGAAAACTTTAAGCATTTATAGTACTTAAAATTAAAACATTTAAAACTTAAACTGTTTAAAACGTTAATATATAATATAAAAAACGTAAAAATTAATAAGATTTTATAATTTAAATATAAAAATTATATAAAAATATACATTTTATAAAAAATTTTTAAACGAACTTTTAAAAAAGTATTAATAAAACTTTTTTACAAAGTTTTTTAAAATTTGTTTAATTATTTAAAAAAATTTGACAGATCGTAGTAAATATTAATATTTAAAAACAAATTTAGCAGTATAATTTAGTTTTATTTTTTTAAAAACAAAAAACAGAACTTTATATTTAAACAAATAAAAAAGTTTAAGTATTAAATAATATAACAATTTAAACTTTTTATAATAAAGTTAAAAAATAATAACAAAAAAGCAATTATTGCTATTTAAAAAGCTATATGCTATAAGCTATAAGCTAAAAAAAAAAAAATCAACTTAAAACTTTTATTAAGCTATATTAAAAAACTAATAAAAAGCAGCAAAAAAGCAAGCAAAAAAATAATTAAAAAATTAATTAAAATACTTTTAAAAACTAAACTTTTAAACTTTTTTTAACTAGAAATAGTTTAAGCAGTAATTTAGTTATATAATATTAGTTTTTTAAAAAAAAACAATTTTTATATATTTTACAAAGTATTTAAATTATAGTTTAATTAATATTTTAAATAATATATATTTAAAGTAAAAAAAAAGTTAAAAACTAATTTTAAGTTAAATTAAAGTTAAATTTTTGTATATAAATGTAAAGTTTATTTTTTAAACAAAAAAAAAAAAGTTAGTTATAACTACTGAACTTTTAAAATAAAACTAAAAGTATATATTAAATATTTAATAAAATATATAGCAAATAACTTATATAAAATTTAGATTTTTTATTTGCAAAAAGTGATTTTAATAAAAAATGTCAAATTTAATAAAAAAATTTTTTATAACAAAAAACAAAAGTGCTTTAAAATTAAAATCTTAAAAGTGCAAATAAACAAAATCAAATTAAATAAACTTAAAAATACTACGATTTTAAAAACTTAAAATATATAAAAACTTATAGTAACAATAAATTAAAAAGTAAGCAAAAATACTTCAAATAGCTATAATAGTAATATTTAACTTATTAATAAGCTTTTTAATATTTATTTAAAAAAACAAAATTTAGAAGTAAATATAGCTATAGCAAAACTAGCTAAAAAATCTAGCAAAAATTATATGCTTTAGTTACAAAAACTTTTAACTTTTTAATAAACATTTAAATTTAAAAAGTAACAAAATAGCATAAAAACAAAACTTGAAAAAATAATTTAAAATAAAATAACAGTATTTTTAAAAAGCAAAACATTTTAAACTTTTTAAATTAACATATAAAATATCAGAAGCAAATTAAATAAAAGTTTGTAACAGCGTAAATATTAAACTGTATTTAAAACATTAAATAAATTATTTCAAATAAAATACAAATATATATATAAAATAAACTTACTAGTTTTATATATAAATAAATATACTTAAAAAATAGTATTTAAAAAACTAAAAAATAACAATAAAAGTTATACAATTTTTACAACTATATTTTATAAAAAAAACAGAATATACTTTTTAAAAAATAACTTCTAGCAATTTTTTTTAAAAACTTTTATATTTAATTAATTAAAAGCTTTATATTAAAAAAACCAAAAATATAAAATATTATATATAATATTTGTAGCAGCAATAAGTTAAAAAAAAGCTGCATATTTAAATATAGTATTTTAAAAGCTTTATATTTATAAAAACGATTTTTTAAAACTATTACTTAAAAGCTAAAAAAACTTCTTTAAATATTTAGTTAATAAATTATTTAAAACTAATATTTACAATAAATACAAATAGCTAAAAAATAACAAAACGTTTAAAATTATTTTTGTATAAAGTATAAAAAACAATCTGTTTTTATTAAAATAAATGTTTATATATAAATTTAACAAAAATAGTTTTTTAAATATATATAAAATATATTTAGTTATTAAAAATAACTTTTAAAAAAAAAACACGTTTTAGTTAACTTATATAGTTATGTTTGCAGCTAAAACATTTAAATTTATAATAGTATTAATAGCAACTTTTAATTTTAAAATTAAACAGTTTGATATAATCAAAACATTTTTTAACATATTAAAAACTAATAAAGTTTTTATAAATATACAACTTTTAAAAAGCTTTAATTAAAACAACTTAATTAATAAACTTAATAAAGCGTTATATAGTTTAAAAAATTTCTTATTGCTATAATATAAAAAGTTTGCTAAAACATTTAAAGCTAACAAAATAATAGCTTTAAAAAAAAAGTTTTGTTTGTTTTATACTTTAAAGTATATAATATTTATTATATTTTATATAAACAACTTTTTAGTTTTATATTATAAAACTTATAAAAAAAAAGCAAAAAAAATTATTTTAAATATTAAAAAAGCTTATAAATTTAAAAATTAAAGTAATATTATTTAGTTTTTAAAAATTAAAATAATTTAAAACTACTTTTAAAAAACAATTACATTAATATATAACAAATATATTAATAAAATTGTAATATATTATAAACTTAACAATTGAAATTAAGTTTTTATAACATTGTTTTTAATAAAAAAGCTTAAAAAGTATTTAAAAAATATAACAAAAGCAAAAATTAAGCTATATTAAAAATTAATTAAATTAATTTTATATATAACAATATTTTTAAAACTAAACATTATATATATAGTAGCATAACTTTTAAAGTTTTTAACTAATTTTAGCTTTATATATTACAAAACTGCTTGCTAAATAATCTAATACTTATATATAATATATTTTTTTAAAATTATATATAAAACATAAAACTACAAAATTTAAGCTTTTTTAATAGTAAAAAATGCCTTATTTACAAATAATTATAAAACTTGTTGCTTTTTATATAAATATATTATATTACTGTTTAAAAGTACGATTTTATAAAAAACTACTTGTTAAAACACTATATTTATTTTTACTACAAAAGCAAAAGTAAATATAATTAAACTTATTACAAAAAAAACAATAGCTTTTAAAAAGCTATTTTATAATTTTATTTTAAAGTTAAATAAAACATAAATAATTTATTTAAATAATATATAAACAATTAAATTAGTAATAAATAAAAACGAAAAAATAAATACTAAACTTAAATATATAAATATATAAAACATATAGTTATATTAAAAGCATTTTAAAAAAAACTTTAAAATAATATATTTTTTTATTAACTAAATATTTATTAATAAATTAACTAAAAATTTATTATAAATTTAGTTTAAATATTTTTAAACTTTTATTAACTTTAAAAATATAAGTTATATTTATAATATAAACTTAAAAAATAAATAAAAAGAACTTTTTAATTATTTATTAATTTATAACAATTAAAACAATTAAAAACAAAAAAAAAAAGCAAAATTAAAATAAATTATATTAACTTTTATTTACTATTTTTATTATTTTATTTTTTAAGCTTGCTAAATATTAAAAATACTAACTTTTATTTATTAAAAATTTTAAAAAAAGCACATAAAGTATAAAAAAAAAAAAGTACAAAAGTATATAGTATAACTATATAACAAAACATCAATTGTACCGATAGCGTAAACAAAAAAGTTGTTAGTAGCAAAAGTATTAGCAGCGCTAAAGAAAAAAAAAATAAAGCAGCTAAAAAAAGTAGTCGAAATACAAAAAATAAACAAAAGTTTAAGTGTATAAACATTTTAGCAAAAAGTACAAAAAGCAGGCATAAATACAAGCAACAAAAAAGCAGCAACAGCAAACTTTTTTTCGTTTATTTTAAAAACAACCCAAAAAGTGCTGCAAAAACAAAAAAGTTTCTACATAAAAATTATTAACTAAAAATCGCTATAACAATTTTAAAAAATATTAAAGTAAAACTTATAACTTAAAAAACTTTAAACTAAATAGTTGCTATTAAATAACAAATAAATAGTATTATATAATTTAAGCTATATTTATACTTATTAATATAATATTTTAAATATATATAAAAAACACAAAAAAAACTTATATAAATATATATATATGCTTTAAAAAACATTTATAATAACACTAGCTATAACTAGTTATATTAAAATATATACTATTTTTATACTTAATAAAAGCAGTACTTATATAGCAGTAGTAAAAAATTGCATATTTTTTTTTTTAAGTAAAGTATAAATAATAACGCTTATTAAAACATAAATATAAACAAATACTCAGCAGACTACAAAACTTAAAATATTATACTAAAAAAAAAAAAGCAAAAAAGTTATTGTTGTTATTGTTAGCAGCAGTAATAAAAGCGCAAAAAATATAAGCAGTAGAATAAATAGTAGCGCTTATAACAATAGCGTAGAAAATTTTAACAACTATTAATTAAAACTAAAAAAAAAAAAAAAAAAAAAAAAACGTTTAAACATTTTTTTTTTTTTTTTTTTTCCAAAAAAAAAACTACAAAAAAAAGATCTTAAAAACAAACTAAAAACAGTAGCAAAAAAAAGTAAAACTGCTTTTTAAAAGCATTAATATATAACTAATATTTTATAACACAAAATTAAAAAATTACTTATTATATTAAAACGTTATAATAAAATAATATTATTTAAAGCTTTAATTAATATAAAAACTTTTATAACTAATTTAAAAATTTTATAAAATATACACTAGTAATAATAACAGTATTTATAACTATAAATTAATTTTAAACTTATTTGTATAAAAAAAAAGTTTAAAAATTATAACTTATAAATAAATAAAAATAAAAAAGAAAAAAAAAAACAAAAAAAACTAGCTATTTTATTAGTTAATTAAACATATAACAATTAAACAATTTTAAAAATATATTTATAGATTTAAAAAAATAACTTAAAAAAAAAAAAAAAAAAAAAAAAAAAATCAAAATTATTTTATAATCAATTTATACTAAAAATATTAAAGTATTAAAAGCAAACTTATTTTATATACAAAAAAAAAACATACTTTAGTTATAACTACTAGTTTAAACTTATTAAATATATTGTATATTTAATTAAGCAATAAAATCGTAATTAATAAACATATATAAATATAATTTTATTACTTAATAGCTTTATAATTAAAGCGCAAAAAATGCGCTAATACAACAATATATTAAAAAAAATATGCTTTTAACTTTTTTTTTACAAAAACTAACTATTTAAAATATATAAAGCTGTTAAAATCGTTTAAAATATACTTTTATAAAAATCTTAAAATATAAAATTAAAAAAATCACTATTTATTTTTTTTGTTAATATATAAAAAAAAAACAGCTAAATAACTTAAAACAGTTTAACTAAAAAATATATAACAATATAAATAAATCTAATAAAACAAACCTAAAAAATCAAGTTATAAAATTTACTTAAATAAACTTATTTAATAAAAAAGTTTAAAAAAAAGCTTTTGCAAAAACTTTTCTACTATTTATAACACTATTTGTTAAAATTACTACTTATTATAAACGCTTACTATTATAAGCAAACAAAAGCGATTACAAAATTAAAACTTAGAAATAAAACATTAAACCTGATCTCAGTGTTTATTAAGAGCATATATATATATATAAAGCTTAAAAATCAAAAAACTAAAATAACTAAAATATTCAGCAAGTTTTACTTCAATATACTTTTTAAAATCGTTTTAGTTATACTAGTTCAATTCTACTTACTAAGCTCGATCGTACTCTTGTATATAACACATTCCACATACAATCTTAGACACATATCACTTCTTTTCAAAGAACTAGTTGTTTATTCCCTGATTGCTGTTCTTTTGCCCCTCCTAATAGCCCAAAACAAAATTTGACCCTTAATTTGACCCCTAATGGGACAGCCTAGTATTATCTAATTGATTTTAGGTTTATTAATCTCTTACGTCAAGGATATATGAATGCACCTTAACAATATAGTAAGTTTTCAATCATTTAGTGATTTTTGTGACAAAATGATAACAATGCAAATATATAAAACGTGATAGGGGTGCATTATTTTGCTAAAGTGTCCCTGCTAAGTTCATGATCCGTCACTTAGTAGTTAACGTTAAGATCCAAATGACCCTCTCACTATTCACAATATTCAAAGTGGACGAACTTGATAGTTGATATCTTATATCGTCCTAATCCTACTTGACAATTTCCCTGTATTAGTTCTATTCGGCTCTACACAAGGCCATATTAGCTATTAATTCAACTTTACTTATAGTATGCTATAACATAGATCCTCGAGATCTAGTTATTATGATGAAGCTTTTGTGCATATCACTCGCCAACCCCTAATCACAGTTACATCTTTGAAGCCCAAGCCTTTTCGAAATACACTTGGATCCTACAACATGTCATGGTCCAAGCAACGGCGACACGTTTCGCGTAACTCCACTCTGTCTCTCCAAGTGGCTGCCCAATCGCCGATGTATTGGATGGTACTGAAGTACAGTATCTATGAGGTTCCCGGGGATACTAGAGTCAGTCCTAGCTCCTAGTGTTCCTGCCATGTTGTAAACAATACTTGAGCTCTTGAAACTTCCCAGAAACTCTGCCCACTTTCCTCTCACCCTCTTACTCCCCCATCCCACCCCCAGCCTGCACCTACACCACCTCACTTCCATCCCATCTACATAGGCCCCTACCATAGTAAAGGTATGTTGCCATTTCTCAGCCCTGATATTTGTAGTATCTAAACGATCCATTTACTAGCAACATCACCGTCACGATGCCGGGTCTCTCGGGGATGCCACCGGAGTTGATCCACAAAATCTGCAAGTACTTGGTCCCAGACGTGGTAGAACTTGGCACCCCTCGTCTCGAACAGGAGCAAAAAGAGCGTCAAAACGCCCTCCGGAGCCTCACCCTAGTCTCACGCTATCTTGGAGTTAATGCAACAGAGCATCTCTATCATAATTTGATCATTACATCATGCCCTCAGATGGTCCTCTTGTCCCGAACCCTTTTCCACAACGAAGCATTTTGCCATTACCCACGCTACCTCGCAAACCTAGTGCAACTCATGGACGTTGGAACTCAGTCGCGGCTTGAGGAAGAGATATCCCGGCATTTCCCCGATCTTCCCGAACTCCTAAGCAGCCCACCTGATTTGATGGTGGTGAGACCTCTATGGACACATGAAATCCTCCAGTACATTAGTGAGTAACCGCCTTTCTTATTTTCCCTCTCATTCCAACCAATGCTGGAACGTAACACCAAAATTCCCTTAATTAGGATTTCTGCACATTACTACGGCATCCGTTGACTTAACGCGTGAGAGGAATTACTAACATTCGATGTTCAAGTTGCCATCCTGCCTAATCTGAAGGATATCTTGACATCAGTCTTCCGTCACGAGGCTACTAGGTGGCACAATCTTGGACTAAATCCTGATCAAGCATTCTTCGCCGATGACCTGTCCCTACCATCTTTGGAGAACTTGCCGCCACGAACAGTCCGCATTCAAGTTGGAAATGAGCCATACTTCCCCAGCAATATTATTGGTAATGATTTAATACCGGATGGGATCCCCTTGTTCCAGCTATATATGTCTCCGCTATTATGGCAAGGAAGCGTACTGACAGACATCCGATTCTTGAACTTGGCCAACGTCACAGAGTATGAAGTTCATGGAGCTTGGGGGCATTGCTTTGACCTTAGCCTTGGCGCGGATTGGCCTACCATGCCAAACAACGGGAGACTTCTTGCCTGGCTCGCAGGACTCAAGAAGCTTACACTGAGTCACTCAAATCTCCATTGTGAGGATGTGGGCCGTTTGCTCTCCTGCTGTCCGAATCTGAAGAAGTTCACCTGGGGCAGCCAGGGTGATGATGTAAGTAACTCTCAGAGACATTTCCTTCTTGTCCACCAAATTTGTTATCCACAGGCCTTCGCGGACTGGAATCGCGCGACTTGGACGCGTCCCAGTCTTTTGCGATAATTCAATAGCACGCTTGAGGTGATGATAACTAACTAATAGTATCGTAGATTGATGTCGAGTGTGAAGTCGCATCGGATATCGAATCGGCGCTCCAAAATGCAGCTAGTCACCTGGAAGAGATCTCTCTTCCGCGTAGCTGTGTCCATGGGGTAGTGTCTTTCCGAAACTTCCGCGCACTAAGAGTTCTCTCCGTTTCTCTGAACGTGATCACGGACTACTGCAGCTGGCCATGGTATGCTAAATACACGAATACTGAGGATCTATGGACATCTATACTGGATGAGAACTCGTTGGCTTCCCTACTCCCAGACACCCTCAACCAGCTTACGCTGAACTGTCCGCTATTCGATTACGAAGTGGAAAGATGGTACAGCGTCAGATTTCCTATCGAAGGCCATGCAGATGTGTTTGTTGAGCAAAGTGATTCGCTGTATCCGGTTTGGCTGGCGGACGGCCTATCGCTTTTCGCGTCAGATTGCTCTTCTTATTTGCGACACTTCAAAAAATTGACTGTGCTTCAGAGCCACCCTCGTTATGGACCGAACCCCAAATACTATGTCGTCGCGATCAAGGACTTAGGCGAGGACTTTCATAACGCTGGCGTACGTCTCATCACGAAAACCGCCGATGTGATTTGAGCGATGATGACGATGCCAACAACGGTACTCTAGCTACTCTAGCTAGGATGTTGACGTCGGCAACGACGAACCGTCATAACCTACTGAACTGTTTTCAGTAGATCGATCACGTAGATCGATAGGGCTGGATTGCGATGAGATTTCGGTGTTTGTTTTAATGGATGAATAGCTCCCAGACCTCCTTCCGATTACACACTTCAGCTCGGCAGGCTATTGTCAGAGCTTCCTCTTCGGACTTGCACGTTGCATTTTTCTAAACTAAAATTAAGCTGCGACTTAAGCAGTGCTGCGAAAACTACTACACGGCCACAATTGAGGGTCTAGATCGCAGTCTAAGTAGGTGTATGCTAGCTGAATTCACCTACGTATGACTTGCTAGGTAGTTTCACTAAATAGCTTAATTTGTTGCTCTAAGGTCAACTCAGCACCGTGTTGTTTCAAAGTGCCACATATTATTGTCTACAGTCACTAGATTTGCTTTATAGGTGCTAACTAGAAAGATGATCCGAAGGTTACTCAACTCACATGCTAATCAAATCGAGCTTAGGATCGGGACTACGAACATAATGTATTTTCTAAGCTAGCGCTCATATCACATCAGTACCGGAAAACGCAGCTTCCTCGCCCCACCACTTCAGGAATTCTTTCATTCTCTGGGTCCTCTCCTCCGCGAGCTGACGTCCTACGTCTGTCTTCATCATGCTCTGGAGCTTTAGGAGCTTGTCATGGAAGTGCTGGATCGAGTCCGCCATGGAAGCCTTGGTCCTCGCCCCTGTAAAGGTGAAGACTCTGCCGATCCCGATGCTTCCAATGGCGTCAAGACGATCGGCGTCTTGGACTACAGCAAGCTCTGGATACGACTTGATGAGCTCTTGAACTCGCGCGGGATCCTTGATCTCGCTCGAGTAGCTTACGCCAAGACAGACTGCCTGGACCTTCCTGGCTAGTTCCTCAGTCGCGCCGTGCGAGATAAGAAGATCATTCACTAGGGACGAGGCATCCTCTCCCGGCTTCAGGTACTTCCTGTCACCTACGTCATGTAGGAGGGCTGAGAGAATGACAACCTGGGGGTCTCTCTCGGACTCGTCGGGGGAGTGGGCGTGAATGTGTTTGGCGAGGCCGAGAACACGCCGGATGTGGTTGAAATCATGAGAGCCATCGTAGTTTGCCATGTAAGCCTCTACATACTTAGTCACGGACTTGATAAGACTCTCGTGTGTAGTCGCGTCTATTGAATCCATGTTGATCCACCTAGCTAGAGTACAATCGAGCGACAGTGCGTTAGTGTGGGAGATTAAGCGCTCGGCGGCACCCTGTCGAGAGGGGAAAGGCTCACGAGACCAAGGATTGCAAGTACTATGGGGGTCTTTACGCAGAAACATACCAGATTCGGAAAGTAGAGATCAAGAAAGACGCGGCAGACAAGGTGAAGGGTGTAGTGTACAGGGCTGTAATGCCTGGCAGCGTAGTAAAGAGCAAGCAGGCCCACACGCTTTGCCGGGAAGTGGGCTCTATCTACAGAGTATTCTGCACACTATACAGTAAGTAAATTGAAGATGTGGTCGCCCGTGGTACTGTAGTCGGTAGGTATGCGGAAATCGTTCGACCAAGATGGGATTTGTAAATTGAACCGTGTTGTTACTGCGAATCAAGCGCTCAAAGACATCGATAACTCAGGAGAACGCGATAAATCCTGACTAACTCGTTCTCAGCTCCAGCTTGCTGCAGACAAAGCAACCAACCGGCTTTCGTTGAAGAATCCGACGATCGATGTTCGATGTTACCTTGAGTTGCCTTGACCGCATCTACCTATGCGTAAGTATGCGTATGCGTAGCCTGCAGGTGGTCTAGGTCTACCTATCTACTTACGTATATGCGTAGGTGCTGTACTGCGTAAGGATGCGTACCATACCTATTCTGAAAGGGTGGTGGTAGTGTACCTGTCGCTTGTTCCCATGGTATACACTCCCTGCGTATATGCTGAATGCTGAATCTAGATAGGCGGCTTGTTGCCTGGAGTGATCATGTGACCTACCAGGGTAGATTACCCAATGAGCATGCCGAAGTGGACTGCCAAGCTTTAGGACGATTATTCAGCCGGCTATTGTTTCCTGGCCGCCTAACCTTTTAGGGGCTGGCCCTCTTTTTCCACTTTACCTGCCATTGACCACTGACACCAGGGCGATGGACCGTTGCAGCACCTAATTAATCTCCATACGGCGTAGTCCGGATTCCCGAGCACGAAAGTCCTGTTTTTCTGTGTGACTTCTTCCGCATACCCGCCGGGGCTAGATAATGACCTGCAGAGTGCGTCGCCCCGACAAGGTGTCCACACCCTCTCACCGATGTCGTCGGCTTTTTACATATGTAATTCAGGTGAGCGTCGTCCCTCGTCGCCTTCGCCTGGCTTCCTTGTAGGTGGTTAGTGGGGGAGGCTCGGCGCCGGGGCCCCGAATGCGGGCAGCCTAGGCCTGCGGCGCGGATCACTTACAACTTTACAATGCAGTCGATGCTGATAGGCAAATGGTTCTACCAAAAAATGCGTGATTTCATCATCATCTTGATCATCACGATCCAGCATCTCACAAGGCTATCGCAATGGAAGTCGCAGCTATAGTAGCATCACCTTCAGTATTCACAATACAGCAGAGATGGCTCACAGTGAATTCTGGCCTCACGAAGCGGAAAAATAGACAAGCTCGGTTATGATATGGATATGTGGCCAAAAAGCACAATCGTAATATTTTCCCTCAGAGGCAGAAGATTGTTCCTCCTCGCCTTTTTGAGGGCGAAAGTCCGGTGAGACGCAATCAATCCACACACACACACGGATACCTACACACGGATACCTACACACATGCACATGCACACACACAGATATATCTCACAGAAAGATAGGGACTGCGTATACGTAGTAGTATGCGTATGTACTGTATCTTCAGCTGAAGAATCTCGCCCTTGCCATTTTACACATCTGGATCCTTTCAGGTGCATAATCAAATTGCGCACCAATGAGCTCGTCTGGATGATTTGCATGATTCCGATTACATCAAAGCGGTCATCGAATATCACGGAGCTTGTCCCGGTATGGGATAATGGGAAGGCCGTTGCTCCCTGTCGAGTGGATGCTGCTCTCCATGCCGATGGAAATGACCTTGAAAAAATATGCACTCGACTCGAGCTATCCTGCAGCCACCGACCCGAGCATCGATGTTGACAGCCGCCATTGGCGGACGCAGTGCCGTCATCGTGTGATGGGGTGATAAGCTGCTGCTTAGTATTGGTCTTCTGCAGATCGTCTACGGCCAATCACTGTGCGCGTCTAGACGCCCAATCACCTCGTCCCGGCTAGCCCACCCTGGTTCGCCCATTCGCAAGGCCCCTTGCTTCCCCCCATTGCTGCTATTTTCTGCTATTTTCTGCTATTTTCCGCTATTCCTGCATGTTGTTTACTCCCATGTCCAAGGTTCCACCCCCCCTCACCTCACGTTGCTTAACCGCCCGGGTTTGCTGACTTCATGTTTGTGTGCCCCGAGAGAGATGCTCGAGTAGTAGTTGGCTTGGCTGAGTGTACCTACGGACCAACGAGAAGCTCGATGCAACCACCGTCATCCGAACTTCCTAGCCTGGTGGCTAGTGTCCATCCGTTACCCATGGCTTGAGAGGCGTACCGGCAGCTCTGCCTGCTGCTAACATCGCTTTGTGTGATGGTCGCTACTACTGGCCCTTTGGGTCGCGGCCTGGACCCCAAACATATAATTAGAGCCTGCTCTCCCGCCCTCATGTTCTATTCTTCTCTTTCTTTCTTCGGCAAGCATTCAATTACACAAAGCTAGTTTCTTGTTTCTCTCTCTTCCCTTGTTCTGTTTTTTTTTAACGCTTGATAGAGCTGTGCTCAATCCTGCAACATAATATCCAACTTAATTTATTCACCTATATCAAAAAATCATACTCAGAATACACAGTTGCCGGTCAACAAACCCCCTAATCACCAACGAATAACCCTAATTGAATCTAGAAACTAGCTTTCCTTGCTCAAACAAATCCCTTGAAATAGCCTTTCACAAGAAACGATAACATTTGCGATAACAACATAATTAAAATGGCGACCATTCAGCTGTCTTTTTCGCTTCGCGTTTCTTCCGGTGTCAAGTCTGTCCACTTGCTCGGTTCCTGGGATAATTACGTCGGTCAGATCCCCCTTTCCAAGGACAAGTCTTCGTCCAAGTCCGGATCATGGAAGGGCACTTTCCGATTTCAGGGCAATCTTGAAGCCGGCCAACGTTACTGGTACTACTACATCATCGACGGCTACCATGTCTCACACAACCCTAGTGAGGCCTCAACTGTCGAGCCCACCACTGGCCGAGAACTCAACATCCTCGATGTCCCCAAGGACAAGTCGAGCAAATCATCAAAGTCTTCCCACAGCTCCAGCAAGACCTCGTCAAGACATCACACTTCATCTTCCTCGTCTCGCGATAAGCACAGGTCGTCAAAGCGCGGCTCTCTGTCCGTTGACATTCCCAAGGGTCGCCCACTATCCGTCTCTCAGATCGTAGCGCCCAAGCCCATGTCGCCTCATGCTACACGCCACATTCTGGATGCCGACTACTACGACGATGAGCAGATTGAGGAGCTAACAGCCCGCTTTGGCAGCGCTGATATCGATGACGAGGAGTATATCACGGACTTCAGCAACTCTCCCGTGTCTTCGTCAGGCTCTAGCCTCTCATACCGATCAGACAACTCGTCGCCGTCCTCTTCACTCTCGGGCTACAGCACACCAGCCTCAGACTACAGCAACTGCACGTGTGAACGCTATGGCATCACGCGCAAGGGTGACCGCGTCAAGATTGACTGCGGCGGTGCCCGCTGTGGCTACAGCGACGACGAAAGCTCCTGCTCAAGCTCCGGTGACGAGAGGGCGTACGTATCGCGCTCCTCGCGCCGCAACGGCATCGTCGTTCGCTCGTGAATGAAATCTCTCACTAGCACGAGATGAAGAGAAAAAGGAAGAGAAACTGGGAAGTAATTTAATGACTTTGCATTAATCTTGGGGAAGAGGAGGGTGAATCTTTTTTCTTGCCCTGCCCCTATTACCACCACCAATCAGCAATTGGAAGGCCGACGATGGAAAATAACTCCTTGGCCGTTCGCTCATTTTACGAGGGGAGGGGATATCTGATCCCCTCTCCGCGTCCTGTTGTTCCATTGCGATCCGCGCAGTTCGGTGTCGACAAGGTCCAGCGATCGGACCTCGCGAGGACCCAAGCTGGTCTTGGCCGTCTTCGCGGTCTGACTCTCGCTGAGACAGACAAGCATAACCCTGTCGCACCGCCACCTGCGCGTCCAGCCCACCTGGGTCGATGCTGCGGCCCCCACGATGCAGGCAGAAAACCCCGCCCCGTCCCCGCGCAGCGGTCTCGTAAGGTCTGAGAATACTCTGCCTTACCCTGCCGCCACATTGCGCCAGACGGGAGCGTGGATTCTGTCTGCATCGTGCGCTCGTTTCGTATGTTCTGACAAACTGCTGTCTCGAGCACCCAAACCATCTTGGCTTGGATCTGCTATTCATTGTATATACTTCAATTTTTTATCCAAGCCGAGCAACGCCAACACCGGCGTGCTCCGGCAACGAGAAGAAACACCATCAAAGCGAGCCGACTGGGCTCCTGGGGACGTTTACCCTCATGTTTTAAGGTGTGACCCTGGATTTTCATCCAGGCCAGTGCACACGCCATTCTCGGTGGTCTCAAGGTATCTTCTACAGGTATCCTGTACACTACTGTGTTGTCAAGAGAAGGATGGAGAGGCTAAGCGACAGACAAACAAGAAAAAAAAATGATATGAAAAAAATCACATGAGAAAAAAAAAGAGGAAAAACACTAGTTAGCTACAGGGTTCCGTTTGTATGCTAGATAGTTGTCGCTTACTTCTCCTCAGCCTAGATAAGTTCATAGATGACGCTTGAATCTATTCACTATATGAGAAAAACGAACCATCTATGCGCCGCCTACGTGATTGATTTGTGTCCCTTGCGTCGAGTAGTGACCAATGCGTGTTCATGCATACCTATTTCTAAGAATGGGGAAGCGGTTCATGTCAGGTGGAGGTCTGTGGATCCCTTCATACTGGCGGTGAGGCGAGGAAGGGTTTGGTTATTGTTCGCGGGGTTTAGCGACATATCGTTTGGTAGGTCACAGGTTACCCTAGGTAAGGGATGGGTTATCTACAGCTAAAAATGTTTATAACTGAGGAAATAGAGGAGAAGTTCGTCTTAGGTCAAGAGGGAGAAGAGAAGACATGTCTCAGAAATTCTCAAAGTTTAGAGGATCTTCCAAGTTACGCATGATTCATTGTCTTTCTATGAAAAAAACGCTTCTGACCTAGCCCGACTTTCTTCGGCTTCCACAGGATCTGTCAATCAGCGAACTAGGTCGTTCTGGTATCCTTTACTATAAACAAACAAAATCCGTCGCGAATCAAACATCATCTCTCATCCGTGGGGTGTCTGCGCGCGAGAAAACAGAGAAACAAGTACGCAGTAAACAGAGCACCTCCCCCAACCAACCCTGTGACTTTTTGCCCATACGGCGGGGTTTACGGTCATACCAGCCGTGTTGAACCCAGCCCCGCAGTTCTTCTTTTTGTCCAACCATAAGCGCCTTCGTTCCTCTATCGCCAAACGCCAAATAATGCGCGTTGATAATATTATACATTGAAAATGGTGAATCGTCGATGTTTAGCGTATGCGTAGCCACGAGTTTGTAACAGCCACCGGTCATAGTTCTCTGTAATCACTGGGCCGAACTCTACGCTGTCGGTTCTGGTGCCGTCCAGGATTGACCGGTTTCCTAAAGTAGGCTTCGTCATCATTGTTCGGCGTTGTGAAATTGGGCCGTGGCTGTTGGTGGTTGTTGTTGAAACCATTTTGGCCCCCGTTCATATTCATGAAACCCATGTTGCCCATGGCACCATTGTTCATACCAAAATTTCCCCCAAACATGTTGTTGTTCATCATCGCAGGATTGAATGCTCCATTCATAGCCATCATAGGGTTCATCATCGGATTCATGCCCATCATGCCCATGTTCATATTAGGCTGGCCAAATCCGTTCATATTCATAGGAAATGGCATCATGTTAGGCATGCCGCCCATTCCGTTTATTCCAGGCATCATATTCTGCATTTCCTTGGCTTCTTGAGCACGTTGCATAGCTTTGGGGGCTTTAGGAATTTTGGGATTCTCCATCAACTCATCTGCCGGCCGCTTCTTGGTAGATTCTGCGGCTTTTATTGTGTCACTAGGTTCCGTTGAAGGGTTAGGGACGATAGAAGGCTTTGACGCTTTTGGTGATTGAGACTTCTTTTCGGCATTTGCTAGTGTAGGCGAGCCTGATTTCTCCGCAGCGGGTGGCGATTCCGTCTTGATAGGATTCGATTGTATTGTTTCTTTGTTCTCGCTAGGCGACTGCGGCTGAGCCTTTTCTACCGGTGGACTAGGGGATTGTTCTTTCACTTTGGCAGTCTCTTTTTCTTTTAGAAACGCCCGAGTCTTTGCCGAAGCTTCGTCATCAGGCTTTAGATCATCAATGAGTACTCCATCAGTCTGGCAACCAGGGCAGATGAAATCGCTCTCGATAAGTGCATTAGTGATGCAATCATTGCAATACGTCTTCTCACAACACGGTGTCTTCATTGGGTCTATGAACGTCCTGTTGTCGATGGAGCACAATAATCCCTTCTCTTCGAGTTCCTTGTCCTCAGCGGAAGCTGCTTTCTGAGCTGCCGCAGATGACTTAGTCTTAGCCTGGAACTGCTCCCAGCTTGCCTTATCAGGCTCTGCAATAACAAATTCACCATCTGCGTTGACCATCAGACCAGAGGGGGGCTTCACCTCCTCCCCATCGGCACCAGTTTGTTGCAGAGCAGACTTGTCTACTGTCTTGAGAAAAGACCGAGGGATACCTGTAGTACGCTTGACTCGAGGTCGATTGTCGAAGTCGGGATTATCGTTTGTCGGGCACAGCTGAATCCAATGACCCTTTTGTCCGCAGCGATAACAAATGTACCCATTCGGCGGCTCGTGGTCGGGGACATTGGCCGGTTTCTTGGTGCCTGGTTTGTAGACGGCGGTTTTGCTACAGAAATGATTAGTTACCACGATTACGGATGAACTGATTAGCTACCTACTGGGACATCTCCTCCTGTTGTGCTGTCCATTGCTCGGACTCAGCCTGGAACATAGCCATCATTTTCTCCTCTTCTGTAAGTGCAGTGCTCATCTGCGCGAGGCCTGTTGTTGCCGGCTTCGTTACTTTAGTCGTCGCTTCTTTCCGACTTGAGTTCTTCGCGCTCGAAGGCATCTTGCCGGACACATACCGAGCCGCGCGACCGGCGCCGGGCTTTTGTGGGGGGAGGCGGCGTGCCACGACTGTCGTGGAGCGCGGGATAATGGTGGTGTCGTCGTCATACTCTAGAAAGTTGTTAGAAGGCTAGCACGGGGGAACTCTTGGCATCATCTTACCTTCAGTGCCATCGTCGGTATATATGGCAAGATCAAAATCAGTACCGTCACCCAGGCCACTCTTTATGATAATATCACGCTTCAGCTCAAACACTGAAATGCCAGTACCATCGAACTCGACCCTTGTCGGCTCCTTCTGCGACTTGAACTTGAAGAACACGGAGGAAGTCATGGTGTATTATCCTAATGATTCTGCGACGTTATACTACTGCTGGAAGTGTGGATGGCGAGGTAGGCCTAGGACTCTCGACAGCTTATGACGAGGAATAGCTAGATAGTTATTAGATGACTCGGTCAGAAGACGGTGGCACTTGTACGATTGAGGTGGCTCCGCAAGCTGGTCAGTCTTGAATGTATTCTGATGAGTGGATTGTGAAAGTGTAATGCGAAGTCTGCGCGTTATTTGTTTCTTAAGAGCGAGCTGGCAACATGAGGGGACGTGTATCAATTTCTGATTGTACTTGAAGAACAATGAGAGTTCACACTCTGAATAGAAGAGAAAGGAGAGATGTACAAAGCCACAAGTGGTTGATGCCACCAGGTCGGCTCGATAACAAACGAGAAGAAAAAAGGTAAATTCCCTCCAATACCAAGCCACAACAACAACAACGACGACACGCACAGCACCGCAAGAATCTCGTCTTCTACGTAGTCCGAGACCTCCCACCGTACCCTATGGATACTATCACAATGCTTAAGCACAACCGCGACGGATGAAACAGCCGAAATGATCGCGCGCGGTAGTCCTCGTGGGGATGACTGCGCGAGAATGCGACCGGCGGACGCAGGAAGCTGCCGATCTAGGCCAGTATGGTCGGAAATCGAGCAGACGCGGAATCGTTAAGAGTACACACTACCTTTCCCGGGCAGCGGTTGCACGGTTGTAGATGACCTCAGTGTAATGGCGTGGTGGTCGAGGGCGTAATTGTGTTGAGGAGAGATCGGTGAAAGAGTGTGAAGATAGGAAGAAAGACAACGGAGCTACATAGGTAGAAAGAGGAGTAGGTAATGCTTTGAAATGCCTAATATTAGTCAGAAGCGCTAGAACCACAAATAGTCATATCACGTGACCATATAGCGCTGAACTTAACCGTAGATGGAATCCATGTGTCAGCAGCTGACAGCTGGCAAGTAGGCAAGTAGATGTTGTTGTAGGTCAGTAATTAAGGCTAATATTCCACAACAAACTTATACATAGCAATTATCTAACTAATACAAACTTATACATATATGTATAACTTCAACGGCGAGGCCATCGCCAGCGAGGAACTTGCCATTCCTGATGAATATCCTGGGGGGAGGTGTTCATCAATCTTGACGGATATAACCACGTGCAGCCCAAATTCAGAGTTCACACAACTCTTCCAAATGTGTCTCCCTTGGCTACTACTTAATAGTATCACACCTCTCGACGCGGCCTGTACCCCCAGCTTGCCCAAAAATGAATGATACAAGCAATCGAGGTCAAAACAGCTGCTGTCCATTGCAACCCCAACATCCATGTTCCAACTGAGGCAGAGACGCCGATGGCTGTCTGGGTCCTCATTATAGTTTGAAACAAGTACGAGATCGCCGTACTCAGGCCAGCAGCCGCGATAACAACTAAAGTAGTAAGGAGACACAGTATCATAACCAAGATATTCCACCTCCTCGAATAGAGCACAATCGGCGAGCTCACGAGGAGGAGTGCATTCAACACAGCGCCGCTCAAGAATAGGTCGACCATGACACGATATAAAGCGCGAAGGATATCGAGGAGCGTATTGTTTAAATCAAGACCTGGTAAGCCGAGGCTTACACCCTTAACAAGCTCATCGGGGAGGACCTGAAGTGGATTGAACCAAAACGATATATCCGGCTTCGAGCAGTAGGTGATTCCCCTATCATTATGTCAACTCATCTCTTCATTTTATTCTTCGTCGTCTGTCACGTACGTAGCCTTATATCCCTCACAATAATTCCACAGGCCCGCCTGGTAGAAATCATACAATCCCTGCGATCGAGCGATCGAGTTATGTAGCGTCACGCCGCTTGGGACTGATCTAGCAGAGATAGCTCCAATGTCCAGCTTTAGTAAGTAGATGCCTCCCAGTGCCTCGTTCGCTTGTGTGTTTCCGATCTCGACCTATGTCTACAGTTAGTATAAAGAGCGAATTACTACCACAAACGCTTACCAGTATCAATAACAGGAGGGCCAAGAGAAAGCAAAACCACGACACAACGATGGCACTGCGCCGTGCTGTGGTCCATCTCTCCTGTCTAGCCTGGGTGTCGGCACTCTCGCGCCCACTGTAGTCACACCCCCTTTCTATCTTTGAATCGTCAGATTGGCGACGAGGTAAATAACTCAAGCCCATGGTGAGTAAAGAAGCTAGAAAATATGCTGTTTTGAGCCGGTGAATGCTGGTGAAACTACTTCGGACTGTATTTCCGAGTTTCCTTTTGGGCGTGGAGGTGACGAATAATCCGTCTGATTATATGCAAATGCTCTAGTATAATACAGTCTCGACAAAAATGAATCGGCTATGGCTTGTTGATGGATTCAATGAAGTATTTCAAGATAAAGGCAGCTCCTACTCTGATACCATGACAGTCCAAAGATTATTGTGGCAATGAACTATAACCTAATTGTTTACAGGCACTATCGATGTAGACGAAACCTTCCTTCTCCTTATCAGAGTACCCGACCCTTTCAGACAGGATCTGTCCTTCGTCTGAAAGTACCTACAAGTAGTTTGGGTTATTATGGACTGCCTAGGTATCCTATACCAACAATAACGTTTTTGAATACCTCTCAAGCAAGCTCAGGCATGGCGCAGAAACGACTCGTATACGTAACATGAAGTGCAGAGTCAAACCTTACAACCTGTGCTTGTGAATAAAAGTACATACCGGTCAGTATTAATTTCTACGCAAAGAGATGTAGACCGAATGATGAGCTCTTGGTGCCGACTGACGTGGAGTTGGCAGCACTTTGCATGGGCGATCGTTGCTCGCTGACGCGTATCTCGCTGTAAGACGTAGGAATCGGCATTTCTATTGCTTAAACGTAGAAATCCAGCTTGAAGATGCAACGAAAAGCCGGCTATCGGGTTCTGATAGATTCTGGCGTCAGTTTTGGACAAATCGTCATAGACATCCTACTCGCCAATCACATATATGTACTTAGTAAGTAATACAATCCAGCAGACTCGAGAATTTATTCAGGGGCACTCTGAGTTCAACCAAGAATATAGCGCTACCTAGCAGTTAACCCGCTCAATACGTTTTCCTACAGATCTTTAATTAAGTAGCCCAGCCATTTCATAAAGGCGCGTTCGGAGCGGCGCCGGAACTCCGCGCCACACCTTTGGTCTTGAAGCTTTTCTGCCGTGGCCTTCTGGCTTGGCGCGAGGGGTTATCATGCGAGTGATCGGGGAAATGTTCCATGTATGATCTATCGACAAGAAGCAATTCATACGCAGTAGTAGTCGTAGCAATAATACGTAGTCGAGTCGGAATGACACTAACAGTCTACCGTCAACGCGCGTCTAAGACGCGCACGGGGTATTACCATCTGCTACTTACTTAGATAGCATGGAATGGCAGGGAGTAGAAATTTTACATCGGGCCCGACGGAGTCTTGGATCATGCCGTTCCCAACGCCCCAGGCAAGCCACTAAAGTAACTCTGAAGCCAAGAGGAGAAACGACTTCAGGGTGGCTGATTTAACTAGTGAAACTCAATTCCTAGGGCGGCATGCCTCTATCCCAAGTAATAGTATGTCTCAGCTTTTTCTGTGTTGTCTCTGAGAACTAATGTATCAAGTTCACAAGTCGTTCTGGAACTCAAAATAGTCGTATCATACATAGGAACATCACCAACGCAATCTAACTACCGGATACAGAAAAATTCGACATCTAGTCTTTCAGCCTCTTTCACCAAGACCATTTCTCCGGCCATGAGCCCGTAGACATAGGCGGTGCCGAGAAATAGCCATTGGTTTCCCTCGAGCTCTCTGAGCACAGCCGGCCATCTTAACCCGTATAGAATTACAACAACATCGCTCTCCTTCATGAAGTGAGGTCCAAGTCCAAAATGCCCATTCGCGGTTACGAAAAAGGTGCGATTCATGCACGCATTGTACATGGCCTCTGCATAATGGATCGCCTGTATTGTATTGTCGTCGTGCGTGTCATCAACCGAAGAAACAGAAGCTCGCCGCGTCTCCTTTGATCCTAGATTCCGAAATGCCTCATAGCCACCCGTTATTTCCGGCCCGGTCGGTTGATAACGTACGTCAACCCCGGCAACCATGGTCACTGCGATCGCTTGTTTTAAGGAGCAGCTGTCTGGCGGTGTGGTAACCATTAAGTTCACCTCATCCAACACGGACTCTAAGTATTTCATACGCACGTTGTCATCAGCTCTAATCCTCTGTGTGATCCGGGAGACGCGACCGATGCGAAATCCCCCGACCGACAAGCCGGCGTCACTTTGAGTGATGTCCCCGGAGAGAATCATTTCCCTTCCTAGGCAGGCGTCAAAGGTCGTAGACATGAAGTTGGGATGTTCATCGAGATCTTTAGACCGATGCCATTTCGGAACCCATGAAGCGAAGTCGTCGAGCTGCAACTCACCACCCACGGTCCAATGTCGAACGTAGTCGAGTATCTGCAAATCACCGCTCTCTCGAAGGATACACCAGGCCGCTTCTCGGTAGACTTCAGCAACGCTTCTACCGTAGTCAGGCGTAATAGCTAGTCGTGGCCGACCGTCCCCGGGGTTGATAGTCAACCCCAATATGCCATAAACCTTGTCTACGTCTAGAGATGAAAGGCGCTGTTGGGCCAGATCTAGAAGGTAAAGGATACCGGCCATCTGTCCAGTTTTCGTATTGTGGTACCCATACTGAGTATCGACGAGGTCATTCATGTCCGCTGCATACGAACACTGAAGTCTTAACCCTTCGTCAACGAAGTAGTACTTGTATACCAACCAGGCCGCGACTCGCGTCACATCGAGGAGTCGGAACTCGAACGATCCACAGAGACAAACATTCTCTTTGGCTAAAGCTGCTTCTTGCAGCACCCAAAGGCGTCTGCACATGGTCAATGATAAGCCAACTATAAAGGGTTCAGCGATCGTACCGGAACCATGGTATGCAGAATAGTTTGAAAAGAGCCGAGACACTGTACGCGGCATTAATGCCAGTGTCCGAGTACAGCCACGTGCCGCCTTCGCTCCGAAGAAGTGTAAAGGAGCCCTCAGCAACCGTCGCCTCGTTTAATATTGCATCTATACTATGTGAGGCCTCTTCAATGTCTTCTTCGCCGAGATAAATCAAGTTCCGATCGCCATTCTGATAAATCATAGACATCAGAGATACTTGCTGTTGGCGCTCACCTGCATCCTCTTGGTTGATACAAATGGCATCTAACCAAACAACTCGTGGTGTAACTGGTGAGCGCACTCGCCTTAGCGCCTCTGCTGCAGATAGGGGCACTAACAGGGAAATGTTGTTCACCAAGATGTTGCATCTACTGTTGGGATCTCCCCAGCAATAGGATATTGTCTCGTATTTGGGAACCAGTTCGGCTCCCAGGTCGGCGGATGACAGAAGACACTCGACTGGGCTGTCGTTTTCCCCGGCGAGAATCGTAATTAATCTAAACTCTTTTGACGCATGGGCGAGTGCCGTGTAGTGTGTACGTTTTTCCTCAACACCCCCAAGGCCGGCCGAGTCCAAGTCGTTAGTTGGAACGAGGGCGCGCATGATCTAAAATCCCTCGCTTTGCGCCTCCCGTACTTACAATAGCTGGATTGAGATTGTCCCAGGCACTGGGCCAATTTGTCTTCCGGGCCATTCTTAATGAGCATTTCACCTCCGTAGTTTGGTCCGCGACCTCCATGACGCATCTCACAACTCTTTAGGGCTGATGGATGCCTCTCGTGATAAGTTAGCGTTATTCGCCCTGTGTTCAATTGGCCTGTAAGATAAGCATTCTACCAGGTATCAGTTCCTTTTTCTGTGATCAACGGCAAATCAGACTGTTGCATTGCAACATGCATGGACCAGGTTGTCGCATCTCGCTTACAGCTAACAGCCCATCGTCTTGGTTCAGGGAATACCACCGACTTTAGGCAGCATCAAGGCAATTCCCGTGCTATTTACTACTTAATTAAGCACCTTCATACTTCTAGATAGCATCTATCTAACTACGCAGTACTAAAGGAAAAGTCTACATCATAGATATATTAAACCAAAGTAACCTTTTCTGTAGAAATGCTTACGCTCTCAGTGAGATGCAACCCCCGGCATTGCATTTCGGCCCTGCCAAATCGCTCCCTATCTATTGGATAGGTATATACAGCGTAGAGCTGGAAATAAATGCTATTTTTAGGCATCTAGCGTAGAGATACATAGTAGGGCAAAGGTACTATAGACTACGGTATTCTGACACTCAGAAGCGGCGGCTATTTTATATAACTGTTAAAAAGGGCCCTGCTGCATCTATCTTTTTTGTTTCGGCCTTTGGCGAAAGAGAGAAACCCCCGGAGATATACAGTAAAGACGTAAGACGCAACCAGTCTGAAGAGGTGGAATGGTTTTTAGAGTGAATCGGGCTACTCGCTATGCAGGGTAACCTGCGCCACGCCACATTAGGCGCGCAGGATTGACCTAACCCAGGATACCTACGTCAGATTCCTTCACGAACCATCTCAGAGAAAATGAGAATATCGGTCTAATCAACTATGCCAACTGTCTCACCACTTCTGGTGAGCAACCACACACGATCGCCATGAGTGACATACAGCTACCACCGCCTCCTTCGTACGAAGAAGTAATGGCCAGGGACAGGGAGGACAACCGGAGGGGCGGAGAGCTGACAGCTAGAGCCGGGATACCGTCGTCCATGTCCCGGTTAATGCCGCTGGACTTCAACGTCTACAGCGAAAGTGCCACATCCGGCGACGTCTATTTCATGGGGCCGCATCAGAAAGACCGGCAGTTCGCCCTCACCTTCCATTCCAACAGCTTTGCCCAGATCCCCAACCCATTTCTCATCCTGCACGACGGGCTAACACGGCAGGATCGAGCCATCGGCACCGCGACCAACGCATGGGTCAAGGACCACCAGAAGTTCTTCGATGAATTCATCATCACTGCCCCTCCTCTCGCCGGCTCCGGCTCTCCGCTGGTTCAGGAACCGTTGGTGGCGGTCCACAAGGGCACGTATTGGCGTCCCGTCACTGTAATGAGGTATTCCGTCCAGGTAGCCTCCACGGCAACGAGAAATAGCAGTCGCGGCGGCGAAAGCGAACGACAGGAGTTTGAGTGGCAGGAGTGCAATAGCGGCGAAGCGCTTGGCCTACCCGTAGGGACACTAGGATGGAGGCTGGTGGCTCTGGCGGACGACTCGGAGACGCTGGCAGTGTGCGTGCGCCACAGCGGCAGTCTGACCAAATTCTTGCGTTTCGCGTTCAAGGGAAAGGGGAGGACGGCAGGTCACTACGGTTTGACGTGGGAGGTTATGGCTATCCTCACCGGATTGACTACCTGGTCTCGCATGCTTGAGATAGATAGGAGCATGGGATAGTCAACTCAGTTCTGTATTTTTAGACACATTCAAGATGAACTATCGTAGTACGGATCGATATTAACAGGCCTAGAACGCGCTCGCAAGTGAACCGCTGTGACAGGTTTGTCTAGCTACATCTCCTTATTTCAATCTGGCTAGACAAGCTTCTTGCCGCCATCGTAGTACTCTCTCTCGCGCCTCATGATCATCGCAGTCAGCTTATCCCCAGCCCATCGGGGCAAGAGTAGCAAGATGCCACTAAGCGATTGCTGCAGCGCATGTCCCCAATATCCAACAACAACCCCATTGTCATATCCAACTCGTGCCAAAGTAGCTTTCGCCATTGTCTCTACGTTTGGCACAGATAGGGATGCTGGTTCTGTGCAGCCTCCTGCTCCAGTAACCTTACCGAATGCGACCCCCAAGATTTCAACGTCGCTTCCCGAGCCCTCCATTGCCATCTCTATGCGTAGCGCGCGAGTAGCCGTCATGAGAAAGGCCTTACTGGCGCTGTAGGATACAAGAAGAGGGAGGCCACGCTCTGCCAGTGAGCTGATGTTAATCACAAGAGACGGGGAGTTCTGTTTGAGGCTTGGGAGGAGCGCGCGTGTCAAAAGGAGTGGAAAGAGGGCATTTAGGCTGATGTTTCCCGTAACTTTTGCTTCAGGCGACTCTTTCAATGATACAAAGGTAGGGTAAGGTGGGCCTCCACCTGCGTTATTAATGAGTACAGTCAAGTGTATATCCTGTAGCTCACGCTGGATAGCGTTGAAGTCTGGCGGCGCCGGACCTATGTCGCCTGGCTGCTTTGGAGCATTAAGATAGGTCTTGCATGCCACTGCTTCAGCATCCGCAATGATGACTCTGAAAGACCGATTGGGGAACGCTTCCTGAAGTTCAGATGCTACCCGGGACATCTTCCCGTCATCGCGCCCGTGCAGCACCACATTGAAGCCGCAAGTAGCAAGCTCGCGGGCGAGAGCGTGGCCGATTCCCCTGGAGGCGCCGGTGACCATGGCCCATGGCTCCTGACCACTTTTTGATTTATGGGCGTAGATCGCTAGACGAGATGGTTGAAGGTAGACCATAAAATTGTTCAGGGTCTTGATTAGAACACCCAAGATAGTCACGAAGCCGACTACACTAAAGAGTGCGGTGGACGAGGTCAATATAGCCATCATTTGGTCGATCAGTGTGTAGAAGTCTACCAAGCGATTGTGCAGGTGCTGGGGAAGGAAATTCCGGTCGAGTACAGGCTATAAAGAAAATATATCCATTACATGCTCCCTACCTGCATCACAGTGCCTCAGTATAGTGATACCGTTATAAGACCCATGCATCTTCTTTTTAGCCGTTTTTACATAGCGAATCATAATAACGACAGGTAGGACATTAGCCCTCTAGAAATAAATACAGTGTTAATAGTGCTATAAAGTTATTCGCACTGAGCCGAGATCCCGTCAGTATCACAGCTAAAGCGAATACATACAGAACACACATCTTGTAACTCCTTTTTTTGAATATTGTTAAAGTTTCTACCCCTAGAAACTTTTATCCTAATTCTTCACCATATGTACGCAATACTCTTGAGATATCTCTATCTAGTTAAAATACCGAGAACAAAATTAATGTTATAATAGAGAACCGAGATAAAGAGACTCAGCTTTGTTCAATTAAGTTTGGCGATTTATCTAGTCTCGGACGGAAATGTTATATAGGTGTCACGGAACAAGACTACAGCATTAAAGTGTAACACCTTAAGAATTGTAATATTTCAAATTCATATTAGGCTTACGGTCGGAACCGTACCACTAGAAAGTTGATCAAGTTTGTTATGAGTGTAATGATTACCGTAGAAATTCTTACCGAAACATAAGATAATAGTGAAATATCAATACAGAATTTTCTAGAGTTCAAGCCTTTTAGTCTATGGCGTATTATTGCGAGACTGACGGTTCTAGATAATACCGATTAACAATCGACTGAAACATAAAATCACAAACATACAGGTGGTGTTGCATGATAAAGGCCGACATGCCGCAAGTTAGCTATTACTAGGATATTATTTGTCTATACACTCTAGAGCAAGACATATGGGTGCTATAGTTCCCGTTAGGGCCTCGAAGATTCAGGAGCCCATTGGTATATCTAATGAGTTCCTAGCTATGACGGCCACGCTATCCAGTCTTTAGCCAAGCTCCTTGACAGTAGATCAGCAATATTGAGGCTTCGCACACTGGAGGGCAGTGTTTTCAAACTAAAGATAGCTCTTGTTACATGGATTACTCTAGCAATAACCCATAAAAGCTTCTAGAACTACTTAGAGAGAATCATATTCTTGTTCTTAGTGGTGATTAACTTGATTCATATAGATATAACAAACATTTCTACATAAGCAAGGGTTTAGAATTGCTTATGGTAGGTCCGCAACAACTACTTCAGCCGCAGTTACTTAGCACCACTCCATTCTGATTGATTGAACCCTAGTCTAGTGGCTTCTTGCATATGGTTAAATGGTTGCCTAACTATCTAACAACCAGTGAACAGCCGGGACACGTCAGCTAGCAGAAATTATATGGCTATTAGTCAGATATTCGGTAACTCTTGCGGTTAGAAAAAGGGCGATATCTCAAACAGCGCTACCCACAGGTAAAGTCAGTCAAATAAAAGCCTCTTGACTTGTTTTACCTGAATTGATCGCAAAAAACGCTTGTTTGTTTGACTTGTTTAAATCTATTAACTGGATTGATTAAGTTATTTGAACAAATAATTTAAGTAATTGTTTAATAATTGTTTAAATAAAACTAAAGCTTTAAATTTTGTTTATTGTTGCTTATAAGCTGTTTAAATTATTTTTTAACTAGTATTATAAATATTAAATAGCTTTTAAAGTATTTATATTAAAAAATAAACGTTATAAAATTATTGTAAATTTATATTAATTAAATATTTTTTTATATTTAATTAATATTGTTAATATAAACAATATATTAATAGCAAATTAATTAAATATAAAAAATCGTTTTTAATAAAACTTCTACTATAGTAAAAAGTTTTTATTGTTTTTTATATAGTTTATACAATTTATTTTTAAGTAATAATTTAATTTATTTTTATTAAATAACAAATTATTATTTAAATCGAAACTATTATAAACTTTAATTAATAGTTTTTTAGTAATAAGTATAAAAACAAATAAAATAACAACAATAATTTTAAAAGTAATAATATTAACGTAGTAGTTTTTTTAGTAAATTTTAATTTATTAATAAATTTTTTTAATTTTTATAAAGTTTTTTTTTTAAAAGCTTTTTAATTATATATTTAAATAAAAAACAATAACTATTTAATAAATAAATATTTTTTTAAATAATATTTTATATTTTTATAGCTTTTTATAAACTTGTTTAAAATTAATATAAATTTTATTAATATTAATAATATTTAAAACATATATATTGATTTAACAATTTATAAAAAAGCAACGTTATTTTTATATATAAAAAAATAATATAATTTTTAAATCTTATTAAATAAAAATAAATTGTTAATATAAAAAATATTAACTAAATATATAAAACTATATAAATAAAAACTATTAAAAATATAAAAATAAATATATAAATAAATTTTTTAATTTAAACTTTTTTTTTTTTAATTAATAAAAAATAAATTAAACAAATATATAAATAGTTTTTAAAGTTTTTAAAAAAAGCTATAACATTAAACAAATTAACTTTATTATTTTTATATTATAAAATAAACTAAATAAAAAAATTTAAAATATTATTAATTTTATAATAAACTTTTTAATTTTTTGTTTTAAAGCTATAAAAAAAAAAAATATATTTATTAAAATTAAAATTATTATATAAAAAAATATATAAAATATTAAAAAAGTTTTTAAAAGTAATAAAGTTATAAATTTTAATTAAAAAAAAGTTTTAATAAATTTAGTTTTTTATTTTAATTATAAAGTTTTAATAAAAAATATATTTAATATTTATAAAATTGTTAATAAATTTAAATATATTTAAATTTATAATAATAATATTATTATTATTATTAATAAAATCGTTAATTTAACTAAATAATATTGATTTAACGTTTATAAATTGTTTAATTTTACTGCAAAAAATATTACAGTATTAAAAGCTAGTTTTAATTTATATATTAAATAAATAACTTTTTTTAATTATAAAAAAAGTAATAAATTTAAAAGATTTATTATTGTATTTATTAAAAATAATAAATTGTATAATAATATTAATAATATAGCTTTAATAGCAAGTTTTATATTGTTATATAATAGTTTTAACTTTTTTTTTTTATAAATTATAAAAAAAGTTAAAATTAAATAAAAAATATTATAAAAAAACTATTAAAGTTTTATTATTAATTTAAATATTATTAAAAATAAAAAATTTTAACTTAAATTATAATTTATATAAATTAATAATTTTATAAATATAAAATTCGACGTTTTTATTTAAATAAAAACTAGTAATATATTTAAAGCTTAAAAATTTAATATATAATTTTTAGTATTAGTTAATATAGTAAATAATAATATTAATAATAGTTTTTTTAAAAAGTAACTTTTAAAAATTAAAAAATAAATAAATTTTAAATTTAATAAAAAATATTTTAGCTGCAATAGTTTTATAACTATAAAAGCTAAAAAAAAACAGCTAATATAGTATGCATAAAAATACTATATATTTAGAAAAAAATATTAAATTAAAAAAGAAAAAAAAAAAAAAATTAAGTTTGTAATAACAAGCTCGATTATATATAAGCTTTTTTTTCTGTAGTAAATACTTTTTCTATTATTTTAGTATTATTTGTTGTATTTTTATTGTTTATTTTTAATATAATAAAATAAGTGTTTGTTATAAAATATAATAAATGTTTTAGTATATTTTTTATATATTATTTTTTTATATAATAAATATAGTTTAGTTATAATTATTTTTTTGCTTGCTTAAAGTTTGCTTTAAATTTGTAGTAACTGTAAAATTAATAAATAGTTCAAACTTTATAAAACTTAACTTTATAAAGTTGTGTTTAATTAAATTTAGTATAGTTGTTATTTTTGTAGTTTAGTTCAGTTTGTTTTTTTTTAAAAGCTTTTAATTAATACTTTAGTTGTTTAAACAGTTCTGCTTTATTAAAATAAATATTGTAATATTGTTATAATAAAATAAAAAAGTTATAAAAGTTAGTAACAAAATATTATATATTATTTAAGTTTTAGTTTTTTTAATTTATTTTATAAAACAGTTTTTTGTACTAAATTTATAAAAACAAAATTTTTTCAACTTTTTATTTTTTGCTATTAATACTTAAGTTTATAATTTTTTTATTTAAATATTTATATTTTTGTTTAAATAATAAATTATTTATATATTTTTATAATTGATTTATATAAAATTAATGTGTTTTTTTTTATTAGTTTAGCAGTTTTAATAAATAAATATAATTTTTATGTTTTAAAATTTCGTATAATATTTATATAAAAAAATAGTTAAATTTATTATTTAAACAGTTAATTTGTTTATTTTTTTTTTTTAAAATATAAACAAAGTTATTTATATTAAAATTTAGTTTTTGTTTATATTTATTAATTTGTTCAATTATTTTGTTTTATATTTTTTGTATTTAATTTTTAGTTATAAATAAATATTTATAAATTTGTTTTTTAAATGTTTGTATTTTTTATTAAATAAACTTTTTTTAAGTAAAAAGTTTAACAGTTGTTTTTGTTTTATTTTTTTAGTCGAAAATTATATATATAAATTGTTTTATAATAACTTTTTAAAAAAAAAAATTTTTTAGTAAATTATATAGTAATATAGCTTAAGTATTATTTAAAACTAGCAGTATTTTTAACTAGTTGTTTTAAAAGTAATTAATATAAAAATATAACTATTAGTTAATTTATTAATATATATTTTTTATTTGTTTTATTGTTTTATAGTATTTTATAAATAAAAAATTTAATTTTATTTTATAAATTTATAACAGTTTATTTATAAAATTTTTAATAAATTAAAAGTTTTAATTGTTTATAATAAATTTAAACTATTTAAATAGTTAATAAAAACTTTTATAATATATTTAAGTTATATTTTCTGCTATAGCTAATAAACTATAAAGTATAGTTTAATAAAGCTTAAATAAATAATTTATTATAATAAAAATTGTATTATTGCTTAATTTGTTTTTAAAAAAACTTTTAAAATTAATAACAATATATTGTTAAAAATAGTTCAAAACTTTAAATAAATAAAGCTTGTTTAATGTTTTGTTTTAAAATATTTTAGCAGCTTTATAAAAACAGTTAATTATATATATATTAATATTTTTAAATATTTTTAGCTACTAGTATTTATTTGTTACTAGTTTTTTAGTTTTATTTTTTTTAAAATGAGCTATTAAAATTTAGTTGTAAATTTTTCGAATTATTTTTGTTTATAAATTGTTTATATTAATTACAATTAAACGTTTTTTATATATTATTAAATTCTTAAGTATTTAATAATTTATTTATAATATATTAAGTATTAATTTTTTATATTTTTTTAGCAAAAAACTTTTGTAGTTAGTTTGTAATAAAATATCAATTAAAAGTATATTTAATATAAATAGTAATTTATTAATAACTAGTTCATAGATTTTAATTATTTATAAAATAAAATGTTTTAAAATAAAGTTTTTTAAAATTAGCTACTTTAAAGTTATAACTAGCTAAAAAAATACTATTATATATTGTTTGTTTTTTTTTTGCTTTTAATTTTTTAATTTATTTTTTAGTTTTAATATAATATTTAAAATAGTGTTTTAAATTTTTAGCTAGTAAATAATTACAAAATTATAATATAATATTAATTTAGTTTATTTAATTTACTAAAAGTTTAATATATATTTAATAATGAAATATTTTAATATTACATAGTTAGTAATTATTATAAAAAGCTTAATTTATTATAAACTTATTAGTTCTGTTTTTTAATAAATAAGTTTTTTTATTACTATTAGTATTTTTTTGTTATAAATATTATAATTAAGTTTAGTTTTATAAAACGTTTTAAAATAAAACATTATAAAATATTAGTTGTTTTTTAAGCTGTTTTTTTATAAAAAGCAACTTGCAGCTATTTTATTTAATACATTTATTTTTATATATATTTTTGTATCAAAAAAAAAGTACTAAAATATTAGCGTTAATAATAAAACTTGTTTTAGCTAATCGAACATTTTTTAATATATTTTAAACTAGTTAAAGCAAACTGTAGTAACTATTAATTAAATTAATAATTTTATAATATAGTTAAACTTTTTAATAAATTGCTTATAAAAATTATAGAACTTTAAAAAAAACTGTATTTTTTAAACTTGAACTATATTGTATTTTTTAAATAGCTTTTATTTATAAATTATTTTAGTTTTTGCTAAATTTACTTTAATTCTATTAGTATTAATAATAAATTTTAAAAACTTAGTTTTAGTTATATAAAACTTATACTTTTTTAAGTTTGTTTATAATTTTATAGCTTATAGTTTATTTAAAACTTTTTTTATATAAAGTTTATATTTAATTTTATTATTTAAATATATTAATATATTATTAATATATATTATACAAAATATATCGAAATATTTAGCTAAAATATTATTAATAAACTATTAAAATATAACTAGTTTATTTGTTAAACTAAAAAATAAAACATTAAATTAATATATTTTATATTATATATAAAATATAGTTAAAAATTTATATTTTTTTGCTATATATATATAGTAAAACATTTATTTTATATTTAATTTAATATAAATTTTTATTTTTATAAAACAAATAAATGTTTTATTGATTAAAAATAAAAAATATTAGTTTTTTTATATTAAAAAGTTCAGTTTTTAATAATTTATATATAACTTTAAAAATCTGTTGCTTTTTTGTATAAATAAAACTAGTACTGCTTAAAGTGCTATAATAAATTCGATAAAACTTTTTATTAAGTTTTTATATATATATTGTTTGTAAATTTTAATTTTTTTTAAAAACATTTTATATAAAGCGCTATATTTTAAGTTTTTTAAATTTTCTATAAGTTTGATTTAATAATTGATTTTATATTTTTGAAATAACATTTAATTAAAAGCTTTTTTATTAAATATATCGAAATATTTATAATATTTTGTAAATATTACTTGTTTAGTTATTTTTTAAAAGTTTTTTTTTAAGTTTTTTAATTTGGACTTTTTTTAAGCAATTATTAAGTTTATTTTATATAAAAAAATTATTTTATATAATTCAATATTTTTTTAATATATTATTATTATAAAAGTTATAATATTTAATATAAAAATATTAACAGATTAATATTTATACTATTTTATAGCGTTTTTTTATAGTTTATATTTATTATAATAGTTCTTTAATTTAAGTTTTTTTTTTAATAAAGCTTTTTTAAATAAGTTTTTTTAAAGTAGCTTTGTTTTATTGTTATTTGTTAGTAGTATTTCTATTTTTTATAATTTATATTTTATTTGATTTTTTTTAAACGAGTTAATAATATATCGAAAAAATTTAAATATAATATAAATAAAACTAATTATAAAAAAATATTCTTTTGTTTTTTTATTTAACTTTTTATATATAGTTTTTAACTAAAAAATTTGTTTTTTTATAGTAAACAAGCTTTATAACTAAATAACATTTTATATTTTTTATATTATTTTATTTTTAAATAATTTGTTTTATTGTATAATATTAATTTAATAGCTCGAACTTTTTAGTTCTTTTATTTTATTTAATAATATATTTTTAATAAATTTTTTTTTTTTTATAATAAAAAATATTAGTTTCTACTTTTAATAATTAACTAATATATTATAATATATAAAAAACTTTTGTTTAACAATTATATTATATTTTATATTTAATACTATTATAAAAACATTTTAAATAGTATATATATTAATACAAAAGTAAATATTTAGTATTTTAGTGATTTTTTAATTGCTGTTACTATTATATTTTATAATAAAAATAAATTTAAAACTAAATAGTTTAAAAAAGTTTAAAAGTTATATTATTTTTTCAGCAAATTAAATATTTATATATAAATATATTTTAGTTTTTATATTAGTTAAAATAAAAGTAAAAAATTTTAGTTTATTAAATATTATTAAATAAATTATTAATAAAAGCTTTTTTTTAAAAATTTTTTTTAAAAAGTTAAACAGAACTTTTTTATATTAATTTAAGTTTAAAGCTAATAATATAATAAGCTTAAAAAAAAAAACTAGTTGTTTTAAGTTTTTTTATTTTTTGAACTTTTTTTTTTTATATCGACTTTTTAGTTATTTTTAAAATAACTTATTTTTTTTTTTATAATTATTATAATTTAAACAATATTTAAATATTTATATTTTTTATAATATAAGTAGTTAATATTTTAATAGTTAGTTTTATAACAAATAAAATAAAAACTTTTTTATACTAAAATTATTTTTTTTTTATATTGTAGTTTTATATAAAATTTATATTTATTTTTTAATTTTTTAAATATTAAAATAAAAAAATATTATTTAATAGTTAAAAATATAGCTTTATTAAATAATAGTTTTACAAATAAACTTTATAAAAGTAAGTTTTTTATAAATAAGTTTTTTAAAATATTAGTTATATTATATTTTAATAGCTATTAGTTAATTTTTTATAAAATAAAGTTATTAATAAAATTTTTATACTATTAATAGTTAATAATTTAAATATAAAAACAATAAATATTAAAAGTAATTTTAGAACTATTTATATTAAATATTATAACTTTATTTAATTGTTTTAATAGTTTATTATATAAATTTTATTTATAATTAACTTAAAATATATAAATTTAATTAGTTAATTTAATAAACTTAAATTAAAAATTTAAAAATATTTTTAGTTTTTTTATTTTAAACTTTTTATATTTAGTTCAAGCTTTTTTATATTTATAAAAATTGTTATATAGTTTTAATAAATATTTTAAAACTTTTATAATAGTTATATATATAAAACTATTTTATTTTAAAACTTATTTTATAAATAAAATAATTTTTAAAACAACTGATTTATTTATATATTTTAAAATATAATATATTTAGTTTTGTTTATTTATAAAATAGTTTATATTTGTTTAAAGTTTATTTTTTATAAACAAATATTAGTAATAAAATTTAACTATAAACTTATTATTTAAAAAAATATTATTAATAAAAATAAAAAAGTCTATTATTTTTATATTTTGTTTTTTATTGTTTAAAAATATTAAACTTAATGTTATATTTTTTTTATAACTATTTTTTTAAATAACATTTTTTAAAATAAATATATTACAAATAAAGCTTTTTAAAATAAATATATATAAAGTAATAAATTTTTAAATATTAGCTTTAAAGTTTAAATTGTTTTAAATAATTTAGTTTTAAATAGTTTTTTTAAATATAATAGTAAATAAAATATTTTTTGTTATAATAAATTAACTAAAAATAACTTTGTTATTAATATTATTTATATAAATATAACTTTTTTAAATAAAAAGCTATTAAATAAATATTTGTTAAATAAATTTTTGTTTAGTAATAACTTATATAATAAATGTTTTTTTGTATATTTTAACTAAAGCTTTTTAAAAAACTTTGTTATAGTTTTGTAATTTTTCAATCTTTTTTTTATATATTTTTAAAACTTGTTTGTTTTTAATAAATTTTACTTTAGTTTTTTATAAAAACTATTTATTTTTTTATATAAAATTTTTTATAATATAGCAAATAGTATATAAATAGTTTTAATTTTAGTTATTGTTAAAAATTATAATATATAGCTAGTTTATTATTTTATAAAATATTTAAGTTATAATAATATAAATATATATTTTGTTAAAAACAAACTTAAGTTTAGTTTTATTTAATTTTTTTTAAATATTATAGTTAATAATGAACTTTTTATTTTTAAACTTATATTTTATTATATTAAATAAAAAAAATGCTTTATATATATAATATTGTTTTTATTAATAAGCTAATTTATATTTGTTTTTTATTTAAAAAAAAATATTTCGTTAAATTTTATTAATAATTAAATAAAACATATAAAAGTTTTATACTATTTTATTTTTTATATAGTTTTAGTATTATTAATAAGTACTTTTTTTAAAACTATTAAAGTATTTTTTAGTAAACTTTAATATAGTTTTTTACAAAATAATATTATAAATTATAAACTTTTTAGCTAAAAAATCTAAAGCTGCTTTTTTTGTATCAAAGTAACTATTTTCGTTTTTGAAATAAAAATAAAAATTGTTTAATATAAACATTTTTTTTTTTTTTTTTTTTAAGTACTAGAAAAACTTGCAGTATTATAGCTTAGCATTTTTTTTTTTTTTTTTTTTGAAGTATAAAGTTAATATAAAAAATATAAAAAAAATTCAGTATTAAATAAAAAATTCGGTATTTAGTAGTAAATCAATATTTCAGTTTTAATATTAAATATATTTTAGTATTAAATTAATATTGAGTTAATATTAAATTGAGCTTTTTAATATTAGCTTATAACAAATAAATAAAACGAGCTTAATATTATAAAAGCTAAAAAAAAACAGTTAATATAACATATATAAAAATACTGTATATTTGGAAAAAAATATTAAACTAAAAAAGAAAAAAAAAAAAAAATTAAGTCTACAATAGCAAGCTTGATTATATATAAGCTTTTTTTTCTGTAGTAAATACTTCTTTTATTGTTTTAATATTGTTTATTGTACTTTTATTATTTGCTTTTAGTATAATAGAGTAAATGTTTATTACAAAGCATAGTAAATGCTTTAGTGTATTTTTTATATACTGTTTTTTTGTACAGTAAATGCAGTTCAGTTGTAACTATAACTTAATTTAAAAAAAATATAAACTTAATAAGTAATAATAAAACAGCTTATTATTAGCTTTAATAATAATTCAAAATTTAAAAATTTAACAATTTTGTAAAATTTATAGCAATTAAATAGATTTAATAATATATTAAATATAATATAAAATTTAGTTATTAGCTATTTTTATTTATTATTATTTAATTTAATAATATATAATAATATAGCTATAATTTAAAATTATTAAAAAATTATAATAAAAAGTAATAAATTAATAAATTAATATAAATTGATACTATATTTTTTAAATAAATAATATTTTATTGAATTAGTAACTTTTGTACTATATAATTTAATATAATTGTTACTATTATAAATATAATATAACTAAATCTTGTTTTTTTTAATTAATATATTTAAATTATTAGAAATAATAAAAATAAAATATATGCTATATTTAAAAATAAATAAAAATATATAAAAAATAAACTAATAATAAAATATATATTTTTTGTTATTAATTTTTATATAAAAAAAATTTTGCTAAATTAAATTAGTAGCTAATTTAAAAGTTTAAATAATAATTTAATTACAAATAAACTACTTTTAAAAATTTATTATAAAATTTTTAAACTGAAAAAAAATATTGCAAAATATTTTAATTTATAAATTATATTTTATTATTAATTAAATTTTTAGCTTTAATATATATATATAAAAAAGTACTATTTATTTATAAGTAGTAATATTTTATACTTTAAAAAAATGCTATTAAAAGCTGTGTAATAACATTGTTATTAATATATTATTTAGTTAAGTTGTTAAAAGTAATTTAGTAATAATAAAATTAGCTTTAAAAAAAAAAAAAAGCTAAAAAACTTATTTTTATAGCTTTTAAAATATATTAATTTAAAATATTTTGTTTTTTTAGTAATAACTATAACACTTATAATAATAAAAATAAAAAATATAATAAAAAAAAAAAATAAAAAAAAAAAATAAAATAAAATAAAACAAAAAAGTAATATTAGTTAAAATAAATTAATTAAATTAATAAATTTATTAAAATTTATATAAAATTGATATAAATTAATAATTAAAAGTATATTAATTTTAAATAGATTAGTTATTTAATAAAAATTGCAAAATAAATAATGTTTAAAATAAAAAAAAGCAAATATATAAAAATTATAAAAATAAATAGTTAAAAAATTAAAAACTATAAAAGTTATTTATTAACTTATTTATTAATTAAAATTAATTTAACAAAAAAACTTATATAAAAAATAAATAGTTATTAAATTAAAAATATATTAAATTTAAATATTTTGTTTTTATAGCTTAAATTATATTATATATAACATTAAAAACAGAAAAAAACAAAAAAAAATAATAAAGTATTAAAAAAAGTACTAAAAAGATTTAACTTATTTTTAACTATATTATTTACAAAAAAAGCAGCGCTATTATAAAAATAATATAACTAAATAACTTTAGTTATATTAAATATAAATTTAATAATAAATTAATATTATATTTAAAGTATATAATGTTATAAATAATCAAAAATTAAAAGTTGTTAAAATTGCTTAGTAAAAAAAAAAAAAGTTAATTTAAAAATTATAATTAAGTTAGTACTAGTTAAATAAATTAAATTAATAAATAAATAAATTAGTAAAAAAAAGATTTTATTAGTTAATTAATATAAGTTTTAAAATAAACTGTTATATAATTACTTAAGTAAAAAGAATTATATTTATTATATAGCTTTATTTTTATTAAAAAAAACAAAAAAAAATATTTAAAAAAATAAGAAAATTAATTGGAAATAATTAACAAGCAACAAGTTAAATAAAAAATTATTACTTTATCTGTAATCAATTTTAAAACGATTATTTGGACTAGATTGGGTCAATTAATTGACAGTTAGTCAAATAATTATTTTATCTGTGGGTAGCGCTGATCTCAAACGGGCGCTGATGCAGTCTCTTTTAAACGGGGTTTATATAATAGCACATATACTTATTACCTAAAACTTTCACATCAGACTACCTAAACAAATAACTCAATTGGTATGCCAAGAGACTCAACTAACGAATCACAATATCACAATGAATTATTGTAGGTGCCTAGCAAGATCTACCTAGCTATCTATCTAGATTTTTGATCTCGTCTTCTAACCTATGAGATCCGATCCGATACAGAGATGCACTGCGCCCAAACCTAACTTTTTCGTCAGCCGTCCTACGCCATAATGTAAATTGTCTGTAAAGATTTCAAAAACGTTGTTTCAAAATTGGTCGCTGCCTAATGGCGCTCCGTATTGAAGCTGGCGGAGTCTGAAGTAAGTTGTGTAACCGTCCGGGGAAACGCGCTATCTAGGTCTAGCTGGATAGGTGATTTACCCTCGTCCTTTCCCCATCTGGTGTTAAATTAACGCCGAAGCAGAAGGGGCTAGTATAGAAATGGCGGTGGCGGAGTAGGGCTGAAAGAGTTGAATGACGACTGTTACGCCGCAGCAGGCTTAGCGGTCATAGGCCTGCAGAATAGTTGCACATTCAGACGCAACGACGTCAAGAATCCCACGTGGTGTGGTTTGCCAGCCCGAGACTCGGCATGCACGGAGTTGCTAAGTTATTTGGCGGACACGACAGTTCTATGAGTTGTCGGAGTATCATGGTAGATGAGCCGCCATCGGAGAACCGATACTCAGTTGTGATATAAAAGCGACGACCAGCCGTTGAATATAGAAGACTTTTATATAGTACCTCATCAACTCACTCTCAAGCTCATAGCAACGCATCGATCCTGAACTCTCCCTCACGCCGCACCTCAAGATGTTGCAGTCGGTCTTGCTCTCTCTAGCCCTTGCCTCAGAGGCGAAGGCAAAAGTCCTTGTTCCCGAACTTACTGGCCCGTATCAAGTCGGGACGACTGTCCTTGAGCTCGTGGACTACTCGAGACAGGATCCCTTCGCACCAACTCCCCAGCCGCGGGATCTCGTCGTCTCTCTATTCTATCCCACGGGGGATCACACGAAGCAGGTCAAGAACTGCTCGCTTGCGCCTCAGTTCCCCCCAGGCACCGCAGCCGCGCTCGACGTTTTCATCAACAACACCGGCGCTGCAGAGTCCATCACCACTCGTTCTTGCACCGGCAGCCCCCTGTCCTGGCCTGACCTGCCTTTGCTGCTTCTTGGTCCGGGTCTTGGTACTAGTCGGCTTCTCTACTCTGATCTGGCAGAGGAGCTTGCCAGTCAGGGTTGGAATTTGGTGACGATCGATCACCCCTACGACAGCTTGATCGTCGAGTACCCTGACGGGCGGCTCGTGTTTCCAAGTGACTCTCCTACCGTAGCCAATGCAACACTCGACCAGTACCTCGACGCTCGAGTCAAGGATACGATATTCGTCCTAAACTCGCTATCGAACTCATCGGTCATTTCTCAGATTCCAGGTCTCGGGCGCCCATCGTCTCCACACAGCGCTTCCAAGCCGAAGCTTCAAACAGCCAAGGTAGGAGTATTCGGTCACTCCTTCGGAGGAGCAGCAGCACTGCAGCTGCTAAAGGATGACAAGCGCTTCGTTACCGGTGCGGATCTCGACGGCGGAGTCTACGGCAACGTTGTCCAGGAGGGCACGGACTCGCCATTCTTATACATGCGAGCTCCAAACCACACTCACATTACCGACCTAACTTGGGCTGAAGCCTGGCCCAATCTACGAGGATTCAAGCGCGAGTACAGTGTTAATGATACAACCCACGGCTCCTTCACCGATTTGATAGTTTTGAGAGATATCTTACCGGAGGGTGCTCTTGGGGTTTACGGGGAGAATCTAGGCAGCAACACAGGAGAGAGACTTCTTGAAATCCAGTCGGCATTCCTAGGAGCTCTGTTCGATCGATTTCTAAAGGGGCATGGAGGTGGCTTGTTGGACGGTAAGGGGCTGGACCACTGGCCCGAAGTGACTCTGGAGGGTCAAGCTCGTCAGTAGCTCACATTACCTTTCATTGGCTTCTGTGTACGGTTTAAGTACATTGGGGTCTAGACTCGCGAAAAGCTAGCTGTTCCAGATCGAATAGCACGGCATTCAACATTCCGGCTGCGATGATGGACATGGGTTGTTATTTCGTTAGTTTACCATTATAGATTCATTCTTTTGAAACATGTCATAATAATTAGAGGACTAGTATTTATCATGAATTATTCGGCAATCATCTGCCAACTGCAAATCCCCGATGTGATACATAACGCTAGATTTCTAGTACAGCTCATTTTGAACTCCTTTAGCATGATATTATTACTTTACACTATTCCAGTTTTCCTTCCTCAAAACGTTGTTTCTAGTTTCGGGTAATCCTTCGCCAGGGCGCCCAAATCAGCAAATATAGCCGCCGAATCATCCTCCTTTAGCTTTTCCATTCTGTGTGTATCCTCATCTTCTAGTTTCTCAAGTTCTTCTATAGGGGCCGCCTTTCCTTCGTCCTCGTCATCTTCTTGAGGCTCGGTGGCCTTTTTGATGCCGCTTGATTCGCCAATGAGCAAGAATTGCGTATGGACGAAGTCAAGATGGCGTGGTTGCGACGGCATCCATCGAAGGGCTCGAAATTCGTCTTGGACGCTAGATTATGTGAGTTTAGCATACTCTTTTCTCAGTCAGATCTATACTTACTCTTTAGGATAATCGGGAGTCTTCGGAAGTGCTACACCTCGAGGAGCCTCATACTGTGGATTTCTAGTGCTAATGATAAAGCTGCCCTCCTTTCGCAAGCCCAATTCGGTCTGTACCTCACCAAGCTCGGAGGGTAACGTAATCATATACGCGAGATGGCTCTCCCTTCCCGTCGTAGTAATAGCATAAATGCCTTCTGCAGCTGGTGTAGCAGCGGGGTTATGTCGAGTTCCTACTGTCTTGGTCTCGTAGTCGGACGAGGACAGGAATTCCTCCTTGAGCGTCTTCAGGGACGCATCGGACTTCTCCACGAATGCAATCCATCTGTCTCTGCCACTGCGAGGAAATACCTTCTTCGGCACGGCGATGAGTCGAATATTACCAGCGTCCTCGAGAGTACCTTCGCCGAGTTTGGCATCTTTATCGAGGGGGCGAAGGACCATATAGCTCCGCTGGATCTCCTTTACGTCGCTGGGCTCGTCAATGCCCACGCGGCCGCGGAAGAAGAAGTATATAATCCCCTTTTCGAGGATGCTGGATGGGACTGCACCTCGGCGCGCACCACGTTTCTCGGCGGTGTCCGCCTGTTGGTGTTGGTCTTTAGCGTCAACACCTTCTTCTTTGACGGCGGCTGGCTCTTTTCTCACTGTTCTTGCTGGTGGACCCGCATAGCCATTGCCATATGCCTCAGTAGGGCTAAATTTATCAGCACATACTTACACTCTCATGTTCAAGTTGAGCTTCACGGACCTTGGAATTTTGTCTTCGATGGCCTGTTGGCTTTTATCGTCTTCTACCTTGACGCGCTTCGATTCTGAGGACTTCTCATTTTCAATTTCGTGTTTTGAGCCGGCGCTTTTGCTATCATCTTTGCTGTCGCCACCTTTCGCAGCTGCTTTCTTCTCGGCGGCTCTTGTCGTTGGCATCGCGTCGCGAACAAGTGCACCACTGAGTTGCTACTTTGGATTTAGCTGCTAATGATAATAGCAATTAGCTCTGATTCGTTGTAAGGAACTGTAGAACTACACCATCGACAACGTGAAATTGAATGCTGCTCACGATCTTCACACAATTGAAATATTATGCTAACACGTATAAATGAGCTGAGCACTCAATTCTTTTGTCATTCAACAGCAATTGATCAATCAGCATCAACATGATGTCATCGGCTAGGATATATATACAGCGTTAAGCTTATTTTAGTGCCAGGCACGCCGGTACGTAGCTACACCAATGAGATGACGTTGCTGGTTCCTCTTCGGGTTAATGCCATCGTAGATTATTAGCGGCATCGATCAGATATCGGAGCGCGCTTCCCGTTGCGGACCAAACCAAGAATGAATATGGTCTATCTAGATAAATATGCCTGTATTTCCCACTTTACTGGCCTACTCTGAATCCTGTTTTACCTTGTTATAATGAAGTTTTTGTAGGCGCCGACGACGCTGTGATATAGTGATGCTGCAAGGAATATTGATATAAAGGACGAGAAAGCTATACAGCGGTCTAACTTGCCCCCCCCCCCCCCCCCCCCCCCTTTATTCTTGGCGAACCGATATCGATATTTATATCTATATCGTAATTCTATCATCTAAGGGTTATATCTATCGAGCCGATGGAAGTGAGACGGCCTATACCGCTGTCTTTACCTATACCGTAAAAATAGAGCTCCAGACCTTGACAACAACAGCTAGCACCGTCCGCAAATCCGCCTCTGCGTCCGGCAACTCCTTGCCAGCCGTTGTCCGATTGACCCACGACAGCTCCCATTCCAGCAGCTCGGCGGTGAATGCGGTCTGGCTGTACTCGCTTGAGGGCGTTGCCACCAGGTAGTCTACGAACTTCTGCCACCTCGGCAGGTAATAGGTCGCGACCAGGCCGCTCCAGGACCGGGAGGCGTAGTCGGAGATTTGCCCGGTCGGCCCCCAAAGCGTCACCTGGTTGCGGGCTTGGTACTCGAGGAAGTCCGCGGTGGCGGCGCGGTTCGGATCAGACGGGTTGACGGTCGCGCGGGCGGCTTTGATCCATGTAGACAGTTGGAAGTTCTCATTTGTTGCTAGTATTGCATCGAGAGACGAGAGGAGTTGCGTTAATTTGTTACCCTGTGACTTAAGGGTACTATTGCGCGATGGCTGGTCCGCCGTCATGTATGTTGTGATTAGCTGTTGATATAGGGGGATGAATGCATTGCCCATGACTTGGCGTGTCCAGTCAACCAGATCGTATTGGTAGGCCGGGTTCGAAAAAAGCCCGGGCTCCTGAATCCCCGCCTTGTATAGCAGGTTCCAAGCCGTAACCACAACGGCGGGGTCGTAGTTGAGGAGGGTGGGGTGGTGGCCTGTCCGGTTCACTAGATTCGATGTGTTTGGCACAAGTTCGAAAATGGACTTGGGAACAGCATTTGCGACGAGGTTGGTGTTGTTAAACACCGTCGGTCTTAATACTTCCCAGGCTTCGTATACGCCCTTTGGAAGACTGACGCCGCTCGCCCCATAGCGCGTTGTTACCCAATCGTGGAAATAGTTCTTCGTATCGATCGGGTTCTTGCTCCAAGCCTGATCAAGGAGGAGATTATACATGATCTCATTACCTTCAAGACCTTCTGGAGTGAGGCCAAATCCAACCAGGTTATCGCTAGAGCGAAGCGCCTCAATTGAATTTACCGTGACATTCATGACTTGTCCGTACTATAGAAGCAGTTAGCATCTCGAGATGGGAAAGTTGACCTAGGAAAGTATACACACCAGTCCGTAGTTGCCACCATAATCATGGAGTTGACACCAGATCCAGGGCTTCCCGTAAAACGAGTTAGTCCTCTGCCACTGCGGCTGGGATTCAGAAAACAGGTCTAAGATGAGCATGTCAGAGTCGACCGTGACACCACCCAGAAACGCTTGGATGCGGTCGCTCGTCCAGAAGGCCGAGTTGGACGCGAACAGCCATCCCTGCATAATCCAAATCGCGTCCGGGTCGGCCACTTTGAGCGAACTCCACGTGTTCTTGCTCACGCTCTCGAGATAGCTCAGATCGCCCGAAGCAGGATTATTCTCGTTAAACTGGTCTAGTGTCCAAAAGTTCGTGACATTGCCATAATACGACTTTTGCTTAGACACGAAACGAACTTGCAGCTCCTCGAACAGCGGGTCGAAGGGATCGAGGAACGTGTCGTTCGTCCACTGAGTCGGGAAACTCTCCCAATTCGAACCATTCGACACGTTAGCTAAAGGAAAGACCTGAGTGATAGACCTGGGAGTGTAGCCGGGGAATGCAGGGAGAATGGGTTTGATACCCAGCTCAACCATGCGCTCGATGATCTTCAATTGCAGCGCAAATTGGTCCTCTACCCAGGACTCAGGCGCCGGGCTACCCCAGGAACCTTGGATGTTACCGAAGTGGTTCCAGGCTAGGAAGGCCGGACCACTTATAAAATCCTCGAGGTCAGCATCGGAGAAGCCCATTTCGCCGAAGACCTCGATGTAGATCTTCTCAAACCCGATCCACGCAAGAGCTGTGTTGATTCCACGAAGGGCCATCCAGTCGAGGTGTTCCTCCCATTCCTCCCATCCCCAGAACGCGAAGGTGTACGATGTAGTCACTCGAAGCTCGTTAGTTCAACACAATCCCCTTTGGCGTTTGCTATTGTTACTCACCTGTGTTCAGGTAATACCGGTAAGGTACGATACTCGAGCCTATCAGCGGGCCGGAGAGAACAGGGAGCTTCCGGGGTGCTTCATCCAATTGACTGCCAATAAACCACCAAATATCGACATGAGCTTCGGTCGACAGGTAGGCATGGAGACTACAAGCAGCGCATTAGCCGCACCGTACTTCTCGGTGCAACGAAGCGAAGGCTGTACTTACCCAGCAAGCAGGGCGCCCACCGTATTACCCTGCACGAGGATTTTGCCATGGTTCGTGCTCGAAACGGCATAGCTGTCGTTCACACGCTCGGCCTCGATCTCCGTCTGGTTCTCTGCCGCACCGAGAGCGCCGATAATCTCGAATTGGAAAGAGGCAGCATGCTGGGGCAGGCGGCGCCGAACCAGAGCCTCGACACCAGCAGTCGAGGCTGTGGTACGGAGGGCAACGACGCCGGCCGCGAAGGCCCAGGTGATAAGGTTGAGGACACGCATCAGGTCCGGCGTGGTGGCGTTCTGGTTATTCTAGCAATATTGCCTATGCCTAGACGACACCGCAACCAGATGCGTGAGAGACGCCAGACAGGCGGGAATAGGGCGGTCTTGAATTTATTTACATTCTTCTCTCAGCTACCCTCGCCAATCTAACACTATCATGATCCTTTGATCGGCAAGGGTACAAGGTACAGTAGAAGTATACCGTCCCTAGCCTGGCTAGCCCTGTACCTACCCGCATTAGGTACTTTATCATAGACATTCAGCACTGTACGTTGTATACTGTATCATGAAGTAATGTGTTACCTCACCCTTTCTAGGGTATCAAGCCACATGCTTAACGGACCTAAATGCGAGTATGTTCAAACGCCTACCATTCATATATACTATACCACCATTCTGGATACTTCGTATTCTCGCCTTGTAGAAATAAGTACCCACGTGAAAATAAGCGGGATCCAATGATCTGCGAGAGAGCTTGCTCGTGGCAGGCTCGTGGGCATTCATCTACATAGTATACTTCCTTGTAGGAGCTAAGGCGTACCCATACCGCGGCGAAACCCGGGGCTAGCTGAGGAAAGAGTACAGGGGCTTATCGACTAAGTTAAAAGAGGTATGTAGGTAATAAGATGCCACTAAGGGGCATGCCGACAGCTATCTAGATAGACAGCAAATGTGTACGCGGATAGTAAGAAATCCAATGCTGGTGACCACTCCGGGCATAACTATTTCTCACGATAGGTAGGCGATACACGCCTCAGACATTGAGATGGTATGATACGAAGGCCATACTTTAGCCTCACGTTCAGCGCCATCGTCCCAATCACAATTTGGTAAGACAAATCGCGCACGCCTCCATCAACAGCATCTTTGGGTCTTTTAACATCTTACTACGCCAACTTACGCAAAGACCCTAGAGGACGAAACAGCTCAACTGTTTACCAATTGACTTCGACTTCACAAGTAAAGCAGGCCCTTGCGGTGAGCACACTTTTACACGTGTTAGGAACTTATTTAGTCAAGTACACTGAATCAGAATGTAGTCTAACTTCTGCCGTCGTACTATAATCCACGGCGCTGTCGTGCGCCCATAGCTCTTGTCTTAAGCAGCTGACACGTCTTCGATGGTCGGTTTGATCCATCTTCACGCCGCGACCATCCACAACATCGGGAGTACCTCTATCAGTAATTTACCACCGTCTCAATTACTGTAGCCTCATAACCCACTATCTCTCTGACAGTTGTTTATTCCCTATGTTTAAGGCTTTTTTCTAATCGGGATCTCCTTGGTCAACTCCTTGGTGAATGGGAGGAAGCTGAGCTGTCCGGGGATGTATTTGCGTAATACTTCTGGAACCACAATTCCGTCGGGTGTCTGGTAGTTTTCTAGTACGCAACAAAGAGTTCGCTCCGTGGCGCAGAGAGTCTGTTTCGCGTTAGCTACGAAGACACGTGAGGAGGTAGGGTTCAATGATATGAACATACTGCGTTCAAGGCATGAGCATAGATCTTCTTGGTAGCGTCGGGCAGGCCCTTTTGTCTCTTGGGCCCAAATCTAATGCCCAATTCGCGTGTCTGGTAATCAGTGCAGTTGGAGCATGAAACTAGCTCCTTATACTCTTTCTGGAAAGGGAACATGGCTTCGAGGTCGTACTTGGCGGATGCCGCGTTGTTCAAGGCTGATGACACGATGGAAACCACACGATAAGGGAGTTGGAGGGCCTTATAGAACTCCTCCGAAGTCTGGATCATCTCCTCGTAGTGCTTCCAGCTGTCTTCGGGGTTGCAGATAACGAATTGCTCGATCTTCTCGAACTGGTGTATTCTGAAAAGACCCCAGGTATCGTGGCCGTGCTTGCCAGCCTCCTTGCGGAAGCAGGTGCTGTATCCGGCATACTTGATCGGCAAATCCGAAGACTGGAGCCATTCATCAGAATGCAGGGCGGAAAGCGGCTGCTCGCTAGTGGCGATCAGGTACTTCGCGTCGCCATCGTTTTCTGTGATCTTGTACAGCTCCTCGTCGAATTGAGAAAGCTGGGCGGTCTTGGCCATGTAGGCACCGTCCATAAAAAAGGGGGGCTGGTTAGGAGAATAGCCCTTGTTAAACAGAAACTCCAAGCCGAAATTGATGAGAGCCTGGTTTAGGAACAAACCCCAACCAGTCAGGCAGTATCCTCGGTGGCCAGCGAGTTTGGTGCCGCGTTCGGGGTCATAGCCGTCTAGTCGGGCGAGGACTTGGTGATGGCTCAGCAGGGTGTCGGTTGAGGCTGACTTGGGGTTCTCGGGGCTCCATGTGCGAACGACAGCGTTATCGTCCTCGGTCGTGCTGACAGGGACTGTGGTGTGAACATAGTTGCCAACCGTCTTGAGCTTGGCGTCCAGCTTCTGCTGCAGCTCGGCGGCGGCCTTCTCCTGCGCAACGCGTCGCTGCGTTATCTCGTCCTTCTGCGCCAACAGGTCATCGATGGCCTCGCCCTTCTTCTTTCTCGCGGTGATGTTGGTCTGGACTGTCTTGATCTCGGCGCCGATCTGGGTTGCTGCGTAGAGTGTTGTTCTGTGGACTTCCCAAAGCTCGATGATTTCGTCGACGATTTCCGGAGGCGCGCTGCGCTTCACTTGACTTTGTCGAATTTTCTCCGGGTCGCCGCCACGCGAGGCGATGAAATCGGTGATATCGAGCATCGTGGGTTAAAGGCTATGTGCCTACTATTTATTTCTCGACAATTAACGAGAACAAGGCAATCCGAAGAGAGTATGAAGAATTAATTTGGATCTGGTCTTGACAGATCGGTTGCCCCACCTACAATTGTACGAGGGGTAAATTTCGAACTACCCTTCTACATGAGGTAGGAGGGGTCATGCTTGGCGGGTATCAGGTAGCGCTGTAGCGTGCCTGGCGTTAGTGAGTCATGGAGGGTGGTGACAGCCGGCAAAAAGGTCCGGTCTAGGATAACAACATATCGTTATTAAGATATGCATTAACCCAGTTGTTTGCTCAACTTCTGCTTTACATGATTATTTGCTACTAGATCTCCAGGGGATTTTGAGTTGACTACCTAAACAATAGCCATAGTATTAGGAAGTTGATAAAGCTCCCTATGGTAAGCCTTGGGTTCTGCCATATCCCAGAACTAATGGTGTCTCATACTTAGCCACGGTTCCGGCGTTGAGATAGGTAGGTTTAGAGCAGAATATATAAGGACATCTAGCACTAGCGAAGACAACCTGGATACTGACACAGTAGCACATTTAATAAATACCCGATGGAAATATTCATACAAACTATGACTGTAACTAGCCACTTATTAACTTATTAAGAAAGCCCTAAGCCTGCAGCGCCATCTCCTCCCTCGCAGCATGGCTTCCCCCCCTCCACGCCTTCGTATGGTCCTTATCACCCGCAAGCGCAGTCTCGCCACCAACAGGGCCCCATCCGCCGCCGCCAGGCGTGTAGACGATGATGCGATCGCCCGGCTTCATCGGCGCGCTGTTCTTAGCGCCCATGCTAATCCTACGCTCCTCGTACTCTACAGCATCCTTTTCTTGCTCGCCGCCATCGTCTGTCGTGGCATCGCGTGGTGGTGGTTGTTCCCCGGAGAGAACCGCGAGGTCCTTCTCGGGATTGGTCTTCGCGACCCGCCGCACCCAGATGTTCAGCCCGCACTGCGCGTCCTCGCCGCCCGCGAGCCCGTAGGGCCGGTACACGCGGCGCTCGCTGAGGATGGACACCTGCACGGGGATGCGGAACTCGATGTCGCGGACCACGCCGTCGCCGCCGCGGTGCTGGCCCGCCCCGCCCGAGCCCGCGCGGAGCGCGAACGCGCGCAGCACGACCGGGTACCGCCGCTCGAAGACCTCCGAGTCCGTGATGCGCGTGTTGGTCATGTGCGTGTGCACGCCGCTGGTGCCCTCCCACGTCGGCCCCGCGCCCGAGCCGCCCGCGATCGTCTCGTAGTACCCGAAGCCCTTCACCTCCGTCTCACCGGACAGGTTGCCGCCGAACCCGAACGTCAGGTTGTTGCAGTCGCCCTGGCTAGCGGCGCAGGCTTGGAATGCCTTGAATATGACGTCCGTGACGCGTTGACTTGTTAACACGTTGCCGCCTACGACTGCGGCACCTGCCGAGGGTGATAGGAGCGACTTGGGCGGTATCTTGACGTGGATCGGCTTGAGGCATCCCTGGTTTAGGGGGATGTCCTCTGATATTAGACACCGTAAGCAGTAGATGATGGCGCTGTATGTTACGGCCTCTGGCGCGTTGATGTTTCCGTAGACCTCGGGTCCAGTACCCTCAAAGTCGAAAATAGCTTCGCCCTTCTCCGGGTCAATTGTCACACGTAGGCGGATTGGTGTACCGTCGTCCATGTAGTCCACCGATGAGAGGTCCTTGCCTTCAAATCTCTTGTAAACATCCTTCAGTAAAATTCTCACGCACTGCTCGGCGTTGTCCTGAATGTTGACCATATAAAACTGGACCGTCTCTTCTCCGTATTCTTGAATTAAACTCTCGATGAGGGAAATACCCTTCTGATTCGCTGAGACCTGCGCCCTGAGATCGTTAATGTTGTCGGCCAAACACCGGGTACCACTGCATCCGGGATATTGCGCTGGCTCCTTGTAAAGCAACTCCACAATCCTCTGCTCATTGAATTTCCCCTCGCTCACAATCTTCTCGCTCTTGATCGCCGCGCCTTCTTGGAAGAGTTCCCGCGAATGAGGCGGCATGCTACCAGCTGTGATACCACCGATATCCGCATGATGTGCTCGTGAAGCAGCGTAGAACAGAATCTTCTCTCCCTTCTCGTCAAAAGCGGGCATCAAGAGAGTGATATCTGGTAGATGCGTTCCACCATATGACGGGTGATTTGAAATGATCACATCTCCCTTTTTAAGTTTACCCTCCCAGATCTTAGCCTGTGTTCTTACACACGTCGACATTGATCCAAGGTGGACGGGCAAATGCGGTGCATTCGCGACTAAACCCCCAGTAGCGTCGAAGATGGCGCATGAAAAATCAAGACGTTCCTTCACGTTGGTGCTCACACTTGTCTTCTGAAGTGCTCTACCCATCTGTTCGGCAATGGCCATGAAGCGGTGGCCGAAAATGCTAAGCATGATAGGATCAACCTCGCGCTCGCTAGTTTCTTTCTTTTGGGTCCTAATAGCCTGTTAGTCTCTTCCCAAATCTAGGTATCCCACAAGAAACATACCCGTCTTTGCCGCCACCATTCTCAAGATCAATGATGACGTGTGTTTGGAGAATCAACGCCTTGGCAGGAGGTGTAACAACAATCGTCTGTGTTCCATCAGCGAGAACAGCGGGACCATTGACTTCGTCTCCGACAGCCAAGTCTTCGAGTTTGTAAATAGGCGTCTCTCGGCGACCTCCCTCGAAGTACACTTGGGACTTGCCATACGCTTTCTTGTCCCCAATAGACTGGCGTTTGACCTCCTTGAGCTGCTGATCAACTGTTTGGTCCTGATACCGAAAGCTCTTTCCTATTCCTCGCACACGGACATCGTCAACAATAATGTCCCGCTCGTCGAGAGTGAACCCAAATTCATAGCGGTGGTGTTTTATAAATGCCTTGCCAAATGCCCAGTCGTCGCCATCAAACAAGGCTTTAGCATCTTCCTGATTAGGCTTAATAATCATCAGAGCAGACTCTGTTCCCCGGTAGCGCATGTTCAGATACTCTTCGAAAACGACCTCTTCATCTTGGAACCCTTGATCTCGAAGTGCCTGCTGAGACTTCTCCTTGAGTTTCTCCATCTTACCCTTAAGCTCGTTCACAGCTTCGCCTTGGTCTTTCCATACTTTCGATTCGGGTTCTTGTCTCTCGTCCACGACATCCGCTAAAGCCATACCGTATGCCGATAACACAGAGGAATATCGATGGACCAAGATTTGCTTGATACCCAGGGCCTCCGCAATGGCCACGGCATGCTGACCACCCGCTCCACCAAATGTTGCGAGACGGTGCTTCGAAGAGTCGTGCCCCTTGGCTTCTGTGATAGATCTAATCGGCCTAGTCATGGCCTCGTTCGCGATTGTTAGGAAGCCGTAAGCGACCTCGTCTAAGCTCATATTTTTTCCAGTCTCCTTGTTGATCTGATCAGTAAGTTCTTGAATGACTTTCTTGCTAGCCTCATAATCTAGACCCTCATCTTCGTTCTTGCCAAAAATCTTGGGGAAAAAGTCAGGCAGGAGACGACCAAGGAACAAGTTGGCATCCGTTACTGCGGCAGGGCCACCTTTCCGGTAACAAGCCGGCCCGGGATGAGCACCGACGGATTCAGGTCCAACAACAAAAAGGCCGTTCTTGAAGAACAGCCGGCTTCCGCCTCCAGCAGCAACGGTATTGATGTCGAGCTGGGGGGATTGAATGGTGACCCCAGCTGTTGTTGTCTCGAAAACATGCTCGTATCGCCCTTCGCCGTATCGAGAGACATCCGTGCTAGTGCCACCCATGTCAAAGCCGATGACTGGGATCTTAGTTTCTTCGTCGTAACTTGTAATCGCGTAACCGACTACGCCACCAGCTGGCCCTGACAGGATAGCCTTGAGACCCGTGAACTTATCTACATCGACCAATCCACCGTCACTTTGCATAAATTCGCATCTAGCACCCTTGTCGCCCTCTTCTTTCAGGACACTTCGGGTACCTAGTCCACCCGCGAAGCCTTTCTGGAAGCCAGCAATGTACTTCTTAATGGCTGGGGTAAGGTAAGCATCGGCACACACACTCGTCGCACGAGAGACGAGCTTAATCATGGGCATCAGCTCGTGGCTAAGCGAGATGTGCTCGAAGCCGATATCTCTTGCGATTTTACCGACCAGGGCCTCGTGGTCGGGGAAAGTGTAACCGTGCATTAGACACACGGCTATACTTCGAATGCCTTTGTCGTAAATACTCTTTAGATGGTCCTTGATCTTGTCTTCTGTAGGTCGTTGGAGGACTCGAACAGCCTCACCCGAGAGACCCATGACTAGATCTGCTTTGGCTGCCTCCGGAGTGCTAGTCTTCACCTGGGCCTTGGTGATGTTCCTCGCTGGATCTTCCGCATAGTCTTCAAGTGTTACTCTCTCTTCCACCTCGACGACCTCCTCATATAGAACGTCGGGCTTCTTAATAGCAAGATCGAAAATCTTCGGTCGGCTTTGATTTCCGATTGTGAGACAGTCTCGAAAGCCCTTGGTAACCACTAACGCGATCTTTTCCCCTTTCCGTTCAAGCAGTGCATTCGTCGCAACTGTGGTGCCCATGCGTATGCTATCAATCCGAGAGGTGTCTAATGCCTCACCACGCGGAATGTCCCGCCCCTGGAAGTGGCTCATGATGCGCCGTATCCCTTCAAGCGGCGCATCATCATAGTTGGCGGGATCTTCGGATAACAACTTTATCACAATATCTTTGCCATTCAGCGTACCCACACAGTCGGTGAAAGTGCCGCCGCGATCTATCGCGATGCGAATTCCGCGTTGTTGTCCGTTTATAGAACCCATTATGGCAGCTTAGTCGAGTGGCGCGGCTGACAATGCGAACGATTAAATATGAGAAGTAGTTTGAGGGTAGGAGAGTTAAGAAAGTTAACTAGAGCCTGTCTAGTGAGGAGTAAAGATGCTAAATCAACGAGATGAGCCAACATCCAAAAACTTTACCGTCTACTTATAACTTCACTAAATGCGATTCTAATAGTATTAACCACCTCGAGATACTCATGGAGCCGGAATACCGTTAGAGGCAATGGAGGTTCGGTGGGACCGTTTGATCATACGCCTAGATATAGAAGATGTATGCATACCTAGGTAGGATATTAGGTAGGTAGCTTACCAATACTAACGCGGTGATGTAGGTAACGAACGTATTGAACCCCGCCAACCTCTAGCCGCCCCGCAGATCTCCGAGTCTAATCGATAGATTGGGAATTGGGTCTCAACGCACGCTTAAATTAATTATAATGGGGCCGATTCAAGGAGAAAGAACCCACTGACCTTCGGAGACGGAAGTCCGTCTAGATACGTACGGATGGTCTCGCTATTTTACGTAACACAGTTGACTTGAGCTACGAGCTTGCGTTCATAACCCGTAGCGGGCTTTGACATTAGTAATTCGCTTAAAATCATCATCAATGAAACATTATCTATCTTTGTGTTGACTTGATTTTTTTTTTATCGTGGTCAACATTGGGATTGCTGCATCATGTCGCGCGTTTCCCATGCACCGAAATATCCGCATGGCTCCGCCCCGTCTTTCGTCTATTGTACATCAAAATCGTGACAGCGGGTCATAATACATAACCTCATAACTGCCATGGCGCTCAAAGGGAGGCTTAATGCGTCACCACCCGTACCGCTTGTAAAATCAGACCAAAAAAAAGACCCCGCGCCACCTCTTCAATCTGTAGACAGTCGAAAACACGGCCCAGTGCGTCGTTTGTGGCTGACTGGCCCATGATGCCCATGAGTGCAGCGGGGACGCTGCTCTGGATGAATAGCTTCCGTGCCTTTTCTCGAAGCTCTTCCTTTTCTGCGGCAGTAAGGTCGGCTGGCCACGCCTTGCGCTCCTCTTCAGTAGGAAGCGAGTTTTCTCGAAGCTTGCGTATATGTACGGCGAGGCCATCATCTGATGTGTTGGCATCAAGAAGGGACTCCTGAATCAGTGATTGAATAGATATCAGGGACGGGTTGCCAGGTCGTAGGAGGAAGGATTTTGCAGCCGTCAGCAGCGTCCTCCTAATATTCCATGCCGAGGACAAGGTATAGAGCTCGTTTATAACGGCAAACAGGAGCTCGATTGCTACTCGCGTTTCTTGTTCAGATAGTGGTGGAAAGTGTTTAACAAGTCGCTTAGCGCTGCTAGTGGCTTGTGATGGCCTCCATTGTTGATCCAGGGATGTGCGAGATGGTGAGGCAAATGAGTTACTAAATCTCGGATAACCATCCATACTACGGCGTGTGCTAGTCGGCGAGTCGTAATCATCAGTGATCTCGTTCGGTGGTGGAGGTAGCTTCAAATTACTGAGACTAATTTCAGAGGGTGAGCGTAAGGGTGAGCGTGCTGCAGCAGCACTCGAAGCTCGGCTATGTACACGGCTACTAGCCGCGCTCACAGACGATTTTCGGTCCCATCTATCAGCACTGGCCGGGTGCAAATTACTGTCGAGATCCAAATCTACTTGCGAACTATTTCGTCGATCCATTGGCGGGATTTTGCCAGGTTGCACAGAAACGATGGACGATCTCTGGCTGTCAAGGCTGTCCCTTGAAATCCCTGACCCGTTTGTTAGGGCCGTGTCCATTCTTGGAAGCACGGGCAATGATACCGGCCGCGTACTACTCGCGCTACGTGAACTACTCCCCTGTGTGGTTTGAATTTCCTGTAGGGAGGTGTTCGTAGATCTCTTAGGACCCAGTCCGATATTGCCAAAAACTCCGGTCACCCCGCCCATTACTACTTTCCCGCTGTCTAGGGCTCCTTTGGGGGCATTTTGAATGACATCAAGCATTCCCTTGCCCATAGACTCAAAAGAAAACCCACGATTAACGCCCATTTTAGAATCTTGCCCTCTATCAAGGAAGCGTTTCATAGCCTCTGACTCGGCCAATGACTTTTCGCCGCAAGCATTTCGCATATATCTCTCAATTTCACCCCGCAGCGATGACCTAGTATGCAATTTCCAACTCGGAAACAAGGAATGTGCCTCCAGGAATGCCGTTGCGCCTGAGATGTTCGCTATCCGTCGCAGACTCTCATGGAGGCTCTCGAATTGGGGATATGTTTTCATGACCATCCAACCGGAATAGTGTGAAGACGATGGTTCAATTTGCAGAAGATATTCCCAAGTGGGCTTGTTTCGCAATCGACCATTGTCGGCAGTTACCTCATCGTGGATCGTGATAGAGGCATTGTAGACCGTAAGAGGTGGCGGCTTGGAGGGCATGCCATCTTCATTTTCTTCATCCTTAGCGGGCGGGACCAACTGATCGAAACTCGTAAATCGTTGAGCCGGGGTTGGTTCCTGACTACTGACGAGCGGCGCATGTTGATTCGAAGAGTCAGTGGGCGACTTGGGGGAAATTGGAGAATGGGATGAGGACTGAGCAACGTCAATCTTCCCTATTTGCAATGAATTAGATGTATGCTCAGGGCCCGCATTTGGCCGGTCTAATGTCTCCATTGGGATACTGTTTGAGTTGCTCCTCATGCCCAGATCCCGCCCGCGGGGATTTGATTTCGATGTGTCTTCTTCGCTGGCAACTGGCTGTGATGCAGATTTTGTTTTATCAGCTTCCGCAATCATCTCATTGAGCTTTCTCATCTCTTCCGTCGCCCTTTCCATTTCTTCATCTGCCTTCGATAACTTCTTTTTATGAACCATTTCCTTCCGACGTTGTCTATCTAGCTCATATGAGTTGCGGTTGCCTCTTGATAGGCCGATGTTTCCCACGTTTCCATCCACGTCACCAAATGCCTTCTGGTCTTGGATGGCGTCATCGATAGCTTGAGAGAGATCGGTTTCCCCCGACTCTAGCAGATAGACAATCCATCCGTTGATCCATTCAGCTTTGGAGCAGGTCTGCAATGTACCTTCAAGAATTATAGTGGACAGAATCTCCCTTAAAAAAGCTCTGGCAGGATCACAGTCGTAGGTGGATTTTTCCAAGAAGCCAAGCAGATCCTCTGCCACCATCTTGAATTTTGCCGTTTGTTGTCTCTGGTTGAGTAGATTTGACAGCGGCGCTTCTGTATGAGTAGCTAAATAGTTATAAATGGCGTCGGCAGCGGTCATGTGCGTGTTTGCTGGGAGCTCGGCATACGCGGCTGCCATCTCGGAGAAAAAGACGATGATGATGGAACAGGAGTGAGTGACAAAGTCGACAAAGGCATCGGCAGGACGCTTGCGCCTAAGCCTATTAGAAAAGTTCAGGATGAATTGTGTGAAGACTTTGCGACAAGCGAGCGGGAACGAAGTATCCGACGGCACGATTGGGCCGTACCACCAGTCAACATAGTCGCGAATAACCGCATCGACCAATTCCTGCAACGCGCCTCGTGTGTCAGGCTGGAAGTCATCAAAGCTTTGCGCCATAGCCATCGAGTCTCCCTCTTCATCGTGTCCGGACTTCGCCCTTAGATCGCCATACCCGTCATTTATGAGGCTGTTTAGGAAGGCATGCCCTTGTTCGCCCCGAACGGCTCGCGCCACCTCAGGGTGCTGCGATTCCCATGCCACAAATGATGTTACACCAGCGAAGGCCCCAATCAGTAGCAATCCTATGCGGCCCAGAACGAAGTATGTCACGGCAGCCAGCGCCGCAGCAATGGCGCCAAGCGTGCCGGGCGTGGCAGTCGAGAGGAATTGGAATATCTTGGTCGCAATATCCTCTTCCTGGCTAGCAGAGGATCCAACCGGGCCGCTCGGAAGGTCGGCCAGCGGGATCGGTGGCTTTATCGGAGGCTCTGTGGGTGCATGGTCGGAATTTGAGGTCGTGCGGTTTGCATCTATAGGCAGATGGCTCTGGGGCTCGGCGGAAGAATCGCCTGGCGGCCCATGCCCGACGTCGGTCATTGGAAGATGCAAGTCGAGATCGTAGCAACAGGTACGTTTAGTAGGCGAGTCGTAGACATCAATGCCGTGACATGTCAAGGATTGGCGGCGGTTTGGCAAGCTAGACACATTAAAATTGAATAAAGAAGCGCTGGAGTTCGGCTTGCACGTAATTACGAACACAGGTACATGAACAACGCAGATGTGATATACGAATTGAATTTGCTGGACTGTCGCAACTTATGAACAAGACATGAACAAATGGAAGGAAGATGTAGGAAGATGTGAGAAGATGGAGCGAGGACTAGATAGAAAATAAAACCGATTAGACAGTGTCCCGTGATCTCTTCCTAGGTGTAGAATCGCTGAATCTTAATAGCTGACTCTAATGTAGCCAGCAAGTCTAAAATTCGCAGAGCCTGGTGTACAGATGCTTCGAACCTGCTTACAGAATCGCAATCTTGAAATTTAGGTGAAATCCCCCCTTAACCGACTAACATAATAGGCAATTAGTGGGGTAAATCCTTACTTGAGGTTTATCTACCTACCTTAGGTACCTAGCTAGACCGTACCTCTGCCGGTCTTGGCACTGGGTCGACCTTGGCGGGAAGGCGTCAAGGGTTGTGCCTACCCATTTCCTGGGAACGCTAGCCAGAGAGAACGCCATGGTTTAATATACCTAGGACCTAGGTAGGTAGGTACCTACCGCGTCTTTAGGTAATTACCCTTCGACGCGTCCATCCCCCACATTCTGAAAGATTCAAGACCAGGACTTAACTCTTCTTTCAAGAAATTAGACCTCAAGGCAGCCTCTTCTATTATCCTCCGTGCCCTCAAGCATATATTCCTCTTCCTCTCCAACTAGCCCTTCAGCTACCTCACGCTAGGATGGGCAGAAAACGTCATCAGGACGAGGCGTCTGACGACGAGGAAGTGGTTAAGCCAAGCAAGAAGACCAAGACCAAGACAGCCACTGAGGCCAACCCGGGACAAGATAGCGAGGGCAATTCGTTCTGGCCTGTATGTTTTCGTCATCCCTTCGATTCGTGGGCTTCCTTTGCGATCACTGACCCATATCTGGTGCTATAGCTTAGCGCCACCCGGAGAGCCGTGATTCAAAACTTCAAGGGCAAAAACTACATAAACATCCGTGAATACTACGACAGCAATGGAGAACTGAAACCGGGAAAGAAGGTATGTGTCATTGATTATGCACACGGAAGCGTATTACACGAGAGGGTCACTAACTTTAATATTTAGGGCATCATGCTATCCCTCGAGCAATACAATGCCCTACTTGAAGCTATCCCCGACATCAATACCGAGCTCCGATCCAAGGGACACGAAGTACCTGCCGTATCTGCGAACGCCCCCAGTACTTCTACTCCCAGCCAACCGGCAAAATCCCCGTCCAAGGAGAGACGGAAGAAAAAGAAGATGAACATCGAGGCTACCAGTGATGAAGAGTCAGACTGAAGACTCTGTCGTCTGAGAAACTACAAACACAAATTCGGCATCTTACAACCTCGAGAAAGACCCTAGCCAGAGACCTACGTACTGCATCTCTCATGACGTGTATTGAGATGGCTTTGGCTTCTTTGGGCGTCGCTGGTTTTCACGGGCTTTTTATAGCATGTTTGTTCAATGCTGCAGGATTCAGGGCCATGATGGAGAAGCACGAGTTGTAATACGAAATAAAGCTCAAGCCTAATACTGCAGCTACATCCCAAGTAGCCACGGCCCTACGCTACGCTACGCCAATGATAATGATCGCAATTGATACCCATTTCTTTGCCTAACTCTTAGCGTCTTGTGATTTCCCCCCCAACCGGCCCCCAAGTAGGCATATAGGTTGCCTCCCGTGACTACTATAGCTACTAGCTTCTAGAATGCCACGGCTTTGGCAACACTTTATAGCTAAAGACACAGTGAAATGTCCTCGGCAAGAGATACATACGTGAAGTTCGCAGGTAAGGACCCTACCAAACCTCGAAAACTAGATTCGTCGACCCTAAAATAAATCGGTAGCCGCCGTCATTCACTCACTCGGGGTTCGACTCAAAGCGGTCTTGCTACAGGTGCTAGCTTTCTCAGACAGTATGAGAGTCGATCGTGAAGGCAGCAATGACCTATACCTCATACATAACGGAATCTCATTAAATCTATTATTAACGTTACATAAGTTCTATGTTCTTCGGTCTATATAACTTATCCGCTATGCACGGTTCTCATATACGTCCAGGCATCTGGGCGCCTACCTACACCAGACAATCCCTACTGGCACATCTCTATCTACTTCTGCAGCTATGGATGTCTCCAGGAAAGTAGGTGAATGTGTATAATTAAAGTGTTAAGTTTTCACACAATCGCTTATTTTTCATTCCGAGCTTATCCAATTCCATTCATTAATAATAGAGATAGATTATATTAATGAACTGAGGTTCATATCCAACAAATGAATCAACCAGACAACCTAGACCACAACGATATCGCGGTATGAAAGTATTTCTTCACATTTTGATACTTTTCAGCTCGAAAATAAATCTCAGACCGCAGGTCAGATTTATCTCGGCCCGGAGTTTCTGAGTCGCAGTGAGAGATGGTGAGACGGTGTGTGTAAAAAGCGAAGCGGCAGGTTATAATGAGGAGGTATACGAATTCTCCAGCAATTTCCAGACCCAAAGGTCCTCATTTGTCCCAACCCAGAGAAAAAAGTCCTATCTACCCTTCTCCTCTCCATTTCCCGTGTGTTTCCAATCCGGGTAAGTGATTCTATAACACAGAGCCTCCCGCCGCTCCTCATCAGTGAGCTTCCACTGTATCGTGGCGTTAGCCACAGACTTGGCCGCCCTCTCCGCCGCCTCCTTGGCCCTGACCGCATAGCCCTTCATCGCTTCCCAGGGCGCGCTGTCCTCCGCGCCGACATTCTGCAGCGCCTTTGCGCCCTCCACCATGCGGTCCGCCGCTTCCTTCGCCTTCGAGATTTTGTCTCTCCAATCGTCCTCGTCCTCGTCATCTTCCCCCTTGCCATATTTCTCGTTATTACGATGAGCAGGGGGAGCAGGCCCGGCAGCGGGGGAATCCAGCGTCTGTGCCAGAGCCCCGGTGATGCTCGCTAGCTGCCCCGTGGCTATCCGGATGGCGGTTTGGATATCCGCCTGTGGTAGCTCTCCCTGCTTCCGGCGAGCTGCACTGCTTCCCTCCCCTGCCGAAGCACCGGCGTCTTTGATCTCGCCCCCTAGCACAGTCTGCGTGACCCCAGCAAGCACCTTCGCCAGGGTTCCCGTGAGCACCTCACCCGGCACGCGTTCGAACACCTCCTTAACCTCGTCCATGATAGCCCATACCCTCCCCATCGTGTCGTCCTCACTCCCCCTCAACATCTCCGCTAATCCCCCCACTTTCGCCACCGCACGAGCCGCCGCCGCCTCGAGCTCGCCCCCCGCCTCCGCGACGTTCACCACCGTCGTCTGTAGCCCGGCCTGCGCCGCGGCGGCCGCGGCATCGGCGACGCGGCAGAGCTGGGCCGTGCACAGCTCCCACTGCACGAGGTCCCGCCGCGCCTGCGCCTCGGGGCTGTCGCCTTTGTCGAACCGCGCGAGCACGGCGCTCCAGTACATCACGTCCTCGTCCCAGCTTTGGTTCCGCCCCGCGTTGTCGGCGTGCCATAGCTCTACTTGCTTCTTCCATTCGGCCCAGAGCAGCCTCTCGTTGTCATCGTAGCTTTCTTGCGGGAGGTAATCGGCTAGCTGGGCGCGCTCGTGGCCTAGCCAGCCGAGTTTTTCGGACAGGCCCTCGAGGGTGCCTTCTTTGGATCTGTATCTGAGTTCCTTGACTAGTTCTTTTACTGTGAAGTGGATTTTGAGGTCGCATCGGACATATTCCGGCGAAGATTCGGTTTCTTGGGCTGTAGTCCTAGTTATGGCATTGCGGACTTTTGTGAGGTTACGTTCGTGTGCCGTGGCTTGCTCCTCGTCCGGATACGCCTTAAGGGCTGCATCGATGACTGCTGTGACTCTCGTCTCAGAGTCTTCGGTATCACTTACATGAATAGCCGCCTTGACGCTTGCTGTGTGAAGTTCCCTATCCACCGCGCTGGTCCTAGCAGCTCTTGTCATACCCTCTTTGATTTTCTCAGTCAAATCTCCGCCAACCGTTTTGACCAGATCGTGCAACTTGTCGTAGCTGTAGTTGGCATTGTAAAGATTTGCAGAGGCGCTCGCACGCAATTGGCTGCCCTGCACATTGAGTTCCGGCTGCTCGCCCTGTTCGGGGTTTTCAAATAGTTCCCCGCGCTTGAAGGTTCTCCGAAAATGTCTCCTTCGCGACCCACTGGACCATCCAAGTGTAAGAAGATGTGGAATATACCAAACGCCCTGAAGACTTTCGTTGATGTTACCTGCGACAAGTAAGTCTACACAATAATATGTATGTTTATCAATCGGCCGTACCTTTAGACCATAGCAAGTTCATGGCCGCTGTCTCGTCGACCTTCCGTCCATACCACCATTTCGTATTGGGCCGTGGGGGCTGGACCATCTGGAGGAGCGCCCCACGATCAAACGAGGCCTTACAGGCTCCTTGCACCTTGGCTGCCATCCACAGTAGAGACACCGTGGAGAGCCCTGCATCCAGGTTCCCACCCCCAATGTCGGCATGGCACCCAGTGAATGCGCACTGCAGTGCCTTGGTTCCCGAGCGGGCCTTGGTATATACCATCGGCTTGAAGTTCCCTCTCCTCTCGTTGAGAGCGATGGCCAAGAAGGCGTTTTGGACATTCTCAGGCACCGTCTCTTTCATGAAGGAGAACTTCTTCTTCCAACCGACGTGGCCTATGGCGCTCACCGTGTCCCATTCGGCAAGCACTGTGATCTTGACTGGGAGGGAGAACGTCTCGTGCATAGTCCTAATCTCCGCCTTCATCTTTTCTCTATCCGCTTCTTCTCTTGCCTCCATCCACCGCTGGAACAGCACGGACAGGAAGGGCAGGGTCTTGCGCTGTAAGAGCCCAACCTGGCTGATGAAATCGGCGAGGCATCGGACAGTGAAAGCCCCACGAGAGAAGCCGATGAGGATGATTTCGTCGTTTTGCGTGCCGAAGTTGTAATGATTGCACAGAAAGCAATAGGCGTTTAGGATGTCTTCTTCTAAGCCTATTTCGAGACTCATTAGCATCCCAAATCGTACTCAGTAAGGAATAAATCGAATCATCTATTGTAGAATACCTGCTCCAGTAACGCCCGAGTAAATGCTGTCCACCCTCGTCTTGAGGACGGGCTCTGACCCTATCCCCGCTGAGTAGTAGATCACCTGCGTGACAGGGCTGGCAGGATAGTCATGGTTGAGGCCGAATCGATCGATCGCGCGCGCGAATCTCGCTACGTTCGTCAGCGGCGCGGTGGTACCCGAAGCGTTCACCCAGGTGCCATCACAGCAAACGAACAGGCGCCTTTTCCCTTCTTCTTCATTGATCGCCCTAAACAACTTAGGCGCTATGTCTGATTCGTTTTCTAACCACCTTTCTTTACTATTCATGCGAACAAGTCTATCAACGACGTCATTGCTGTAGTCGAGAACGCCCGCAAGTCCATAGCTTGCATTGGCAGGCAGGTCTTGCTCACGCAATTTGGATTGAGTGTCCATGAAACGAATGCTCAAGACGGCGATAAGCAGATTTCGTAGGTTTGATCAGTAAGTCCGGAAGGAGAAAGGAAGGAAAGTTGGGAATAGTCTGATATCAAAAAGGATAGAAAACTACCGGTACTTCCTAACGTAACTAACATCATTACCCAAATGTCGCTATATACCCAAGCAAAACACAAACATTAACAAAATGCATGGCATATGGACGGAATGCTTCGCTTTTTGCTAACTTGGCGGGTAGCAAAAAAAGGCGGATTGGCGGTGTTCTCACTACGCTCCTCAATACTACCTTACGTATTTTCCCTTTGCTGCCCGACCCAGCTTCTCTGGCTACAGTGCTATACGTAGCTTCTCAGTGGTATCCAATAAGCTATCGTGGAATTCATATTATAACGAGATTCTTCAAACTGCACTAGACCCGTCATTCACACATTTACCTATATAAATGGGATGTGTTGGCCGTCTTTGTATCAAACGCATTTCGATCAATAAATTCCTTGCGTGGCGATAGGCTCTTGACGAGGAGAAGATTCCTAGGGTAATATCCATTCATTTTTGTCGCCGCTCTTAGGTCATCTCTATAAATTGACTCCATAGGACAAACTTGGCCCAAGATCCACCATTTGTGTCCTAAGGCAGCTACGTTGAAAGAGTGTTAGATTAAGGACTACTAGGACGATGCACTGTAGATGACAAATGGCGGAGGCAACCCCTTTGCATGTATGAAGAAGTCTTCCTGCCCTACTAGCACGGAAACCAAATCGAATACAGCGCCCATCTACTCTCTATTTCAGAAATTTGGTAGAGCAAAAGATATTAGAGAGAGTTAGCCTAATGGGGCTGGCTGCGAGATTTATTGCCGGGTCTAATTATGTGTGGTGATATAGGGATATTAACGAAAACATATAGAGAACTTCATCACATGTTCAAGTTTTACATCTAGATTTGAGATTATACATACCTGTAGAAGCGATTTACGAATACGGTGTCAAATATGGGGATATGTGAGGTTACACACACTACTTAATAACCCTGGTTCACCTGGAACAAGTGCTGGTTGAAAACCAAACACTTTTAGTTTTTCTCGAAACTTTTTGATTTTTCAAAAAACGGGGCGAATACATGAAGATAGAAGAAGTAATAAAAAGAAAGAAAAGAAAGTCGATAGAAGAAATCCATGCTAAACAAATGAACCTGAAGTTCTAGCTAATAGTTATTTAATTGGAAATAGATAAGAAAACGACGAGCACAGCATAGTATGCCGCCAGCCCGAGGAGGACGTGGCTCATCCGGTTATCGAAAGCAATTAGGGTAAAGGCAAACAGGAGGCCAAATAACGCCACAACGAGAAAAGCGAAACCCCTTTGCGGCGCATCGAGATAAAGTATACCTACTGGTATTAAGATAAGGGTAGAACTGCTAATCACCATTAGGATCTGGACCCAGAGTCTGACTGCCTTTGCGCTGTACGCCCCCCTTCCAAAGGGAGGTGCGTCATCGTCTGCAAAGATCTTATTACCGCTGAGGAACTTGACGCTTTTCTGATGGTGCCGACGATACTTTTAGTTGTTGCACTACGTAGTGAAGAAAGAGAGAAGAAAGACGGCGTACCATAAATGCGTTTCGTATGTAGATCAAAAAGGCATGAAAACGCTCGTATAAGGGATCCGCATCGGCGTATATGAAGTCGTCGTCGGCACGTAGGTAGTCAAGGGCATCAGGGTCGAGGCCGCTTATATCTCGTATGTGTTTGAATATCTTCTCATGGGTATTCGTGGATGCCCGAGGAAACTTGCGTAATTCGTATTGCCAGTTGACCCGATTACCTTGGGAAAAATTAGTAACCCTATTGGAGTATAAAGAGCAAAATGCAAGAGTGACATACAATACTTATCAAAGATGCGCTCTATGTTCGCCACGAGATTCTCTCTCATTGCATCGATTCGGTCTTTCTTTTGCTGCTCATCTTCTTCACATATACTACCTCTCGCTGGCGCTTGCACAAGGGATACCTGGTCAGGGGATTGGAGGCATCGCGATATAAATTTATCCGTATCGAAAAGAGCGGGCTGACTACCGTCTTCGCCTTGCACCCCGCTCGTCGTTGCTCCTTCGACGTCGAGGTTCACCAATGCGCCAAGCAGACATGTGAGTTGGCATTGATATAAAGTCGTAAGCCTCTGAGTCAGGAAGTGGAAAGCTCGGCAGGTTCTCGTGTTCGCGTACTTCGCGTGGAATGCGGCGACAGTAGGGAAACCCTTGGGCACGATCTTTTCTATACTAAGTTAGCAACCAACTTACGAATATTTGTGTTAGGATAGGTTATATTTCGTACCGACGTCGTAGCTTCCATAGAATTCGTCTTCCAGAGTTAGGTCTTCTTCATCTACTTGTCTGTCTTAAACAGCCAGTTAGATATATTATGTTTCAGCAACAAGGACCGGCCTACCTTCTAGGACTCTGGAATAGATGCCATCATGCCTATATTGACGCACGTTCGTGGCCGCACTTTCTACGGGCTGGGCTGGAGTGTAACTGTTGCTCGGGGGGCCTAAAGGTCCTAAAGAAAGACCGGCCTCGATATCAGAAGCCGATGCCATCGCGATTCGAATGGTCTGAGTCTTAGCACCCTCTATGATCTCTATGCTATAAAGACATGGTCCTTTTATACTTAATCGAGAGAGATATGGGCTCGACGAGGCTATAGCCGGAGCTGGTGAAAATGGCGTTGTTGGTGATACCTTTGGGGTGTACTTGCATGCTCGACAGCCCCCAACGAGCAACTATGGGGACAAGAACCACCGTGGTACGGATGTATGGCCGCCGACTTAAAAAGAGCCTCATCGTCGTAGTGTTAGCCGGGGATTCCATTGCGCTAGAGGGGCGGTGACGCTGGCGAAGTCGACGCGCACGGAATTATTTTGATAAAGGGATTGATGGGATTGGCGATGCCAACGACTTGGTGTGTGGCGATAGGTGTAGGACGTCTTATATCATTAGGTAGCGCCGCTGATACCGGCCCCCTCCTGCATTGTGGTTTGTTTCAATAACGAAGAATCCACCGCCTTCATGACAAGGCAGCCAAGGAGAGTTGAGAATGTTAACTTGTGTAGAGGCGCAGATGTTGATGCCTAAATATGATGTTGATGATATTGGAAGAACAACGGAGATATTTGAGACTCTATTCTGGCTCGGCTACAATCTCCAATGATTCATTGTTAGATACATAGGGAACTGTGACTTATTCCTTGGATATTAGGTAGGCTGGCCAAGAATCCAGTAGCAACGTACTTGTCGACCTGGGAAGTGCCCGTGGGGGAGGAATCTTTGGCTGGTTCGAGGGGCACAAGCTGCGGTGAGGACATAATTCCAAAAACTAAACTTGAGTCGGGGGCCTTAACCTGTGAATGGTTCGTCACACGAGTGTTACGAAGGACGGCTTGGGGAGAAGCTTGGCTCTATCATGTTAGTTGATAATAGCTACGGGCTTGTCAGAACTCTAGCGAAGACGTCATGTAGCACACCGGCAACCCCGGCAACTCTATCATTGCGCTGGGAGATGATTGCCTTGGGGTCCGACTGGCTTATGGCGGCTATCTGTTATTTCTCCACGACATAATCCACGCCAACTAGTAAGAGGCGATGGCTATAAACCTCTCGATGTAAGTAACTCTGGGGAGAAGCGTCGCGTGAAATAAAATTGAAACAAACTCTTGATAGCAGAGGAGATCTGATAATATATTGTGTTATGTATTGGGTATAGAATAGCTAATGGCTCTAAGACGATGCGGGAGATAATTAGCAAGCTGATGCGACGCAGCACGTGGGTTAACTATCATCAGCTAGCGCTGGCGATTCTGATTTTAAGTGGCCGAATTCAGAGGAAGAAGGAACGATAAAACCGAGGTACGGCTAACCCAGGTACGACCGAACACCTCGCTACCCAGGAAATCGCGAACAGGTACAGGTTTAAAATATACAAGACTCTACCTAATTACCTAAAGAGCATATGACCCGAAAGGTGAGACAGCCGATAAAGGTGATAGAGGATTCTTCTGAGAAAGAGAAAGGTGGCAAGATAGACTAGACTACGCTACTCACCCGTCTTGGACGGCGTTCTAAGTATGTAGTACAGCTGGTCCATTCGAGCATCCTCCCACACTAACAGGCAGGTAGGTGATAAGTAGATTGAAGTAGGTATTTGACTATAGGCTATAAGTACATGCTTAGGGAGCCAGCGTGCTTCTTTTGGCTCGGACATGCTCCTAACCTACTAGGTACATCCATACATCAGACAGACCACACGTATAGGATTATAGGATGACCGGGGTGGGTTCGGATGAAGAATAGGTTAGCGTTAGTACTCCGTGTGCTTTGAACCTGCTGCATACAGATACCTGGAAACCACATCGCAGATGCGCGCGTGTCCTAAGCTGTGCTGCACGAATTCATCCCCGCAACAACTTGGAGATGGTCCACCATTCTATTATATGTACTTACCTAGTCCAGCCAGCGCCTCCACCGCCATAGGATCGGACTTCCCCTCAGGGCTTGCCACCCCATGAATGGCATCCGACATGTACATCCACACAGATAGTAGGTATTGCATCCCATCTCATCCCATCTCATCATATCATATCGTTCAGCTTCATTGTAGTGATCAGTTGATGCGAGAGACGTGCTTCTGTCTAGTTATCGTCTCCTAGTGCCCCCTCTGTCTTGCGTGTCCTCCGATTTCTGCGCCCACCCTCTGCTCTATCCGGCTCTCCATCGCAGCACGCGATATATCGCTCACCAGAAGAGCTTCCCAAGTGCTGATTGGACGAGGTATCACAGACACCCCCTCAAGACAACGACCAGCTGACATGAGATAGGCGAGGTGCTGAGCCGAATCATACGGTGTGCTTTGACCCCTGAGTCTACCTAGGCAGCGCGGGAGCCCACCAACCAACACGGGTGATATCCCGCTGGGTCTCATTCCGGCTTACCTGCGTTAGCCCCCAGATCGACGGTACAGATTCCCGGCGTATGGCTTCCGAACTGCACTACACGCCGAGTTTATGTCGGCTTCCTTAACATATACGCCCGGCCGAAGCCGTTGTTTAAACACCCGGTCCATCTGGGCTGGCCCCGAGAAGTGGTAATTATGTTGCGCTGCTGCCCAAACCCTGTCGCACCCCCCTATTGCGTCAAGCCACAGCAGCCACAGCGGGCAATTAGGGCAATTGGGGCAACTGGGGCCACTGCCACACAACTAACACCGGTCTATAGCTCCGGCCAGTCTACGCCTGCGATGGCATTCTATCCCGTTATTTAAAATCGAACATTGGTTTGGAGATTTGAATGCGAAATCAGAGTTGGCGAATCATTGAGAGAGGGCAATCGTGGTGTCGATGCTGGGAGAAAAGCTAGCGAATAGCGAGGTGAAAGTCAATTGTCTCCAGCACTCTCAGGCTTGTGACCTGTCACCTCAGTGAAGCTTAGCGCTGTAGAAAAGCGCCGACAGAATGAACGGATCGCCAGCACAGGGGTTAGCTGGAGCTAAGTTCTTGGGGCATAGGCCGTTACCGAGTTTTACTACTATAAGCTACGGGGACCTATACGCACCTAGAGGCATGGGATTAATTAATCTGCTAAACACCAGTTGTGTGCAATCAGCGACAAGCGCTGTTCCATACAAGGGAAAAATAATTAGGTACGAGGATGCTCAAGGTGGAATGTCTTCTCAGAAGAAGCAACGAATCGCACTAGAGCTATACCGAACCAGAGCTCTCAATTATTGGAAATGGAACCAGGTATGGAACAAATGGAACGAAATGGAACAGGGGTGCAAATTTCACGATGATGTGGAAGTAGTAGGCATCTTGACTGCAATCGGACTTCGACCCTATTGGGAGACGAAGAGCGGAGCGAATATTCTCCCTCCCTTTGCTCTAGGTAGATAAACGGATAGATAGAGGGTACCTAAAGATAGACGCTCTCCCCGTTCTATTGTTTCCCCGCGTGTGCCTGTTGTTTACTTTGTCGTTTCTGCCAATCACCCCCGCTATGCACACCGTGTCCGTCCTGTCCGTCCGTCCTTTATTACCTTCGTCCTGCTTACCCTGCCTCTGGTGATCATTGATGTCCTCCTATACTTCTATTATATCCTCTCTAGTCATGCCCCGCCGAAACAACCCATCTAAGGGATAGGCTCCGCCCAGCCGCCCCTCTCTCTTCTATATCACAATTTTTGACCCCGGCATCTCTTCCAAGTACAATTTGTGACCTTATTCCAGCGCTACCCCGACACTGCATAGGTGCTACCCTCAGCAGGACGCCCATGTATGCATTACACCGTGGCTAAGTCACTAGCAAGTGCAGTCGGTACATCATGCCGACTGATGAGCTATTGAATATTCGCTGCGGCGGTGCATACGCATATCCCTGACGATGTCCACTAGATAGGTTTCCTTTCACGTGTTGAAGACCGTGGGTCTTTTGCCTAGAATCCGTCTACAGAGAGCTACTGAATATACGTACCTTCTTGTAAAACCCATCTTAAGGTATAAAAGGACTAGTACAACGTTCAATTCCCAATTCTCTTCCCCATATCCCCAACCGTCGAGTCCAGTCTCTCTCATCTTGAATCTCTAGTGCAATTTAATAATCTCAGTCATCATAAAGGTACGACTATGTTTCTCTAACGCTGTACCCTCAAACAATTCACCTACGAAGTCAACAAGAGGCTGTATAGATTGCATACAACTAACTACTTAACTACCAAACTAGCCTCCCCCTAGAGAATGACCGCCACGATGCACGACCAGCTCCCGCCTACCCAGGCCGTTGATCCTGCCAAACCTGCGGCGCTCACAACGGATCCGAACCAAGAGGGACAAACCGAACAAGAGAAACAGAAAGCCAAAGGAAAGCCAAAGGAACCAAAGAAAAAGGAGGAACAATATTATGTCACATAGAGTCTAGAGGAATTAATGCTGTCGGGGTGGTTTAATAGGCGGGGATCTAAATGTAGTACAGAGTTGACATGGATCAGAATGCACGGGATAGTTTCATCATCCTAAGGCTCCAAGGTTCACAGGGAAGCATCGATAATAAATAACAAGGCCTCTTGCGCAACAACTACCCATCATCCTTAAAGCTGGATTTCCTGCTCATTGAAGCAGACAGCAAACAGTCCCCTACTACACTAGTACTTCGGTTCATCTTAGATTATAAGATATAATGTCAAGCTACTTCTTTTCACCTTCTGCAATGCGTTGTCATCCCAAGCAGGCTATTACATCTCAATACAAGGGCATATGTGGAGAATACTAGCAGCAGGTGATCAGCTTTCTGACCTGTTATTGGAATTTGGGCTGAGTAAGAAAAGAATTAAAATGATTAAAAATTACTTCATCTACGCCAGGTAGCTTACGGCGATTTAGGCCGGAACTTGCTAATTAATTACAGCAAATAACACGAGGCAGACACATTTGATTTCAACCCCTTGTAATAACTATCGATTGTGCGCGCGCCTATTTATGCGACTTAGCTACTTAAGTAAAATAACGGAAGCATTTTCCAGTAACCCTAAATGCTAAGGCCTCATGGGATCAATATTTGCGGCGTTGATCAATTGTGTTAAGATAAAACTTTGTGCAATTGAGGACCAAAGATTGGTTCTAGTCAATGTGGCCGTGCAGCTATTGTTAAAGCATGAAGTCACTGGAGAACTTGTGGGTAATTCAGTTATAGAGTAGTTGTAGATAGCTGCCTAATCTACGCATAGGCATTTGCAACAATAAGGTTTAGACTACGAGACTATGTGGGAACCGAGTCGATGGGCCAGTAGCTGGAGAGATCCCATCTGGATAAGGCAACCAACATTACGGCCCGCGAACCACTATCCCTGCAGAGGAGCAACTAGCTTCAGAATTAAGTTGATTAGCCGGTAGGGGTTTCCACTGGGGATGATATGCAGACACGTCGACGGAATAGGATAAGAGGGAGGGATAAGGCTGGCATTGCTACCCCCAACAGATATCCATACCACCTACCTATTAGATAATATGCCTACCACTGTTAAACAGATGCAAGCCAGTTTTTCCCCTTAGGGATGCGAAGACGATCTGTAAATACCTAATACGCACCTGTTAAAGATCTAGTAATGCTACAAGTATATTATGCACACCTCCGACATACTTCCTCCCCGGAATGAACACGCAGGTCCCACACGCACCTGTCTGACCCTCGGATTTCTCACACTATAGGTTAGATCGACATGGGTACCTAGATTTCGCCTCATTGCCTCGAGCAGGCTGCTCGCGACGATGTAACGATGAGGTCTTGACCTTCCGCCCGCTACCCGCTATTGTTGGTTGATGAGCTCACTGCCTCACCGACGCCCTCCTTTGCGCGGATTTGGCCAGGAATGTGACCATCGCAAGAGAGCTAGTGGATTTATTCCGCAATATTACCGAGCTAACCATCTTTATCTCATATTACTCTTAATGACATTATAGTCATCGAGTAGTGTATACGTCCGATTAATAGCCATCGCTCTTTTTGGGCATAGATGATCCGGCGGTGTGTTTTAGCTATTAGTGTGCGGTTAATTATAGGTCATGCTCACCGCCTAGCTTTCTTTAAAGCTGAGCTTCGTCGCCCTTTCATCTCGGCTCGCAAGCCGCTAGACACTCAGGTATTCGCCGCTTTAACAAGAGCAGTGTTAACATATAAATCTTTTACTTTAGGCAGCAAAGACCGATCAGCAGAGAAGTCGCCCAAAAAGGATTAAGAAGAGTGCTTAAAAGGAAAATCGAAAGTTCCGCGGGTGCATATGATGAGGCTGGATTGTCCCATCGGCACTGCGCCTTACGGCTTACCCTACCTACCCCGTCAAGCAGCCCTTTTAGGCGCGGTCACTAGGAATGGTGAGCTTATAATGACATGGAAGAGTTAAAATATTAAGCGACATTCTGTTAGGGAGCATTGGATTGTGAATCTAACCCTAGAGGCAGTCTTGCAATGGAGAAGCCATGCATTACATCTAAGTTTAGGATACTGAAGCAAAGACGTTGGCTTAGTAACGACTGAAGAAATTATCTTAAGCCCTTATGGGGTGAGAAAAGTGTTAGCTAAGTAGCTAGATTAAGGTGCATAACATGCTACTAGGTCATCAATTCACGCCTGTTTACTGAATAGAAAACTTTTAAATTTTCTGACGGCTAGCCTCCAACTGGTTGGTCCGACAACAAGAAAAAAAAACACAAAAACGGGTTTGGATTGCCTCCGTTGCATTATGGCTTGCCTTGTGATAGACGCAATGTAACGCTACTTACATAGAGTGGTGATTATCAGGGGGCTGGGTAAGCTGTCTGGAACTTTCTACGCCAGGAAACCAATTAATTTGCCGCTCCGTGTGCTACTCCGTGTGCCACTCCTTGTCTTCGGCAGTCCGCCTTACACGTGACCCGTAGGCCGGACGACATGCCATCAAATTCGCATTTTCCCCTAGTAATGGCCTTAGTTTGACGCATAGAAACCCTCATACTATACTACTACGATCTACTGACACTACGTGGAATGTTTTCTAGTAATCTTTTAACCTCCCTCGAAAGGACGGACGATCCAAAATAAACTCGAGGCTCTACAGACTTTTCACTCAGCCTCGAAGCCATAACCCCGTCATCTAGCAGGTTGTTCTCTTTACAAGTACCCCAGATTCTCGAAAGATCGCTCGTTTTCCCCTTATCTTGATTTCTCCGATCCTATACGAATGATATTAAAAGGGTAAACAATGTTGCTTACTCGGCATGGAGAGCGTTGCCTCCTCTAGACGCCTCTCGTCGTAGTCATCAGTGTTCTGTTTTACCATTGGCACCTCTTCTCCGCTAGGTACTACTCCGCTAGGTACTATTTAGCATTAATCAAAACATCAGTCTACTCTCCCTGCTCAGGGCAATGTTGTCTCTGATACTTCGTTTACACGCTCTCTTTCTATTCGTTTCTTGGATATTTTTACGTCTAATATAGCAAGCCAAATATTGATTCAACGGTTTCATATTTCTTGATGATTTCAGTCCAACTATATATCTTATGCTGTACCCTTTATGAACGAGCCTCCGATTCCATTTCTCTTCAGCCTCTCCCATTCCTCCAGCTGTGTCCAGTACGTCAAGAATTTCCCAATCATCTCATCAGAAATCCGTACCCCATTCCTTAAGGTACTTGAATGCTGCCTAGAAACTGTCAAGTCCATCTCAAGTTTGTCATCTTGGATGTCCAGTCCCACCCTAGGCTCGTATTTACGTTTTAGCCACTCAAGTAAACAGTGTGCCGGGTTACCTTCAGTTTTTAAGCACACGTTTTCCAAACGTCGCAGCCAGTCGCTAGCAGGGACAGCCTCAAATAGCATACCATGCTTGCGAAGTGCCGGGAGAAATTCAGAACTCCATAGCATAGGAGTAGCGTTCGCCACATGGAACACACGTGCCGACCCTCCCGACGTTCCTATCTGCTTCTGGAGCGCAAGCTCGACTATGGAAGCAGCAGCTAGATCCACGGGTAGCCAGAAATGAGCATCATGTGGCCCATCAATAATTGGAAGTGCACCGGTAGTAATGGCGCTCTGTACTATGATGGGGATAGTCTCGGATGGATTCCATATACCATAACGAGTATCGCCGGACACCTGGCCAATTCGTAAGATCCTGACGGACAACTCAATGCCGCAGCTTTCTGCGTGTTGAGTAGCCACGTCACAGATTTTCTCAGCTACCCATTTCGACTGCCCATAGCCCATTTCGCTTGTAGATTCCCACTCATACTGCACTTCTTTAATGGGGCAATCTTTCACGCGCAGCGCCGATGCAACACTGGAAAGCAAGCAGAAAGTTGGTTTGGGAGACAAGGAAGAATGCATTGCGAGAGCTAGGAGGTGACTGAGGGAAGCGATATATGGCTCTTCAAATGATCTCAGGGACATGTTGAAGTTCACAGCCCAAGCGCCGTGTATGATTGTTGTTACAGACGACCGGAGAACCTCGTACAGCTGGTTACTGAGACCAAAATGAGGCTCCCTGAGTATGGCTGCGAGAGGGACAATCTTTGACATTTGAGAAACATCCAATTCATCGAGCCGCGTGCCCGCGATAGCTTTGTTAACGCGCTGCTTAGCAGCGCCATCCCCTTCAGCTCGGACCAAGCAATATATCCTGTCTATACTAGGCTGACGGGCAAGATAGTGCAAGACGTGGGAGCCAATAGTGCCAGTTGCTCCCGTCAGAAGCTGCAGTGAAAGGTTTTAGCGATTATGTGAAACGCAGAGTATTCTATATTTGCTACTTACAACAACTTGCCCCGAAGGCGATGCCGTAAGACCTGGCTCGATCGGCGAAAACTGAGTATACTTATGCACTAAACTCTCTGCGAACGACTTAAGCGTTTCGGGGTTGTGTACCGGACGTCGGCAGTTTCGGACATCCAGTATATGCTGAGTGAGACGATTGACAGTTGGATATTCGAATGCCACGTTTACAGCCAACGAGCCATCAACAAGACCGACCCGTCTGAGGAGCCGTGACCTAACATGAGATGCTTGTAAGGAGTCCATTCCCATAAAAAAGAAGTCAGAATCGTCAGTCAGCTTGCCCTCCTTAGCTGATAGGACTGAGTTGATAGTCTCTCGAACAAATCCTACCACATCGTCGTCGGTGATTGGAGCCTGGAACCCATTCTCTAGACCTCCTCTAGCATAAAACCGTTCAATATCTCCTCTGCATAGTTCTAAAAGTCTGGAACGAATTAACGTAGACTTTGCGGTCATGGGCACTTCGAAGCCGATGTCCTTAAAAATGACGGAATCAGGGGATACCCGTGCATATGCAGGCACTTTAGTGTTTCCAAGTTCTAGGTTAGGCTTAATGCTATCGAGAAGCTCCGCCTGAGAAAGCCCAACTGCACTTTCGGACGGAATGACCAAGATTCCAAGAGAGTCATAGCCAGCACCAAACACCACGGCGGTATGAACGTTGATATTTACGGACAGAGCCTGTTCCAATGGGATCGGATCCGCCTTCTCGCCGTTGACTAAAACTATAATGTCATCAGCTCTGCCAGCGAATTTCCATTTTCTTGGGTCACTTGGGTGGCGCTCAAAGAGGTCGTTAGTGCCGTACGAGCCGTCGCTGCGATTTGAGAGCATCTTAGTGGGCAGACCCGGCAAGATGACCAAGTGGAAAAGGTTCTCTTCCCCGTCGACGGGCTCGAATTTCATGAATGGCGCCGCGTGCGGTAATGGTGAAATCCAGCACCATTCCTTGCCAGTGCCGGGCTGCATCAAGCCACCACTCTCGGTCTGCCCGTATATAGTGCTGACTGTTACACCCTTCTCCACCAATTCGTCTCCCAGCTGTTGGGGTACCGCAGAGCCAGCTAACACGACTGAATCTAGCTGTGCTAAGCGCGCCGGGCCTTCTTTGGCCTCAGCACAGAACTTGAGGACGTGGGGCACCGTGACCAGAGTCTTCGACTTCGTCAGATCAAGTGCTTCTAGTAAACTAGACGCGGTAACTGGCCGCTCCGCGCTCATCACACTTAGTCTCCGACCACTCAATAGCATGCGAAAAAGATGTCCAATACCGAAACTATGGAAAACGGGCAATGTGGTTAAAGTATCGTGTTGAGGGATTCGTTCGACCAATTCTGCATTGTGAAGGAGCCACTCGCCAGAATTCAGGGGCACAGGCTTGGGAAAGCCCGTGGTGCCACTGCTATGGATGATAAGCTGAGGCGACTCCGAAGGGTGCTTGAGTTTAGGGATAGGCAGGTAGAGTTTAAGAGGCCCTTGGCCAACCTCCTCGAGTCTCTGCACATCTACCATGGGAACGATGTCGAGCTTGAAATCCTCCGCGTCCTTCACCCTTTTCACGGTTTCCACCGAAACGCCGGAAGCCAGTACTGTCTTGCACTTTGTCTGCCGTATCAAGTGTGCAAACCCCTGATCGGCTAACCGCGGTGACATGAGGAGCGTTCTCCATCCTAGCCTTTGCAGGGCGAAGAAGTAAAGGTGATACTCCAAATTGGAGACGCCGACAACAGCTACGACTGACCTTTCACCCGGGCTAGTGTCGCTCGTAGGAATCCTAAGATACTCAGGGAGTACGGTGATGGCAGCTTTTGTCAGATTATCTAAATCTGCCGCGGTGAAGTCCTTGAAGTCAAGGGTGCGAGAAGGATACGAAATAAGTACCCTGTCGGGAATTTCTTCTGCCAGGCGTCGAAAAACACTATCAAGGGACAGCTCTTTCAACAAAAAGTTTAATGCCATTTTGACACAATGATAACTAATAACTAACTGTATTGGAGCGCCTGAGGTGATAAACACGGAGAGGTCTAATGAAGAACGATTTACTAAGATTGTGTTGTATATGTGAACTTTTCTTATACGTAGCAACTTGTAGCTTCTGTTATCAGAGCTAGGGGCTAGGATACATACACTCCACATGTAGTACCATCACATATGTAGAAACTGTTTAGTCCCTCACCGTATGATGGAGCTTAAACTTCTAGATAGTCAACGATTACTAAGTACATGGACTTTTTAAAACTTACAAATCTGTATGTTTACATACATAGGAATGGGTACGTAGCATCATGTCACACGCAAGACACTGTAACACAAGTGCCTCAACACCAACTTCCTCTCCTGTTGGGCATAAACTGCATGCTGCATGAGATCGGCATCCTACCCTACCACTTATCCTTTTCCGAAAAAAGATAACCCTATAATACCAGCTTGTAACTGCCGCGAATTACCCTCCCCGGTATTATTCGTTAGAAATGGGTTACTCGCATATCTCTCGCCGCTTAGACCTTTAATACGAAAACGCAAACTGCAATCGGCGACTCTTGTCTTACTCAAGAATTAAATCCGCTTGTTACGTCTCGCCAATGCGGGTATTTGTAATGTTTCCATTTACCCGCCTGATGAGCGTCTTTGATACCAGAGGAAATTCCACACCGCAGCTGAGTAGCAACCCCCTCCCCCCCTCCCCCCTCCCAGATTCCTAATAATTATTGTATTCTAAATGGGATATTCTATGGGTCGTTATTTGCAGTTATGTAGTCCTGGCACAATCTATTCTGAATGGCAATATCTCAATAATTATAATGCCAATTGTTGGACCGAAATCGACATATTCATTTATGACTACGAGTGACTATAATGAACTCTAAGAAGGATATTAACACAGTTTGTAGTTAATACCTTACCATTAATGAAAATCTCTATACTCCATCATCCTCTTTTTTTGGTGGCCATCATTTCAAATAGACCTCCAGTAGACCTATGGGCCCGGTGCTAGCATAAACGTTACGAATCTCATATCGAGAGTCTGCTTCCTTCAATAGAGCCTCGAACTCGTCCTTAGTCCGCTCCTTAGAACCAAACCCTACCATCATCAGCATATCAAGGTCTCGCACGGCGCGCTCAGCTTGACGCGGCCAAGTCCCCGGCTGAGGCATGAGGATGTCGTTAATTAGTAAAGGCGTATTTGGTTTAGACCCTTCCAGCCCCGGCACAATACTCCTGAGCATAATCACAACATCACGATCACACCAGTCGTGAGTACACTGGCGTAGAAGGAAGGCGGCCGCGTTTCGATACGGCTGCGGTTCGAAGAAGTTGTGCCGAGCAAAAGAGATGCGGTCTCGAATATCGTCGTTCAATAACTTTTCGCCCTCGGCAAGCATCACGGGCGAGTCGTCCTGAATGACGAAGCTCAACCGAGGAAAAACCTTCGTTTTCGCACCATCTTTAGACGCGTTTCATTTTATCACTACTATATACGTAGGAGGGTAACAACTTACTCTGGCTAGCTCCATTGAGATGTGGCCGCTCCCACCTCCTACGTCTACGACCGTACCGTCGAGATCGTTCCAAGGGAAGTAGTCCCTCAGTGAACTGACCCTGCGACCCACTTCCAAGGCTCTTGAATTAGCACCCGCGATCTTTCAAGTTAACGGATGGATAGAAGTTTTTTATAAAACGTACTCTTTACTATGCCGGCCATGGCCCGAGCAAAACGGCCACCTTTTTCGGGGTGCTGGCTAAAATAGTTAAACGCGGAAAGACCGTGTCGCGTTTTAAACGGGCAATGCTCGCTATCGTCTTCGTGTGGTGTTGTTTTCAGACTTACGCCAGAATCCCCGGCCGCTTTGAGCATATCGTCAAGACTAGGTAAAAGCACAGGGTTAAAAAGAATATTCCAGCGTCCCCCCTCCTTTACCCAGCAGAAGAGGCCAGGTTCAGTTTATTATGCTCAACATACCAGTAGTGAAGTGCGGCACGGATGTCTGAGTCCTGAAATAAGACGAGGGAGATAGAGCTGTGGGAAATCCAATCGGGTCTGCTCTCCTGGAAAACCCTATGGGTCATGAGCATACCTATGGTACGCCTCGTGCGATCAACATCCAAACCGGCCTTTTCAGCCAGCTCGCTAACTGAGATGTCTTGTCCGGGCGTCACAATGGTAAAGAAATCGAACTCAAGCGCGATCTGGAAGGCAGCCAGCTCGAGGCTTAATAAGCAGGCCGATCGCAGGAAGTTCCTCGGGCCTTCTACGAGGTGCTTAAGATCTTCGAGAGAACCTGTCAGACTACTCTGAAGCGCCAAGTACTCCGCCGTCTCGGGAATCAGTTGTGAACCAACGGTAAATGTCGGTTCCGGTAGATTATTGGCCCTTAGATACGCAACGATGCCTTCTGTTTGCTTAAGCACGTCCTCGGCAATAGTAAGAAGAGAAGCGCCACCGGCAGTGCTTTTCAGATCGTTGGACATGATGGGAATGTGATACAAAAAGGGTTAGGTATTTTGTGACTATACTTCGCAGTTATTCAGATAGAATTTTATATCAAAGATAGTTTTTATACAAAAGGATGGTATGCTGGGGACAGCTTTATCTCTTATGAATTTCTTAATACTCTCGGGACTCTAAAATACTCATTAGTACGTCCAATTGTCAGAAGTCAGTTGCTAAGTAAAATGTGATCTATCGTTAGCCCAAACAAGTGCCTAAGGTTAAGAAGGAGTACGGTGCTTTGAAATCTAGATTACTCCTCTAAAATCAGAGCGTTTCGACAAGCATCATGAACCTACGAAGTGGCCTTCCTCCCTTTCCCTTTCTTTCCCTTTTCTCTTTTCCCTTTCTTGAGAGGGAAAGGGGGAAGGGGAGGCCCAATAGATCCATTACTAGCTTTGGTGGCTCCCTCTAGCACATATGTGTATGCAGCTATCTCAAAGGCTGCATATGCGACATTTATAATTCTGGCTTACATGCAGATATTATTCCCTAGGCGCTACTCGGTGGATATTTCCGAAACAACTGACTTCGATGTTACTCTCGGAATAAACTACAGATGTAGTAATCCTTCAATACTACTACTATAGCAGACGAGGCATGCATATGTCGGCACAATTGGCTCAAGATAATAGCTCTGTCAATGACGTAGGTGTGCGGCGTCGCCATTGTAACATCATGTAAACCACGGTTCCCGAAAGCCCAATCCATGGTTTCTAATCCGTGGCTCATAGGATTTTGAGGTTCCACGTAAGCTTTTGGTTCGGTTCTTATAGCCTACATTGTGAACGATATCAGAAATGAGGGGCATTAAAGGGTTCGTTACATAATAGCCAGGGGCTTTAGGTAGTCCAACTGCAACGCCACCGCGGGGACCATCAGACGTGCATTCTTAGTAACACACCTCGACATGTCACAGGGGTTTCAAATGGGGCAGCTCAACTACGTAAATCCCGGGGCCTTGACGAGACAAGGGTCCCAGCCCCGCCACTTGTAAATACCTACGGTACGATAGATTTTTAACGATCCGAACCGCAGCTGCGAATGCAATGCAGGATCCTTCAAGACGGGGACAACCAAGCACTTCCGTACTTAGCAGAGCCTCACTTCTTATTAGCAATATAGATTAGGATTACGATGTCGCATTTTAAGAGGGTGTATAGATAATATTGGGAAGTATGTAGCTGTATCCGAATCTTGCAGCCAATAAAAACAAACGCCAGGAAAGCCAAAGACTAAATCGACCTCAGATGACGAACTCAGCTGAGCTGTATTCGAGGTGCAGTTACTATGCTCGATCTCAAGTATGTCCATTGACACCATTCTTCCGGTCTTCGGCCTTCTTTGTATCTTTGAGGCAGTCTATGACCACCTCATACAGCCTTCCTGAACGAATCGCTTCGTATACAGCTGTAAGGTAGGTTCCCAAACTAGGCGCCAAGTCCGCCTCCGTACCCATCTCGCCCATTGCGACGTACAGTCCAGCCTCAGGAGTGTTATCTACCCCGCGTAGCAGCTCTTCCCCGAGGAACGGGACGCCGAGGTCATAGCGCACGAAGCGGTGAAGCCTTTGGCTTGCTAATCCTAGGTATCCCCTCGTGTGTAGGCCCTCCCGGCCGTCGCCGAACAGAGCCCGGGTTTCCTTGTACGTCTCAATGGCGGCGTTTAGTACATCCCCCTGAAACTTACTAACGGCAGCCAATGTCTCTGGCAAGCTCGCACGGGCGGATCTCCTGATGATGTCCCCCTCGAGCTCATCGATCGATTTGGCGAGGCGTTGCTCCAAGTCCATGTTCGAGTGAGTCTCCCAGGCGTGTTGGAAACGCACCCATAGAGCCCCCACGTAAGACTCTACCTGATCATCGGGACACGTCATGCACTCGCGAGCACTATCGTAGAATTTAGGGGCCAGGGCTTTACGGAATTCGCACTCCAGGGCTCTCAGGTCTAGAGCTTGGCAGACTACGACAATATGCGCGGCCGCAAGTTGGCTAAAAACCTCGACGGATTCTAGAGTGTATCGGGTTGAAACCAGCGCCAAGGAGTTCAAGGCCTGGTTTCCCATCTCGGCCGTCTGCACATGAGTCCCGACCGGATTGGCGAGGAATCCCAGTTCACTCGTTAAAGCTGCCGTCATAACGTCGATCCCCTTGAACAAGTAGCTACTAGAAGGGTCGTCCGACGCTAGATTGGGTGGAAGGCCGCGGTTGGTCGCAGGGTTAATAAGTTCGGTAGATTGGGTAAACAGCATCCTTCCCAGGGACTGCAATCCTTGGCGAAGCTTTTCGACTGCAGAGGTCACCGCTTTAGCTTGGAAGTTTCCGCCGCTGAGGATGCGGTTTCCGGTCACATCTACTAGTGGATTATCCGTTACAGAATTAATTTCTGTAGAAAGTTGTTGGTAAGCTAACTCGAAGTCCTCAGTTACGGGGCCAATCCACTGGCTCGCTGTACGGATGGAGTATCTAACAGCCATGTTAGCAAGCCTATAGTTACCAGGTGGCGCATTCTATCAAGCGAACTTACCTGTCCTGACATAGTTCGCCGGCGTTTGATTTGAGCGGATGATTAGTAGCCATTTTCAACTGGGAATTGCGCAGAAAGACGTGTATGTTTTTGGCAGAGTCTATCTGGCCCGGGTGCGGTCGGATTTGAGCAATAAAGGGGTCGAAGCTCTCCTCGTTGCCCAGGAGTGCCTCAGCGCTCATAGCAGTCAGAACCTGTGATAATGCTGCCAGGCAGAGGCACTCGTGCAAAGCAAGAGAGGCTATACCGGCTGACACCGCAGTACCGTTTACAATCGCTAATCCCTCCTTGGCTTGAATATCGATAGGCGTGATGCCGGCACTAGCAAGGGCGGCATCGGCCCTGACAATCATTCTCTTTCCCTTCGTGCGAGGCCCGGAAAATACGGTTACGGATTGCTTTCCCTGCATCGCGGCCCCGATGTAGCTGAGGGGACTCAGGTCTCCCGACGCAGAGATGCTGCCGCGGATTGGGATGCGAGGTACGATGTCTTTGTTAAGAAGATCGACCAGAGACTCAGCGACGCATAGTCGGATCCCCGAGGCTCCGCAACTCAAGGAGTTCAAGCGAACTACCATTGCCGCTCTGGCCCAAGATTCCGGCATAGCAGTAGCTCCTGCTGGTTCATTGATTGGAAGCAAGGCTTCGGATGAATAGCGAGCAGATGATATGTATCCGTTAACCTCAACGACACCATTTTTTTGGGCAACGCCGTTGCTCTGGGTCGAAGAGTGGACCTCGACAGATCCGTTGCATTTTTTGGTGAATGAGGGTTTGTCATCAGCCAAGATTCCGAACATCAAATGAGTAAAGAGACTTTGCTGTAACCCACGATATGCGGCTGTTCGAGTATCGGCACTCCCACCGAACCCGGTGTTAGTCCCGTAAATAACATCTCCTTTGGCTAATTTATCGTGAACAATTGTGTTGCTTTGTGAGATTGTCTCCGCAGCGTCATGCACAAGCCTAGATGGGAGGAGATGCCGTGCAACCATAACGACATCGGCGATGGTCAACGAATGCCCATCGATGGTGGTCTGCGAGGCATTAAGGCCATGCCAGTGTTTTAGTAGAAGATCCGTGAAAGTCGCCATGGTTCTTAGCTTTATTATTCTTAAAAAATGACTTTATAAGGCGGATTGTTATGTGTATCAACTTGTTGAATGAGCAAAACCATATTTCACGAGAAATAGGGGTAGCCCGCTGCGTTAGTGGCAGCTTTATTAATACTCTACAGTTCTATCGAATGGATGTGCCTAATGTCTTATCAAGCTGCAGCGTAGAAAGTGCATCAACGGCGCAGCTCCGGTTATTGATTGGAAATACACGAACGCCTCGAAGCGATAGAATCATGCTACCTCATGCCGACAGAATGTAGTACAGTCTGACCCCTCACAGTTGTATTAAAAGACGTGTTTCTACATGAGAGTAAGGCGAGGAAAAATCAACATTAGAAATATTTAATACGTTAATTATCATATATTTAGCTTTGAGTCTGGTAGGGTTCGTATTCGGAATAAAAATTTCAATATGTTACCAGTTTGGAGGTTCCTAGTTTTAGTCTTAGAAGAAGGTTTCTGCAAGCCAGGCCGAACTAAGCGTAAGGATTCCTGTTGTGGAAGCAATGCTACGACGCTAAACATTCCTGCGATACTATAGGTTTAGCACCCCTATTGCGCATGACGCCATCAGCCAGACCCGTGCAGATCAGATGGAGGTCAGCGAGATAAGGGGCTACGTCGCGCAATTGTGCCTTATGAGACAGATAGAAATAAGAAAGAAGACTTGTCGCTAATCAACTATAATCTAGGTATGACCAGCATTACATTACATTACGTACTGATACCTCGACGCGTAAAGGGGTTAACAGGGTGACCCGTGACAGATCAGCTATGCCGGCCTGATGTTACACTGACTTAGCTAAAACAATGTAGCATTGCAGTCTGTTGAGTTACATGAACGACGGGACTGTGTCGGTCCCTCTTAGTGGAGAGTCACGGTTTTGAGACCAGATATGCATGGTCCACATAGAGATAGCCGATCTCGCCGCTATTGGACTATTCTCTCTACAGTAAGTTTGGGGTGAGCAAAGTGGGCTAGGTTCGGAAAGAAAAAGAAAAAGATATGTTTGGATGGATAACACTGAGAATAAAAAGTCTATAGGATAGGAAAGAAGGAGGGAGAGGAAAGAGTAAAAAGAAAGAAAAAGAGGGGACAAAACGAGAGGATATTAACGCATAAAAATTTAATTAAATAAGTAGGTAGATGTATATTTTAATACCTAGCAAGTAATTACTAAAATCGAAAGACAAAACCTATAGCCTAATTTAGCCAATTAAAACCAAAGGTTTTTAAAACTATCATAAGTGCTAGATATATATATAGAACGATTTTAACATGGACGTGAGAGAAAATGTAACTTATAGCAAGCTAGCTACCCAACTTTCAAGCGCAATATAACACAAAACCACGAGAAATAAACGGGAATATGACATATCATAAGACCTTAGCCGTCTCTCTAATATGCGTCGGCCAGAAGTTCTCTAATGTGTCAATATATCTCGCGAACGAAGGGGTAGAGGTATCATTCAGGCAACGAAAGAACCAGTCATCAACCTCTCCAGACTGGATCCTAAGCTTGCTCTATAAATGTGCATTAAAAGCATTAGTGATTTATCCAACGTGTTGCTGAAGAGTACGTACCCAGCTTGAAACCGGATCGATGAAGAACTGGAAGACCTGGCGCCGCTCATCTGAGTACATGGTCAATACAGGATCTGCAGGCTTGCCCTCCCGCAATACCATAATCAGCGCGTCACTGAGGGCCACAGAACCGAGTAGACCGTTACTAAGACCTAGACCGCCGATGACCTAGACCCAGGACATAGAAGTTAGATCATGTCTTTTTAATATCTGTGTCCGTTTTCTATTAGACTCACATTATTGACATGGGCGGCATCTCCAGCAAGGAGACATCTTCCCTTCTTCAAGTTCGCGGCAAGACGCTGGTGGACGGTATAGGTTGCACTTCTGTCGATTTTATACGACAGTGGCCGAGGGCCTACCAAAACTCGGTCATAGTGCTGATCAATGTTCCCCTCGGCTAAGAAATCCTCGTGGGACTTGGTTTTCAAATCCTCTGGGTTGAGGGCAAAGGTGACTCTCCACTTGGATACTTCACCTCGGATTGGGCGAGTGAGAGGTGAGAGGATGGTGTAATGCACAGGGTCCATGAGGAGCGTCGTCGTAGTCGGGCCATCATCCTCGTTATGTAGCCATACATCTGTGGCTACAAGCTTCTCGGGCCAGGTATGGCCCGGAAAGGGAATTCCTAGAAGGGATCTCGTTTTCGAACGGCCGCCATCTGCACCGATCAAGAATGAGGCCGTATATTTTGATTCAGTATCTGATGTGAGGTGCTTTACCCCTATCGACACGTTTGAGTCACCCTCTCCGCTCCCGTCACTCTCAACTGAGACTAGCTCTCTGTTGAATAAAACCTGGACGTGACCGGTGCTAATAGCTCTATCCATGAAGACCTGGCACATTTGGGATTGGGGAATATTTAGCATGCTGATAGCCGGGGTGCCGTTCATTGGTGCTCTTGGAGAGCCTTCCGGATTGAATTCGGCAGCATCTTCCCTAGGGAAACTAGCAACCAGTTGTCCAGGCTTCCTTCCTCCATCGTCGTGAGGTAGTGGGGGAAGACGGATGTCCAGGCCTGTGGTCCTGAATCCGCCCCCTTTTTTGATGAGATCGTTGTACACCTCTGCCTCATCTAAGGCAAACTGAACTTGGGGATAAAACATGCATGCTCTAGGGAGCTGTGACAAACCACTATCTTTTTCCAATACAATCACCGATATCCCGGCTTGGCCCAGACGTAGGGCTGTGAATAGACCTACAGGGCCGGCGCCAACGATGAGAACTTGAGCGTCAGTTATTTGGGTAGGCATTGCGTAAAAGGCCTGTACAAAAGTGTCCCGCTGAGTTTGAAGTAGACAGTAATGGGAAAAGATAAATCTCAGAGTAAAGGCATAGAGCTATTGATGGAGATTCCATACTACAACCAAGTAGCTGCGGCCTTTCAAAAAGAACTATCAAGAGACCTTGAATGGGCGTTTGAGATGCCTTATCGATGGGGTCCGGGACCCTTCCGGCTTGCCATTGACAGGTCTACGATCTATGATACATCAGCTAGCTACTTTACAACAGCAACCTCGACAAAAATGAGCTCACTATTGTCTATCTGCAGCTCGAACGCATGCGTATGGTGGCAGAGATTGTTACATCAACTAGTTGTGCCTAATCTATAAGACAGTAGACCTAAAAGGCCGGCGTTAGCAACCAATTACATCACAGAATCTTTCAATCGTAACATCCCGCTGTCAAGAGCCCCGTGTCTACCGGCTTCGCTTTTACCTTCTCCTTTAGTTACTATACATTTCTAGATTTGAAATGCTCCGAGGCTCTGCTCTTCTCTTGTTGTCGATCTTTAGTTTCTTTCATCAACGTCAAAAATATGGGGCCATCAATAAAGCCATAATATGCAAGCAGCGTATGTTTTTTCAGGTAGGTATGTATGTATGTACGGAATAGCCCTCGCTTATCTGGGGTGCAGTCTGTCTTATGCAAAAGGTGACGCAAGGCCGAGTCATGCATAAGTAGCTACCTATGTAAATGCACCTTCAAATGCTGTTGGTTTCGCATGGTCTACATAGGTGTGGTCAGAATCATGCGCGGACCTTACCTCACTGCAATGGTCTAGCGGTGTGGAAACTTCCGCATGAGGCGCAAAGCCCTCTCCGGACCTTCATACGAGGCGGCATCGAGGAATTGGAAGCTCGCAATGCCCGCATTTCTAGCAAGGAAAAGATCCTTCAATTCTCCTATAGCTACCTGCGTACGCATGTCTCGTTCCAGTATTTTACCCTCTCCGTCCGGAGCCGAGGCGTTCGGCAGTTGTAGAAGGATTCTGTTTAATTTTCGAGTGTTACATTAGCATCCTTGCTAGCTACCGCCGATGGCACCCACATACCTCAGCCATCCCTCGTCCCGATGATGCCGGTTTGGCTTGCACAGTAGGCCCTTAAGACTATTCGTAAGGCACTTCGCCAGTCAGGATAAAAAGGGGTTACTTGTTACCCGTAATAGGTATACGATCGGCGGATGCCGCTTAACCAAATGAGCGATACAGCATAACTAGCGGCGAGCGTGGCCGGCGTGGTGGTATTAAGGTGAGAAGCAGGGTCACTTGGCGGATTATGTCTCAAAGAATTGGAAAGGCTTGGACATAAGTGACCACCTTGTTATTCTTCGTTAGGAGGTGATAGGTAATTGTATCAAAGCGTTGGCATTTCTAGGCACACCTACTATTACCGTAAACACGCCCCTCTTCTGGTTACCCCTCCTTTTGATGGCACAGAAGGAAGTTTGAAGGGATAAATTCCCCTCTTCGTACAGACCTAGTTACTTGCTGTGTTTCACAGCTGGTCATGACATGACATGACTTTCTTTCCTTCTCTCCACAGAACTTGGGACCGCTGCAGACAAAAACAGACGATATCATGTCTACAGCAGTGTACAACCTCAACCATGATTGGGATAATGAGGTTAAGCGACTGAAGATACAGCACGACTTCTTCCGCGACCTAGCCGGCGCAGACCTTCCAGCTCCCGTGTGGACTCACATAAAGGAGTTGGGAGCACCTAAAATTGCTGATGTCGGTACTGGTACCGGAATCTGGGCCACGGAACTGGCCGCGAAGCTTCCTGAGACTGCCGTCATCGACGGCTACGACATCGACGTGATCAAGTTTCCAAACACGGAGACGTTACCCAGCAATGTCACCTTGCAATTCGGCGATTTTTTCAAGCCCTTCCCCCCGGAGGCCACTGGTAAATATGACGTGGTGCACGTGAAGTTCCTCATTTTCGCACTGAAGAAGGACGACTGGCTCCAGGTAGTGAAGAATCTAACAAAGCTACTCGCCCCCGGAGGATTCCTCTTCTGGCAAGAGACTGGCCCCTACAGCTGGAGTTCGGCTCCTTGGAGTGAAGCGTATTACCAATGGGTCAAGCTCGAATCTGAAGTGGGAATCTTGCTAGGTCGAGATCCTTTGTAAGTCAATGTCTACCACCAACCCATGTCCAGTGCACCCTCTCGCCCCTTTCCAACGCTTCAGGGGGGTATCGTTCGCTAATTCCTTTACCTAGAGCGCCGGTTCGGCTTCCTTCTCAATTCAAGGAAGCTGGTCTTATAGACGTCGAGGAAAGGATTTTTGCCATGCTGCGACAGTCGAGCACGACCGATGTGGATGGGCAGCCTGGGCTACTCATCATGTCACAGTCGCTCAACGGCCTCGTGGAAAACGGGACTCTAAAGGGTAGATACACTAAAGAAGACGTGCACAAACTAGTTCAAGCAGCCCGGGCAGATGTCGAGAATGGAACTGCAATCAGCGCAAACTTCCACTGGACCTGGGGAAGGAACAGAATCTAAAAGAGCACGTAGTTAATACCGTGTTCTAAGGAAAGCAGCCTCTTTAGCTCATGTATGTCATATTTTAGAGGGTGCATGTCTGATTTCAACCGACCGTTGCTCATTTCACATCAACATACAGAGATGTTTCCTATATTACTTACTATTCTATTCTGTAAAGTCCCTTCCCATTTCGAAATCTTGAAATAATCATTTCGCAAATGGTGGGACATAAAGTGGTAGTTTGGCCAGATGTTTTCTGTCCCGAGGTGCGAAAGTGAAGAAAATCCAACGTCAAATTTAGAAGAAACACGCTCGAACACTAGCTCTGGGGGCGGGTACGCTAGCGTGTAGACCTAAGCCCTACCAAGCCTAATCCATAGGTCTAGCCTACGGTCTATGCGCCACTTCGTATGCACGTGTATCCACAGGCGGCTCCGCGACGCCAGGTGGCCCTTATCAAAGGTGGACTACGCGTTATCTGCTGATAAAAACTGCCCAACACGACTACACGCAGTCCGTGGCTACGTTCTAGCTTCGACGTCTGTTCTTATTGGGTATTATCTGTCTGGGAGGTAGTCGGTCGCCGATAAATCAACGAGTACATGACGCCGAAATGTAACAGCAAAGTCCTACAAACCCAATGTGAACTGACAACATGATAGGTAGGTAGATAGAGTTATGTCTATCACGACCCCTAAACGGCTGAAAAGAGAGCTATTATCGTCCCGCAACCCATCATATCATCCAACCGCTCAGAAGCAATGCGGAGAGTCAGTTGACCTTCCCTAGCGACGCGCTGGAACGTCGGGTTTTTTCCTCTTGAGGTCTTGCATGCGACACGGGTCGGGCCGGGGTCATCCCACGCCCTCGCGACGAAGCCTGTGTCTATCTAATCTGACTGCGTATTATGGCCAACTAATACGTACGTGGGGTGATGAGACTGATAGTAGGTAGGCAGAGCTACGAGAACCATGATCGCCCGCGGAGAGCCCGGTTGCAGCTGCATCATTCCTTCCAATGTCACTTGGTTTGATACCCATTACCCCTTTTAGTTGGGAATGCATCCCGAATAACTAGGGGGGTGAGCGAATAACCACAACGTTCGGACCTCGTTCCACGGTCGGGAGTGTCGCATGGCATACATAAAGGCCATGCATACTGCGTGTAATCATCAGCTTGCGCGGCTTCTGCGCGGCTTCCCTTTTCTATTTTATACCCTCCCTATTCTTACGTGTTATGTTGATCATCTTTTCCCATCCCGTAGGGCTTATCAAACGTCGAGTGCATATAACGAAGTAGGGGTGTATCAATGATGTCGTTAAGATCTGTCTTTCTAGTGGTGTGTCGTATTTTATGTCTTACATCATATATACACCCCTAGGGGCTCCCTAATCCGTAGGACCTATTTTCTGACATGCATATAGGTAGGGCAGGGTTGGTGCACCATGATTACAGTAGTAATGGGCTACACGTGCAAGAGCTTACATAGATTATTATTGCCGAGGTTCGTAGAATATCTACTGCAGCGATCGTACATTACAGCACCATCTCATTTTCTGTCAAGGGTGCACCTTGAAGTCCGGAGAAGAGAAGCACAACAAAAAGGAAGCAGGGGTCGAGAATCTGGGTCTCCACCAATTCAATTCCATTACCATCCCATACTTTCAAGCGGAAAGGAACCGCCGTTAGTTCGGCTCACCGGTCGCCGTGCAGCATCTCCCCTGTCCCCGCCGAATCCTTCCCGGTAATAAGTGGCGCGTATAACTTTGTTTGTCTGGGGTTGAACAGGGCCGTCCAAAAACACCGTGCTTGAATTTTCATACCTAGCCGACATGTGATTTATCATACATGTAGGGGCAAGTAAGCTAACTATTGTCTGAGCGCTTCGGGGAAGCTCTTCCATTGCATTGTTTCAGTGTCAAGGTTGTTCCGCTTCGCTGTTTCCCATTCCTTCCGCAGAATCTCTGCCCTCTTTGCGTCTCGGGGCACGATGATAGCCTTGAAAGGCAGTGGCACCGCTAGGAAGCCTTGAGTGATTTGTGTAGGATCCGGAACGATCTCATTTCCGTCGTCGTCAACCGCCCTTTTAAAATCAAACGCCCATAGCAGTCTCGAAATGCTGAGGAAGAGACTTCGATCTGCTACATGGATCCCGGGACAGATCCTTCGTCCGGCTCCGAAGGCAAACTGGTCGCGCTGCGAGACGTCCGGGTTAACGGCCGCATCGTAGAAGCTCTGTTTATCATCTTTAAAACGGTCGGGATCAAACTGCTCCGGACGCGAGTAGCGAGTGGTGTCGGTGTGTATTGTGTAAACATTGTTCACCAGTGCAGCTCCTTTTGGTAATCGAAATCCCATGTAGTGATCATCCTGCGTAAGAGCATGTGGCATCGCGCCCATAATAGTAACGGGCATCCAACGAAGCGACTCTTTCATGCACCCACGTACGTACTGTAGGTTTGGCTCGTCCTCGAAGACGGGCATTCTGTCTGCGCCTACTACGCGGTCAATTTCGGCTCTTGCTCGCTCCTGTACTGAGGGGAACACGAGCATAGCACATAGAAACCAAATTAGAGTAGTCGCGGTCGTATCTGTGCCAGCTTCAAGGAGCGTTCCAGTAATGTACGCAGCAAAGTCATCGTCGAAGCCATGTTTGTTCTGTTCTCGGACAAGACCCACACTGAAGGAAGGATTTGGTTTATCTGAAGATGATATATCGGCTTTAGCTTTGTCCCAGTGATATCTGTAAAGGGCCTTCTCTTGCTCATGGTTTGACCTAGCATGTTGCTTTACGGAGAGCATCCATGTTGGAAGTATCTGTAAAAGGGGGAGGTAGTCAAGTAGCGCGGCTAGGCCTGTTTGTGCAAGCAAGAGAAACTCGTCGAACACCTTGAAAAGTTCTATGAAGTGAGGGTCTTCGCTAGTCGGGACTCGGTATCTAAAGGTTTAGCTATAGCTCAGCCCAAAATGTGAAGTATAAGGGGTCTCTTACCCAAACGTAGTAGTCGTCATCAGAGAGTTTGAGTATCGACGAACGTGTTGCACGAAATTGTCAGGGTCATTAAGAATATCGTACATCATTTGTTGGTTCTCAAGTGTTTGATAAGGTCTAAAGGCCTCGGCGGCATGTACGTTCAATAGGTCATGCATGATCCGGCGAACCTTAGAGTTAGAGATTGTCAGCTAGCGTTCTCGAACATGTCAAAATAGAGGCGTACCATTCTCCAGGTTTGTCCGTATCGCTATACATGTAACAAGAAGTTTTAGCAATGGATAACTTCTCCATCTAGGAATGACTTGCCATCATCAGGACTCTCAGGCCCCCGCTCGCTATCTTTTGGCCTATGTACATATCCATTCTATCGCTAGATATAGCGCTTCTTTTATCCATGATGTCTTTCACCGCGCGGTCGCTAGAGAGAACGATCATGGTTTTGGTTCCTAGCATTAAGCTATACACTGGTCCATATTCTTGCGCCCACTTTTGGAACTGCAAATGGACATCGTGCTTAGGGAACTACAAATAATCAACAAAGCTATAAACGAATTGCTTAGCTATCAACTATATAGCATTTATTCTTACGAGATGGAGGTTTCCTAGGATGGGTACGGTCGGAGGTCCGGGCGGAAGGTCTGTCGGCCGCTGGCCAATCTGCAGAATCTTCCGGCAAAGGATAACAAACGAAACAACAACTACAGAGATAATAATTTGAGACGAAGTGTAGGCCATGATTCTTCTGATGAGGGGTGAGTGATGAGGGTTGAGCGAATCCCGGCGCAGCGATTATGTTTGAATTCACAGATATTCTCTCAGCCAGCTTAGATTTTTGAAGTTGTATGAAGTATGAAGGATTGAAAAGGATATGCCTCAGCAGGTAAATCCGCGAGCCTTCAATACTTGATTTCTTTAGGATAGCTTACGTTATCAAAGTGCACTTGTTTATAACACAGTAGATTAGCTTCCTATTTGCTCACGAGTCACCCTAATCTTGCCTCTTCGTTGGATTGGACGTTGGCTATGTGCCGCACTGTGTTCTGTACCACCGTGCACAAGTGGCGCCAATCGGAAATCCCAACTGTTATGAAAAGGAAAAAGAAACGGATCAGGCGCCAACCGAGTTATGCGTGCAATTCATGTAGATCTATCCCGAAGGGAATTCCCCCGAAGGGCATGCTTTGGGCTTTTTACTTCATGCAGTACAACGTTATATATACAACGGTTCACAGCCTTCATCATCTTCATCTGCCCGCTCTTTAATGTTGGGTTGGCACTGTTCCCTCGTTTGAGCTTACAGACCTGTCTAGGTATCTCCAAACCCCCGCAGTAACGTCTCCCATGGCTGGCAGCTACTTGGTTATGAGTAAGCGTAAGGTCGGACGCAGAGCATATACAGAAGAAACACCTGCAGGTTAAATGTGCTTGAGACTGCAGGATTACCAACAGCCTACCTGGTTAGTTGATCCTTCGCGATGCAAGAGACTGTTACCAACAGGAGGCTCACCCCATTGTGCTGGCACATTCCCAGGCTACGACCTTCTATACGTCTTCGACGCCACACATGTACGAAACTAAGGGTGACATTGAATCCCCCTCTTGTCCGTTCAATACCACATTGAAATCCCACAAGTCTTGCAGGTGCTAAACACAGCAGCTGTACTGGGAAACGTCAGATCATTGTGACACACTGTGACATTCTACGGACCACGGGTAAGCCAGCGAAAAGTAAGAGAAGGGGCCGTACAGAACAACTCTTCGCAACTTGAGCATAGCAGTGTAGGATGATGATATGTAAAGTGTAGGCCTTGTTAGAACCTACGATATACCGAATCTAATCACCATACCTCGAGTGCAAACAGTAGACGGTGATAGTCTCCCCTTCGGTCTTAATAAGCGGCGATCAACCTTAGAAGCTATGCTATAGGATGGTTGAAATGAACATCAGCAGAACTAAACTACTTGGAGTAATTATGAATATGATTATACATATAGAGTATATAATATAAACGTATTTGTTTATGTATAACATCATAGAATAAATATTGTTTTCATAAATTGGACTTTTAAAAATGCAGCTTTAACTTAACTAAAACTATTCAATTACCCAACCCCTTCAAATGCATTTGAACAGTCTCTTTTCTCGTAACTTATCGCACTCTCCTCTCCCTCTGGAGCGTAACAACTGCGCCGTATCTCATTCCGCTAATTACCGAATCTCCAATAAGAAAGATGGCGGAGGACAATCTATCACCAACCCTCGAAGCCGTTACGTGGTTGCTCGCGCCGCTAGCTATCATCGTTGTTAGCCTGAGATTTTACACGCGTGCGGCAATTGTACACCGCGTAGCGTGGGACGACTGGATAATGCTGCTCGCACTCGTACGATTCCCCCTGCCAGATGGCGGATTGGTTGTCTTGCTAACCGAGATCCGTAACTCAATAGCTGTTAATGCTACTAGACAGTGTCTTCATCCAACTCTCGATTCACTACGGGCTAGGTCGCCACCAAGACACACTCCAGGCCGATAATGCCGTACAGGCAATCAAGTGGGACTACTTGGCTCAGCCGCCTGCCATCATCGGCCCTGCATTTGGCAGGATATCATTTGCCATGCTACTCTTGCCCTTGGTGAAGCTTCAGAAAGGCCGACGAATTATCCTCTACGCATTAATCGCTGCCCAGTTCGTCATAAATAACCTCGTTTATATCTTAATCCTGGCCCAGTGCAAACCGATTGAATACCTCTGGGACTACCGATTGAAAGGCGTCTGTTGGGATCTGGTGTATCAGAGAAATATTGGATTTTTCCAAGGCGGTAAGTAATTACTTAGCAATCGAAGCTGGCGGTCTGTGGAAGCTGACACAATGTAAAGCCCTAAATGCAGCTACCGATCTCGCCTTAGCAGTCTTCCCAGCTATAATCGTATGGCACCTCCAAATGAAACTCTCTCAAAAGGTGTCTCTAGCAATCCTAATGGGCCTTGGTATCTTGTAAGTTAAGTTTGAACTGTTTTCTCCTTCTCGAACTTCTAATTGGCACCATTACATGAGTGATAGTTGCCTTCCTTCGAAGAAGCTAACATTTATGAAGTGCTATGGTCGGGTCAATCTTGAAGGCGGTCTACTTGCCATCTGTTAGAAGCCGAGAAGATTACACTTATCATACCGCCCGTCTAATCATCTGGTGGACGTGAGTTCAGCACATTGATATCATGACCTCTTCCTTATGTTAACACCCCTTTAATTAGTGTCGAAGGTTACCTTGTTATCATTGCCGCCTCTATTGCTACACTGAGGCCCCTGCTAGCTCAACGAAAAAAGGGTACCAGCGTGTCTAGTAACTCATTCGGTATAAGGACTTTCGGTTCAGGCCCGCCACGCCACAAGGGTTATCTTTCGACTGTGGATCATGGAGCGGATGAATTCCCCCTGACTTTCACTGGTGCAGAGGCTACGGCGCAGCCCAGTGTTGAAGCCAACCATGACGCTGCCAACTCATCTGAGTCGCCTGAGCGCCATGGGGGAAAGAGCATCCGGAAGACTGTAAGCATCTCAATTGACGTAACTGGGAATAACAGAGCCAGGGCCTAGGTTGACTCCCAGATAACACACATTTAGGGTGGCGTAGACCGCTGGCCGGTATAATAGAGGATGTAAAGCTTTACATGTATTATATAATATTTTACTAAAATAAACTAATGTATTACTTTTCGTTTCCTATCTAGGCTGCGTAGAATAAGGGCTAGGTGAAGATCCAATATGTGCCTACTGGGAAATGACCGAGGATATTATACCTAAGAGACTAGTCAATATCCAAACGACACCAAGTAACCAATATATTCGGGTTCCTAGTCCTGTACAGTCCTCGTGGCTCCTCATATCCCACTACACACCAACGGCCAAGAGATTATGCTTTAACAGCCCAGGCCAAAGCCAGGAGACCAAGATTCAAGTTGAACTTACCAATACCCCTGAGCTCCTAGGTGTGATTAAGCTCTTAAGCTTTAAGTTATTAGCAACCTGTGTGATTTTGTCTTAATCAACATGTCAATCATATACCATTGATAGGCTAGCTACCCGTGGGTTGTCCTTTCGTAAACCCTAAGCTACCAGCAGTAATACGCAAGTCGAATATGCCATAGTATCTGATCTAGTGGATATCTCGTTTTGATTTGGATATACCGAGATTCCAAAAGTATCTTGTTTGCAACGGATCACATGAATAAAAATCCAGCTTGTAAAATCTAATAACACGATGTCACTTTTCTTGCGTCTATTGCCAAATATTATGATGATTCTATACCCTCCCCCTTTCAGCGCCAGAATTTAACATGCTAGATAGTTTGACAACCCGGCTTGATAAGGTATTTTACAGACATCCTTGCGCATATGTTTGAGACTATCGGTCAACAGGAGGTTTTCAACAGGGTACATAACAAAAAGGCACCGAGGAAACCCCTATAGTATATAACTAAGTGCCTTAAAGGGGGATCCTCGAATTTCAAACGAAATCCTTTACAAAGCCAGAAAATTTGGAACCTCCTTAGGTAGAAATTGAAAATGTCTCCACGGCTACGGCTTCAAGTAGCCGTGCTGACATAGTCAACTTTCTCATTAATAGAACCACGCCAACACCATCCCTAGAACAAAATCGTCATACAGAACTCGAAGCACTATAGCCGATAGTTCTATAGAGATCATACTTTCAATTATAAGACAAATCAACTACAGACAATGGGGTGAAGGAGCTGTAGCCAATCTTCTCACGCGAGCTTGCGCCGTTCATATTGCTATTGATCAAACACATGTCTCCACTAATGGCCATAATAAGTATTGAGTATAGGCTTAGAAACAGCATCTACACATGGCCGTAATAAAACCGTCAATTTGTTATCGATATAACTAACTCTACCTGTGTTGGGTAATAGTTTCCTCAAGCCCTATAGGGGTGATTGTAGTAGTGATATATCTAAGACCTCTAGAGCTGCGCAAAGACTTAAAGGGCAATGAACCAATTAATCTTCCTACTGAACCCTATACTACACCCCCCTAACCCCCCTTCTTAGCCCAACCCCTATTCGCTCCTAGACTAAATCCTCTTACAACATATCAACCGGACGGAGGTTTTCGCCGCTTTCAATGCCGCATTTAACGCAGGTCATTCAATCACGGTCAGTATTATTCCTACGTCTGTAGGCTATGATCTTCTTAGTACGAAGCATGTCTTCCAAGAGATGATCTGCAACGTACACAGTGGCCATGCCAAATTAGTGGTGTATTTAGCAGATGATATTCTATCACGCAGTAAGTTAAGGAAGGCTTCTAGAACTTTGCTTTCGGCTATTAGCAATGTCAAGCTGGCCGTTGTCAGCTAGCCTCTAACACCATGCACGAAAAATAGAATATTAGATAGAGATGTCACCTACGCTCCAGCTACGACGTCACAAAATGGCCACACCGAAGTACTCCAGGTTCTCATCAAGACCGGCGCTAATGCAAATGGCATCATTCCCCACGGGAAGCCGGCAAGATTATGACCATGAGCAACACACCTGTTGTCAACGAAAAATCCTCGAGTCTTCTTAACAAGCCTAACATCAAACGAAATATATTGCATCTGCCCTCTCTTAAAAAGAGGGGATGATTTCAAATTTGCGAAGGTATACTATAATACAGCCTTACAAACCAGTGCAGCTAATTAGTCTTCTATTTGCTGCAATAGAGTGCCAATCCGAATCTACTTCAAGGGAGATGTCATAGTAACCTTTGAACAGCGACTATAGGGCTTTATATCGCAATAGTTTGGGCTTTTCTGCATCAGGGCTAAGCATTAAATTGATTCCGACAACTGATAGGGGGAAGTGCTAGCCCCTTTACAAGGATTTACTACTGAGTTCGGTGATACCAAAATTATGTTAATGTTAGTAACTCCTGGAAAAGGTCAACTCCTTAACGAGGAGGGTAGTCTACGCCTATTTATTATAATAACCAGAAGTAGTGCCTAGGATATTTCAGGGTCTCTTAGCTGCGAGTGCACCAGCAATAATTACAAGCCTGAGTACATCTCGAACTAGTATTGAGAACTATCAAAAATCACCATTACATGCACCTTGTTATCGATAACACGTATAGATAGTCTAGCTACTCCCAGAGATTGGAATTAATGTAGAAATTGTAGTTGATAATTCACAGACTTCGCTGGAACAAGCGGCTGAGTTAGGTTGCATACTCGCCTTCCGACTTCTCTTGCAGGCAGGACTAGACGTAAAAAATGGCAGGGCTATATTCCTAGCAGCACCTTGTGGGAATCTCGACGCGGTATCGACTCTTTTAGTCACCGGTTCCTCCATGTATGACCTAAACCGCAAGCTCAAAGCTTTGAAATCCCTATCCTCATCGCAATGAATATCTGTGTAAGAGCTCCTTCTTGTAGCGACGATAAATCTGAAGATGGTAACAGAGTAATTTTAGAGGGTTTCGCATACGTAGTTGGATAGTTCTATACACCATCAATCATTAATCTCTTCACAGAACGCGTCGCCACTCACTCAATGTATGTATCATCGGATCAGTGCCCCTAGTTACAAGAATACTGAGTCATAGTGTAGCAGTCGACGTTTAGCATAACGAAGGGAGTCGATTGTTAGATCTAGCGGCGCGATGTCTACAACCCTAAATCGTGAAATCTCTTTTAGATTACAGCGCCGGCGCGAACTACGAAGGCCCGCAATTAGACAGAATAATTATTGTCACGAAAAAGAACTGCAACGCTAAACCACGACACTACCAAAAGTAGAGTGTTGTCAAGGCGGGAACCTTGACCGTTTGGAGGTGCTATATATGGGACCGTGACATGTGATGCTAGATCACCGTCCGAACTTTCTCCTCACAGAGGAAGCCTTCCTACAAGCGTTGTCGCGTAAGTGATCTTCAGAGCGGAATAAACGCTTCATATATATGTTGAAAGTCCACAAGCTTTCATCATACATGCAATGCTGCTAACATAGTCTTCCGGGATAGTAGTGATCAAGGTATCAGGCAGGTGTTTTACAGCATACCATAGCCGCTTGCCTGATGGCAACGTGAAAGTAGACACAGCTGGCGCATAAGAGAATTAAGCAGATAGATTTGAGACACACGGTTTGATGGGGTACCTCGTCGAGCCGAAGAACAAGACTTGTGTTGTCATAATAGAGTGTTAGTGTAGTTCGATCAAACAGCAAGAAAGGAGAAAGATCTAGAGTATCTAGAACGAAGAGATTTCGACGAAGATAGAGGCTATGAAATAGATTAGATTAAACAGGATTCGTTAACCAGTCTGTTATTTGTAATGATGAACTCGTATTAGTACCTGTTGGTATTGATAAGTTTGGGTTGTCTGTACTCATTCACTATATCCCTTAATAGTCTGCTAAACCTGACTGTAGAATTCCCCTATCTAAGATCACAGGCTATTCTCACAAAGGTAATTGATTTATTGAACATTGAGGTATTTCTAGATAGTTAAAAAGACCTTTGAAGCGGTGGTAAAGGTATGGGAAATAATTTGGAGAGCTGAATTGATCTTCTCAGAAGTAGGGACTGAAACTACACAAATGAATTTCGTTAGTTAATTGATGTCGTGTTAAATAGGAGAGTTGGTTGGTTTGCAGATACTAGCGAAAGGAATCAGTTAAATAGTCGTTGAATGTCAGAAGTGAAAGTATTCAAGCACCTAAAATCTATTGTCACTTCTAATTCTTAGTGTTGCTCTACGTCATGTAACCAAGCGGTAACATGTCCTGACCACCTGCACTCTTCTGTCCCTTCTCGTAGCAGTACATACGCATCCTATTAAGCTTTCGATAAAACCTACATGGTCCTTGACACTCACGTCAGGCCTGCATGATGCGCTGCCTTATATGCAAGCTCCCTTTTACAGTTAAACAAGCTGATAAACTTTATATTTAATTGCGCGTGCTAGCAGGCTTCTTATCCTCATGCCTCGCATACAGCCCGTAAACGCTCTGCTGGCCCTTCAATGCGACCTTGAGGTCCGCGAACCGTGCCTCCGGCAACCTTTTGCCGGCCTTAATGCTCTCTAGTACCCACTATTCCAAAAATCCAATGTCAGCAATCCGTCGTTTGTAGCGATAATCTCTAGGGTCTCAAGACCTTGCAGGAGATGGAAATCGCAGGCCAAGCAGCTCGTGCGCCAGGGATACATCAGAAAAGGGGTACGATGGCGGATATGGCAGAGAGCTTGGGGTTAAAAAGAGAGAGAGCAACTGACCTGGACACCGACGTACTTCACGGCTGGACCCCCTATCTTCGAGATCTCCCGTTGCAACTTGCCGCCTGCGAGCCCGCCACCGGCCCCGCGGCTACCGTAGGCTCCCGCGGCGGGCCGGCCTAGGATAACGTGTGTCACCTTGCGCCGCCCCAGGTGGCTAGACATGCTGCCGCCGTGCTCGGCGAGCACGTGCTTCAGCTTGTGGTCGGAGATGAGCGGGTGTGTGCTCCCGTTGAGGTAGACGACGACGCCGTCGAAAATCTGGCGAGGTTGCGCAGCCTGTTCCCTCGCTACATCATCCCCTCCCCCCTCCCCCTCCCTCTCCTCATGTCGGGCGATTAGGTTCTCCTCAGTCGTCGTCTCCACCGGACCCAGACATGTTGTTGATTCGGCTTCCTGAGAGCTGGTGGTGGTTGGGGGTATTGTTGAGACTGAAGTGAGTGTTGGGGGTGGTGCAGGCGTGGGCGATGGCGATGACGGCCTCATCGTCCCGGGCTTCGTCAGCATGTCTAGCACGGAGCTCCGCGCTCGCGACCGCATTGCTGGGGTGATGAGGGCCTTGGCCTGCGGGTCCCAGTCCCGCGCCCCCTCGCCCACCGCGTCTGATAGTCGCTTGCCGCCGCCGGCGCCCCCGGTAAATTGGCCCATGAGCTTCCGGTTCCGCGAGTCGCGCCATCCTGTGCTGGCGCCCAGGCGGTTCTCGGCGCGCTGGTGTCCCGAGGATGAGGAGTTCCAGGGGTCGAAGGTCTGGCCATAGACGGGCTCGGCAGCCCTAGGAACCGGCGTCGACTTGGACGCAGGCATTGGTGATGTATGTTACCTCAGACGTTGAGGGGAGGGGAGTGGGTGAGGTGGCTGTTGTGGAGTTCTCGAAAGTGGCTCTCGCGAGTCATGACTGAGCTCATCCGTGAAGCAGAATAACACGGAACCGAATGTTGCTAGTGTTATGTATCACTGTTTCAGAATCTGCGTGTGTTTTTTTTTTTCCTTCTTTCCTTCCCTGATTTGTTCTTTATCCACATTGCCGTTGCCTTGTTTTCAATGCAGCATAGCAGCCACGTTATTGCATTGTTTCTAAAGCCAGCCAGCAACAAGCGTAACATTACCTACTTTACTATGCGCACCTGCCTGGCAACAAGACAACCTACCCTATAAGCGTTAGGCTAGGTATCTAGACTGAACACAAGGCACGTGACCACGGCTCCGTCTAGGTATGTTTTGTGATTTTTAGTAGACTACCTAGTTTCGTCGTGTAAGTCGTCAGACTGTTACTCTAAGTAGACTGCCTACCTCTCACTAATACTCCTCTGTACTGTCAGTCCGATGCGACGGACTACCTACCATCTAGACTACCTACCTTACTGCGCACTTACCTGCCCGCTCTACTCGCTCAATGGGGCACCTCACGATAGATTGTAGTAGCATCATGCTTTCTTGTTTATGTAGTCGCTTGGTTCCTTGCATGTTTTGGATTGTTCGTGTTGCTTGTTTGGTTTCATGGAATATCAAACAATCAAGTTTAAAGCACATGGTCTAGAAAGTCTGGTCTGGTCTAGCTGGTCTAGTTCCCTGCTTTCTTTTGCGCGCTGCCAAGGCCTCGCGCAGACGGCAATTGTGTGCAGCGCGGCCTGCGCGCCGTTTCGAATCTACCCGCGCCACGACAATCCGTACATCGCGACTCTGTGATAAGGTGAGCCGAGCAAGGGCCAATCGGGTGGGCTCGATGCGAGGAGAAGCAGCCAAAAAGCCGGGGATTATCGACAGCGCCATGTCTTGGCCTGCTTCCTCTCGAAGGCCCTTTGCCTGCACAGGAAATGCACGGAGCACTTGGATTGGGACGGGGAAGAGTGGGCTGTGCGTTTTGGCGCGCGCACCGCGGGTTACATTCCTTCGACGGACGGGGTCTGTTTCATGGGAGGGTGGAAGGGTGGGCGAGTGGACAGGCTAGTCGAGTAGGGTCGTAGTGGTGGCGGCGATGGGCCCATGACCGACGAGGATGCGAAGAGCGTTGGTTTGCTACTTAGGTAGGTAGATAGGTACTGTACGCAGTAGGTGGTAGGTAGGTCTGTATGTAATAAGCTGAGAGATAACATGCGCGTGAAAAAAATAAATAAAAAAAATCAGCCAGCATATTGCGCTCAGCGAAGACGACCTTGATGACCCTCCACTCTCCACCACTACTACTGCGTACATACATACCTCTCTCCTCTCCCCTCCCCTACTCTGTAAGTACGCAGTATGTACTCCTCCCCCCTCAAGCCAAGTCCAACCCCCGGGCGGTCGGCAAACCAGCCAGCCAGAATCGAGATTGGGGCACTTATGCGGGTGTGTGTTGTGTTATGATTCCTTAAGCCTTGTTCCCGGTTCGACGCCGACGCCGCGATGCGATGCTATGCGCGCGAACAACTGAGCTGGCTGGGTTCAGTCTGGCCCTGCCCTGCCCTGTCCTGTCCTGTCCTGTCCTGGTTCGGGTCCGTGGTTTTAATTCCCCGCAAATTCATGCAGCCAGCACACGGCCTCCCGTCGACGTTTCTTTCCTACATAACAAGTACATACATTCGACAGTATGTACCAGTAGGTGCAAGCAAGCAAGCAGGCAGGCAGGCAAGCAGGCAGCCAGCCAGCCAGGCAAGTAGGCAGGTAGGTAGTAGCCGGGCTGAAGGGACCCTGCCGGTGCTACAGTAGTGTGCCTACCGTAGACGGCCTGGGCAATAAACTAATAAGCTAATAAGCTAAATTCTCTGTCTGGGAGGGTAACGTGCATCGATGGATGGATGCACTCTGATGCACTCTAACCTTTGGCTCTGATTCACAATCCTACTTCCCCGATGCTTACTTCCCTCCTCGATGATTCTCATGTACAACCGATCCCCATGTCCGCTGGTCGATCGAAGGCTAGCCTCGTCAAAGTCTTGCACCACCGTACAGAGGAGAAAGGGGCTTTTTTCTTGCAGCGACGTCACCCTCAGCGATCAGGTTTTACGCCGGCGCGGCATGTTTTATTACAACGGGACAATCGGTCCCGTGGACCTCTCTGTCTGATGATACCCAGGTACGTGTACACCAGTACGGAATACATGATATCCATACATACCTACTTATAACAGAGGAGAAGAGAGCCGGGGCACTGGAGAGAGAGATGGATATACTACGTTGTCATTCCAGATATAGGCATACATAGCATACTGTATGTATGTGTATATATATATATGTATGTATGTATTCTGTATGTATGTAATGTCTCAGTGTACGTAGTGCAGTGCAGTGTAGTATAGTGCCGTGTCGGGTATACCACCTCAGTATAGTCGTCTCTACGTACCCTTCAACATGCAAGCTCACCAGTTGCATACGTATAGTACTCCCGCAAGTCTGGGGTTCATGCAGCAGCGAACCCAGCCATTGCGGGCATTTCCTTGTGTCGCCGCGTTACTTGCATACTTACGTACTGATGGAAAAGGGCTAGAAAAGGGCTAGAGCCTTCACTTCAGGGGCATGATAAGGTTGGCGGGACCCTGGGGCCCTCGTTGGGGTAAGTACATGCGCATACTTAGGTATGCGCATGTACTCTGTAGCGTAGGTAGCTCGTCAGTCAATTCGGGTTCTTCGTCCGAATAAGCTCTTGTCTTGTGCTTGCTTCCGTTGTCGCAGGCGCAGGAGTCCGCAACTGTGCATTGTTTTTGCCGGCATAACAGGCATCGCCACGTTCTAGAGATGTACGGGGATGAGCATTGTTACCACATGTGCGCGCGCGCGCTATACTAGGGATGTAGGCATGTCCAGACCCTGGATCTCAATCCGAGGGATGCAAATAAACCCGTGTGGTGTACTTAAGTGTGCCAGAAGCAAACAGAGTCCTTGATTGGTCTTCCCGATTCGTGATCCATGAGTCGTCATATCCAGACAATCCAGGGCTCATTTGCCCTGTAATTATTTTAAGGTCTTCGTGACAAGCTAGGTGTGCCTACATACAGCGCCAGCGCGGAAGGTATGCGCAGGTACTGTGCCCTTGGTTGAGAATGGAAAAACTGGTTCGCCATACAGTAATCACAAGCTCCTATCCCTTGCGTCAATCATGAAAGCCCGCCAAAGAAGCGTGGTCCTGCTGTCAAATTTAGCAATCTTGATTCACTCGAGTCTCGGGCGGCGCTGTCTTCCAAGTCCCTGTTAATCTCAGCTTGTGATATTTGTCACAAATAAAGCCATTGTTTCCAGATGGTACAAGATAACGGTCCCGTATGATCTGTAAGTATGTACATATGCGTAGGCAGTTCCTCCATCTTACTCGCCTATGTACTCTGTATACTACCTAGTGTATGTAGGTACATACCTAATTCGATGCCGGCCTATCTACAGTATGTACGTACATAAGGTACACATATATGCACATACTAACATGGCACAGGAACTGACAGGGGGCAATTATTGTGTATACGCATTATACGTAGGTATGTAGGTAGTTAGTACGCAGCGCGGCGACATCAAACTACGGTATGTATTGTCATATGTAAGCTAGATTCTACTGAGCCACATCTGTCTGTCTAGGCACATACTCTTAAGCAGACCATAGTTTATAGAGGCGTATTGAGGTTCTACAGCGGGCATTTAGGAGATTACTACCCATGATTGAATAAGCTACAGCACATATGCGGATCATACTTGCTTCTGCTTGACGCTGCTGGCCGAGCAAAGAAGCGCTGTGGTGCCGCTTCCCGTCCATGTACTGTACTGTTCTGTACATGCTTGGGGTGGTTGGGTCTTTGCATGCTACCAGGCAGCTTTGACGAGGTTCCCGGGCTAGCTGAATCTTGGCTGGGGGTGGCTTTCTTGTCAGTGTGTTGGTACCGTGCTGTGATCCTCGTTGTAGAAGCTGGTGTGTGTACAGAGTATGTAGTGTTCACTACTTCTCTCCTTCTGCCGTATGTACTTACGCGCAGACGGCACCAACGTATGGGTATAGAATTCGGTGCAGCCGCAGCCATCAGGTTGCGGCTTTTTGCTTGATCGAGTTTCGTCTAGTGATCCACAATCTGGATTGTGATTCTAATTACAGCACAGCATACACTAGGTATTTCCTGCTTGCACCGAGATCTTCTGCATCTGGGAGGTTGTATACTACCGAAATAGATGTTGATGTACACTAGATGCGGAGCACGGAGGTGTACAGCACTGTATGTACGCCAGATACCTCCCTAGCAAATAGAGGGCTTTCGACGCGGGACTGTGGGCAAATGGCCATCATCCCTCGGTCCCATGTCTCCTCTTCCGCCGCTAGTAATGTAGAGTGCGGATATGTAGCGGTAATCCTGCCCGTACACATACGTACATGCGTCGTACGTTAGCACAGCAGGCGACTACTGCGGTAGCTGTGGGATGCTAGGGTTGGCATACAGCCGGGCTAGTCTACGGCTCATGCACGATGTCAGATCGAAACCGATGTAGGTATTCTCAACTAAGACGATCACATCCCACGACAACCACCTATAGGAAAATTATTACTGGAATCATTGGTTACTTATAATTCTAACTGGGCTGCAAGAAATTCAAGCGCTTGAACATTACCCTTAATGTCTCACGATCACCGCTCTTATTAATATTGTAAGACGAGGGGATATATATGCACATATAAGTGGTGTGTAGTATACCTATAATACCTACCTGACTTGTGGGCTTCGCTATCTTTAGGGATATAATCCCTTTGTTTGTGAACACACTAAGACGCCCTGGCCAATGATACCAGCCACTACCCGCCCTCTTCAGGATATACCTAGCTTTAGATACCTAGGTACCTACTTATACTGTATACCATGCTAACGACGATCATTTGATGGTGGCAGACAAAGGTCCTTGGAGCCTCAAGTGTATGTAACTATAGTACACTTGAAATTGTTAGCGCTATTGCATGCAACGGCCATCATTGAACAGGCGCAATTTTATCACTCCCCCCTCCTCAAGGAGTATAGCCTCTTGGCCTCCCACCAACTTCTACTTTCCGCTACTTTCTGGAAAAGCAGGCGGAAAGGTTGCAGTAGTACTAGTACTCGCTTAAGGTGCCTTTTTATCTATACGCTAGTTAGGTACATAGACTACCTACAGAGTAGAGGTACATACTACATGGGGCAAACGAGTGCCCTTGCTCAGTAAGATGTAGGCACTTGTCTTAACTGCTTCCGGGGCTAGACGAATTTATCACTGGTCAGGAACAGATTGAGCTGGAGGGATTTTCTGATTGGACGCACTAACGGATGGGATGACGGCACATAACAGGCAGGACAGGACCCCTTCCAGGTGAGTTGTCACACCACTAGTCGACCTGCGATGAGCGCCCTTGTGTATGCGTAGAATGCAAAGTTTAGAGACTCGAGCAGCAAAAAACGAGGGCTATCCATCACGTGATGGGGTATTACATATGCCGCCTTACTCCATCCGGCCTGTACTCTGTCCTCTACGGGTCTCAGAAATCATCATTCCCACACTCGCGGAATTAAGAGCCGACAGGAAGGTATTCTTCCCGTGGGGTAATAACTCGCACCTATCTACGCATACCTATGTACAGTAGCGTGTGTATTTCAGGCCTCTGATCGTGAGGCCAATGGACCGATGATCATCGGACAAGGAATTGGGGCACCTAGCAAGGGTACACGATTAGAATTACATACACTAGTGTAGTGGGCTGGGGGGCGGGGAGGGGGGTTTAGTTAGAAGATCTGAGAGATATAGTATATACCTACCTATAGTACATGTACGAGGTTGTGGCCAGCATGAAGTGGCGGTGAAGAGAAGCTTGGGCCTGTTTATTACGCGGGGTGCTTTGGGATTATGGAGTACAGTGTGTATAGACCGCCCCATCGCTCCGTTTTAGGACTACCAGTTCAACGGAGTATATTCTATACATACCTGCAAAGTGTATTTAGCACATAGGTCGTACGAACAAGAGATCTGTCTCTTATATGGAGTGGGTAGGTATCTACGCATAGTCATAGTGTGCGAGTTGTAGGGCACAAAAACTCAGATGGCGAGATCAGGACGCAAAAGGATATGACGAGTTTGACTGCTGACTGTCGAGGTTGTTAAATCTCCTGCTAGGTATATTATATGATTTGCCCAAGTGTAAGCCAGTTGTGTAGGTTCACAACGTCAAAGCTATTGTCTGTCGTGGCCAATAGCATGTGCTTGTCTATACCTTACCTAGGTACTTCGAATCCGATGTTAGTGGAGAGGTGAACACGCTGGACATCCTTTCCCACGTTGTTCGTTCCAATTGGACCAGCAAATCGCTAGCATACCAGCCTGAAAAGGTATACAGTGGTACACGTTTGTGAGATGGTAAGTTGGTACAGAGTATGCGTAGTGTAGGCATTTCCTCATGGCGCCACAGAACCTCGAACCTCGCTCTTCACACCACTTCGTCCTTCCCCCTCCGTCTTGGCCCGAATACTCTTTGCCAGTTGCGAGTACAGGCTGATAAGCCTTCCAGCACGGATAACGGTCCGCCCTTGCAGCCCGCTGACTGCCAGAAGGATTACGGAACCGTTATGATGTATTCTGTACTGAAGGTAGGTACCGTAGGCAGTGTATGCGTAGGTACACTACCTATCAGATATCTATAGCAGGGAGGCATGTACACGCGCTCTCCGTGTTAGTGTGCTAGTCTGGTGCTTCGTACCTCTCTATGCGTAGATAATAGTAGATAATAGGCCCACCTGTTCGAAGGATGCGGGGCTGGCCGGTTCGTGATGTGATGTGAGTCCCTGTGGGAACAACAGTCCGTACCCCCATAGGTCCTCGCCGCTTAGCTCTTCTACAATTTGTAATATTGAAGGTGTTAGGGCCAGAAGATTGTACAGTACCCCAAAGGCCTCTCTCATTGCTTTCTGATTAGCCACCTACCTAGTCTACCACCGGTGCTTAATTAGTTAGTCTGGTGGCTCGTCGTTGGAGAGGCATCTCCCTGGTTCCCTATGCTAAGGCTGGGTGTCCACATCAGCTGGATGGTGTGTTCGTCGACGTGGGTGCTGTTGATTGGCCAGGAAATGGCTGGAACGGCAATGGAGGGTGACAGAGAGGTTGGCACACAACACAAAATCCGAGAAGGGTACACCGGAAGCGACACAGAGGGTGAGAGGGTGAGGGTGAGAGGGAGAGGGAGAGGGAGAGAGGACAGAGGGGTCCCCTTCGCACTGTCTAGCCGACGGGATCCAGCGAGACAAGTGCCGATGGCTGGCCAGCCAGCCAGAATTCGGCGTTCAGGACGGAATTGGTTTGCCCGGACCTGTGCCGTGGAATAGGTACATGAACACCGATCTTGCTTTTCTCAACTCGGAGACAGACCGGAGGCCACCTGGGCTGGTTCGTGTAAGTAGGTAGGCAAGTAGGTACATGTAGTGTACTCTGTACTCATGAGTCTACCTACCCACTATGTGCTGTTTAAGATATGAATGCTTAGTATTCTCCGTGTATACTAGATACCTATTGTGGGGACGTACCACGCACCGCGCACGAGATACCACGCTCTCTACGCGCTACGCTAGCTATATTTTGCACCTACTGTACGGACTTACTGATACACTACAGCGTGTAACTGTGCTAGTTACCGTACCTAGTGAGTAGACATCCCTTTCCACACGAGATCAGGGAACTGGGATGAGCTAGGAAACCCAATTCCTGTTCTCTCGGGACGGCGATTACGCCTCTTGTCTCTCCGTTGGTAACGACACAGACTCGTGCGACTTCACTGGTGCGCGTGATTTTGAGGTGGTTGGTTGCTCCTTGTCGAGAACAATCCGTACAGTGTGGTATTCCGTCCACACTGGCCTCAGGAGCCCAGCGAACTACTGCTACGGCGTAGTAGATAGTGGAGAGCCGCCTGAAACGGGCTCTGCCTTATTTAGAGCAGGTACATACACATACGCATACATGTAGGAATAAACCACGGCAGTCTTCTGTACATATGTACACGTATGTGCAGCAGATAGGTACATACATATGTAGGTACCTATATGTATGTGTACGGCGGGGAGGGGAGGTACTGCGTGTACCTACAGAATTGCGCTAGGTATTAGGTAGGCATTCAAGACGATCCGCTGACAAGGCTGGCCACTCTCGAAATGATGGTGAGTGGTCCCTTCGATCCTGCAGAAACCAATGCCACCGTGTAGCATGGGGTAATAGGCGTGATTGGTTAGGTGTGAGATATGCATAGCCGCGCCCGCTGTGCGTTAGTCTCGCTGCTCGGTCATGCAAGTGCTCAAGCCTAAGTAGATATCCCCTGTCATTCCCTCGACAGCCAGCGCCTTAAGGTTGTCTTCGTTCTTGCATGTACCGAATACCGGATCGGACAGGACACTTCGGACAACGCTGACGGGAGAAGCTTATTTCGTCAGCCGTTAAAACGGCTTTCATGGGTACCTAGTTTGCAGTGAGTGTATTCTTACTTATGTTAGAATCATAGATGTGCTGCGTAGAACGCACTCTATACGTAGACGTATACATACAACAACTACGTACCTAGTAGATAGGTACCACAACGTATGCCCTAGTCGGCCTTCGCTACTGGTAGGTAGGAATTACAGTGTGCGAGTAAAGGAAGAGTGGCGATGTACGATATAGATTAGCTGCAAGCGAACTCGTAACCAAAACGTGGTTGCGCAGCAGGCCCGTTGGAGTTCTCCGGTGGCACAATGAAGCAGAGTAATTGCCTTCACCCTTTGCCGCCGAGCATGGGATTGTTCCGCAATGAAGTAATGAACCCCCGATGAACCCAACAAATTGGTACGGCGTCCTGTAGATGATGTCTGGTGCCAACGGTGTCCCGCATGACATGCACGGCCGTGAGGAAGTCATATGCGATGCAGCCAGTCATACATGCCTCCTGGCACTTCAGAAACATTGCCACTTTCTATCTGACGGGCTGTAGAATTTGGTTGACAGGTTTTCACGTGCAGCAACCTGCGCGGGGAATAGGGAATACCGACAGAAGACAGGTACGCGCCTAACCTCTAGGTAGGTAACTACTGTATATAGTACCTCTAGGTAGGTAGTAGGTATTGTATTGTTTTGCATATATATATATCTCTCTCTGCAGACTACCTACAGTAGACAGTTTAGATATATATAGGTAGGTGAAAGTGAAATGGGATGCACTCGGCAACAACAATTAGAAGATAAATTCAAGCATTCCCTAATACAGCTATGTAGCTATATTTGCTTTTTACTATCGAGAGATTGTCGCAACTCGTCGCAATCGCTTTATATAATCTATAATGAGGCTCATATGTATTGGCGCGCGCCAGTTGGACGAACCAAGTTGTGCATCGCATGAGCATCGCAGCGCATGTAGTGGACACCTGAGGCTCTCTTCCACGACATGTGCTGGCCGCCTCGCCTCGTACCCACATCGTTGCCAACGATGTTATGCGTAGCAGTTCTAAAGATCCGTTGAAGGATTTGCGTATTTCTCCCCTGTGAGCACGAAGTAACCATGGCACCAGATCCACGCAGCTTGGAGAGACAGTTCACTGCATGGAAGCCTGCACCCGCCCGGCCTTTGCCTCACAGCAGACAGACAGTGAGCCGTGGCATTCGAGAAATTGTTGGTTCCTAGGTAGCAACATACGTCTCAGGTTTATGCATAGTACCTTACCTACGTTACTGGACATCTCCGCATAGGTAGGCATCTCACAGAATATAGGCAGTACATAAATATTAACTACCTTATGTACATCAGGGTAACTTGATGCTAGCGTAGGTACATACAATGCTAGCTTGTCTGGGACGGCTGGACCACCTTATGCCACACCAGTGCACTTTGGCTGTCATATCTTTTAAGATAAGTCCCTAGAATCCGGCCTTCCATACAAAGAGACACCTCAGCCTCGAGGTGGTCTACGGTCGCCCACAGGGCTTACTGTCTCATAATTCAATTTAGGTAACTACGCCGACACCACTGGGCCCACTTTTTTTTTCTACTTTTTTTTTTAAATCAAACTTGCAACTTAATTTTTTACAATCATTTTTTTAATCTAGTAATAATTTATTTAAATTTTTATATAAATTAATATATATATAGTTAATTTAATTATATTTTAAAATAGCTATATAAATTAAATGTAGTTTTTTTAAATTAAATTTATTATATATAATTTATAAATATGTTAGTTTTATATAATTTATATATTTTATTTTTTTATTAATTTTATTTTATTTATTACAATTGCTATAGTTGTTATATAATTTTATATAAATAAATTTTATTTTTATATTTTTAATAGTATTAAAAACAACTATAAATATTTTTAAATATTTTAGTTTGTTTTAAATTATATAAGCAGTTTTTAATTTACTAATAAATATATTTACTAATTATAACTATATTTTATATTAACAAGTATTGTTTTTATATTTTTAGCAGTATTAATTTTAACTATAAACATTTTTAGTTATTTTAGCTAATTTTATATTATATAAATATATTTTAATTTGTTAATAAATATATTAAATAATAGTAACAATATTTTATATTAACAAATATTGTTTTTATATTTTTAGTAATATTAATTTTAATAGCTAACTTTTTAAAAAACTTAAAGTTTTTTTATATTATATAAGTTTATTTTAATTTGCTAATAAATATATTTTGTAATAGTTATAATATGTTATATTAATAAATATTGTTTTAATATTTTTAAAAACATTATTTTTAATTATTAATAGTTTTAAAAATTTAAAAATATTTTAAGTAATATAAATATAATTTAATTAAATAGTATATATATTTTTATTAAAGCTAAAAAATCTAGTTAATATATTTTTTAATTAAAACTTTTAAAAATAAATCTATATTATTAACAAAAATATAAATTTATATAAGTATATTATTTATACTATAACTGCAGCAGTATTATTATATAATATTTCGATTGTTTTATTAATATATTATATAGCAAAATATTTAAAAAATTAAAATATAGTTAATTAAAACAAAAATAATATTATTAAGTAATATATTTTATTTTTTAATTTTTAATATATTGTTTTTTTTTTGCTATATAAAATTGCAGTAATTTTGATTATATTGTATAAAATATATAAACAATTTATTAAAATCAAACTTAATTAAATATATAATTAATAATATAACATTATTAAAACTTATAAAAATATAAAAATATATAAAGCAACATTAAAATATATAATTAATTTAAATATTAGCTAATTAGTATAACTTTTTATTTACTAATTTGTTAATATTTAAACTATTTATTTTTACTTTTTATATTTTTCGATTTTTTTATGTTTTATAAAAATTTCTTTTTATATACTTTTGTTATACTTTACTTTATTTATTTTTTTTTTATTATTTATATATTATTAATTTTTTGCTTTAGTTATTATTATATTTTTTCGATTGTTTTTAAACTTTAAAGTTAACAATATATTTTTATTTATTTTATTTATTATATATATATTAGCTAACAATATTAAAAAATAAACTTTTTTTATTGTTAAAAAGCTTTATTAATATATATATAACTAAGTCTGCTGTTTTTTAAATACAACTTTTATATAATTTTTCGATATATTTTATATTATATTGAACTAATATAATTTGTTATAAACATTTATATGCTATTATAATTTTAAAGTTATTATATCAAACTAAAAATACTAAAAAGTTAAATATAAAAAAAATACTTAAAAACGTTATACTGTTATTATATATTACTTGTTTATTAAAAATATAATAAAAAAAGTATATATATAATATATATATAGTAAATCTTTTAGCCTAAATAATAAGTGTGTTATTTTTAGCAATAACAAATTTAGTAGTACTTGTATTAATTGCTTTTATTTAAATATTAGCTATAATTATTTATTTTGTATTAATAAGTTATAACTTTAATTAATTAAATATAAAAAAACAACTGTTAATTTATATTAACTTAAAAAAAAAAAAGCAAGCAGTTATAAAAAAAACTTGAAAATTTTTTAAAAAGTTTATAAAAAAGATTTTTAGTTAAACATTTACTAAAAAGTTAAAAAATTAACAGTTTATATTTAAACAAGCTATTTATAACAAAATTTCAGCTAAGTTGCTTTATAAAAAGCAACATATATAAATAATAATATTATAAATAAAAAATAAACAAACAAAAAATAAAAAATACTTATATAATAATGTTATATTATATAATATTATAATAAAACATTAAGCTTTATTATATATATAAAGTTTAATATGTTAATTAAACCGATTTTTTATATATACTGAAAAATTTAAACAGTTTAAACTTATATTAATTTAAAATAAAAAGTCTAATGTTAAAAAACTTTAATTTTTATAAAAATGTAATTATTTTATAATATTATAACAGTATATTTATATATAAAATCTGTTAGTTTTTATTATAAACATATAATATCAATATAAAACAAATGATTTTATATTATTAGTTTTAAATATAAAATATAATATTTAAACAAAAGTAGACAATTTGAACCAAAAATTTTAATAAAACAATTTGATACTGTTATTTTAAACTTAAACTAAATAATACAAAAATTTTAAAAAAGTTTAAAAAGTAACACTTTTAAATCAGTTAAAGCAAGCTTAAACAATATTAATATAAACTAAAAATATATTGACAAAAAACACTAAATTAAACTGTATATTTATAAATATAATTTTGTAAGTTTTTTAACAAACAATTGCTATTTTTTTATATAATATTATATTTATTGCAATATAATTTATATCAGTATATATAAAAAACAGCAGTAATTAACTTTTTTTGCAACATTATATTTAAAACATTTAAAAAATATTACTTTTAAGCATTAATAAAGCAACTATAAACAATTAAAAGTAATTATATTAGCTAAACAATACTAAGTTTAAATTATATATAATATATTAATAAATACTGCAAACTACAATATTAAAGTTTTAAAATATATAGTATAATCGATATATATTTATATTATATTGTTTAATTTTATATTAAAACAATAGCTATAACAGAAATTATAATACTTATTTAATATATATATTATATTTAGCAAATAAGCTTTTTACTAATAATAATATACTTAAATCAAAAATATAAAACAATATTAACTATAATAACATATTATTAACTTTTAATAAATAATAATAACATATATTTGTTAAAGCTATATTAAAACAAATAAAATAAACTAATATATAATTTAAATTAGCTAAATCAAGTGTAATCAACTTTTAAAAAAAATACTAAAAATAAAGCACTTTTATTTAAGTTATAACTACTTTAGTTTAATAACTGCTAGTTTTATAAAAAAAATACAAAAAACTAACAAATTAAGTTTTAATAAAACTAACTATATAAAAAACATAAAATATTTTAGTAAATATATTATTTAAAAATATATTTAACTAGTTGTTTTTAAACTAATTAAATAAACGTAAAACTATTTCTAAAAACTTAAAAGCGAAAAATCATAGAATAAAACTAACTGATTTAATCAAATCGCATTAATATATATTTATATATTTTTACTTTAATATAAATTAAATAGTTTTAAAAATAACTAAAATATATATACTATTCAAAAATAAAAAAATCGCCGATATATTTATATAAACAAACTTTAAATGTTATATTATTAACTAGATTTAACTTGAACAATTAACTGCTATATTAAATATAACAAATTATAATAAAATATATTATATTAGTTTATTTAAACAGCAACAAAACAGTATCAAAAATATTTATTTGCAAATATATTACAAATATGCAACTAATATATAGCTAAATGTTTTTAATTTAATATAAACTGATTAAATTATAAAAAACTATTATTAAGCAAATATTATTATTTGCAGTAATATTTATATAAATATAAAGTAAATAATAAAAAACTAAAGCTGTTTTTATACTTATAACTAGAAAAAAGATTTAAATATTTCGAAAAATAAACAGTATAAAACAATATATATAAAAGCAAACTAAAAAAAATAAATCAAAATAATAATAAATAAAACATTGTTTAAAAATATAAATTTAAATTATAATACTATTAGTTATAATAAATAAATAACTAAAATAAATTAAAATAAATTAAAATAAATTAAAATAATTAAAATTATTAAAATAATAATAATAACTATAATAACTATAATAATTAAAATATTTAAAATAAACTAAAATAAATTAAAATAAATTAAAATAATTAAAATAATTAAAATAATTAAAATAATAATAATAACTATAATAACTATAATAATTAAAATAAATATAAAAATTGAAATAATTTAAAATAAATAAAATAAAATAAAAATAATTATAATAACTATAAAAAATAAAATAAATAAAAATAATTATAATAATTATAATAATAATAATAACTATAATAACTATAATAATTAAAATAAATATAAAAATTGAAATAATTTAAAATAAATAAAATAAAATAAAAATAATTATAATAACTATAAAAAATAAAATAAATAAAAATAATTATAATAATTATAATAATTAAAATAAATTAAAATAATAATAATAATTATAATAAATTTAATAATTAAAATAAATTAAAATATATTAAAATAATTAAAAATAAATAAAACAAATTAAAATAATAATAATTATTATAATAATTAAAAAAAAAAAAAAATAATTAAAATATAATAAAATAATTAAAAATAATAATAATAATTAAAATAATTAAAATAAATATAATAAACAATATATATAAAAATAATTATAATTATTAAAATAATAAAAATAAATTCAAATAAATTAAAATAATAATAAAAATTATAATAATTAAAATAATTAAAATAAATTAAAATAATTATAAATAATAATAATAAATATAAAAAATAAACTAAATAAAAACAATTATAATAATTATAAAAACTAAAATAATTAAAATAAATTAAAATAAATTAAAATAATTAAAATAAATTAAAGTAATTATAATAATTATTATAACTATAATAATTAAAATAAATAAAATAAATAAAATAAATTAAAATAAATTAAGTAAATAAATTATAATAACTATAATATATAAAATAAAATAAATTAAAATAAATAAAAATAAATTAAAATAAATTAAAATAAATATAATAATTATATTAATTAAAATAAAATAAATTAATTATATTAATTATAACAATTATAATATATAAAATAAAATAAAATAAAATAAATTAAAATAAATAAAAATAAATTAAAATAATTAAAATAAATAAAATAAATTAAAACAATTATAATAATTATAATAACTATAATAATTAAAATAAATTAAAATAAATTAAAATAAATTAAAATAAATTAAAATAAATTAAAATAAATAAAACTAAATATAATAATTATATTAATTAAAATAAAATAAATTAATTAAATAAATTATAATAATTATAATATATAAAATAAAATAAAATAAAATAAATTAAAATAAATTAAAATAAATAAAAATAAATATAATAATTATATTAATTAAAATAAAATAAATTAAAATAAATAAAACTAAATATAATAATTATATTAATTAAAATAAAATAAATTAATTATATTAATTATAATAACTATAATATATAAAATAAAATAAATAAAAATAAATAAAAAAAAATTAAAATAAATTAAAATAAATATAATAATTATATTAATTAAAATAAAATAAATTAATTATATTAATTATAATAATTATAATATATAAAATAAATTAAATTAAAATAATTAAAATAAATTAAAATAATTAAAATAAATAAAATAAATTAAAACAATTATAATAATTATAATAATTATAATAATTAAAATAAATTAAAATAAATTAAAATAAATAAAAATAAATCAAAATAAATAAAAATAAATATAATAATTATATTAATTAAAATAAAATAAATTAATTAAATAAATTATAATAATTATAATATATAAAATAAAATAAATAAAAATAAATAAAAATAAATATATTAATTATATTAATTAAAATAAAATAAAATAATTATATTAATTATAATAACTATAATATATAAAATAAATAAAACAAATTAAAATAACTAAAATATATTAAAATAAATAAAAATTTAATAAATATAAAAATTAAAATATTTAATATAAATTTAAATAAACAAAAATAAATAAATATAAATTAAATTAAATTAAAATAAATATAATAATTATATTAATTATAATAATTATAATATATAAAATAAAATAAATTAAAATAAATAAAAATAAATAAAAATAAATTAAAATAAATTAAAATAAATTAAAATAAATAAAAATAAATAAAAAAAATTATAATAATTATATTAATCAAAATAAAATAAATTAATTAAATAAATTATAATAATTATAATATATAAAATAAAATAAAATAAAATAAATTAAAATAAATTAAAATAAATTAAAATAAATAAAAATAAATATAATAATTATATTAATTAAAATAAAATAAATTAAAATAAATAAAACTAAATATAATAATTATATTAATTAAAATAAAATAAATTAATTATATTAATTATAATAACTATAATATATAAAATAAAATAAATAAAAATAAATAAAAAGAAATTAAAATAAATTAAAATAAATTAAAATAAATATAATAATTATATTAATTAAAATAAAATAAATTAATTAAATAAATTATAATAATTATAATATATAAAATAAAATAAATTAAAATAAATAAAAATAAATAAAAATAAATATAATAATTATATTAATTAAAATAAAATAAAATAATTAAATAAATTAAAATAAATAAAAATAAATAAAAATAAATATAATAATTATATTAATTATAATAACTATAATATATAAAATAAAATAAATTAAAATAAATAAAAAGATATAAAAATAAATAAAAATAAATTAAAATAAATTAAAATAAATATATTAATTATATTAATTAAAATAAAATAAAATAATTATATTAATTATAATAACTATAATATATAAAATAAATAAAACAAATTAAAATAATTAAAATATATTAAAATAAATAAAAATTTAATAAATATAAAAATTAAAATATTTAATATAAATTTAAATAAACAAAAATAAATAAACATAAATTAAATTAAATTAAAATAAATATAATAATTATATTAATTATAATAATTATAATATATAAAATAAAATAAATTAAAATAAATTAAAATAAATAAAAATAAATTAAAATAATTAAAATAAATTAAAATAATTAAAATAATTAAAATAAATTAAAACAATTATAATAATTATAATAACTATAATAATTAAAATAAATTAAAATAAATTAAAATAAATTAAAATAAATTAAAATAAATAAAAATAAATAAAAATAAATAAAAATAAATTAAAATAATTAAAATAAATTAAATTAAATTAAAATAAATTAAATTAAATTAAATTAAATTAAATTAAATTAAATTAAATTAAATTAAATTAAATTAAATTAAATTAAATTAAATTAAATTAAATTAAATTAAATTAAATTAAATTAAATTAAATTAAATTAAATTAAAATCATTTTAATTTAAAATATAAAAACTTATTTATAAATTAAACTTTTTAAAAAATTTATAATTATATTTATAATATAATTTATAATTTATTTTAATTTATTTATATATATTATAAATTTTAATATATTTAAAGTTTTTTTATATAATATATTAAAAATATTATTTATTTATAATATAATTTAATATATATATAATAAAATATTATTAATTAAAATATTATATAAATTATAATTTTTTTATAATGTTTTAATTAATTATATTTTATTATATAAAATATTTATTATAAAATTTATATTAATATTTTATTTAAAATAAATAAATAAATTTTAATATATTTTAAATATAATAAATAATAGTAATTAATTTTAATTATTTAATATAATATTTAAATATAATTATATTTATTTTAATATAATATTTTTTATATAATATTAAAACAAATATATAATTAATTTATATTTTATAATATAAATATAAATAAAATTTAATTATTATTAAAGTTTTAAATTTTGTTAATAAATTATATAAATTTATTTTTATTTATATAAAATATTATTTTATTATTTAAATTATATTAAATTTTTTAAAAAATTTTTAATATTATAATATAAATAAAAAAAATAAATAATTATTTTAAATTTTATTATTAATAAATATATATATTTATATTTAATATATTTATATAAAATAAAAAATTATTTTTATATTTTATTATAATTTTATTATATATATTTTATAATAACGTTTTAATTTTAAAACTTTATATATTATAAAATAATAACTTTTATAATTAATTAAATTTAATTTAAAATAAAAATTAAAAATAAAACTATATTTTATATATTATAATTTATTATTATATATTTAATAAATTATTTAATATATTTATAAACTTTTTTAATATTAAAAATTAATTTATTAAATAAAAATTTATATATTAATAATTTAAAACTTTTTAAAAATAATTAAAAAAAGTTTTAATTAAAACTATAATAAATTTAATATTAAAATATATTAAATATATTTAATAAAATTTAAAATTAATATTTTTAATTTATATTTAATTTTTTAATATATTAATATTTATTAATAACAATTTATTAAACTAATAAAAAAATAATTATTAATTTAAAAATTTAATATAATATTTAATATAATATTTAAAAAATTATTATAAATTATATTATTAGTTATATTAATTTAAATAATATATTTAATATATTAATAAAATTTAACTATTATTAATTAAAATTAAATTAATTTAAATTATATTTTTATATATAAATATATATTATTATTTAAATTTTTTAAATTATTATAATAAATTTAATTAAAAATATTAATATATTTATTAAAAATAATATAAAATATAATAATTTTAATAATTTTTATTTAATTAATTATTATTATATAAAATTTTAATTTTTTTATATTAATAAATATATATAAATTTATAAAGTTTATAATATTATAAAATTAAATTAATTTTTTAAATTAAATTTATTATTAAATAATTATTTTTTAATTTAATATAATATTAATAATAAATTATTAAAATAAATATAAGTTTATATTTAATATTATATATTTATAATTATATTTATTTTATTATTATTTTATTAAAAAAATATAATTAATAATAAATTATAATATTTAGTTTTAATTAAATAATAAAAAAACTATTAAATAAAAAATAATTAAAAGTTTTTTTAAAATATATATATTTATATATAAAATAAAATAAAATATTATTTAATATATAAAATTTAAAATTTAAAATAATATATTTTAAATATAATAATAAAAAATAAAGTTATAAAAAATAAATAATTAAAATATAAAAAAAAGAAATAAAAAAAAAATATTATTTTATATATTTAATTATATATAATAACAATTATTATAAATTATTTTATTATAAATATATAATATAATTATTTTTTTTTAAATAAATAAAATATTAATTATAAATTAATTAAAAAAATAATTAAATTATATAATATATTTTATATAATTAAAATATTTTAAAATAGTTTTAAATATAAATAAAATATTATTATAATAAATAATTAAAAGTTTATTAGTTATTTTTAATATTAAAAAAAATAAATTATATATATATAAATATTTTAATATAAATTATTTTATATATTATAATTTTTAAAAATAAATAATTATATAATTTCTTTTAAAAAATATAAAATTAAATTAAATTAAATTAAATTATATTAAAATAAATTATTTAATATTTAAATTTAAATTAAAAGCTTTAATTTTAATTATATATTTAATTATTATATTAAAATAATTATTAAATCTTTTATAAACTTTATTTTATATATATATTAAATTAATATAATTTAAATAAAATTATATTATTTAATTTTTAAATATAAAACAACAATATTATATAATATTAATTTTATAATATATTATTATAATTTGAAAAAATTTATAATATTTAAATAAATATAATAATTTAAATTATTTTAAAAAAATATTATAAAAAATTTAAATATATAAATCTTTTTAAAATTTTATTTATATATATATTTTAAATATAATAATATTTATTAATATTATAAATTATAATAATAATTATTTTATTTATATAATTATAAATTTAAATATATTAATTATTATAAATATTAAAATTATTTATATAAATTTATTATTATTTGATTTTTTAATAAAATTTATAAATTTATTTTTAAATATTTTTTAATATTTAATAATAATAATTATATTTATTTAAATATAAAATTAATAATAGTTATTATTAAATTTTATTATAAATATTTATATAAATTATTAATTATTATATTTTTAATTTTATTTATATATAATTTTATATATATTATATAAAATATATTAAAAATAATAATAATATTTTATTATTTTAAATTAATTATTTTTATTTTAAATTTTTAATTATATTTTAATATATAAATTTATAATTTTAAATTTATTTTATTTATATTTTCATATTTATTATAATAATTTTAAACTATTTTTAATTAATTAATTAATTTAAATAATTATTTTTTTTATATAAATAATTAAAAAATAAAACATAAAAGTTATTTTTAATTATAATCTTTTTATATTTTTTTTTAATTTATTTATTTATAATTATATATTATAATTATTAATTAATTTTAAAATAACTTTATATATTTATATATAAATTTAATTTAAATATATATATATATTAATATTATTAATATTAATATAATTTTAAATTATATTAAATATTATATTTATATAATAATTTATTTTATTATAGTTATTAATTTAAAAATATTATTATATTTAATTATAAAATAGTTTATTGTTAATTTTTTATTATATATATAAAATATATAAATAATAATATTTTATTAATTTTAATAGCTTTTATATAAAAATATTTTTATAAAACTTATTTTAATATAATTAAAATATATTATTTAAAATATTATTATATATTAAATTTAAAAATATAATAAAAAAATATTAATTAAATAAATTTAAAATAATAATTTAAAAAATTTATATAATAAATATAATTTTATATATAAAAATATAATTAAAAATAAAAATATTTAATAAATTAATTATATAAATAAAAATATATAAAAATTAATTAAATAATATCAAAATAATAAAAAAATAATAAATATTAAAATTAAAATTATTATATAAAAATAAAACGTTTAATAAATATTAAAATTAAAATTATTATATAAAAATAAAACGTTTAATAAAAATTTATAAAGTTTATAAATTATTTTAAATTTATATATATATAATTTTATTAATAAATAAAATATTAAAATTATTTAATTTTATTTTATTATTAATAAAATTTATTTAAAAAAAGTTTAAAAGAATTAAAGTTTTATAAAAATATTTATTTAATATTTTAATAATTAAAAATTTAATATAAAATAATTAAATATTAATAAAATAATAAAATTATTATAATATTAAAATTATTATTAATTTTATTTAAATTTAAAAATTTAATTTATATAAAAAATATAATAATATAAATTTTAAATTAAAATAGTTTTATATAAAAAATAAAAATATAAATTAATAAAACTTATATATAAATATATTTATATAATTAATATTAACTATATAATTAGTTTTATTAATTTATTAATATTTTATTAAATGTTATATTATTATAAAAAGATTATTTTAAATTATTTAATAGCTAATATTAATTTAATATATTATTTATTAATAAAATTTATAAATTATAATATTGTTTTTAAATTTATATAATAAAATAACTTATTAATAAAAAATAAAAAAAATAAAAAAGTTTTTATTATATATTATAATAAATAATAATATAATCTTTTATTTAATATAATTAATATAATAAATAAAAATTAAATTATATATATAAATAAAAGTTTTATTAAATAATTAAATAAATAAAAAATATAAAAATTATTAAATTTTATAAAGTTTATAAATTATATATATATATATAAATTATTAATATATAATTTTTTTAATTAAATTTTGTTTTAATATATATATTTATAAATTATTTTAAATTTATATATATATAATTATAAATAGCTTTTATATTAAACTTTTTATTTTTTATATAAAAAATAAATTATATTTTATAGTTATTAAAAAAAAATAAAAATTATTAATTAAATAAAAAAAATTTAATTATTATTAAATTAAAAACTTTTTATATATAATATTTTTATATTTTTATATTTTTATATTTCTATATTTTTATATTTTTATATTTTTATATTTTTATATTTTTATATTTTTATATTTTTATATTTTTATATTTTTATATTTTATATAATATTATAAAAAATATATATAATTAAAAGTTAAAAATAAATAATTTATTTAAATATATTTTTAATATAATAGTTATAAATAATAAAAAATTTAAAATATATAAAGCTATATAATATAATAATAATAATAATAATAATAATAATATATTTATATAAATAATTTTAATATTAATATTAATAAATATATTAAAACTTTTAATTATATAAATAAATTATTTAATATTATATTATTATATTTATATTAAATAATTTATAATAATTTAATTAAAATAAATTAATTTATTATATTTATAAAAGTTATAATAATAAATTATATAATATAATATATATTAAAATTAAAATATTTATTTTATTTTATTATTAATTTAAAACTATTAAAAAATAATATTATATAATATTTTTAATATTTAAAAAAATAAACAATATTATTTAAATTTTATTAATTTAATATATAAATAAAATAAATTTTATATAATTTTTTATAATTATTTTTATATAATAATTAATTATAATAAATATTAAATTCATTAAATTATAATTTTTCATTTATAAATAAAACAAAATAATTTAAAAAAAAATAATATTTAAAATAATAAAAATTATAATTATTAAATTATAATTTATATAATATATATTAAAATTTAATTATTATAAATAATATTATTTTATATAATAATTATATTAATATATTTTAATATATTTAAATTTAAATTTGTTTTAATTAATTAAAACTTTATATATATAGTTTTATTGTTTAATTTATAAATAAATTATTATTATATAATAAATATTTATTTTATTATTAAATAATATAATATTAAATATTTAAAATAATTATATAATTATAATTTTAAATAAACTTTTTTTTTAAAATTATAATAATTATATAATAAAATTAATAAAAGAAATAATAATAAATATAAAATAAATTATTATATATAATATTTTAAAATAAAAAACTTTATTATATAAAAATTATAATAAATTTATATTAAATTATAAAAATAATATAAATTTTTTATATAATAATATATTTTATAATAATTTAAATTTTAAAATTAAAAATAAAACAATTTAATTTTTAATAAATTTTATATATTTTTATTAAATATTAATATATATATATATATATTTAAAATTAAATATTAGTAATAAATAATTTTTATTTAAATAATTAATATAATTAAAATATTATTTATTAAAAAAAAAGTTTTATATAAATAAATTAACTTTAATATTTCAAATATAATATTTTTATTAATATTATTATTATAAAATATAATTATATAATAAATTAATATAATAATATTTATTTTCTAATATTAATTAATTAAAAGTTATATTTAATATTAAATAAATATATATATTATTTTATTATATATTTAAAATTTTATAAATAAAAAATATTATTATAAATAATTTTAAAGATTTTAAAAAAATATAACTAAATTAATTAATTAATTAATTATTTTCTTTATTTTTAAAACTTATTTTAAAATTAAAAAATTAAAATTATATAAAATAATATAAAAATTAATATTAATTAAATTATATAAATAAAAAAAAAGTTTATATTATTATATAAAATATTTATTTTATTTTTTTAAAATAAAATTATAATATTATAATTAATATAATAAATAAAATAATTAAATTTTATTATATATAAATTAAATTATATTGTTAATAAAAAATTATATTTAATTTATTATATAAAATATAAAATTTTATATATAATATAATTAAATAAAATAATTATTATAATAATTTATATAAGCTATTAATTTTTATATTTAGTTTATTAATTATAAATTAAAATTTATATATTTTATTATAATATAACTTTATAATTTTTATTAATATATAAAAACTATAATTTTTAAAAAAACTTATTTTAAAAGATTTATTTTATAAAATTTCTTTTAAAAGTTTTTTAATTAAATTTTATAAAATAAATCTTTTAAAATAAGTTTTTTTAAAAATTATAGTTTTTATATATTAATAAAAATTATAAAGTTATATTATAATAAAATATATAAATTTTATTATATATAAATTAAATTATATTATTAATAAAAAATTATATTTAATTTATTATATAAAATATAAAATTTTATATATAATATAATTAAATAAAATAATTATTATAATAATTTATATAAGCTATTAATTTTTATATTTAGTTTATTAATTATAAATTAAAATTTATATATTTTATTATAATATAACTTTATAATTTTTATTAATATATAAAAACTATAATTTTTAAAAAACTTATTTTAAAAGATTTATTTTATAAAATTTCTTTTAAAAGTTTTTTAATTAAATTTTATAATTTTAATTATAACTTTATTTATAGTTTTATATATTTATATATTTTATATAATATATATATATAATTAAACTTTTTTTTTAGTTTTTTTTATTTTAAATCTTTTAATTAATAAAATTATTTAATTAGTTTTTATTTTTTTTATAATTATAATATAATTTTAAAATTAAACTTTATATTTATTAATAAATGTTTAATTTAAATATATAACTTTTATTTATTTTATATAATTTATATATTATAAATAAATTATTTTAATTATATATTTAAAATAAAACTATTAATTTAATATATTATTTATATTTTTTTAAAAAAATGTTATTATTTAAAATTTTCAAATTAAATTTAAAAATTAATTAAATTTAATTAATTAATTAATTATAACTTTAATTATAATTTTATTTGTTATTTTATTATTTATAAAATTTATTAATAATTAAAATAAATTTAATAAATTAATTTTATATTAACAATTAAAAATAACAAATTAAAACAATAATAGTAATTTTAATTAAAAAAAAAAGTTTATTATTAACTAAAATATAATTATTATATATAAAATTTAAATTAACTTTTATTATTAATAAATAATTATATTATAAAAACAATTTAATTTTATTATATTTTTTAAATATAAATATAAAAGCAATATTTTTTAAAAAAAATTATAAATATTATTTTTTAGTTTTATAATATAATTATATAATTTATATTTAAAAAACAATTAATTAAATTTAATAATTAATATATAATTTATTAAAATAAAACTAAAATAAAAGTTATATATTTTAAAAAATTTATTAATAATTAAAATAAATTTATTAATAAATTTAAAAAAAAATAAAATTATTTTTTATAATAAAAAAAGTTAAATATATTATTTGTTTTTTTAATTTAAAAAACTTATTTTATAATTAATAAAAGTTTATTATTAATTTATTATTTAATTATTTAATAATATTTAATAATATAACTAAAATAATTTAAATATTAATTATTATTTATTATAATTTAAATTAAATTATAATAATTTAATTATTTTTTATTAAATATTATTATAAACTTTTTAAATAATTAAATATTTATTAATTTATTTTATATTTTAATAGTTTTATTTAAAACATTTAAATATTAATTTTAAAAATAAAAATTTTAAAACTAATATTAATTTATATTTTATATATAAAAAATGTTATAATATAATTATTAATAATTATTAAAAAACAAAATTAAAAAAATTAAACTTTAAATATAAATAATTTTAAAAAAAGTTTTTATTTTAATAATAAATTTAATAAAATTGAAAAAAACATTAAATTTTTTTAAAATAATAAATATAAAAAATTAACTAATAATTAAAAAAAATATATTAAAATATAAATTAATTTAAAAACTTAAATATTAATTTAAAACTAAAATTATTAAATTAAAAAAACTAATATTATTAATTAATTTTTATAATAAAATAATTAATAAAATAAATTAAATATTAATAATTATTTTAAAAATTTAAAGTTATTAATATTAATTATTAAAATAAAACATTTTAATAAATTATTAATATAAATAAATTATTTAATTTAATAATATTTTTATTTTTATATAATTGTTTTTTATAATTATTATTTTATTAAAAACTAAAATTAAAAAAACAATTAATTTAAAAATTTAATAAATTATAAATTAATATAATAAAATAAAATAAACTTAAATATAAAATTTAAATTAAAAAGAAAAAACTTTAAATAATATTAAAAAATATTATAATATAATATATTAATTAATAATTTAATTTAAAATTTTAAAATTTATATTAATAATATAAAAGTTATAATTTAATTAAAATAAAATTATATAAATAATTTAAATTAAATTTATTAAAAAAAAGTTAATATATTTAATAAATTAATTTTAATTTAATATATTATAAAAATATTTAATATTAATTAAATTATTAATATTAATATTTTTTATAAAAAATAATAAAAAACTTTTAATAATAAATTAATATTATTTTTATTTAATAAAAATTTAAAATATATTAAATTTATAAAATAGTTAATATTTAAAAAATTAATTTATTTAAATTTTTTTTTTTTAAATTTAATTAATTAAAATATTATTGTTTTAATTTAGTTATAATATAGTTTTAAAATTTAATAATAAATTTAAAAATAATAGCTTTTTATAATATTATATATTAATTTAATATATTTTTTTAAAATAAAAAATAAAAAAACTATTAAAATTAAAATTTATTAAATTAAATATAAACTTAAATATAATATTTATTTTATTAATATTTAAATTTTATATTAATTTTTAATAATAAAATTAATAGTTAAAAAATTAAATTATTTAACTTTTTAATTTAAAAAATATATTTAAAATTTAATATTATTAATAATTAAATTTTATTTTTAAATTATAATTTAAATTAAACTTAAAATCTTTGATTAAATAATATTATTATTTAATTTAAAAATAAAACTTATATAATAATAAAATTTTATTAATATATATATTAATAATATTTTAATTTATTTTAAAATTATTATTATAAATTATTTAAATATAATTTTAAAAATTAACTAAAATATTAAAATAAATTTAAAAAAATTAAAACAATTAAAAATTAAAGATTTTAAAATTATAAAATTTTAAAAAAATATTTTTTTATTATATTAATAATATTTTTAAATTATTTATATAATTATTTAAAAAAAATTATAAATAAATATTAAATTTAAATTAATATAAAATTTTTAAAATAATAAAAAAACTAATTATATTAATTTTAATATATATTAAAATAAATATTTTATATAATATAATTAAAAAAAATTATTTAATAAAATTAAAAAAAAAAAAAAAATTATTAATTATTTTTTAAAAATTATAACTTTATATAAATAAATTTATTTTATATAAAACTAAAAAATATTAATATTAATATAATTTTTTAAATATTGTTATTTTAAATTATTAAATATATAGTTTTAAATAATTATTAATTATTAATTATTAATTTATTAATTAATTAAAAAAGCTTTTTTAATAAATTAAATTAAATAAATAAACTTTTTAAATAATTTTAACATTATTTTTTAATATTAATAAAAAAAAACAATTTTATAAATAATATATTTTTTTTAAAAAAAATTAATTTATTAATAATTAAAACTTAAAAATAAAATAAAAAAACTTTTATATTTATTAAATTAAATATAATTAAAAATTTTATAATTATTTTTTAATTTATTAAAATAAAAATATTAATTATAAAAAATAATAATTTAATTAATTTAATTTTAAAAAAAAAATATAATTTTAAATTTAAAAAGTTATAATAAATAAAATTATTTTTTTTAAATTGTTTTATTATAAAAAATATATAAATTAATATTAATAATTTATTAAAATTAAACTAAATTAATATAAATATTTAAATAAATTTATTATTAGTTTTTTTTAAAAAAAAAATTATATTAATATATTAACAATTGTTATAAATATAAATATAATAAAAAAATGAAAAAAATTTTCAAAATTATTATATTTAATATTTATATTATAAAATATTTAAAAATATATAATAATAAATAATAAAAATATATTTTTAAACTAATATAAATATAATTATATATAATTAATTATTAATAAATTTAATAAAATTATTGTTATTTTATTTAATTAAAAAATAAATAATATAAAAAAACTAATATTTAACTATTATTATATATTATATTATATTTTTAATAATATAAAACTATTTATTTTAAAATTTATAAAAATATTAAATTTATTAATAAATATTAAATATAAATAAAATAATATTTATTATTTTTAAATATAAAATATTATAAAAAAATAAATTATAATTTAAATTAAAAATTATATTTTTATATAAATAAATATTAAAAAAATTAAAATAAATATTTGTTAATTTTAAATTTTATATATAATTTTTTATAATGTTTAAAATTAAATTTTAAAATTATTTAATTTTTATATTTAAAAAAAAAAATTTATTAATAAATAAATTAAATAAATATAAAAACTAATTATTTAAATATAATAAATTTAAAAAATTATATATAAAGTTATTAAAATTATATAAAAAAATTAAAAAATTTAAATTAATAAAAAATAAAAGTTTATTAATTTTTTTAAATATAATAAAATATAGTTATAAATTAAATATATTAAATTTATATAAAAATAAAAACTTATTTTATATAAATAAATTAAAACAAATAAATAATAATTAAATATTATAATAATTATAAAATTTAATATTAATTAAAAAAATTAATAATAAATTAAAATTTAAAATAAATTAAATATTAAAATTAAAATAAAATAAAAATTTAATAATATTTAATATTTTATAAAAAAATTTAAAAATATATTTATTATATTAAATTAATATTATTTAAATTAATTTATTAAATTAAAATTATTAATTAAATTATAAAACTAAATAAAATTAAAAATTATAAATAAATTTATAAAAAAGTATAAAAATAATAATAAAATATTTAATTTAAATATTATATTTATTTAATTTTTAAAATAAATAATATAATAATTTATATAAATTATTAATTATAAATTAAAACTTATATATTTAATTATAATAAAATTTTATAATTTTTATTAATTTATAAAAATTATTATTTTTAAAAAAACTTATTTTATAAAATTAATAATAAAAAAACTTTAATTAAATTTTATAATTTTAATTATAATTTTATTTATAATTTTATATATTTATATAATTTATATAATATATATATATAATTTAAGTTTTTTTTTTTTTTTTTAAAAAGTTTTTAATTAATAAAATTATTTAATTAATTTTTATATTTATTATAATTATAACAGTTATTTTAATAAAAATAAACTTTATATTATAATAAATTTTATTAATAATAAAATAAAAATAAATTAAAATTTAAATTAAATAAATTTTTTTTATTAATTTTAAACTAGTTTTTTATTTTATATTATATTTTTAAATTTAATATATAATTTTATTTTAAATAATATATTTTAATATAGTTTTTTTTAAATTATTAAATAATTATAATTTTAATATAAAAATAAATTAAAAAAGTTTTATTATATTTATTAATAATTAATATTTAAATTATATAATAAAAATAAAATAATATAATTAAACAAAAGTTTTTTAAATTAAATTTATATAAAATATAAATAAAAAAATATTTAAATTATATGAAACTATAAAAATAATAATAAAATTTAAATTTATATATAAACTTTAATAATTTATTATAACTTTAAAACTATTATTAATATAAAATTATAAAGTATTATTTAATTATATATATAATTATATAAAAAATTAAATTAAAAATATTTATATTTATTTATTAAAAATAAATATTTTATAAATATTATATAATTATTATTAAAAATTAAATATAAAAATTTTAATATATAATTTATATTTAATATATATTTAAAAAAATAATTTTATAAATTTATAATTAAAACTTTTAAAAAATAATATTTTTAATATTATATTTAAATTGTTTTTATATAAAATTAAAACTAAAATTAATATTTAAATAATTTATTAAATTTATAAAAATAAAATTTATATAAATAAATTAATTTTTTTTATTTATAAAAATAATTATTAATAATATATTATTTTTATATATTAATTATTATATAAATTTAAAAATTATTAAAAATAATATTAAAAAATTAAACTTATAAATATAATAATAAATTAATAATATATAAAAAAATTATAATTAATATTTTTAAATTTTAATTAAATAAAAATGTAAATTTTTAATTTAAATTTATAATTATATTAAATTATAAAAACTATATAAAAAATAATAATATTTATTAAATTTTAATTAAAAATAAATATATTTTTTTAATATATTTATAAATAAAATAATTAATAAATTTAATTAAATAATTATATTATTAATTAAATATAAAAAAACAATTTAATATAAATAAATTAATTATTTAAATAAAAATATATATAAATTAATTAATATTAAAATTAAAATTAAAGTTTATATATAAAAAAAATTATTAAAAAATTAAATAAATAAAAAATAAAAAAAAATATTATATTTAAATTATATAATTATTATATAAATAAATTAATTTAAAATATAGTATAATTTTAATTATAAAATATTAAATATAAATATATTTATATATAATTTAAATTTATTATATATTAAAAAAAACATTAATAAATTTATTATTATAAATTTTAAATTAATAATATTATATTAAAAAAGCTTTTATATAAATTTAATAATAAATAAATAATATATTAATAATAAAAAAAATTTAATATATATTTATATTATAAAAGCTTTTTATTTTAATAAAATAAAATAATTAATAAAATTTAATAAATATTAAAATTAAAAATATTATTTAAAATTTTTTATTAAATTAATAATTTAATTTAATTTATATTTTTAAATATATAATTAAAAGTTTAATTATATTATTAAATAAATATTAAATAATTTTTATTTTATAATTTATAAATTTTATAAATTTTATATAAATAAATATTAATTTAAAATTTAAAGTTAATATATATAAATAAAATTTTATTAATATTAAAAAGTTTAGTTTAAAAAATATTTATTATATTTATAAATATTTAATAAATAAATTAATATAATAAAACTTTTATTATAATTTATTATTAATTAAATTATTAATAAAACATTTTATATATATATATATAAAAAGATTTAAAATAATTTATAAAGTTTAAAATTTATTTTAAGTTTTAAAGTTTTATATTAATTTATATATATATTTTATAAAAAAAAATATAATTAAAAAAGTTATATATAAATTATTTATATATATATATATATAAAATTTATAAATTTTATAAATTTTAATAAATTTTTATATTTTTTATTTATTTAATTATTTAATAAAAATTTTAGTTTAAATTTTAATTATATATATTTAATATATATATATAAATTTTATTAAATTATTAATTTAATATTAAAGCTTTTTTTTTTTATATAATAATTTTAATTTTAATATTAATTAATTTTTTGTTATTTTTTTTTATTATTTAATCGATTTATATATATTTTTATTTATATAATTTATTTATTTATATTAATTAGTTTTTTTAATATTTAATTAAATATTTTTTTTATATTAATATTTATTAAGTTATTTTTATTATTAATTTAATATATTTTTATAATTTCATAATTTTTATATATTTTTTAAATTAATATAATATTAATTATAAGTTATTTTTTTTATATAATTTTTAATTTAATTAAATATTTATATAAAAATTTAAAATCGATTTTTATAACTAATAATATAATTAATAGTTTTATTATATAAATAATTTTTTAAAAAATTATATTAAATATAATAATATAATTAAATTTATTAATTATATTATATAATTATTTATTAATATATTATATATAATTTATTTATATTTAATTAAATTTTAATAAATAATTTTATTTTTAATTATAAAAATATTTTTTATAAAACTTTTATTAATTAATATAATTATAAATTTAATTTAAAAATTTAAATTTTTATTATTTATAAATATTTTATTAATAAAAATAAAAATTTTTATATAATTAAAATTTAAAAATAAATAATATAATTTTTATTATATATTATTAATTTATTATTATATTTATATATTTAATATTTTAATGTTATTTTTTAATAGTTTTTAAATTTATATATTAATTAATAAGTTATATAATATTTTTAATTAATATATTAATATAATATATATATTTTAAATTTATTAAATAATATATTATTAAAAATAGTTTTTTATATAAAAATTAATAATATATAATTATTTGATTTATTTTTATTAAATTAAAAAAAAATCATATTTATTTATTTAGATTTTATTTTTATTAAATTTAATAAAATATTTAAATATTAATTTTATTTTTAGTTTTATATAAAATAATAACTTAGTTTTTTTTTTATATAAAGATTTTTTAAATATAATATTAAAAATATTATTTATTTAAAGTTTTATAATTATAAATTTATTAAATTATTTTTTAATATATAATAAATATAAATTATATTTAAATATTTTTATATTTAATTTTTAATAATAATATTTATAATAAATTTTATATTAATATAATTTTAATTTAATTAATTTATATAATAATTATATAATTTAAAATATAATATTTATTAAATTTTAGTTTTTAGTTTTTTTAATAAATAGATATAAATTTTATAGTTTAATTTATTATATAATTATATATATATTTTAAAAATATTTTATAATTTTATATATATATATTATAGTTTTAAATTAATAATAATTTTAAAACTATAATAAATTATTAATTTATATATTAAATTATTAATATTTATATAAAAATTTAAACTTTATTATTATTTTTATAACTTTATATAATTTAATTATTTTATTTTTAACTTTTTATATAAATTTAATTTAAAAAATTTTTATTTAATTATATTAATTTAAATTATATTATATAAATTAAAATATATTTTAAATTATTAATATATTTATTTTAATTATATTTAATTATTTAAAAAATATATTAAATATAATAATTATATTATTTTATTTTAATTATATAATTAAAATATAATTATTAATTTTTTTTAATATAAAATATTAATTATTAATAAATATAAATAACTTTTTTAGTTTATTTTTATATTAAAGTTATAATTATTTAATAATTTAAAAAAAATTATATAAAAAGTTATTTTTTTTATATAATAAATTAAATATAATTTTTTATTAATAATATAATTTAATTTATATATAATAAAATTTAGTTAATTTATTTATTATATTAATTATAATATTATAATTTTTAATTATAAAAATTTTATATAATTTTATTTAGTTTTTATATTTTTTTTATATTATAATTTTATTTTAAAAAAATAAAAAAAATATTTTATATAATAATATTAATTTATTTTTAATTTATATAATTTAGTTAATATTAATTTTTATATAAATATTTTTTAATATTTTTATATTTTTTTATATAGTTTTTACTTTTTAAATAATTTTTAATAAAAAAAATAAATCGCTATTAATTTTAAAATAAACTTTAAAAATTAATAAAATAAATATAAAACTATTTAATTTAATTATATTATTTAAAACTTTTATAATTATTTATAATATTATTTTTTTATTTATATAATAATTGATTTTTTTATATAAAATATTAAATATATAATAAAATAATATATATATTTATTTAATTTTTTTAATAATTTAATATATTTTAATAAATATTTTTTTATATAAAGTTTTAATTAGTTATATATTATTATAAAATTTTTTAAATAAAAGATTTATATTAAAATTATATATAATATAATTAAATAACTTTTAATTTATTAAAATTTAATATTAATATAATATATTTTAAATATTATATATATTTAAAAACTTTAAAAATTTAGCTATTTAAAATAAAATATTTATATTAATTATATATAAAATTAATTATTTATTAATTTATATAATATTAATAATAATTTTATAATTAAAATTATATTTATTTTTTAATAAAAATTTAAATTTTTTTAAAATTTAGTTATATAATTAATAATAATAATAAAATTTTTTAATTTTTTAAAATATTAAAATATTAATATTATTATATTTAATTTTATATAATAATTTTATAAATTCTTTTATATAAAAATATTTAAATTAACAATATAATTTTTAAAATTTTTATTTTATAAAATAATTTATAGTTTTTAATTAGTTAATATTAAAAAATAAATATTTTTATTTTTATATAATTAATATTATTATATTATTTTATTATATAATTATATTTTATATATTATTAAAATAAATATATAATTAATTTATATTTTATAATAATAATAAAAATAAAATTAATATATTTAAAATATAAAATTTAATTAATTTAATTAATATTAAAATTATTATAATATTTATAATTTTAAAACTTTTAATATTATTAAATCAAATTATTATATTATTTAAAATTTAGTTTATTTATATAAAAAAGTTTTTTTATATAAAAGTTTTAGTTTAAACTTTTTTAATAATTAAAATTTTAGCTATATTAATATTTTATAAAATATTTTAATATTTTATATTATATTAATTATTTAAATAAAAATTATTTAATATTAATATTTAATTTTAAATATATATATATATTTTTTATTATATAATAAAAATATATTAAATTTATTAAAAATTAAACTGTTTTATTTTTAGTTTTAAATTTTAAATTGTTATTAAATTTATTATTATATAAAAAGTTTTTATTATTTTTATAATTTAATATAAATATATTATATTTTTTATATAATAAAGTTTTTTATTTTAAAATATTATATATAATAAAATATTATTTTTTTATTTTTAATTTTTTTTATTAATTATAATTAATAAATTAATAATTAAGCTTTTTATAAATAAAACATTTTTTGTTATTTTTATTATTTTTATTATATAATTATTATAGTTTTTAATAAAAAATTTTTTTAAAGCTATAATTATATAATTATTTCAAATATTTAATATTATATTATTTATTAATAAAATAAATATTTATTATATAATAATAGTTTATTTTTTAATTAAAAAAAATCTATAATATTATTTATAAATTAAAAAATAAAGCTTTATATATAAATTTTTAATTAATTAAAATAAATTTAAGCTTAAATATATTAAAATATATTTATATAACTATTATATAAAATTATATTTTTTTATAATAGCTAAATTTTAAAATATATTATATAAATTAAAATTTATTAATTATAGTTTTTAATATTTTAAATATTATTTTTATTAAATTATTTTATTTTATTTATATAAAAATAATAATAATTTAGTTAATTTAATATTAATTATAATTAATTATTATATTAAAATAATTATTAAATATTATATAAATTTTAATTTATTTATATATTAAATTAATATAATTAAAATAATATTATTTAGCTTTTTTTTTAATATAAAAAAAAATATTATATAATATTATTTTTTAATAATTTTAAATTAATAATATATTAAAATAAAAATTCGAGTTTTATTATATAATATATTATATAATTTATTATTATAATTTTAATTAAACTATTATATTTTAATAAATATAATAAATTAAACTGTTTTAATTAAATTATTATAAATAATTTAAATAAAAAAAATTTTATATAATCAATTTTTATATATAAATAAAAATATAAAATATATAATAAAAATTTTAAAAATAAATATAAATTTTTAAATTTTTATTTATATAAAAAAAAAAAATATTTAATTATTCATATTAAATATTAAAATATATATTAATATTATTAATTTTAATATAATTAGTTATAATATTAACAAATTTATTTATATAATAAAAAGTTCTAATATATTGATTAATATAAATATTAAAATTAATATTATTTATATAAATATATTATTATTTAATTTATTATTATTTTTATTTTTATATTTTTAAAAAATATAAATAAATTTATTATTATATATTATATTATATAATTAAATATTTAAATTATTTTTAATTATAATATTAAATTTTTGTTTAAATATATAATTAATATTTATAAATATAAATTTTATTTATTTATTAAAATTTATTATAAATATTTATATAAACTATTTTTTTTTAATTTTTAATTATATATAGTTATATAAATATTATATAAAATATATTATTAATTTTATAAATTTTATAAAACTATTAAAATTAATAGTTATATTTTAATATTTTAAATCTGTTTTTTTTTTAAATTTTTATTTAAATATTACTATTTTTAGCTATATTTTTATATATAAAGTTATTTTTATTATATAAAGCTATTAAATTATTATTTTAAATTTATTTAATTATTATAGCTATTATTATTATTACTGCTTTTATTGTTAATATTAATATAATTATAAAAAATAAAAAAATAAAAAAATAAAAATTATAAAATAAATAAAATAATTAAAAAAATAAATATATAAAATAACTTATAGTTTTATTAATTTTTATATAAAAATTAATTAAATTATTATAAAAAAAACTTTAATTTTTTAATAGTTAAGTTTTATTTATTTAATAATTAATTTAATATATTTTTAATTAATTAATAAAAATAGTAATATATTTTTTATATAAAAAAAAAAAAATATAATACAAAAGTTATTTTTAATAATAATTAATTTCTGCTTTTTTATTTTATTAATTTATAATTATATTTTATAATTATTAATTAATATTAATAAAACTTTATATATATATATATATAAAAAGATTTAAAATAATTTATAAAATTTAAATTTTATTTTTAAAATTTAAAGTTTTATATTAATTTATATATATATTTTATAAAAAAAAATATAACTAAAAAAGTTATATATAAATTATTTATATATATATATATATAAAATTTATAAGTTTTATAAATTTTAATAAATTTTTATATTTTTTATTTATTTAATTATTTAATAAAAATTATAATTTAAGTTTTAATTATATATATTTAATATATATATATAAGTTTTATTAAATTATATTAATAATTATAATTATATAATATTTGTTTTATTAATAAATTAATTAAATAATTTATAAATAAATATTATAATTAATATTAAATTAATTATAATATAAATATAATAATTAATTAATATAATAATTATATAAATATATTTATATATATTTAAATTTAAAATTATTTTAATTATTTAAAAAGTTTATATAGAAAATATTATTATTTTTATTTTTATATAATATTATAATTTTGATTTAATTAAAAATTTATTTATTATTATATATTAAATATATATAATAATTTAAAATTTTTATATAAAAACTTTAAATATAAAAAAATTATTTTAATTAAATTAATATAATTTAAAGTTTTTATTTTTATATTTATTAAATATTTTAAATTAAATATATATTATATAATTATATAAATATTTTATTTTAAATAATAAAAAATTTAAAATATATTATATTAATATTAAATTTTTTTTTTTATAATATATATTTACTTAAAATATTATATTTAAAAATAATTATTAAAATATAATATATTATTTATAAAATTATATAAATTTATATATAATTTTATTATATATTAAAAACTTTATATAAAAATATTAAATAATTATTTATTTAATTAAAAATTATATTTATTTTAAAATATTAAAAATTAATTTTTTTTATATATTTTTAAAAAATTTAAATTATTATAATTATTTTAGAATTTTTTTTATAAATTATAACTTTATTTAAAATTATAGAATATAATTTTAAAATTTTAAATTTATAAAAATAAAATCTTTTAATTAAATTATATAAAATATTATAAAAATAATAATAAAATAAAATAATTTATATTTATTACATTTTAATAAAATTTTAATAAATTTAATATTTTAATTTTTTTTATTATATTAGCTGTTTTAAATAAAAAATTATATTATTTATATTAATATATAATAAAAAAAAAATTTTTTTGTTAATAATAAATATTTTATTATATAAATTTAAAAATACTTTTATAATTTATTAATTTTATTAAAAAATTATATATTAAATTAATATTAATTATTATATAATTATTAATAAATTAATTATAATAATATTATATTTTAATAAAATATTAATAAATTAATAAAAATAATTATATAATTATAACTATTTAATTTTAAAAAATAAATATATAATAATATAAATAAATTATTTTTAAAGAAATATTTTAATAAACTTTTTATTATTTATTTAATTTTTTGCTATTAAAATTAAATTTAATTATTTCGTTATAATTTTATTATTTATTTAAATAATAAATTTTAATAAATTTATAATTAAAATTTTAAAATAATAATATTTTAAATATTATATTTAAATAATATTTATTAATAATAATTAAATTATTATTTTATATAAAAATAAATTAAATATTTATATTATATTATTATATTAAATATAAATATTATATAATTTATTAATTATTATATAAATTAAAAAATTATAAAAAATTATAAAAACTTTTATATTTATTTATTAAATATATAATAATAATATTAATATTAAAATTTAAATTAAATTTATATTTATATTAATTAATAACAACTATATAAATAATATATTATTAATTATAAATAAAATTAATAATATTAATAAATTTTATTAAATTTATTTATTTTTTATAATTTTTATATATAATTATTAAAATATATATTTATAAAATAAAATAAATTATTAATTTAATATTAAAATTTTTTAATATAATTATTTAAATTATAATATAAAATAATATTTTATAAATTTATATATATTAATAATATTATATAAATTATTATATAATTAATATTTATATTGTAATTAATTTTTTAAATATTTAATATAAATTTATTTTTATTGTTAATATTTTATAATTTTATATTTTTTAAAATAATATAATATTAATTTTAAATAATTTTTTTAATATTGTTTTTAATTTAATTTAATATTTATATATAAATTAAAATTTTAAATATATTATTAATAATATAATTAATAGTTTTAATATATAAATAGTTTTTTATAAAATTATATTATTAATTTATTAATATATTTATATATTTAATATTTTAATATTTTATTTAAAATTTATTAAATATTAATAATAATTATTAAATTATATAGTATTTTTAATTATAATTTAAAAATAATATATTATAAAAAAAAAGGTTTTATATAATAATTAATTTTTTATAAAAAAAAAAAAACTTTTATTTATTTATTAAAATATTTAAATATTAATATTATTTAATATATTTAAAAATAAAAATTAAATTATTATTAATTTATAATTTTATAATTATAAATTTATTAAAATTATTTTTAATATATATTAAATATTAAATATATATAAATATTTTTATATTTTAATTTATTATAATAATATTTATAATATATATTAAATTAATATATTTTTAATTTTATTAATATATATAATAATTATATTATTTTAAATAAATTATTTAATTAATATTAAAATTTAATATAATCATAATAGTAATATTAAATTAAATTATTAATATTTATATTAAATTTAAAATTTTATTATTATTTTTATAATTTTATATAATTAAAATTTAATTATTATTTTTTAATAAATATAAATAGTTTTTTTTAATTTAGTTTTATATTAAAGTTATAATTATTTAATATTTTAAACTTTTTTATATACATTTATTTTTTTATATAATAAATTAATTATAATATTATATTTTTTAATTATAAAAACTTTATTTATTTTAAATTTATTTAATTTAATTAATATTAATTTTTATATAAATATTATTAAATATTTTTAAATAAAAAAATTTATTATAATTAATTATAAAAATTATTTTAAAAATTAATAAATTAAATATAATATTATTTAATTTAATATTATTATTTAAAAATTTTATAAATGTTTATATTATTTTTTTTTATATATAATAATATATTATTATAAAATTTATATTAAAGTTATATATAATATAATTAAATAGTTTTTAAAATATTAAATTTTAATAATAATATAATATATTTTAAATAATATTTATAAAAAAAAACTTTATAAAATTAATTATTAAATATAAAATATTAATTTTAAATATTTAATTATTTATAATAATTTTATAATTTTTTATTTTATAAAATAACTTTTAATTTTTAATTAATTAATATTAAAATAATTAAATAATAAATTTATATTTTATAATAATTATTTAAATAAAATTTAATTAATTTAATTATAATTAAAATAATTATTATTTAAATATATTTTATTTATATTAAAATAAATATATATAAAATTTTAATTTTAATTATATGTTATAATATATTAATTATTTTTTAAAAATATTATAAAATATTAATATTTAATTTTATATATATATATATTATTTATAATAAAAATATAATTAATATATTAAAATATTATTTTTTTTTATTTTTTATTTTATTGTTTAATTTATTATTTAATTTATTATTTTATAATAAATTTATTTTATTTTTAATTTTAAAAAATTTTTTATTAAATATTTATACTATAATTTATAAATTAAAAAATAATATATTAATTATAAATTTTTAATTAATTAAAAAAATTTTAAATTAAAATATATTAAAATAAAATTATATAATAATTAAATTATTTAATATATATTATATAAATTATAATTTATTAATTAAAAATTTAAAAATTTTAAATATTATTTTTATTAAATTGTTTTTTTATTTAAATAAATATAAAAATAATTTAATTTATATAATATTAATTATAATTAATTATTTAAATTAAATATTTATTAAATATTATATAAACTTTATTTTATTTAATTTATAATTTAAATAAATATTATATTATAATATTTTTAATATTTTTTAATTAATAATATATTAAAATAAAAGTTTATAATTTTTATTAATATAATATATTTTTATAAATTTAATATATTTAAATATTTAAATATTATTAATTATAATATTATTATTTTTTTATATATAATTATTTATTTTTATATATATATTATTTAATTTTAAATATATTTATAAATTATTTATTTTTAATTTTTAATTTTATAATATTTTTAATATATTAATAATATTAATAATAATATTTTAAATTAATTTAATTATATTTTTATAATTAAATTTATTTTTATTATATAAAGTTATTAATTTATTAATTTATATTTATTATTATTATTTTAAATATAAATAATAATAAATATAAAAATAATTAAAATAATTAAAATAATAACTTAATAATATATTATAAAAATTATTTTTAATTATAATTAATTTTTAATATATATATAATTATTAATTAATATTAATAAAATATTATATATATATATATATATAATTTATAAATTTTATAAATATTAATAAATTATATTATATTTTTTTTATTAAAATTATTATATTTTATATATTATATATTATATATATTTTAAAAAAATTTAAAAATTATATAATTAATAATTATTATAATATTATTTTTAAAAAATATAAATATTATAAAATAATTAAAATTAATAAATAATTAAATTAATATTATTATATTATTATTTTTTAATTTAATTTATATAAATATATTTAAATATATATAATTAAAGTTTTATTAATATATATAAATAAAATTTATATATTTATATATTAATATAAAAAATAAAAAATTAAATATATATTTAAATTTTATAAATTATTTTAATTATTTATATATATAATTTTAATAATAATTATATATATTAAAAACTTTAAAATATAAACTTAATAATAATATTATATAATTAAATAATATAAAAATATTTATTAATTAATAAAAAATTATAAATAAATTTATAAAATTATTATAAAAACAATATAAAAAAATATAAATATTTTAATATTTTGAAAGATTAAATTGTTTTATTATTAATATTAATTATAAAATTAATATAAATATTTTATTAATATATAAAACTTAAAATCAAATTTAATTTTAAATTTATATTTTATATTAAAAAAAATTAATTATAAAAATAAATTAATTAATTTATTATATTAAATAATTTTATATATTTTTTAAAATTAATAATATTTTATTTATAAATAAATTAATATATATAAAATAATAATAATATTATAAAATATTAATAAATTAAAATTTTAAAATAAATATTTTAAATTTATTTATTATTAATAAATAATAATATTATAATAATAAAACTTTATTTAAATTTAAAATATTATAAAAAGAAAATATTAATAATATAATTTAATTTTTATATAATAAAATTAATATATTTATTATATTTAAAATTATTTATTTATATATATTATTTAAAATATTATTAAAATAATAATTATATTTTTATTTATATTAAATATAAATATATATTATAATATTATTATATTAATTATAATTTATTAATTAATTTATTTATATTATATTTTAATATTTTTAATTTTTATTATATAAATAATTTTTTATAATATTATATTAATTATATTTTATAATTAATTTTTATTTTATTTTATTTTTATAAATATTAATATTTATAATTATTAATATATTTTATTTAAAAAATTAAAAATTTAATAATTTAATTTTTTATATTAATATATAATTTAAAATATAAATTAAATTATTATTTTTTTATATTATAAAGTTATTATAACTTTATAATAATAATATAATTAAATTAATATATTATATTAATTATAATTTTTTATAATATTTAATATAAAATATAATTTAAACTTTAATATTATAAATAATAAATTATAAAATTTAATTATTTAATTTAAAATATTTATAATTATTTATTAAATTATATTTATTAAAATTAAATTAAATTAAACTTTAAAAATTAAATGATTTAAAATAAAATATTTATATATAAAAATAATTATTTAATAATTTATTTATTATTAATTATAATTTATAAATTAAATTATATTTAATTTTTATATTAAATTTAAAACATTTAAATAATTAAATTAATAATTAAAATTTTTAAACTTTTTTTATAATATATTATTATATTTTATTATAATAATAAAAATAAAATAAATATATTTAATATATAAATTTTAATTAATTTAATTATAATATAAATTATTTTAATTATAAAATTAATATTTTATAAATATTATTATTATATTAAAACTTTTAATTATTTCTTTAATTTAAAATAAATATATTATATTTTTTATAAAATATATTTATTTATTTTATAATATATAATTAAATATTAATTTTATATTTATATTTTGTTTTTTATATAAATATTTGTTTATTTTTTTTAAATAATTAATATAGTTTTAAATAAAAGCTTTTTTTTAAAAAAATTTATATTTATTTAATAATAAACTAAATATTAATTTATAATAATTATTTATTTATAATATAAAACATTAAAATATAAATATATTAAAATATATTTATATAATGTTTATATAAAATAATATTTTTTAATAAATAATTACTTTTAAAATATATTATTAAAAATAAAAATTATTTATTATATTTTATAATATTTTTAAAATTAGTTTTTTTTAAAAATATATTTATAATATTTTTATTTTAAATAAATATAATTTAATAATTTTATTAATTTATATTTATATATTTATAATTATAATATTAAATAAATAATATATATTTAAAATTTTAATTAATTATTTATATTTATATATATTATTAATTTATATTAAAAATATTTTAAAACTATTATATTTTTATAATAATTATAATAATATATTTGTTATATTTAATTTTTAATTAAAATTATTTAAATTTTTTTAAATTTAAATATTATTAATTTATTTTTATAAAATTTATTATATATAACAAAATTTATAAAAAAACTTATTAATATTAAATATATTTATTATTTATTATTTATTATTTATTATTTATTATTATTATTATTATTATTATTATTATTATTATTATTATTATTTATTTATTATATTTATTTATTATTTATTATTTATTATTTATTATTTATTATTTATTATTTATTATTTATTATTTATTATTTATTATTTATTATTTATTATTTATTATTTATTATTTATTATTTATTATTTATTATTTATTATTTATTATTTATTATTTATTATTTATTATTTATTATTTATTATTTATTATTTATTATTTATTATTTATTATTTATTATTTATTATTTATTATTTATTATTTATTATTTATTATTTATTATTTATTATTTATTATTTATTATTATTATTATATTTATTATTTATTATTTATTATTATTTATTATTTATTATTTATTATTATTTATTTATTATTATTATTATTATTATTTATTATTTATTATTATTATTATTTATTTATTATATTTATTTATTATTATTTATTTATTATTATTATTTTTATTATTATTATATTTATTATTATTTATTATTTATTATTATTATATTTATTATTATTTATTAATTATTATTATTTATTTATTATTATTATATTTATTATTATTTATTTATTATTATTTATTTATTATATTTATTTATTATTTATTAATATTTAATATTATTTTAAAATTTTTTAATAAAATTTTAATAAATTTATTTTTAAAAAAACAATAAAAATGTTTTATTAAAATTATTACTAAAGTAATTAATATATAATAATATATATTTAATATTTACAAGTTTAATTTTATAAAATTTATAAATTAAACATAAAATATAGTTAAAATAATTTAAAAATAAAAAAATATATTATAATTTTAAAACTTTATATTAAAAAGTTTTAATTATTAAATAAATATATTGCTACGAACTTTATATTTTAACTTTTGTTTTTATTAATAAAACATCTATTTATTTCGTAGTTTTTTTTGCTGCTTGTTTTTTATTTGAAATATTATTAAAGCATTTACAATTAAAGTTGTATATACTAGTTGCAAATATATTTAATATATTTAAAGCTTTTTATAGTAGTAGCAGTTTATTTAAACTATTAGATTTTTAATTAAATAAACTACAAGCTTTTTTATTTATTATTTTTTTTTAATAGTTTAATTTAATCAAGCTTGATTTACTATAATTATTTATAACAAGCGGAGCTATAGCTGCTTTAAAGTAGCTTATGTAAGTTCTAATAAAATCAAATTTACTAATGTTTGTTTTATTATATATCGGTTTAAATATTAGTATTAGAAATAAATTATATATTAGCTTTATAATAATTTTATATTAACAATTACATTTATATTTATAAGTTTAATTAATTATACTTTTTTTAATTTATAACTTGTTTACATACTTTTGTTTAATTTAAGTTTTATTATTTGCAACTGTTTTAATTGCAATTAAAACTGTTATATTTGTTTTTTTGTTTTTTAATTTGCAACTAGTTAATTTTAAAATATTTAAAACTAGTTGAGTTTTTTAAGCTTTTTTTAAATTTTTATTTTTTTTATTGCAAATATAAAATATTATATTAATATTAATTGTTAAACTATTGTTAATTTTAACTTTGTAATATTTAATAATATTATTTAAAATAAAAAATATATAAGTATTAATAAATAAAATATTTGTTAATATACTATTTTTTAAAATAATTTATTTAAAAAAGCTTATATTTACTTTTATATAGTTTTTATATACTTAGTTTACAATAGTAAAAAAAGCAAAAACTTAATTAATAAAGCTTATATAATTATTATATAAATTATATATATATATATCAATTGGATTAAAACTGTAAATATGTTCGATTTTATTAATATGATTGATATAGCTAATATTACTGCAAATATATACTGCTATAATTAACTAAAATATAAACAAAACTTTTTTAATTATAAAATTTTAATTTAAAATAATTTCATATATATTTTGATTTTTTACAGTTTATATATTTTGCAAAACTAATAAAAAAAACAATAATAAACTAAAGCATTAAAGTAATACAAATAAAACAAAAAAAGAAATAAATAACAATATATTAAATAACAGTAAAAAATTAATTAATAAAAACAAAGTAAATAAAAGTTAAACTAGAAATATAACAATAAACAATAAAGCTTGCTAAAATTGTTGCAACAAAAAAAGTAAAAACATAATAACTTCTATTAAAAACAAATATTAATTATATATATAAACTTTCTAGCGTAAATTTTGTTTGTATACTGTTAAATATAAACGGTTTATTATAAAGTAGCGCTTATTACACATTGTATAAAACAACAAATACAAATAATAAACAAAAAAAAATAATAAATAATAGTAGCAAATAAATATAAAATATAATAGTTAAAAAAATACAAAAACAATATAACTAAAACAAACTTAATTAAATTAAAATAATATTATATTTTATAGTTTAAGTTTAATTATATAAAAAGTTAAATATATTTTATAATATTTATATATATAAAATTTTATATTTTTTTAGTTTATTTAATTTTATATTATTAAACTTTTTAGTTATTAAATATAATAATTTAATTATAAACAGTTTAAAGTTTTAATATATTATTTATTTTTTTATTATTTATTTATTTTTTTTTTTATTATTAATATATTTATATTACTTTTTTATAACATATATAGCTTTAGTTTATATTTTGATTTTTTTTTAATTTAACTAAACTAAACTTTTAATTTTTATAAACTTGCTATTTTTGCTATTTCTATTGTAAATTTAGCAAAAATTCCTAAAAACTTTAACTTTTTTTTTTTTTTTATATTTTTTAGTTTTATATTAATTAGCAAATATTTACTTATATTTAATTTATTAAAATTAAAACTTACTAATACAAAACAAATATTTTTTGTTTTATTTAAAGTAATAGCAGTTTATATAAATACTTTTAAAATTTATACTATTTATAACAACATACTGCTTTATTAAACTATTATGATTTTTTTACTAATATATATAATATATTACTTTTGTTTTAGTTTTATTAAATATATATAGTATAATAGCAGTTATATATTTAATCCGATTAATTTTTTATTTTATATTTTTTAGTTCTTTATTTTTATAAATTGTAATAAAGTTAATTAAACGTTAAATAACTTATAACAAATTATATTAGCTTAATATAATATAATATATACTAAAAAATTATATTTTAAATTTGTTTAAAATATAGTAAACTTTGTTGTAAAAAAACTAAAAAAACGCTTTAATAATCTAAATAGTTTTAATTATAAAAATGTTATAGTTTTTAAAATAGTTAAAAATAACTAACAAATATTGCTAATTATATTAAATAGTATTAATTAAAAAAAAAAACATAATAATAACTAAAGCAAAAAATTAATAATATATAAATAATAAAAAAAAAATAAATAAAATAAAATGTAACAAAAGTATATAAAAAAAGATTTTTATAAAATATAAAAAAGTTAAAAAGTATAAAAAACAAAAATAAATAGTTTAAATATTAACAAATTAATAAATAAAAAGTTATATTAATTAGCTAATATTTAAATTAATTATATATTTTAACGTTGTTTTATATATTTTTATATTTTTATAAGCTTTAATAATATTATACTATTAACTATATATTTAATTAAGTTTGATTTTAATAAACTGCTTATATATTTTATACAATATAATTAAAATTATTATAATTTTATATAGCAAAAAAAAAACAATATATTAAAAATTAAAAAATAAAATATACTACTTAATAATATTATTTTTACTTTAATTAACTATGTTTTAATTTTTTAAATGTTTTATTATATAATATATTAATAAAACAATCGAAATATTATATAATAATACTACTGCAATTATAGTATAAATAATATACTTATATAAATTTATATTTTTATTAATAATATAGATTTATTTTTAAAAGTTTTAATTAAAAAATATATTAATTAAATTTTTTAGTTTTAATAAAAATATATATACTATTTAATTAAATTATACTTATATTATTTAAAACGTTTTTAAGTTTTTAAAATTATTAGCAATTAAAAATAATATTTTTAAAAATATTAAAACAATATTTATTAATATAATATATTATAACTACTGCAAAATATATTTATTAATAAATTAAAATAAACTTATATAATATAAAAAAATTTTAAGTTTTTTAAAAAATTAATTATTAAAGTTAATACTGCTAAAAATATAAAAATAATATTTGTTAATATAAAATATTATTATTACTATTTAATATATTTATTAGCAAGTTAAAATATATTTATATAATATAAAATTAACTAAAATAGCTAAAAATATTTGCAGTTAAAATTAATACTACTAAAAATATAAAAATAATATTTGTTAATATAAAATATAGTTATAACTAGCAAATATATTTATTAGCAAATTAAAAACTATTTATATAATTTAAAATAAACTAAAATATTTAAAAATATTTATAATTGTTTTTAATATTATTAAAAATATAAAAATAAGATTTATTTATATAAAATTATATAATAACTACAGCAATTATAACAAATAAAATAAAATTAATAAAAAAATAAAATATATAAACTATATAAAACTAGCATATTTATAAATTATATATAACAAATTTAATTTAAAAAAACTATATTTAATTTATATAGCTATTTTAAAATATAATTAAATTAACTATATATATGTTAATTTGTATAAAAGTTTAAATAAATTATTACTAGATTAAAAAAATGATTATAAAAAGTTAAATTGCAAGTTTGATTTAAAAAAAAAAGTAGAAAAAAAAGGTGGGCCCAGTAGTGTCAGCGTAGTTACCAAATTGAATTATGAGACAGTAAGCCCTGTGGGCGACCGTAGTGGTCATCGAAGTATGTAGCCGATTACATGAGGCTCCCTCATTCTTGCTCATGCATTTCAGTAGGTACGATAAAACATAGGTTAGATGGCTCGACTCCCTGTTCGATAATATAAATCTTAGGTGGAGTTGCTAAATTATTGATACCTCGTTCACGGTGGTATGCCGACCTTCTATTGCTTGCCTACTGCATATGTGCGTACCTACTAGATAGAAGTTTCATTCGACATTTCATGACAATGCTGAGGTTTGTCTTATGTAACCCAGTTAGCCCCTCTTTAGGCTAGATCAAGTGCGGCATGCACAAAATGGCCTATTCAGACGAAGGTACACCGCGTCTGCTTGCAGGCAAGATGCATGTTAAGGAGCCACGGAATCTTGCATACGCGGACGCAAGTGCTGCAGATGCCGCATTTTCTACTGCAGTACTGCAGTATCATTGTTGTTATCGATTGTTAGTATGCATTAGGTACTATATAGGTATAGTGAGTGCCTATAGCCTACCTAATACACTAGAATCATCTTAAAGGCCCCACATATTTCTGCATTTCTTCTATCAAGTAGGTACTCTATAATAGCTACCTACTTATATGCAGGTAGTTTATGTATTTAATCTCTTTATTTTACTGGATAATAAGTTTACTTAAAATTGTAGTACTGCGTATTGAACAGAATATATATACATATATATATCAATTAAGGAATTTCCAAGTAGAATTGGATTGTGTAGGTACTCTGAACCGGTTATTTTATATTACGTAAAGACAATTGAGTTTCACCTCAACAGGAAACAAAACACCTTAATCTTACATTGTAACCTGTTTAATTATTGCGTGGTGAGCATATCTTTCTCCCCGAATCATTATTATGAAGTTATAACTGACTCTATATACAGCAGATAGGCTGTATCTGAAACAGGAGATCCTTCATAGACTGGTTCCTGGAAAACCTGGCCCCCAACGTACAGGTCACATTGCATCTCACGACAGGATGACGCCAGGATGAATGTGTAACTTGCGTGCTTCCACCACTGCACATACTACTCACATACCTAGTCCCTGTTACCAGTTGTGCTAAATTGGCGGAAACTATACTTTGTCTACATGGTGTGTTGGCATCGAAGATCAAAGACCTGTTAATAATAAGCGCACTTGAAACCTAGTATAGATTCGAGTAGATACGTTTTTTACGAGGGTTGTTTATTACCACATCCTGAGTTCTTTTACTTACATTTGAGCAGCTATTATGTGCTTTATCCTAGGTATGCTGCCAATTGCTGAGTCGATACAAGAAAACTGTGTTGCTTGCGTTGCAAGTTATAATCGTACTGCGGTGGTGTATTTATATAGGATGTAATGAAGTGTCTACAGAGTACCTACACGTCTACTGCCAGTACCCCGGCACCTATTTACTATGTAAATACCTATACCACTATAGAATACAGTGCGTCTGGCTAACAATATGCATACATGCATACATGTGCACATCAGCCTGGGCCCTGACTTATCGCATGCATTGGTTGCCGCTTTCTGGGCGCCTGCCGCCTGCTACTTGTAGTTGCAGCTCTGACGAACACTAAAGTAGAGACGGCTTCCTGATTGCTTCTGAAGACCACTGGCAGATTTTACACTCTCAATCTGATAGAGATAGATGCGTATGCAACTCGTTAACAGATGTCATCGGATTGCCGACCTCTAGCAGGTTAAATTGTTTGATAGTGCGTAGTCAGCTGCCGCACAGGGTCCTAGGATATAACTATGCGCAGATTAGATAGAGAGAAGACGAGTTTATGGATACTAGATGGAGTATACCTATGTACATACTAACTAGGTATGTAGCCTGGGCTAAACTAATACTGAACTGGAGGATCAAGTGGATCCCGGGTGCTTGCGATGCTGAATTGCTTCTACAAGTACTTACGCATATGTACTTAGTCGGATCTATGACCAGGGTCGTGAGAATTACACCAACAAACAACTCTTCGCCAACACCACGCTAGAGTCGTCCTGAAAGAGGGGAAGATGTGAGCCAAGAACCCCAACAACCGCCCAGTGGAGCAACAAGAGGAGACAGTAGGTAGTCTTCTTTACAAATGAAGTTAATGAAGGTACCACAAAATACATTGTATATACACTACCGTGTTCCAGTGCTCAAGAGCACAGCTAATATTTTTTATACCTATTATTTTATAACCCGGTGCATCATCGTCAAGAAACCTTGCCACGAGTAAGAGACAAGTGAATAACGTGATTGCTGAAGAATTATTTCAACTAAGCACACCAGGGCTGGCTCACTGATTCTCGCACTCCATCGATTGGCGTGATATGAGCGAACATCGGCGTGGCTAGTAATTAGAAGAAAAGCCATCCACTTACTAAGAGGAATAAATAAGAGTGTACAAGTATGTATGCATACAGAATAGAAGCCATCGAGTCTTGCTTGCCCCGGCTAGGTGTTAAAGCACGCTCTAGCCAGCCAGCCATCTTATTTGGCTAGGGCAGGATATTTTGACACGTCCAAGCCTCCAAACCTACTAATATAGACTATGCGTATAGAGTATAGAATGTACTATTCTCTACAGCATGCAGCGTATCCCCACCCGCTACATTGTTAACGTGCACCAGCTTGTCGTCTCAGCCGCCTTGTCTTGTCTATGACTAGGGACAACATCTATGCGAGCTTCATGATTGTACTTCGTTCGGCCTCTTGTGGTGCCGGTACATGTTTTAGCGTTTATCAAATCAACCGCCTTCGGGGAAAAAAACCCCAGCTAGCTCGGTTTTGTCTTCAAAGCCTGTTCTCGAGTACGCCAACGTGCTAATTACGGCATTTGCGGTGACATTGTTGAAAACGCCACTTAAGCCACCACTGTCTCAGACACTCAGCGCGGATATGTGAATGAACATATTGTCCTTGTGCCACGCCAGAACAGCGTGGCACTTTAGCAACAGGATAAGGGGTCACCCATTTTCTGTTGTTGACTTTTCATTCGCCGCAACCAGCGCCTTCTGGAGCTGTGGTGGAAATGATCGTTGCCTATTACCTCCTAGCTCATCCACAGAGCGACGCTTGTATGTGTACACTACGTGCTTCCGGTGGCATATATTACCATCTACCGGCTCTGATGTAAGCACAGACTTGGTTATGGCGGGATCGGACCATTGGGAGAATGCTGCGGATTTTTCTATAGAATTCATATCGATGGACTTGCCCACCCAGATTTCGACAGAACAAACACCAGAGCATTCCCGAGCTGACTACCGCGCCTATAAAGAAGGCTGAATTGCGGAAATGTAAACTACCTACTTGGACTTGGTATCATCGCAGAGGGAGGAAGGAAGCCTTTATATTGTAGAGACATGCCTACTAACGTCTGCTATGTGGCCCGCGTATCCTTAGCGAGCTAGTTTAGAAAGAATCCGTAGGGCGAGTAGGCGGTTGTCAAGCATGTATTTAGATCTCCAAGAATGTCCAGTAGGCGCTTGAATATAATCTACCTACAACGTGAACGGCATGACAATAACTACAATTGAGACATTACAAATTTCTTGAAGGGTTAGTCTCGGTAGTCGAACCCTTTTAATATTCGCTGCTTCCCTTTTGCATTGCTCTCCGTCTGCTCTATCCTGTCTACTCTACTCTCTTCTCTTTTACTGCCTGCGTAGGTTTTCATAGCTCATTCGCGGGCCGAACGAAATATCCCTTCCCCTCCATCCTGCTAGGGATCGCGATGTAAGAGCCCCTAGGCACGGAATTAGTCAGTTAAGGGCCTAGTTTGTTTGGTTAGGTACTTAAAGAAAAAAAAGCCAGGTCTTGAAGAAGAGCAAGAAGAGCAGAAGAGCAGTATACTTAGGTAGGTGAATTACCATTCGTACTGTGCACCTTCCATCAATCGTAAACAGCAACTTACATAGAACTGACCGACCGGCCGACCGAGAATAGGTAACTACATAGATACCTCCCTACAAACAGCACGTACCCTGGTCGGCTATAATGTAGGTATGTACAAGAATCCACAAGGCCACACGGGCTGCGGCCCTCTTCCTTTCCAATCTCCACCCTCCAGATACCAATACAGTAATCATCTCTTGCCCTACCTATACGGTTAGAGAGCTAGATACGTGTACCTCTGAAGAACTAGGATGTACGTAGGCAAGCCACAAGTCGCTTAATTTTGTATGGATGGCCCCCGATAATGGCCAACTCTACGCAGTAGTACGGTTCTGTCCACATCGTACTGACCGCATCAGCACTTACAGTAAAGTAGGTAGCCAGCAGGACAGACAGGCATACCTAGCTCAGGGTATAGAGAAAAAAAGCAGCGCGGGCTTAGAATTTGTGTCGATTGCCCCTGTAAATCTGGTCGCTATTCCATTGAACTAACTAACTCGGTATTAGGTCACTATTCATACCTCTACTATGCTGGCTACCTCGCAGTAGGTAGGTGAGTTCTTGAGTTCTCTGCCGAATCAAGAGAAGCCCTAAGAGATCTTTGCTGTACCTGGGTACTAGTGTCGGGAATATGCGCGACTGGGCATCAAATCTTATCCTATATCGTATCGGTTATCACACGCCTACCATTCCCGCCACATTCAATCGGGAAGCTAAAAGGATACCAACCCATATTGAACGGCGAACCTTTCCAACCCAGTTTGCCGTGGTCTAGACGGCTCTCAGGTCTCGAGAGTACCAGACTATGATAGTGAGCGGCGCCTTAAACGGGCAAATATTACGGCTATCTTGCAACATGCTCTCACCCAAATCGCGACACCTGAGGAGTGACGAGTCCACGGACCGTAACGGCTGGCTTGGCCCTCAATGTCCCAATCACATACATATGTAGTTGGTTGGGTGCCCTTTCACAGCATATCGATAATGCACGGTATGTATTCTAGGAATATCAGCATATGGATATTACTTACCTATTCCTACCTATCGTTACTTTTTATTTATTTTCAATCTTTTTTGAAAATAGAATAAATAAACATAACCCGAAAACAAGACGTCGATCCCGTCATCGAATGATCAAGGATATTGTTGCACACTATACGATATCAGTATAGAGGCACACCCCTAAAAATGCCCCTGTAAGCACCCCTGAATTTTACGCTGCCGCTAACGAGCCACACTGGATCTGATTGATTGCGCTACAGTCAAATGTACAACAACTCTGAGCCCGCTGAGGGACGAGGACCGACAAAACCCTGCCACTTAGACCTACCTTGTCTATTCTGTACTTAAGTGGACATTCTGCTAGCCTCAACCGACAGGGCTCTTGGAGAGGGAGGCCATTAGCAATACTTGTGGTACCTTGAGTACCTCTACCTTCCAGGGTCGCTAGCCTAATCTACCTAAGGTATCTCACCACGCTCCACCTATTCACTCGATACTGTGCGTACATGTGTATCTACTGTATTGCGGTACCGCGAAGTACTGGAAAGTAGGGATCCTAACTATTGTCCGTCGTCAAACCCACTCCTTTCACCAATCCATCAAATCCCACCCATGCTTTCTTTCTCTCCGCTTCCACGCTGCCCCGGCTTGCTCGACCATAGCAAACCCCAGCAGAAACACTAACATGAGAGTACATACAGTACCTACAGTAGAGGGGAAGAGGGATGCGGGCTGGGTGGGATGAGCTCGCGGGTCCCCTATACGCTCATTGTCGCTAGCAGTAGATGCCCGCCAACCGAGGAGGTATTGTGTGCAGCATGAACAGAGATAGCTGCCGTTGGTATGTAAATACATACTAAAATACTAGCCGACCTACCTACAGAGTATGTCGGTAGGGCCTGGCCTGGTAGTGTGGTAGGTTCCCAGGTAGCGAGCGAGTGATGACAGAGGTGGTGTTAGTACAGTACGGTACAACCCTTTTGTCTGTTCTGGGCGCTCCAGCTATTGCACTTATCTCCCTAAAAGGCAAAAGTTCCTTCCTCCTATACCGGGCTGAGTACAGCAGTACAGAATACTTGCGGGCTATACCTTGTTGCGCCCGCACTACAGGTACTTCGCTTTCTCATACTGCTGTACCTACAACCAGCCTACCCTATATACAGCTATACCAGAGGTACCTAAAGAATACACCCTTTCCTATCCTATCCTATCACCTTCTCAGTTAGCCAACCGATCTGTTCGCTCCTCTCTCTTATCCACCTCAACCTCCTCCTTCTCTTCTCCTCCTCTTCTTCTTCAGACTTCCTCACCACCGAGCCGGAGAGACTTTCTTCGTTTTGTCTTTCTCAGACTTCCTCTCTTTCTCTCCCTCTCTCCCTCTCTTCCTCCGCCTCTCTTCCCTGACCCAGCCTCCCCAGTTTTCTAGGTTGACGGTTGTTAAGATTTAGACCCAAAGGGTTAGTAATAATGCGTAACTCTCCTACCTACATCTGCCAAGGCGCGAAACTTTCCTCAACCTCAACTTAACAGCTTGCTTTTACCTGCATTTTCACCTGCATTACGACTAGCTAACTCTCTCCGCGTTAGAGTTAACATTTTTCCGGGGTCCACGATCGGTTGAGGGTAGTGAAACGTCTTGCCTTTATTCGTAAGCCCCGAGTGACTTTCGAGCTATCGGTATTTCAAACGAGCCGACCATAACGACATTGTTACGCAGCCTGTTCAGTTTACGTCTTTCTCTCAAACATAACGGACCGCACGTCAGAGGACCCTAATTCCTGGTGAGAGGGGGGGAAATATTGTCGCCCAAGGGGAATCGCACCGTCGTATTAGCAGTCTGCAACCAGCACCAAATACTGCTGCTTTTCTACATTTCTACGCTCAATTGGAAGAGGTTTTGGTACAGCCCTTACGACCTGTCACGACCCGCCCACGAAGTTGTTGATAAAAGACGCTTTTCTATTTTGCCTGTCGTCTCGCGTTTGTGATAGCCTCGCTGTCCTCGTCCAACCATCAACGCCTACCCTTTAGCAAGTCATTCTCCTCGACGATTTGATCTCCAGAAAGTCGCACTGCAACGGAAGCCAATTGACACGCTTCTGTTGAGTGTGGTCTTTCAGCCAATTCTGACACTGATTGTTTGCTTGTACCTCCTAGGGTACCCAAGCTGGCTTTAGCCGAGCCTGAGCCTCAACTCCGCAGATTTAGTGGACTTTGGGAAGCCGCAAAGCTGGATCTACCACCGATCTCGTATCCGCCAACCCGGGGAACGTCTGATATAGCTCCATACTACGGTACTCTCGCTACCCAACGCCTACCGTATGCAAGTGAGAGGCTGCCTTCACTTCCTTTACCACAGCCACCGGCGGCGTACTCTCCGAGCGCCTCGTCTCCCCGGGTTAGCTCCATTGCTTCGTCTGTGAGCTCGAACGGCGACTCCCAATCGTCTTTCACCTCGGCTCCCTCATCAAACGGTCCGAAGACCCCCTCGCCAAATATCCCAGCCTCCGCAGCGATTGGTGCAACAGGTCAGGACTTCAGCAGATACAATCAGTACTCAGCGATGAATCCGCAACCAGACATGTACTACCAACCCCCACACATGTCTGCTGGCCCAGCACCAGCACCACAAACCGTTACCTCGAGTGCTTTGTCTCAGTACGGGCATCAGCAGCCGACCCTCTTACAACCAGGACCGCAATATTCCGCTTCCCCCTACCCTTACAGTTACCCTAATGGATTGACTTCACCACAGACAGCGCCACCCGCAGTTTCAGCTCCTATGGGTCAAGCCAACGTCTTACCGCTGCCAGGAGTTGCCAATCCAGCAGGAATGCAAAATCAGTATCAGGGGTTCGACACGACTGGTCAGATTGCTCCGCCGGGGATGAAACCTCGTGTAACAGCAACACTATGGGAAGATGAAGGAAGTCTATGCTTTCAAGTTGAAGCTCGGGGAATATGTGTTGCGCGTCGTGAAGGTACAACGACTCTTGCAAAAATTTCGGCACTCCGAAGCTAACAGTTTCGCAGATAATCATATGATAAATGGCACCAAACTATTGAATGTCGCCGGTATGACAAGAGGCAGACGTGACGGTATTTTAAAAAGCGAAAAGATTCGACACGTCGTAAAGATTGGACCCATGCATCTTAAGGGCGTCTGGTAAGAGAGTGCCTCCAATGAGTCTGACTCAACAATTGCTCACTATTTCATCACAGGATACCCTTTGAGCGAGCTCTCGATTTCGCAAATAAGGAAAAGATCACTGAATTACTTTACCCACTTTTTGTACACAATATTGGAGCATTATTGTATCACCCGACTAACCAGAATAGAACCAACCAAGTGATGGCTGCGGCCGAGCGTCGCAAACAAGAAGTTAGCCAGATGCGTAATGGCGGCGCCCCCGGGCCTGGCCCGGGGCCTCCTCCAGGGCCATCCCCTCCGAACGGTGTATTGCCATCAATACAGCAACATCACCACCATATGGGTTTGCCCGGCCCACAACCTTTACCCTCACACAGTAGTTCTGGACGGCCATCCCTTGACCGAGCCCATACATTCCCTACTCCACCAACTAGTGCTTCAAGTGTAATGGGAGGTATGGGTGCTGCAGATAATTACTGGGGTCAGCAAGGCATGAACGGATCCCAGGGCGGGAATCCCATGTCCATCGATACAAGTCTTAGCAATGCTGCTCGGTCAATGCCAGCCACGCCAGCCACAACACCACCGGGGAATTCGCTGCATAGCATGCAATCATATCCTCAAGCTACTCAGCCTTATGATAATTCCCGAGGTGTTTATAATCACACGGCCCAGCACGCGCCGTACCCTTCACAGAATAGCCCACCAGACAGGAGTGTCTACGGCCAGCCGAATTCTTATATGAAGAGTGAGATGGGTCCACCTTCAGGGCGACCGGTTGGCGATGGCACAGATGTGAAGCCGCCGAATGGTATGATACAACACGGTGATGGTACCTCGCATGCCACTGGGGAAGATGAGGCAGATCATGAAGCGGAATACACTCACGACAGCGGCGCATATGATGCAAACCGAACCGCATACAACTACAATGCGCCTCCTGTCGCCCCTATGTCAGGAGATCATTCACATTTATCATCAGAGATAGCATCTGGTTCCCCTGGTCATCAAGCTCATTCTGGTCGCGCCACTCCGCGTACTGCAGCACCACCGCAACCATATTATGGACAATCGACTGGATATAGCACTCCACCCCGTGTACCGCCTTCGTCTAGCAGCTTGTATAGTGTAATGAGTAACGATCGGGGAGGGCCAAACGGAACTTCAGGATCAGATGTTTATGGCTCACAAGCGGACATAAATCCATCCCTACAGAATGGCTATGCGCCGCCACCAGTCCTGGCTAGCGTCCCAGGTCCACTAAAACGAGGGCGTGATGATGATGAAACCGATCTTCAGCGACCGCCAAGCGGTAGTTTGGATATCAAGCGACGGAAGACACTAGTCGATGGGGCGATCCCACCTCCGGGCTACGATACAATGAACAGACCAGCGTCCACTGTAGGTGGTACGCGAAGACGATAATACTATATCTCGCTTTCTATCGACCCTGAATCCCTATTCTATCGATGCCGGCTTTGATTTCAAATCACTTGTAGCTTCTTTGGCCCTAGTTGCATCACGCCACGAGTGCTGTGGTGAATGGACAAACCAACGACGACGACAGTCAAACCGACCGGCTCCCGCATGTCCACAAGAAAGAACAGACTACAACTGAGGTTGCTGTTGATCTTACCGACTACCCCATATTGCGGGCAGAATACTTCAGGCGACCTCCTCTTCTTCCTCCTCTTAGGCCAAGGTTATTAACGCTACGTTACGTGATAACGGAGAAAATCACTTGGCCACTACATTCATTCGACCCCTTCACAAAATTTTCTTGTACTGCTGCGCTCTATTGATCATCAATATGTTTACATCTACACCAGAAGAAGACACGATGACGAAAATTATGACTTGATTATTATTAAATGCCGTTTATGGGCGTGTACATGCTTCACGAATTGATGCGTCGCATGCTGGACATTAATTCTTCGAAATGAGATAATAGTCTCTGCGACGTTAACGCCGAGGTAAACGAGATACTCGACCAACCGAAAAACACCCCCTATCATGACTTCTTAGGCGGGTAATGTTCATGATCGAAGCAGATTTGTTTTACTTTGTTCATTACATCAACCAGCCTTCCCTCGCATAGAGGGTAGGCTAAAGCTGTGGCTCACTCTTCCCTTGTTTATGAATGATGAAATGACTTTTTTTTTCCAACAAAATTAGGGGACGGTGTCAGCTGGCGTGTGTTGGAAATGTCTGGTGATGAACTTGATGGTGGATTAAAAGCTTCACTTGCTTTAATACACAGTGAATTAGATCCTGAACTACATACAATTGACCTCACCACCAATGACCAATTACAATCTTCCAAACTCCTTGATCAACGTGCCCAGCGAAAATGAATATCAGCGTTGGATAGTGTAGTTCTTGAAATGATGTTTCGCTACCTATTGTATGACCCGTTCACAAGCTCAAAGCTGTCGCTTCCTCTTAGGCGAGAGGTCGCAGTTCTTAACCGCCGAGAAAGAATGCTATTGATAACTATTAGAGCAAACCAAAGCCGCTCGCTATTGGCTAAACAACTACCAATCTGGGCAACAAAATATCATCGCTATTACGCTTTGCTTCCAAGTACAGCTCTCCATTCGACAAAGGCGTCTTGTCCTCTTACGCTACACCCGAAAGAGTGGATGAGAACCCGCGAACCGGGTATAAGCGCAAAGGAAGAATATGGCATCTAGAGCCGGTAATAGTAATCCCAGTATACTATTATGGTGACACATTTGTGTGAATTCTAATTGTTACACGTTGTAGATGAAAGCACACACGTTGCAGAGTACCGAGGTGATATGCATTTTGTGCAAGACAGTCTGCCGGGAGACTTTAGAGGATCCGAACAACAGACAGCCGAATACAGAATCCACTTAGCCCTGTGTACACACACCAACTTGATGGGTCACCTAGTTCCTCAGTCACTAAGTCAAGCCACGTCTGGCTGATGACACTTGCAGTCGTGAAGATGACGAAACAAAGGCGACGGTAGGATTAGTAGAGGTACGAATATTTGCATATTTTGTGTTGCTTTGCCCATTCTTAAATCCGACCTAAAACGGCGAGAAGAGAAAGAGAAGAATCACACCGCTCTTGTCTCGTGTCACCGGAACTAGTCTAAGGGATGTCACACTAACACCCACCAGCGACATTGGCGTAAGCTCCGAATATTAGACATCAATATATGAGAGGGCATGAGAATCGAAAGTACGGGGTATGTCAGCATAGCTCGCCACCAGCTAAACTGCGGAAGGCAACGGGCGGAACAGTTAAGACGGAAAGCTGTATTCTCGTCTTACACGATAGCTTGATGCTTGGCTTGTTTGGTGGACAAGGATGTATCGATTGGTAGAGATGTGAGTAGTTGAGTCGGCAGAGAGAGATATGGATCACGAGATGTTGATCTCAACAAATATTCACCAATAAGCTAACAAGCCCTGTAGGCCACAACCCAAGGAGCCTCGCGCAGATATAAATGGCCCGCCATTCTGTTCGCCTGTTGTAAAACGAGATATCTGATATTACACCCCGTCAGCTTCCTGCTGTTCAACCTAGAGAGTTCCCAGGTAGATTATCCCCTCATCGTGCCGAGTTTTAACAACACCTGACTGATATAGGCAGTCCTCGGTAGCAATCATGTCTCATCTACTCGCCTTGATTTTTCTCGCCCCGTCCCTTTACACAGGTGCCTCGCACGCAGCCATATTGGGATGGTTTCTCGCCAAGACCTCTGTGTCGATGTATGAACAATTGTAGTGTCTGCAGTGAGCAAATTAAACGTGAGCGAACCTCTCGTCTGCAGTGTCCATATCCGATGTACCTCGTCGGCTTTCACCTCCAAAGCACCTCGCATACAAGATTTCGTGGTATCACAAGTTGGATACCGTCTATAGCACAGTTCTACAAACAGACAGATTGCCAAGTCGACTTCTCGTCCTAATAACAGCTGTAATGTGTCGAGGGTCCCAGGGCTATGGCGTGCAGGTTAATATTGGGCAACGTAGAAGCCGCTTTCGCCATGATAGTCATGAAGCCCTCTAAGGCTTGTAAACCTAGCCCCAGATGCCCTTCTCATCTCTCTCGTAAATCCTTTCGGTCTGTTACCGATAGATCTAGTATGGTTTAGCCGTAGCCTTGGCTTTGTTAATATTACTAGCGTAGCTAATCGGTCAAATTATTAGGCTCCAAGTTCGGTAGCTTGGTCCTTCAATCTCTCAAAGTCATCACCTTGTCCTAAAGTCTAAACGCCGGTACGCACATGCTAAAATCACAAGAGCCCCTTGGTAATTAGTATTCTAGGAAATCAATGCTCAAAATTACGGGAACAGTGCTTCCAGCCAAGGACTAACCAGCGATAGCCCAGCCGAGCACCGTACGGCTCAAGCGGTGAGGTAGGACGAAATATCGGGCCGCTGCATTGCGTGCAACGTGAGCCCACAGGGCAGCTTGCTGTCCATCTAACACAGTATGGTACGTATGGTGGTATACGCGGTGGTGGAGGGGTAGAGAGGGCAGGATCTCGCCTGGTGGCAATGTATCCCGGCCACACGTAACGCGAATCTACAGCATACCGCACGGCATTCCAGACTAGGGAGTTGGTAGGCGGGTAGGTGTACTAGCATCTGGGTAATGTATTACTCACGTGAATCCCACAGGACCCAACACGACACGACGCACGACGTACCCATCACCCCCGTGCCCGTGTCGGTACCAGTGCCCCCCCTTCCTCGACTGCCCAGCCTCTGCTGTTTCGCACCGCGGGTTCCACAGGTGCGAGGGCTTGGGGTGATTGCTTTTGTGGGATGGTCGGTATGATGAGGGTAGTAGGTAAGACTAAGGAGGCGGGATAAAACCAATGGTCGAAATGGGAAGATATGGGACGGGACGGGACGGGACGGGTTGGGGAGGACCCGAGAGCGGATATGGGTCGATGCTCAAAGGTGAAGGAAGAGGAGATCTCTATTTGAGAAATAGTTTGATATGCGCACTGGCTGCACAGCCTGTGGTTACTCCTTAAATACGTGAATATTTACTCAGAAGCACTTAGCGGATATTTATAATCGCAAGCGGTCCCCCCCCTCTGAGACTATCACTCCTGCGCTCCTAGGATTGGGTCTATTTTTTAATTCTTGTTTTTTTATACTGATGTGAATCGCAACAGCGTAAGTTAGTAAATGGTAGATCTATAAGAATAGGTTACCTATTGACCGTTGATGAAGCCTAACACCGGCTCGTAGCTAAGTTGTATCATAACTATCACCTTGATGAATGTGTGTAGTTATTTACGTTACGTCTATGCACCAATGTCACGGTCCCATATAAACAGTCAAGATTTTCCATCTTGACAGCGTTTTACTTTTGGCAATGTTGTGGTTTATCGTTGCAGTTCTGCTCCGTGATAACCGAGCTATGCTTTCGGCAACCCCTTTAATGCAAAATTATTATTATTTAATCAAAAGAAAGTGTTTATAAACAGGTAATATCCCGCAGCTAAAACGAATCCAGATCTCCAAGCCACTAAGAACGACATTAGACAGAGAGCTTGCATCAATGAGATATCCGATGACAGAGATGCATTTATCTCTCAAACAGTCCACATGACTTAATTAACCCAAGCTGCAATTTCATATAGCATTTCGAAACACATCAGGCAAAGAATATTTGAGCACTCAAGAAAGCGAAGAGGGCGGTTGTCTAGCTAGAAGAGATATCCAATAATATATCCGCAGGTCCGAAAGGCTTACGCGGTCATTTTTACGGGAGGAAAGAAAGAGGAGTAAATTGGAATGAGATCATCGTAGGTAACGAGTCATCGTACTAGCAAGAAATCGAGAGTATAGAAACATTGGATAGACTCACAGATATGAGTTTCAAGGTCGTAACCTTCAGCCAAAGGGATCCCAAGAGAAGAGTACTATCATCTGGTGCGTTCATCATGCACTAACTGACGGGGAATCTTGTACTATGGTCCTGTCAAAGATTCGGTAACTTCTTAATGGTAAACCGATATCAGAATCACTCTCTAACTCCTCTCTTGGATTTGTGTCTTTCCCTAACCCGTGCCGCCGATAGTATTCCTAGGTCTCCACAACAGATGTTATAGGGGGGTTGAAGATGAAAGGACCGGGCATCACAGATTGACCAAAAAAAAACCTTTTTGCTAATCAATCATGTAAGGTCTGGTAAGCTGTCTAGGGTCAAGGTGATAATAATTAAGCTCTATAAACTTTTGGGTTTAAAAAAATTCTGTGTAATTAACGCTGAAACAGTTAAGCGTTTTACTCGGAACGTAAAAAAAAGGAATGCCCACTGCCAGAGTCGAACTGACGACCTCATCATTACTAGTGATGCGCTCTACCGCTGAGCCAAGCGGGCTATTGGTTGATAGTAGCAGCTTATCGTGACATGAGACCATGAGACCAGTCGCACTAGAAGGACAGAAGGACAGATGGGTAAGAGCAGGCTTTTATGCTTTTTGACATTATCGGGGAGATCGTTCCAGATGCTAAAAATGAGACGAAGAGCCGAATAGCCATTGTCTCTGCGGACCCAGTTCGACACCCGTCTGTAGATAATGCAGGAAAATGTATGAAACACCTATTAATGCGCTCATCATTTCTATCATATCATCTAGTTATATGCATAGGGCATATATTTACCCTAAGCCAAGTGATATGAGTAGCTTAACATCTTTGCATCCGTTATACATTGGCTTTAAAATTCTAAATCTATATCGTCTATTTTCAAGTATAGAACGATTGGTGTCAGTAACAATGATCTGTGTGTTTGATGCGAAGAAGGGTGTGTATCGAGTTTCGACAAAGTTTCTACAGGGAGTTGGTGTCTGTTGAGAATAGCTTTTGAAGCCCTAGTTGCCCGTTATAGCTCTCGATGTATTAAGAAAAGCTATTGTTTACGCATAGTTAATATACCAGCTCGCCAGGCTTCTACAAGGCTTCACGATGCACACCCCATATCGACCGCCATCTATCTATATGACCGTGACTAAATCAACACCGAGTGATATATGATACGTATTGGAAGCTATGCATCTACCGGGATGCTATCCCTCACAGGTCGCCACTGGTGCTTTCTTTCAACATGGCATACCCCGGAATACCCTAATAGAGTTGCGGAGTGCATAGACATCACGTGGCATATAAGTAACTCATCCACTATAACCAGGCCCAGATGCTCGTAATATTGTCGTCATGGCATTTTTCCGTTTTAATGCGATACATGGACATCCCAAGATGAATTGGCATACATATCCCATTATCCTAACCTACACACCTTATATATCACCAATATGGCTGAAAGCACGCTACCGCTGAAGACGAAGCTTCTCAACATTAAGGGCTTCAGTGATTTCACACTCGTCTGTCATGGGCGGAAACTCGAACTGCATAAAGCCATCGTGTGCTCACAATCATCCGTCATGGCGAATGCCCTACGGGGCGGTTCCCAGGTGAGTTATGTCTCAGGAAGAGTTGGGTAGCCCCGTATCTCAAGTCATTCAGGAAGCCACAACTAGCTTTTTACATGTCCCATTCGACATCGGGAGTGTGAGGCGCTTAGTCGAATTCATGTACACCGGAGATTATCAGTTGTCTCCAGACCCAGCTCTAGAGCTCCTCTCGTCTGATGCGTCGGATAACTCCTCTAAACCTGAAACCGGTAAGAGATTCGAAACATCTCGAGATTTGATTGAAGATGACCGAGCCTTATGTCAACTTCCCATTAAGCTACCGATTTTGCCAAGTCGGATTCGAGCAATGGTACCGACGAACTCGTGATCCCAACTAGCGTTTCTGAACGCTTGACATGTCATACCCATATGGACTCGATAGCGAGTTACTATGACATACCAGCGCTCTCGGCGCTAGCTAGGTCTAAGGTAGATGCTATTTTGGTACACGAGTGGTCTGCTGATGCATTCTGCGGTTTGATAAAAGAGTCATTAGATTCGACGAGCGACCAAAAATACCATCAAATGCTTGCGGCTAAGGCCGTTGACCATGCCGATGAGCTCGCCGGGCGGCGCATATTCGAGAAAGGCGGCGTGGCGGAACGACTCACCCCCTATATGCTACCTATTATCATGGCCAACTTGAAGGCGACCGAGACTCGAGGTCGGGAGCTTATATCCATTCTGTCTCTCGAGAAATCCAAGCTAGAGGAGGAAGACGAGAAATTAGTCAGTCGATCAAAAGCTCTCGAGGCATGCGTTCACCTCCTGAACACGAATACGCGCTGCCGTAACTGCGGGATTGATTTCTCTTGTACGCTCGAGCAGATAGCATGGTATCACCCAAGGCATATCCTTCGGTGCTCCCGATGTTCTTGCCGCCATGACGAATCAGTATGAGAACGAACTGTACATTATCTAAAGAAGTGGCTGCTATTCTAGTTCCGTCTCACATACGTATTTATTGCCATGTGCAGGCTTTACTATTACATGCTAGTGATAGGCGCAACTGGCGTCTAAAGTTATACTAATAAATAAATATCAAAATATAATTTTAGGCAGGGAACTAATATCTCAAGACTCCACCTTCAGTTTCTACAAGTCTATACCTAGCTACGAGATTGGTATAGCATGCTCCTTTCGTTACTATATCTTCATCAACTTGATAGTATCATGATTATTTTGGTGTTCATTTATTTATAAATATGATTTGTAAGATCTTGGTACCGTAAGTAGTTATAATCTCGTATTCTGTGTTAACTTATGGAGAGAACATAAGATTGGGCAAGTAGTTAAAAACATACTATCTGCATGTATACTTCAATCTACAAATGACAAGAGCTACCTACAGGTAGTATATAGGTGAGTATTTGCTCTCTTCTCTGTGTATCTGTACATAGTATGCCTAAGTCGAGTGTCTTCAGTTGGGGATATCTAGGGGAGGTACCCAGGTACTATTCGACTTGTGGTAGATGTAAGAAAACAGTTCCGAACTTGCCTACCTGTAGGTATCTGCATTACCCCCTCCATATCAAAAAACGCGTCGCTGCGCCTTCCGTGTGTGCTAGCTTACCACTAATAGCTAAAGTGTATTTACCTACGTGAGTGCTTCTTAAGCTGCCCATCCTTACTTGAACCTATACTTAAAATTAGGACTTGTCATCCTAAAAAGGTTTCAAACAGCCTGCTACGCCTACTAAGCACCTTGATTCAATACAACATATTCTTCGGATAGCCAGGTGTACTTTCATACTATTCCTTATATCGATTGAGGTTCCTAGGGGTGCATATCACGACTTCCTCTCCCCTAATCTTGATGCAATGGCCCACCTTGCATCGATCGCCACCAAGCTCTTAAACTCTGGAGAGTACAGCGACTTCACACTCGTATGTGAAGGCGAAGAATTTCGCGTGCATAAGGCTATCGTGTGCCCACAGTCACCCGTTATAGCTGCCGCTCTAAAGAGTGAGTTCAAGGTACTTATGAATACTATGATTTCGGGCAATAAGCAAGTAGATGAACACTAACCACTCTATAGGAAGCAAAGACCAACACGATGGAGGTAAATTTTCATCCTGGGACTCTGAAGTGTATGCTCGATTTTATATACACCGGCGAATACAGTGACACGCCTTTTCAGCCTACCCAATTAGCTCAGCCTACCTCTACAGGCGCAGGTAATCAACCAGGTATGTTCTTACTCATTACTCAATAAGCCACAGAATCAGCTGGGATAAATCTTATAAGGTGTCTTTTCTTTTCATTGCTCGATATAGACACTATTACTCAAAGCTGCCATGCAAGACGTTTCTAATATTCTACAGCGCAGTCAACAGCCAACAATGAAGGCGGAAAAATACCCGCTACCTTCCCAACCATTTCCGACATTTTGATACACCATGCACGTGTCAACATCATCGCGGACTACTATGGCATGCTAAATCTAGCCAATATTTCAGCCAATAGAATTCAAACAATGCTTCAGAAGAATTGGTCGGCGGACGCTTTCTGTGAACTCATTGAGACTGCAGGCTCAGCAGGAGACAAAAATCTCCGACGAATTTTTGTGCTAACGATGGATTATCACATTGACGAGCTCATAGAGAAAGATATTCTTTCCATGGAAAACATAGCAGACTACCTGAGTACTGAGGTCCGTGAGGCTAGTATTAGGGCCTTCAAGAGTGCCGGGGCTCAAAAAGCACAGCTTAGATCTGAGATTGAAGCTAAAAACGGGGAAATTCTAGTCCTTAAGAATAACCTTGACAAGGTTGCCCACGTCTTGTCAAAGAAGTCCCGTTGCCAGAATGAGGAATGCAATCGACAGTTCGGATGCCTACTCGAACGATCTTCGCAAGATCCAGAGACCCGCTGGTCTGTTCGCTGTGCTACTTGTAGAAGTCGGCATGTGTACTGCAACAAGACAGGTCGTGTTGTTCTTGAACAACTAGTCTCACGCAAGAGGCTTTTGTCAGAGTAGAAAGGGCGTGAGGATGAACAAAATTGAGAAATCGGAATGGATGGGACACATCAAAATAGACTAGAGAAAGAGTTGGGAGATGTAGGTCTCTACTAAGTTAGTCTAGACTTTTACACCGCAGCCTACCTGAATTGACGCTTTCAATTTGAGACAACTCTGTTAATAAGAATATCTAGTGTAACGAAAAGAGTAACAGGTACATAGAGGCTATGATTTTCTACAGCCTGAGTAATTATGCGACCACCGATTGATGAATTACCACTGATCTGGTCCCTCTTGTTCGCTATCTAGGTATTATGTGGTACGTCTCTGGAGGGATTATCTGAGCGCATCTAAGCCCCTTCGTGGAACATATTCTCAATAATTAGATCCTGGTAGTTAGTAAGATGCGCCATTATGCGTATGCGTTGATTAAACCAGCCAGCTCTCTTGTCAGGAGGTGCGTCCATTATTATGCCGGCTTATACAAAGGTCCCCCCACGTTCCCTAGACCCGATACCCGAGAGAGGAATTATCACCTGACAGTGGCAAGTATCACTAGCCAAGGTTTCCTTTAAATCTTCCCTGCGTCGTTGTCGTCATAAGATGGGGGCCCATATAGTCTCGGCCCAAAACCCAAGCCCTAAGCCTTGAAATCAATACGTTCACAGACCACGTGGATTAAGAAGGGGCGCCAGCATATCCGGCACGAAATCCGAAGATACAGACAAGAATAACCGAGCCGAGCATTGTAGGTAAAACGCTGCGTCGACGACCACATCACCGTCGCTAGTTTGTTAGTACAATAGCCAGGCGGAATCTAGTCCCGAGTCTAGTCGCATACGTCGTCGCAGTAAACGGCATACCGGTTTTTTCTCTCTAGCATTCGCACTCGGTAAAAATCGCGCACCGCGGCCGCGGGAGATGAGAAGACACAAACGGGCGCGACCTCCGTTCGCCCGTCGGGTGAGGTCGAAGCTGGTGGGGCGGATCGCGACATTGCCGCGGCCAGCTCCGAAGCGCTGGGGCTACATACATGACATGTAGGTAGGTAGCCTCAGCGAGCTTCTTACCTACTTCGACATAGGTACTATCGAGGCTTAGCTGAAGAGTAACTCGTGCCGCATAGTAAGGCTGCCGTAGAGCCGAAGAAGCAATGCAATTGGCGCGCATCGTCGTCTTGCGCGAGATTCTTGCTGCTGGTATCGCATGCGCTGGGTCCTCTCGTCGCTTGGTTAACATAGGCCCGCGGTTTTATCTAGCCCTGACGGTACACGGCGGTAGCGACGAGGCAATTGGGCAAACATTGTTCCTACGTAGTATGGAAGTATCCTGTAATGCAGGTGTGTGAGATAATTACAACGCCGCGGATTGAATCGAAAGTAGTGAGTACGCAGTAGGTAGTTGACTTGGTCATTGCTGGGAAGTTTAGAGCGGAACGCGCTATCTAAATGGCGACCAGTTTCATAGCCGTCGGTCCCGCCGTCCGGCGAGGACGAGAAAAAAATAGAGAGAAAGAGAAAAAAGAAGGGACGTGACCCGGAATCACCCGCAACATAACTCTGTATTCTGTTTGTATAGCTGGAACTCAGAAAGAGAGACGTGGGATCCCAGCGATGTAACTGTCAACTCTAAAACCTATCTACTGCTCTCGCATGATGTAGGTATTAATCTAAGTTTAACTGAAAGCCTATATAGGGAACCAACTAGACATTCATCGGCAAGATTTTCGACTTACCCAGGTACACGACGAGCTATCTATGCGTATGTACATTTGGGTTTCTTTCCCACGTGGACGGTGAGGTATGTACCTACATATTGGAGCCTAGTGTACAATTGACAAGGTGGGCCGCCGACCAAGATCAGACGATCGTGGGGTACGTCGAGAAAGTGCGGGGAGAGTAGGATCGGGAGGAGAGAGAGAGAGAGAGAATGCTCCAAGGAGGGCTTAGTCCTGGGAATGCGAAGGTTTACACTATGATCAACTATTCATAGCAGGTATCTATCCTCTTAGTTAGCGATGGGTCGGTATTAGTTGTGAACCCCCTTTTCAATTGGCTCTTGGTGAGTAGTCTATTACCTAGGCACTTTGATAGCTATTCGCCCAAGTTACACAAATTGGACTAAGAGACTTAGTAAACGCTAGGTAGACCACCATACATCTAACCTCCTTTCCTAGTTGGAAACCATTTTATATATCTACTCCCTATGGTATTAAATTAAGACCTACAGTATCTACATGTTGAGCTATGGCAGTAGTTTATACTAGTGTAAAGGGGTGGACATTCAGTTTTCTGAGCTGCGCCCAAACCAAAACTCTAAGTGGGATAGTTTACTAGATAGTGCATTGACAGGTGACGGGTGCCTTAACTATAAAAGGTATTATGCGGAGAGAGCTTATGGCCACATAGCTAGACCGAAGTAACAATATATCCAACGGTTCGTAACTATATGAAGCTAGTAGAATTGATCATGTGTCGACCCTCTGGCAGTTATGTGTACATATATTATCACAGGCAATTTACAGCGCTTCTTGGACAGATGGACTGTGGGCATCGGTGGCCCACGCACGACTACTATTCAATTGAGCCAAACTTTAGTAAGTACACTCGTTAAGGTGTCTTCGTACAGCAGCTAAGTAGATGCACTGCACCCCCTATCTGCGGGGGGCTCGCAAGGCCAGTGGCCATTATTCCCCAAGAACCCAACTCCAAAATTAAAAGGATGTAAACGATCAGTTCGGTTTCAGATGACCCAACGATCTGCGCAATGCCGTTTCAGCAAAACGTGGAAACTCCACCGAAAATCAAATTCGCTCTCCTGGCCGATATAGAAAATATGTTCGTGAAGATCGTGACTGGTAGGCGTAGTTGTGTGTTAGAGAGCAAGTTTGTTTTTGCTACTTTGTTGCCCTATCACGTCGTCAACTAGACCTCTCCAGAGGCCAGTCAGCATGCTCGGCTCCTGCTCGGTAGACTCGGCATCATGGATGAACTTCAGCTCGACGCCGTCCATCCCCATGCCCTCGATTTCCGTGAGAGCCGAGGGCGAGACGAGGTCCGGGTTGGCAGCGACAATGCTGATCTCATGAGCAGTAGCGATGTTGTCGATGGGCTCGGGAGTATGCTGGAACATGACGTTGTCGGGGAGTAAGGGCACGCGGAGATTGCTGAATGGGTCTTGGCTCGCGCCCTGGAAAACGGCCGAGCCGGGGAAGACGATGTTGTCAATGCTTTTAGCTGTCGCATCCGGCGCGGCAGTACTTGAAAATGTCTGCATCATGCGCAATTTCCGGGGTTGGGGATGAGGGAGGTTTGATGATCGAGTGTATAGATGACGCGGGTGCTATTCACCAAGTGCATTGTCAGCGCTGGCTTATACTTAGGTGCCTCTCTAATTGGGAGGGGTGGTGCGCGCTCAAGAATGACATAGATGGTGAAACTTACATCAGGATCTGTATTCCGCTCCTTCAGGAGATCGGCATATTTCCTCGACAGAGGGGCGCCAGCCTTTGAACTTGTAAGGAGAGTGGAGGGCTGTGTGGTTGTGGTGATGGAGCGAGCAAGCTTAGCGATGGGACCTGTGACGCGGGGACCAGCCATTTTGAAGATGTCGTTACGACTTATTAGATAGTACGAGATAAATTCCAAGAGGAACTGTGATGAATGGAAAGTTGATTAGTTCTCGAGGCCTGAATATGATGCAGAGGGGATAAATAATAAATGAGTACGAAGCGCACTTGGGGGGGAGAGGTGCGATTGGGTCAATGGACTATTAATTATACAAGAAATTCGGAGGTCCGGGAGCTGACGAGACCCTGAAGACAATGAAACGGTGCGGCCAAGATGCAGGTCTGAGGGGTAGTGGGAAGATACTCACCTGATGGTGGTTTGGAGCAATCGTGGATAACAAGCACAATCGTGACGGTACAGCAGAGGTACTGGATATCCAGTCCGTCTTAATATATGTTACTGTATCCGGTGGATTGGCTTGCCCGCAGCTGTGAGTATCTACATGTCTAACCAGATAGAGATACGCTAGACAGGTACCTGGGAGGATACAAAAACAGTATGATATAGATTGCAAGAACACTATGTACTTACTGCGTAAGTAGGCTACCTTCAACAAAGCGGTGTATTACAGATTTTAGGTACCTTCTCTCTCCAAGTAAGGTATGTGTATACTGGCTTCAGGGATTACAGTAAGCTGCTTCGGGTTTAAGAGGCGACAGTTAAGAAGGTTATGTGATCCATTTTAGAATACCTATCGCAGTGCAGTGCCGTACACCTCAACTACGAGAAGCTGCTCTTTATGCTATAAAGTATGCATATTATAAAGTTGATAGATGGAAACGTCTAGGTGTCAGTATGAACATATGCGCCTACCTACAGGATATACAAAACCTAAATTGTACCTACGCATTCAATTAAACAAGCCCCCGAAGCCCATCTAGGCAGAGAGTCGAGGACTCGGAGTAGTCGAATAGGAAAGCTGCCGGTGGAGAACTGTCACCGCTACCACGGCACTTCCACCTTTACCCACTTTTCTCATCTGTTGAGACGCAAGCTCAGACCACCGCCGGGTCACGTACCCCGGACAAATCCATAATTTGACCCATTGCCAACCTGTCACTAGCCTAGCTAACTATCCGCGGCTTAGCGTGGTTCTCAACAGTGAGCAATGCCAATCATAACGGATCCGATTGAAATCAATTCTGCTGCTCACGTTCCTGTTCCTGATTCCTTGGCGCAAACTAATCCTTCGAAAATTAATCATCTCCCTACCTAATACATATATAGGGGCACTATGTGCACCAACAGACTGCCAGAATACGTAAGACTTGATACTTCTGGAGAAGGCGAGAAATGGATTAAGTAAAGCGTTTAGGTTAATGTGTCAAGTCAAACCCTATTCAAACTTCAGAATTGTGGTAGGAAGAAGCGGTTTATAAATCAGACCGGGTATGTGCTATGAGTATACGCAATCCTCGTGCATGGAATGCTTACAGAGAACCATACCATAGATATACTAGCGTCGAATCCCATCCTTAGTATAGATTTGCATAGCTCTCCCCTGTTTTCTACTGTCGAATCTCAATTTCAAATCTGGGCATCCTATCAAATTGGGCTCCGATGGCTAGCGATACCGGAGACTTTCCTATCCAAGTCCTTCCCGAATACTCTAAGCCACACGCCATGATCAGCCCCAACCCGATGATACGCCGTACGTAGTACTGCGTATCTACATTAGATACCTAAGTAATCTGGATAGATAACTTATGTGTGGGTTTCTAGATTTGAATTCCATGTTAGTTCTATCACTTGCATCTAACAAAAATCGTAAGCAATAAGAGCCTTGAACGTCCGGAGGGTGCCCGCGTCGTCTATGGGTATCCCGGATCTATCGGTAGCGTAGATAGGTATGTAGGTACCTCTTGATCGTTCTATGTTACTATATTTAACTTAACGTATGATAAATTGACTACGTACTTTTCTTTCGTTTTCCTTTTTGGTTTATTTTTATTTTCCAGGTCCCCATCTAGAAAACGCCGAATACTTCTAGAAGACTTACACCACGTCTATCACATTCTCGAGCCTATTTCTAGGAGTCATGCCCAACAGGATCCCTAGTTCACTCCTACTGCGTAGAGTGTTTGTTGGTGAAGATAAGAAGGATCTCACGTAATGTGCGTCAATTAGATAGGTATCCAATCAACATATCCCCACGGAAGCCGAGCAACAGTCCGCGAGAGTGATACGCGATTAATTCATTTTATTAAGATGATATCGTCAATAAACTGCGAGATCTCGCAATACCTAACCATTGGAGGTATTCGCAATATATATTCGCTTCGCTGAAATCGATCGTTCAGATAATGAACGATAGGTGCAGTATACCTACAAGACCGATTGAGTTTGACCGGGCCGCTGTCAGTCTACATAGTACAAGGTGACAAGGCCGCTTCGAGCTAACCAGAACCGAAATTGCTTCTTACGGAAGGTGGGGATCTCGCTGTATGGTCTGTGTGTGATAGCTCCATGCAAGCAAGCAAGCCGCCGGCACAGTAGCATTCGACTGGCCATCGTCGGCCGGCGACACTGTCTAGATCGATCGGCGATGAGACAGAAGAACGTGGCACAAGACATGCTTTAGCATTTAGGGCTGAACGGCAAACTCGAATTTCGATGATCCGAAGATACCTATCTAGGTACTAACGTAACTGTGCTATTATAGCAATGTTTAGTAGCGCAACTGCCCGTCATCTTTCAACTCTTCATCTTTTGATTTGAGCGTGGCGTTCATCATGACGCGAAAAGACGTCTATCTCGCACCCTCCACAGCCGTTCAGAAGAGGAACCACCTACGTCTCTTGGGAAAATATTGATGAATGTTGTTCACTCTATGTAACAGGATGTCTAGAAAAAGATCACCCAACAAGAGGCGCCTGTAGCCTCAACACTACTAAAAAGCCTCGATACCGCACTGGAAATTCTAGTTCATGGGTGCATTCTAACCATATGAACCAGTAATTAGATGTGAATCTGCTCTATGGAGTGGGGGTAGTGTCATAGTACTAAACAGTTTACAGCTGCTCGGAAATAGGTTCCTTGCACATGCCGAGATGCTAGCGTATGGTATGAGGAAATGCCTTGGTTGAGTGCCTAGGCTAGGAACGAGTCTACCTTTATATGTATTCAGAGTAGCCTTCGCTAGACCCAATCACCACCTATCCCACAACATCTTGACTACTATTCTAGCATGGCGTCGCGTAATTATGAAGTCAGTGTTATCCTTAGTAATGTACCCTCTATCGGGAGCGATAGACATATCTGCCATCACAGTGCTTACACTGAAGGCTGTTGATACTTTCAGAGAATGTCTTCAATTTCTTGTCAGAGAGCTAGGGCGGGAACAAATCCTAAGAACAGTTGAAACTATGTCGGCACTCGTAGACCCGTTGAAGAGGTCCTTTTCTATGAGCTCGCTTATATGATCAGTAGCTCGCCTTGCCAGCATAAAGGGAAAATCCTAGTCACCAGTTTTATCTAGTGTTATACACAGTAGATCACAGAAGCTATCCGCCGACCAGCTTTCCTGTATAAGTTTATCTAGCGCCTGGGTGCTCATCTTAGCTAGCTCAGGGAGGCAGAAGAAATCCGCGATGCAGTTCACGAGTTCGTGATGGATCCAAGCATTGGATCGGCTCTCATCAGATTGACTGTTGTCGCTTTCGACACTTAGGTCTAATCAAAATTCATACATTAGGCAACGGCAGCAGATGAAATAGGGGTGGCGGAGCTTCCGAGTCATAAAGCAAAAAGACTATGAATAGTAATCCGACGACGTTACAAAGGGACGATCGCGCTATACAATACCTTGGCTCTCGTTCTCGTCGAAGAAACCAGAAGGCCTCTCTTCATATTTTCCAGTGTACAAATAATCGAGCATGCACTTCACAGTCGTCGGCTTAAAGTCAACAACATGAAAGATGTTAATCCTAGCTTCCTGTTGTTTTATCAGCAGCTCTTCTATGATATATGTGACTCATTCAATTGCAAGATGAAACTAGGGCGCCAAAGGAAATATATACCTTAAATTCCCCATTTATAGCAGCAGTAATAACGGGACACTAGGAACACACTATGCTCTTGTGGACTCGAAGTTCTTGGTCTTCACACACGAGCGTGAAGTCGCTGTGGGCACCAGAACTCAGCAATAACGCCTCTATGGATAGAACGTTCGGCATTTTCGGCTAATTCAATTATCGTAGCATGATCGTATAAGAATATCGCGGGTTATAGTGATGATTAATGGGTTATTGATGTGTATGCTCGTGAGGACATCAACAGTGTTCTGCAAAGATTCAAGCCCGAAGGTGACAAACGATACCTCTATCTTTATTTTCGATGACAGGTTCCCTAATACTTAGCTTTGCGATGAAGCTCCAGATTTTAGCTACAACTTAGGACCTCCAACTTCAGTAGAGGCCGAAATCCTTCCCTAGGCAAAGTAAGCCCTTATTCAGGACCTCCCTAGATCCATCTCCGACCTCCTAAGGCTGTAGGAAACGCCATTGAAGGAAGGGGGTCACGAGGCCTAGAGAAGTTATCCCTTAGGAATTTATAGACTAGATAGATAAATAGACCTACTGGTATCAAAGGCGCAAACCATTGCTCTTGTAGTATATGTACGTTGTGATACCACCTATTAGATATCCGGGGGTCTACCCACGCTCTCTTGCATTGTTGTCGTTGTTGCTATTGCTGTTGTTATGTTTAACGCCAGAGGTTCTCTGTGATACAGTAGGTACCAGAGCCTCCCGAAGGGCATAGTAGGCGTGGTGACAGCTAGGATTTACATTATATACTTTATACATAATAACCCATTTAATAACTGTGAATAAACCAAATGCCTACCGGATGTTCAACGGCCGGATAATACTAGTATAACTACACCACAGGCTGACAATAACCTTTGACTCTCTGCTGCAAGTAGTGAGTAGAAATCAAAGAGTTATAATATTTTATGTAAAAGGCGCGGGGAATTCCCTCGTGTATAAAAAGGGGGTTGCCAATATCCTCTCACGGTAGACACAGCTAATTTTAACAGCTTTAACAGCCATATCATATAGGCATTTCACTAATATGTTTAAATGTGGCGGAAGAGAATACGACACAGTTGATCCTCTTGGTGTATTATTTACTAGTATATGTTTGCGATATGAGCACTCAAGCTGACATAACTGACGAACCCATCATACGAGGTATATATTGAGGGAGTGTTAATATACGAATGCAATTCTTGTTCTTGATAATAACATGGGTTTTCATACTTCCTAACTATATTAGTATTACCAGGTCTTTAATGCTGGAAAGAGTTACTCTTTAACATTGAGATCACACTCGCTGAAAGACCTATGCGACAAGTAACCTCTATTGCTTTTTTTCCTGATCGCAAAGCTCCGTAATAGCGCAGACTGTAAAATACTAGAGTGTGAGTAGAGTTAGTGCTGCTTCTCCTAGCCGATCTTGAGAGGGCGCTCGGATGGTCCAACGCTACAGTAGATTATTACATAATTCAATGGTTCTGACGATTCTCGTGGGAGGACTTCTTGGAATGATAAACTACGTAAGCCCATCCACGAGCTTTCTTCTCATACAATCACCTATTCGACAAGAAAATGGAATTGGGTTTATGGGATGTCTGATAGCAATATTCAAGCAATATTCATATAGGTAGGGCGATCTAGGATGGCTAATCGTTACGAGGCATCTCGCCCCGGTTCCGAGGGCAGGCATCATTATGTACCTAATATTTTAGGTTGTTAAAAGTCATTGGTCGTTATAGTGTAGCGACAATAATCCCTTGTCCATCTCCCGGTGGTGAGTACATCCCCTCAATAGATAAGTCAGCCGATTCCAATAGGGTCTTCCACTGAGTCTCGGTCCTTTCCATAGAAGAGAGCAGGACCATCATCATTAGATCCCATTGAGATTGCAATAGCCCACACCCAGTGTCTGGGAGGATGAAGTCGTTAATGACGAGGTAAGAATGTCCTTTAACCATTGAAGCCTTCACATTTTTAAGGATCTGTATGCATTGCTCATCGACGTAGTCATGCAAGATGAACTTTAGGAAATAGATCCGTGCGCCTAAGAAATGGTGTCAGCAACGACCAGCTGTCAAAGGGACCAACTGCACATGGATGCCTACCCTTGACAGGAGAGTCCGCAAATAAGTCGAACACTTGTTTTTCAATTTTGGGCGAGAACGACAAAGCACTTTCTAGAACGGGCTTCTGATCTTGGAGCACAAAAGGCCCTGGCTCGTCTGGATACTTAGCTAGAAAGTCCATAAGATCGTGGCCGCGACCACCTGCGACATCAACTAGGAGCGGGGTGTCCTGGCGATGCCCCTGTGGGAAGAACTTATCCTTGGCGGGGAACCAGGTCAGCCACTACAACCGCTGGAGTCAGTAATTACCTTTTTGCGTAGTTCCACAGCTCTCGAAACATGCTCCCGAGACATTTGGGGAGCTCTCAAGGTACTAGAAAGGGAAGAAAATGACTCCAGCGGTAACTCACAGAGGGACGGCTGCCTCTATCCCCCTCGAAAAAAGTGTTTGCATTGTCCCAGAGTTCTTTATTCTTTGGTACGGTGAGCCATTCAAAAATTGGTAGATCCGTGTGGTTTGCGGCTTGGAACATCCCACGCTGGGGATCGACGGGGTTTTGGTAGCCAGTCTCTTTAAGCCAATTGGGACCTTGTGAAATAGGAAGCATTGATGCGTCGTACCTTGGAAGTCTCAGCTGAGTAACACCAAAAAGCTAGATAGTGCTGTGGACTTATACATAAACTTGATCATGCCTTGAGCGAGCCGACTATTGATGTGTACTGTCCAGTCTGTCGGCCCGTACAGACCAACGCCCTTTTCAGCAACGAAGCCTGCCGCAGTAAGCACTCGGAGGAGGCGTCCTTCTCTATGTTAGCATACCTACTTCAGTTAACTAATCTCTACGACATACTGATGAGACTCTCATCGGCATTCCCGTTTTTCGCGATCTCCGTGGCCGAGATAGCCTCATTCTTGGTAATTATATCGAAAACATTCAGCTGCGCACACACACGAACAGCCATCCAGGTTGCTGGCTGCGAGTAATGTCAGATTATGCATCTAGGATAAGTTGGCATTACGTATTATGTACTATTTTCTCAACTTACACTAAACGCGAACTTGATCAATCCGTCTTCGGGTTTCTCCAAAGCACTGATGACTAGGTTCGCCGCTTGTAAAGCCTCCACTCTAACTTCCTCGGAGATGAATGGATCGGACCCCTGAGAAAGCAAAGCCACAACATTCGAGGCGTTTTTAAGAGCCTCATTTTTTGAAACGTTTGAAACCATATTTGTAAGAAACTGACACAGTTCACTCAAAACAATGATAGGGTCAAAAGTGTGGTCCAAATGGTACACTTTAACGAACAATTAGAACAAGTTTAGTTACTAGGTAACAGACGTGACAGGCAATCCGTGCGCTTTATGTGGTAATGAGAGCAATTTCTCTCCTTGTATGCCATTGTGTACGGAGACCCGACATTCTGGTTGTGGCTACATAAAATTGATCACGGTACCAGAACATGGCCATGGTCCCTTGCAACTCAAGTTAGCCGCGATACCGGGCTCGGTCCTATTGGGTACCATAGTTATGACATTTGTGGTTCATCCAATTTGGGTTCTGTTAATCGCTAAGCTCTTGCCAGGCCAAGAATTCTCTATGTATGTTGGTATGCGGTGTATGTATAGAGTATAGAGGCCCTGTCAGTCTTCGTTAACTCGATTGTGTCTTCTTGAAAACTCCGGGGGAGCTGAACGCGACCAGGTATGTATCGCAACATCTCAAATGTCTTTGCAAGGAACATCTTCCGCCCATATCACGCAGATTTCTCCATGAGGCCACTTCGATCTACGCTAATGCTCATACTTCCATCTCACTCTTCCCCTTCTTTCCAATTCATAATTGGTTCATTCAGCTGATCCGATGAGCTCTGCAACTTTCGTGTTTTGAAATTCTTTGTCTGTATCATGTCGGAAGCTGACTATGTGACAACCCTCAATGTCGTCTCGTGGGTTCTTATTAGCATAGTTATCGCTGTTACTATCGCTAGGATTCTTGGGAGAACCTGTATGTGCTAGTTCTGCATCAGAACCCGTTTAGAGCTTTCACGCTACATTAGCCTGATGAGTCCAAGATCCACTCCTATTCTCCTCCCACTTCTACCCCAAATACTAATTCTATCGATGCTTCTAGTAGTCACAAAGCAAACAGGCTGGGATGATTTCTTCCTAGTAGTGGGATCCGTGAGTAGTACTTTTTGCTCTACAAACAAGAATAGGGTGCTGATAGCTCCTTAGCTATCCGCTCTCACATGCTCGTCATTAGTCAGTACGTAATCCTAAGTTAATTGTTTCCGGGTCCAGCATCATTTTGTTTCCAATTGCCTCTAGTTGCCACAGGCTTGTGCATGCCCTTGAATCCCCTCATAGGTAGCTTCTATCTAACTCTTAGCCAATTACAGCCGTTGGTGTTTCCTACGGCCTGGGCAGGCATCAAGCAGATATCAAAGATCCACATGATCTCTCCGAAGCTATTAAATACACTATTATAGCCCCAGTCTTCTCTATCATCTCGTCTACCAGCAGCAAGATATCAATACTGATCTTTCTCGTCCGATTGACGGGAATGTCAGCGAAGAGATGGCATCTATACTTTCTCTGGGGGACATGTGCTATACTGATCGTTCTTAATATTCTTGCGATTGTGGTTATAGTCCGCTTCTGTGACCCGCCTCAGAAACAATGGCAGCCTTGGCTACCAGGAACTTGTCTCGAACCACAGGTTCAGTATGTATTTCAATCCTTATGCCATGATGGCCGGATTTGTCGTTCAAAGCTAATGCGGTAGGGGCAGACGAGATATAGGTTTCTTCCAGTCGGCTTATAATGCACTTGTGGACGTCATTGTCGCCGTCTTTCCCGCTCTATTTATCACAAAGCTCAACATTACTACCAGAATGAAGATTGGGCTGTCACTCTTGATGGGGGGAAGCGTATTGTACGTTGCAGCAATACCACGCGCCGGAAACTATCTAATATTTTTATTAGCGCAGCTGGTGCTACTATTGTCAAGATATACTTACTTAAAGACCTGGACAAACAGTACGCGTTTCGGAGATGTTTATTTCCTAGTCGTAGCCAATTCTTGCTTTCGCGCCCTCTCAACTCCCCCAGAATGGGTTAAATATTACCCATCCACGATCAGTTCTAACACTTGAATTATTATAGTTCAGATATTACGTGGTACTGGGCTCCTATATCGTTATGGTATACGTAAGTGACAACCACCCTAGCCTCTAACTTAACAATACTAATATGTTCCCAGGGCTGAAGTAAGTATTTCATGCTTATGCTTGCACTGTGAACGAGATGTTCTTTGCCTTGGCAATATTAACTCGCTCCGTAGATGGATGTTATCATCATCGTTGGAACAATCCCGACTTTGTGGCCTCTAGTTAGACTTTTACGACGGAAAACAAACCACAGCCAAGACCGCGTTGTATACAACGTGGTTACGAGCGATGGTAGCTATCAAAATGGATCGGAGGGTCTCCCGTTAGCGGGTTCAGCTACTAGGATACTTCAAGAAGTCGATAACATGCGAACTAATGGAACGTGGAATGGTGAGCAGGCCAAATCGAACCTATGATAACCTGTGATAACCTGTAATTCCTAGAGGGGATCCACAAACGCAGCGAGCGAGATACTTAGCTTATCAGCGGTTCTAGATGAGCAAAGCTAAAGCTCTGCCCTCGGCCGGTGTATTATCAAGTTGGTCAAATAGTAGATCAAACTTACTACTAATACACAGGCTGGATAAGCTAGGCTAATGTCAGAGTTGTCATGTATATTAACTTCTAACAACATGAAGAAGGGTTCGGCCTTCTATTTGTCCTATCCAAGTTAATTCAGTATAACTAGGTACCTATTACGAAATAGGCATCAGGATGCGGAAACCGGCGGAGCTTCAAGCAGCTAAGTACGTACTCTATGAGATGCGGCTTAGGTGATGGAAATGGGCTTACCCTCATTGCTAGAAAGTTTCTTCAGCAAGCTCTTCGCGCCTTGGAAGATGCTCTCTCCTCCTACTACGGCACTATAAGCAAGTTAGAGGCACTAGGCGAGATGAACCAACGGTTTACTTAGCCTTAGAGGAACCGAGGCTGAATCGAGTTCCATTCACAATCGATATAACCTCTAATAGACTCTTGAGTTTTAAGTGATAATAAGCATATATATACTTAATGAGTATCTCCTGCTACCAATATACAGACAACCTCCTTTATTCCGAGGGAAGCATTGACATAACAACGTAATGGTCTGATAGCAATAGACCAATTATTCCGAATCGGCAACAGGAGCACATCCTGCGGCACCGCCTTTATGTGTAGTTCTCACCCCTACATCCCCAATACACCACCAAGCCTATCGTTTCCACCATGGTCGTGCTAAAGCAGCTAAACGGTACAGGTGACCTTGTAGCTCTTAACGCTGGTCCCCGTCAGGCAGACCTTCCCCTTCCCGTCTCCATTTCCATCGGTGGAATAGGCGGTAAAGGTCTGCACGGCACCACCGCAGTACTGGCCATCATATAGATAGACCTTGCAGTAGCCCGCGTCGATGCTGGTCTGGTAGGTGGTGCTGACGTCGCCCACGCCGTTGCGCAGGTAGATGTTGGTGCAGGCCATGGAGACTTTCCCCGTGTCCGTGTAACCATCTCTGCCGCAGTTGGCTTTCCAGTTGAAGGTCAGGGACCAGTCCTTGCTAGCGGCTGCAAGAGCCGGGAAGAAGGGGAGCGCGAGAGCGATGACGGTCATTGGTGCGTGCATAGTGAAATAGCCCCGTAGGTTTTGGTGTCTGGCAAGTTCTTGTTTGGGTAAATGGTGTGTGTCTGAGTGTGGGTGACAGAAATGATGAGAGTTAGGAAGTGCTTGTGAGTCTGTATGCTTGTTCCGGTGTATTATTACCCAGAACTCATGAACCTTATATATTATCCCTTTCTCATATTCTCGCATTCACATGCCCAATTGGGAATCATTGTGCGAGGATGCCTTCATCGCAACTACCAGAGTCAGCAGCAACCGAATAGGTCAATGTCTCTCTATTCAACTATTCAATAGAAAGTACCTAATGTAGGGCAATGATACGCCCAGAGTCTCGCAGGACACATCTCATTAGTCGGGCCCAATTTGTTGATACGCTATACTCCGGCCTATTTCACGATACTTTCATTTACAATCGCCTAGTTTCTGTTCTATTCACACAGCTCAGGAGATTTAAAAACTCGAAACACCTTCAAACCACCGATGTAATACGTAGCTCTTCTTTTAAATACCGTAGTTTATTTCACTTACCTGTCTATGTGCCTACCTAGACTACCTACCTCAGTTTACAAACTTATATGATCATAAACAAAGTTTGGCAAAAGTGTTCTCTGTGCAGTCGTGTATTTAACATCTAGTTGCACCTCTTTATTCAGTCTGTTAAAAAGATGAGCTTGTTACTAATGTAGTCATAGACACAGCTAGTAGAGAAAAAGGTTGAACTATGTATTAGTCATATATCAATAGCCTACTAGTCTAAATATGTAATTCCAAAGAGCCGAGCAAGAGCGGGGAGTAATGATTCCCGAACATAGTTCTCGAATTCATCACCGGGGGGGGCACAGAGGATATAGAATAAATATTTCTATATAATAGTTTGAATCTTAGTGTTCTAATAACACATATTGGTATCCTGGATTTAGTATGTTTGGACGATTTCAAGTCCATCTAAGCGCTATACCTACATGTGGCCTAGGTACCTACCTAGTGGCAGCTTAGTGCTGAAGCCCCCTCCATAACCCCTGTGTAAAGTGAGGGTGCGAGACCCTCGCAGTATTTAGCTGGCTTCTGCATGGCTACAGACAATACAACATCAATTATCCGGCCAAGTCCTCTTTCTCTTTACAACACCATGTCTCCCTCACTCATTAACTACCTAGGCTCCCATAATATTTCGGCTTACTTTAATGAAAGCTTCCGACCGGTGGCTTCGTAATGCAACCCGCCGTGCCTTCAATGCGCCCACCGGCCTATCAAGCCATATTCCATTCGCTGAAAGCGCCCATAGCCTAGTCTATCGCGCATTCGCATCCGGCAGAAGACGCGGAAACTGCTGTCGGCCAATTGTGTACACGGACGCAGGTAATCACAATCACATAGCGCGGGCATTCTGTGTCGTACAGCATGAGGGACCGACCGAGATGAGATATTGAAATGACCTAAAATGTCGAGTTCGATTGCCGGACCCTACGATCGCGGGCCTTACCGTGATCAGTGAGTCTAGCTTCTCGCTCACCACGTAGGTCGTCAATATTTCCATAGTTTTCCTTCGCGCCTCATAATCTACCTCAAGTCTCAAACTCGACTTCGTTCCGTCGTATTTTGCGCCGTGTCATTCACACTACCAACCATGGGCATCGTCGAAGGCTTTGATATGGTGCCATGTTTGACCCGCGGCGGTGAGGATGTGCTTAAGTGGAAGGACTTCATCGACGCCATCCGAGAACAGTACCAGGATGACGCTCAAGTTGTGTTCCACAATAACTATATCGAGTTCCTTGCAGGGGAGCACCCGATGCTTCCACTCGAAGGGCACAAGTTTCTGCGTTTCAGCTCCAAAACTACCGGTAGAATCGCGAGCGAGACTCATGTTTTGGACTATCTTGAAAGCGTTCACCGCATCGCCAGGTCGGTATTTGGGTTGCGAATTCGTCAATGGACAGAGGCCTGGGATCAATTTGGATTCTACGATTGGCGTGATGTCCATGACTCTTGGAGCTCCTTTTCAAATGTTCGTCATTGTAGGCTTAGCCGTTAGTAGATCTAACCAAATTACAGGGTAATGCTACGACGATGACCCCACGGTTTATGGTTGGGAGAAGCGGCAGTGATGCCGATTATCCATTACGATATGGTAACGACAGATTATATGAAGCCCTAGAAATACCGGGAAAGGGCAAAGGCCTAGTGGCGAGATGCAACATCGGAAGTGGGACGAGAATACTCTGCGAGGCACCTTTTCTCGTTTTCCCAAGCATATCCCCAGAAGAGTTGCATAAAAATGTCGCTGCTAGACTCACAACTCTCCCTAAGGAGAAGCAGAGGCAGTTTCTTTCGCTGCACAACAATTTCCGAGGCCGACACGCATTTGCGGGTATCATTAGAACTAACGCTCTGCCCTGCGGACCTGGCTCGAGTACTGGAGGGATATACCTGGAGATCTGTCGTATTAACCACAGTTGTTTGCCAAACTGTCACAACTCATGGAACACTGAAACCCAACACGAGACGATTCACGCTATTAGAGACATCTTGGCAGGTGAAGAAATCACCATATCCTATGAACAAGGTGACCCGACCCCGGCCCGACATGAGCATCTCCGAACCAACTTCGGGTTCAACTGTCAATGTGAGCTCTGTAGTCTCCCACATGAAGAGCTGCAAGCCAGCGACCGTCGTCGCAGACAGATCCAACGTTTAGATGAGCAGATCGGCAATGGCCTGACTATGATGACGGAGCCACTTGTAAGCCTTCAAGCGTGCCAAGCTCTACTGAAAGCCTTAATCGACGAGTATCATTCTCGTGACATGGCTCTTATCCCAAGACTATACTACGACGCTTTTCAAGTTGCAATTACACACGGTGACGAATCTCGGGCAAAGGTATTTGCGGAGAGAGCCTACAAAGCGAGAGTTGCTTGTGAAGGCGAAGATAGCCCAGAGACCAAGAGAGTCAAGGGCTTTATGCAGAACCCCTCATCCCACGGTGCATTCGCTCAAGGCTCCAAAATGTGGAAAACCTCGAAGACAGCTCAACCGAGGAATCTGAGTGTCGACGAGTTCGAAAAGTGGCTCTGGCGCCATTAGGGTTATGTATAAAAATACAATATGATTTCTTAAGCCCTCTTCTCCTGTCATAATAAAGTTTTCTTTTCCCATGTACTCAGGAGAGCATAAAAAGGGACTAACTCTACTAAGCTTGAGACTCTAAGTACATAAAGTCTACTCTAAACTCGAGGTCTCATTGTTAGAAGTGATGTACCCTCTTGACCTGTGAGCCTTCATACTTGCTTAGGGTCAGACCAGTCCAGCTTACAGCCACTTTTCTTAAGGATCAAAACCCCTCTAGGTTTTTGTACTTAATAAATACAGATGCGTATCTTGTCGGGGGCGAAGGAGACGCCCAATCAGGCCTGCAGAATGAGGCTTTCGGCGTTTTTTCACTTGGGGCACAGCCTCTTCAGAATATTTAGGCATTCTTCTCCAATTCCCTCATATTTTTTTTCTCGGTCTCAACCTGTCTACGCAGTGCATTGCCGTTTCGTACTTTACACCGCCCTACACTTGAATCGCTATGAGGTAGTCATTACCCTACCCCGTTCAAATTCTAAGATACATTCGTGCCAGATAATTGATAGGAGGGACCTTAAATTATATTCGTTACCTACTCATTTTAGCAATGGCTGACCCCGTCGGTGTAGTGGGAACCGCTGTCGGGGTGGTGTCGCTCGGTCTACAAGTGTACGAGGGATTGAAACAGTATCTCCATGATTTCAACTCGCGCGATGACCGGATCACAAAAGCCCTGGCCTACCTCGAGCAGCTGAAGGCAGCCCTCAGCGCAATAGAAACCGCCGCTCAGTCGCTTCAAACCCAGCACCAAGCTCCCGCTGACGCAGTTCTGTCAAGTCTACGGTCCTGCTTGGCAGAAATGCAGGCTCTTCAGCAAAAGCTGCAGGAGGTTGGGCCATCACAGCAGATCAGTGTCAAGGGCAAAGTAAAAGAGTTGAAGAAGAAATTTGGATATCCGTTCCACATCTCCAGGCTAGAAGACATAGGCAAGAGCCTTAAAATTATCACAGACCAGCTATTATTAGCCACCCAGGCTCTCGAACTGTAAGCTACTTTCCAGATTTCTGCAAATCCATTTACTACCCTTTTCTCCTCTAGACAATTCAAACCCCTCGCCCCTTTACTAGAGCGCTAATCATTAGCTTTATTCAGGCATGCACAACTAGTTATCAGCACTAATGTCGACGCTCTTGGAGATGCTATCAAGTCCCAAGCAGGTGTTCTAGCAAGACTCAGCACAGACGCAGACACGAGCCAAAAAACCAATTCATCTAATACTAACCAGTTGGCTAGCATCAATTTAAATGTCCAACCCCTGAAACCCATGCTCCACGCACTCGAATCAGTAACGAAGGATCGCTTCAGCAAATTTGAGAATCAAATACACACGAATCATTCTGCCACCACTGCCCGCCTCGATATACTTGAATCACGTACCGAAGCGAACGCACAAAAGATGGCTGAGGTGGTTGAGCTGTTACGACGTTTCAACAGCCGGTCGCTACCCACGGACCAAGAGTCCACAGGAAGGCGCCTCGTTGGGGCTCTCGTCTCAAAACCGAGCCTCCTTAGAGACGTGCACGAATCGTTCGACTTTCAGCAAGAAGGCGAAAAGTCACGCTCAAATCCCCCAACAAATATCGCTCCGCGCTTAAGTACAGCCCCAACCCGTATGGATTTAGGAAACCCTAGGCTCTGCAGTTGTACTTCACGGCGCAGAGTGGAAAGGAGAACTTCACGTTGGTACTCATTCGACCTTTTTTCTGAAATCGAGACCGAATCAAAACACAGCCTAGACTGTTTTAATTACGTAGATGCCAGGTCCCAGCGACGAAAGACATTCGGGATCACCTATTTTGGGCTACGGCAACTCGTCTCTGCTGCTGTTTCAGTGAGCTTATGTCTGAAATATGGCGCCGGTGGGACCAGTATCAGCCCAGTGTTTCGATATTACTCTGTGGTAGATAAAACTCAATCACTCCCATTTCGTCTAATCCGAGTGTTATCATATGCCCAGTGTTTTCCACTTTTCCCCGATTCAATAAAGCCATGCACCCGGTTATGGGCTCAAAATATTGGTGCTGATTGCATCTCATGGATCAGAATGGTTTACAACAACAAAATTGCATCGCCGTGGGATGTCTCTGCCAACGGTCGAACCTTAATAGACTATTTTGTCAAGCTAGTAAGTGCGCCTTCGATCCCTATAAAACAGTAAAAACATATCACTAAGTCTTTCAAGTGTCATACGAGCTTTTTCCATTGGCCTCAACACCTCAACCTCTTTGTCATATTATCCGAACTGTTCCACCTCGGCGTGACATCAACGCAGCCGTTGTACCTAATTCAAAGATCTGGGTACACCCCCGCGTATGGAATAGGTTACTCGAATATCAACCACACAGTGTCTCTGTTATTGCGAAGTGCCCCTGAATACCAGTGGTCTGCCGGATCTATCAATCTTTTGTGGTTTGGAGATATTATAAATCAATCAAGTGAAATTTCTGCAGCAGTTGAACTTGATCCCTTGTGTGCTATATTACTGCGCCAGGACCTTGATAGCTTATCACAAATTCTGGCCACTAAGCCAATCCTTTCCGTCAGTCCGAGTCAGTCCAGGTGGGATACATCATTAACCCAGCTTGCAGTCCGGTGGCCAGCGGGCTTAAAGCGCATCCTAGAAGTGGTGCCATGTTTCTTCAGTCGCCTGGAATTCCAACACCTTTTCGAGTTGGCAACCTTTCGCACCGAACCTCGGTGTAAATACGATAGATTTTCTATCGGTGTCGCTTGCGAAGACTGCAACTGCTCAGGGCCCGTAGAGATCTTGCTAGAATATGGCTGCCCACTCACGAGTGAGAGTATCACAAATCTTTTCAACCCTGGGAACATGGTTTCTGTCGAGGTTTGCTATACGGTATTAAGGCACTTGAGGAAATGGCGTCAGAAGCTACAAGAATTATCCGCATCGATTAGTCCACAGGACCAGCCGACAGTGCATCAGCCGAACCTCCTTGACTACGAAGCCCCTTATATAGTAAATAAACTCCAGGCGATCGGTCTAGATCCGTATGAAACATTCGGGTTGCAACGAGACGACTACCGGCTTGGTTCTTCACTTCCTGGTATTGGCTCAATCTACCATATAATCTGTCGAGTTAGAGATGCTCAGATGGCGTTTGATTTGGGCTTCCGAGACGTGGATAGAATATCCGGTAGGAGCACGCCATTATACATGAAAATTGAGGAGGTGGCTTTTCCCATTCCGGATACCGACTATTGCAGATGGCTTATTGCACACGGCGGAGACTATACTCGAAATTGGACGTGGCCTATCAAAGATTCAATTTTAACACCAGGCGCCGTCGCATCCCCTAATTATTCCATTCTACATCGGATCTTTCAATCCCAATCAAGGTTTATTAATTCATCAGCTCTAGATCATTGGGTCTCGGTTTTGGTTCGAAGCCCCTGGTTTTCGCATTTTGCGAAGTCCACCGCCTTCTATGATAGGTGCTCAGTCAGTGAATTCTAGTCTCACTTAGACCTCATTCTAATCCACCTAAGGGTGCTGAAGCTCCTATTTCCTGAGTCCCTATCTTCAGAACCCTAGGTCGTCCCGAACTACTCACGTATTACCTGCAGTGCAGTAATTACTGACATATAATACCACAGTGCGCATGTCTAGCAAGCCCTGAAGGATGTTCCCCATTCGCAATCTATCGCAACTGCCTGATTGAGTTGAACGCAGGGGGCTCGAGAAGAAATGGCTCCTTAAGAGACGCGGTAAACACTATTAACGATTATGCTGGGGTCATTGAGTCATCCTCGGATCTGGCAGAATCTACCATCCGATCCCTCACCTTTCACCGCTTGAAGATTCGGCATACCTGCTGTGCCTCGATTGGAAGAAGTAACAGTTTACCGCATGACTACGGAAGCGACTTCGATGAGTTAAGGGAAGAAGACGAATATCGTGTTCGCCAACTGAACGAGCTCGTTAAGAGCTTCATGGACCAATACAATGAGAGCGCCCTATCTCTCAAAGACTTCGTCGATGGGCCATGGGTGGAGCAGATGGACCGCATTGCAGTAAAAGAGAAGAATACGGAGTGGACAGCCCAAGAGAAGAATAAGCTTTTGACTATCGGGGTGGTGCCAAAGGATGATCCAGTTGACGATGATAAATCGAGTCAATGTTCGTCAGCATTTGAAACGGACTATAAGGATAAAGATGAAGCTGTGGTTCTTAGACACTGGAACCGGCAATTTGAGATAATCGCAAATGGAGGTCGCTCAGAAGTTGAGAGCCGAGAATGGTTAAAATGGCAATTTAGGCGCGCTTCTACTAAAGAACGCTCTACTCTGTAGCTCGAGTTGACAGGCAACCTGTTGGTCTTTTGCATTATCTAGGCTCTAGGGTAAGTGCGCTAAATAAGGAGTGGGTGTCTTAAATGCCTTAATAGGACTTCATGCCTGCAGAGAGTAGTAAGCATATCCTAAGCTCTTACACATATGAATAGGTACTTTATACTTATTTAGCGCACAACTATAATAAGAGTATATAGGTATCTATGCCCTAGATAAACAAATGAAAGCATCATTAATATGAGTGCCCGCGGATTAAAATACGGAGCTTAACTAGGTATATTCCGAACTTCGCAAGTAGGTACGTAGGTTGGTTATAGTCGTATGGGGTGTGTTAGATAACGACACTTATCACACCTAGGATTAAGAAGGTATCATTCTCGGTCCAGGCTATCTACTACACCATTAGGCAATCACTCGCAGCACCACCTGTTTCAACAGTTATACTAATAGAATGGAAGTCCGTCAAGAAATTCTCCTTTCCCTCCCTCCCTTCTATACAATCTCGCCGTGGAGCCCCTCTTCAGGTTCTTCTCAACGAACCACCCTAGCCTACGTAAGAACCGCGTAAGTATTCATCCAATGTCACACAGACTTGAGACAAGGTCATACAAGGTGCTTCAGCCTCAGCGTGGAAACAAGACATTGCATAAGAAAGGAGGCAAGTAGAAGCGAGGTAGCTGAATAGAGAATCGGAATATAAGTGTAGACCTAACATCTAGGTGGTCACGGGTCAAGTGATACATGACGCCTATAAAAGATCATTATACTTAGGAATATACTTCTAACCCCTCGTTTCAGCTGAATTTGGATCTTGTCAATCCCAAGGCGCTGGCGGGATAGTATAAAGCTATTAGACTCAGACGCTACGATGAGACTATCATCATAAAGATACTATTGTAATATATAATGCTCATTATTTTCTAATTAGTACTTATTACACGTACCTGAAGTGAAGAGAAATGCTCGAGTGTACTACAGGAATAAGAAACCGCCTGCTCAGCTCTATGATATCCCAGTGTCCGTTCTCTTTCCTTCACTTTCATTGTATCTACGAGAAGAAAACACATAGTCTATATAATCTACGTATAGATAAGCCTACAAAGCCATAGTAAGCGATGAAGCCTTCCTTCTACTCTATTGTTACTGACTCGGTCGTAAAAACCGAGATCACGTCGGACTTAAAGTATTTGTACATGAGAAGACTTAAAATGATTCGATTATTTAACTCTTTACGTCCGCTCTTGCATGCGTCTATACCTACAAGGAATGGGTATCGTGTTGGGGACCCCAACGACCCGGCCGCCCGAAGCCTCCAAGGGGTCCCGTGTTTTGACCAACCGGGCCAAATTATGACATGTCTACTCTTTTACATGTAAACTGTATCCCCTCCCCTGGTGGGGTGTTATTTACAACCAGGATTCCGGATACAACATGCGTTCCTTATACAATCGGGTTTGGTGCCTTCTTCTTTCGTATTCAGGGCTCGACCATGGTATGCGCGTCGACTGCTTCTGCTCTTTTCTGCCTACCCTCGGTTTGTGCGTGGTGGAGGGACTTCATGACATATTCGTATGTCATCATCGTGACTGTCGCCGCGGGTACCGCTCTCATCATGTTCACGCCCATACCCGCGTAGAAAGCCCTCCAGCCTTCTTCCCTTAGTATAGTGCGAAAAGTCATGACCACGCCTCTGTATTTGGGCTGAGGACCGTTGTTTGCTATCTTGGACGGCTGAGACGGGGTTCCAGCGGCGGGATCCGAAATCCCGAGCCCCTGTAGATATTCCACCCCAGGCGTTGGGCGTCGCTGTGTTTGTAGCCGTGTCCGGATTACCTCGTGGGGGTACGTGGCCGAGCTCGCCATGATCTTTGATAATATTGAGGCGGATAGTACACCGAACCAATGACTTTGCTGGGTGTTATTCGTCATCTCTCCCATGCCTTGGCCCGTAAACTTTTTTCTCAGGAATTCATAGGCAGGGAATTGCACTGCGACATGTGTAAGACCCAGTAGTGCGGGGGTCAAGCCCGAATAGAAGGATAATATGCCTTCGGATGAGTACATTTTGCGGGCGGCGTCGATTGTTGAATGATAATGCCAGGGGGAGTTGATGGCTGGTCTCGAGGTCGGGGTGTTACCTGATCTCGGAAATACCGACATCTGTCTGTTGTAGCCACTGGACGACTGTGACATGAGACGGGTCTTGATCACCCATATCGGATTTGTTACAACTGTGCTGCTGGCCCCAGCAATAATGGACGACCAGAAGTTGATGGCAAATTGATTGCGCACTGTCCGACAGAGGGTTGTCAACAAAAAGAACATGATAAGCTAGACGAAAATGTAACTTACCTTGATGATCTCCCATGTACTTTTTGCTTTTATTATAAACGGTAAACCAAACTGCCCAGGTCGGTAGGTAACCCAGGACAATGGGTCCCAGGCCACGATATAGACCGCGGATACCTTCCTCTCTCCATATAGCGCCCCCCGTACCGACTAGACCGGAGTATACTTTGTGGTGGCCGACATGTCTGCCCTTGGACACGGGCAAGAAGCCGCCCTGAGCCTGTAGCTTGGTCTTTATGACGTCGAGAGGGCAGGTGACGACGCCTGAAGTGAAACCGCCGACAGCACCAGCCAAGGCGTGGAACTGCGAGTCCGAAGCGCCAGCAGCCCATCTCTGCAGCAGCGTCAAGCCCTGGGAGTCAGGGCGTTCCATAGTGGTCACCGCAGATGGGGTAAACGAGCGCGGGCTCTCGTGGGGGTGAGGGCTTCCCGGTGGAGAACCGGGGTATGTGGCTGTCGAAGGGACGCGATGGGTGAAGCTCCCATATTCCGAGGTGCCAGAAGAGGAGGGTCCTTGGGGATGGCTCGGGGCGGTTTCGCCTTGAGACATTCCCTCGTGGAGTAATCTAGGGCCTCTGAAGTTCGCGGATCAGAGGCCCTTCTTCTTCAGCAATTGGAAGAGGATCAGACTTGGTCAAGGCCGGTCGGCGGAGTGGGAACAGACGGATCGAGTAGTGGGGGAGACAGCGCGGAGGTCGCGTGCACAGAAAAACAGGTCAATTCGGCTCGCTGAAAGAGGCTCAGTGCAGAGTACCTATGGTAAGGTATGGTGCGGCAGAAAAGTACGGATGTGTGTGCTCGCGCGGTGTGCGGGGAATGACCCTCGCAAGTGCACCGCCGACACAGTAACTACCGTCTATCGCATGCCATCGACGACATTCGCATAGGCGATTGGACTAGTTGGCTGACTAACTGACTCGGGGTTCGGGGCGGTCTGGGCGGTGAGATAGGTGGTCGGTCGATTGGTTCGCGAGAGAGATAGGATATGCGCCCGAGTATGGCTGAGGGAGAAGAGGGAAATATAAGGAATGCAAATGAATATAGACACCAAGGTGAGGGAAGGGAAGGGGAAGTGGGAGGTGGGAGGGCAGAGGCTAGAGGCTAGAGGCGGGAGGTGAGAAAAGAGAGTGGATAATGTCTATCGTAGTAGTTGATTTTACTAGTAGGTAAGAATAAGTTGAAGCAGTACCTAACAGAATAGGTATGTATCTAGAATCTAGATAGATAGAGGGAGCCTCAGGGAAGGGTTTAGTGAGAATACCGGAGCCGGACCTCTGAACTTCTGACTGCCCGGCGCTTCTTAGTGCTTGGGTCGACGAACTTGGGTCTCTTAGGCCTTGTACTTAGTTTAGTAGGCAGTATCTACTTTGTAGGTATCTATCAGGGAGCTTGTAAGTGAACGAGCGGGTCTGCGGGAAATGGGTCTTTCTTGCGGCTTTTCCACCCCTTCCAAGTAGGCCGGAGACACGGTGATGAGGATAAATAAGAGGGATTGTAGAGCAAACAAACGCATACCTACTGTATGCACAATGATCCTCCTCCGGATGGTGTAGCCCGGAAGCTGATAGCGATGACGTCGGTGCACTGGCTGCACTGGCTGTAGTAGCTGTATAGGGTAAGTAGATAGTGACAGTGTCTTGTCTATCTATCTATATAGAAAGCAGGTATCCCGTAAGGTGCTATGGTCCTTTTTTGTTTTTCTTCTCAAAACTCAAGAGAGAGAACTAAGGTGTAATGTCATGGCATCAATGGTACCATTTTAGTTGCGTATGTAGCAAAGATTGGAACTTAGAAGAAAGGCGGCTTTGTCGAGCTGGTACGTGTATACTGTGCCTACGCAGGTAGCTTATCAAGTCGCTCACTGACTAACTCTCTTCTCGGAACGATAAAGAAAAGTCAGGCCAGCAAGGGACCAAAGCAGGTGAGGTAAGCACCGATATCAATACACTTTTTAGACATAATATGTATCTAGATACGTTCTGCATTATACTACCTAATGATGTCTTGTCTGACGTATATGAAAATGACATGAGCGTGATCTGATAATTTGGTTGGCTTGTGCTACCGTAGTGCTATATGTGAGCCTGTAGGTACTGCCTATAGCTTTGTACATGCTGGTAGGTAGTCCAAGGAACACATGAGATGGTATGTAGATCGAGCCATTCCGATCTATCACACCTACCTACGCATAGACTACATCCTAAATACCCATGTCAGGATACCAACATTATATATACATATTCGTCATATATATAAAACATATATATGCGCATGTGAAAAGCAAGATACGGGAGGGGCCGATAGAGAAACTCTACCATTGCGTGCCCTTTGTATGTGATTCGTAGGGCAGAGAAATTATCGTATATAGTAGATAGAGTTCCCGAGGTGCTCTAGAAGCAAGACTGTGAAAGCTTATCCGATGAGGCCACCGGGTGGGGGATCAAGATAACGGATATGCACGCCTTAGAAAAGGTACCAATAGAAGTCTGTGCTTACCTAAGCTGGAGTTATGTAGGGTACCTCCCTAGTCCATGCTTTACTGTAGTCACATGATCTCCCTCTCTTCGGTTGAGGTAGCGTGCAAGTGCAAAGGAGCGATTTTGTCCGACAAATCAACTGACGACGATTTGCTTGACAGCTGAGCTCCCTTCGACCTTTAAACCCTCCCCCCAATCGCCATCGCCGTCGCCCTAACCGCGAACACCACCGCCCGACCACCACCCAACCATGTCGTACCCGAGTCTCGCTCCCTTCGTCTTGAAGCGCCCGTGGCTGCGCAACATGCTCACGCCCATCGCTAACTGGTACACCAACGCTGCCGGCTACCGCCAGCTCGGTCTTCTGTTCGTGCGCTCCGATATTTCCCTACCTCTACATGCTTCCCGACACCAATTTGAAGTGTTTGTCAATTGGAATGCTACACTTCGGTTCACACTTTTTGAGAGCTTCCTGTGGCCGGTCATGGGATTTTCAATTGGCCGCGGGTGCTCCCAGGGAAAGCTATTGAGGAAATGCTAACGAGCTGTTTTTTGCTATGGTAACAGAGCCGATGACTTAATCGTCGAGGAGAATGAGGATGTCCTGAAGGCCCTCAAGCGCCTCCCGCCCCAAGTGGCCTACGACCGTGTCTACCGTCTCCGCCGCGCTATCCAGTGCAGCGTCACCCACAAGCTCCTCCCCAAGGACCAATGGACCAAGCCCGAAGAAGTACGTACGATCGAGTCTACTACCCATTGGATGCCTGGCCTAGATGAGCAAGGAGAGAGCGAACGAGATATAGCTCAGATACGATGAGAAAACACAAAAGAATACCTAATTTGCTGACCGTGGAAATGCGAAATATAGGACGTCCCCTACCTGAGCCCCATCCTTGCGCAGATCCACGCTGCTGAGGCTGAGAAAGCGTCCCTGGACTCGTTGACCATTATCAAGGGCCACTAAAGCAGCTCAAGACTAGACCAAATTAAACCCGCTGGATACCGAGGAACCCCTTTTTAAAGCCCTGTAAAGAGAAACGCGGCCACGCTGGGAAGATGAAGGAAGGGAGGATGGCTTTAGCCGAACTTGTACAAACAGTCACGGCTCTGCATTAGAACAAGGCAAATAAAAGGAGGTTCCTACGTTCCCGTCTCCAAAGCCTCTATACACCAAAGGCAAAGGTACATGTCGTATACAAGGGCGCCGCCATCATGGTGTAATTGCAAATTTGTACAACAGTTCCCATGCATTCCTTGTTGTAGAAAGCAAGTTTTCGCTCTCAACACAAATATTGCGGTCTGTTCTCAGCCAGTGCATGCTCTGTGATACTCACTGAAGCCTAATACGATGGCATGAGCCTTTAGCTCAACTCGACCCTATCTAACTACTGTCTAAGGCCCCTTCGTCTCTGCCACATATTCGTTTTCTCTACTGTATGAATATACACGAGAGTTGACTAGGGCGTAACAGGGTGTAATGCCATAGTCTTTCCCCTGCGACTTTGTTAAACTATCAACAAGATCCCCCCCTCTCTCTCTTAAAGCTAGGTCGGTATATATGCAAAGACCTCCTTGTTTTAAAGGGGAAAAGGTATGATAAAATACGGGCTATAAATCATAAACTATGAACCATAAATCATAGGTATAAGCTATATTATTCCTCTCTAAATACTTCTAGTCGTATCCTAACACTAAATTACTCTGTCCACCCGTCTAGAAAGGAGACATGCTGATTTACTACTAAACCCACCCCTCGCGACTACTTAGGTCTTTCCCACCGATTCTTGAGCCGTAGGGATATACTCAGGTACGCTCTATAACAATTCGCAGCACTCCTACCAGAGCGTCTAATAGGCACATTAGCCACCAAGTTTATTCTCATTGAATCCGCGTCACACGCAATCCGAAATACGGTAGTATTGGTAAAAAAAAATCGTCGATTCAAATACTTCTTTATACACAACTTCAACAACCAATAAAACAGGATGATATATATTAGTCATCTTCTTCTATACTCATACGCGCCACAGCACCTTGCTGTGATGCTATGACCTACGCAATTTCCCCTCGAGCTCGAGAAGCCAATTGCATGTGCCTATTACACCCCCCGTCCATTACGCCAGAACCAGAAATTATTGTTGTGATGCTGCTGGGGGTCCATCAACGCGAGGCTTGTAACACACACTATGCTTTTTCCGAGTGTGAGGGGTGAGGGGGCCAACCAAGCTTGGCAAAAGCTCGTCAGCGATGCAATATGTCGCCAGACAAATCGAAATAACAGCAAACCCTATTCAAGTGCTAGACCACGCAGCCTTATCAGTTTGCGTGAGCCTGCGTAATGCATGCGGCAGTTGTATCCAGTGACTTGCTTGCAAGACTAAGGCGGAGCTGTCCCTCGATGCTGGTTGAAGCAAACAAAAACAAAGAACCCATGAGCCCCGACCGTTTCCCCAACTCCTCGTAGTCGGACACGAAGTCAAAAATTCTAGTGGCCTATGCGGTGGAGGCGCGTATCATGACGTCGCGTACAGTAATAGACATGGTATGGGAATCCTGCCAAGATGGACTGGTGAAGACTGTTCGAAATAGTCGATACAACGAAGAGTATGTGCGGGCAGGAAGATGCAAGAACGTGTGTGCGAAAGTGTGGGAAAGTGGCGTTAAGAGGGAGCTATGCCACCCGACTAGGCATTGCCTGGTTTCTCTTCCGTGTCGATGTGCCAGACGACGTAGTTGGGAAGCCCAATCACCTCATAGCCTGCCCTCTTGGCCATCTTGGCGAATCCTTCGGTTTCGGCTTGATTTTCGAACGCATAGCATGGAAAGTTGATGCCTATGCAGTCAAGTCAGTCTCTATAACAAATGTTTAACTGCATGCGTTACTAACCTGATCGGTGCACGTCGGCTTTCACTAAAATATTAACACCACCAATACCGTCGAGCTCGATCTCTTCAAACCGATTCGCATGTCGGTCACCCATCTTAGCCATGTAAGTTCTACCAGTATCATATTGCTTGTAGCCTGCGAAGAGTGCCCATGTTAGTGGGGAATGGCAGATCACTTGGGCGCAAAATATATAACATACCTTCTGCCAAAACAACATCTTTATCAAGTTTGCTCGCAAGCTTCAGGGCCTTAGGAGATTCGATCCATGAATTGTAGTCAACTGTTGCAAAACACGTTACTAAAGTGAACGGGTTCATCATTTCCCAGAAACCACTCACATCTGCCTTCAATATCTTTGTTATTCTCGTCATAACGGTGGAACCAGATGTCTGTCGGTGTTAGCTAAAGGACTTAGAATGCCATGAATCGGGCTGCATACTTGGAACAAGGATGTCGCGGTCAAGAGAGATGAAATCCTCTAATATCTTCTCTGAGCTTTCTACGATGTCAACATCCCGCCAATAGACCCATGAGTGGTCGGGTTTCAGCGTTGACGTGAGGAGATAGTTTCTGGCACGACCCATTGCCTTCCGTCTCGGGCCCTGGGCCGCAAAGCCGTGTCGGTCCTCCACACTCTGGCCAACAACAGACCCGAAATCCTTCTCAACAATGATGGCGCTGTTAAACGGAACATTTCCCTTCTGCTTTTGAATACGCTCTAACTCCGTACCTAACACGGCAAGGGTATCATCGGTCGAGTCGCCAACTAAGAAGCCAAGATCAATAAGGTGGTGGGGATATGTTAGCTCGACAAGCAAATCGAAGTATTTGTTGAGGTAGGGCGAAGCATCCTTAAGCGGTGTGAGAATAAGAACGCGCTCTTCGTTCTCTATTGCCTGGCGCGTGGATCGGATAGTGTTGAGGTCTACGTGCTGTATCGTGGCATCGTCGATTGTAATCGGGGCGTGATGGTTGAAGATGACGGGCGTGTGGAGGTGGGCATTCCAGGCTTGCTGTTCGTTCAAGGTCATATCCATGGGTGCTTTAGAAGGACCCCAGCAGTAGAAGCTATGCGAGAGTCGGTTAGTCGAGAATGTACAATAGACTTGGTCAAGTTGACAGAAGGTCAGAACCGTACCTTTGCATCTCAGTAGCTGAAGAACTAATGCTACGCCATAGTAATAGAACGGCACCAGCAAGGGCAAGTGTCAGAAGAACGCGAGTTCTTGTGAGGAACAACCATATGGCGCGAACTGCGGGAAACTGTGCCCTGGCAGACTTCCAAGTGATGCCGCCCTTTGGAATAAGCATGGTGGGCTCCTCTGGTTGCCCTTGCTACCACTCAGATCCTGTATAAAAGCGAGCTATAATCCGGTCTGCGGTCGCCGATCGTGGCTGTTGGTCGCAAGATTCTAGGCCACGGGAGCCCTGAGTAGTCCCGGTAGTACAGACTATGAGGAGGGTAGATACGACAACACGGAAGGGCGGGAGTAGCGAGGTTTGTTGATGTTTTCTATACAACGTAATTGCGGTGGAAGATCGCAGATGACAGCGATCCTGAGGCTAAGGGTTTTCGTCGTGAAATTGATTCGAGATTGATTTGTGATATTAGAGCTGAGTATTAGAACAGATATCTCGATAGTGTCCGGCTCGAGAAGTTAACCGGTGCATAGGAAGAAGGCTCCGTAGTTGACGTTTATGGGTCAGCCTGTTCGGGGGAAATCTGGGCTGATAGTCTAGCCTGTCGATAATATTAGGTGGTGGACATTAGGTACTGTTTGTAAAAATGCAATAACTGGAGCAAGAAGAGGCTTAGACAAGAGGGTTCGCACTTAAAATGTATACTGCTTATCACACCAGACCGAGGCCAAAACAAAACTAGCGGCCGTTGGAGGAAGAGGGAGGCACAGAACTATGCGTTGCGAAAGACAGCCCCAATTTAGCACTTGTCAGGCACTCTGTTAAGTTCGGTTCAAATGGTCTTTAGATGCATCCAGGACTGCTAGGTAGAATTGTTGGAGGAGTGGTCACGAAGTGGGTGCGTGCGAGTGACCTAAAATCACCAAACCTGCACTAAAAGAATCAGGGGAAGGGAAGATGAATGGAGCAGATGGAGCTGTACCTAAGGTACCTATAGGACTGTACGGTACCTACACATGCCTAAGAGGTAGGCACACCTTGCATTTAAATTTTAGATGATTGGAGGGTGGGAAATTTCGCTTGGGGAGATAGGTACCTACCTAAGCGCGCCTTCGATATCAAGTACCTGTTTAAGAAATCAAGATTAGGTACCTACCGAACGTATTAATCAATACCTGCACTAGTCCAGGTTGGTCAGTGGATACAAGTCATTTTTCTAGCAACTATTTCAGAACTATCTTACAACCGTAAGAAACGGATAGTAGCCACTAGATATTTCCCTGCGTATTTAAACCAAGTATTAACCAATTTTTATTATTATTCTTCTTACTTACAACCAACTCAGTTGCCTGGGAAGTTGGTCCTACTTAAGGTCATACTATTTGTTTATTCTAGTTTATATTTAGCACAATATATAAAGACCTAAGTATACGTTCATCTGCAAATACGACATCAAACATGACCAATATTTTGAGCGCCAGATTATGTCTGATAACTTGCGTTAATTCGAGCTAGCAACAATACTTACACATTCTCAGCACAAGTAACATGTTCAGTGATTTGATGTGCCCGACCGTACAAGAGACTGAGTGCGACTCGGAGTGGACAAATTGTTCAAGTGTTGTTGCCTTGACGATTATCAAGGTCTACGGGAGAGCTTATCATAAACAGGTTTAAAAAAAGCTGCAGAGAAACTCACTTCAATGTGCTCGGAATACGCACCAATCAAGCTGTCCATCGATATGAAACCAAGGGTAGTTGAGTATTTCGTTTGCAGTCGACCGCGCCGTAGGATTGTAGACAAAATTTTAGACAATAAGTCATAGAGTGATCTTGCCTCAGATTCCACGAGTTTAGGCATTCCCTCTAGCATTGAGTCCGACTAGCTATCGAAGACGTAGATATAGGCATTGTCCACTCTAACAGCCGTAGGCTTCCATACCATGTTCGAGAAGCAAGGTGGAAATAGCTTATTATAGTACTGGTTGACAGGTCGTCACCACCGTCCTCATCCCAGTAAGGGGAGAATATATTAAGAATACCTCAGGTTAACTTGGTGCCGTAGGTTCGGCGTGTTCAATAGAGGCCGTGCTGAGCGGTGCTCGCACAAGCACTTCGTAATCCATACACCTGATGTATGTAGTGGAGGATGGTTTGAACGTAGAAGAGGAACACCGTAAGTAAGATATTGTAAACAAGTGGGGCTCCGTGTTAATCCAAGCTGCCTATACCGTTTACTAAGCCCGATCGATAAGAAACACGTTTTCTACGTGTTATGCACGAATCCTTATTATGTACATGTACTCAGTAACCCGATTGACTAGGGATTAGGTAGGAAGTCTAAGCATAAGCGACGCCTGCGCTAAACCTACATATATGTATTCATCTACGACGCGGAAAGTAGTAAAACCTACAGCGTAGATGGTCAGTGAAGGAAAACATATCTTTTCTTCTTACACAATTATTTTTCCTTTCCAAAAACTACTATGGGAAGATACTTGCTTATATCTCTGTGTACCACAGAATTTTAATAGGGTGAGTAGGTACTTATCGTTTGGCTGCCTGTTGATTAACTACATGTAAGTACCTACATAAGGTAGTAAAATGCAACATTAGCGCGAGGGGGGGGTAGGGGAGACGATCACCGAGATTGTCACCACTTCTAGGACTGTCATACAGGTTACAAAATGATTTTTATTTTTTCAACATAATCACCGTAATAGTCACGTATTCGAGACCTCTTATTTGCAAAAAGCTGTCACGTAAAAAAAGTACCTTTTGACATTATGACCGTCACAGCCTGTCATATGACCTTTTTTTATTTAACACGGTTACGTCGGTCCAGGACGGTCACAACGGTCCAGGACGGTCACAGCTGTCTAAGACAGTCACCTACCTACCTGCCTGCGTACCTGCCTCCGCCAACCTACCTGCCTGCGTACCTGCCTGTCGCCGACCTATTGCTTACGTACCTACTTTCTGACTTACTTACCTGCTTTATAATTGCTGTTACTGCGACCGCGTATATTGTAAACTTGTAATCGTACTTGACTGTAGTGTAATCGTAATACTTCGTAACCGTAGACCGTAGACTTGTAGTTCGAACCCGACTGTAACATATATGTGACTAGCTTTCTATATATAATACCTAGTAAATCAAACCTAGTAATTGAAGCGACCGGGTAACAGAACTTTTCTTTTGGTTTTTTTACACCCCACTTTACTTACAACTGACCGACCGACTGACCGACCGACCAACCGACTAACCAACCGACCAACCAACCGACCAACCAACCGACTTACTTACTTACCGGTGACCCGTCTTTGTTTTGTGACCGTTTTTGTTCTGTGACCGTTTTGGTGACTGTCTCAGTGACCGTTTTGTTTTTTGGTAACTGTCTTATTTTTATATGACCGTTTTAAACCTGTGACAATTGTACGACTTCAAAACCGGCTATATTTAGACATTATTTTTTGACTAAATGACCATTTTGTACTTGTGACGCTGTTACAACTTTGAGACCGGTTAATTTGAAAATTATTTTTTTACTCGGTGACTATTTCTATTGAAAAACGGCCCATATATATGATTTTCAAGTGATAATCATACTTGTATGACCATTTTCAACGTTGGTGACAGTCACTGTGACAGTCTCCTATACCCCCCCCCTCGCGCTAATGAAGTAGCACTGCATGCCCTGGTAGGGATGCAACCATGTCCAAAATCTCGTGTTAGACTACCCAAGCTACGGCTTGCTTTCAATCAGACATATGACATTACCTCTTGCCTATCTTGATGCTACCTAGCTTATCTATTCTGTACAGCCTAAACGATAGAAGCGCATGCTGTCCAATGTACTCATAAGCTTGATCGAAATTACAGGTACCTTCTACGTACATATCACACGGCGCATATCACAAACGCAAATTGCAACGTTCAGTATAGGAACCTATATAGGCATAGCCTGATAGCGAAGAAATTATGGGGCTTCCGAACTAGCTAGCATTAGAGCTATAGCCTGTTACACTATCTATCTAGAATCTAGATAGAAAGTTCCAAGTAGGTGGTAGGTAGATGGATACCTGGTAGGTACGTTAGGGTGCCTTGCAGAATTTAAACTTCTGTTTGAAGCATCTGTAAGAACGATACACAAGAGCTATAACTGAGTTTCACATTTGTTTAGTTTGTGCGAAGATTGTAAAGATTTTGTGTACAAAATAAGTTACCTAATCAAGTGTAATATGTAGGTATTTAGATAAATGCACCTACGAATTAAGCTAGGGCCACCAAGATGACAAGACAAGGGCGCAACACCGCCATCAGCCTACAGTATCGAGGCATCCCGGAGTACGGGGTATGCTGCACAATACCTACCTAGCACATAGATGGATTATCATTTATGAGTAACAACCACAACAATCCATCGACGGCATCAGGCAGCCTTCACTAGGTTAACAGGTGCATATTCAATCGATATATTCCAACACCAATTTGCAATCCGTACATTCCATTACACTTTACAGAGTAGTCTCTCTACTCACTTGTCTACTTCGGATTCACATTCACATTCACATTCACATTCATACATATAGAAAGAAACACAACATATAGAGCCGGCCTAATATTTCTGTTGAGAGAAATCCTTGTTGCCTCGACTGCTGCCTAGGCTACTAACTGAATGTCCCTTATTCTTGCCACCTCATCATCTCAGTCTCTGTCATTCCTTAAATCACTGCTCTCGCGGCTCTCGAAGCTCATCTGCGCCCCGAAAACAGCATCCTTTTCCCATCACAGAGAAACGTCATTTCGAAGAATCCAACCTTCGGACTGGGTTTTTGGGGGAACATTAAAGACAACTAGTCAACACTACCAAAGCCATCTTCTTCAACTACGTGGCGTATCACTTCAACTTATACGTCCTATTAATAGGTATTGCCTCTCGTACTATACCTTATCAAAGACATATACGTCTCATCCTATAGCTAGCAGGAACGAGAAATCGTATCTAGCAAAAAATATGTCAACACGCAGGTCGGCGCGGTTAATTGCCGCCTCGGAGCTCGAGGCCTCGTTATCAGCCTCGTCAACGACGGAGCCAGTACCACCTCCTGTCCCAGCGCCAAAGGGGCGCAAGAGAAAAGCTGGCGCAGACGCAGCACCAGATGCAGCAGCCAAAAAAGCGCCTGCAAAACCCGTGACAGCCGCAAAACCCAAAAAGGCTACCACAACATCCAGCAGGCGACGCTCACAGAAGGCAAACACACCGCCGCCGCCAGCGCCAACACCAACGCCGAGCAACGCGAAGCTAATCGGAGAGCCCGCCGCTCCCGGAGACGCCGCGTTTGCGACTCCGACGAGAAAGAGACCGCGCGCCGCCGCCGTAGACCGGCTCGCGGATTCAAACGCGACGCTTGCGACGCTGCTCTCGCCCGAGACGTCGCGGATCGTGACCAACAAGACCAGGACCCGCTCTCCCTCCGCATCGCCCACGAAGCGGCCAGCGAAAGATATCCCCGCCCCCAAGGCTGCTGCGGCGGCCAATATCCTCGAGGAGGGCACCCAGTTCCTGATCTCCGTCGATCCGCGGATGCGCCCGCTCGTCGAGAGCCATCATTGCCGGATCTTCTCGCCCGAGGGCCTCGCCGAGAAAGTCGACCCCTTCGAGGCGCTGTGCAGCGGCATCATCTCGCAGCAGGTGTCCGGCGCCGCGGCGAAGTCGATCAAGAAGCGGTTCATCGACCTGTTCCACGCGGGCGAGGACGCCGGGGGCGAAGGGTCTGACGGCGAGGACGCGGAGAAGCGTCGGTTCCCGCACCCCTCGCAGGTCGTCGGCATGTCCCTCGAGACGCTGCGCACGGCGGGCCTCTCCCAGCGCAAGGCCGAGTACGTGTCCGGCCTGGCCGACAAGTTTGTCGGCGGTGAGCTGTCAGCGCAGCTGCTCGCCGACGCCCCCTACGACGAGGTCATCGAGCGGCTCACGGCGGTCCGCGGCCTCGGGCTCTGGTCCGCCGAGATGTTCGCGTGCTTCGGGCTCAAGCGCATCGACGTCTTCTCGCTCGGCGATCTGGGCGTTCAGCGGGGCATGGCCGCCTTCGTCGGTCGGGATATCGCCAAGCTGAAGAGCAAGGGCGGCAAGTTCAAGTACATGAGCGAGGCGGATATGAAGGCCCTGTCGGATCAGTTTAAGCCCTACAGGAGCTTGTTTATGTGGTATATGTGGCGTGTCGAAGAGACGGATGTAAGTACGATGGAATGAGAGTGGAATTATAGATTGGACGAAAACAGAGCTTGAGTAGTTTGTACGATACCAGATATATTAGATTAGAGGTTATATACATACGATTATCGGATGAAGGTAATGGAACAATGGCTTTGGATATTTTGACACGGCCTAACTGCCACAAGTTTATCATTAACTGGTGCCTATGATATGCATGCAATACCTCCAAGACAGAGGGTGACGATAGAAAACCTACTGGTAGCATTATGAATGCATGGACATTTGTGTGATGAGGATCAATCTTTTAGTTAGACTCACACATGACACGCCCAATCGCCCAAGATTGATAGAGATGGTTATTTTACACTAGGGCTGCATGATAGTTTAATTAGAAGGTTCCGACCTTGCCTCTGCTTGGTATAGGTATACGAATAAAATTTTGCACACCCTTCCTAAAACAAGACGCATAGCTACCAACCCCTATTACAACACATGTAATCATATTCTCTTCTTCTTTGCAACTCTGCTCGGCTTCAGAAATATTGCCTAACCTGCACTATGCCAGTTTCTGTTTCTGTACATACCTCCGTTGCTCGGAACTTCCCATCTTATATTCTTAGTTATTGTCATTTTAGCGTTGATCGACAAGATGTTAGCTGCGGGCGTTTATAGGAACTTCAATCATCTGTGTTAATAGATTTATAGTCAATCACATATCCAAAACCCCCTTTGCTCATCTCCTCAAAAGTTTAGAAGCCTTCTTTATTCAGTAAATCTCGGATAGTGTAAAGACATTGGCAAATAATCTGTTTCAAACCGCCTCTGTTGTAAGATCGCTCGGGCTCTGAGAAGATGAAGCCGCCGGTGAGTGTCAGATAAATAGGCCTATACGTCGTATAATACAAGAATACGTGTATAGCAATATCAAATTCACAAGCCTATGACAAGCTCTCCTTGTCATCGGGCAGACAATAACCCACATCCCGGCTCCCAAGCTCTGGACCGGCACCATGCCGGGGGCATTCGAGGCGGGTTCGCAGGGATTCCGGTGACTTAGCGCAAAGGTTGTTGTGGAAAGCGGGCCTCGAGATAACTTTCACCCGCACAGCTACTCCAACGGGGATGGAGGCTTGGGTCTCTGCGACGTAGCGTGGAGTGCATCTTTTACCATCTTCCACTCTGGGATTACAGCGCCGTCTTGCTTTCTTGGCTGGAGTCATCATATACCCAGCGCTAAGCCTCCGGGATCTCCTCACGTCCTCCGAGGCAACTAGAAGTACGGCCGATACTTTCAAGGATGACTAACAGAGCTGGATGATTAATTATCCACTACCTACATAGAGAAAGTCGCTAATAGGGACGCGTACGCGTACGCATAAATTGACGATCTGCGGGTACTATCTAATCCATCGATCAATCTCCGAATGCATTCTCGCAGGGGCAAGGTTGCAGCCGGCCGCGGATCCGAATTCCAGTCCACCCAGGTAGACGCGATCCAAGCGGGCCACCTGGGGTAAATCGATGCAAAGAGCCTTCCTGAGCCGATATATATCTTGGCTACTGGCCTCGGCTGGTGACTCGAGACACGACATCGAACTGCAAGCCTCTTCTCCTTCTATAGCGGAACAGCTTGATCAAGAGCAGTTGACAATGCGCCCTCACTCCAGTGTGCTCGCTCTAGGCCTAGGTGGTGCCATGGCGGCCGCCCAAGCAACTACCTTGGCTGAACTCTGCACCGTCGATTACGTCAAGGCCGCACTCCCCGTCGAGGACCTCGGACTAGCCGTGACCATCGACACCTCCTCCGTCTCGGTAGCGGTGTCGACGAACAAGACCGTGGGCTCGGACTGGTACCCGACGGCCGTGATCGACTACTGCACCGTGACCTTCGCCTACTCGCACAACGGCATCGCCAACGACCTCGTCCACGTGTCGTACCTCGTCCCCGCGCCCGACAAGTTCTCGAACCGCTACCTGTCCACCGGCGGTGGCGGCCTAGCCATCAATTCCGGCGCACAGTATACGCCCAGCGGCATCATCGTGGGCGCGGTTGCTGGGATCACAGACGGCGGCTTCGGATCGTTCAATACGCAGTTTGACGCCGTCTTCCTGCTCGCCAACGGCACCGTGAACTGGCAGGCGACGTACATGTTCGGGTACCAGGCCCACCACGAGCTCGCGACGCTCGGCAAGCAGTTCACGCGCAACCTGTTCTCGATCCCCGCCACGGGCAAGCTCTACTCGTACTACCAGGGCTGCTCCGAGGGCGGGCGCGAGGGCTGGAGCCAGGCGCAGCGCTTCGCGGAGCAGTTCGACGGCCTCGTGACGGGCGCGCCGGCGCTGCGCTTCAGCCACCTGCAGACGAACCACCTGTCGGGCGGCGTGCTCGCCGAGGCCGTGGGCTACTCGCCGCCGCCCTGCGAGCTCGAGAAGATCCGCAACCTCACCATCGCCGCCTGCGACGGGCTCGACGGCCGCGTCGACGGCGTCGTCTCGCGCACCGACCTCTGCAAGCTGCAGTTCAACTACGACGCCGCCATCGGCCAGCCCTACTACTGCGCGGCCTCCGCCGGCGGTGGATTCCCCGGCGGCCCTGGCGGTGGCGCGGCGACGCCCGCGCAGAACGGCACGGTCACGGCCAAGGGCGTGGCGCTCGCCAAGGCGTTCACCGAGGGCCTCATCGACTCCAAGGGCAAGCGCGTGTACTTCAACCCGCAGCCGGGCGCGACGTTCGCGGACGCGCGCACGGCGTTCGACGCGACGACGGGCACGTGGGAGTCGTCGCCCAACGCGCTCGGCGGCGAGTGGATCGCGCGGTTCCTAGAGCTGCAGAACTCGAGCAACCTCGCGAGCCTGGCGGGGGTGACGGTGGACACGCTGCGGGACTGGATGGCGCTGGGGATGCGCACGTACTACGACTCGCTGCAGACGACGTGGCCGGCGCTCGGCGAGCTGCAGGCGGCGGGCGGCAAGGTGCTCGTGGTGCACGGCGAGGCGGACAGCTCGATCCCGCCGGCGTCGTCGGTGCACTACTACGAGAGCGTGCGCCAGGCCATGTTCGGCGACCTCGCGTACCGCGCCGGCACGGCCGCCATGGACGACTTCCTGCGCCTCTACGTCGTCCCCGGCGCCGAGCACTGCGGCAGCAACGCCGCCCAGCCCGGCGCCGGCTGGCCCAGCACCACGCTCCAGACCGTCATCAACTGGGTCGAGAACGGCGTCGCGCCCGTCAAGCTCAACACGTCGGGCTCCAGCATCAGCAGCATCTGCCGCTGGCCCTTACGGCCGTTGTGGTCCAGCCGCAGCAAGGATTTCGAGTGCGTGTTTGATCAGAAATCCGTCGATTCCTGGACGTACACCTTGGATGCCTTCAAGGTCCCGGTCTACTAGTTAGTCTAAGTTTGCAGAAAACTCGGATGATGCACGATGCACATACGGTGCTGTACATATATACATCATGATTCTTCATGGGTAACACTTAATTTTGATCAGATTACATCTCTCCGGTTCCCGGAACTGTGTGTGCATGCCTTGGGAAATGTCAGTAACCGTTGCGCCAGAGGATTGATTGTCTGCAAGTTACCTAGGCAGACATTGTAGGTAGCACGTACGCACGTACGAATATATGTAAACCATCCGTACCGTGCATCATGTACTCCGTCAGGAATATACGCCGTTTATACTTACTGTACCTACCTACCTAATTGAGGGATACCTATCTAGGTAACTACTAATTAATTATTTTTATTATTAGCAATTCTGGGTTTTTTTTTTTTGGCATTGCCTTTTCTGTCCCTTTTTACTAGGTATAGTATTAGTATTGTGTAGATGCTGGGTTTAAGTAAATGTTTCTACAAAATACGCCAGACCTGCATATTCATACACTCACCTGCCACTCGTGGCTTTGTAAGAGCACGCCAAGGAAAAGTCCACGCTTACGTCACAAATATGAAAAGGAATCTACGGTATGGACAGTATTGATCACAGCTATTGATCACAGCCACGGACGGATGTAAAGCAAGGAGGCTTTGGCAAACAAAAGCAGGTGTCATTCCCGACGGGCGAAACCTGTGTTTCCTGTTTCAAGATGCCGCTGATGATCGAATGACGTGTGTTGAAACCCCGGACTTCCCGTCGCTGGAGAAACCCCGGGCAGGTGGGAGAGAGCAAGCACCAATCGGTACTGGCACCACCAAGCCAACGCGTTCGCTGTTTGAGCGTGTTTTTTTTTGTCGCAGATCTCGGATTGCGGCAGTGCGCGGAATGCGTGCGACGTCTTACAGAAACTCACCACAGTATAGACGTACGGTACAGGTCACCCCTCCTTCTGCTGCATTTATACATCTACATACGTAGGTAGTAGTATATCATTCATCATGAGAGACATGTTCGGAAGCAGACAATTGGCTATAATCATCATGGGCTTGCGTGGACAGGTTGTCGTCAATGAGAAAAGGATACGAGCCGGTGGCCAATTCTCGTGTTAGTGGCGCCGATTTAAGTGGGGGCGTGTAAATATCTACATATGTATGTACACAAGCTGCTCCTACCTGCATGTGCCTGGTATCAATCAGCTATGCGGAAATACCCAGGTATCGCATTGCATGTTAGGTAACACGTGGGGTGTAGTACGGATCATGCACCTGGGTACCTTTACGCATTCATGGCAAAGATGAACAAAGTAAAAATCCAAGATCACTTCGATGCATTAATTCATTTATTTAAAATTTACTGTATCTTCCGAACTTAGCTACTTAGCATATGTCTAGTCATGTATGAAATTGAGACAGGCGGTGCTGCTTCCACATGTCTTATTGGACTGGCTGTTGTGTCCGGAAATCTAACTAGAGGATCGTCGCGAACATATAAGTATTAGGATAAAATACTCCGTACCGGACAGAAATTAACCAAAATTTGGCCGGGTTCCTTCGTGTCATTTTCAAGATAACAATGATAGGTCGAGGAGAGACCATTCGTCGCTAACTTGCATGGGCTAATGCTACTACTGTGGTAATGCCACGCAATTTTATTTTGGAAGGATACATCATGAATTGGCTTCAAAGATGGGATGAATGTTCCGAATTTTTTAACATTGATGCCACCTAGAATGCTTCAAATTGCACGTGCATTTTGAAATTTCTTTCTATGTAAGAGGTAGTCTGTCTACCTTAAGTAGGTACTTCGCAGAATAACCATATCGTGGGAAAGTTTGCCTCGGCCTTGCGCTGTAAGTAGTAGACACGATGCGAGGGATTACCTATACCCTATGGCCGAAACAGCAACAGGTAAAAATTAAAGTCGGCACTCCACGTTGCCATCATGCACTTCAATGATCACCAGCCACGACAGTAGTTTGTTTTGACTGCTACCTTATTGAGCAGATTACCATCTACTCAATGCTTTGCCCGTGCCCCAGCGTATGCTATTGGCTCACGAACCATCGACAGGAATAAAGAAAATATTGGATGATGTTATCAAAGTGCTGATAAGGCTACATAAGCAACGAATATGATGCGTACATGTTGCCGACTTCCAGAGCCCTGGTACGAAGGCCGTTGCAAGCCACCTTTGTACGTATTCCGACGTGTATTCGGGATGGAACACTCAATATGAGCTTCAACGTTGACAATATGCCATCCAAAGATGATGGAATCGTGGGAGTATGAGATGGTAATTCTATAATACCTAGCTTAGGATTGATGGCCTTGGCAATGACAGGGACAATGACAGGGAAACAGGTATGAATGTACGCCTCTATTCAAAAGAAAACTTGGTTGCTTCACGCCAAGCTAGGTATTCGGAAATATCTTAGCAGGGGCGCTATCAACATCCATGGTGGGGAGTACACGCACACAAGCGGGATGCACACGCAGCCAAGCATTGCCCAGATCCTTGTTTTGTAGGGGACCCCTGTCCGAAGAATGGAGCTGTAGTGAGCAATCTCACTTGTATCGATATAAATGGAAGAATAACTTACTACTTTTGTGCGTATATGTAAGTACTGTAGGTAGTACATATCGTATCTATGGGTTGGCATATGCCTAAGTAATTGATCTACTACTATACATACATAGTAGATGAACTGTATTGTATGACGTTATGAGAGCATTGGTTGTCACTTTATGTCACTTCATAAGGGAAAGGAATAAAACAGCCGAGGGACAAGAGCGAGAAAGGTCGACAGATTATCTTGGCGCCTCCATGTTTCGAACGTTATCGTCGTCCAAATACATACCCAGGTAAACAAGAGTTGTACGGTACGCTACATAACCCCTACGCACACTACATAAAATCGGTGAAGAATATCTCATTCTAACTATTAGAGGTCTTTTGCTCTGGGTGACGGTTCCAAGAAACTGTATCGTTCTAGAATCTGGGCTTTTTCTGATCTGGATATAGGCCTTGGCAGAGAGACAGGGGCGATACTATTTACGTGTACGAGGTACAGTAGGTACCTAATGCTACAGGAGGCTGTGTAGGTACCTAGATAGTATATATAGTACCGCATGAGGATTAGGACCGCTTGCAATCCTAACAGGAGCTAAGCGTGAGAAAATCGATCGAGTCGTCATCTCCCGTGTTCTGAATGTTTTCTACAGTATATACTATGCACTAATATATACTGTACTAACCCATACCCTCTACATACCTATTTAGGGTAGTGTAATTATGGACTCTAAAACTATGTAGGTACCTGCTTTGTAGATCGAATATTATTACTGAGCGTGTAGATATATAGAAGACTGTAGGTATTCCGTGAAATACCTAGCGATCCCGCTCCTCGTTTTCAGTAGGTAATCTTGGTAAATAGCTGCCAACCTTGGATCTGTAGGGTAGGTAAGTTAGTTACCGAATTATGATCTGGTTCTTTACAGTCGGTACAGTGTGGCAAGAACCGTCCACTAGCTTGTGTACAGTGCGACGTAACGGTCGCATAAGGAGGTTATCAGTGCCTAATTAGGTTGGTTCAGCGACAATTAGGAGGTAAATAGTGGACCGGCAGTTTTAGCAGCCTCCAATCTAGAGAAGATCTTAGCAGCCCCGTACGCAACAGCTCCCAGCAGATAATCCACTGCAGCACAGTATGCAGTAGAGCTAAGGAGCTTAATGCCCCTTTTGCAGGCTTTGCACACGAGGATCTATCGGGGGGCCCTATCTATGTACACAGGTACTCTCACGCCCCCTTGCCAATCCAACCTCCCCCTAAAACCCATAAGTCAGATTCCAAAACGTTTCGGCTTTTCTTGTCCATGTCTTGACCTTCCTCTTCATCCCTCTTTCACCTTCCCATCAACCGATCCTACATCTTCCCTTTCGGATTCATTCGTTTGTCCATATTCCTTCGTCATACAGGAAGAGCTCTCGCTCCGTTACTTCCTACCCTTTAATATACACACCAACCTTTTACGCATCACGACCGATCGAAGTCAACTGAACTATTTCTACACAGCAATTCTATCCCATACGATACTGCAAAGCTTCGCGACGTTCTTGCCATTGTGATCTCTACGTACTTGGAGAGGTGGTAGAATAAATCGGTCCTCAGCACGAAAGGACATACGTCTGTTACGGACATTTGAAAGAAGAGTAGGAAGTCAGCCAAAACAAAGTAAGTTGACCGTGTTTTTGTTTTTGTTTGTAATGTTTCAGTGGCATTGCAAGTGCAATGACGCGATGAATATTATGGCTTCTTTTCTGGCCCCACTGAAGACCAATCGTGAATTGAATCGAAATATGAGAGTATTGGAAATGTCACCGTCTTGGAAACCAAATACTCAGAAACGGGGAGATGCGATACCAACCTCAGCGTTGGAGGCAGGCTCGACACTTTAATACCAATCACGGCAATTGCGACAGGAATATGGACAGTGTTTGGACCGGGCACCGAATTGGACATTATAAATGGATGCTAGTTACGCAAAGGTCGGAAGCACGAGCATACGATCCCACGCGACTGCTACCTCTGGCACGTCGGTTTCCAACACACGCCGGAGGCTCGTAGTAGAAGCTATACCTCGAGTCTTCGGAAAACACCAGCAATGACGCGTCATCTAGTTGTGTAATTGCTCCTAGTTGGCCAGTTTGAAATGCGCCAGAAAGTTCTATGGACTATTGGCGTACGACTGGGCAACGGTGGACAAATCCATCCAGTTCGCGACTTCCTACTCTAAACTACATTGTTCAGAGGCGACTGGCAGCTATACCTTCGGTCCAATAAAATTGGGCTAATCAACGGGACCTTGCGTTGACGCATCGCCTTCGCGACCTCGACTAAGCCCGTGATTATTGGGGTCGAAGCTGGAATAGCGACACAATCATCTCTGTAGCTTCATCATCATTGGTTTTTGGACGCATTGAATCAAGTGGCAAAGACGTTCTATTTACTGCCCCTACTCTTGTCTACTTGTTCAACTCGAGGTAGCCACTCGAGTGTCATTTTGCCTTGTTCGAAGTGCTACTATTCCCTGTTTCACCATACACTAACAATTGCCTGAACTACAGTCAAAATGTACAGCAAAGAGCTAGTTTCAGCCGTAGCGGCCCTCGGCTTGGTCTCTGGTAAGTTGCCATCCATGGCAAAACACACTTAATAGTTGCTAATGATTTCATAGGTGTTGCAGCTGTGGGGTGCAAAGACGACCCCGTCACCATCACCAACCAGGCTGATGCTACTGAAGCCGCTGCGTGCACTACGATTACGAACGACGTGGTCTTCGCCGTTACCGCTGGCCCCAACATCGATCTCAGTGGCGAGTTGACAACGATTAAGGGAGCCTTGACGGTCGAGAACAACGGTATCATTCAGACCCTGCAGAGTTCCTCATTGCAGACCATCGGCGGTGCTTTCCAGCTAAACAATGACACATCCCTCTACTCCTTGATTTTCCCGGTTCTCGGAGAGGTCGGCTCCATCGACTGGACCACCTTGACTTCTCTTCCCGAGCCGACATTTGGTACTCCTGGTATTACCAAAGCTGCGAGTGTTTTGGTTGCCGATACAGGTGTTTCTAACCTAGATGGCATCAACGTTCAAGCGCTAACTGACATGAACATCAACAACAACCGTCGATTGGCCAGGTTCTCTACTAGCATTAAGACCTTGAGCAATGCTCTGTACATCAATGCCAACGCCCTGAATATGACAATGGAGATGCCCAACCTCGAATGGATCGCCAACATGACTATTGCCAATGTCAGCACTTTCTCTGTTCCTTCTCTGAAGGCTGTCAACGGCTCCATGCGCTTCGACTCGAACTATTTCACCGAGTTCATTGCCGCCAACCTAACAGAGATCCATGATGGAGATCTATCATTCGTCAGCAACCCTCAGCTTCTCAACATTTCGATTCCTCTGTTGACCAGGGTCGGTGGTGGTGTCACTATTGCCAACAACACGGATCTCGAGAAGATCGATGGTCTGGACTCGCTTGAGGACGTCGGTGGAGCTATCAAGATGCGTGGCTCTTTCGATGAAATCGACCTACCTAAGCTGGACAACGTGGTTGGAACCGCTGAATTTGTCAGCACTGGAGACATTACAGAGTCCTGCGACGCCTTGAACAAGCTCAGTGGAACTGTCGTCCAGGGCAAGGTCACCACTTGCCAAAGCAACAACTCCCTAGCTAACAACGATACGTCTGATGCCGGTGGCAGCAGCAGTGGAAACGGCAGCAGCAGCACCGACGACAGTGCTGCATCCCTTTCCAGCGCTAGCATGACCACTGTCGTCACGCTTGCCGCTCTCGGCGGGTTGATTGCCGCCTTCTTGTAAATTGATGGAGTGGATGTCACGATGGATGGAGACGGTCCTCAAATTCTCCCCTTTTCCTTGCTCTCGGTGAATCATTGCGGTATGATCAGCCACCTTCTGTCATTGGCGTTCAGCTACGTACAAGAATCTGTTAGACTTAATATCGACGTGTTTGTTCTCTGGAATCGATGAAACCCATTGCCTACTTGTTCTGTGTTCTACGATTGGTCTTGACGTTATGTTACGGTCCAGGTTCTAAGCGTTTACCAATGACGCTACCCTTAGCACGGCGGAGTAGGGGAGTCGGTCTCTGCATTGTGAAGACATTTCAACATGGTTGGACTCACGAATTATTGGGAAGAAAAAGTTGAAGTTGAGTGTCTTGTTAGCAGGTAGTTGAGTCATTCTTCGTGCATGGATGGGTGTAGGAGATATCTGAAGGGTGATGGTAAAAACAGCAGCTGGAAGCCAAGGCTGTCTATTAGCTTCTAATTAATACATGACTACTTTCTTCGAGCTCCTAGTACTAATCCTCATGTGAAATATATTCTCACTTGAGGTTCCCAGACATCAATGCGGATGATGTGTGTTGGCTGTACCCGTAGTATGAGCACACCCATGTTTGTCCAAACGTTGTGACCTTGGACATTTGACAAGGGGATAAGACGATGATGATATTTGGAAGTATACCTTTATTCATCTGTCTACATCTATCTGCACTGTCCTGTCTCATAATGGGCATATTGAGTAAATAGCATAGAATCTAGGTACCGGATGTACGATTCACGATATAGAATATGCACTGGAGAAATCCACATAGAGCTTCGATTGGTCCCTTCTAATTCTATACTATTCGTAGATCCGCCGGTCAAATTTATCAAGATCATAGTACTGCGGTACAATGGCATTGCCGGCGAAGATGCGGCCATCGAGGGCGTTAACTGCCTGTTCATTCCCATCTGTTAGTTATGCATTTCTTGTTACGTAGGTTCTCCTAGATAAGGGGCTGCATGCCGTATACAGACTGCAGATTAGTAGATACGTGACGATGCCCTAGGACGTGAAGAATGGAATACAGTAGACGTACCCTTAATGCAGAGACCTGATCTGTGAACTTGATAAACACCGTCCGGCCCTCAGTATCTATATGCAACCTCTCGACGCGGCCATACTGGTCTCCGCACTCCTCGCCGATCTCCTGCCCGAGGCCATTCTCCATCTCGGACTGTACATCTTCCATGCCGTCTAGCATGTGACGCAGTACGATGACGTTGCTCATGGGGCCAAATTTGCTTGCGCTTTCGGTCGTGGATGAGGACGTGCCGGCTGCCGTCTTAGACCCTATGATCTTGCCTCGGCCCCCCGGCTCGGCCCATCCGCCGCCTTCGGCGTCGGACTTCTTCTTTCGCTTCTCGACTTGCACCCGCAGGGGCTGGAGGATACCACTTCCCTCGGCGCCGAGGCCGTGACCCTTGGACCAGCCGTACTTAGACATCAGGCGGGCCGCGAATCCCTTTTGTCCCGGCCGATTGATGCGAGGTGCTACCTCGTCGTCTTTAGCTGGAGAGGTAGGCTCTGGAGGCATATAGTTGGTCCCGTCTTCCTCATCGTCTATGTCCATAGAGTCGGGGTCTTTATGCGCCTGGGTCTGTTGTTGTTGTTGTTGCTGTGGTGGTGCGTAGCGGACAGGTCCGCGGGATATCGTCGAGGAGTCGAGTTCCAGTGGTGGAGGTGGAGGAGGCGTGGGAGATCGGGGCGGTGGAGGTGCTTGTCCTTGAGACATGGCCAGACGGCGTGCGTATGCGTCGTCGCCGTTCTTGTCGTCGGGTAATGGGGCGCGTGGAGGCGAGGGTGGCGGCGGCGCAAAGGAATATGAGCCTGGGGGTGCAAACGAGTCTATGAATAGAATGTAGGTTAATGATATTGTCTTCTCGTGGAGCTGCTGCTTGTTAAAGATGTCAACCTACTATTGACTGGGCGACGATCCTCCTCTTCCTCGCTGTCCCAGCTGTCTTTCTCACTATCACGCCGCCGGTGCTTGTACAGCAATGCTTTCCACTCCTGCACCTCGCGTATCTTCTCATCGCTCCGTAGATACTCGTCAACGTTGGTGGGCCGAGCGGGGTCATATATCTCGTCCCAGTCTGTCTCCATGGGCATAGATTCAAGCTTCTTCTTCTTTTTCCGGCGACCGCCTCGTGCTCTCTTCTCGCCCGTCCCGTACATGTATTCGTCCTCTTCGTTCGCTGCCCAGTCGGCCAGCGAACTCTTAATAGGGGGCGCGCTCGCAGCATTGGGCCCCTTCGTCGAGTCGATAGCGGCGGCAGTAGAGTTGCCAGCTGTCGGGAGTATTTTTGGGAAAGCAGCCTTCGGTTTCTGGGTCTTCTGCTGTGGACGCCGGATTTGTTGATGTGGTTGGAAGCGCAAGGCTGAGCCAGCGGGTTTCTTTGAAGCTTCTTGCTCTTTGACGGCTTCAATGGCTTCTTGCGACACTACGGGCGCTCGCGATATAGATCCTGGGGCATTGCCATCGGGCTCTAGTAAGTTGGCATATAGGGAGAGACCGCCGCCGCCGCCGCGTGGGGGAGGCGGATCGCCTGCCATTGGGACTTGTGCGCGAGGGCTTCTGATATAATATGGTCGTTGGACTATGTTATAGAAGAATTGACCTCGGAGAGGCTTGAAGAGGGATGCTCGAGGTATTGCGATTAGATAGGTACTCTTAAACGCGTGACGTGACGACAAGAAGATACAAGGTGTGATAAAGTAGCTATTTAAGTCTAACTACGATCTAAAGAAGCTGAAAGTATGCGACTTGGCGGTTGCGCTTGGATGTGGAGCCACTTAGCGTGTATTCTGCATCCATGGATGTTGTCGATACTTAGCTTACAGGGGTGCAGGATAGCGCCTTAATACCACTACACTCGCTAGGCTTAGCCCCTATTGGCCCTCCTCTTCAGTGGATGTAACAGGCTTCAGGTACGTAGGTACAGGGCACGGGCTACCGGTACGGCTCAGAATTTCTGACGAGAACTCTCATGAGTCGGATGGCGTGTCACAGCTTACACGTTTCGGGTCAGTCCGTAGGAAGCAGCTTTTCGGTCTTGTCATCATAGATTATTTCCATCACCATACTTAGACATTTTCCCTGTTTATAGACTACCTAACCAAGCATATATCTACCTACCTACATTCATTCCTATTACCAGATAACCCATTTAGATTTCAGTTATATATAATCTCATTTTTAAAACGTCCTTCGGTGTAATCCCATAATGGCCACCCTCAAAAGCTCGATCAACGGCGCAGGCTCGTCCGTCGCCGTCATCATCCCCTCGAAACCGACGCCGTTGACGGTGACCTACGATGACCTCCTCGCCGAATGCTCCTCGTTCCAACGCAAGCTCGCCGCCATCGGCATCACCCATACCTCGGCGGTCTCCATCGCCGTCGTCAACTCGTACGAATTCATCGTCTCCTTTCTGGCGACGTCGTGGCAGCGGGCTGTCGCGGCGCCCTTGAACCCGGCCTATAAGCAGGACGAGTTCGAGTTCTACATCGATGATATCAAATCGGCATTGGTCTTGGTGCCAAGGGGCGCCTATGAGGCCAATGCACCTTCGGTTAAGGCAGCCAAGAGATTCAATGCCACAATTGCCGAATGCTATTGGGACGCTGCCAAGAGAGAGGTTGCGCTAGACGTAAAACATGTCAGCCACGTCCACGGAACCAAGAACTCAGCTGTGCTGAGCCCTGAACCCGAGGATGTCGCTCTCGTTCTGCACACGAGGTAAGAGACGAAGCCAATTGGTCGTTTGGTTTGGTCACAATGACGCCGGAAGCTGATATGATTGTATAGTGGCACAACGTCGAGGCCTAAAGTCGTATGTTCCGACTTGGCGATATTGAAGAGTAGCAGCTTACCATGACTTACAGGTTCCGTTGACGCATCGTAACCTGACCCGAACAATGAGTGAGCTCGATTCCTCGACATGCTTCATGCCGTGACCAATGTAGACATGACCAGTGCCCTGACTTCGCCGTAGAAAATATCCAGAACACATACCAACTCACTTCCAAGGATCGGACAATGCTGGTTATGCCACTGTTCCACGTCCACGGCCTGTTATGTGCCCTCCTAGCGCCTCTTTACTGTGGCGGCTCTATGATCGTACCGTCCAAGTTCTCCGCATCGGAGTTTTGGCAAGACTTCATCACGCACGGTGCCAATTGGTATACAGCCGTGCCTACCATCCACCAGATTTTGCTCAAGAGCCCTGCACCAAGCCCGATGCCTGAGATCCGGTTTATCCGGTCATGTTCCTCGCCCCTGTCGCCCACGGTCTTTCACCAGCTGGAAGAAAAGTTCAAGGCCCCTGTGCTCGAGGCGTATGCTATGACGGAAGCAGCACACCAAATGACCTCGAACCCTCTGCCACCCGCAAAGCGCAAGCCCGGCACCGTGGGACTAGGCCAAGGCGTTGAGGTGAAGATCCTGAACGACGAAGGCGATGAGCTACCGCAGGGCGGCACGGGCGAGATCTGCATCCGCGGCGAGAACGTCACGAAGGGCTACCTGAACAACGAGACAGCCAACGCGGGCGCGTTCACAAAGGGCGGGTTCTTCCGCACCGGCGACCAGGGTAAGAAGGATGAGGATGGCTACATCATCATCACCGGACGCATCAAGGAGCTCATCAACAAGGGCGGCGAGAAGATCAGTCCCATCGAACTTGACAACGTGCTCGCATCCCACCCGGCGGTTGGAGAGGCAGTGAGCTTCGCCATACCCGATGAGCTCTACGGCCAAGAGATTGCCGTTGCCATCGTGCTCAAACCCGGCGAGAAGCTGACGCAAGATGAGCTAAGGAGTTGGGTTCATGAGAAGCTAGCTAAGTTCAAGATCCCTAAGAAAGTGAGTCGCTCCCTTCAAGACCCATCCCTTTGCACTATTTACTGTAATAGTGATTCAAGGGTGAGCTTGGTGCTGACGACTACAGGTATACTTTACGGAAGTAATGCCTAAGACGGCGACAGGCAAGATACAGAGGCGCATCGTCGCAGAGACCATGCAGAAGCAGGAGACGCCAAAGGCCAAACTATAGAAAGTCTAGATCTGGCTCAGACGTATAGAGAAAGACGGTGTGTTGGCATAAAAGGTGTCCTAGACACGGAAAAGCAGAATCGGCATATAAAACATAGAATTGTCGAACAACATAACGGACAAATAGACAAAAAGGAGATACGTGTTGACTAAAAGACGAGGCATCCGCCAAAATGGCTCGCCGAGACTATCGCCAAGAATACAAAGCCTCAATCTGTATGGTGGTCATCTTGGCGTGCAGGGAGGCATTTCAAAAGCAACTCACGAGCAATCTTCAAGCTTGTACTGGTTGGTATACGTATATTTCAATTTTAGACTGAATACAATCGTGTTTTTCATAAATTTCTGGGTATCTCAAGATCACGCGGTTCGCTCGCTTCCTAGCCAGTGACGTCCTATAAAAACAAACCCCGCAACATAACTCCGGTCTTTGGCGCGCCCTCCCCGCCATTACTCCCAAAACGCCGTGGTACCTCAGGTTGCCTACGCATACTCCAAAACAAGCCCGTTTCATTTCTTCCCCGCAAAGTGCCAATCGCGACAATGCGGTGAGCGATTATGCAGTAAGCAGAGCAAGCCACCACCTCGCCCGCCCGCCCGGCTTTCCTGCATCCGCCTTGGTTTCTTTTTTGTATTTTGCTGTGTGTGTGTGTATGCCCTTGTTGCTTTTTTAATTTGTCTTATTTCAACGTCGTCCGATAGTGCTGGTGTTGGCAGTAGTGAGCGAGAGTTGACGCTTATTTGCAGATCGCCTGTTTTACGCGTATGTGTGTAGGTATGTGTGTGTGCATTCGCTTTGTCCTTCCCGATTGCGCAATTCCTGGTGCTCGGGCGTACTTTGGGCGCAGCCTGGGCGTACCGAATGCAACCTTAGGCAGGTAGGCAAGTTAGGCAGAGAGGAGAGGGACGGAGGTAGCGGGCGCAGGCCGGGGCCGCTCAGGAACCTCGGCGGTATTCTGTAAGTATGGATGTACAGTAGATATGCGTACTTAGCTCCCCTCACTAGCCCGGGGACCGGGGGGGTCATGCACGCACGCATGCATGAATTGATGGATGATGATGCGCGTGAGCTCTTCTGAAGTAAGCTTCTTTAAGCCTCTTACTATTCCTCATCACCACCCACTTACTACTACCTTTTGAGGAGTAGGTTCGTAAATAGGTAGGTAGACGCCCAAGTTCGGGGCCGAGGCCAGCCAGGAGATGTCAGCACGCTGGTAGTAAGAGAGACCTTCACTCGTAGATAATCTCATCGTCGTCCTCCTCGTTCTCGTATAGCTTCCCGGGCGTGACGAGGCGTCTGGGCTGCTCACCTCCTCCCTCGCCCATCATTCCCCCGCCCCCACCCCCGCCCTGGCCCTGGTCCTGCCCTTGGCCTTGGCCCTCTAGCAGCCGCTGTGCTACTGCGGCCTCGAGCGAGGCGTATACAGTGATGGGCGCACCATTGAAGTCCCGCGGCGCGACGAAGGGCTGCTGTGCGGGCTCGGGCTCGAACTCAGTGGCAAAACTCGAGGTCGAGGAGCGCCGAGAGAGCCTGTGTGTGTTGTATTTAGAGTGCAGCCGCGAGGAGAAGAGCGAGTCGGCGATGCTGGTGGTGGTGGTGGACGATGTGATTGACTTTTCGTCATAGCACACGTCCCGCCGCGATGCCGCCCAGCGTGCAGACTCGGCTGCTATGTGCTCTTGGAGCGATATCATGGTGCTTTGAGAGGTGGTTGTGACGGAAGTATTTGGTAAGCTCATAGAGTCGTGGAGATTATATGTATATGACGTATCGAGGTGTTTGTATGTATAAGTGGCTGTTATAGCTCCACTGGTTGATAGTTGGGGGTGCTTGATGGCTTTGGGTTTATAGTTGTGCTGTATGATATTGAATAAGTAAAAGGTAGAAGTAAGTAGGTAGGTTAGACAGTTAGAGTTAATGAGTCTTTGTTGAGTTGGTATTGTAAGTATGAGATAGATGTGTGTCTCAACAAGACGGGTTGGCATCGGGTCCCTTTATCTTGTCGAGGAGGAGGGGCGCGAGTGACGAATAATGAACAACAACACCAGAAACAGACAAGCCGCACATCTCTAGACTAGACCTACCTGACTACCTGACTACCTGACCTACCTACCTCCCCCGCCCGCCTTGCATGCCTCCCATGCCTCCTCCCCAGCATTTGCTATAGTACAGAATATGTACATGACATGGATGCAGGAAAGGGTAGGTCCATGCCGTCAAGCGCGAGTTTGTTTCGAGCTACACACGCAGTACTCTGTTATACAGATACTGTTATACTGTAAGTAGTACATGATGTATGTACGCAGTAGACTAGCATCTGTATTTCCCTCCCCCTACCTCAGGTATGATGATGTGGCGGGCGCGGGCGCGACAAGACCGCACGCCCAGCCGGGCATCTCACCATGCCGAGGCTGCTGAATCCGGTAGTTTTGTAGTTAGAAGGAATGCCGCGCGCAAATTCGCTGGGCGAAATAAAACGAACCAAGACCAAACGCCGCCCAAATCCAATACCGCGAATAGCCAAGCTCCTTGGCCGATTCTCGGCGGTGCATCAATTGTATGTGCGTATACGTACACATACTGTAGGTAGCTATGTACGCATACAGCGTTATACTCTCTTTCTCTCTCTCTTTTACTCTCGGCCTTATCTATGTACACTAGACTAGGGTGAGGTGCTGTCCCGTGGTGTAGCGTACATAAATCTGAGATGAGGCTAACTTTAGTGCAAGACCGTACGTAAGGTACGGAATCCAAATGGAGTCAAAGCTATCTACACACACTAGCTAGCACTGCATGATTTGACTATGACACCTTGTCCAATACTGTAGGTATGACATAAGGTATGCAGACACCTGAGTCTGAGAGTAAGTACCTACCTACTGTATGTAGTCTGGGAAAATGGAGGATCCACATTCAATGATTTGCATCTCATCTGGTGCCAAGATATTAACTTGAGATTGGCTTCTTTAGATCCCAGTCAATAGGCCGTCTTTGTTTGTGCAAGCTTTATGCAACTGGGTTCAGTTCAGAGTCCCAGCTTACATAGCTCCATTTTACTATGCGTACCCAGCGATTTCGGATTAAGAGAAAATGACGACATATCTCTATGTTTGGCATGGAGTAGGTAACTAACTATATGAACAATATGTAAGCGCTTCAGCCGCACTATCTAGGGTGCGGTTATATAAGGTAGGTAGATTGACGTGAGCAAGAGCCGACGATAACCCTCCCGTTGTCGCAATAAGTCAACCTGTCCTCGTGTCAAAGAAAACAATCCGTCCCCGGTCACCTGATTCACTTGTCTAACAACTTAAAATCCTACGGCACCTTGGCAGAGGCTTGGAGGTATTAGCGATGCCCAGGGTCTCCGATCTAACAATTGATATCTACGCATACTACCTACGTATACCAGTATTATGTTGTGTACTGTACTTATAGTATTGTAGTTCCCGTGACCCCACGAATTGAGGGCCTCTCGGGATCCGAGGGAGCTCGCGATTCGCTTTTCAGTCGGGACTATAAGACAATGTCTCGGGATCGCTAGTCGTTCCTGAGGGTTTGCCACGGTATTTCTCCCTACCGAACCGCTAATCAGCCGCAAGATAGAGTGCAATGGCAGCTCTTTCTCGTTCTATTATCTATCGTGCCATATCGCATCGTATCGACTGATGAGAGGGAGAGGAGTAGCTATCTCACCAATATAAATAATGTCTTGGCTTATTGGAGTAAAAGCTTGGCTTGGCTTGGTTGAATCACAATAGTCACACCAAGTACCTGAAACCAATCACACCAGCTATCAATTTCCTCGATTGGAATCATTAGTTACATTGGCCTTTATCTAAATTGCTTCAATTGAAAATAAATATGTACCTACATGCCCAGTCTTACATACTGTGGGTAGCCAGATCGTAGCCATAGTCGGTCGGATAATACCCCCAAGGTTACCCAGGTACCGTGCCGAGGTTTACTACCCCTATAAAACATCAGAGAAAGCTATACGCACAGGTATCTAGAACGGTTCAACATATTAATGTCTACCTACGCGTCATAGTAATAAAGCTCTGTATTTTCTTCAATTATCCGTCACCATAGTAGTTACAATACCATTATGGTCTCTACATTAGAGTACCGGTACTTTATATCGTATTTGAATCGAGCTAAGACTAACTATACATTTTTCCTCCAATCGTGGGGGTCATAACTTCACGAAGGTCAATTGGTCGACGGAGCACCAAGCGTCGTCGCCTTTTTACGCTACACTCTACCCATCCGCAAAGGGCGTATTATACATATGGCCACAGACTACCTATCGAGACACAACCCGACAAAAGCCCACAACCCCCATCACAGCCAATCCCATCAGCTTGAATCTGAATGGTGTTGCAATACGCATAGGCAGGGCGTGCATATGTACCAATACTATTAATCTAGTGCTATACTATACAGCCAACCTAGGTAGATAATCGGTAAATCGGCTGGGTCAGATCCACGTGCCTACATCGGTACGCACGCCTACGTACATGTTGTAGGTAGATGGAGAGCGAGCCTTTCAATCCGTTGTTATATAGAGCATCATGGCATCCCGTCTGCGAGCCTTAACAACCCTACGCCTTTACTCCCACCGAATCGCCCCTATCCCGTCAATTCCTCTTCTTTCCGCTAGGCCAAGTAGTACCCCGCTGCCGAGATCCAGTTACTTTGCGTATCCAATGGCGCCCATCTCGACCCCGCCGGCTGGCCAGTTTGAGTGGCTCGTCATCGTTCCCGACAAGCCGGGAATGCAGGACAAGAGGCTAGAAGTTCGCGCGTGAGTCCCGACAACCCTTGCGTCGGTAGACGCCGTATTTTGCCCTCCCTTGTCCATGGATTCATTCATAGAATCACGATACTTAATGCCATACGATTGAAAATACGAAACCCCACTTGTCAAACATTTAGGCGAATTCAAGAGATGAAAGTCGTGCTGTCACTAACATGTTCGTTACCCCTCACGCAGACAGCACCTGGCAGGCACCAAACCCCTAGCAGAGTCAGGGTTCATCAAGACTGGAGGTTAGTAATATTCATGCTTTAATCACCTGGAATGCGCAAGACAGGAAAAGCTGAAACTTGTTTATAGGTGCCATACTAAACGAGAAGCCTGAGAGCGACGATGCTTCCAAGTTTAGCTTCTACGGGAGCACACTTGTCTGCGTTGCCTCATCAAAAGAGGAGATTCTCGAGCTGCTGAGCAAAGACATCTACACAACAAGCGGCGTATGGGATCTCGACAATGTGAGATTTTGCTTCCCGTCATCGAATGTCTATCGTCATTCCCCCTGCAAAAAAATTCACCCCTCCCCCTAACATACACCATCATCACCCCGTACTCCAGCTTCTGCATGAACTCCGGAACTCCGTATGCTGACGTGCAACCTGTAGGTACAAATCTGGCCTGTAAGTCAAGGACCGTCCACAATGTGCCCGCAGTCAGTGGCTACCATACTAACTAGGTCGATGACGCATAGGCTAAGTTTGCTTTCCGGAATCCATAATTTATAGGACAGTATAAGAGTGCTCAGGTTTCCACACCTTAAGACGATAGGCAACAAGTTATAAACACAACTCCAACTTGCACGCGCTCAAGCCTTGCAAGATACGACGGGCCTTTTCTCCGGCCATCTATCAAAATGCCTGAGTTACGAAATGCCAAATTGCTGTCGGGAGGTAACGGGACGAGGTCCCACTACACCCGTTAAGAAGGCGCAGCTGTACAATACACCCATTACTAGAAATTTATGTTAAAGGGGTGAATAGCTAGCCGCTGTTTCCTTGATTTTAAATATGTTGTCTCGGTACCGGGCCTCAGAATGCCCTTACCGGGTGTCTGGCGTCTGCGATCCTGATGCATCTTCAGCTGCTATTCTGAGTTCGTAGTTTAGGTCGAAGCACTCAGATAGCAGTTCTGTGACACTACCTTGACCTTCTGGTATATCGTCGGCAACCATGAACTTTCCATCAACTCTCATGTTATCGATAGAATTAAGCTAAAACATCTGGGTTAGCAAATCTTCCCAAACTGTTGCATGTATTTAAAGGAATTCACCTTCATGCTGTACGGATATAGCTCGCGAACAGAAGCAACACCGCCACTGTTCTTCACCTCCTGAAGGCAACGTTTCAATGTTTGCAGTTGGTTGTAAATCGGCAGTAAAGCCTCGGAGACAGGCTCGGACGAGATCATGAGATGATATATGTAGCCATATGATCGCCGAATGAGGTACAGTAGGGTCTATATTCCAAGTTTAATCAGTAATGAACCGTTTCGACGTACAGAATATGTACATACCCGTTGGACATAGAGATCAGCGGGCTGGCCCTCGTCGTCTACCCAGTTCCCATCTACTCGGCTTTCATCTATCTTGTCAAGTTGTCGCTGAAAGTCGTATAAGTCCGTCTCTCGTAGTGACCAGGCTTGTGTTAGGGATAGTTTGTCGAGTTCGTTTCGAATACCAATAAGAACATCATAAATCGGTCTCCACTTATCCGGAAACTTGCCACCCCTGACGAGTCTAATTAGTAGGCGCAACAGTAGATGCCGCCGACGCAACTCACCGTTCTAGGACGATACCTGTATATAACTGGCATCGTTCTAACAACGCAGTAACTTTGTCACTACCCTGAAGGACATTCCCTTGCTCATCAACGAAGTTGCCATCTTTCCTCGTTTCGTCAATCTCCTTAAGTTGTAGTTCAAACTTATGTATATCCTTCGAGGAGAACTTGTTTATATACCCATTAGCAAGTTGAAAAAGGAGCAAGGTAAAGAGTAGCGCATCAAGTCACCTTTGATCTGGTGTTAACTACGGCCATTTGTCTAAGTATGGAGACAAGCCTCTCGGCGGTAGGTCTTAGTTGCTCTGCATTATCTTCCACCTTCTTCTGGAGCTTTGTCAGAGACGCTCGGCATCGCTCGATTCGCCTAGCTATAAGAGCCTCAAGCCATGGCGCAGATTCGTTCGAAGGGGTATTATGTATGATTTGGGACAAATGCTCGAGGGTATGTGACATGCTCTCTAAGTCTTTAGCCGAGAATAAGTCGGCCTCGGTTAGATGATCTAAGAGTCTCTTGATTGTCGATGTCAAGGCATAGGCAGCCGGAGCTTCATTGTTCCTCCCTATGGTCATAAAGAAGAGCGATAGCAACTGGAAGCAGCTGTCTACTACCCTATCGACTATAAGGAGAGGAATTAGTTCAAGTTGCTTGCTATCTTCCTTTGGGTAGCGGGTTTGGGTAAATAGGATGGTAGGAGCATACCTCGATTCTCTTCTATAGTCCTCCCATTACGGATTTCGTTAAGGAGCTTGACCTGGTGAATAGTTTCCTCGTAGAGTCCCATAACATCCTGTGAGCGGACATAGGTAGTGCGGTCCAGCTTGCGCAACAGCAGCTGATCCTGGATGGCAACGAGCTTTTCCAAGACCTGCTTCTCTCCCTCATCCTGGGGAGGCGGAAACTTGGGTGTCTCCATGAAATCGTTGTCGCGGGCTTGGTATGCAGCGGTGTTGTTGTGGATGAAATCGGGTAATTAAGAATGAGGACAGAATGTGTAGTAACTACTTGGCGAGATAAGGTCGAAAAAGAAAGTTCAACCCCTCTCTGTCCGTCTCGCTTTCTTTGTAGACAGTGGTAGCGCGCTGATACTGTAAACCTTGGCTACCACTAATCAAAGATAGAGATGCCTACCACAATGCGATCCGTAATCACGGCTTGTACCGACGTGCACATGTGCCCGCAATGTGAAAGTCCTAACTTGACGAGACTGCGTCCAATGACGTGGAGAGAATAAGACTGGGAGGGAGATGTGGCTGCACAGGGGGCTTGTTTCTGTAAAGGATGGTGTGTTATGTGATTGGGTGGATGGTGCCAGAGCTTCGTCTGTCTCTTGAATCCCGGGATGTAGTTTACGCAGTAGTAGTGTGGCATGGCGGGGAACGACGAACTGACTGTCCGGGTGATGACCGAGGGGTAATCAGTTGGAGCTCCCTGATGAAGTGATTACCTCATACCTACCTCTACGTACCTACCTTCTACGGTAAGATAGATATGTACATTGTAGTAGATACCTGATATACTAGGTAGGTACTTCTAGGTAGTTTGTTCAGGTGGATTCCATGGCTCTACAAAATGTAGTACCGTATTACGGCATATTTCAATATCGCATATAGCGAGCTGTGGATCTACCTAGATGTGCTAACTTATGATTGGCTGTTCAGCCATATAATATCAACCAATTAGCAGTAGGCACACGAGTACATTGGTACCTGGATAGATTGGATCCACACGGAGACTTGTTTTTCCATTCTCTCTAGCCCTACATTTCCGCCCACCAAAAATTTCCTTGACGAAGCGACCTACTTCGGCTAATTAATCCAGAGCGCAAGTCAACCACCTTCGAGGCGTCCATCTTGCCAATTCGCATAGACAACACCGCTTCACGTCGTCACATACACCACATACCATCACAATGTCGACTTCCGAACTCGCCTCGTCATACGCCGCTCTCATCCTGGCCGATGACGGTGTTGATATTACTGTGAGCGCACCCGAATATGGTCATACCCCTCCTCGCATGCGAACTTCCGTCGAGTAGGAGACCACGCAACGAGCCACGTAGTTCTAACAACCATTTTACAGGCCGACAAGCTCCAGACTCTGATCAAGGCCGCCGGTGTCGAAGATGTCGAGCCTATCTGGACGCAACTGTTCGCCAAGGTACGCACGAAACCGCCGTATGGAACGGGATGGGCCGCATTTGCTGATTAGGGGAATCTAGGCTCTTGAGGGCAAGGACGTAAAGGACCTTCTGTCCGCCGTCGGCTCCGGTGGTGGTGCCGCCGCTGGCCCTGCCGCCACTGGTGGTGCTGGTGGTGCTGCTGCCGCTGACGAGCCCGCTGCCGAGGAGAAGGAAGAGGGTACGTTTCCTATTTCGCATTCTACCGCGCAGGCTATGCCGCATTCGAGTATACTAACAATCGCCGCAGAGAAGGAGGAGTCCGACGACGACATGGGCTTCGGTCTCTTCGACTAAATTCGTTCCGTTACGATAAATACTTCCCTTTTGTACTTCAACTGCATGGTTCGGGGTTCCATACGCCATTGGTGTGGCGTGAAGGAGGCACTACTATAGGATGCCGAGGGCAAATATCCTTCTGTCATAGGTTAATATGACAGTGCTTTTGCAACGACCATTATTCTAGGGTCTTTGTAGAGCTCAATGCGCAGCTACGATGTGAACGGGATCAAGATCTGAATTCGGTGTTGCTGGCCTTAGACGAAAAAATGTACCCTGGAATGGAAATGACGATTCTTGCACTGCATGCGAATTTTCTGTGATGGTTCTAGATTCACCGCTAAGCTAACGTCCAGAAACTATCTGGTCTTCAAATTCAGACGCCGCAATATGCATTCATGACCCATCTCTCATGCCAAACTACCCACAACCTATTGGACTACGAGGGCAGCGCTGGGGACCAGACCAGCCTCCTTTAGCGTCTTGCCGAAGTCCAGATTTCCCTCAAAGGTCTTCCTAGGGAAGTTTTGGATGAATTTGCTGACAGCCAAGCCATTCTCAGCCTCCAACATCTGGGCTACCTCGAACAGCGTTGTCTCTGCTGGTAGCGTTTTCATAATATTACCACCGGATGTTTGTAGTCGTAGACGGGTCTCATTATGGTTTACGGCAGGGCGAGCAGGGGCCGCGACGACTGCCGGGGCCGGAGCAGCAGCCGGAATCGCCCTACCTTCTCTTGCAGCTTTCGCCTCTTCTGCCTTACGCCGTCGCTCCTCTTTATCGGCCTCAATCTTGGCCTTAATGCGCTTCTTGGCTTCCATCTCGTCCGCCTTCTCCTGGCGTTTTTTAGCTGCTTCCTTGATCTGCTCCTTGCGTTGCAGCTCTTCTTTCATGTCCTGTGACTCCTTTGTAGCTTTTTGCCGGATTTGCTGCAAAGCCGTTAACCTATAAAATATGAAAATACGAGTAACGGCACAAAACCTACCTCGTTTCGCTTCTGCTCCTCCTTATCTACAATCGCTTGGTTGGCTCGTTTAGCCTTCACTTTATCTCGAAGCTCAGCGAGCCTCTGCTGTTTCTCCTCCTCGGTTAAGGGTGCAATTTCCTCAGTCGACTCTGCAAAGTCGGCATGTCCTCTATGTACGACCCGTGAGTGGCGAGTGAGGTAGCGTGACGTTGCGTTAAACACTTACGACTTGTTCGCGTGGAATTCGGCTTCTCGTTGGGACCGGAACTTCTTGCCGCACTCGTTACAGACGAGCGACAAGGCGAGGGCATCTCCGCCCACTTTAGCCACACTGGGACCTGATTCCTCCTCGGCCAGTAGCTCTTCAAGCTCAGTGTCTTGATTTTTCTCTAACCAGTCCATCGCATCCGGCACTAATAGACGATTAGAGGTTAACAGATCACTAATATGTATAGGAGAAAGCTCACAGCCATCAGACTTCTTGACAGCTAGCTCGGCGCGCTGCTTGTCAAAGCCCATCTCGAGCAATTGGTCTAAAATAGACTGTGACATCTTAGTTGTGGGATGAGATATTGGCCAGTGAGAATAGTGCTGATTTTAGGCGGCTGTGATGCGTGCTCCAAGGTACGTTGCTGACAACTCCAAATCAGTATTTGGAGAAGATTTATACTCCTCTCAGTAGAGAGGAAGAAGAGGGGGACGAAAATAAAACAACGAAGTGTATAGACTTTTATGGTATACCGTGGAAGTTAAATATGTGAATTTCATGTACACCTAACCGCAAGTATTTCAACTGTAACTGGGAGAAAAGGCCTTGTTCTATTGGTAGGGGGACGTCATTGTAAATGTCGCCTCATATGTAAAGCCCGCAGTGCTCCCTTCTACTGTAGCGTCGCTCAGTGATAACCCCACTAGAAATATAAGACTGAGGGCCCTGGGGAGGTACATAGAAATTGTACAGCTCGCTAGAGCGATCCCTACATTAGGGAGGTACCTACGGGTACATTAGGAGAAATCTGCTTAGGCACAGCACAGGTATTACCTAACGTGAGGAAACAATAAATTAGGTACCTCCTTTTTAGTACCACGACGTACCTACCATGTATCTCTTTCGATACCCGCCGACTGGAAGCTTAGGCGGGGCCAAATGATTTGGCCAGACTGTTGTAGTGATCGGGTGATGCAACCAAATCTACGTACCTATGTGCATACGTACGGAGAATACCCAACTCAGCAAATGCTGTCACGTAATCAACAAAACACCATCATCTGCGCTCCCCGACAAGATCTAGCCCACCTGTCAAACCTCACCCTCGGCCGACCTTGAAGTACGATAAATATCGACTACCCACGAAGCCAGGGCTTACGTCATTAGGTAGTGCATGCAACTACAATTCCTTACCGAGTGTTTATATCCTCAAGCCAGCGTGCGATAATCTGCCACCATCCTCGGCGTCTCGCACGGGAGACATCTTATTCCCTCCCACCATCGATTTGTCACTCAACAGTATCTCTTTGATCCGATCGTCGCCACATATATAATTTCTGGTACTGGTTATTCAACATGTCTGTCGAAATCGAGCCCCAGGAACTCGGCTTCCACCGTACGTCACAGCCATCGCACACACAAGACCTGTCTCCTTGGAAACGCAGCGATTGCTTACCAAGATGCAGGCCCTTTCACGGTTGAAGTTCTAGAAAACCTAAAGATCCGAAACCCTGGCACCCAGCCTGTTGCCTTCAAGGTATGTTTAGAACAAGGAAACCGATCCACGCTCGGCATAGATAGACCCGGCTAATATCTCTCAGGTCAAAACAACTGCACCGAAACAGTATGCCTTCCGTTCCAGCGACCACCCTTACTTTAAATACTGCCAGATATTAACATGTGCCCTCGCTCAGATACTGCGTCAGACCCAACTCCGGCCGCGTCGAGCCAAATAGGGAGGTTGAAGTACAAGGTTGCACATACCCGTCATTATTATACTTCCTCTACTGACGCCTTGCCAGTCATTCTCCAGGCTATGAAGCAAGAGCCCCCTCAAGGCACGAAATGCAAAGACAAGTTCCTAGTACAGTCGGTCGCTATTACACCCGACAAAGACTTTGCCAATCTCGCATCCATTGTATGCTCGACACCAATTTGCATTGAGCATGAGCGATTCACTAACTATACGGTAGTGGGATAGCATTGATAAGTCTTTGGTACAAGATCAGAAGATCCGTGTTGCGTTCCTCGACCCTAAGAGCTCGCCTGTCGCCGATGCCACTACCACGACGCCGAATAAGAGTGCACCAGTGAACGGTGTATGTGGTCCCACGTAAATATAGGATTTATGCAGGTGCTGACTGATACCGTAGGTTGAGGCGACACCAGAAATCGCCCCTCCGGCCTATTCATCGCCGAGCGACTATGCCGGTGGGCGATCTGAACCCAAGTCCTCAAACGAGGAGGAATCCTATCTCGAGGAGAAACCGACTCTTGCTGCGCCTGTAGCGATCGCCACGACAAAGAGCAGCGAGCCGAGCCGCGAAGAGCTAAAGGAACAACTGCTCCAGGCGGAGAAGTTGATTGCGCAACTCAAAAAGGATGATAGTGGATTGCGACAGCGAAAAGCGGGTGGTACTACGGAAGAAAAACCAAGTGTCAAGCCTGCACAACTCGCGCAAGCGGCACGGACTGGTACCGAAGGTGTACCTGTTCAGATTACGGCTATCCTCTGTCTAGTCAGCTTCCTACTCGCCTACGTCTTTTTCTAGGCATCGCATTCGGTCTTCGGGAGAGATGCGAGTCGCCCGGGGGAAGTGGCGTTATTTAGAAATACTAATACCACTATTAGCCAACGAGCTAGCTAACTGCCACGAATAGTGGTAGCTAGACGAGGCTGGGGAGTAATAATGGAATGAAGCGATTGATAATTCTTCGTCGGCAGTAGCAAGAGATTAGACCCTCTAGCTACTCAGAACCTAGAGGCTCTAAATCGAGCACGACGCGGGGAATTGCAGTATCGGAATTGTAAGTACGGAGGACGAGAGAGGAAGAGCAAGATAAGTGTGTGATGGGCGGAGACACGGCGGTGAAGAGGTCTCTTCATCACGATAGAATGCTTGTTCTGTACCCTAGCACGCATGTCCTTTTGTCACCTGAGAGCCGAGGGATATATAGGTTTCCCGAAGCTATTCAGCTTATGCTTTTCTCCCCTTCCCTGAATATAACAAACACTAATTAGCTAGCCTTGGTATTTGTGACACGTTACTTTGATGAAGCTTTTCTTGTGTGGCTATACAGGCTATATTCTATATACGAGGATTTCAAAGGATGTGAACCAGTGCAAGCCCGAGCTCATTATTTGATTATTAGATCGACGGAAGTTACTTCATTCTATCCTAGTTTATTCCAGTGCGCCAAACGCCGGGAGTGCATCGTGATAATAATATCGCAAGATATGCTAGTCAGTCAGCTCGTGCCCTCCGCAAAACCGGCTCCAAACAACGGCAGTGCATGCTGCCTATGCCGGATGCCATATTTTTTAGCTCGCAGGCTTTGTAGTCTATGTATATACATGTGTGTCTATACGTTTTGCTTCATTACCATCGCGTTCTAGTCTTGCCTCGCTTGACGAGGAATCATCATTCGTATTAAGTTCCAACTTCAGGCTACGTGAATGGGAAACTTGACATGGCGATTGCGAAATATGTCATAAGCATATTAAATAGGTCTATAGTGAGAATTCAGACTAGGTGGGGGAGGCTTCACGACTGCAGCTCGTCCTCCTTCCACTCCTCAGCCGGCTTCTGCTTCTGAGTGCCCTGCCCGACGAGGCGGCCGCCCTCGCGGCGCTTCACGCGACACCGGATGCCGACGCTCTCGTCGAAGATGAAGCGCCAGAGGACGTAGGTCCAGGAGGTGTGGTGGGGGAGGTCGGCGTAGAACTCACGGGCGATGTCGTGGAGCTTGTGGAGGCGGGTCCAGGGGACGGCGGGGAAGTCGTGGTGCTCGTTGTGCAGGCCGACGTTGTACGTCAGGAAGTTGAGGGGCCCGTAGTACGAGTAGGTCTCGGGCACGGGGATGCCGTTGGCCGGGTCGGCCTGCGCCGGTGTCACCGTCGAATACACGTAGTGCTCGGCGATGAAGTGGCCGGCGAGCGGGTGCAGGCTGCCGGCCAGGAACGACGAGAACACGAAGTACAGCAGCGACTGCGTGCCCAGCGTGCGCAGCACCACGGCGTCGAAGGCGAGCTGGGTGGCGACGTTGAGGGCCGAGACCCAGGTGAAGGGCACGCGGTACACGGCCATGGGCCGCAGGGCGTAGAAGAGGATCTGGAAGGTGCAGAAGAAGGCCTTGCCGAGGATGGAGTCGAGGAAGATGGCCTCGAAGGCGGTGGGCAGGTCGGTGTCGAGCCCGTCGACGCCCAGCGACTTGTGGTGGGTCAGGTGGTAGGGCCGGAAGGAGGCGCTGTAGGGGATGCCGATGGGCAGGTTCGCGAAGATGGCGAGCAGGCGGTTCGCGGTGGGCGAGCGGAAGGCGAGGTTGTGGCTGATCTCGTGGATGGCGAGGAAGAGGTTCTGGTTGGCGGTCGCGCCGACGACGTAGGCCAGCAGCCAGAACGAGGGCGAGAAGAAGGGCGTGTTGCGGAGCAGGTAGGCGCAGAACACCTGGATCGAGACGACGAGGAGGACGACGTATTTTGTCAGGGGTTCCGGGCCGCAGAGCTTCGTTACCTGGGATCGGTCGTTAGCAAAGGCGAGAGCAGACGGCGAGAGAGTGTATGTACCTCTGGATGCGCCTTGATAATCTCTAGTCTTCTCGTCCGATGCGGCTCTTCTGTGTATGTCCAGAAAAAGTCTCGATATTTGACCTCGATGGGATGCCGGGGGAGGTCATCCTGAGCTGGCGCATCCCCTCCTCCTCTCCCATTGACGCGGGCCGTCTTCTCCTGCTTAATTGGCCTCTGCGCGCTCGTCACCGTTGAAGCCGTTGACGGAGCCATCTTCTGTCGGGTTTTCCCTTTATCCCCCCGCAAGATTGGAAGTGGCCGTGCCAACAAGTAAAGCACAATTAAAGCCCGAAGTGCAGCGAGGCAGAAGATCTATCTATGTGTAGGTGGGACAAATATGTGTATGTAGGTAATTTTAAAGGGACTGGTCTTCCAATCCTTCCCCACAGAGCGCGGTGAAGAAATCTGGCCACCGGTATTCAATTGGCCACTCAAGCCAGCCAGACGTCGTACCACTGTGGGGAACATCCCCGCCAGCCAATGCTTTGCTTGTAAACCTAACATGTGCCCCGAACCCCTTCCAGGGCTGTTAAGTACATAGTCAGTTGCTGTTACCAACATATGCTCAACTACTTTGTGTTCTCCAGGATTTCTCAATAAACAACACACACAATGTCTATTTGAAATAGAAAGATATGATATCTATGCTTAACATAGTATAGGAACGGAAAATGTTTGTATGACAACCATTCAGTTATTTATCCCAATATATTCTCAGAAGAAAAATCAATAACATTGAAAGTATCCCTTACCCATCAACATTATAATAGAGAGATATATAGAAAGAAAACTATTAAACAATGAACAGAACCTAAGAGTGCAAGAAGAAGAAAAGTATTTTTACGTGCCTAAGGAAGTTACAGAGTCGTGTTAGCTAGAAGATCAAAGCTCCTTCTTTCCCTTATGTGATAATTGGCATGGTTTTGAATAGTGAGGGAAGAAAAACTTATACGAAGGTAGAAGAGTTATGATTGGAGATTTTAGCTGTCTTTACTTCGAAACTCATACATGGTTCACACTATGCGCAACAAAGCTCGAAGCAGTTCCAGCACTGTCAATTAAAACCCGCTTGTCCAAGTAGTCTAAGTGCCACGAACTAAAAATATCTAGTTCTATACCGCTACAACTACTAAAGGTGGTAAAGTGTTATTAAGTGGAAGGAGTTGACTGTCCGTGGTTAGTTATATGTGTAACCGTCACAACCGTAACACCGAGAGGATAAATAGCGTGGTTGATTTTTTTGCTTCCTCTTTTCTTTTCTTTTTCCTGCTCTCTCTTGTGATCGATATGCTTTCGCTGAGGCTACGGACTATTTTCCAAAGTTAATTAAATTCAACTTGAAAATTATACTCGAAGCGAAACCAGTGCGGGTCTCGATAGGCATCCAGCAAGTACCAGAGGCGGTTGTTCTACAAGACACAAAAACTACAGCATTGGTATGAGCGTTACAGTACCGGCCGTTCCAGGCACTAGTTACTAGTAGAACATCCTCTACCCCTTATAAATATTATGGGTGGGTACGATTTTAGATGGCGCTATGCTGCTATCTAGCGGCAGTACTTAGTGTAATAAATAGTAAGTGGAGGTGGTTAGTTTAGTTTATTCATACCTTTACCACTAGGAACCTCCCCTTCCCAGCGCTAAGAGTCAACCAGGGGAACGAACTCGTGTATCCGCAAGGATAATATTCAGCGATCTCCTATCTCAGCACGTCGCTTACAAGGAAGTTGTAGTGCTCTTTTCCAAGTGCGTTGATAATCACGAGTATTGCTACTATATTTTAATACTCTTTTAGTTTTCACCTGTGGAAATGTGAAGTTAGAAACGCGTAGAACGTCGAGCAATCTAGCCACAAGTATACTCGATTTCATGCAGCATCCTAGATGATCTGATGTCTGTAAAGATAATGCACATCGTATACAGACGCCACGCATTTCACCGAATGTTAGCTACTCTAACGAGGTAGAATTTTTAATAGAGGCTACGATGAAAATACCAGAGTTAGCCGAGCCTATCTTCGACCCCATTAGTCTATTTGTCCTTTTATGTATATCTGTGGTGGCATTGTCTACTTATATTTCACCAAGATTGCGTTGGCAGCCACATAGATAAGTCACGAGAACCACGATGAATAACTTCAAGAAACCGATATAATTTTTTTTAAACTATCTTAAAAATTTTGAGACTTTAATTAGCGCAATATTTTTCGTTTTCGCCAGGTACGAGAGGAGTTCAAGGTCCGTGAAACTTTCATAGTGTAACAAGAAGAGACCATAAGACGGCATACACTAAAACTACACCAGGTCATTTAATTAGTCTGTAACGAAACTTCGCAATCTAAGCACGAGAAAATTGTGGTATAAGCTCATTACTGCAGGTATTTTCATATAGCGTCTCTTGGCTGATCATGTGCTTAAGGATACATGCATGTCAGAATTGGCAGTGTGAGTTGGCAATATAGGAGCACGGACTCGGTTCCGTATCTGCGGTTTTCCATCAATGTAACTGCCTAGCGGATCTTCTCCTCTTTTCTTCTCGTTGTACATTATCATATATGACTTGTCAACTGTATCAGTTGATGTAATGATACGCCATATAGGTTGACGGTGAGGCGAACGTCGTGCTTTCATATGGATGTCGAACCTCGACGTCGGAGTCTCCCCCGAATGAGGGGGTTTTGCCGACGACAATATTGAAATATATGCACGATCTGCTTATATTATGACTTCCGTGCATATGTAGGCTACTAGGCAGATTTGAATAGTAGGCAGGCTGAGCACGTCTCAAAGTGCACTTTGAATGAAGTCTCGGCCAAACTCGGATGCCTACTTACCGTATGATACATAAGAACGAGGAGTTAGTTTCATTGATTTCATGTATGGTTGTAACATAGCATGATATAGTCACAGTGGTAAATTAAAACTTAGTCGACGCTAGTCAAGCTCTAGACATTTATGTAGACTTAGCCCGAAGAACGGGTACATCATCACAGCCCTAGACGTGATTGGCTTCAAAAAGAACAATTGGATTTCATTTCTCTATGAATAACAATTTGAGTTCCTCCTTAAACTAGGTTCGTATTAGATGTATCTCGCGATGAGCCAGGTCTAGTACTATACGGTCGCTCGTACACTATTAATTACTTGTTGGAGCAAGCCGATCGTGGTGTATGGAGTACCTAAGCAAAGTATGCCTCAAAGTCTGCCTTGCTGCCTTGAGAGCAGGGATCAATACAATCGAGCTTATTCTCTCCCATTCCGGATAGATACTTATTGGCCTAGCCCATAGGGGAAGGGGTAAGCCCATATAAATCTGGGGTTTAACTGTCCCAAGATAGATATCGACTTCTATCCCCTACCAAATCAAAAAAAGATACCTATAATACCTCTTTGCTGGTAATGGGAGGTTCTGCTTACATGGTCTTGGCAAAAGAGACTCTACTTAGTATCCGGGTGCGCAATTACAGTCCCCCAACGGCCCTCATCGCACTAGTTGTCTTGTCCACTCGCCACATGCTTGCGCGATTAAGCCAATATGCATGCTCATGCAAGAGCTGATATCGGTAGCAGAAGGCTGTCATATCGTGGCCACTAGCTTGGCTTCAGATTGCTGGGGCTACTCGAGGTAACCTACCAAAATAGAGTTTTTGTGGTATATCCAAGTGCATTGCTTTTGTATACGACGCCCATGAGTCTCCTCCTTCCATGGGCTGTGGGATACTCGGAGGTGCCGATGAGGAAGCTATCCATGACTGACGCTCCATAGCCCCCAGGGGAACGTTGGGGCTAGATTGCAACGTACTCGTATCCGATCTGCCGTCTGCGTGCAGTGTCCCTTCATCGACATCTTCATCGTGAGAAATTCGTTGGCCGAGGATATTGCCCCCGTATTCTGTCCCCTCTAATCTGAGCGCCGGATCAAAGCTGACAAACACTAACGCTTTGACCCCTCCCTTCGACCCGTCACTGGTCGCGTAGATGACCGAGCGTTCGTCGCCGGTTGCACCCACACAGCTCTTGTCGTCGTCGACCTTGAGTAGTTGACAAACCTTATCCAAAGAAGGTTCTGTTCCTGGTGAACCCTGGGAGGGGGGCCAAATATATATAGTGTTATCTTGGGGAGGCTGACTGGCCTGTGACTTGGAGGCCTCGCCAAGGACCGGCAGAGGGTCTAATGCCAACCCCCCTACCCCCGATTGTGTGCTTGGTTTTGTTTTCCTATAACCAGTTCGCAGACGGAGTCGTTGCGAGCCGGGCGTCTCTGCACATGTCTCATCAATTAAATCTATGTAGGTCTCGCAGCACCTGATGTACGTGCAGAAATGTGTCATGCTTCGCACTAGTAACGATGCAACTGAGCTGTCATCTCCTGCATGGAAACTACCGAGTGGTCTAGAGGGAACTGCGGCAGTGGATTGCGGATGATCACCCACTCTTCTTGTCGTGTCGGTTCTGGCCCTTCTTTGCTCTTCGGTAGCCCCTTGGCCGAATACGACCTCTGTTGTGTAGTATGTGCGCCGGCTTCCGTGTTGGTCCTTCAACCACTCCTTACGGCATTCTAGGATGACGATGCTCCCGCTAGCCTCGTCTATCTCCAGGGATAGAAACCCCCAGCGATCGTCTATAGGGCCTTCAGAGTGGTACCTCCTCCAGCTGTCTTCCTTTCTCATTATTTGAAATTTGTCGAGACGGGGCTCATCCAGGGGGAAGCGGAAGCAGTAGTAGTGAGATGCCCAGTCGGGATCATCGGCTTCAAAGAGAGACTGGTTAGAGAGGCCATAGAAGTAGTCACCAAATATCTCAAAGCAGACTGTCGAACCTATGTCGCTCCCCGCCATGTTTACCAAGTACATCCGGGGATGGGTGAGCCAGGAAAGACTAGTGAGATCAAAACCTTTGAGGACCCATTTCCGGAGCCCATCGGTTCCCTCCCAAGAATGCGTGCCAAAGTAGAGAAACTTGTCGTTGTTCCTAACGAAAATCCTAGCTATGGACTCTAGCTGGTGCTGCGCGAGTATTTGGTGGGTTTGAGGTTTGATGATGAGAAGCCAGTGTTCCGTATCAGGCATAGCGAAAGAAAATAGGCAACTTACGATGCCGGCAGCTTGGTAGAGTACTTTGAATTTATACTTGCGACACGTTGCGGCTCGGGGGATAGTTGCGCGTATGAGGCTTGGAATGTCCACGACCAGTTCCCAGCTGGTTGACTTATGGGTGTCGAGGATACGGAGCCACCGCTGCGGACGCGCCTCGATTATGTAGCACAACTTTCCACCGAATAAACCATACGAGTCAGCGAGGGCGACGATGCCCATGAAGTATGGAGAAGCTTGCGACAGGGCGCTGCGTCGTTTGGCTACGCGACGCAGCGCCCGCGAGAAGCCCCCTGTTTCGAGGGCATCCCGTGCCTCCACAGTGCCAGGTACTTTTGCCTGAGTAAATTGAATTGTTAGCTAGTAGATCTTCTTTTTTTTGGGGGGGGGGGGGGGGGAGGGGTTTGGTTTTCTCCCTTCTCCTTATTTCGTCTATTCAATCATGTTGAGACTTAGAGTTATGCTTACTGTTACAACGGGTTTGCAGAACCGGTCTTCGCGTATAATGTACTGGAAATGTTTGCTGCTTAACGACCAGTGGAAAACATCTTGAATATCTAAGCTTTCCACGATATATGCGACTAGTTCATAAGGGAGCCGCAGTAACCCGGGGACACAGAACGAAGTCATTTGTTCTAGTCTCTACCCGGCTAGAGAGTTTTGTGACAAGAGTCGAGTGCCTAAATCTGTGGCGACTTCGGTCGATGAGTAACCAGCCTCACGGGCCATTGTGCTGAGCCTCAGTTAAATACCCCCGTGAGGCTCTGCTTGAGCCTCAACTGCAAGCTCCATCTCTCACGTGTGTGATACCTACCCTAGATCGCTATGCAGTGCCTAGGTTAAATAGGCATGTGCCTACTTAATCCCCGAGAGAGAGTGTAACATTGCGCACAGTGACGACTAATGTAGTATACCTATGTTAGTATTAGAATACGCAATGAGTAGGTAAGTCAGCCTCCTGACTAGATAGGTATGTACCGAACTCGGCCCATGAAGAGCCTCAACAATTCATTCGCTCCATGCCCCTTGTAAAGGCTGCATAATACCGGATGCTATAGCAGCCCTGCCCACGCTTAGCGCCGACTTAGTAATTTGCTACGTCGCTCTATGCGTAGACGGCGGTACATACAGTTCCGCTGCTTTTGCTTTTTTGGGCTTTGCTTTTCTGATGACCCCAATAATAATCAATACAAAAAGTGGAGGACCATGAGCTCGACTCACTTCCCAACCTCGACTCTTACATACTCTTCACCTCGATCTACACGTACTTGTGCTACTATATCTACAGTACCTTGATCCGGCGGTCGAGGTTGTGCGGCTTACAGCTCTACCCCTCGACGCTTCAATTCGTCTCAAAGAGTGTCTCAAATATTTGAGGCGAGTCACATACAGTAATAGGGCGATCAGAAAAATATGAGGCGTGCGGCTCTGCACATCACGCTCGGGTCAAGCCACCCCAAATCTACCTATTTACTAAGTCGGTACGCATACGCATACACAGCTGGAAACACTCCTACGGTTTGGTCTGCAACTGGCTGGCCCGCGTACGATACATGACATGTCCGCATGCGCATGCGCATAAGCCTCAGGCTCCGGCCCCATTTTGCATCCTAAACGAGGAAGAGGTAGGTAGTGGATACTGCTATACCTAACACGTTCTCTACTTAACTAACTGCAAGATAGGTGCATGCTGCTATGTCTATGAGCAACCTATCGCAACCTCGGTTAGACATGAGCAGGTTTTACGTGGTACACTAAACCGGATCCGTGAAACCGTGAGCTCTTGCATGAATCCAAAATAAAAAAAAAATAAAAAAAACCAGTATACGTTCTACCGATGGCGCCCCCAGGTTTGCTAGCCGGCCGAATGGTAGCAGGAGACTCAAATCTCAACAAAATCGCCTTGAGGGTTACATCGCCTATCAATATGGGGGCTACATACGGCAGGCTTAGCAAAAAGAAACTACTTCGGGTTTATATCGAATGGTTACGGTAGTCAAAGGAATACGCAGTACGCCACATCCGGTCTGATTTGGCGGCTCTATGTATCAAGATGTAGCCTCATGCTGCGACCCCTCTTATGCGTATGTACGCATAGATGCCATACCAATAGTGAGGCGACGGTACCAAAAGAGACGCCCTGACATGTTCGGCAATCCGATCTTGAAGCTACGCATAACGCATAACGCCTTCACAAGGGATAACCCGAGGCGCTGCGACAGAGTGGATGATACTCTGTACGTAGGGCGGCTTTCCCGTCAGCGTGACACCTACATACCTATTGTACGCAATATTCGCTTATATTGCCCCTTGGCTGGTGGCAAAAAGGAAATACCTACCGATCTTGTGACCTACAAACAGAGGACCTGTTAAAAATTTCTGTCACGCCTATCACTTCACGCTTATCACGATGGTAAGCGATTGGTCGCATTGAATCCTCGAATTTTATAAGTGATTGGTCATCAATGCTATATCATTTCTCTCATCCTTCTTTCCTTAATTACTTTTTTCCTTATTTTCTTCATCTTTCGCCCCCCACACCGCCTCCCTCGTCGCTCTACTTGTGTGCGTGGTGGCGAAGCAGCAAGGGAGAGTATCTATTGGCAGTAGAGCTTTTTCTATGGCTGACTGACTTTCTAGGCACCCAACGAATAGCTGACCTGGTCGCGACTCAAGTAGCACGATAGAATAGTCTCGTGGCAAAGAGAAAATGCAATTTTCGCTTACCCGCGGATAATCAAGAGAACTCACGTGTCGCGGTGTAAGTGGTGAGATGGTAATCTAACTCTCGGGCCAGCACACCTTCTTCGAGGCTGTTCAACCGGCCTAGAACCCTTATCGAATCAAAGATGTATTCGCTATGAATTGCCGTGTGAGTCGGGGTGCTATTACTAAGGACAATAGGGGCTGGCTCTCCTGTCTGCCGATGACCAATTGTAGTAAACAAATAAATCGCCCAGATAAACAGCCTAGAAGCAGCTGGGACTAAGGTACCAAACGGCGGGATTATCTTACACATCACCATTGCCGAGACTACGTTATCGTCGACCGGTCAATGCTGTGAGAAATGCTCCGAGACTCCATTGGTAAAAACGAACGTTAATTAGTAAAATATAATATTGTGGAAATGAACACGGGGTGGATATCTAAGGCCGAGAACGGAAACGGGAATAAGAGCTGTTGCTTGCTAATCAGTACAGCTTTATAATTATGATAGTCACTGACCAGAATATGTTCTTTGATTCGACTAACAACAAAATTTTATGTAAAAATTACAGACAAGCAAACTCGTGAAAATAAGAAGACATACCCTTACTTTTCAGAATGCTTGACTGCATAATAACGTAGTTATACGGAACCAGCGTCTTCAGATTCTCCGGCCAGACTTCATTGCTTGACGAAATAATGCAAAAGGATTAAATATATTTCGTATTACGCTAAGTATCTCTCATACCAAGGGACTAATATGAACCTAGACTTCTTTCCCCAGTCCCTTGTCTCTTACTTATTCCTCTATAAAATATGAACTCGGAAAAGAAAGTTCAAAAGAATGACGAGGTAGTATTTGCCCATCTTCAGCGTAGTAGGGAGGATAATATTCGACGGGAAGCGATCTAGGACAGATGGGGCGCTCACTTGGCCTCCTTAACCATGGGGCTAGGATTTCTGGAAAAGAGCCGCATTATCTGAACGTTTAAGATAGTGGATATCTCATCTGTCATTTCAGAATAGTGAGATACTTAGTCCGAGCCACTACCTGTTTATTTTGACATTATGTAGTAAGCGTACAAGTGTTTCAGCTTGTGGCATTAATTTAGCCATATAATATATAGTAAAATCAAACGCTGCCTGCCTGACAGAACGAAACAACATCGTTATAGTGTTTTGTGATAGCGACGATGTCCGGCGTCACGCATTCGACCGAGATGTTGTACACTCGTGGCCGTGTCATACACACCGAACTCCTCGCTCACAAGTCTGAGAGGTCATTTCCTAGAAGAATATACAAATTTGAGTCGTAAGTGGTCGTTTCATCACCGCCGTCGGTCCTGATTCGACTCAACCTCGGGAGATGATATGCCTCGGCCTTGCCTTCGTTCCCGGTCCTGTTGCTATCGATTTGTTAATAGGCCAAGCTGAAAGACGCCCAAGAACTCCTTCGAAACATACAGCATTCCATTTTGCTTCATTAATCGAAGAGCGCGTATAACTACGTGGTTCTGGTTTAGTACTTATACTGAGCCGGATTAGGAAGTGGGTTAAGGGGGCGACTCACGCAAACAAAACACACGCCATGCAAAAGGCCGCGGCGGGTGCCATAATTGTCTATTTGCATTAATTAGAATTTAAGCATTAAACGGAGGTCAAAACATACTCGGGGCGTGATACTTCCTCTTGGAGCCATCTTGATTATAGAGGAGTGAGTTGAACTGAGCTACCAGAGACGTGTGTTGACAACCGAGAAAATTAAGCCTTGTTGTACTAGCGTCGACCTTTTTACATTATAGCTCAAAATACAGAATTAGTTCTGCTATGCTGTTCTTTTATTTCATTCCGCTGAATGACTTCGTTGATATGGCTGAATAGATGTATTCTCGGATCATCGATAATATTCACAACCTACGGTACAAGACAACATACCATACCACCAAGCTCTTTCTAACATGTGGCGGAGGTGTGGCTTTTCGAGGATGCACAGGTGAGCAGCTGGTTGTCAACCGAAACCGGCCCGACATCCCTAGAAAGATGATGACACCTTAACATGTGCGCTTAGGTAGGTAAGTATTTAACTCGGTACCAGGTAGCGTCTACTCTTTACTCTTTCCCTATTAGGATACCTATGTATAGCTACCCAACTTGACCAGGTTGCATGTGAATCCCACCCATACTTACATTCATTCAAGCCACTTCTACCACCTGCATACTTACTTTTACTTCTCTCTGTACGACAACAACATTCACGCGAAAGAACAGCTCGTTCTCGCCGCCGTACAATGAAAGCTAAACACGACCTAGTCTAGTTATGCCAAATGTCTTATACTCGCAAACGACAAAATGTCTAGCAACACGCTGTCCCTGCTAGGATGGATGTTCCTCCCTAATGTAGGTAGCGAGTCTAGCTCTCCCAAGACAAGCCCTCCCGTACAATACCTACTCGTTGCCTACCTGCCTGCCTACCTGTGGTAAGTGGGTAGGTAGGTTTGTAGGTAGGTAGTATTCACGAAACCCTCACGCTAACATGTGGCTCTCCCCCGCGAGTAGCTCGTCACCGGCTGGGTGCAGTCCATCTACTACAGCCTGACCATCCGCGCCGGCGACCCGCGCCCGCCGCCCAACTCGCCCCGCTGGCAGCTGCACCGCCGTCGCATCCACACCCTCGTCATCACCCTGTACCTGCTCTACACCATCTACGAGGCCGACTGGGAGCTGCGGCGCGCCGGCAGCTTCTACGAGTCCCTGGGCGTGCCCTTCCACGCCAGCGAGCGCGACATCAAGAGCCGCTTCCGGCGCCTCGCCGCCCTCCACCACCCCGACAAGGTCTCGCACTCGTCCTCGTCCTCCTCCTCTTCCGGCCTGGGCAACGACCTCGCGGCGGGCGACTTCTTCATCCACCTCAAGACGGCCGCGGACGTGCTCACGGACCCGGCGCAGCGCTTTGCCTACGAGCGCTTCGGCCCCGACGTCACGGGCTGGCGGCACTGCGCGACGCTGCGCGACTACGTCTGGCGCGGCCTGCAGACGCAGGTCATCCCGCACTACGGCATCGCCGCCGCCGGCCTCTACGGCCTCGGCCTGCTCGGCTACCTCGAGTTCGGCCGCTACTGGCGCTGGGTCACGCTGCTCGCGCTCTGCGCCTTCGAGGCCCACGCCGTCACGCGCCCGCGCTTCCCCTTCCTCGTCGACGCCCTCGTGAACCCCCTGCTCGCCCGCTTCACCTCGCACCCCCCCTACCTGCCCTTCCAGGCCGTTGCCCTCGCCCGCCGCGCCGCCATCGCCGTCTACATCGCCTTCGGCCAGCTCGGGCCCGTGCTCCAGGCCGGCCGCCCGCAGGATGCCACCGCCGCAGGCGAGAAGGCCCTGCGGCAGAATCTCGAGCGCCTCGAGCACACGGCCCGCTTCATCGACGCCGACGCCACCCGCCTCATGGAGCTCGAGATGGCACCCTTCGCGGGCGATCCCGAGGTGGTCAAGGATATGCGGTCGAAGCTGAAGGAGTGGCTCGTGCAGAACACGATTCGGGCTGATCCCATGGTCAGGGATGCCCTCGGCAGGTCGCTGCAGAAGCGGAGGGTTGATGCACCCGCGGGAGCGAGGGGCACAAAATAGAGGAACTATATGTCTGACTAGGTATACCCATAGAAGAGAAATTAGACGGTGCCAAATAATTATAGTCACGATGCTTCAATTATATCTACGCGTGTTATTTAGGACAAGAAGTTTTGAACCCGACGGGTACTAAAAGTGATATAAGAAACCCAAGTACAATTTTCAGCTCCGCCTAATGCTATATTTCCCATGTTAACCCTATGTTGTGTACCACTGTTGTGTACCCTATATATATGAATGTATGTATATACATAAGTGATCTCGTCACTCCTTCAGCTCTCAATCTCCCATCTACTAGCTCCGCCCGCCTACAATCGTTGTCTCCCCCTAGTCTCTATGGGGATCAATACCATACCCACGAATGCGGAGAGGATGAGCGCCGCGGAGAGATAGATCGGCGCCGTGCTGCCATCGCCAGGGGCGTTGGCGGCTAGGATAGGGGCTAATAGGCCCGTGACGCGGTTCAGGAAGCTCGCGACGCCCGTGGCGGCGCCGCGCACGGGGGCCGGGAAGATCTCGGGGGTGAAGGCGTACAGGACGCCGTACATGATGTTCTGGCAGAAGGCCTCGACGGACGTGAAGAAGAGCTGCGCTGTCGGCGTCGTGCCGAACGCCACGAAGAAATACAGGAACACCGCCGATACGAACGTCGAGATGGCGAGCGTGCCTTTGCGTCCCAGGAACGGGGACTTGTGGTCCACTAGGTACGCGGCGAGCAGACTGCCCGGCACGCCAGCGATGGAGATGATGGCAAAGTTCCGGTAGGTCTCCGCAGGCGTTGTGGGCGCGCTGTCGCCGGCGGCTACGGATACTTCGCCGCCGCCGTGCGAGAGGTATTGAGGGAGGAAGGCGTTGAAGAGTGGGTAGCCCATGCCGATGGCTGCCCAGCAGAACCATATGAGCCCCGTGGTGAGGCCGAGCTTCCGGGTCTGGAACAGGGGCTGGATGTGGCCTAGAGAAAACGAGCGGAGGTTCTGCTTGAGAACACTGCTGGCTGAAACGCGGATGGGAGTTCGCTCCGTGTCGTCGGTGTCGACAACGGCGTCTAATATATCTTCCGTAAGCCACGTCTTTTTGTTGTTACGGTACGCGATCCCGTGGACAACGGCGACGGCCTCGGCTTGTCGACCCTGCGATAGCAGATACTTCGGAGACTCGAAGAGGTGGAACAGTCCGAAACGGACGAGAAACATGATAAATGTGACGGTGCCAATCGTAGCAATGAACAACCGCCATCCTTGGTCCACTGGCCAGTTCGTAATGAAGTACCAGGCGAACAGGGACGACACAAGCTGGCCCACGGGCCACCACACAGAAAGTAGCGTCAGAAGCGAGCTCGAAGCATCTGGTAGGAACTCGAGGAAGAGGGCGCCATCAACAGGTAGGTTTCCACCAACGCCTGTGCCCATTAATCCAAATAAAAAGCATACAGCTGGCCAATTAGGCGCGTATGCTGCCAAAGTACCGAATATGCCCGTGATGAGTAGCGTGAGGTTGAAGGCGATGCGTCTCCCCATGATATCAGCGCCTAGACCCCATAATGCACTGCCGATGCTCAAGCCGACGTAGAGAGAGCTGGTCGTGTACCTGACCTGCTTCTCCGTGACGCCAAAGTCCTCAGATAATGAAGGGAGGGTTAAAGACACGCCCTAGAAGACGGGTAAGCAAGACATATTCGTAAGACACGGGGAGTCCCGAGGGCAAGTCCCCGGCGGTTAACCTTGTTAGACTCACTTGCATCCAAAGGCTATATGACGCGTCAAGTTAGTTAAGGAAGTCTGCATAAACGGCCCGGATCTCAGCGACTTACTTATCGGCAAACCAGCCAAACCCACACAGAATGAAGAGCTGCCAGTTGTAGCGGCCCATGCCGATGTCTTGAATGGCTTTGTTAATAAGCTTGGATTTCACTACGAGGATAGAGCCTGTTAGCAACAATCATGGGATGAACTCTCTGATGGTGGCAGGTAGACGAAAGGTGCACGCACACTCGTACTCCGTCCACCTACGTCCGGTTTCGCCCTTCCGGACATCCCGTCGTAAACCCTCTATGGTGTATTCGGCCGCGTTCATCTGCAGCATACCGTCGCCCTCATTGTCGCTATTCTTAAAAGCAGTGCCGAGGGCAGTCTCCTCGTCCTCATCGTCACCGAAATCGGCATTGGCATTGAGTTCACTAGAGCCACGCCGGTGCTCCTCGAATTCGGCCTTACCGCACCTCGCAGAGTGGCTGTGCAGATGTGCCTCCTCCAGCGGCACCAAGACACCAACGTAATCGTTGACAGACTCCTGCCGCGCAAACCTAGACCTGAGGAACCGCTTCATCGCGTTCTGGCTCCAATACGTGGGGGTTTTTGGGGGGTTTCTTTTTTTCTAGTTTTATTCTTATCTTTTAAGTTTCGAGATGGGACCGGGCTACCTAGTTACTTGGGCCCATTGGAAAGAGGCTGGTTTGGTGACTCTCTTGGTGAAGAGATCAGGGGCCAGCTCAAAGGAGATTTTAGCAAAAAAGTAGAAATTTCGAATGCAACAATTACTACGGGGGAGATGCGGATGCATTTGTGTAGCAGTCAATGCACCAGCTAGAATAACGATATATAGATGGATAGATGGATAGATGGAAAGATGGAAAGATGGAATGAATGTGTACAGATGCAACGAGAGAAGGACAAGGACAATGTCTTGTTGAACCACGTGATCAATATATGCAGCTGACGATGTGGCAGCATGAAACAGAGGGCGGAAGACGACTCGTGACGGAAGTGGTCTCCAGCAAAAGACGAGGGCTAAGACGAGGGCCAAGAGCCCAAGCCCGAAGCCCCTGTAACCTGCCTTGTCCGTCTTGGGAATCCCCCAGATTTTATTCGCCTAGGGGGCTGCAGGGATCCTTGTAATGCGCCGCCATCCGCAGAAGGCTGCACTGGGAAACAGAGGACGTCATATGATAGCAAATACGTAGCATCTATCTACTTACTTCATGGTGAAGTGCATTTATAATCGAAAAGGGGGGGTTACTTTATTACTATTGAGTATTCATCATGTCACTTCTTCATACATTGAAGGGTTTGGAAAATTAGATACCCACCTCGGCAGTCCGTAGTGGATATATAGAACTTACGCGTACCTAAGCTTAGGGAGCTTTTAAAACCATAACTACCTAAAGTAGGTGTTCCGTACCTTAACGTACCTTACTGCATACATGTACATACATAATGTGTGTGGTTACTTAAGGTAGTAGATTGGGCATAGCGTGCATTATAGCGGAGTTGAAGCGGGGATCACCCCCACAACCAGGCACTCCATGTATATTTTCTATGCATCGAATGGAATGACTGGTACATTCATGGCCCATTCTAGAACCCGATTCGTTGACTGATTCGTTGACTTCTGATACCGGTAGAACATCTAGTATGCAAAATTAGTCGTCAATCTCCTGTGGCATACTTTCCATAGGAAACGATGCAAGCAAGCCTGAGTACATAATATATATATATATATACGAGTCCGTGTAACGACACTATACTCATAGTATAACTATGTCCCAGGGTCTTGTAAGTAAGAGGCAATCTAGAAGCACTACCAACAAACACCACGTCCCGGAAAATCCAGTCTAGATGTAAAGTAGCAAACGAGTGTCTTGGTTAACCTATGCAGGGGACTTATCAAAAGCGCCTAGCGAGTGTAAGAAGGAAAGGCGCAAGGTTTAAACCCATAAAATAGCGCCAGAGAATAAAATGCAACGGGAGCTCAGCTCTAAGCAAACAGACAGCTCAGCTTTGAGTGAAGTGAATTCTAGATTTGATCAGATTTCCGAAAACGGGGCGTGGTCGTCTGCCACATCGTCGCCCTCACGATGGACAGACCGCACGAAGAGCTCAGTTCAAGAGCGGGGGGCTGGGCATGACCTCGGAGACGGTGAGGTCCTCGCCGCGGGGCGCTTCTTTCATGAATATGTCCTGCTCGGGCGACAGTATGACTACTGGCTGCTTTTCGGCCTCTTCTTTGAAGCGTATGAGTTGTTGCCCGGCCGCGATCGTGTGCCCATCGGGGAGGCGATACTGCTGGTCCCGGCCCATAAGCGCCTCCGCGTCCTCCCTGTCCTCGCGCTGTTTCGCTGGGGCTGTGGCCATAGACCGGCTGGATTTGACCTTGAACTTGTAAAGGTCCTCTGCGTCGATGTAAGGAACTCTGCCGTATGGAATCTCTTGGACCGGTAGCGCCGATTCCGGCAGGTAAGGAAACTAGATAGCAGTCGTATGAGAAGCAGGACGATGAGACATATGTATGGGGTAATATCCTTACATTGCAATGCGGAGAGAATCTGATTGGGATATCCCGACCTTCCGGGCTACGGTAGAACAGCTCCTGCTTGCTTGTTGTGAAAGGTGAGTTAGGGTGCTGCAGTAACTTCTCCTGGAGAAGCTCAGGGGCTGGGGTGTCGGTGATGAAATTGATTTCCTGGAGTTACGATTAGCGGGATATTCTCGATTCGTCGAATCTACAAAGTGAAATGGGAGAAATTAGTCTCACATCTGTTGCTCGATGGTTAGGTAGGTAGTGCCATAGTGCCAGATCTCCGACGACCGCAAGCCGTGCCGCCGTAAGCTCCGGGATCTGCTTGACTATTTGGATTATGTTGCACGCGGCGTCTTCTAACTCCTTAAGCCCAACCGTCATGGCCGGCCGGGTTACAATGGAACCAGCGATAATAAATCGAGAGGATTGAAGGGATGAGAAGGCGACGTGCCAGCACGTTGAAAGGAGGCATTCAAGGGCAGACTTGAAAATATCTTGATCCAGTCTTGTGTGAAGTGAAAGGGAGATAGGAGATTGAAACGAAGGGAACTCTAAAACCATAAGATGGGAGAACGGCCCTCGACTTCTCTCACTAGATCTGATAATCGAGACGCGGTCGTCGGTGAATGATGTGTATCACTAGCACTTGTCTCCTTCGTGCTCAGCCAAAACCCCCGGCCCAACTATGTCCGCAATCTCAGGCACAACGGGCAAATCTCAATTCGAGTTACCCTCACTAATATGACCCACGAAAGGGTGACAGAAACAAAGGTAATGGATGGAAACAACTGGCCCTCAAAGCGAGCTCACGTGTCTGAATCGTGGTACAGGGGGACAGGGGGACAGGGGGGGCAAATCAGTTTCGCTAATGATATAGGTCGCGTATAGATCGAGGCAAACGTAGCCACAGCGGGAGCTAGTCGGGCTTGCGGTAGTTATATAGGTCTCGAACAACGCCCGAGGAACTAGAAACGGGGGATAGGGCATTGGGAGTTTCACCAAGTATAGCCCTAAGCCGACCTACCGCGGTCACTAAGGTTCATGAAGTGGCCGCTGCATGACTCGCCATGGGTTGGCCGTGAGCGGGCTCTAAGAAAGTCTAAGCTTACATGAAAAGGCTTCTTGATCTACCAGGCGGGACGAACGGGATAAGACCCCGTCGGGGCCAAAGGATGCGGGTTTGCCAACTCGTTGGGTTTTTAGGTTTAAGATATCATAGACCAGCTGATTAGACGCAGCATGTTATGTAATGGAGCTAGCTGACCCTGCAGACCAAGAGTTCTCCCGCAATACAAGCACCTATCAACTGCCTATGACTTGTATGATACCGCATAGTCCAATGGTGGCCGTGGCCGTGAGCGTGGGCGAATGAGGGTGGCTCCTCCGCGGATATTAAACTCTGATTTCGCAACCATATGTGATATTGTTATTGGAAACCTAATGCCATATAGGCGCTGCTCAAATGGAATCTTCTAGCCTAACCTAGCTTACAAACCGTTAAGCTAATAATATATTCCAGTCACCGTTGTCATGTAGCTCATCTCCACCGAATCTGTACTTAGAAGTAACATGTTTGAAATCGTATAGCTACACTATTAATGTACTCGACTGTCCCAACCCATTGCCTAATGAATATATATATACCCCTGTAATCCCAATTTCAGAGCCAATTGCAAGGGTTCCTTCAAGAGCATACTTCTTGACATCTCTCCTACCTAAGCTCCTATTTCAATAGCTTGCTGACAGCTTGAGTTATGTCGGCATGCTCAAGTATCGTATTTATACGATACGCGGGCCTCGCTCGTCATTATGGCAGGGCAAACGACTGCCAATTGACGAGCATGCCGGTGGGCCTTCTTTCAGGATGTCATAAATTGATACCAAGGCACCCATCACAGCTTCAGATTGCCAAGGCCTTTGTATTTCCACCAATCTTGGCCCGAAGGTTTCTATGTTGCATGAGGATGATGTTCTAGTAGTTGTAGGTGGTGTAATATGAGGTGCGATGTGGGTTGACGAACCTGATGGCGTATTGGAAGCTGTAAACAGCCCGTCCCATACCACTCCATTCCAACGAGGCCGCTTCCAGTATTTGAATCGATCGATACGAGTTCTTCGGAGGCGGTTGCGACGGAGGTGGTAGCTTCGGAAGAGAATCTTAAACTACAATAATACTCCTTCATCATCATCACCGTGCGCGGTCTCGTCCTCTTCCCAGTCAACATCACCAGATAACGCTTCGGCCTTGCGCTGCACTTCAGCTAACCCGCTCAGCTCAGCAACGTAATCTTTATTTTCTAGCGCGCGTTTGACAAATTCCCACCCTTCGTTTCGATACGCTGAAAGAATGGGCTGGCTGCAAGCGCTGCAGCAAGGATAGGACTGTCCTCTGATGATAAGATTTTGGAATCTGTTGAGGAATCCACGGATTTGATGGGGTACAATTCCTAAAGCGTACTCATCAGTCGTGTCAGTCTCCCGAGAAGTGCTTGATGTGGCGGCCGGGGCTGGAGCATGGTGTCCTAAGGGGTGCTGTAATAGACTGGTAAGAAGTTCGACAAGCAGAGCAGATGCAATGGAAGCGATTCCTGGTCTTGTTACAGTGCATTGCTGGTCAAGCGTTAAATCCTTTTGTGACTATGCCAATGTTAGCGTTGAGAGTTACCAACAGGAGACTCTCTCTTACATCACCAGGCGCAACTACATCATTACAGAAGTAGCAACCCAAGGTATTATCACTACCATCCTTGGGCTCAGCGCCATGTCTCATGACCACGTAGGTGTCGAAGCCGAGCGCGGCATTCATTACGATCTTCCCGGCAGCTTTGCCCATCACTGTAGGAAGCCATCTCGATTCTCTACTGTCCATGAGCAAGAAGATGGCATCGTGCTCATCGATCAAGGCCTTCAGTTTCTCAAAATCGGCCCGAGTCTTGTCTACAATGGGATGGCCAAGCATCGGAACCGATAAAACCTCGCCATGACTTTCTACACCGGGGTAGATCTCCTTCAAGGCCTCTGCTGCTCTGATCGCTTTCGGAGCTCCGCCGTTAAGGCAATCGTTGTATACGAAAAGAGGCTGCCGTACTGGGTTCGAAAATGATACAGCGCCGTAGTCGATAAATGTGATTTTGCGCACACCCCACCCCATTAGGTTTCTCGATACATAACTGCCAAGTGTGCCTGCACCAAGAAGCAGACACCTGGTGTTTTTGATAGCATCGAGGTTAAGATCAGGAGAGATGCGCCATTTCATTAGCTTCAAATTAAGATCCACAGACTGGTCGGCCAGACGAGTTGGATCCATTGACTCTGCAAGACTGACCGATCTTGCAGTTAACTTGTTTGCCTGGTTACGTTCCCAACCTGTAGCTTTGGGCATTGTGGACAAGACTAGTTCATTGACCGAATCCATATGTAGGGATAAGATGATGCTCCGAGCTTCATGTCTGCGCGCCTGGATATCACGGTAACACAATATTTGAACTTCGCTGAGCTGGTACCGCTGTCTTACCAACATCAAAAGATTTCTCAGTGGCCAGGCGGGGTGTTCGTCATATGCCGAGGGGTCTACAAATGCCACATATCTATCTTCTTTTGCAATACCGAGAAAGAAGTGATTCTCGAAGTCCCGTAAAGAGCCAACCTCCCAGGCATAACCAATATCCTCGGAAGGGGGGTCCAGGCTAGCAGAAGGCCGCTTGCCTCGAACTTTCTTGGCTAAGAAAAAGCCATATTCTCTGTTATCGACAGAATACCGCCACGTGCCTACGCGTTCAACCAAGGCAGTGCTTTCGGCGGGCGTCAGGTGTTGTATTTCACCTGCACGCTTCCACGCAGGGTCGGAAGGGAGGGTTGGAAACCCAAACCAGTATGTCATACGGTACTTCTTTAAGTCGGCGTAGGAGAGGATGATGTACGAAGAGAGGAGAGAAGGAACCGAGTATATGGTGCCATCCTTGATAGCATCCCAAATCTAAGCTGATCAACACATACTGTACGATACATCGGGCGACACAGGAGAGCGATAGAGAATCGTACCTGGCGAGCGGCGTTGTTGAGTATTTCAACTTTGTCTGCCTGCCTGAAGGCCTCCATGGTATTGGTGTTTCTGATGATGCCTTCGGCTCGTACCGCATTTACGGGCACGCTATGGGAACACCCGTTACATTAGTGCCGGAAGAGCAGACTCAAGCACGCACAAGTGGCGCAAAGGCAGAGTCGGCTTACGTGGTGCTGGTGAGGGCACTAGCCAGGACTTGCATCTTGACGCTGTCGTCGGGATGTACGCCAACGCGAGGTTCATAAAGGCCCAGGACAGGGCGCGCCGAGTCGCTCAGCTTGTCATGGTCAAGCTTGGATGCGAATAGGGCTGAGTAAAAGGGGAGCTCGATCTCGGAGGAGAACGGCGCAAACTTCAGTGTAGACATGTCGGCCGAGAGTTTGTGGGCGCAAAAGGGCAGATCGAGGGTAAGGAGGGCGAGGGCGAGGATAGATCGGGGATCTTCGAGTGGGCTTCACGAACTAATGAATAGGTAATTAACCACCTACGGGAGGTAATCAGGGAGGTTTCGATTTAAGCTCTAGAAAGGGTAGGCAATTAAAGAGCGAGACGGGAGCACTGTCTAGGCAAGAAGTGTTAACCGCAAGTGGGAGAGGCGGAAATGAGGTGCGAGTTGGAGTCAGAGGTGGAAAGGGGAGTGGGAAGTGAGATGATGCCTATTTCTATGGATGGTGGGGGTTTATTAGAGTGAGGTAAGGCAAGCAAGGCAAGGTGTTGAGGGTAGGTATAGATCGATGATGCAGGTACCTCCTCAATTAAGCTCCCCCATCTCTCAGCCCTAGACACGGTTACCAGACTAGTACATAGGGTATCTACAGTACAGGTAGGTACGTAGGCGAGGTATGTACTTCCATATAGGTAGACAGGTAGTTCATGCCTCTTTCTATACAAGTACCTACTGTTTATTCGGGGCTTAAACAACTGAAGGAACAAGTAACGATTCGAAGGAACAGATTTCAAAGCATTCTACAGATAGACAGGACAGGCTTTGAAATGCAGCACATCTGACACTGTCTATTGCACCCCATGATTTCATAAGAGCACCTAGTAGATCACATGCCGCATATAATAAGAAGAATCACCTGAAGCTTCGAGATGACGTGACCTATCTATGTAGGTGTCGGTGCCTTCCTAGCTATCTATGTAATACAGCTCTGACCCCGCGCATCTAGAGCGCGCCATTCCAGGCTAGATTATCTACCTAGATTAGACCCGAAAGGATTAGGTAATTAATATTTAGTGGGGGCTTTATCTTGTACCTAGGTACATATGTTTAAGCGCGACAGAGCGCGTCTTATATGCCACTAAAGTTAATAGTGTTACAGGTTGACAAGTGCTTAATTTGCATTCACCTTGATCATATCTGGAACCGAGGTTGAAATCCCGTCTTATTCTTAAACTATTGTAAATTACTTCCATGAGAGTTCCATTTGCAGATAAAATAATCTGTTGCCATAGGGATGCTGATCGGTATATGTGGTGGTATGTGTCTAACTTGGCTCCTAACTTGACGAACACAAATTTGTGATATTCAATTCGCCAAAACTAATATATCGAAAAGCGAAATGCGCCGGCAGCCGCACCGTGGCACAGTACCTGGTTGAGCACCATGGTTTCCAGAAGCTGCATTTAGAACCCCGAAGACAGAGGAAGCTAGAGCACACACAGAACGAAATACTAGAGTCAGGGTCCAATGGTACACGAACAGCTCCAGAGCGTCCGGTAAAATTAATAGAGGAAAACGGGCTAGACACGGGGAATCTTCCTATTCGGCCTAAACATGGAGGGACGCAACCACTACATACCTTCACAAGCGAAGGGGATCTAATCGACTTCGTAACGAAGCACTGGCGCTCGCGCTGGGTAACGACAGACATCCACAGCGAGGCAGTCCTCGACGCCCTGAGCCGGCGCCCCTTCTTCATCCTCATCAGCGTCGACGCGCCCGTGACCGTGCGCTGGCGGCGCCACCAGGCGCGGCTGCAACAGCAGCAGCAGCAGCAGCCGCAGCTCGGCATGAGCCTGGAGGAGTTCGTCGCCGCGTCCGACCTGCACCTCTACGACGCCGACGCCGGCGTCCTCCCGCTGATGTCGCGCGCCGCCATCCGGCTTCTCAACACCTCGGACTCCCTGGCGCACCTCTACGCGACCCTTGGCAAGCTCGATCTCATCAACGGCGACCGCCTGCGTCCCAGCTGGGACAGCTACTTCATGGCCCTCGCGTCCCTCGCCGCCCGCCGCTGCAACTGCATGAAACGCGCCGTCGGCTGCGTGCTCGTCGACAGCAAGCGCCGCGTCCTCTCCACCGGCTACAACGGCACCCCGCGCAACCTGACCAACTGCATGGAGGGCGGCTGCCCGCGCTGCAACTCGGGCGACGCCGCCAGCGGCGTCTCGCTAGCCACCTGTCTCTGCCTCCACGCCGAGGAGAACGCTCTCCTTGAGGCCGGCCGCGAGCGCATCCGCGACGGCAGCGTGTTGTACTGCAACACCTGCCCCTGTCTCACCTGCAGCATCAAGATCGTGCAGGTCGGTATCAGCGAGGTGGTATACAGCCAGGGGTACAGCATGGACGGCGAGACGGCGCGCGTCTTCTTATCTGCGGGAGTCAAGCTAAGACAATTTTCACCAGTAAGTTCACCCCTTGACGAGCTTATAGATGCCTTCTAACGACCAGCGTAGCCTGCCGACGGGTTGATACATTTAGAGAAGATGTAAACACAATAGTTATAATGTATTATATAGCTATTACCGCACTCACGAGTTTAATGTTCATAAATAGAGAGCCACTTTCTTATAGAAGAGTGCATTAATACCGGAATGGTAATATATAAATCAATCATGTGCAACGCCTGAATATAATCTATATTGTCAATTATATTGATATTGCCGAAAATAATTAACGTGCATCCAACACCAGTTGGATCTATGTTTGTTAGGTCAAATACTATAGACGTTAGAGTTCATGAAGTTCTCGCATGTATAATTAGTAGAACAGATTTATTGTTATTGACATTATAGAGAAGCTCATGGTTAAAGCATGTTGGGTATTTTATCAACAATATTCTCCGTTGCTTAACACCCTTGTGGAGTAAGCCAGCTTGATAATGTGTACATCCTGGCAATAAGATCTATCATCTTGCCAGAATCTCCCTCATCCTCGTTTAACTGAATCCGAACATGATTGGCTGAGATCGGTCAAAGAGCCTAGTGGGTAGAAGAGTTTCGTGGTATTGGAATATTGGGATCGGGGGTCTTGGATGACGATCGGCTCATCGTGTGCTCTGCTTCATTTAGGTTGCCTCTCCCTGTTTTCCTTTTTTCTTGATATGCCTCGTTTATGCGACGCTAGAAACCTTGTTCGCGTTTCTCTTCTTGATGAGTCTAGAGATGAACAAGCTGAGCAAACCAACACCAACGACGAAGACAATAGCTACCGAGCCCAACAATTAGCATAACAGCTCCCTCAATGACTAGATATTCTAACACAACGGTAGAATAACGACATAGCACTTACCGAAGACGACGATGACACCAGCCTCTTGTTGAGCCCCTACGTTGAATTAGCTCCAAAACTCACTAGCAGCTAGTATGATTGACAGGGTGTCGAATAAAATGGCGCTCGTGACCAAAGGGGTGCTCACAGTTTTCACGACGGGCGAGCTGGTGAACAGCGTCGCGAGCGACAATGGCGGTGTTAATGGCAGGCATTTTGAGGACTACCATGTGTTAGTCCTCCTGTTAAATCGAGTGCAAATAGTAGCCTCGGTAGAAGGAACTGCCAAGGTGAGACGGTGTAAAAACGCTCATCCGACTCCAGCCCTCACGACGTTTTTCAATCCCAAGAGTAATGGCAATGTGCTAATACAATCGTCCAAGTCCCAACTTGTAGCAGAGCACGGCAGCTCTAGCGTGAATTGAATGGAGCGCGTCGGCCCAGCAACAAGAATGGATAAGATTCACTTACATGAGTCGAGTCTTCCGGCGACCGTAGAGTGCCAAGGCGAGTGGACACGAGTGGGCAATTGAGAGGTTTCGGAGGAGTTTGTTCTGCGAACAACACGAGCCTTGGTTAGAATTGGAAAACTTGGATCTGAACCTGCGCAAGGACAAGTGAGTTAAGAAAAGGAAAAAGAGAAGAGAAGAAAGAGTCCAAAGCGCCCGAGCGGAAAGGAATAGGTAGTAATAATAACATTAACTGGAGAAGCTAGCTTGTTGGAGCTTCAAGGTCTGACAGGAATACATGTAGGTAGTACTGAGCAGTGTAGGCACGCTAGGTACATCTGAGAGCACCCATGCACCATTAAAAAAGCTTGGTTTCTTGGCTGATGTCGGTCTAACAGGGAGCACTAGCAGACTTGCAGGGCGCTGTGTTTTTTTCCCTCGCAATGTACTTCAGTACTTCAGATTCTGCGCGATTTTGTCGAGAGCAGATGGCTCGACCAACCAGTGACGGGATTGGTTATCATCGGACCCAGTGCGGGGAGCAAAAATACCCTGCGGTGCCGCAATAGGCAATGGGAACAAGATCTGCACTTGCGCTGCAATTGGGGGGGGCGTTGGGGGGATGCGACGGGGATGGTATGTACTGTACTGTATGCAGCGTAAAAGCGATTGAAAGTCGCGCGAGGAAAGCCGAGACTACGCAGTAGGTAGGTATCGGTCAGAGACGAAAACCCGGGCAAATAGAGACGCGGTGATGCCGAGCTGCTTACCAGGGATTGCAGAATGACGTCGGTGGTTTGTTTGACGACGATTTGAAAAAGGTGACAAGAGAAAAAAGCCCGCTGACCCGGGAAGACACAAAGAGGTAGACTGGACAAGCGAGACAAGACAACAACAAGCGGCTTGATGTCGATGTTTTGGTGTTGTACCTACTCTGTATTATACATACATTACACTACGCTAAGGTGCGTATTGAAGTCGAAATGACGGACGATTGGCATGATCGAGGTTTCGAGTTACCGACCAAGACCGACCAGGCAAGGGTGGAGTCTGTTTATCGCGCCATGGGGCATGGGGGGCCATTGGCGAGTAAGAATCCCAGGAAGGGTCCGAGCTTCCGTACCACTATGCCGCTTCCATCGCAGCCTAGCTGCTTGAGTCCCTGCAATCACAGTATCAGAATCGCCTAGGCATCCATGTACTGGTATTAACACTGTGCTGCCAGTGCTGCCAGTGCAAGCAGGTACATCCTCTCTTTTGTCTTCCATGCGGCATTTCCACAGCAAACCCTGTCAAGATGCGTTTTTCGTTTTCATGATGCATGCCGTCGCCGCCTTCGACAACTTGATGCAGCTCGAACAGGCTTATAATAAAGTATAATGTGTTGATAGTATCTTGTATTTCACTGAGGAGGTAGCTTTGGGTAGGGAACATGAGATATGGCCAACTGTTTACTTAAGAATTGTCTCTGTCCCTGTCTACTGTATTGGAACAAGTTAGAACAAAACAAATAGTCTTGCATTCTAGTACCTGAAAGTACCTACCTACTTAACCAACGGTTCCAGTCCCAAAAATTCCCGGCGGCCTTAGGGCATTTCGTCGATAGTAGGTAGGTACCGGCAATGTTATTCCAGCCTCAGGAAGACACCGCAGGACTTTCGGCTCGGCTTTCACTGCGCCCTGGTCACCAGTGGCGTGGCGGTCTGGACGCATCAATTCCAATTCCAATTCTCGCCATGTTTTGGCATACAGCATTCAACTATACTTAGCTATTTAGCATAGTCGGTAGAGCCTCCGAGCTGTTGTCTTATCAGACGGACTTCGAAGAGCTCAGTACATGAACCAAAGCAGAAGCATTCCATTAGTTGACGCGGTACCTACAAAGTGAAATAAACCCACTACCTGGTATATGGGTCTTAAGATGTATAAGAGACCAAACTATAAGTAAGGTACCATACTACTTACTTTCTACAAGCACGTTTTCAGCTTCTATCTAATGTACCTACCAACCTTACCTACATATAGATATATCTATCCATCACGAGCCATATATGACCATCAAAGCTGCTAATATTCTCACTAGATTTAGATTGAATATATGCATATATTATGCTATGGTTTACAAAATGCCGCAAGCTGCCCATAAAACCGCTGACTTGGTAGTCTTACGCTCTGTGTTCCACAATAAAGTGCCGACCTTATGTACCTATTTCATATTTCATAGTCTCATGTCCTTTTTCTCTTTGCGGTTGCACTTTGACTCATTACCTAAGCTCTATATCCGACCTAAGTACTATGTAATAATATCTAGGTAGTTTATTCCTTTGCCCTCCTAGAATAACAGAACAAGCTATCTGGCATACAAGAAGCATGGCTAAGTGACGAGAATTAATTAGATTCAATAAGCCCCATCGATCCGAGCTTCGTAGATGCTATAATATCTACTAGTGTGAAACACATAGCATACTAAGTCTATCACCAACACCATCAAACGGAAGGCTGGGCGAAAGATGATAGCCTCACATAGACTCCCAGGACATCTACGTATAGAGCCGCGACGGCGGATACCAATACATCCATACCAATCCAGCGAAGGCTAGGCGGGTCTGTAATGCTACCTAAGCGTCTTGAAGACATGTTGCGACACATTTGATACATTTGATATATACGCAGTACATACAAGTAAGTAAGTAGCACGCGACCAAACATTACTTGAGCAGGCCCAACTCCTTCCTAGTCGAATTATTCTACCCAATGAGAATATCACGAAAGTGAGCTCCGGGTCTTTACATACCTACGCACGGATTTCCAAAGCGAAGGATCTACGTACGCTAGGACAGGTCTATCTCCGAAGGAGAAGCCGGCGCGGCCCCACGATCCAAGCGATATCAGGATACCCTCCATACTTCACCCCCGTGCCTTACAGGGGCAGCCAAGGGTTACGAGGTTCGTAATCTGCCAGTAGACGCGTCTAACGTAGTTGAGCAAATTAATATGAGCTAGATAGCTCGTTAACTAACATGGCCGGAGACGACTTTTCGCGTCGCACACCGGACCCTATAATCAAACAATGAAGAGACCAGTGTCTCTGCCTACACCTATTCATAATAACAGACCCTACCCTAGTTCCGGACCGGAGTGCGATGTTGCATTCAGAATTTACGTATGTTTAAATTGCTTTTATTTAATACATGCTCATAACGCTTGCTCTCATATATGTACGCCCTCTAGACAGGAAATCTAAAAAGAGTCGGGTGTCTAGGTGAACGTGCAATGCAACCATCCAAAAGGGTGGCCGTGGGTACAATATAACCCCAGGTGCCTCAGAGGCAGTATCCTAACCCCTGACTTATAATGCCAAAACTCGTGTATAACTGCTTCTATGCAGGATTTACCGAGTATCCTCTTTATTTATGATATAATGTCGTAACGGAGCGATTCAATTCGCGCGAATGTTTATGATCCACTATATAGGGAAGCTGTCGATGCGGGCGCGTGTTTGGATTCTTCTCGTTTATAACTTGGCCGTCTCGGCTACCTCGCCGACCTTAAGCTTGGCGCCGTACTTCTCGAGCACGTTCTTGCCGTGATATTTCCAGAACTGCTTGGTAGCGTTCTTACCGGCCACGCGCTTGAGGATCTTGGCGCCGCCCGGGTGCTCATCGAGGAAGTCTGCAGCGCGACAACAAAAGACTACGTTAGTAACAAATATCTCAGGGCAGTGGATGCAAAGGAAGGGGAGAGGCCTGTCGTTACTAACTGGTGACGTCGTACACGCCGTTGTCGACGATTATGTAAATGCCATTCTGCTCATCCTTATGCTCGCCAACTTCCTTTGCTGTGAACGATTTCGACATGCTGACTGGTCTGGTACTGTTTGGTAGTAGTGAAGATGACGTAGGATTATTTGGATTCAAAGGCGTGGCGGGAAATAGGGTTTGCGATATAACAGGACGAGTAATAATCTCGATCGAAAGAATAAATCGTGAAGTTGAGGGTTTGAAAGCATTCGGCGCTCGGTACCTAGTCTAGTCGTCTTCCCCAACTTAACTGAAAGAGCCTCGGCATTGGCAAAGCGAGGTTACGCTGTCTACCAGCCTAGAGCAATCAAATATCTTTCGTGTTATTGGTCATGTGGCTAAAGTAGATGCGCCGAGCTATCCCACCATATGCCCCGGCTTTAGCTTAGGTAAGTACCCACTTATCTACCATCTACATGTACGTACTTACTTTTCCGTCCTTCAAGTACCTAAGATCGCAGATCGCTCACTAATAAACATAACTTTAACATTGAACATACCCCTCAATATATCATAAGGAGAACGCGGCTGTAGTGAAAGTTCTGTATTATAATCATCCCGAGCTGTGTTACAATCTTGGAGGCTCAGGCATAATCCGGCGGATTTTCACTTCTAGTTGACATCCATAATCAAGTCCAGCAGAGTTCCTACTGTAAGCCCCCCTCAGTACAATTAACGGTATCCAAATAGGTTCCTTTAGCCATGCCATAGCGTCACCAGACCTCATCAGAAACACCATGTTTTCGTGGTTGGAACTTGGAGGCCAGGTCAAGTATAATCGCAAGCTAGCTGCGCTGCCTGAAGGAGGTGAGCTGTAAGCCCTATACCACGACGACGAAAGAGGCTATCAGTACAAAATATATGCACGTACCATCGTGTGACAACAAAGGTCAATTCAGTGCGCCTGTTGCCCTCGATCCCGTGTACTTAGGAACGTTCGGTAAGCTAAGAGAAGCGAGAGCATCCCGACGAGAAGGGATATAAGGCTGGTGACTAGAGCCACAACGTCTTTTGGCATGATCGCAGGCATCCTTTAGATGTATTATGGTATATGAGTTTCAGAAAGGGGGGTGGGGGGTTAAGGGTTTGGTCTAGTAAACATAAAAGTAGCAACCATGGGAGTTTCTGTGCTCTTATATATATTTTCCACATCTATTTACACGCTGTTCCATGCATGTCATTAGGAGCATTTTGATTCTCCCAGACTTCAGTCTGCAACGGTGTACTATTGGGTCTTTAGTTTCATCAACCATCAGCTAGGGCTGCCGTGCGTGACCTTTTGAATGCTATGTCATGTATCTGTATGCACTCCTCAGTGCGACAGTGCGCTATTGGATTTGCGATTTGAGATTGAGGCTTAGAGGTAAGCCTGGTCGGTTCTGCTATGGCAGCCACTAATGCATGACCGTCAAGTGCGACGGTGCGATTATATTCTTATTGGCGACGCCCCGATCCTTGATCTCGACAACGTCGAGGCTCTATTGCCCTTTAACTGCGAAAGTGCGCTATTGGTCGAGGGCTCAGGTAATCCCATCCCATTCTAGACCTGCTTTTCATATATCAGTAGGCTTTGCTACCTCAAGTTTTCACTGCGACACTGCGACACTGCGAGATCCAATGAATCTTGACACAATTCGCATCTGCGGGTGGCTTGGTTAAACATGACTGAACCCCCGAGAAAGAAACAGCGGCGGCGCCTAAACTACGATAAATGCCGATTCTGTCGGAAGGACAAGAAGGCGGTACGCTTTACAAATTCCATACCTTGACAAGCCTATACTCACATATTCTTGTTAGTGTACACCTAATGGGCGGGTTTGGCCACAGAAGTGCCATAGATGTATCGAACTGGACCTTGAGTGTTCGGAAAATTCGCGGGCGGCGGCAGCCCCTCCTACGATAGCTCCCCAGCCTATTATTAGTCAGGTTAGCGGAGCAACTCAGACTCAAAATTGGCACAACCTGTAAGTTTAGAGTTTTGCTCGCGATACCATTTAGTGCTTATATTTTTTCCCCTATCTTTAGATCACTAAGAGTCACATGGTTGAGACGATTTAAGTCATACCAAAACGCGATAGATGCTGTTGTCAAAGACCGGATACAATTATTTGACCTCCATACTCCTTATCCTGTTGAATTGGATTTAGAAGAGATGCATTCGGCGATAAAGGCTGAAGAACATTCGCTTTATGCTGGTTTGTTGGGCGAGAGCAACCTCTCCAGCAACCCGCTGGGAGCCCTTATAACTCTATTCTTTGAACCGGCAGGAATCCCTTCACTTCGACAAGATTCTGAGTATGTGTCGCAAGAAATAGTTGACAGCTTACGGAAGAGCGGTGATATTGGCACAGCATTGTCCATCCAAGAAACTCTGTTTCTTAAATATGACAAGTTTAACAGAGAGATAAGCGCTGCTGAGCTGCAAAATTACTACGAAATGTATTCCGAGATGACGGAACGCTTGAAGGCAATTGCCAACTACCACGTTCCTGCGATACCTACATTTCACAGTCTTCTAATCCAGACGCAGGGGAAAGTAAAGTTTCCATTCGAATCCAACCAAGGCCAGCTTATAATAATGAAAGACTACGTCGGGCGGTCATTATTCCATGTGGCTCTGGACCTACGAGTTAAGGAAGACACCGTGCGCTCCATTGATTTCAACGTAGATCTAATTACCCAGGATCATTGGGGTCGATGGCCTATTCACATGGCATCTTCTGGGAACTTGGAAGCTGTAGTGAAGCACTTGATCGAAAAAGAGGAGAATCTCCATCTTGAAGATTACGGTCAGGCTTCAGCACTTTACTACGCGAGCTGCAGTGGAAATAAGAATATTGTCCAGCTACTGCTAAAAGCAGGTGCTGATATTAAGGATGATGATTTATTATACGCCGCTGCCAGAAATGGGCATACTGCTACTGTTCAGTTACTGCTAGAAGCAGGTGCTGATATTACAGATGACGATGTATTACGCGCTGCTGCTGAAAATGGGCATACTGCTATTGTTCAGTTACTGCTAGAAGCAGGTGCTGATATTACAGATGACGATGTATTATATGCCGCTGCCGAAAATGGGCATACTGCTATTGTTCAGTTACTGCTAGAAGCAGGTGCTGATATTAAGGATGATGATTTATTATACGCCGCTGCTGAAAATGGGCATACTGCTATTGTTCAGTTACTGCTAGAAGCAGGTGCTGATATTACAGATGACGATGTATTATATGCCGCTGCCGAAAATGGGCATACTGCTATTGTCCAGTTACTATTAGAAAACGGTGCCGACATTGACCATCACGATCCTGAAACGTCCACCCCATTAATAAGAGCCATAAAAAGCGGGCACGCTGCCACCGTCGAATTCATGCTTAAGCATGGTGCAGACTCCAGTATCAAGAACCGGGAGGGCTTGACACCTCTGGAAATTGCTATTAGGTATGGGTATCAGGACATAGTCAAAATACTGCAAACAATGGACCGCCGCCAACACCATGAGGAGGCTGAGTGACGGTACTATGTCATACAGCCCGATGGTCAGCTTAGTGATCAACTATGGATATGGAAAGTCGTGAAGAGGGGGGTTTGCAATTCACATACTCGCGCCAGTCTTTTGAAGAGCAGGGCACTGACATTAGGCGCCCCTTGTGATGAGTAGCGACTACTACCTGAGTGCACCTCGGGCTATGATGATACAACAATTGTTTAATACCAGGACCAATACTGCGTACAAATCGCCGGGATCATTTGCAGCAAGGCTATCCTAAGCATTTTCTCTCTTCTAGCTCGCGGGAGGGGGACGGAATGGAACTTCTACCACACGACTGGAGAAAGGAGGAGGGGCTTCTCGAGATCTGTGATCAATTTCCTATATACTCTCTATCTTGAAGTTAATGGCAGAATCAAGTCGCGGTGTCGGGTTGTTAAGCCCCCAGAGGGCTGGCAGGTTGTCTAGTTTCAAAATAACGACTTTATGATGAATAACGTTCATATACTAAGTAGTATACTATTCTCGAGATTCTTCTTTGGCTAAAGTTGTTGACTGACTCATCACTTAGTTACCATCGTGGTCTATTCAAACATGCGCCAGCATCCCCTCCAGCTTAGGGACATATTCTCTCTAGACTGAAGGTGTTTCTAGAATATCATGAATTTGTGAAAATAGCGAGCGACACAGAAAACAATTATGAAACTAAAACAATTCTTTAGGTTTGAAGCGGCCTAGACACCATAAAAAAGGAAGTTCTATGTCTCATTGGGGCATGATTAGGAAATCAGGTCAAATCTATAATCCTGAAATAGAGACAAGATTATCTTCCTGCATAAGTTTGCCTCCTTAAGCTCGTGGAACTGGGCTGTTCTTAATAAGGGGTATATACCCGCCAGGTGAACAACATTAACTGCTTCACAGGAACAAGTCATCATGAACTCGTAAACTCGTGAGCTCTTTTCATTGGTCATCTTTAAACTAGATGTAGTCTTGTCTAGCTAGTTACCATACTGACGAATGCAGAAGTTATTCTCAACTTGAGTTCGTACTTGCCTGAAAAAATGGTAGATACGAAAGGTCAAAGCTACTTGAAGCCCTTGAAGGAGACAATTATTATAACCGACCGAAATCCATAACTCTCAGCAGCAATCACGACTCGAACCGCTCTGACCGCTCTGACCGCTTAGATAGATGGACAGATGTGCCTTTTGCAAATGGTTGGAGACGTCCACTAGCATGGTATACTGACAAGCATGGCGGAAGAACTGCGTTTGAATCTTCAACTGCCTTTAGCGCCGTGGTATGGTGGAGTACGCTCGAGTTTAGCTGGGATATTATAAACGCCATATAAGGGCCCATCGAGAAGTTTGATGTTCACCTCATAGAATCAAGCTGCTGTTCTAGAGGCCATAATGAGTATCCAGCTCACGGTAGATACCCGCTATAATGATGCGGGCCTAGCCGCAGAGCTTATGCGTTGATACTGGGGTATACTCTCATACGCAGAGGTACGAGTTTGATGAGTGGCAGACTCTGGGAGACACCCATCGGCGAGGGCGCAGGGGGAAGCCAGAAAATGACCAACCCCTCATAGTTTAGACAATAAATCATATACCCACGACGGCCATGCTGCTAGTCTTACCGTATTGTTATAGCTTATCATCTTTATTATATATGTCATACCGTTGCTCCATAAGAATATGTCTCTCTAATGCCTGCCTAAACAAATTGGCGAATCCCGCAGTCCCTTGACAATCGCTTTCGTTCATCTTGTCTAGAGCTTTCGGCATCCACTCTTGTATCTTTTGTATCCGGTTGCTGTGCTACGAAAGGTGTCAGTTGCGGGATCGAGAACACGATCCTCGGTCTCTTATCGGAGACTCAACCCGGACAGGTAAAACAGGGCGGCGCCTATAATGAAAAGGGGAATGTACATACCGAAGGGTGAGTGCTCATCCATTCGGGCGGCTCTCCCTGTTGCATCCGCTTCATCCGCTGCCAGAAGCCGAGAGCCTCGCGCGGATCGTAGCAAGCCTCGGCCATCATCATCAGCCCGATGAAATCGGCCTCGGCCTCCTGGAGACGCCCCATGGGACGCGAGAAAACCAGGTCAAGCATGGTGTGTCCGAGGTACGTCGCTATAGGAAGCCCGATGCCGCCGGTCAGGGTGATGAGGGAGTAGAGGAGGATATTCGCGCCGAGCTGCGACGACATGCGCTCGGCAACGTGTTGGGCTAGGTTGTGGGCCATCTCGTGGCCCAGCACGGCGGCCAAACCGTGCTCGTTGCGCGCGATGGGGATCAGCCCGCTGTACACGAAGACCTTCCCTCCGGGCAGCACGAACGCGTTGGCCGTGTGAGGGTCGTCGATGACCCGGACCTCCCAGTCCGAGTCCTCCATCCCGCTGACGGGGATCAGACGCTCCATGACCCTCTTGACGAGCCTCGTCCGCCAGTCCCAGTCGCTGAGGAAGCGGCCGCCGTTGCGTTCGACCTGGTATTCGATCCGCCTCGCCTGTTCCTCACCTGTCTTCCTCACGTTGGCCTCGCCGTAGCAGTTGAATCGCTGCCGTCCCGATATTGGGACTGTTTGTATGTTCATGAAATAGAAGGTCACAGCGCCGGCCACCGAGAGTACAATGACGGTGTGCAGGCTCGGCGAGCGAAGGAACCTCGACAGTCCTTCTGGGGTGACGAGGGGCTTGGCTTGCCTGAGCTGTTCGGAGGGATCATGGTGCGGCGGGACTCGCCGTAGATATTGTCGAGGGACAGCGTGCGAGAACGGTCTCCGAAAACGGGGCGCTACCTGTGGTAGAGGGCGGCGAAAGATCGAGTTTGAGGCATGGAAGACGGGAAGAGAAGGCGCTCGGCATGCTGCTAGTGAGAGGACACCCACGCGTCTCGGGGGCACCAGGCGTATAATAGAGCGCATCGAGATCGCGCCGCTCGCCGGGGATGGGATGAATGGTGGTGGCGTGGGATAGAGATATAGAGTATCGGATCTAATACCGGCTGTTATTTGCGATGACGTTACCAGGTAAGTACCTAAAGTAGGTACTGTCTATTGCGGCCAGCGATCCAAAGTATAACCTGCCAAAAAAAGCAAAGGACTCCAGAAAATGACCAATAGTTGAGGCTTGAAGGAGTCCGAAAAAATTAAGTTGTTTCAGTTAGAAGAAGTTCTGGTCTCAGTCAGGCGCCAGAAACCTGTAGGTTAAGGCCTATAGGAGGACCCAGGCGCGGCGGCTTAGGTACCTATTTACATACTGCTCCAACAACTTCCACCAATATCTGCTTGTCACCCACCTCTCTTAAGCTACCTACCTACCTTTAAACTACTTCTAACCTACATTCCCGTCAAATACCTAAACCTATTATCAGCTTGCCCGCGTTTCGAAGGCCTAGGAACACATGAGCTTTGATTTATTATAGATATCTCATCCCGCCAAAACTTGACCAACCTTTTGTCACCTCTTATTACCAAGACACCCCACTATGGCACTAACTCTGCTGCTGCCAGAGGCGTTAGTGCGGGCAGTCTTGCAAGGACAACTCTCCATATGAACGCTCTGAGACCTATGCAAAGTCTCATCGACGTATCATACGCAAAGGCGTCTGTAGAAGGCCAATTTAACCGCCTCTCGTGGCAGACGCGGCTAGGCGCCGTGTTGTCAAGTGTCTACAATATTAATTATCAAGAATTAGGGCATTGAACATTCAAAAAAAAAGGATGGATTAAACACATCTCGTACCTAGCGAGTAGATACAAGCAAGTTAAGCATCCTCGAAATCCGGATATATATATTTACATCGAAAACGATATACATAATCGGCATATGGAGAAAATATTACAAAAAGCAAAGGCCCACGCGAATTTACCAACCGACCGTCTATCATTCAGAACACCAGCAAAGCACACGCAAGCGCCGTCGACCCATGCCCTTTCCATTCGGCTGAGGAGCGAGACCAGATTTACAGAGCGAAGGCCAACACACCGGCAACAGCCATGAGGGCGAAGCTGATGCCGCTCTTCATGGCGCCGGCGGTGGGGATGGGCGTGCTGGTCGGGTAGGAGCTAGGGGAGACCGAGCTGGTCGAGGTGGTCAGAGTAGCGTTGCTTCCTGGGTAACCACTAGCGGGGTAGCTGGGGTAGCCCGAAGGATACTGGGTGACAGGGACGACAGTCGCCGTGACGTAAACCTCGACGTCGCTGCTGCTGGGGGTAGCAGCTCCAACGGGGTAACTCTCGGTGGGATAACTAGCAGCAGGAACAGTCTCTGCGACATAGCTGCCAGCAGGAACGGACTCGGTGGGGTAGCCGGCAGCCGGGGTGGTCGCGGAAACCGAGGAAACGTAGACGGTCGTAGGAAGCCACAAAGTCGAAGTCGTGGTCGTGGTAGGCTCCGCGGGGCTGCCGGGGTAGGTAGCAGTGGGATACCCACCGGTAGGCGAGGCCTCAGTCTCGGTGACGGGGCAAACCGTGGTGCTGACGGGAATGACAACAGTGGTGGTGCTGCCCTCGGTCACGTAAGTCGAGGTGGAGTAGATGGTCGAGGTGGTGTAAGCAGTGGTCGTGGGAGAGCTGCTCTCGGTCTCGGTCACAGGGCAAACAGTGGTGCTGATAGGGATGACCACAGTGGTTGTCTGGCCCGGGGCGGTCTCGATCTGGGTGGTGGAGTAGATGGTTGAAGTCGTGTAGGAGACGGGAGCGGTGGTAGTGGGAGAGCTGATCTCGCTGGACGAGATGCCACTGCTACCAGGGTAACCAGGATATCCAGTAGGGTAACCGCCGCTGCCAACAGGGACGCTGCTGGTTGCGGGAGAGTTACTGCCAGAAGAGACGCCGCTGCTGCTAGGAACGGGATAGCCAGAAGTAGCGGGGACGCTGCTGGTCGCTGGGCCAACGCTTCCACTGGAGGAGGCACCGCTGCTGCTGGGGACGGGAACGCTGCTGCTGTAGCTAGCACCAGGAGTGCTGCTGGAGCCGGAGCCGGAGCCAGGAGCGCTAGAGTAGCTGGCAGCAGGAGTACTGCTAGCAGCAGGACCGCTGGAGTAGCTGGCGCCAGGAGTGCTGCTGGCGGCGGGACCGCTGGAATAGCTAGCAGCAGGAGTGCTGCTGCCAGCGGGACCACTCGGGGAAGCACCACTGCTGCTAGGAACTGGGTAACCGGGGTATCCGGTAGGGTAACCACTAGCAGGAATGCTGCTGTAACCCGAACCAGGAGCGCTGCTAGAACCGGCAGCAGGAGTGCTGGAAGAGCTGCCGCCAGGAGCACTGCTGTAGCTGGCAGCAGGAACGCTGGAATAGCTGGCAGCAGGAACGCTGCTGTAGCTAGCGGCAGGACCACTGGAGTAGCTGGCCGCAGGAGTGCTGCTGTACGTGGCTGCGGGGGTGCTGCTAACGGGGGTGCTACCGGCAGGAGAAGAAGGGCCGACACTGGAGCTTGGGGTCGCAGCTGGGAGGCTGTTGCTGGGAGTGTAGACCGGGTATCCGTAGACGGGATAGTTGTTGGCGGCCCTCTGGTGGAAGCGGTGATGGCCATAGTTGCTGGCGTTGGCCGAGGCGGCGAAGATGGCGGCGGCAGCGCCGACGGTCTGGATAAGTGAAGGAGCCATTGCTATGGATTAGATTATTTAATAGTTGAACGAGTGACTATATTGTTTGTTAAAAGAGTGGATGACGTGAAATACGTCGATGAGCAGAATCCCTGGCTCGTGGTTGACCTTGACGATGGAAACGGCGTAAAAGAGAAGAAAGGTTCCATCCTGACGGTCGTGGTGGGCAGTCCCTTATTAAATAAATGCCCTCCTTTCTTGCTATAGCCTACCACGTAGAAACCGAACAGCTAACTGGGTACCCATCTAGTGTAAACCACATCTACATACATGCCTACGCTACATACACACACTACGCGTATCCACCATCCTACTTTAGTGTAGTATTCCTAGTGCTGATGCCAATCACCACCCACTCAAATCTGTGGGCGGTGAGGTGACTAGGTCTGAAAGGCCTGACTCCCTACATATGTATGTACGTAAGTATGTACAGTTGCACAGTCTTCATCCGAGCGCCTTTCGAGAACGTTTTTGCATTGTTGGCTGACATTAGGAGGCTGGCTAGCTGCTTCACGATTGGACCGAATACTGTAATGCCCCATTCGGCTCCAAACCCCAGTATCCAGGTATGCCTATCGGGCGGGACTTTGAACCGTTGATGGAGACAGCACCAAGTCCGGCCGAGCGTTGGTATAACCAAATCTTGGTATTGAACAACATTTATCGTGGCGACAGGGGTCCTCCCCTCCATACCCCAGTCGAGATAGCTGCAAACTAGGCAGGAAATCCCGTAGAAAAGGGGCGCAAGAGATGAGGAACTGTCCTGTAATAAGAAAGGATATGCCAATCCTAAACTGAAGAGGAAAAAAACCCGCTTCCTGCCATATGGATTTATACTGTACATACTACTGTACCTACCTACAGCCTTCGTGCAGTAAGAATGAGAGAGGAGTGAAATTCGTATACACAGTTCCTAAAAATGTGTTTTATGATAAGTGCCTGCCTTGATAGTGAAGAGGGGGGAAAGGAGCAGTAGATAAAAGGACACGCTTAACAGAAGATTCCTTAGCGAGTCAAATTGATACGAATATGCCGCTTCCCAACATTTCGAGCTGATCAGCCAACGTACTTTACTCTGCAAGTACACACGGAGAGAATTCCCCCGCTTCCTGCTCATGTACGGATTGATATTATGTTGTGTTGATTTAATCGCGAAAAAAAGTACATACCTATCTACAGCAGAGATGCATGCATGAGCCAACACTAATGCAGGTACATACAGCATGCTTACCTATCTAGTGCAAGTTCACTCACTCCCCTGACCAACCAGGCCTGACCCGGCCGTCTCGAGATGCGCTACCTTCCTAGGCACTCAGCTTTCATTTCGCAATTGACGCCATACTCCGCCATCAGCCTGCCTACCCTGTTTTTGCGACAGTAGAGAAATTTCCCCTTCTCCCTTAGATACTGTGTACATACATCTATAGATATCTCTCAGCACATACTTCCATACTGTAGAGAGTTATAGTAACCGTGCTATAGGTATAGGTAGTTCACAGGGTAGTTATAAGTATACTAGAGTTAATGTCTAAATATCTAAATATATCATCTTGATGGCGTGCTTAGTTCTGGCCTTTTTTTACCCATCATAGGTACCGCAGATCCAAAACTACTGCGCATAGTAGGTAAGTGTACTAAGTACTCGTCCAGGCTAGTAGCGCCTCTACCTAGGAACGGTGCTGACGTCCAGGACTTTAAAAGCGAAAATGATAAGTAAAGGATTTATTTTTAAGTGCACAGCAAATTGCTTGATAAAGTGGAAGCATAACGGGGCTGATCGCAAATATCATGATGCATATACTTAATAAGAGAATAAATAATGCTCGGATAATAGTTTTATTAAGCGTAAAATAATCTGGTCAGAGGTAGGTATGCAGAGTTAATAGGTAGTAATAGTTAAATATCTATGTATGTATATTTTTATTCGATTTATTAAGTCTATTTTTTTTTTTTTTTCAAAACTAAGATACCTGTTGTATTTGCTTTCCTTTTAGGTTGTGTGGCCTTAACTGTGAACGGTTATTTAACTTATGCCTAGTCTCGGGAACTTCTAAGTACCTGCTTCCATATACAAATGTTAAGGTCGCGAATTTTTCTCCTCGATGTTGAGTAGACGGGGATGCCGTTAATATGCCCCGACGTGACAGTAATGGGCTAGTTGATGCATATCTAGGAGTTCCTTGCGCATCAACCTCTCTCAGTTCTGTGTAATATCACAGATACTTGTACAACTTTAAATACAATCCAAATTGTCTATTAATTGTAATAATTACACATTAAAAAAAAGCTGGCCATAATTGGCCTCATGCGTCATTCTCTCATTATCATAAGCACTCTAGCCCCAGACGAAACCCGCGCCTCTCTAAGCGACAGCAGACACAGCGTAAGGCTTGAGGTCTATGGTAACTGGCGCGGGGGCTATATCGCGGATAGAGTATATCTGGCCAAGCGTCCAGTTAGGGTTCTGCCAATAAGTCTGCGTGTAGTTGAGCGGCAAGTCGACGGTGCCGTAAGCGGTGAAAGTAACCCTATACCCCGGAATAGGACCCTGGTTAGTCTCTTTCTCTCTGTTCTTGCGTCTCTCGTGCATCATGGTGGACTTACGGGTACTGGGGGTCTTCGTCGTCGCAGGTCCAGGTCTGGTTGACGTTAAGCGTGCTTCCGGGCACGCTGAAGGAGAAGGACGTGCCCACACCGGATCCCTCGGGAACGTCGCAGTTGTAGTTGATGTTGCCGTAGAAGAAATCCTGCAGCCACGTGCTGTAGGCATAACACGACACCTTCTCTGGGAACGCGGGGTTCGTTACGTTAAAGGCCACGGTACCCGACGCTATGAGATGCGCCGGTGTCGAGTAGATGTAAGAGCCGAGGTAGGTGAACTCCTCGATGGTCCATGAGAAGTCCCCAAATGATGTCGACGTGCAGCCGGGGATGCTCTCGCGCGGATGCAGGGCTGTGGGAGCCGCGGCTGCGAGAGGCAGCATGGCGGCAATGGTGCTGATAAAGTTGCGCATTCTGATAAACTTGCTGGATATCTAAGTGCTGCTAGAGGGAGGTGTGTAGATGAGTGTGCGCCATGGACATTAGTGGTGTGGAAGACTTGGTCTTAGGCTGTATTATATATTAGCTTTGGCTGGATGCTCTATCCAGAATCTATTTTCGTTTCCGCCGTAACACCGTATCAATCAAATCATCTTAATAGGAACCCGCCTATTCCTCGGCCGTGAAGGCGAGGCGATGGAACGTTAACAATATTGATGACGGTATACGACATTCGCCTACTTCTCATCGCGAGCGCACCATCGTGGGCCCACGGTCGTGAAGAGGTCCAATACGTCTCCAATACGGGATGATCTATGATGTAGCACGACGATCTCTTCCGCCCCGGTGCCTAACAGGTATGCGTAGGCCCCGCCTAGAGCACACACAATGTGCTCTGATTCGCCAAGACCTCGTATTTTCCTGGCCCGAGCCACTGCCTGCAGGTCTTTCTAGAAGCAGCGTCATGCGGGGATGCTTAACAATAGGCTCTTGAGGTTCTTACGTAGAGGATGTCGTGAGCCAGCTGAAGAAAATCCCGTGCTGATATTCATTCTCTCATGCCTCTGCTCTGCTCGTATAAGTAAGTATGGATGCTTGGCATTTCATTCGTACTAGAGGGTCTTACTTCTATATATACCAACTTGCCTTTTATCCCGGTAGATTTCGGATCGCTCCGATTTGCATACCGCTTGTTGTCTCCTTCCCCGCCGAATAACCGAGTGAGAGTGAGGGTTTTCTGTCTTGAATTCGAGATTATCTGTCTCTATGTAGCTCGTTTGATCTATTACTTTTTTTTGTTTCACTTTGGCCTTATACAACGTCTTGGAGAGACTGGGTTCAGCTAATCAACTTCACTTATCTACGATCTAGTCCTTTTCCCGATGTGTTTAGCCGTAAGTATATGTTCTAGCGGACGATTACACAGAAGTATGGCTTCGCGCAACGTGACAGGCCGCCCATCGTATCATGGCTGCGTCTACACATATGCGTACTGTAGGTAGGCGATCGAAAGTACTCTAGTAGTTTGAATCTCAGGAATGAATATAATTGGCGAAAACCGGTCCCTCTTTATACGCTTATAAGTGCCTATCAGTAATATTGAGACTGGCGTGAGAAAAACAAAGTCCCTCTCGTTGTCATAACGTGACTAAGTCCCTGTCCTCAGGTTATGGCAAATTTTCTCAGACCCCAGCAATTGCATTCATGATGACCTTAGGATTAAAATTCCCGCCGCAGAGCACGATTACACTAGTTTGACCGCCCAATGTATGCGCCATCTTACTAAAGCCCGCGAGGGCGAGGGCCGCGGAACCCTCGACAATCATGTTCTCCTTAAGAGCTAGTTCTTTTAAAGCCGCCTTGATCTCTGCCTCATCGCATTCGACGACGTGGTCGACAACAGACATAGCCAGCGGGAGCGTGATCGTATCCGCGTCGATGCCCCCCGCCACAGCATCGGCGAGGGTATCGCGATGCTCTGTCTCAACTACATGACCCGCAGCCATGGATGCCGCCAGGGCCTTCGAGTTGGTTGCAGAAACGCCGTATATCTTCGTGCGGGGGCTGAAAGCCTTTGCGACTGCCCCAATACCGCTGATTAGGCCGCCGCCGCCCATGGAGATAAAAATATTATCCACGTGCTCGCATTGCTCTAGGATCTCGAGACCGATTGTCCCCTGACCTGCTATGATGTCGGGGTCATTGTAGGGCGAAATATAGGTGTACCCCTGCTCCTTGGCAAGCTTCTGTGCATGCTGTTCTGAGAGACCCGTCTCATTGCCATGTAGAATCACATCGACCCCATACGCTCGGATCTTGTCCAGTTTTTCGGCCACCACCGTTTCCGGAAGTACGATGGTGAGGTTTTTAGAGAGGGCCTGAGCCGCAAACGCGGCGCCGATTCCGTGATTGCCCGATGACGCCGTAATCAATCGTCCCGAATCAGGTTCAACAGACAACTTGGACATAGCCCCTCGGATTTTAAAAGATCCCGTTATTTGGAAATTCTCCAGTTTATATAAAACTTTTGCGTTAGTGGCCTTGTCCGCAGTCCTCGATGGAACTAGAGGGGTCTGGTAGATGTGCCCGCGAATGCGGCCCCTTGCTTGGACGACACCAGCTGCCGTTTTGAAATATGACTCCATGCCTATCTTGTCAGCCGGATTTCTGCTTCATCGCTTTCAGTAGTTGAAGATGACAACCGGGCTCAGAAAGGCAAGAATACGGGGTAGAGGAAAGCAGATACTCGTCCAGGCATTCTTAGCCTATGTACCTAGACGAGTACCTACCTATGCGTTTTTACCCCTCTCTATCATACAGCAGCTACCAGAAGTGGGGCAATACAATATAGTGCTCCAGTAGGGTAACAGTAGACAGTACCTACCTAGGTAAAAAGGCCGCGAGAGAGAGTCGATTGGCCTTGGGTCGCTGTCTTGTAAAATACTCGGACTAGGTAATCATCTAGTTACTTACACTTATTAGGTCGTTTCTACACTAGAAAAAAATGAGTTTCTTACGCATCACCAAAATTTATTAGCTCTCTTTAGGTGATCGACCGACCGTAACTATTAAGAGATGGGGACATGTACGATTGCCCACAGGTAGACTGTAACGTGTAAGTATAGACACGTGGTAGTAAGCGATTATGTCCTACGCATCTATTTTGTATAAGTACGCTAGCGCCAGGGCTGAAATCTAGAACTTAATATGCTAGACGAAGAGGTGATCTGCTACATACATTAGGTACATCGTGGTGAATATAGGCGAGAGCAAATACTAAGCCCTGGTAAGTCCTACATAGCTGAGCACTCGTCCAGGCCAATAGCGCATCAGACCTAAGCAGGAGCGGCGCTGGCCCTAAGGATCGGGGGGTTTGGGAGAAAAAAAAAACATAAAATCAATAATTTATACGATTATGATTTTAAAAATGTTTATTATATAGCAAGTTTTATGCCTTTATTATTTTTATTTAATATAGCATAAACTAAGTATGCAGCTATAACGTGTTTAGCCACGAGAGACAACTTGGTGTGTTCCGTTTGTCGCTATTATTTAGCTGGTTGTTTCGAAACCCCGGCCCTATGTACGTAGGTAGTACCCGTGTAAAAGACCTTTGAGCGTTATAGTGCGAGGGTCTACATAATATACCCAAGTACCATCTCAAATCCAAGATATTTTTTTTAACACCTAACGCTTGCCTCATCATCTTAAGTTATATACTATATGTAGGTTTTCGAGCGTAAAAGCATCGTACTTACAAGTATGCGTGAGAGTGTACCTACATTATGTACCTAATAAAATGTCCACAGTATCTAAAAACATGACATGAGCCTAGGTACATACACTATTCCATAGTTATACTACTGTACGTAGGGCTGAGTGAGCGATGCCTGAATGTGAACCATTGGGCTGGCTCCTGCGCAGAAGATTAAAAAATTTTACATGACAGTATTTACATATACCTATTGCATGGTATCTGCACTGCCCTGTTTACCCGAGCATGTCGAGTTCCAACAGGCAACAAGTAGCGAGGCACCCATTGCTAGCTCAGGGGTCAAAGCTGTTATGTGTAGTCTAGTGCAGGTGAGGCTGAATTACTTACCTACATAGTACCTATTACAAACACAACACATCTAAGTATGCACACACATGCAGGACTATTTTATACCAACTCGACGCATTCGTATTCGACGGCCATCGAACACTCCAGCATGCTTTCTTGTAAGTATCTGATATATGTAGATAAGCATACAGCCGAGAGATGCGGGAATAGTTAGCTAGGAGAAACGCTAATGAAATCAAGGTTTGCCAATCTCACTTGGCTAGGAATAAGTCTTCCGCCTCCCGGTAGTGTGGCTGCAGCTAACAATGTCCTGTAGAATAAGCTAGGAGGAGCTTATCACAAGCTGACTCCAGCGACTCCATTGCGCTACAGCATGCGCCTAGACACTAGATACACTAAGTATACTCAGGCCACAAGTTTGATCTCGATGAAGAACGGCGCGAAGCAGTACTCAATTTACCTCAGAGTACTATACATAGTGTAAAAACATACTTAGACCAGAGTTCATTGGGACAGACGTAAGAATGCCTAGCTCCACTTGTGATATTAACAACCGTGATGATGTCGGGAATGACCCAGGCGCCTTTTCTTCGATATGATATTATGCTAAGCGTCTGAATTACTCGCACTCCGAGTCTCCTAGAAATGAAATTTTCTCTACCGATATAGTTCGTCTCTTCCTACCCATTCGGTCTAGAAAGCATTAGGCGCTCATCGTCCCACAACTTTGTATTCGTAGACTTCGAAGTACAGCCGCTCCTTTTCGCTCTCGCCCAACCCCACTCAGCCGTAGCTCACATCATACGCACGTCTCGCTGTTTCCACGACATGGCTGTCTTTAATCTCGTAGTATGGCCGAATAAGAAAGAGGAGGGGGAGATATATCCTCTCTATCGCTATGATGGGAGTGTGCAATTTCTACATGTTCATTATTTTCCCCGTGTGCGAGATGGCCCGGCAGTGGCGGGCATATTCTCGCGTAATATTCGTCATACAGTACATGTGAGCAGATCAACGCCCCGAGACTCCACGGCCTAGTCTAGGACTCAACCGATCCGAACGGCCCGAGAATGGGAGCATTGTCAGCGAGTTAATCAATAATCAATAACAAGCCCTTCTCTCTGTGTCCGGCGCTCCTCGAGGAGTCTCTTCTGTCGTCGTCGCATGCAGGGGAAAAAACGAAGACGCAGCTGCCAACGATAAACGGTACGACCAGCCCCGCAGCAATGGCTGTGCTACTATTCGGCGGCCCATCTGAGTGTGACGAGTTCGTCAGCTTGGAGGGATCACTCGTAGTTTCATTCATCGGCTATCAGCATCTTATTAGATAGTCCGGGGAACACTAGCAGCGAAAGGCTTACGAGATATCGTGGCGTTTATATAGTTTTCCAGCCATTATCATCATCTCCATTTTTCGGTAGTATCGCGAAAGAAGGCGAAGATACAATAACGAGCCCTGTTGCCATGCCCCCTACTTGCCGCCCTAAAACTTGGAGTTCGTACATAGCGGTTGAGAGAAGCGGGAGAGGAAAAGGTACGTCTCGTCTATCTAGAGGAACAAGCCATCGATCAGTCCGTCTATATTGTTGTTAATAGCACGCGAAATCCTCTCAAAAATGTCCAAACCACTAGAACGGTCCGCCCCTAGAGTGTTTGTATTATAATCGCTTGTTTTCTTTAATACTCGTGTGCGAATGACTAGGGGATAGTGTGTTGCGTTCGAATCATCTTAGTCTAACAATAGATTACTATGCAGCGTAATATCACTGAAACTGTTGTGAAAAGATGGCATAGCGAGTTCCTAGTAGCTACGCAGCATGAGTAGATATATATTTTGCTCATTCCTCTCCTTTACATATGAGTTCATATTATAGAATCATTTGTACCGATCAAGTCAGCCTTCAGGTACGAGATGGTATGGCGTTTTTAACAAGAGCGATAAGACCTGATTAATTTGTCAATCATGGGGGGAGGGGGGGGGGGAATGTTAAACTCCAATTCATAAAATACATAAATCTTCAAGTGAGTGAGGTATATATATATGCGTGCGCGTGTGTGTATTTAGCTACACATATTTATAGTCGATCTGCCTATTAGACGTAACCCTCTCTATGCGCATGAGAAAATCCTAAGCAAATCACCTTTCATCGTGTTTCCCTACGGACGATGTTTTTACACGATAAATAAGCCTGGATGGACATGTCTCCATATCCAGATTTATCTGTCTTCGTATCACCAAGTGTTCGGGTCGCTTGTCTGGATAAAGTGAAGTCTATATCGTCAACCAATAACAATCCAAAGTGATTCTTGATAAACTTTCTATCACTACCACTACGATGGAACGTGTGATGTGTGTCCCCTGGCTGCGATCCGAACAAACGAATTGCGTATCTGGAGAATTTCATATATATATTCTACATCTAGGGAACTAACTTCATTCGTGCTTGACAATGAAGGGCACTTTTACTTGTCACTCCTGCTTGCGTATTCAGGGAGTTCTCCCTTTCTCGATAAGTTAGTAACATGCATGTCAGAGGTCCGTTCCACAGAGCCCCTCTCCCTCCTGTTGCTCTCAATAAGTTGGAATCGTCTCGTATTCTAACGATTGCATGATATTCGAAGAAATATAAGACGGAGAAAGCGGTACCGGATTAACTAACCACTGTGGTGGTAATTATTATTATTTAGTAGTCACTGGCGACTTGCTAGCTATATGACCGAGCATCGACACAGACTTAGCTGGGATAAATACATAACGGTCTAGACAGTATGTCTAAGTAGGTGCTACATTAATAGCTCTAAGTACCAAGGGAGTATCATATTTAGGCCGAGATCATCCAAAATGTCTCTAGTCTACGCAAGGACCTATCAAGTCCCTAGGGTGACGGCGCTCGTTCTACGCCGCGTGTTTGTTTTATCCCTTGCTGAGTCCAGTCACAACTAGCTTCGGGAGCTACTCGTTGCCCAGTGGCCTCTTGTGGGATCGGACAAAGCCATAAAATAACACATGATCCGTTTGATGCACTAGTATCTATTATGACTGGTTTGTACCGACTCACACAATATACAACCCAAGAGACTTGATCATAATCAACCGTCCCAGAAAATATTTCATTGTAGGACGAAGGATAATTATCTGATTGTTAAAAACATATGACAGCTCTAGTTTCGGCATGCCTAGCTAAGGCGTGTGAAAAAAAGGATAGCAAGGGAATAGTTATATGGTGTATAAATTAATAGACATCCTAGTACCATATCCCTAGCGGCCCAGGGAACCCACCGCACTGTTTTATGTTTCACATGCTGTCGAGGGGTTTTCAGCAAAAAAAAAAGTGACACGTCTGTAGAGTAATGGCTAGTAAATAGAATATACCAGACATGTATAAGCTTTAGGGGCTAGTAAAATGGACAATATGCATCGTTACTTCCATCACGCACTAGAAGATAGTCTTAAGGTAATATTCTCCAAATATTTCTCAACGGTCAATATTCCTATCAGCACTTGCGTAATATTAATGAAAACTTCGGTGCATGGTAAAATATATCATGTATTAAGACGACGTTCAGTACAGAAATTCATGGGGGTTTCTATATCGTGAAAATAACCTTAATAAATGCTCCTCGATGAAGTAAGATATGCCGCTGTACGACGAACACTTTGGGCACACCAAATGTGTCGTGGAACACATTTGCGGAGGGGGAGGGGTGAATATCCCCAGCGATCGAGTCGTCAATATGGCCTTGCCTCATAGTTAGTTAGTCATTTTCGAAGCCGGCCGTCCCTTGACTGGTTCTCAGACCCAGTACCCTGGGTTTTGTACCAGGGCATTCGCGAATTGAAACCAAGGGCTAAGCGCTATTGCAACAGCTGGACAGTTGTCATTCCGCTAGGGTATCCTAGGAGTTGTCGCACAGGTGAATAATAACTAGCGGTGCCTCTCTGTTTACAGAGAAGTAGGGTGAAGCACGCGCTAGAGAAAATATATATACGCATACATCGCCTATAGGCTCCGATTTATACCCATCACTAGTTAATATCACCCTCGATACGTTGCCTCGTACCACAAACTCACCTAACGTACATCTCCCCACTTCGACGAGATCCCTACGAATGGCATTATGGCACTACCCTATATTTGTCTCGGCAACGGTGTTTGGAATGGGAGAATAGCCAATATTCGTTTGAGCTGGAAGGTAGCCGCAAAAAAACAACTAGCCCAACATGCTAGGGAGCAAGGAGTAGATGCGTTGGTTTTGAAAGCCGTGTCGGAGCACTTGATATACCGGCTTACTCACAGAATGGGCGGCAAAAAGGCTGTTATTAAGTAAGTAGCTGCTCTCAAAACAATAGCTATGGGTTTCCTTCTCAATGACTATAATACATACGAAGTCTAGTTCTTCTAGATTCCGCGTCGTCGTTCGTATAGTCGGTAACAAATGGAATACCTCTGACGGGTTCTTTTGTCAAACATGTGTCAAAAGTTAGACAAGCTAACTGGGGACTGGTAACTGTCGTATAGGAGCCCTCCGCACGAATTTGCCATGCCGAAACCTGACAAGCTATACATGTCAGGCCACATTATTCCATCACGCGGGTTCGAGATCCAGCAAGTGCGTATATATTTAGATGCGACAAAGCCGGCACCGAAGAGATTCGAAGAACTGGAAGTGGTTGGAGAGGCAGTCTTAATTGCTATCGGTGTCCCTCGTGCCCTTGTCTTGAATCTGGATTACTCATGGGGTATAGGTGTTGAAGCATGGACCGGTCCGACCATAGGAGGATACCAATCATCGTGGAGTTCGGGTTATGGGTCTTCGTACGAAATGCCTATTTACATGGGCACACCGAGAGTGAATCCCGTTTATACACGCCCGACTCCTCATCGAATGAACCCAACAGCTGCAGAATTCTACCCCAGCACGACGGCTGATCCAGCAAACGAAACTCAAACCGGGGCCTTCTTAAGTGCGAGCCAGAGCCCTATTACCCCTTTTTCAGATCAGCACCCCGATGACATGTATTCAAACCAGAGTGCCGGATATATTGAAACGAGTGGGTATTTCGGTACCCAATTTGATCCCACATCTCTTATTGCTTCAACCCAAGACAACGCAGGCTGCATATGGGACCCATACACACAGAGGTGGCAATATTACAACTACAATACGCAACAGTGGGAGTTCCCAGGCCTATTCGGGTATTTCTAGGACAATCATTGATTGAGTCTTTAATGCTCTGAACATCCTGCGACGAGAAATCGCCGCTTGATGAAAGGGATGAAATATATATCATCAGGTATATGTTTAACTTGTGTTCCGGCTTATTGGTTTTGTCGTCGATCAGAAGTGCAACACTATACTACAATACTACTGTGCAGAGGTAGAATGCTGTAAACAATGGGACCTTGATGGCTTGCAGCTATTATACGTACCGCTACATTTCTGCAGAGGTTGGTTTTTTTAGCACTATGCTACCACGACGTCTTACTAGAACTTCTTACTTTATTTGAGATTTACTTTAGTTATATCTATTGTTTGCAAAGATCTTTGCTTTATCCTCGAGTCTATAAATAGTTGCTAGACAGACATACTACTACTTGCAACTGAGTACTCTATATCCATTCCTGGAAAGTATAAGTTAGTTCCATCGCGCATGGGGAAAGGATCGGTACAAGCTAGATCTGCTTCAAAAGGTGGGAGGTAAAACTATGTTGTTTCTAGATAGTATAAACAATATAGTACTAGCCTCGCTGTATATTTTGACAATATCTTCGCATGATTCGCAATCAGCATGTTCAGTTTAGTATGTATACAGAGGAATGAAGGCTAGTAAACCACACAATTGTGTAACTCTGGCCCTAGGGAGGAGCATTAGACATTTGCACCAACTAAGGATAAAGACAAATATAGCATTTATGGGTGCGGTATAGCATGAGTAATCGATTCTAGGTAGTTATACTTGCTTCCCTTGCTAATTATTAGACCTAAAGCCCCTAGTAAGGCGACTCACTAATGAGATAATAAGAACTCTACCTAAGAACTGCGACGTGTAATAAATACAACTATATCCAGCGGGATTATACCTAAACGCAATATCGTACCGCCACGCCATCACTAAAAGAAAACCCGAAAGAGCCACAAGTTCTAGCCTTAAAATTTCGTGATACGTGTTAGTCCGATGTTAGATACCCTATATATTTTCTCCTTTTGGTCGGCGTACTATATTACGATTCTTGGGTTTTAATCTTAATTTTATTTTTTTTCTCGGTAAAATCTAACGCTGAAATTCCCCTGCAGTCCTGATTCTCTGGGACTGTCTTGTATGGTCTTCTAACGACTCGGCAGATTTTTTACAAGGCCGTTTTAATTCGTGAGACTGCGTAGTGCTACCAGAGGAAAGACTAAAAGCTAACAGATCTTACCAGGATTGTATATCTTTATAATATATGTTTTTTTTAAAAAAAACAGACTTAAAAACCGCTAGTTTATAGCTTCAATTATATTTAAAGATCAACATAAGCAAGCAGGTAACTATAAAGCTGAAGATCTTTAAAAGACATTTTGACCTTATATATACAAAACTGTTGTGGTTATAAAATGTGCACATACGCGGCAACGTGCTAGCGTGCGGCATTTTTGCTATTAGCAGGAATATAAGCGTGTCAAATAAAAAAAAATAAAAAAAAAATAAAAAAGATCAAAGGGCCAAAAAATAAAGTATTTATTAAAAAAAAGTAAACTTTAACATCTAGCAACAGGATACTTGAAACTTTTAATTAAGCAACAAAGTAGGTTTTAAAAAAAGCTTTTAATTGAAAGAGGTAATAGGTCACGTGTAGGGAGGGCCATACGTACATATACCAACAAAACTATTTTTTCTCCAATTCCGTTTTTAAAAAACAGTTTATAAAATAAAAAAACTATAATATATGTATATATTCTTAGCTTAACTAGTTTTATTATTAGTTTAATTAATATATATGGACCTAATTAACTTAACTGCATTCAATTGACTTGACTGCATTTGATTGACTTGACTGCATTTGATTGATTTGATTGATTTGATTGACTTGACTAGACTAGACCTGACTGACCTACTGACTGGACTGGACCTGACTGGACCTAACTAGACCTAACTGACCTACTACCTAAGTAATTTAACCAGACTTAATTAACCTATTGATTTAATTGACTTAAGTCTAGTTAAGTCTAGTCCAGTCAGTAGGTCCGGTCAGTAGGTCAGTCAGGTCTAGTCTAGTCAAGTCAATCAAATCAATCAAATCAATCAAATGCAGTCAAGTCAATCAAATGCAGTCAAGTCAATTGAATGCAGTTAAGTTAATTAGGTCTATATATATTAATTAAACTAATAATAAAGCTAGTTAAGCTAAGAATATATACATATATTATAGTTTTTTTATTTTGCAAACTGTTTTTTAAAAACGAAAATTGGAGAAAAAATAGTTTTGTCGGTATATGTACGTATGGCCCACCGTCCACGTGCGGTAGATTAAGGAATCAGAAATCGGCATACCTAACACTGACACGGGTATTTCATCTTATTCCGAGGCAGCAGAACTTTTTGAATAGTAAATAGTCGTTTAGATGACTCGCAAGACATTGCTGTAAGTTTCCAAACAGAACCTATAAGTTATTTATAGCTGGTGGCTGGCTGTAGTTTATGAAGTGCTTTTTCGAGGTTGGGCTCGGCTACTATACGGCCTGCTGATTACCTCGCAGTTTTTCATCGCCGCTATTATTCGAAAACAACCTAACAATTTGATTTACTAGTTTCTTTCCTTCTTCTTCTTCGTTTTTTTTTTCTCTTTTCAGAAGCGGGGATAGCCTCAGACCAAAAGACTGCCAAACTGTCATCCCCAGGAAGTAGAGCCCCTAATACTCTGCACAAAATACCATCGCTAGAAACAATTGTGACATGATGGTTGCTAAATTGAATAATCAACGTAAAATTCATATTATTACTAGAAACATGTCTAACTTTCCATAGGCACAGACGTGAAATAGCAGTGTAGTAATATATTGTTCTAGGAGGTGCGGTTTAGCTGAACGACGAAGATTCCCAGCGATGGAACAATGAGATATTCAATCACGATCCAATGACCGCTTCCGCATTTTCACAATAACATCTCTATCTAAGCTCACAATTCCCCGGCACTCAGCCTTCTCCATCCCGGGCCCTCGATGAGATGGCGTGGTGCCGTCCAGGAAAGAGTAGCGCTCGAATTGAAGTTCGAATCGTATGATGACCATGGCGACTGCTGCCAGGATCTCGTGCTTTGCAAAGAAGCGCCCCGGGCAGATCACACTGCCACCACCATAGGGACAGTAGTCGCCCAGTTTGATCTTGGTCTTAGTCGCCTCCATATGAAGAAACCTCTCAGCCCAGAACTCACGGGCGCCTGGGTGGTGTTGTGAGCTGGAGAGCCCTGAGGAGGCATCTTGGTTCCAAACGCTCTCGTCCACGTGCGAGAGCCAGCTAGGAGCAAGTATAAAATTTCCCTTCTTGAGCGTGTAGCCGTGGACGTCGATGTCCTGACGCAAGCGCCGAGAGATGGGTATGCTAGAACGCAGGCGAAGACACTCGCTGTACACTGAGTTGAGTAAGGGCAGTTTTGTCAGCGCGGCAATATCGATTTTGTCCAGGGATGTTCGTCCGCTGAGACTCTTGCCGGGGAAAACTGCAGCGGCCTCGATCTCATCACGCAGGCGCTCCAGCAGGCGCGGGTCTTGCACCATTTCGATAAGCATGTATGCCGTCATCGGAATTGCGTTGGCGTTGATGGCCCAAATCAGACCCATGTGCATTGCCGCTCGCCCCTCGAAGCTTATGCCGTAGTCAACTAGTGCGGCATTGCGTTCGCGCACGAGGCGGTGCCCGAAATTCTCGTCCCAGTCTGCATCGGTGTCCGGCATGGATGTAGCAGCTTCGGTGGCCTCTCGTAGCCACGCTTTAGTTACCTCGAGAGTGTGGTCGCGGGCCGCCCAGCCCTTGCGGCACATGAAACGCGGCATGCCCTGGAGCAGTGTCATGAAGGCTGCGTCATATTCCCAGAATGTGCTGGCAAATGGGATCTGGCGGTGCCTATCTGACACTTGTTTCCCGAGTCTTAGTATGCGTGGCCCTACCAGAGTGACTGTCGAGGCATTGAACTGGAACTGTTGCAGAAAGGCGTAGATGCCCGTACTCGTACTGGTCAAGTCGTTACCGCATGCCCACGGCACTGACTCAAGCTGCTTGCTAAACTCCTCAACAAATTTGTTTGTAAGAAAGTCCACTGCACTCCTTTCTGTCAGGTTTGAGAGGTATATGCCGTGGAGCTTGTGCCAGATCCTCGCTTCCTGTGGGAGGTCAGACAGGGGAACAGAGCCGGTGCCAGAGTCGTCCAGTCCAAGCTTTTCCGCGTCTGTCAGTGGAAGTCCTTTGACCATTTGCGCGATGCGCAGTTGCATGAACTCAAAGGATAGATGCCGAGAGTTCTTGAATATCGCCTGGATGTTGTCCGCTCCCATGATCAGGTACATGGTGATGGGTCCAAGCCGCATAGTCACTGGGCCCTTTTCTGGCCGTTTGGACCTTGATAGTCCATTTACAGTCAGCATCCGATCAATGGCGCAGCTAAACGTACGAAGGAACATAGTATACGAACAGCGTTTGTTCATAGAACTTGTGAGGATCTGTTACCATGGACACTGCGTTTCCGACCCATGGCAACCAGTATGGCAGCTTTGGAGGCTCGTTCCCCAGAAAACGATAGCTGAGGCCACTGGTCAGGTAGAATCGGCCCCATGTAAACAGATAGGTGATAGTTAAAATAATTCCAGGGACGAGGAAGATTGGAATCAGAATATGAGTGAGTAATGATAGATTACGATAACTTTGGGCCGCATTATGGTGCGAACTAAACGCCACGGATCTGTTCACTATGTCGAAGCTGCTGTTCAATGGCATAGGACACTCTACTGCTATAGACTCCATGGCGAAGAAGAACTTATCTATAGTGTGCTTGGTGTTTCGCCCTAAATTTCCAAGCCAGCTTGGTAGCTGGGTCGACAATGTTATAGCATCGAAGTCACTTACAGGCTCTATAGAACCGTTTATCGGATGGTACAATGTCCCAAAAGTATATAGCCAATAGGATGCTTGATCTAAAACAAGCCCCGTAGAGAGTCTTTGATGATCTTACGTGTGTGTAAAGTTTACAAGATCTGTTCCTTTTCGTCGAGGTTGCAACCAATACAGGCTTATCTTACGGGGAAATCACCAATGGCAAAGCAGTGTGGCTTCGGTAATTTGTCAGTCACTATCTCGTAGGAACGTCAGACTAGAAGAATTACCTCCAGAACTAAGACTAAAAATCCCCGGAATCCAAACAATATTTTGGGTCCCTTGATCATGCGAGGTTCCTTTTATCATCTTACACGCACTTCAAAGTACCAAAGCTTCTGAGCTTAACCTACCAGTCAAAATCAGTGTGGTGCTCATCCTCGCGGTCCGACTTTTCCGCCGAGCCAACTATTGACTGCAAAGAGTACTTAGGCGTTACGACATATCTTATTCGAAGTTGCGCCATTCGTGCTGTAAAAATTATCTCGATAATCCCCTTGTAATTATTTTTTGTTGTACCCATGTTCATATTGTCAAAAATGGTCGGGATCGCAAGCATATACGAGTCTATTCCATTGAGAACATGGCGACGACAAGCCAAAGCTAACTTGGCAGCCCCAACCGAGAGCTTCAAAGGCAAGACCGTCCTCCTTGTCGGCGCTACGGGCTGCATTCTCTCTGAGGCTATCAAAAATCTGGCTGATCTTGAAGTCTCATGCCTCGTGTTTGGCGTGCGAAATACGGAGAAGGCAGAACTCTTATCAGACGCGCTGAGGCGAGAACACGGCGACAGTCTGTGCATCACGGTGTTGAAAGTAGACCTCTTGTCGTTTGCCAGTGTAAAATCATTTGCCGCGCAAATTAGCAAACTCGACCGCATCGATGTCGTCGTCATGGGCTCTGCCATCATGAACACTGAGACAAGAATGACAAGTGACGGCTGGGAAGAAAGTGAGTGTACAACAAAGTCTGGTTTCCCATCTAATGCTATCTTTAACAAGTCAAACTCAAGCATTACAGCTGGTACACCTTTCATCAGCACTGCTGTTATTGCTTTTACTACCTAAGCTTCTAGCCGACGGGGCAGAACGGCCAGTGGTGGTGACCAGTGTTAGCAGTACGGCGATCCAAACATCTGGGCCAATGATTGAGCTACCGGAAAATGTCGAGGACTCGTATATCGAAACGGTCAATCAAGTGAAGACGCCCAGTTTCCAGAGAGACTACCAATACGGAGTCTCAAAAGTCGCCCAGGCTTGCTGGGTACGACAACTAAGCTTGTACCTGCCTGCGTCCAAAGTCCAGATCCACCAGCTCGATCCAGGGTCGTGCTATAGTCCGCTCAGTTCAGAGAACAAGTCAGCGCAGTGGATTCTGTGGTGGATATCAAGGCCGGTAGAGATGTGTGCTAGAACCGTCGTAAACTCATGTCTGCCTATCGAACAATCACATGGCAGGCTTTTGCTGGACTATGATCTTGTGCCGTAAGCCTCCCCTACATCTGACACAAGTTAGAATATGACTCGTTGACTCCGATACAGATATCCCAAGTACCTGGATCGGTAAGACCCCTGAATTCGGTACCCTAGTAATGCATATGCTGACTTACTTCTGCGAGTAGGGCAGCAGGGATACAACTACAGGAGCGGGTTTGGAATGAGACAAGGCAGATTTTGACAGCCGCCGTTCCCGAGACAGGATCTATCTACCTGGATCTACTGGCAAAGCTACAAGAGGGCCAGCCTGAGCAGCGCTGATGGAAACTCGAGTGATATCTTGAGCAGAAACTATTCTCACGTTTAGATAGAGTCGTACTTGTAGGGAATAGTAACCTGTGCCTTATACTAAACGGGATTAAATGAATAGTGTTAGAAAAAACCACTGCGCCAAAAGTTTGGCGTGACCGGTCAATTATTATTCTTTCTTGCTAAAGGTGTATTTCTAACAAATAGAGTGCGCAAAGTGCGCGAGCACCTATTTATACATTCCTGTGCTCCCTCTCACTGATCCAACCAATCAGGGTGATCCCGGGCGCCCGGGATCCACTCGTCCGCAACAACTACCTATTATAAGCATCATGCGGATAAGCTGACCATTTTGTATTGATCCAAGGTGGTGGTGCTCCAAACAGCGGAGCGGATCTGGTCCGCCATTTATTGGAGATAAGCGGCCGCATAGACCGCCGTCTGCCTAGCCAATGCAGTGATCGTACAACAGTAGCACATGTAGGCCCCTGAGAACATACCATGCTGTCCGAAATAAAACCAAATATCATAGTCGGGCTGCACTATAAAATCCTGGGTAATCCCTCTGATTCCCGGGAATAAGCCGTGAGACGCATGTCAGCCTACCGAGTCGATATACAGAAATCCTATAGCCCGGCAATGATTTCGTGATTCAAGAAATTCCCATCCATGTGGGACATCAGTCGTATGTGGGGGTGATATGACATGGTTCGTTGCCGGGCATTGTTCTACTTTTCAACACCTTATCTAAGATTGATCGGGGGAAAAGCCGATGACTGTCTACGATTGGGTGGCTTCAACCTACAACATTCTTTCCGAGAAGCAGTCAAACGAGTACATCGCTGGGAAATTCGAATAACTGTCGTAGATATCCAATATGACGTTTTCTCCCACTTAGAATTCTCCTCCCATCTTGCTGCAAGCTCATCCACCCCCAAATGAACCAAAGAACGATTAGCGAATCCGATGACACCGCAACGCCGCTCCGTGGTAATCATCGGCGCCGGGGAGTCGGGCATTGCCGTCGGCTGTCTTCTGAAGTTGAAACTCGGCGTCACTGACTTTCAAATTTACGACAGACAAGGCGGCATAGGTGGTGCATGGTACATCAATAAGTACCCTGGCGTAGCATGCGACATGTATGTCCCATCTCAGCCAACATTCCAGACGCATGACTTACAAAACAACTAATCCTCCAGCCCCGCGTTGTTCTATTCCTACTCGTTTGCTCCCAATTATGAGTGGACGTCGCTGTTCCCCCCTGGCCGGGAAATCCAGCAGTACCTGGCCTCGGTATGCCGCAAATTTGACATTGTGAGCAACATCCAGCTCAACACCGAAGTATGCGAAGCTCGTTGGCTTCCCGAAAGTCTAGAATGGGAAGTACATGTTGTCAAGCTGGCGACATCGGCCGGAGGCCTCAGCCAGACTGAGCGACAGAGACACATCAAGCAGCACGGCTCTTCCTCTGTATATCTCGACCGGGAAGTCGTCCGGTGCAAGGTGCTTATAACATGTGCTGGTGAACTTGTAGAGCCAAACAGCTGGCCGAAAGACGTCGCTGGGCTTGAAACCTTCCAGGGAGACGTGGTGCACTCCGCTAGATGGCCGGACACCATCAACGTCGCGGGTAAGGATGTCGTCGTCGTGGGAATGGGCTGCACAGCGGCACAGTTGGTGCCCGCCCTGATAAACCCACGAGCAAGTTCGCCTCGTGGCTCGCACGCAGCGCCTAGGCACGTGACGCAACTCATGAGAACTGCGCCGTGGCTGATGCCTCGCCCCCCAGAGCCTCCATGGTGGTTCAACCGTGCCATGACAGCCCTGCAATCCCTCCCCGGGCTGGGCTTGTTATTTCGATTTCTCCTCTTCCTATACGCCGAATCGACGTGGCTCAACGTCGGGATGGGTTGGATTAGTAAAGTGTTACGGCATCAGTTCCAGAATAGACTCCTGACCCATATGCGGAAAACCGTACCTCCCAAGTATCAAGACATGCTCCGACCAGACTTTGGCGTTGGCTGCAGGCGCATTATTATCGACTGCGGATGGCTTGAATCTCTCGCGATACAAGACCGTTTCGAACTGACTACGAGACCGTTGCTGTCCGTGACGTCCCGGGGCGTGGTTTTGGGACCTCTTCCCACCAAGGGAGCGTCTTTAGAAGACAATGCCTCGGCATCCGTGGTCACGAAGCCCGCAGACATCATCATTCTCGCCAACGGGTTCGATACCTCAACGTACTTACATCGCATCAGGATTGTTAACGCGGCGGGTAAATCGTTGCATGACGTCTGGCGTGAGAATGGCGGACCCGGGGCTTACCTGAGCACGGCGGTCTCTGGGTTTCCCAATTTTTTCATGGTACTGGGCCCTTGCTCTGTCAGTGGGCACTCATCGGCCATTCTGGCTACCGAGAATGTTGCCGGCTACATTATCAACTTTGTCAAGCTGGTATTATCTGGCGAGGCTCGCACAGTCGAGGTGAAGGTCGAAGCCGAGCGCCAGTACACTGCTGAGGTCCAAAGAAGATCTGTCGATAAGATCTGGCAGGACTGTAAAGGGGGCTACATCTCTAAAAATGGCTGGAATAGCTCGATCTGTCCGTGAGTCGAACCCATTTTCAAGCCCCGTGCCACATCTCTCTCATTTCCACAAGCAGTCCGTATATACATAAGCTGCTTGAGTTTATATGCTGATCGCGTGAAAACGAGGCTAGATTTAATCAAATCCACTTTGGTTTTATGTGCAGGTTTCCAAATTGGAATCATTGGGACATTGACTACACTACATTTGGGCGACATCGACGGCAAAGTTACAGTAGCAGATCTGGTGTTTTTTGGTCGCTAATTACGAGCCTGGGTCTGCTGATAGTCAGCTTGTCTATCAACAGGTATATCATATAATGAGGTGAAATTAATATGAGTAGATTGTATCAAAACAGCCCTGAAAAAGCGTGAACGAGCACTTCTTCATTCTACACGGAAATGCGGTATGCGATTGCATACATCGTACCTTGCAATCATATGATCATGACGATCATCACCCATGAAAAGCATTCTGCAAATGGTGATGAGCAGTAGCCTAAGACTTCCCCCAGTACAAAACAATCCGGAATCCCGCACGGAATTTTTGAAATCGTTATTTGTTGGTAAGCCGACCACGCTTCCGTCCAGGTGGTCAGCAGCCAGTGATCCCATTCCAGTCGGTCTAGCGCCCCTAGAAACTCAGGACTATAGAGATTCCTTAGCTGAACATGAATGCATAAACTAGCTCAGTGGCCGATATGACGGCGAGGCATGGATTCTAGCCCCCCATACCACCACGCGAGCCCGCGCCACTAGAAGCGAGATGGGGAAGAACTTGTAACCAATCATATAGCTGCGAGTCGGGTGAGATCGAGATCTCTATTCCTCACTTCATTCGCGCAGATAGGGCACAATTGGTCGGTCCGATCTAATAATGGCGGCCGTGGGGGACGCACCCCTCGACGTTGGTAACGAGTCTGCATGTAAGCCAAAAGTACAGTCAGATTCCAGGTAACCAAGCCCTCTTATTGTATTGGCCAACGACGAGCCTCTGTTTGCAGCATCGGGGGTTGCCTTCCCACATGCTACAAATTCATTATGCGTTGTATATTCATGACCTGGTAGGGCGCAAACCATCACCTCAGGGGGAAACTAGACCTAGGCTGTAATGAAGCAACGCTCGATCTCGCTCTTTGCTTCCTCCTAGCAGCACGCATTGTCGAGTCCGAACATGAGTGATCTGCAAGCGCAGCGAGCCTACGGGCTGCTCCGCGTGTCGGCCATCATGCAAGTCGTGGCCACGCTCTGTATAGCGGCGGCCCTGAGGTTTCTGGCGAAACTCGTGAGCCATCGCCGCAGATTCAGGAGACTGCAGCGGAGAGGCCTGGTAAGTACGATGTTGTCAAGCCGGAGACACCACACTAACGCCTCGAACCGTAGCCCATGCCACCTCACAGCTTTCTTCTCGGCCACCTGGGCCTCGTAGCCGAGATTACTCGAGCGTGGCCGCGCGACTTTCACGGCCACTACCTCGCGTTAGAGATCAGGCGTCGCTTCCCCTTGCTGCCGCCCATTTTCTACCTGGACCTGTGGCCGACGGGCCCGCCGCTGGTGGTTATCACGTCCGCGTCCGGCGCGTGCCGCATCGCACAGCATGAGCCGCAGCTGCTGAAGCACGGGGGCGTCTTGGGTTTCTTGCAGCCACTCATCGGCAAGCACGGTCTTGTCACGATGGAAGGTGACGAGTGGAAGTACTGGCGTGGCATCTTCAACCCGGGCTTCAATGCTGCCAACCTGTCAACCCAAGTCCCAGGCATCGTCGAGAACACGATGGTCCTCTGCGAGATCCTGGAAGAGCGGGCGGCGGGGCGCGAGGTTTTCTCCTTGTTTGAGACCATGTCTCGGTTGACAATGGATATGAGCTGCCTCGCCACACTGTCAGTACTATTTCATATTGCATTTGCTTCTTTCCGATTTATTCGCCAGTACAGCAGTCCCAGAGCATATATCGTCGCTGACTGACACCATATTGGCAGGGGGTCTAGATTAAACGCGCAAAGGGGAGGTTGTGACTTGGTTGCCGCATTCCGCAGCCAGGCCAGCTGGATACCTTCGCCCAACGAACAAAATCTGTTCAGAAAGTTGAATCCCCTCCGCCCATTAGTTTACCGCTATAACCGATGGAGGATGGACAGGTATGTCTCGCTCGAGCTCGACTCCCGCTTTGCCGTGCAGGTGCAGGGGCAGAGCAGTGAGCAAGGCCAACCCAGGAGAGGCAAGGCGGTCGTCGACCTCGCGCTTGAGACGTACCTGTTGGAGCAGCGGGTATCAGTTTCGAGGGACCCAGAAGAGAAAGACATATCCCCGCATATTGATAGCGATGCCAGTAGGGCCACCCCATTGATAATGGATGCCAGGTTCAAGCAGTACGCGATATCACAGATGAAGCTCTTTCTCTTCGCGGGATACGATACGACGGCCAGCGCAGCCGTCTACGCCATCCATCTCCTCTCTTTGAACCCCCAGTGTCTGCAGCGTGCGCGCGAGGAGCACGATGCCGTTCTAGGGACCGGCGTGATCAGGGCTGAGACGGCGGCGCGCATTTCTCAGCAGCCTCACCTGCTGAATCGACTGGCATACACGTCGGCGGTCATCCGGGAGGCCCTCCGTTTGTATCCGCCCGTCTCCAGCACGAGGGAGTCGGCAGCCGATTTCACGCTGCTCGACGAGGCGAGCGGCCAAATGTTTGAGACTGAGGGGTTCATGCTCTGGGGCGTGCACCAGAGCATCCAGCGCGACCTCGAGCACTGGCTCGAGCCTAACAGGTTCATCCCCGACCGCTGGCTCGTCCCCGCCGGCCATGCCCTGTATCCGCGGGACAAGGAAGCGTGGAGGCCTTTCGAGAGAGGCCCGCGCAACTGCATCGGGCAGGAGCTGGCGCTGCTGGAGGTGAGGGTGATTCTCGCGATGGTGCTGCGCGACTTTGACTTCTGCGACGCGTACGCCGAGTTTCGCGCGCGGAAAGGCTGGTCGGGTCCCACGGAGGTTCAGGGGGATCGAGCCTACCAGGTACTACTGGGGAGCAGCAAGCCTAACAATGGCTACCCCTGCAAGGTTGCGAGACGGACAGGGGTTAAGTAGATAGGAGGTAGGTATTCTGTAGAGCGTCAGCTTACCTGCAATTTAACGCGGTCGCTTACCCCCCTTCTCGGTGATATATGTAGACTGAATGGGAGGCGGGAGCCTATCTAGTGCCGTGGAACTATGCAGGTCAGCATTGAGCGAGAGAATTCATACTGGACGCCTCCGACATGAGAGTAGAATGTAATTTTCGGTGAGAATGACAGAATGACTATAAGAATCTTGGGGCCGAAAATCCGTGCCTACTCGATCCTCAACTAGTATATCGGTTCTCCTCTGTCGCTGGAGTCTGATTCTGGACCAGAGAAGATCACACGCCAAATCATCTCATCCACTGTTCTTAGGCAGACAACTCCACGCCAATGATGTCCTCTCGCATCCCGGATGTCGTGGTGCACGTCTTCCCTCTGATCTTCCTTTGCGGGCTCTATCTCGTCTCGTCCCTCATGGTAAACTCGGGTCACGCCGAGGCTTTTGCCCAAAGCCTGGACCACAACCCGTATCCAGTGCTCCCTGACGGCAAGACACCGCTGCGGACGGTCTATACTGGGTTCTCGGCCTTGGATTCTTATCTCGCCAACCTACAGCTCATCTTCATCCCCTTGGTAGATGGCTCATGCCCTGAATTGTCTCTGCTAGGCTGGCACTGGGCGGGCTTACTCTTGGCCCTCTCCAGCGTCGTGCTGATTGAAAATCTGCGGTCGCGGAAATTGACTGGTCTAGTAACGTGGGCTCTCCCTTCCCGCTCCGCTCATTGTCGTCACCCGCCCCCTTTGCCTGCTGCGATAGTATAGTCGCGTCAATAATGCATTAATCTTGAGCTTCTACTAACTTCGTGTCGACGGTGCGGTAGATTTTCCCTTTGGGGTCTCTGTGTACAGTATTGTGGTTACTTTACCACCATGCCCCTTTACTGCTACTTCTATCTTCTACGTTCTTCACACACTGCCAGCGCAGCTGTCTATTCCGAGCATGACATTCTCGCCGTCCGCAGCGTACCCCTCTCGGTGCTTCTGGGCTTTGTCGTTCCCTCGGTTGTGATGTGCTTGCCGCAAATTCACTCTGGCCACTCGCGACAGCTAGCCGTGGCCTTTTGGCAGAATTTCCCTCTGTGGATCGCTCTAGCACAAATCCCTGCCATGTGGCGGGCATCCAGGCACACAAGACAGTCTGATGTGGCGATATTGGCACAATCCAAGAAGTACAGCAGCACAATCAAGCAAGTATACAAGATCGTTGGCGTGGCCTCGCTTTTGGTTCACGTTTCCGGACTCCTGCCTATAGTCCTCGCTGTTGTCTGGCCCGAGGGTCTTGTCTCAGCGCTGTCACGCCTGGGATTAAACGAGAGAAGCTTGCAGTCGCTCCGACCGCATGCTTTCTTTCTGCCTGCAAGATGGGACAGCCAAGTCCAGATCAATAACATGGTAGAAGGCGCGATGAACTTTCTCAGATATGACTACATTGTTGGCACGGCGGCAGCGTTGCTCTGGGCCGTATTGATTCAGCATCGACAGTCTCAGAAAAATTTGCGCAGCCATAGAGTAGCTAGCAGTAAGAACAAGTCGTACACGGGCAGAGGTGTGAAGCAGGCGTTTAAGATATGCGCGTCCAGCGTTGCGTGTGGCCCTGGCTTTACCATTCTGAATTTGATGAGTCAGAGGGAGGACAGCCTACTAGATAGTTCTAAACAGCGGCAGGGATAAGATCTATCAAGTTACGGTTTCGCTACCATAGAGCTGTTTGACGATGCAACGACCTAATGGTTATCCAAGATTACACACAACAGAAGATTGGACGGTTAGTCAAGAAAAGGATGAGTCAAACCGCGAGACAGGTACAATCGACATGATGCAGGCATTTCCTAAACGTTGCTATAATGACGCAAACCTAAACGAGAAAGTGTCCAATTATTTATATATCGTAGTAGGGTCGCTGACACGCACTTGGAGAGAGAGGTATCGCATGTTCATGAGCGGCCGATCTGATTGATCCAGTCCAGCTGCACCAGGTAAGCTGATGTTCTATGACTTGATAGGCCTGCCGTCTCAGTCTCTGATTACTGTAGTCGGATTCAGCTTACACGTGACCACCTACTCAATCTGTTGCGAATGTGTCTGACGACCGCAGTCTTTCCGCCAGAACTCATCTTTGCCGTGTAGAATCGACCCCAAAGAATCTCTCTTTATTTGGCGGACTCGCAGTGGGCACTCTATCATGAGCCACCGTAAGTAGACCCATAGCATGTTTCTTGTCAGACGCAAGCGCATCAGCCCCCCGGCCGTCCTTACGGACAAAGTCGTGCCGGTTCACTACTGGGATCACTACAGCAAGGATGCCGTCATCGATTTCACGATGCGCTTCGACCACAAGCTAGATGTCGGCATGCTCAGACGCTCATTAGAGAAGCTGCTGGATCGCCAAGATAGCTGGCGTAGACTAGGTGCTCGGGTTAGACTAAATGTAAGGGTCTCTACTGTCCAAAATCCGTTCGAAGTCTCGAGATCCCACCCTGCGGGCCAGAGCCGTTGACATTCGCTCCATGCATATTATCAGATAGAAGGAAGGCTGGAATACCATGTCCCGGCCGAGTATACCAAGCAGAGGCCGGCGATTAGCTTCCGTCACACACCATACAGTATGAGCATCAAACAGCATCCCACCGGATCCCGTCTGCCCACAGCTTCTGCGCCGTTGTCAGAGTCCAGCTCTCCTACCATAGTGCCTGGTGAGGGCTTCGTGTCTCTTACGCGCCGGCCGGGAGACCCGACAAGCTTCGAAGACTACCTCTACACGGATAGACCAATGCTGGGATTGCACATCGTGTCGTTCAGCGATAGCACGCTAGTTTCGCTTTGTTCTTCGCATATCCTGTTCGATGCTATGGGGCGCAAGGAGCTGTTAAATGCTTGGTCTCTCACTCTCCAGGGCCGCGAGCAAGAAGTTCTTCGGTTAATCGAAACTGACCCTCTCGCGACCTTGGGCACGCAACACAGGACAACAGATGGGCCTTTAGGTTCAGCGCACGAACCGTACCAGCACGCCAGCAAGCAGCTCGGCCTGTTGCAGTTATTGACACTCGGCATGCGACAGACACTAGACAAAATCCTACATAGCAAGGCAACTGAGGAATCTCGAATCATCTGCGTGCCTCAGGTTTTCATAGACGCACTGCGGAAGGACGCCTTCCTCGCGCTGCAGCCCCGTAACGACAAGAAACCAGGCGAAAAAGCGCAAGCGAACGCTTTCCTAAGCGACGGCGATATTCTTTGCGCCTGGTGGACGCGGCAAATCGTCTCAACTCGCATCCGAAACACCGCACACAGCAGCCAGACAATCGCCATTATGAACATGCTCGGTCTCCGCCGCCTGCTGCGGCGCGAGAAACTTCTTCCCGAGTCCGCTGGCGCCCTCATCGCGAACGCCATGGTGGGCTTGCCGGCATTTATCGCCGCGCGACACATCGTCGGCAGGCCGCTGGGTATTACTGCCGGGATCCTGCGCACGGCGATCCAGGAACTAGGCACCATGGCGCAGGTGGACGCCCTGCTGGGCCTGCAGCGCGCCGCGAACAGCAACGGGGGTATACCTGCGCTGTTTGGCAACGCGGGGATGCACATGGTCGTATGCACGAACTGGACACAAGCGCGGTTCTTCGAGTTGGATTTCTCGGCGGCCGTTGTTCCTGAGGAGGGGGAGGCGGAGCAGGTACATGGAACTCTACAGATGGGTCCGCCAGGTGAGACGGATTTTGACGGAAATGACCGTGGCTCGGAGCAGCAGATGTCGGCGAGGGAACCCGCCCGCCGCATTGCGCGGCCGACGAGCGTCCAGATGCACCTGAACAGTGCGAGCACGCCGGCTTTCATGATGAGCATCTTCACGGTGCTAGGGAAAGACGAGGTTGGGAACTACTGGATCACGGGCACGTTGCGGAAAAAATTCTGGCTTGGGATCGAGCAGGCTCTCCGCGAAGGGCCGTCTCAACATAGCAACAAGCTGTGAGAAAGAGCCTGGAGGCTGATAATGATCATGGCCTCTAATGTGCAAGACGTAATGAGCAGCGGACAGAGTTTGGACATATTTGCAGAGGTCGTAACGGAGATTGGTGTTTGGGGTTACGGAAAGGAAGAATAGAGAGCACTGGTAGCTGGTAATTTTGAACAGTACACTTAGGTAACCTTCAAGTTATGACTGGTATCGTTGTTCTTCACATATGTCAAAAGAATGCAGTTTCAAGCCGCACTAGGTAGTTTGTCATCATAGAATTTAAATTTCTATCTCCCATTAACATTATATTTGTACAGCTGCGACCTGGCCGGCATACCTTGTTGGATTAGCCCTTCATTATATGCATAGAACTACTGCTAACAGCGATCAATAGCTACCTAGGTATGTACCTACTGCGTGTTTATCTAATTGAAATGTTTGAATATGTGTAGTGGCTCGAAGTTAACTGTACCTAGGTATTGTAGATAAAACCGTATAAGGCATAGCCTGTACCTAGCCTACCATAACGCGCTAGCCTAGGTAGTTATTAGAGACTGGAGGTACTTATCTATTTTATAATAATGCGAGTTCCCATGGTTATATAGATATATGTTTTGCAATTAGAGAAGGGACGATAGGAAAAGGAGACCAAGATTATTTTCAGCAGCTGAGTGAACTATCCAGCATACCTAGGTCGAATTGGCGCGGAACTTTGAATAGCATGACTAAAAAGACTGGAGCACATGATGCGCCCACGGGGTCTACCTAAGGTGCCTAATAATAATCATTGCCTTCCCGTAGCGCCTGTCAAAGGTGCATGTCCCGGTATGATGTTGGTAGCATGATAGGTACCCAACAATCCCGCATTCGAGCATGATGATTCAACATGTGATTGCTATATGGATTCTGCTAACCTAGACTAATCGGAGGTACCTGGTGTAAGTAGGTGGGTACGTAGGTACTTACCTATACCTACTACCTAACACACACAGCAGCAGTGCCAGCACATCCGATGCGGGGCTGAGACCTATCTACGCTGTATGCGTAGATATTCTGTAGACCTGCACCTACTTCTTCCTCAACAACCTCCTCTGCATGCTTTTCTTTGTTTGCCCAACCCGATCACGTCTATTTCTAGAACCGCGTGATTACATGGATTAGTTATATGTGAACTCCTAGGTACTGTGACAAGAATACCTACCAACCTACATAGTGTCTACGCATAGGTATCTATTTACCCACCTGCCTCACAACAACATATTGTTCGGGCCATTTGTTAGGATTGCAATACTGTAGCGAGCATGTTGTCTATGATGTTAAACGAAGTGGCTCTTCATCCACCACCACCGCTTCAAGTCGGTTCAGGTTCAGGTTCAGGTTCAGGTGGTGGTGGTGCAGCTGCCGCAGCTGCTCTTCCGCCACCAAAGTTCCCAACATATATACTGCCAAGCTTATCACGGCCTTTTCGCCGACATCGCCGCATCTCGTCATCTCCCGGTAATGCTATTCCTGCCCACAATGGTCTCCCGCCGTCCCTTAGCAGCTCTCCCGCAGACACCGAATTGTCGAATCCGGCCAACTTTTCGCCCGCATCTTCGTCGTCCCCTTCTTGGTTTTCTCATATAAAACACGGTCTCCGCTCACCCTCCACTGAGCAGTCAGATGTCGATGGTTTAGCACTTACTAGGATCCAACCTGATACGATTCGGTGCTCTACATGCGGCACCGACTTTGCCTTTTACTCACAGATTGTTAGTAAAGGCTTCACAGGCCGCTATGGTCGCGCGTGGCTAGTCTCACCCCCGGAGGGCTCTCCGCAGAAGTCCGGCCCTAACTTGATTAATATCAAGGTCGGCAAGCCCGAAAATCGCCTGCTGGTCACAGGGGCACACGTTGTCTCTGACATTCAATGCACTACTTGCCGCGCCAGGGTTGGCTGGAAGTACGTTGATGCGAAAGAGGAGTCCCAGAAATATAAAATCGGCAAGTTCATTTTGGAGACTCAGAGAACCGTTGAGTACGGATCTTGGGATGACGCTGTGGCCGACGACATACTTGAGCTCGAGTTCGAGCAAGAAAAACCTCACTACGGCGACAACATGGAGCCTATCGTGTTTGACTCGGATGATTCCGATGAGTGTGAGGACCTTTTTGCTGGGGTCTGGGACGCCAAAATCGCGGCGAAGAGACGCAAGCTGAAGCTCAACCGGCGATAGAGTCGGTCCTTTGATTAATGCTATTATATGTTATGGGCGTTATACAGATACTTTTGAGCGCATGCGTTAAACTTAATGAGGGTTAGTTGGCCAGAAACAACCATCATGAGCATTAGGGATACCCTTACTATTGAAGGAGACTGGACAACGGCGTTATGGGTTACTGCTAATCCATCATTTTCATATGCATAGCATCGGGCTTTAGGGTGCATTTCTGCATAGGATGCCCTCTACTGTCTCGGTCTTTTCTTCTATATATCTAATAAGAACTCTCTATCAAAATATATCTCCGCGTTTGAAGATTGAAATCAGAGCAAAATATAAAGTAGCCTAGTTAGACGGGCTAGAGACTGGCTTGGGACTTGACTTCGCCTTTGGGTCGGCTTTTGGGGAAACTGATAACTCCAACGTGACCTTGGAAAAGGTTAGCATATTTGCGCAATTCTGACACCCAAAGAGGCACGCACGGGTCCGTCGTTAACCAGGGCAACTTCCATCATAGCTTGGAAAACGCCATTTTGGACTTTATCAGGCGTGTAGCCTTGCCGGACTTTCTCAAAGAAATACTGATATAATCTCTTCGCTTCTTCTCCGCCAGCGGCGCCATGAAAATCGGGCTTATTTCCTTTCTTCATCGAGGCGAGCAGAGTAAACTGAGAGACTGATATTATACGATTAGATATGCGATAATTGGCGATGTAAGCGAAGGCGGGCGGCCGAGCAGGAACCTACCACAGAGAACTTCCCCATCGATTTCTTGGACGTTCTTCTTCCACTGAGAAGGGACACACGTTAGGCATGATGACGACAAGTGCGAAAAGGGGATAGCCTGCAAAGTAGCACCACCGCCCCCAACGGCGACTTGGCGGCTAGGAGATATAACTGAGAAAGGGACCCGAAGGGAATATCGTCATCATACTCTGCCCCCCTCATCGTCATCCCATAGCTTTAATTTTAGCACTTTGGCTGCTAAAGAGTCTGCCTCCTTTTGTGTGTCCCCCGAGGCCACGGCGGCAAATACGAGAACGCCTTTCCCTATTGATGATACCACCTCCTTTTCCACTGTGACGGAAGCCGACAGCACGCGCTGTAGTATAGCTGCAAGAGATGGATGCATGAATAAAGCGTGGTCGGCATGTGCTAGGGGAAGTAGGACATCGAGAAGACCTACCTTTCATGTTGAATAAGAAAGCAAATAAGTAGGAATTAAGACAATCAATACTGGTAACTTGAAGAGAATGTATAATGTGTATAATGCAAGTAAGGCAGTGTAGAAAATATAAGTTACTTACACAGCAAGCTTGAATATGAGCTGGAGGACAGCTGGCAGCATACCTAGGTAGGTAAGTAAGTGAATCTGTCCACCAACCTAATTTAGTGTAGGTGCCTACAGGCTCCCGAGAGGTAGGTATCTTGGTGAGAGCTGTATGGAGTTCCAGGTTGTAAACTTAGGTACCTATAGGTACGCAAGGCAACTATCTAGATACTTACATTTAACTTTTAAACACACTTAAGCGTAGGGGTAGTGAAGTCATCTGGTGATGATATAATGAATTGGGGTTTATAACCCAACTACAACTACCTAAATAATGTAACTATCAGGCCTGGTGAACTATATATGTTATGATAAAAGTGCCTACTGCCTATCTAGGTGCTTACTACCTGTAGTAGATTAGAACTGGGCTGTACAGAGGTACCTAATTTTTCCCACAGTACCTAGGGTACCTAGTACACTACCTATCCATCGTAGATACCTTAGGTAGATACATACCTAATGTAGGTAATGGTTGTTTGCTGGGTAATACTTACCTTATGTATTTAGTGTACTGCTTAGAATGCTAGTTGCAAGAAGTAAAGAGGTACTTACAGGGGTACTTTCATTCCTAGAACTATGCCCTAGTCTTTACTAGGAACTCAACACTCGGCAAAAGTATCGCAGAAGGGGATACAAGGTTCCGTATACATGTGATTATGACCTGCTTGCCCTGCCATCACCACCTTCACCACAAATGCGCGATTCAGATTCAGCCTTCCCGCCAACACACACACCTCACGGGTCCTCAATAAGGCAAACAACCAGCCTTTTACAACATCATTACGCTCCGACCTTGAGAAAGGAAAACGGGCAGTACGTGCACCCAGCAGCCTTGCCGCATCGCGCTTATTTGTCAAGCTCGTCTGCCAATTCCCATACTTGAAACTGCGCGCCTGTCGATTGGATTGCTTCTTTCTGACCTGGTGTTCTAGCATACGGCATACCTCCTCCTGACAGGCTCTGACGAACCTGCATGTTCCCCTACCGACCTCTGACATCCTCCGCATCCCGCCGACACATCCACCGCCGAATCCACTTCCGCACTTCGTCTACGAGATTCTCCACGAGACCCCGTGTAGTATTCTCTGTGGTTGCGATTTAGCAGCAGCCTCAGCGTTACAGCCGCACCATCGACAGCAGCTTTCGCCGCCGTTCGCCCGGGATACGCTTCCGCCATATGTACATATATCACCATGGCGGCTCGGAAACTGCAGCAGGAAATAGACAAGACCTTCAAGAAGGTCGCCGAAGGAGTAGCCGAATTCGACAGCATATATGAGAAGATCGAGCAGTCCAATAACCCCGCCCAGAAAGAGAAGCTGGAGGATAACCTCAAGCGCGAGATCAAGAAACTCCAGAGGTTACGCGATCAGATCAAGACATGGGCTGCCAGCAATGACATTAAGGACAAGGCTCCGTTGCTCGAGCATCGGAAGCTGATTGAGACGGTTGGTGTTTCTGGAGCATCGTAGAGGACTTCATGCGCCAAGCCAGACGATAAGACGACATGCTGACCCCTTGCTAGCAAATGGAGAGATTCAAGGCAGTCGAGAAGGCCATGAAGACCAAGGCCTACTCGAAAGAGGGGCTTTCGGCTGCCGCCAAACTGGACCCGAAAGAACAAGCAAAGGCAGAGGCCGGGGAGTTCCTGAGCGGCATGGTTGACGAGCTGGAACAACAGATCGAGGCCCTGGAGGCCGAAAGCGAACAGATACAAGTCACAATGAAGAAGGGCAAGGGCCAGGCAGCCAAGGCGGAGCGAATCGCGGCAATAGAACACATTATCGAAAGGCACAAGTGGCATCAGGGCAAGCTCGAGCTGATCAGGCGGTCACTGGAAAATGGGGGCATTGAGACGGAACAAGTCACAGATCTGGAAGAAAGCATTCGATATTACGTCACCGACGGTATGAACGATGATTTCATGGAGGACGACGAACTTTACAACGAGCTGGCTCTCGAGGAAGAAGAAGACACCTACGGCATGAACCAGGACAACGACCGCGTGTCCTCCCAAGATACACAATCGGTACAGGAAGACTTGCTGGATTCGGAGCCGCGGCCAGCCAGCTTGCCGGCCAAGGCGAGGGCAGCAGCAATCGACCCGGCGGCTGCCCGAAGACCTTCGGCGCAACTGAAATCCCCGCTGCCCACATTGGCCACACTGCACAACCCCCTCGCCAACGTGACTAATGGTAGCGTATCATCTAGCTCCAGCATGAAGCCAGCATCTCTACCCCCGAGGCCCCCCGGCGAAGGACTCAAGTACGCCTCAGCCGCCGCCGCCGCCGCCGCGAGCGACAAGAACAATGTTGGCATAGCGCCGCTGCCTCCGCCACCAGGATATCAACAATTCGCCGTGTCCGTAGGCATTTCGCCATTGCCGGCGGCCGCGGCCCCGTTGAGAACGAGTGCCACAAATTCACCAACTACGATAGCTGTGCAACCAGCGCCCTCGGAACCCAAGCCAGGAAGCCTGCCTGTACCCGATGCTAAAACGTCCGACCCTACCCCGAGCATACCAAGTACATTTAGGAAAGCAGACAAGGCCTCCAAGCCATCAACCCGATTATCCGCTTCAACGGAATCGGGGGGATCTGCGAAAGGTATAGAAACGTTCACAATAAGGCTGCTGTCTCGTCACCCGTTAACAAATAATATTAGGGTCTTATTCCAACGGAGCAGCGAACGGCGTCAAGATAAGGCAAGACGAAAAGGAGGAGGAATCAATATTCCACCTTCCCGCCGCGTTACACGAGCTAGTCGAGTCTTACGAGGCAATTAAGAAGAAGCGTGCTGCGCCAGTGAACTCGCCGTCAACCTTACGCATGATGGTAGCTTCACAACAGAGCATGAACATGATGGACACATCGGACAGTGAACCTCCCAAGTCGTACAAACCGGAAACGCGGTATCACTCTGCGTCCGGGTATCCGCAAGAACCGTTAGCAATCCTCGATGACCCTCGCCTGTACTCGCGCATCGAGCCTGATACCCTCTTTTACGTATTCTACTACAAGCAGGGCTCTTATCAACAGTATTTGGCGGCCAAAGCGCTGAAAGACCAGAGTTGGCGTTTTCATAAGCAATACCAAACTTGGTTCCAGAGGCACGAAGAGCCCAAGAACATTACAGAGGAGTTCGAACAGGGAACCTATCGGTTTTTCGATTACGAGTCCACATGGTACGTGCCCCTTGCCACCAAGATGCCGCCCCTCTCGGCTAACTGATGGCGCAGGATGAATCGAAGGAAAGCGGATTTCAAGTTTGCGTACAGGTATCTAGAAGACGACGTGTAAGTGCGTCGACTGGTAATATCTCTCGCCTCTGCCCCTTGACAGTGATGCTAGGTCGTGGGAGACTGGAAGGTGAATAAGGGCGTGGTCACGATCCGACGAGGGATGGTGTGCTCTTGTAGATTGACGTAGGGTTGTGGGATTTAAAGTTGGGGGGGTCCTAATCGCTGTTACGAATACTTGTAAGGTGAATAAACACTTGCGATTGCACTATCTTGATACGCCGCAACACCAATGCCACTCATACCGTGCTCTCGTGTGGCATCAGTACACACACTCACTGCGTCTTCAAGTAGGAGAGGGATGCCGCATATGAAGTTGTAGATGAGACACCTATCGTAATGTGCTAGACAGGTAGGCATAGATATATAATACTCACTGCGAACTCGGCTGCAACTCGGTACGTGCCCAATGTGGGTTGGGAGGTGCTTATTCCTCGATTGTTCACCAATCGGGAGTGTCCCAACAACTAAGGAATTGAGGCGCTTCTTTCGTGGCTCTTAGTGGCCGCGGCTCTCCCTAGCTTGGCCTGGCCCTATTCTAGAATATGTTTTGACTATCATCTGATCTTTTTCATGTATCCATGTGCGACGCACAGCCAGAAGATTCAGGGGACACAAGAGACACAGAGACACAGAGTGTCTACTGCGTACACACACAACTCTGTCGGTGCTACGTTGGTTTGTAAAGCCTACCTATCCTAAAGCAGACTGGTGTGTACTTACACTGCGGTTACTAGTGACGGTATACTGTACATAGTTTAGCTTTGAGTTAGTAGTCTACCTACATAATAATGGTAATGGCACCAAGTATCATCTCCCTCCCACATCACCCGGCTGCCACGTGGTGGAAGGGGAGTGCGAGAAGGACAAGGGAGACTTGCATGATTCAAGATCACGGGGTCTGTAAGCCGTAGCTCTCCTACGGCATTGGCACGCAGTGGCCGATTCGCGGTGCTCACCTGACCCCAGTGGCTCGCCGGCCGGGAGGTACCCAGCGATCGACTGGGTGTTATGCCCCTGAGCGTGGTCACATTTAGTGAATATGACGATGCGTCTCCACGAGGGTGTCCGAAGGAGACGGATGCACGCTGTCTTCGATGCACGATAGTTTCGACATCGGAGCTTGCTTGATTTGGGGTCTTCTAATTGCTCGCTTGGTCGCTCTCTCGTCTTTGTCTGCTGTCTGCTGTCTGAAATGAAGACTAGATTTCGAGGTCCCATCTGTCTTGGTACTATCCGTTCGGATTTACAGCATTTTGTTGTTGCACATGCAGCCAGCCGGTTTAGGATTTGTGTAGACACCTTCTATTATCGCTGATTATCCTGTATACCTATACTCTTCAAGACACTTGTCTATGGTTTATGACAACCCCCAACTCTAGTATCTTATCCCAGCCTATTTTTTATTGTTTATTTTTTATAAAAAAAAACAATAATACGCAATTCAGTATTAATCAACGAGCGTATTTGTGAATTGCCCGCCATGTCACATCCCCAGGTCCTCTTCCCGCAGACCATCTTCACGGGACCGTCGCTGCTTCAGGCACGCCGCGAGACGATACAACAGGTGACGGTGAAGGCACAGCTCAAGAAGCTGAAAGAGACAGGCCAATATGAGTGCTTCAACCTCAAGTGGCAACCCATCTATGCCGATGAGTCGCGCTGGCCCTCGCCGCCCCCGGTCTACTGGGACAGCGACGTCGCGAAGTGGATCGAGGGCGCCTGCTACATGCTCACGGAGCAGTACGACGCTGAGATCGATGCCGCTGTCCGCGAGTTGGTCCAGATGATACGAGACGCGCAGCAGGAGGATGGCTACATCGACGTGTATTTCACCGTTATCAAACCGGGGAAGCGGTGGTCGAATCTGAGGGACCAGCACGAGCTGTGAGTTCCCATAATCAGCATAAATCGATGAATGTCACAAATTCAAATAATTATCTAGGGAGCGCTTGAATTGACTGTGCCGACCAGATACAATGCTGGGCATCTGATAGAGGCGGCCCTAGCCCACAGCAACTACTACAAGAACGACCTGCTCATCGAGGTCATACACAAGTACGTAAAGCTAATCCGATCGGTCTTTGGCCCGGGAGAGGATCAGAGACATGGTTACCCGGGTCATCCCGAAATCGAACTCGCGTTGGTTCGCTTCTACTCCGCAACAGGGAACCAGGACGCGTACGATTTGGCGCAGTACTTCATAGAAGAGCGTGGCAACCCCACAGGGCAAGAGGGCAGTATGTTTTCGCAATAGCCCACTCGGCCCTAGAGAGACGTGGCCATGCTTTCTTCTCTCTTTCCCTCGGGGAGCCAGACTGATGAGGTGTGCAGAGATGTACTACGAATGGGAGCGAGAGAAAAGGGGCGACAATCCCTGGCAACGGCCGGACTGCTACCCCATGCACTTGGATTTTTGGTACAGCCAAGCTCACCTACCCATCCTCCAGCAAAAGACGATCGAGGGCCATGCCGTGAGGGCGCTGTACCTATTCACCGGAGTCGCGAACCTGCTAAGCCTCGACGAGCTAGGCATCAAGGCATTTGCAGGCAGGGACCAGTATCTTGAGACCATCCGTACCCTCTGGAACAACATGGTGGATAAAAAGATGTACCTCACGGGCGGCATTGGGTCGATGATGCAGTGGGAAGGCTTCGGTATCGACTACTTCCTCCCCCAGGGCTCCGACGAGGGGGGTTGTTACAACGAGACGTGTGCTTCAATCGGAGTCATGATGCTCGCGGAGCGGCTGTTGCATGTTGAGCTGGATTCCAAGTACGCCGACGTGATGGAGCTATGTCTATATAACGCGGTGATGACTGCGAGTAAGTAATGCCCTAGCGTGCGTCGCCCTACCCGAGATCCTCATGGCTAACCTATTCTGTTCAAGTGAGTCTTGGTGTAAGTGCCTCAAAGTCACCCCAGAGTCCGGTTCGGACCGACTGTAGCGGCCTAACACAAGCTCGAACCTAGGGAAACGCCTTCACCTACGTCAACCAGCTCGCAAGTTCCGAGAAGGATAAAAACATTCGCGCTGCCGTGAGTACTCAGCATACCTAAGGGGCTTTGACAACTCTGAGATATGTTCGAGACTACCTCGGTAGACGACATACTGACCTGGACTTTGCATAGTGGTTTGATACGTCTTGCTGCCCACCGAATGTGTCGCGCTTGTTCGGAAGCATTGGCGGCTATCTTTGGGACTATGGCGGCCATGGGCAGGACATCTTCGTCAATGTGCACTTATACACGACGGCAAGGGTCTCATTCCAGGTAGATGAGCACGCCATAGTCTTGGAACAACAGTCGAACTGGCCATGGGACGGCAATGTGATGTTCCAACTGGAGGCGGCCCCAACGGCAAGCACAACAATCCGGCTTCGAATTCCCGCCTGGGCTAAAAACCGGTTCACGGTATGTTCGGCTTGCCCGATAATAAGACAGCGACATATCGTTGCTGTTGTTGCTGTTGTCTACGACGCTATCGCTAATACTAAACAACTCGCTCGCAGCTTACACCGACATTACAAGCAGCCACCGTCGAAAGTGGCTACCTGGTTCTGCCGCCGTCATATACCTCAGGTAATAAGGCCTTTGCTCTGCAGGTCCACGGCTTCGAGCCCCGATACATCTCCCCTCATCCGTATACGAACCAACGCACGCTGACGCTAGCCCGCGGCCCCCTGATCTACTGCGTAGAGGACGTCGACAACCCGTGGGAGCAAGACCACTTCCGCAACGTCGGTATCACTTTTGGGACTCCAGTAAGCGAAGAAGAGCAGGTGATAGAGGAGATGGGTGAGCGCTACGTCGGTCTCCGTGCCGTCGGATGGGCCCGCAAGGTAGACCAATGGTCGCAGGGCAGGGAGGGTATGGAGCCTGGGTCGAGCGTAGCGGCCGGGATCCCGGAGGCTAGGGAGTTGGCGTTCATCCCGTACTACCTACGCGCTAATCGAGGGGGCAAGGGGTACATGAGGGTCGGGCTTCTGAACGGGTGACCAATACGATGCTCCGCACTGCTGCTGCTGCTACTGCGGCTCTCCCATCAGATCATGGCGAGGGTCCTATCTAGGTAGGTAGTTAGCGAATCGGGTAGGAAAGCTGCCTAGACACCAGTGTAGTAGTATGTAATGGGAACGTATCCATCTGCCGCACCATCCAGCCGATTAGGGCCCGGGCATCGCATGCCCGCCTGTTGCTTTTGCGGGGAAACCTGTCTGGGCTTGCTCACTTGTCGTATGCCAATGCTCACCGGCGGTCCTTGGCCGTAGCCGGCCGTTCTGACAGGTCGACTGTTGGTTGTATTGCTTCGTCTCGAACATACACTACGCACACCCCCCGCCAGCCAGCACCGCCGCCCTCTCGGAAACTTGGAAGTGATGTAATTGGACATGGTCCAGATAATTGAGCCAGCCAGGTCATGCTACTGTTTATGGTTTGGGCTTCGGTCCTTATACTTGGAACGATGGGAATCTCTAATCGAAAAGCAGAGAAAAAGCCCTCTGGATCTAATACGCAGAACGGACGGGGCCTAGACACTCTTCACCTACTTATCAGGCAAGCGAGTCTTGCTACCCAATCGAGGCCAGCAGAGAGCTGAATGTCTGGGCAGCGCCGACAAGCCGCCTCAGGGCCGCAACCAGACCTTGTCACATGCGCGCCATTGACAGCGCATGATAGCCCTCCTCGGGTCTAAGGGTCGCCGTCGAGGGAACCGCACGTTACATGTATCTAAGCTATGACGAACGGACTCCGGTAAAGAGCTCAAGATGATTATCAAAATGCCGCTGCAGATTCATAATAGGTGAGTAATAGCGTGCTGTGCTGGTGCTGTGTCACTATTTAATAAGTAGTGCTGAGCTCTCACGAAAGGGAATTCCGTAAGCAGCTTTAAAAAGAGGGACTTTCTCAGCTTCGCAGCTTGGCTCTGCTCCATACTATTTAACTTAACTATGTTAGATCCTAATACGAGTCTTGGCCAGGAAGAGTCTTGGGAGCTGGATACTCCCCCAACCCAGCTTCTGCCCGAGAAAAAATACTCTTGTCCTCAGTGTCCCAGCAGCTTCAAGCGACCAGAGAACTTGAAAAGACACCAGCGCGGGCATGACGAGCACAGCCGGTTTACCTGTCAGATATGTGACAAGAGTTTTGCGAGGAGGTAAGCAAAATCATCTGCGCAATTTTTGGCACGCCAGCCACCACACTATTAACCGCCAGAGCCAAAGTGATATTCTAGGTCGACACACCGCCATACACAACCCACGCGAACGACGGAACGACAACCCACAAAGGAGAAGAGCATGCCATGAATGTGCGAGGGTCCGGGAACGATGCTCGAGGGGCGAACCTTGTCGACGATGCGCCATAAAGGCCTTACACTGCCTCTATCCGGACGAGCCTCCATCCAAAGTAGCAATGCCGCACAGTACCTGGAGCTCTTCGACCTCTGAAACAGGTGATTACGACGCGGCCTCGGCTGGTGCCCCCGATCCGCAGCTACCTCTGGGAACCCAATATACTGGAGGAGATGCCTTATTGCACGTCCAAGGCTGCTCACAGTGGGAAATCGGAGATTCTCCGGTCTCGTATGGAGGGCCATCTACACCGTCCGTCTTGCGCCCAAGGGGTTTCAACCAATACCAGCCAAGCAATCATGAAACTTCCATCGCGCCATTTTTCCGACACGATGCATTATCGCCTTCGGACCAAGATTTATATCCAAGGTCTGCAAACGAAGGCTGCCCCGATCCTATGAAGTTCATAATAAGCGACACCGAGCAAGGCGCAGTTTCGGGAGCATACGACCAGACAACCAATCCACCTTCCGAGCTATCGTCGAGTATGAACCAAATGGGCCTCCACCAATCTAGCTCGTCAGTCGAATTCCAAGGAGATTATAGTTGCAGAGAAGCGTGCAATACGCAACATGCCAACATTGCCTTCGCCCCAGACTACACTCACAACTCGAGCGCAGGCATGCATACTGCCGTCCTTGGCCAATCCGAGATCTTGGACTCCTCGATGGTCCTTGAGGGCTACGAGAGCCTGGCTGGTGTCCACACTCCCACTATCGATTTCGACGGTCACGAGAGCCTTTCCCAAACTCTCCAAACACCATATGGCTGCCCAGTCGACCTGAAAGCCTACGATTTCATGACCACGCCTTTCGCTGAACCTCCTCAGTAACACCGTTATCCGATTTAGCACATGGGCGACCGGGTCGTGCCGAAGGCGAGCCAGTACGATTTGTTTTCCGAGACATATTATTTAAGGCACTGTGAAGACGACGGGAACTTAGAACAAGGTGGTCGGCTCGATACGAGCTAGGAATGGGTATGCATGATGATCATGGCAACTGGGAAAAGGAAATTATCGGAGGCACACTATAGAGACAACATAGAGGCCATATGGCCAGTCATGGTAAAATGGAAAGTATACTAGCGTTCTATCCAGCTTACTCACTGCGTGGGTAAGGTGGGGGAGGCTTTATTATTGTCTATATGATGGGATACCACGCGCCGTATATTGTACAGGCTATAGACCCTCGACCTACGCTTTCAACAAGACATGGCAGATTTGATTGTTTATCATTGCCCTATCGAGGGCCTTGGAACAAAGCGAGGATATGCATTACGAGACCAAACTTGAGCCTCGATAGTAATAAAGTAATAACTATGAGAGTTCTACGGTAAAATTTTGCAAGTGGAGTCCCGCCGGCGACGTTTACAGTCAATTCTATAATAATTGTCTCGCGCTAAGTGGTTGTCAAGTGGCTTGGCTTCAGAATTAGCTAGCTACTAGCAGTGATGATGGATTCTATTCTAGCCAGATTCTCTTCCACTATGGAATTCAAACCTATCCCCCACAGGACATCGCCATCGCCATTACACGAGCGGATCAGTAACAGGCTTCGTAGAAGGAGTTACGCCAGCTTTGACGCTGTACTTCCGCACTATACTGTCGCCAATGGCATTGCTCTGCGCCCTCAGCAAGATCTCTCTCTCCTTCCTGTAGTAGCCCGTTGCTATCCAAGCGAAAAGGATCCAGCGAATAATCCCCATCCACCCCCAACCCTCCGGCAGCGGAAAGTTATGCATGCCAGCGTGCTCGAAGAAAGGCGGATACCACCCGGCAAAGTCCCAGTCCACTATGCATAGGTCTCCGGCCGGGCCTATTATCAGATTCCGCGGCGCGAGATCGTGATGCGTAAAGACCAGTGGCTGAGGCTGTTTGATGGGCCCTATACAGGTAGCTTCGTGCTCTTGCTTTGTCTTCGCCCTTTCTTTCTTGAGAGTCCCCGAGTTGTACCAGAAGTTGACCAGCGAAGTGATGACGTGCGACGAGGACCTCGGTGGTATGCCGTAGTAATCCTCGAGCCAGAAGGTGCGGACCATTCCGGTCCCCAACGACCCGGCCGTCGGGCTGGTCTGGCTTCGCATACGCTGGACCACCCGTCTGAGCTGGAAGGCGAGGCGAAGGGTGGTGAACCAGCTAAGACGGGCCCAACAATCCATGAGATTAGGTCCGTGGACTCGATCGAATATGCACTCGTAAGCATCATCTTGGTACACTACTCGGCGGACATGCGGTGCTCGGATATTCATGCTATGAGCCAGGTCAATGGCAAGTATCACATCTCGTAGTTCCTCGCCGCAGCTGTATCTCTTGGCCACATACGCTGGGGAAATACCAACGAGACTCGAGGCTAATGTCTGGTATGGGCGCTGCGCTCGGAGCCTATGGATGTACTTAAACAGTTCGGCGTCCGAGTAGGTGTCGACTGGATCGGATCCATTACTGTTAATGGCCATGATATGGCGGCTACTCATGTAGGCTTCTATCCAGATCGTCAGTCGGAGGTAGTCCAGTCTGTAATAAACTGAGCATTTAGGACCGTGGAAATTCGGGCGACGATTATTATGAGCATTGCTTGTAACACCACCAGGTAAACAATGGAGGCGGGGTCAGTATCAAGTGTAGGACAATCATTGTTTTGATATTAATTCGTTCTCTCCCTTCAGTGCCTTTACTACCCCACCATCCTGTTTCTCATCCGTCGCACAAGCCGTTTATCTTCGATTGCTCGGTTCTAGATAGTAATCAATAGCTCCTTCGAAGTTTTTGTATTATATAATAAAAAAAACTTGCGCTCTTACGTTAAAGAACATGACCTATAACTACAATTGTATACATAAACGAACGTACGTCTTACAAGTGTTGTTTTTATCAACATCATTATTAAGGCCGATAGTCTTATGCGTGATGGGAGTTAGCTAGGGGCTGGCACAAACGAAGCCCACCAAACCAGTAAATAATTACCCAAACACGCGTGTTGAGAGTAGCACAACCTGTGTACGTAACGCCTTAACTTCGAGTCGTGCTGTTTGGAGAGGGTTTTGGTCTTCTCCGTCTTTGTTCAGATGATTATTAACGACCTAATCTCCGTCGTGAGTATTATTCTGATGATCGAAACTTCCTTGCTGCTGACGAAGTTGAAGGGATATAACAACGAAGAAAGTCAATAGCGCTAGCAGCCGGGAGTTCTTGTCTTGGAATAGTAGAGGGTGTGCACGCAACCTATTAGTCTAATATACAATCTATCCATCTATATTTCACATCTCGCAATAAGTAGGTGTATACTATTTTATCATTCATCGGCTTTTGGCCACTGACCATTAATAGCTGGTTAGGAGTCTCTCAGCTAGGAACCGCACCTAGTAGCGATATAATTACAGTGTTCTTACCTGATCATCTAGCGAAACTACCTCACCAATATATCTCTTCGCCTGCTGATACGGACCTAGAACGTTCCGCAAGATCTATATTGAGCGTCTCATGGTTATGGATGAAAATTGGAATCAGGACGGGTTGAACACTGAGGATCTAGCTGCTACGGTTGGAACCATAATTACACCTTGTCGCATTTCCGAACCCTATCAACGCATGCCGCGATGGAGGTATCGCATCAACTAATCACTGGTGCCTATTTTTAGGATTCCTACGAGTAGATCGCTCAGTGCGCATTGACATAGTTCCCGGAAATGGCAGCGATGGGTTGCTGGGTAGCATCGCGATTTCGTCCAAGGACTACGCCTACACCGATAACAGAGCCCACAAACTCAGCTACCAAGTCAACCAGCAGCACCTCATCGTCGAGACGTCATCGAGCTGCTTCGCAGAAATGGCCGGCAACGGTACCGGTTCACGCCGGAGCGGGAGGGGTGCAGATACTGGACCTACGTCGTCATTCGCGATCTCGAAAGGGCTGAGATACTGTCGTTAGGCGCCGCACACCAAGCCTGGGAGGCCATGTCCCGCTACTACCACGCTCCGTCCGGCTCTAGCGCCGACACGAGTGGTATGAGGGCTGGTAGTTTTTATGACTAGTGGGTATAGGCATAATTACAACGCATGGGGTACTGAGCTAATGCGGATAGATCCGCTCAGCCGCTTGATCTTGGTTAGGTATCGCGCGTACGTACTATACATATACCTTCCATCTTTACTACTTCAATTATAGTAGGTACCTAAACGAAAGGTTGATCAAAGCGAATTATTAATTCTAGTAACTACTATTTTCAGTGGCCGTTTTGCTCTCGGAGAATGGTGGTATCATGATTTGCAGTAGGTGATATTACCTTCTAGATATTGTATCTAGTCTAGACTGGATAGATACTAGCCATTTTGTTGCAGAGTGGAGCTCGTTTTACCTGGTTAGCCTGTTCTACGTAAGCACCTAGTCGGCCGCGGCCATTCGCAGTTCCTAGCCTTCTAACCTACCTAGGTAGGTAGGTAGACTAGGTAGCTAGACATATCTCCGTCTTCTTTAGCATGAGCGAACAAAACATTCCCTTCTACCGAAGGAGAGCTAGCAGATCCTACAGCTTCTAAATTTAGAATATAAAGGGTAGCATTTGTACTCCATAATGGAGTTGTTGAATGGCAACTGAAATCTCGCCCAAACGCGACGAACGCTTATCTTAGCTAATACGATTTTAGCTTATCCGCATTAGCAAATCCCTTTCAGTGCTGTTTCGGCACAGTGACTTTAAAAGTGGAATAACGGGGCCGATCTCAAGGATGCATATACCCAATAAGAGTATAAATTATGCTCGGATAATAGTTTTATTGGGTGTAAACTCATCTAGATCGGCCCCGTTATTCCACTTTTAAAGTCACTGTGTCAAAACAGCACTCAAAGGGATAAGAGAGAAAACCTCCGGCCAAACGAGCGCAAAAGTCTTCCAAGCCTACCATAAAGTTGTGTTGTTCTATCCCTTCGTCCTCGGGCCACACAGAACTGTTATTGCATCATTCGAGTGTAAAACTATAAGCAGTAACATCTTTCAACAACCCAAGTTTTAATCACCGGTTGTCCGAGTTGTCCGAACCATCCACAATCTGTCCTTTTTCAATATCCAAACATCCCTTCTTCGCCAAGTGCTTACTCTTATAGTCCTCTTCCGCAATGTGTACCAGCCGCACCGTGCTTTTCATAAAGTCACCAAATGCTCCCAGTAGCTTCTCATCCGCGTCATGGCGGGATCTGATTGGGTGCTCAAAGTCGCCCTCGCTATACGCTTTGTCATATTCCAGGCGAAAATGATCTGTTCTTTTGAGTATATCAATCGTCCGTAAGTCCGCATACTGAGCTACGACACGTAGAAGGTTGGGAGCACTGAGATATGGACACGCGCTGTACTCGCTCCATTGCTCTAAAAGCATCTCCAAGACGTCATAGCTGTTATTGATAATGGCAGTGGTTAAGGGAGTCTGCCCGTCACTAGCGACAGCATTGATATCTGCGCCGTGCTCCAACATGATGTAGGCAAAATCCGCTTTGTTCTTGCGGGCTGCGTGGATTAGTGGTGTGCGGAGATCTACGCCTGTAGCATTTGGATCGGCGCCGTACTGGAGAAGAAGCTCGATTACGGCCGGGTCGTCCGCGTTGCGGGCCGCACAGTTAAGAGGGGTGCCGATCTTGACACCCGGAGGCAGCCTAGGGTCTGTCCTCGCATGAGCATCTAACAATAGGCGTGTGCATACAGCATGGCTGCGATCGGCGGAGTAGGTTACAGGACCGGATAGCTGGACATCCAGAATGTTCGGGTTCGCGCCATATGACAGGAGCAACGCAACATGCTCTTCATTGCCACGAGCCGCGGCCCACTAGATTATTGGTGTTAGTTATCGCTATTTCGGCGTGGCAGGTGAGTGTTTCAAAATCGGAAGAAGCTCCTCAAACGTGGATTTGACCCAAAAGAGGATCTTTTGTCACATAATTTGCCTAGGTATGATGAAAATAACCATAATTACTTACAGATATTGCGCTTCGGCCCAGGGCGTCTTGTTTGTCAATATCCTCTAGGTGCTCCTGCAGCTCTGTTTCTAGATCTTTGCTTGATAGTCCTGTCACAATCCTATGTAGAGTTGTGAATTCTTGCTCGTCTGCCCAATCACTCCCGCCCGATAGGGGCATTAGGGCATCCGACACTGCTTTGCTTACGCCTTGCAGGAGAAGATCGTTTGCCTTAGTGCGAGGGCTCAAATCAGTTGTCGCCTTGGGCCTGTGCCGGTTAGTATCTACACGTACTCTGACTTATGTGCGACTAGAGTAAGTCAGGGGCCCGTTACGACATAATACAGTACCTATAATCAGGATCGGCGCCTTGTAAGGCCAGGAACCGAACAGTTTCAAACTGATTCGCATATAATGCCCACTGCTCTCGAGTCAGATCAGATTCTATGCACTGAGTAGTGATAGCGGAACGATCATCGATTGGTGTTGAAATAGTATGAATATTGTCGAAACTACTTACACGAAGCAGGGAGTAGCCCCGTGTATCACTGACATCACGAGGCGATGCTGCTCCCTTCCTGAAGAGCTTCTTGAGACCTTCAATGTTTCCCCCGACTGCATAGTTAACACAAGCTGCCGAGTCAGGGACGCGCCGTAGGGTTTTGAGCTCGAATTGGGGACCAACGTTCGCTTGATACGAAAGATTGAATTGAACAATCATAGACCAAAACAACCCCATAGGAAACCAGTACTCGGCTGTGATCTCTGGTTTCTGTATAGCTTCACAGGATGGAACATTGCATACATGACTCGACACGGAAAGGCCGCTGTAACCCAGGAAGAGCTGGCCAGCGACTCGGTTGAGAAGGCCGCCGGGGGTTTTGACCCTCCGGATAGAATGGCACGCACACCGACACTGGCCCCTAACACAGTGTGATACTCTAGCAGTCACCTGCACAGCTAGAGATTCGCCTTGTTGAAATGCGACTCTCGGAGAGGTACTCGGGCGCCCGCCAGTGTCATAGAAGGCCGACAGGACACCTTCGGCGCGGCGGTTTGGTGCTACTTCAAGCATCTTCTCTTTGACTCAAACGATGGTGTCGTGTAAAAATTCGGCACGCTTTCGGGTTGAAGCCTCGAATTCCTAAAAACTCTACTATTCTATTTTGGATTGTGAGATAGAAGACGTATGCGTATCTCGAGGAAATGGAAAATGACTTATATGTCTCGATTCTGGTCCCTGTTTGCCACATTAGCAATTATGATGAATCATATATTTCTACAGCCTCAATCTGAGACCCCCATCAGCTCCGCGAATATCTCAACGGCGACCTCTCTGTTGCCTCTTTTGAGTCTATGCATAAATGCTTGACCTTCTGAGTGATTGGGATTAGGTATTTCTGTAGCGTCTCATTGCAGATTCTCTACACACAGGGTGGCCTCTTAAGAAACTGATAGAGAGCCATGCAACAGGTCTTCCCTCAGTTGTACCCGGTATGACGCATCACCACTTGTACCTTATGTAGGGATATAACGCGCCCCGCAGTTGACTCCCGTGAGCGAATGATTCCTAGGACTCTTTCAGTCATGAGGCATGGTGCGTGATTATCGGATTTCTCTGGTTTTACCCTAGTAGTACATACTAGCGTCACAGTCGCAAACACATTACCTACTGAGGCTATGTAGAGTAAGTTAGTCACCCTAGACTAGTCTCCTACAGCACTTTATCAATAAAGAGTGTACAGCTTCAAGGAATACATGTGACCTAGGATGTGGCACATGTGAACAACCAGAATCCTGTCTAATTTAACACATTTATTAGTCTTACAAGGTTATTATTTATCTTAGAGAAACGCGTGGTATCCCACTCTTTCTTTACGGCCCTGAGACAGCAGCGAAGTTCTTACCATGAAATTCGGTCGAAATTTTATCTGGAACCAAATCCCCAGATGGGCAGCGTTCTACGTCAATTATGACGAGTGGAAATTCCTTGCGAAGACTGCGAAATTCAAGGGTAGGTTTTCCTTCATTATGCTAATTGCAAGTGGAATATTCTCGTTGCTTACAAGGCATCTATAGAGCTTAAGGAGGCAGTAGCTCGCGATTCTCTAGTGGTAGAGAACTTTGTGGGCGATAAGAACAAAGCTGTTGCACAGCATCTACTCATCTTAAATCTCGAATACGGCATAACACTAGAGTCGTGTCAACTAGAGGCTCTCCATCATGTGTTGACATACGAGAAGGACGATATTACAGGTACCCTAATGGACATTTGCTCCCTACTTATATGCTTGGGTGACTATATAAGTGTCACAAAACGAGCTGTAGAACGAATCAAAACTAAAACTATTGATGCACTCTACGAGGTGGAAAAACTTGGAGAAATCCTCGAAGTTGCGACTGCGCAATGGGTAAAGGACCTACAGGGCATCAACACCATATTGCAGACGCTCCATCGCTCTAATCAGTCGTCCAATAAACGCAGCACTTCCTTGTTATTGTCAAACCTTGGTTCCGGTGGGCCCATACGAATTTTAGAGGATGCCTCAAAAGCTTTGCAACGAGACTCTGCTGACTGCTTGGAGAAGTGTTTGCAGGATGAAGCACTCAAAGCTACCACGCCTGGCAGCCAAGCTGTCTTTCTTCTGCTCGCGAAGATTGGCATTCTATGCTCATCTTATAAATGCCTCCCATTATTAGTATCCATATTAGGCACCAACCACGATCACAGTCAGTTTTCTTCTCAAAATCCACTACGTCTTCACATACTGCATACTGCACGGCTCGGAAAGAAGAACACTGCAAACCAAGATGCTTATCAGGGTGTTCGATTATTACTCGATAATTTGCCGTCAACACGTTGGTCTGATATGTTGTTATGTCTGGATTCTCTGGGCCGCCTTCCTCTGCATTATGCGGCTCAATATGGCATGCCTGCTGCATGCAGCGAGATAATCGAGCGCTTAGGATCAGTTGTAGAATCTCCAACAAAGGGTGATCTCCCGATATTCCTCGTATCGGATCAGTTAGGAGAGACACCGCTATCAATTGCTATCACTCATGGACATGCTGAAATCCTCAAACTATTCCTACATCAGCTACGGTCCTCCGAAGGACAACCTTTACCGCCTAGTATAAAAATATTCGAGGGTATGTTCCACGACGTGGTTTCCTTAGCTATACGATCACAACGCACAAATATCACAGAGATCCTCATGGACTGGGAGCCTCAATTTCTCACTCTAGGATCAAAGATACATGAGTTACTATATCTGGCATGTCAATACGGCCAAGCGTCAATCGTGGGAAGGTTGTCAACTTACACTAGTGACATCAATGTTGGAGAGAAGCCAACGGGTAGAACACCATTAATGGTAGCCTCAATCTACGAACATACAGATGTTGTGCGGATCTTGTTGGCACATTCAAGTTGTGATATCGGTGTTCGGGACCACAGTGGTTGGACGGCGATAGACCATGCGGCATTCAGAGGCACACCAGACCTAGTCAAGATATTACAGGGCCAACAGCCTAGGTCCTATCCCCCTCCGGGGCATATACAATATAGGAATCCAGCCCCAAAAATCCGAAACCATGCCTCTATGGCCAAAGAGCTTGATGGACAGACAGAGGATCGCAGTCATATATTTATGAACCTAGGTCATTTTGATATGGAAAAGGCCTCGCGGATCCTTCAAATAGACCCCTTCCGGCAACTTCTCGCTCCTATGCAGGTTCCCGACAGCAGCCTGACTCTAGAGATATCTGCAATCAATTGCGATGCTGACAGGCCTTATTTGGTATCATTCCCGGTCCTCGAAGACCTTTGTAATGATCCCTTCTACTTCACTACGAAAGACCCCAACACAGCCAAATTACTATTCAAAGTCTACAGTTCCGTGTTGGAAAAGGATACTCGATCAAAAAAAATGTCCCCAATCGGCTCAGCCGTAGTCTCTCTTAGAGACCTTCGCCAAGGACTCGGCCTATCTTTAGAAAGTCTTGAGAGGGACCATACAGTTTCTTTAATCTCATCGGACGCTTTTGGCAACGAGTACATTGGGAGCTTAACTTTCACATTCGTGATATCAAATCCATTTATGTTTCAAGGACAACCTCCAGCGCCCCCCAAAATGGAACTTAAGCGGGATACTTCACCCTTGGTTGCTGGGCACCGCGGTAAGTGACCTCGGCAACTCTTGATTTGCCAGTGAGCTAAATAAGACTAGGTCTGGGTCAAAATAATGCAAACCAGGACCGTTTACAATTAGGAGAGAATACTATAGATGTAAGCAGTGCTCTTACCTAATTGAATTCATTACATGTGATTTCAGTATTAGCTCACCTACATAGTCGTTCTTTGCAGCTCGCGATCTCAGGGCAGATATTCTTGAGGTACTACCTTTTTCATCCCTTTTGTTCAGATCCGCTACTAGAAGACGAGCTGATCAGAACTATAGTTTGGTATGCTATAAATATAATATGCTTATTTATGTATGCGTAAACATTTATGCTTATATATCTCAGACGTGCAGGTAACAAGGGACTTAAAACCGGTAATATATCATGACTTTCTGGTCAGTGAAACTGGGACAGATGCTCCAATGCACACCCTCACATATGAGCAGGTAAGTAAAACTACACGAAATAACCCCCCTGCCTAACACGTATATTCAAACCGCACAATATAGTTCATGGTGCCAAGTACAATGCAAGATAGACCGACCCGCTCTCCTGGGAGATTGGACTCGCTATTGCGTACAGCCGATCCGAAGATAATACAAAGACCACGATCAAGCTCACAAGGCGCGCTACGTCCAGATAATATCGACGTAATAGCGAGGCTTATGTCTACTTTCAACGTCCAGCAGTTCGGTTTCAAAGGAAATATTGCGGGTGAATGCATCCATGCACCATTCACAACACTCCAACAATTGCTTGTGCAAATAGACGCATCAGTCTGTTTCGATATTGAACTCAGTATGACACAAGAATTTAGGAATGCTTGCGGGTCTTGTTTAATATTGCTGACACGCCCTACTAGAATATCCTATGCTTTTCGAGGCTCGTGATTTCAACATGGACACGTTTGCGATGGAATTGAACCTTTATCTCGACACGATCCTAGAAATTGTATACAAGTATGGTGGAAAAAGGCCGATGTTTTTCACTTCGTTCAGCCCAGAACTCTGCATGCTATTGACAACCAAACAGCAATTATATCCAGTGATGTTTCTCACCGAATCTGGTTATATCCCGACACGAGACATTCGAGCCATATCTTTCCAAGAAGCAGTGAGGTTCGCAAAAAAGTGGAATCTTGAGGGAGTTGTGATACGCTCACAACCGATTATGGCATCTCCAATGCTAATTGATCTTGTAAAGAGCCAGGGGTTAGTCTGTGCTTCATGGGGAGACCTGAATGACGACCCCGAGTGTGCAAAGGTGCTAACACATATCTTGCTCCTTCTATCGCCTTTCTTTGCTATTTCTTCGCAGACTTCCTTTATAATATAGATGACTAACTTTCTACGCATAGATACAAGCAGATTCTCACCTAGATGTTATCATAACAAATAAGGTGGGTGAAGTTGTCAAAGTTCTAGGTCATCGAAAAGATACACCGGCGGGTTCGGTTCAGCGAGAGAGACGGGTGGAATATTCTGATCTGAAGCCGCACTACATTCATTCTGTTACTAAAATTTCGTTGGAAGACTCAAACAAAGTTGAAAACGGACCTTGGTAGATAGGAGCCTCGTGTAAAGAGGCTAGGATACACGAACTAACCCTGAGGCGGGGTGAGTGGTCTAACGACTTCTGGCTATAGAGCCTATCTACATAGTCCCTTTATCAAAGGTCGAGTTTTTTTCGTTGATTTGTTATATAATAGATACACTCCTTGTTATATCGCACTCTGAGGATCAGATAGGTCATCTGCCCTTTTTTCACCAATAAGTAATCTCCTATAAAATTATCCTATCTTCCTAAGCTATTTTACCGAAGGTTCTGCAAAGAGCTATCGGAATAGGGCGGTCCATAGGTGTTCCAAGAAGGTTGTCGGAACAGGTAGCTGTAGAGGTGGAATGGTATTAGCCAACGATGTTTTAAACATATTAACAAGTATAAGTATAGAGTTTTAAAAAGGTACATTATTGTGGTTTCATATTAAAAGAACAATTACGTTTTCAGTAGTATATACCACGTTTCTCATGTGCTAGGTTTCCTAGCCTGGTGTCACGGAACGGAACTGCAACGCTAAAGCACGACACTACCAAAAGTAGAACGTTGTCAAGGTGGGAACCTCGACTGTTTGCATATCTTATATATGAAACCGTGACACCTGCCTATTCGCCGAGGATACCAGCCAAGGGTACGACGCAGTTTATTGCATACTTATATAGGATTATAGCCTACCTAAGGTAGGCCAGGGCCCTGTTTTCTCTTCTGGCCAAGTTATCAACTTCTGGTTGCCTGTTTACAGCCCACGTACCTATACGCTTCTATTGGTTGCCTTTACACATGTGAAGCGCTATTGCACCTAGTTAGGTTTACTATATGATCCAGTCAAGTCCGGTCCCATGTATAGAAAGTTAGGTTTCCTACTAAAATATGTAGTGAGACTACAGCCAAGTGTGTATAATTAATCTTTACAGCCCTCGGGGTGCTAGTCTAGTAAAGAGGGTTCACCATGGGTAAGTCTATGTCAGATAGTTGCACCTTTATCGACTTCGTACGAAAAGGAAAACGCATAAAAAAAATGCCACGAAGGAGACGTCGGAGAGCAATTCTTGAGGCTTGACTAATCAGCTATAGTGTAATATGTTATTTAGTGGACTCATCGCCATTTGGTTATAGACGTCTTCAAACTGTGCATGGAGAATTGACTCTAAATCGAAATGGATTCTGATTTAGAAGATGCTGTGCTACCTAGTGTATGGTTCGCGTGTAGGAACAAAATTGAATGCTTCGCTTTAGTAACCTTATTTATGTGAACGACTCGTGGACTCAGTAACATCAGGGGACCGAACGATGATCGCTGATAGTGACGTAGCTATCATAGCAGTCCCAAATCCACCAGCCCAGACATTCCCGTGCTTATCTAGATCCTTCTCTCCCTCCCGTGTATTCTCTAAGCCTCTCCGCAAGCCTGCTAATTCTCAAGGGGACACAAGTCTCATCATTGCACCCATGTCGACGCCCCATGGAATACAAACGCTTCACAGGCGCTCTTAGTGGCAAGGGTTAGTTCCGTCATCGAGTAAATAGGGGCAATCGTATTCGCCATCTTTAGTAAGGGAAGCAGTTGGGTGTACGGGTTGGACCTTGATTTCGATTTCGGGAACATCGTGACACTGTCCTTGTCGTCGCAGGCGCGGCATTCTGTCCACTGTAACATGCTCTATTATGGGTAAATCGAACATTGTGGCTTGTACTCCCTTCTCGCATCGGATAAGCTTGTAGGCGCGGATATTGTCATGCTCGCTGCAAACAAAGAGCGTTACTCTACACATCTTGACTAAGCCCAACGCATTGTCAGCATAGGCATAGAGTAAGTGAGGGGTTCTCGAGGAAATACCTACACTGTGGTTTTCGGTTGTTGCTGGGATGGTTTCGGCGGAAGAAGGTAGTAATAAAGATGATTAAGAGAGTTGTTGGTGACGATAAACGTGAAGTGTGCTGCCTGGCTACTAAGATAGAAGAAAAGTATTCAAAGCGCTAGGTCTAGGGAGAATATATAGATAAATAGTTAATTGATGGCAGTCATTGCGATGTTTGCGCATCCATCATAACTGATCAGGTGCATGAAGCATAGACCACGGTTGTACGTCGATGCCAAGAAGAGTTTCAAACGACAAGTAGTTCTAGTGTACCACAAATTTGATGCCGTGTGTAAGGTGCTGGTGTAATCACTAGAGATCGTTTGTTGAGATGGAGGTGACGCCGCAAATATGCTCAAATCTAACACCCATGATTGAATCACCTGTCAACTCTAACACACTTACCATCAAATACTCGCATTACTACAACTACAGCGAGTCGTCAAAAGAGGGTTGACCAATGTTTGCTTGCTGCTTGCAGTATTGTGATTCTTTGACAACATTTGAAGTTCGGTATAGCAAACAGTACGGAGATCACATCTATAACGTAACTTCATATTTCTAATCTAATCAGACTATTAATGCTTGCTAATCTAACAAAGAAGAACGAGAGAACGAGAAAGCTACATACACGCTCGATGAATCTTTTCCCCTCTCTTTTGGACTTGCGATTCCTTGAATCGAAAACCTTGTATTTGTGAGATAGTGCGTAGAAAATGGCTAGTTGGGCTGCTCTAATTACTTAAACGACTCTTATTCTTGCTCTATTTCGATCCATTAGAAAGTCATTGTAGATAGCTTGCGGTCCCTCGGGTAATCCAGGGTATTTCCCAATCAATCTAATGTAAGTAGAGCTAGTGATGCAGTTGTCCATCAATCAGCATCAAGTTGCGTCTTATCAGGTTTCCTGGTGTAATGGTTATCACTGTGGATTTTGATTCCACCGATCTGGGTTCGATTCCCGGGGAGACCTAATCCGGTATAGTGTAACGGCTAACATATCGCGTTTTCACCGCGGGGCTCGGGGTTCGATTCCCCGTACCGGAGTAAATGATTGGAACTTGGATAAGAATTAAGTTTTTGCTCTCTTCAGGCTTGACTCTTCTCAGCTATTTTGTATAATTCATCTTTGGCCACTACCTATAGCAAACCCCGCATTCATTCCTTAACACTTGAGTTATCGTTCGGTGGCTTAGTGTATTTATTAATGTCATCGTTATTATTATTACTCCATGATACTAATGACCTAAAGAAAAGCCTGATCAGACTCGCAAGGCAACCACTCCCTTCATGCACCCCTTATCTAGATCGTCTTCACGATCGGGGATCCCATTCCGATCAGCTAAAGCCACCTAGTTAATCGCATTGAGCCCGCATTCGGCCACTGTATCCTCGTCGGTCTTGTCGAAAACAACAGCTAATATGGCTAGGGAGGAGATGGAACGTGCTCGCTAGATCTTTAGAATCGAGCAAATAGGGAAGGAGTCCAATTTACTGCGATGTGATCAACATAGGCTTATCTTGTTGTCTAGAACGAGATTATGTTAGCGCTCAAGCTTCTATGTTTATCATACTACGAGCCTTAACTTGATGAAGGGTTATAATCGTAGAGGGATTGCTGATGTATTCGAAATACTCCGACTGGCTATCCGCCATATTGGAAATTTGTGCAGCTCCATCATGAATACGATGTATTAGAGTTTCCATTCTCTAACCACGTGGCGTGAGTAGTGCATAGTTTCTTCTTATTTCCCACTAGATGGTTGTATATATTCATTACAGAAGAGTTAATGAAGCACAAAAGTTATGAACGCAAGGAATGATCTTCTTCATAGATTCTATGTTTGATGCCGTCAGCAAGAGAAGTCGTATATAGCTTACTGTGTATATGCCACATAAACAGATTTCCTCTATATTCACTGCCATCAAGTGACTCCGTAGGTGACGCAGGTTTATTTTGATGAGACGTTAGTGACAATATGCGCCTCAGCCTCAAGGCTCAACCCGTGGAGGCAATGTGATAGTGCAACAATATTTGGATTAAATGGTTCTTCCCCACGTGGAAATAAAATAGTGGAACAAGACCGCGTCTCAACACTTGTCATATCCGGGGGAATAAGATTCCGATCTACGGCGGTGCATTACGTAGGTGCGTCGTTCTCGTGGAGATATACGTGCAGGTCTGGAGCTATGCGGCCGGGCTAGAATCTATGGTAGATAGACCTGTTTCCCATTCGTCATTCGTCTTCAAGAGCCTTTGCCTCACGGCAAATTAGGGCAATGGGCCTGCTCCAACCAACCTCAACGTCGTATTGTTTAAGTAGGTAGTGTGAGGTCTTGATGACCTGCATGACGGCCAGCAAGTTCCAATTCCAATAGGTAGTTGACTAATGGTCTATGCATGCATCTAAGAATGGCAACAAGAGTGGCACTCCGTGAGGCGGTACCGACACACTCAGCATGCGAGGCTGGAGACGTGGCACCATTGCGACACCGCGACGTGCGTGAAGCAATGTGTAGATGCCCGATTGCTACAACCCACGAAGACGACGGAGCCCAACGTGAAGGTATATGAAGACCGATGGTAGCTATGACGAGGCTCCTATAACTTCTAATGTACCTGAGCCAGAAACGTGCCTATGAAAGACGTTTCTGCTGGTCTCACCGAAGCCGATTGTCCTATCGAGACCGAGTTGTTGCAGCAGCGAAGGATCACACGCACATATCGGCCCTCCGTTGCGTGCAGTAATAGGTACGTAGGTATGCGTAAGTAAGCCTGCCTAGCCGACATTTTCACATGCCGTATAGGCAGCTTATCTGCCGACAGCACCACATACCAACTGATACCGACTACAGTGCTGTCCACAGCTAACTATTTGCTGGGGTATCAGATGGAGGTTCCTATCAGGGCCATCAGCACCAATCCCTCCGACCCATGGCGGTGATCCTATGGCGCACTTAGGAAGACGATCGATGCAAGCCAGGTGTGCATTGCTGGGACAAGGCGTCGATGCGGGTTAGGGGTCAAGCTGCTTGAGGCAAGCAGAACGTTGGAGCTTCTCGCCTCGATTATGCGAGGGTTTTCCCATCTTTGTATTCCGAGTGTTGCCCGGTGCCTACTTAGATGACCGAGGAGAGAGCTTCGGTGAGAGAATGGGAAATCTTCATTCGTCAACAGACAGGCATTGGATTTGGATTGGTCGATCGGGCTTCACAGATTTCTAGGTGTCTGCTGTACCTACCCACCTACCTACCACCTACCTGCCCACGCAACGGTGCCTTAGGAACCTACAGTGCCTAAAGTACTACCTCCATCAGTCGAGATGTAGGCAGGTAAAGGTCAGGTAGTACCTAGTAGTTAGTCTACGGTAGAGCTGACGGCGAGGTGTTTAGAAGGATTCCCTACCTACCTGCGAAGATGACCTGCAGCCTACCTACCTACCTACAGGTACAGCTGTGGGGACTCCCCCAGAAATGGACCACTGCACAGAAACAGAGCTGAACCGGGGGCTTGCTTGGGGGGGTCTACTGTACGTGCTCAATGCCTACGGCGCTACGCCTACAATAGATACCTACCTACTGCTTAGGTAGGTAGGTAGGTAAGCCGCCTCGTTTTCTGGGGCCCACCACCTATCGCCTATCGGGGGTTTTATCCTATTGCTGCCTCCAAATCCAACATCAGAGCCGCATGGCTCTGACTCAATCGATTACGCGTGGTCCCGAGCAGACCGGAAAGGTTGCTACGATACTGGCAAACTGCATATACCTACATATATGTACTTGATCCATCCCGTACGACGTGGTGTGGAAGTGGAAACGGACTTCGTACGGCCGCCTGCCGCTTGGCTTGGTGTCGGTGTCGCTGTGAACAGCTGGACTAAATCATGACAGAAGAATAAGAAAAAATAATACGAAACGCCAAAATTGCTTGGCCGAGCAGATCGGCTACCCCCACCTCAGCAGCAAGGACCTAGGAGCTATGAGAATATGAAGGCAACCATACGCGCAGGAAGGGCCAGATTGCCAGGTTGCCAGGTTGCCGGGAACACTACCTCCCTCCTATCCTATCTACCTGAAGTAGGCGACCGGCCAGGCATACACACATACACACACATACGCACACATACGCACACATACACACACTAGGTATCTCGAGTCAGCCCTCCCTCCTCCCTCCTCCCTCCTCTTCCTCCTCCTCCTCCACCTCGTCCTCATTAATACCATCGTATCGTTACCCGCTGGTCACAAGCTGCCAAGTGGTGTATGGCAATGCATCGTTATGTGGCGGCTGTGTCGTATCGATCTGTGCCCTTCAGACAACCCAACTGGCACGCGCTGCGTCCCAACCTCGGACCCTAAGTCCCTGTTGACCTGACGTAACGCGCGCGCGCCGTTATGTATATGCCCCTCTTCGTGGCGTAGCACTTGATGGGATACCTGCCTACAATCGATAATCTTGTCTAGAGTATGAGAGAAGTGCCTACGAGATACAGCTGTGCCACCGGTTGTCATGTACTGAACCTACCCCAGCTTTGTTTGGTCTATGCTACGTACAAAATATGCTGCATATAGGTAGAATACCTCCAAGAAATCCTCCGAGGCGCCATTTACAACCCAATGTCTAGTATGAGTCGGCTCAGTCCAATTACACTTATTCTCCTCCCACCAAGAAAAAACTGCACTTCAGACTTCAGACCCTCTAGCCGGCAGTCCTCTCCAAGTCCTATCGACACTTATGCCAGCCCTACTTGAAGCCCCGGAAGGGCACAATTGGGTCTCCTTGGGCTGTCGATTGGGCTGGATGCCAACCCCATCGTGATTGGTAAGACCTAGCGATGGAATACAGGATTCGGATATTCCCTTTTTCTAAATACATTTCTCCACGGAGGGCCAAAGACTTACTCACCTACACACCGAAGGTAAACTGCCGACAGGCATTTCGGGCTAGTCTATAGGTTGAGCTCAGACGTGTGCTGCGAGAGTCGGCCTTCGACTTCTACTATTGGTATCGCGATATGTATGCGTAAAGCATCCTTCAACGCGCATTAGCGCTTTTTTTGTTCACCGTCATCTCGATGCGTGGCTCTGCTTGCTGCCCGTCCAGTAGCAGTACAGCGATCATCTTATCAACAAGGCGATGAGATCTTAGTTCTCGTAGAACCATGTTAGGTTACCTTAACAGGTTGGTAGGTAACCCGTCTTATTCTTTCTCCCTTTTGGTTATCGAGGGAATCTCGGAAACTCTTCCGTCTAGTCTGGTCTGGTCTGTATATCCCGTGAAGTTGTCAGTAGTCACCGTCCGCCTCACCATATCTGATTCTGCATTTTTAGCCTTGCCATGGACCTATGACCAAGCAATGGGAGCTTCTCGGTGGCAGGCTGGCTGCTCATGCCCCCCCTTCATGTATTAAGGTAATAGGTGTCCCAGTATTTCAGCACACATCAGCATTTCTATCCTGTATCACCAAATCCCATCTATTTTACCGCCCTCAGCCACGCACCGCTGCCCTTGAAGATTCTTACCATCCTAACTACATCGAGTTCCTGCTTTCATCCAGTGAATTTACCCCCGCTGAAAACACAGCTGCCCGCTCTTCGCTCCGAGGTCAGCGACAACTCTAAAAGAGACAAGCATTAATAAGCTTCATAGTGCATGTTTAACACTCTCGTATGAAGACCCCGGAACACATGCCGGTAGTCTTTTGAGTCCATCCGCCATACTGGTTCAAAACCCAACCACTACTATGAGCCAGTTATTTGAACAACGCTTCTTATACAACCAGGACGGGTTCTACCCTCCACAAAGCCCAGGTTCGTCAGAATGGACGGTTAGTTCTAGTGCCGGCACGCCCATGTCCCGGGAGCCTTCTGGAGAGAGCTCGATTACGTCGTGCAGCAGCGAGCTGGTAGAGACCCCAAGCTCGGAATACGGAGTATATAGTTCTGCTTGGTCCTCTATGCCCTTGGATAATCACGATTATCTATGGTCGCCCTTATCCGATCCTAATAACGACATTGCCTTCTCCCATATGAGCTATAATCCTCCATATATATCTAATCTCGAATCCATTGCCGGCAATGAAAACGACTACAATACCAGCGGCCAAAACAACTGGTGGGACTATTATGACTTTATCGCCATGGTAGACCCTGGTCAGCAGGCTTACTGGAAGTTGAAACCAGGTCTCAGACCTACAGCTCAGCACCCAGCGACGAGGGCCGCAGAGGATATATCTGCCATGGTGTAAGTTAGGCTTGCTTCGCTCCCCCTAACTATGTAATTCGCTGCTAAAAGAACTCTCATAAAGTCCACGCCCCCAGACAAACGATGGCGTGTATGTCTGTCTGGAGAAAGAGTGCACGAGGAGCTTTCGCCGGAAGGCCGATCTTGAACGGCACTACAGCCAGCGCCATACACCTGCCGACAAGAAGCCAAAATTCCCGTGTGACTGGAAAAGGTGCCAGCGGTCTAGGGACCCTTTTCATCGCAGGGACCACCAGCGCGACCACTTTCGAGATTATCATTGCGAGGACCTCATTCCGCGCCGCGGCTCCTCAGGTAGGGAAGATGAGAAATGGTGGGATAGTCGCACACTCAAACCCGAATGGTGGCGCTGTGCGCGTTGCCTGACGCGTGTCAAGGTCGAGGAGCATGGCTATACTTGCTCGGCATGCGGAACTAGCTGTGAGACGCAGAGACAATACTACAGAACTCGCGAAGCTAAGCTACGCAGCTCGGCTTAGCTTGGTTTAACTCAGCTCCTCGCCTTCAGCTGGGTGTATTATCCTGCTTATGGAGTGTGGGTATGGAACTCAGAACATGGCTAATTCATAGAAAGCCTAGTTTCTTTTTTTCCCTATGATTTGCACCGCCGCTAAACCGCATCTAACATCAGAGTCCTACTTATCTGACACCGGAAAAGAAAAGAAAAATAACAAAACCAGCAAGAAATCATACGACAGAAACTTCTCGGGATGTCAGCAACTCCCAATACAGCAACTGCATCCCGTCTAGAGGTCAAGATTTCACTACATTTACCACTATTCCTCTATGGGTTCTTGGGGCGTTTAGTCATTGGGAGCTGGCATAAGCAACGTGTGTATATGCGGACAACGAACGACGACGTTATGTGCGACATACCGGTAGGCACTCTATTGTGTGGGGGAAAACTGAACCCTGCGCCGCAACGCCGCAGCGTCGCAACAAAAAAACATGGGGTTTCGGACGGGGTAGCCAGGCTGCTTTTCTGTTTCGCCGGTGCTCTTATTTGCTTATGTTTGACCTACTTGTTTGTTTCGCTCCTCGATTACCTTCTACATTCATCCATACACGCATGCTCTACATGCTTATCTGATGTCGGTTGGGTGTTGGGATGCACGAAGAAAGCCATGTTCTTTTCCTAGACCTTTTTTTTTGGTTCCAGCATTCTGCAGGCCTCCGAGTATCTTTCCCGTCCTGAATCTGTTATCATTCTTATTATCATATGTTGTCTTAATCCATTACACTTCATATCACATCGCCTAAGGGCCGGGTCACTTATCTTCACTCTTTCCTACCTTTGCTATCTGTACTGTATCTCCTGTTCTCTCTCCAGCGAGGCCCGATCCTTCCATCGCCTCGGGTGAGACGACACCCGGAGGTTTTCTGTCATGCACCTTGCATGTCCCTTCGTTAGCGTTTTGTGTCTGTACCACGGGGCGGAGGCGAAGGCGCGCATGCTGATGCACTGCGATGTGGCGTATGATTGGTCGGCGTGTAAGATCGAAGAAAGGTGGGAAAAACACCTGGGGCGCGCACCATATTGCGTACACACACGGACACCATAGACGGACTACGGGGATACCATAGAACTCTTTGTTATTTCTTATTGCATTCTTTCCTTTACATCCTTCCTTTCGTCTATGTTCACTCCTCCTGGTCCCCCCGCAACCTTTTTGTCATTCTTCAGGTAGATAGGAGTCTCGGTCACCGGAGTTGTTAACTGTAGGCAGAACGGTTCATCATGGATCGTGTGGCCCCTGCTCGTTTCGAGTTAGACAGGCTGTGAGGCCCGATCAATCGGCGTTGGTTGAGTTGGTTTTGTTTTGTTTTCGTTTTGTTTTTTTCCTACGTTTGTCCGTCTGCCTGCTTATCTCCCCAGGCCATGCAGCATTGCGCAGATCAGAACATTGCGTCAATGCATTAGGCAGATAGATATGTTGTGCATACGCATACCTGCACTTTAAAGAAACTGCAACAATGCCCGATTGTCTACCGGCATACCGGCGGCAGTAAATGTAGTTCGAACATGACGGCTCAAGATTTGCGAGCGAGAACCGACAAATCTCAGTTAGCCCTCATGGTACACAGCAGCGCGTCTGCATATGGCGGTGTTTGATAGGATTCGGAGTCATGGGTCCATCAAAGACCTATGGTAGGATGAGGTGCTTAATTATCAAGCCGTTTCCATTCCTCGGATCCTAGAATGCAACGGTATAGCATGTTAAATAAAATAAAGGCTATGCATCCTTTTAATAGTGCTAGTTGTTACAAGCTGACTACCTTTTGTGAAGCTGTACCCCTGATGCTTTGATGCTGTCGGTGTCTTTGGTGATCGGCGTACTACGGGTGCCTAGAGCAATGTGTATACTCCTATAGAGCCTAACCCGAGCGGAAGGACGAGGCTGCATCAATGGAACATCGGTTTGATTATTGTTGTTTAGATGATTGTAATGATGCCGGAGGGGAGGGCTCGAAGAGGGTTATAGTTGACTACGCAACGAATGAATGGTATGAGCAACCGCTTGCTCCTTGTTGGGCATATACTCTGTTACAGAGGATTATATTAACCCGCTACTTACGGTTACCGAACGCTCGCTTGGTACTCGGGAAATTCCAGTCTTGTTATCTAGACGTAAGTCAGAGTAACTCCCGCTAGATGTGTATTATCGAATGTAGCCTGAAGCTAAAGTCATAACCGAGAAGGCGAGCAACTCGCCGGAGCGCATAGCCAAGCCCACGCCAACGTACCAATATGTGATGTAACCTTTGTGCAGGGCATTTGTTCACCAGCTTGTGGCATGTGATGTTCGCCAAGTCGAGGTTCAACGAACGTCTGTTTGCATTACCACGTTGAGACCTTATAGAACTTCGAAACGCCCTTTCAGACTCGTGTGTAGCAGAGATAGCTAGGATGAGCTTTACTCGGTCGTGGGGCCAGGCTCCCTCAAGTCAGCGATACCATCTAAAGCGATCCAAGGCCAGTCTATCTAGATGAACCTCAGGCCCGGAATAATAAAAATGCTAATGGGGCCCCTTATAGTTAGTTGAAACTCATCACGAACGAACGCTTTCTGAGCATATTCCACTAGCGGACCGTGGTTTTGAGGTGTCGAATATTACATTAATAGTAGCTGAGTGTGATGAAGACAATGCTGTCTAGACCTTCGGCTCGTAGAGTTGATATCAGCTTAAGCGCATTAGCATATAACTAAGAGTAGAGAATGGATGGATGCGTATGAGTTGTGTCTGCACTCTCGATGTTGTAATACGCAAATTGAGGGCCAGCTTTTGGCAAGCATATCGCGGGACCGCTCGCATCTAACGCCACATGTGAAAGTTTACCTACTCTACGTTTTTTCTTTAATGATAGTAACCCTAAAATACGAAGACTGCTTCCTATTCGAATTTGCCATGATTGAGACGGGGTCTGGGGGGGCGGTATGATTATGTGACATCAATATATAATAAAGAGATAACGTCTGGATTTTTAGTTCTACGATCACCCGAGTCAATTTTGCTGCTAAAGGACCTCCCAAGGTTGTCTCTAGTCCCAGCGACCGTGCAAGTAAGAGAGCACAGAAGCGCCCGACGGGTTGCTCATCTCCTGTAAAGCTATCTAGGCACGGCCCAATCACCTGATCTCTGCTGAAGTAGAAAGGCTACTGCAAGCCATCGATCTGACTTGTCAGGGCACTCCCTACCGCAAATAACACACTGGCGGGGATGTATGGACACCATATATCAAATCGATATCTTTTTTTCGACGATAGGTAAGAGTGAGTAAATGTCTGGGAACCTGAGAACCGAGGCGCATACTATAGAAAAGGGCGGGAAGCAACACACGTGACATGCTGCAGTCTGCTAGCCATCCAAAACGAAGCGGGGGAGACGGGAGATGGTAGGCGGGGGACGAAGGAACACGGGCCAAGCACATGCGGTAATACAGGGTGAAGATATAGAGACTCAGGGATTATTAAATTGAAGCCAGTATCAAATTTCATCCGAACCGTTCCCCAAGTCGCAATTATTTGGCGGACTCCTCGGCGACCTCTCCAGCCTTCTTCTCCTCCGTGGCTTGTCCATTAGTGGGCTTGCCGGCGACCGGTTCCTCTTTCGTAGCCGAGATGCCGCCAGCTGCGACGAGCTTCTTGACTGCATCTACAGTACCGGCGGGGCTGCCAGGTTCCGCAAGTAGAATTTTACCAGTCTTGTCCACTACGAAAACGCCACGCGTCGTACCCTTGGGCGTCTTCTTGAGCCCAATAGCCCCAATCAAGGTGGCGCCTGGGTCGCAAAGAAGCGGGTATGGTAGATTCTGTTTAGTCTTGAAGGTGGTGTTCGCCTTGGGCGAGTCTGTGGAAAGACCATAGACGAGGAGGCCCTCCTTGGTGAGATCCGTGTAGGAGTCTCGGAACAGACAGACTTGATTGGTGCCTGCGCATGTCGTCAGCTATCGACGTCCGCGCGTAACTCGATCAAAGGTGTACTTACAGCCTGGCGTAGAAGCCTTAGGGTAGGTAAAGAGCACGACGCCGTTAGTGCTCTCGTCGACGAGGGCCTTCAGGGTTGTCTTTGCGCCGTCGTTGGTCTCGACTTCGCCACCAAACCCGTCAAGAGAAATGACACCGCCGACGACGGGCTTCCCTGGCTTAGGAGAGCCATTGGTCTCGGCAGGTTTTGCGGCGGCAGCGGTGACGGCGCTTTTGGCGCTTGCCTTGACCTTGGTCGCTGGCTTTGCGACCTTCGCGACCTTCGCGACCTTTGCGACCTTTGGGGCCTTGGACTGCTTCTTAGCAGGTGGCTCAGGCGCGGGCGCGGGCGCAGGCGCCTTACGCTTCCGAAGCTCAACGGGCATAATAGTGCAGCAGCAAGGAGCTCAGAGCTAAGGAAAAGCGAGTAGATATTAGGATTAGAGGATCCGATAGCAACCGGCACAAGTTAGAGAGTGAAAGCAGGAGAATGAGAGTCGAGTATGATGAGAGGAGAGAGGAGGGAAAGCTGGGTACACGTCGACTCGGCTTCGACTCGGTCAGCAGTAAACAAGCATATTGGGCGGGCAAAGCAAAGCAAAGCGAAGTAGGTAGGTACTGTAAAGCAAGCAAGAAAGCAAGCAAGCAAGCTACGGGTATGCTGTACAGGGGGTTCTCTAGTCTAGCCTGAGCGCCTGAGCGCCTGAGGAATGGGAGGTGGGAGGTGGGAGGCGGGAGGTGGTGGGAGATGGGAGAAAAAGGCCGGGTTGGAGGGATCGATTGTGCCGGTCGCACAATAGAGTTAGACTAGACTGGGTGTTGTGTTGTGTGGTGTATCTCCAGGGAGTGTAGTGTAGGGAGTGTACAGCACTGTATTCCAGTTCGGTTCGCGTTTCGCGTCATGCTGGTCGCCAAAGTTAGCCAAAGAGGAGGGAAAATAAGAAAATAACGTGACATCCGGGGAGACGCTCAAAACAGCTTGGAGCTTGGGGGGTGGTGTTTTGAGTTCGTAGGCCCGGGAACTCTGGACTGTTTCGAGGACCCTTTTTTTTTTTTCTACCTCTGGTTCCTGTCTTTTTTTGGCCAGACCACGGGTTGGGTAGCACTTACCTACCTACCTACTCACTGGCTGGCTGGCTGGCTTGCGGACTGGACTTTCTGACTGACTGGCGGACTGATGATACCTACAGTGCTCTCTATATTTTATATAGAATACATGTACTACTCTACTGTAATCAAGTCATAAACCTGGAGCTGCCACGACCCAGCACATCGTACATGTACTTACCTCTCTCTTACCTACACATGTACTTACCTATAATTAATGACAAGACCAGGGGAGGGAACAGAGCAACTTCCCTGTGGCATTATTACCTGGACTACCTACTACTATGTACATTAGGCCACACTTGTAAGTCAGGGATTGAATCAAAGCTGAAGCTACGCATAGACTAAATACCTACCTGACTTAGACTGAATGACGGAATTTACATACGTGTACCTGTCTGCTCCTTCACACCACTCATATACTCATTAATGATTAGGTACACTCATACACTCATATTCATATACATATGCGTACTACTTTCACCTACCTACTATAGAGTACGTACAGAATACCTCTCTCTACCTGACACGCTGCGGTACACAGGTGCAGGTGCATGTGCATGCGCAGGACCACGAATACTTCAGGATAGTCAGATCGTTATACCTGATCTCTAAGTAGGTGGTAGGTACGGAGGACAGCTGCCAACCTCACTGGCCTGCGTCCTCTGGTCATGTCCCCTTTGTTTGCAACTACCCAAGACCAAGTACCTAACTGCAGGTATATAAGGTAACAGTTCTTGTTGGTAGGTAAAGGCGCCTATCTCTTGCTGTGCTTGGACACTACACTATCCGACTACCTGCCTACCTGGTATATACTCGAGACGAATAGACTACCTCGTAAAGATAGGTAGGCACCCTTCGGTTTGGCCGCTGATCTCATTCTGGCTACGGTTTTGTCAACCACGAATATTGATTGCGATGTCGTGGAAACAGGTCGCAAGACCGAGTCAACTATAAAAGAAGACAGAAACTCGGGTCTTGTCAATCAATCACTGATGGCATAGACCAAGACTGTACTTGGGAAGTTGAATGATGGGATGCAATGCGATACGATGCGATACGCTGCGTGCGCGACACATTCCGATGCGAGTTCATTAAATACCGACGAAAGACGGCTATCTGTCGCTATGTGCCGTGCCGGTGGCTAATCACGGAATGCCTGTGCTGTCTACCGCTGATCAGACCTTTTGGGGCTAAATCTATCTAATGAATAAACCTTGCGTTGCGACATGGGCGCAAGATGAAAACAGGTGTCTGGAGATGTCTTCCTGTCCTTGAATATCTCATAAAGATGGAGAATGAGGATGCCCTCATTCTCTAACTCAACCCTATTCTCCTTCTTTCCGACCGCCAGTTACGATGCGGCAGACTAAAGTAAGCAGTCAAGACAGCAGAGGAGAAAGGGAGACAGAGAGAAAGAGAGAGAGAAAGAGTACCCATCCAGATGAACATGTCGCGAAACCGACCAGGCTCCCTGATCGATTCAACCATGCAATGTAACATTCGCATCCGTCGTCGTCAACATCCCCCAAACAAACAGAACAGAAACCGGCAGCTCTGAACGACGAAATGGCGTGGTTTTACCTACCTATCTGGGTGTATCTAGGTGACACCTCTCGTTTTCTCGGCAGCACCGCGGAATGGTGAACAGGTGACGGCACAGGGCCGGTAGAATGCGGGGAGTTAGGGGGTAGGAGGGGGGGGTTCCCCTCACTTGCTGCTTTTTACCCTGGACTTCAAGGGACAACTGCCCTAACTGGACGCAGCGGGCAGGGCGAGCAGAGCTACCGCAGCCCATTCACAGAGCGCCATTGTGGCCTCACCCGCGTACCCCAAAAACCGTCTTACAGCGTACAGGGGAGCCGACTGCCAATTCGGACAAGCTGCTTCTACCCTTCCGTCCCCCTTCTAACAGGGTAACCCGTGACTTGATTCACCGTGTCGTCTCAGCTGGCTATATAGCGAGGGGATGGCCAGCATCATCGACGCGCACTTGCACCAGGATAGGTATGCGTAACCAACCGTATTTTTTTTTCTCGAATACCTTACTTTACTGTAGGTAGATGAATGTTGAGCGACTAAGTTTAGCCAGGGGCTCCGTCATCGGCGACCCATTCCCTGCCAAATAGCTTGTTCCCGATTTTTATTTTTATTTTCTCTTTCGCCTCGTCATTCCATTGTCGGTTGCATCGTGTAGTCATTCGTCGACTGAAATTGGTGTTCTGCAATCTGCAATCTGCAATCTGACATCGATCGGCACCTCTTGGTATCGGTCTCGATTGATTGATTGAGCCTGCGGCGAAAGCGCGGGAAACGAGACATCCTTAAATAATTTGCAGATTTGAGACGGCCCTCCAAATCGCCACTTATAACCACCAGTACCCGAAGCTTCTTCCCTTTCCTGGCTGCCGTCCCTTGGCCCGTTCGGCTCCAGCAGCCCCGGCTACACTTCTCGATACGATTGGCTTCTTCGGCTGTCAGTGCTATCGCATCACCACCTTTGAATCCTTCGTTGCACACTACTTGGCGTATAACTACCTTGCGCTCGTCCGGTTCCTATCATCATGAGTGCTGCATTCCCAGCCGTCGCCCGTCTCGTCCGGCCCTCTTCCCTCCCCAGATCGGCACGTCCATTGTTCAGGTCGTCACCCATTCCCCTCGCCCGGCCTGCTGTACCCGTAGCTTTCTTCCACTATACCAGAAACAACATGGCGCAGAAGATCAAAGTCAAGAATCCCGTCGTCGAGCTAGACGGCGATGAGATGACCAGGGTCATCTGGAAGGACATCAAGGACAAGTTCATCTTCCCCTTCCTCGACATCGACCTCAAGTACTATGATCTCGGCCTCGAGTACCGTGACGAGACCAACGACCAGGTCACCATCGATGCCGCCGAGGCCATTAAGAAGTACTCGGTGGGTGTCAAGTGCGCCACCATCACCCCCGACGAGGCGCGCGTCGAGGAGTTTAAGCTCAAGCAAAGTAAGCCATGCCCATCTACCATGCATCTCTCCCCATGCCGCTACCACTGCTACTACCACCGTTGCCGTGACCGTGGCCGTTGCTTCCGGCGCTGCAGTCATACATACATACATACATACATACTTGCATGGCATATTGACCAGCAGCGTGCTCGACCCCGCATGCCTCTGCCCCATTTAGTCGCACAGGACCCTGACGTAGCCAATTTACCCATGCGCGGATCACTCACTACATGAACCCTACTCGTCACTATACTAACCCGTTCTCTCTTCTATTAGTGTGGCTGTCTCCCAATGGCACCATCCGAAATGCGCTTGGTGGTACCGTCTTCCGCGAACCCATTGTCATCCCCCGCGTTCCTCGACTCGTGCCGGGCTGGAAGAAGCCCATCATTATCGGACGTCATGCCTTCGGCGATCAGTACCGAGCCAAGGACCGCGTCATCCCTGGTCCCGGCAAGCTAAGCATGGTCTTCACCCCCGAAGGTGGCCAGCCCGAGGAGATCGAGGTTTTCCAATTCAAGCAGGGTGGCGGTGTGTCGCAAACGCAGTACAACACGGACGAGAGCATCACCGGCTTCGCGCACGCGAGCTTTAAGCTTGCCCTCGACAAGGGCCTACCGCTATACATGAGCACCAAGAACACTATCCTCAAGAAGTACGACGGAAGATTCAAGGATATCTTCCAGGAGCTGTACGATACCAAGTACAAGCCCGAATTCGAGGCCAAGAACATCTGGTATGAGCACCGCCTCATCGATGACATGGTCGCCCAGATGATCAAGAGCTCTGGTGGATACATCATGGCCTTGAAGAGTAAGTCATGGAATCCAAGCATCATGTGTAACCCAGTGCACTAACTTACGATGCCAGACTACGACGGTGACGTGCAGTCCGATATCGTAGCCCAAGGCTTCGGCTCGCTCGGCCTCATGACATCCGTCCTGATCACACCTGACGGCAAGACATTCGAGTCCGAAGCCGCCCACGGCACCGTGACGCGACACTACCGCGAGCACCAGAAGGGCCGCGAGACCTCGACCAACCCCATTGCCAGCATCTTCGCCTGGACCCGTGGTCTTATCCAGCGCGGCAAGCTCGACGACACTCCCGAACTCGTCGCTTTCGCCGAAGCCCTCGAGAAGGCCTGCGTTGACACCGTAGACATTGACGGGATCATGACCAAGGACTTGGCCCTGGCCTGCGGCAAGACAGCCCGCGAGGACTACGTGACTACCACCGAATACCTAAACGCCGTTGAGAAGCGCGTGAAGAACACCCTTAAGTAGAAGCCACGAGCACCTGCCTAAGCATCTCACGGCTTCGCCGACACGGGCTACCCCAGTGGGGCATCACTCAGCAATCGGGTCACGCTAGGAGGAAACACCCAATTCAGATCTAGAAGACAGCCGTCGCCGCAATTCCTAGTCTCGCGTGATACCCGTTGCCTCCTAGACCGGCACGCCTTCGCTGCATAGATGGCATTTCAAACCAGAGACACGTCCGAGGAGGAAATCATTCTTATGGTTTTGTTACATGTTGAGCATACCTAGATAGCCTTCGCGCACTTGATCGCATTTTCATGGCCGACTAGATCTTGGGCATAGCTGTATATAGATCGCGCGTTTGTCATCTATATATACAAATATTGCCACAGTTGTACTTTCGCCTTCGTGTTTGCTCGTAGCATGCGTCATCCTGCGCTACCATATGCGAGGCGAGAAAGATAATTGCTTCTGGGTCTATCTTCCCTTTTCTCGATTGCCGACTCTACGGTTGGGGGAAATAGAACCTGCGAGGTAGTTGTTACGAATATATGCTACGTCGGTCATATATTTTGTACCGATTATATATCCTTACTATATACCTAGAATAGGTACCCCACCTACATAGATCGGTACTTAGACGAAAACACACAAGCACAGTCCCCAACAGCCAGACAGTGAGGATAGTCCAGTAGTTCATATTACTCAATTTACAAGTACCAGGTGTCTGCCTAGATGTATCTATGTCCCGGGTTAGCGAACTAGTCAGTCAACGAATGCTAGTCGCAGTTTAATGTCGTAGCTCCCATATCTAAGCCCGAGCCCTATCCTCTATCGAGTGCTCGACGCCAGCATGCAGGATGATATGCCGTTGAGAGATGAAAAAGAGAAAGGGTATCATTTACTCATACATGCATCCAACAAAAAGGATTAAAAAATTACAGTGCTTGTTTTTCAGCATAGGTGATCGTCTTCCAGCATTAGCTGTGAGCCGTTCTATTTTCCTCGCGCTTAATGTAGTTCCCGTGAACTGGAATAACGTTTCCAAGGACGAACCGTGTGTTCCCTCAGAATATTCGAGGCCCGATGCGTTAGCGCTGTGCCGACTTGTCGGGGGGCATTGTACTCGGCGCATTCTCTGCTGTGACGCCGCTATAGGCGGGACGATCCTGTGGCCCAGCGAGGGACTCGGCCATGGCCTCGTCATAGCTCGGGGGCGCGTCGTCGTACGCCGGCACGTTATCCGGCCCTAGCTGCGGCGGATATAGCGGATCGCTGGGTCTCGCTGGGATGGACGGGCGCCCGTTTGTGTTCGGACGAGGCGGCGGCCGCGGGTTTGCCGCATTTCCATTGGTATTATTATGATTATTATTATGAGTGGTATTTACACCGGCAGAGGGAGTAGCCGTGGCCGTGGTGGCTGCTTGAAGTAGCTGGGCAGGCGGCTTGATGCCTGAGTACACCTCAATCTTGGACATGGTCAACGGAAGCGAGATAACCTGGGGGAGCATGCCGCCGCTTTTCCCGGCGCCTCGCAGGCCCCAGCTCAAACTAAGCTTGATCTCGAGCCCATACCGCCGCGAGAGGTTGCAGGTTCTGAACGAGGGCGCGACCGTGTTTGGGAGCCGTTGCGCTGCCCATATAGTATTGGGCACCTCAAATTCCGAGTCGACCGGATCCGTCGGCGAGCCCAGTGCTATGGAGAGGTTGAGCGCCGACACTACAATCCACCGAGTCTGCTCGACTTTTTCGAAATTGGACACGCGCATATGCGTATAGCCGACCAAGGCAATCTCGAGTGCCGTCAGATGAACTTGTTCTTGCGACTGCACGAGTCTCTTCGCAATGAGGCGCAGAGGCAGCGGCTGGTTGCAAGTCAATATCGAGGGGAACGGCAACCGCGCCGACATTTCGACGGAGGGGGGAGTCGGGCCCATGCCGCTGGGGCTGCTAGGTGGTTTGGTGCCAAAGAAAGACCTCCGTGCCGAGAGTGGCGTACGTGGCTTGAAGGCGAAAGGGCGGCGCACAAAGGCCTCCTGCTTCTGCGAGTTGGGCCGAGGCGGCTCGATGGGCAGGAATTTGAACCCGACCTGGTAGCGCCAGTTCTCCTTGAAGATGCCGGGGCGCTGAATCGTCACCTTGAGGTAGTACCGTATCTCGGCCTCTTGGGGGAACCCGGTGAGCGAAGGAGGCAGGGTAGACTTGACGTGGGCCAACATCAGCTGCTTTGCGCCGTCCATGGTGCGAAAGCCGCCCTTGCCCAGGATGCCGCCGTTACCGACGCCCCCGACGCCCCCGACTCCCATAATGGCACTGATGGCTCGCGCATCGTGGCAGATGTTATTGAGAGGGACCTTGAAGTTGAAGTTGAACTCGTGCAGGCCTGGCTGGAGGGAAAGAGCCACGGCATCGTCGGGGTAGACCTGGAAGACCCTGTAGAGGATCTTGTGGTTCTCGGTGATGCTGTTTCCCGGCACGTTGTATTCGTCGCGGCGCTCGGGCTGGATGATGAGGGCAGTCCGGGCCTCGCCCTCTAGCTTGACTATAATATTGCCAATGGTTTCGGGGCGTTGCAGGACTATGATAACCCGCCCGCTTATAAAGTCGAGGTTCGTGTAAAACTCGGGAGGCTTATCGAGCGCGATTCGTATGGACATGTTGACGATACCTGGCCTAGCAAGGCGTGGGGGTATCTATCGACTATTGGTATGATTTGTTGTGCGTAGTAGGAAACAGCAAAGCACAAGAGAGTATAGGCATGCCCTCCCTAGTACGAGGTATGAAGTAAAACTACCAAGGTAGATAAGATAGAACACCTCGGGGCGAGAGGGCGTGGTTATACAGGGCTGGACGGCTCAGCCACCTGTCGACTAGAAACGACAGGATTACGATGTAATTGGGGGTTGCGGCGAAGCTAGGAATAAAGAATGGTTAATCCAACGTTCGCTATTTCGACCAATGCCCACACATCAGGCCTAACCGGTATATGGGAGAGAATTGGCACCCAGCTGTCAGAAGGTATTATTGGCGAGGAGGTATCAAGTCGGCCATCGCAAGGTAAGTAAGAGGTATGTAGGTAGGAGGTAGGTAGGCAACCTAGATTCCTACATGTAAGAGGTAGGCAGTGACATACAGGTAGGTTAGTTTAGCTAGGTAGAACAAATGGGCTGAGGGAGCTTGCAGTCTAGCGGGGGAGCCTAGATACGCCCCACACGCGTCATCGCCCATCGTCGTCACTGTTTCATAAGCAAGAGTGGCTCATCGTTGACTTATCTAATGGCTGAGTACCTCAACTCACTCAACTCAGACATATAGATACATATATATATATATAGCAACTAATTTGAGTGAAGTGACAATCCTGGGGCAAAACGATTATGTTTTTAGTAATAACTAGCTCACGCCGTGCCTTTTGGAGCGGATATGGCACTTTTATAAATTCTGTAAGTCGTGTTGACTCGATCCGTCTTCCAGTTACCACAGTGCACAATTACACCTAGAGATAATCATGACTATCTAAGTACTCACTATCCGTACTTCTTAGCTACCTACTTAGATGGCCATTTCATAGACTGATGGATAGAGTATTAAATAGACCAATTCCATCTCTGCAGATACAACATCTCCAACAAGTGCAATTACCGCCATGGCTTGTCTCTCACCCGCACCAGCCCAATGGGCATAGTGTACCTAGCGTCGTAAGCATGACAAGTGCCAGATATATATATATATAACCTCTCCACCCCGCCTCTTGAAGCGCGCCGAGTCTGGCGCTCTCTTGCACCACTCCTAGGCTACGTCGCGCGCCTGCAGGATGTAATCCACCATGCCGTCGATCGCGCGATCACTCTCCTCGCTGAGGATGAGCTTGTCCCCGATGCATAGGTTCAGTGCGTCACCGACCCAGTTCTGGCAGTTCCAGCTGTTCTCGCTGTTGTTAATGGGCGTCGACCAGATCACGTCGCGCAGGCGACTGGAGGAAGAGCCCGTGACCGGGATCGTCGCCACGGCCACGCTGCCTACGAACGTCGCGCTCTTCCCAGGGTCGCAGGTGGCATTCTCCTCGCGCTCAAAGATGCCCGCGGACCCTATCACCTCTAGGGTGCGGTAGTCTGTCCTCACGCCCTCCTGATTCAGGTGCTCGATGAGTAGGGCCGTGTGCCGGTACTGGGGTGCGTCGATGGGGTCGCCGCGGAAGATGACGATCGTGAGACGCTGCTGCTCCTGGCCGGTCGGTTTCTCCTGACCACGCTCCGAGTCGCTGCTATCTGCCGGTCTCTCTAGGCTGCGAGTGTGGTTGGTTGAACATACAGCTTCACTGCTAGGCCTCATTTTCCCTCCGCACTATCTAGGTACAAGTAGGTATGTATTGTCCGGGAAGACACCGGATGATACCGGAGACGCTTGTGGCTGGGGAGAAGTGAGAGGGCCCGCCTAGGGTTCAGCAAGCGAAATAATGTGTGCGCGTACGGATGGGGGCATTAACGTGTCCGCTAAATGTAGCCGAAGAAACGGCAAGTAACTACCTATGTAAGGCACTCAAGCGAGGGCGTCATGAGGCATGCCCACGTCTATATACTCCACGAGTTATCACGAACTTTCCTCGGAACCGCTGCCATCGAAAGGCCTGCAAATGCGATAGGGCGCCGGCGACTCGTTGGTGGTTGGACGCTAGTGTAAGTGGCGCTTAAGGCGGGATGTATCCTGTATCCTGTATTTGGTACGGTAGATGAGGGAGGCAGGCATGCAGGTTAGTAGGAATGCATCTATTCTGGGATAACTATAATCGAAACCGGGCGAGCAGCTAAGCTAGCTGCTAGACTCGCAGTAGACAGGTAGCTAGTTTAGTGTAGCTATTCTGTAGTTTAGTGCAGCTAGTTTAGTGTAGCACGTCCTTGTTGTTACTGCGTTAGGTTTAGTCACCTACCTACAGTAGAAGCCCTTTTCGGAGATAAAAACTATATATCGCCGAAATTGCTATCTTGGGTAATACCTAGCGCAGACTAGCGTATGTGTGTGCATAGAGTGAGTGAATCGTAAATGTTTGACCCTGTTGTGCCACAACTTAAAGTACTCGCTTCGAGCGAATGACTGCTACTATTTATTCCGTGCCTCCATACAGAATAGATACGCCTGTTCCCCATGCGGCAGGTCGCAGCGATAACATTCACGATAGATGACAGGGCTGACGTCTATTGTTGGATAGACAAGTAGACAGGAGGGTCAGTGGAGGGTCAAGTGCCTCGGTTGTACTGCGTACGTACCTACGCATAGGTACCTAAGAGGTAGGTTAGGTAGATACATATGTAGGTAGGCACTACATGTATGTATGGACGTACCTAGGTACTATCCATCTGGGAAATAAATATTGCTATATTTACATGTATAATTAGACACAGAAAAGGGAGAGGCTAATGTGCTCTGGCTAGGTATCATCTATGTCACCATTAGTATCACTATTAGTTGCAGTTATACGACATTGTAACTATTTTGGCTTGGTAATCAATCCTACTTTTAGCTATACTCTTACCAAAGCATTATGTGTGTAGGACGATTACTTACTTATAGGTACCGTATAAGGGACCGCCAAGATTGTCGACAGGGTGGGTGCCTATGCATACTACCTCCTAGGTAGCCAAAGCTTGACCTCGAGATGGGGTGCTGGGGTAGGCGAGGGTTACCCGCGGACTTTGTTTACTGTTGCGTCATGACAGGATATACTGTAAATTTAATCTACCTACTCGCATAACGTAGACAACCAAACAGATGATGCATGCAGAACAAACGAGTGCAGATTGAACTACGGCTACCTGCCTGAGTAGTCATTCAGTCTGAGTGACTTTAATATAGCACCCAGGTATTTTGTACTTACAGTATTCTGTAAATTCTGACTGTATGTAGTTAGCAATTCCTCGGGTCAGGTGCACTAATCTAGAGTGTATGTAGTCAAAATAAAGTGCAGGTAGGCGAGTGAATGAATACCTAATCCAGACATACTTGCAGAAGAATTAAGTAAACCGTTCGCGTGGCTGATCCGGCCCGGGCCTTACGTGAGTGGCCCAGACATGCGTACGGAGCATACATGTCTTACTTAGATACCTACCTAGGGTAGTCTACCTACCTACCTACCAATGTTAGTAGGTACCTACCTAACCTAAGTACCTGACCTACCTAACCAACCTAACCCACCTGTCTACTCTGTACTTACACCATTTTCATTACGCATGCTTAAAAACAGTATTTAGATGCCAAGGAGAAGGTTTCTCGTAAAGCTTCCTTCAACGCGTCATGCTTCTGAATCGTCCCGCTTAGGTAAATAGAGCCTGTCCAACAGCTTCCTTCGACGACTGAGTTTATCAATATCCAATCGTTTATGGCGTAGGATCGATGAGCTGCGCCATAGTTGTGGAGGTTGTGCCGGCCGGAATTTCCTGGCCTGCTTATGATGATGATTAGTGTACCAGTAAGTCGGTGTGAAACATATGCAGGCTTGTCTTGGCCGGTTTAGGTAAAGCATGTAAATGCTTAAATATCCCCAGCTGGCGCGGAGTCTAGAAGCCCGAGAAATGCCCAGGTCCGCTACATACCTCCTATTCGAGTGCCTATTCGTGTAGAGCATATCCGAGTACATATGTTCACGCCTCGCAGTGGAACCAGTTGAGGTCGACTGCGCGAAGAGGCAGAACACCATGGAGACGCCTCAGCAACTTGCCATTTCCTTAAGGGTCCGGCTACGCAAATCGCGCCACGGCTGCCGCACATGTAAGCAGCGAAAAATCAAGGTTAGGACACTCAGGGGCCGCCCAAAAAAACCACTCATATATATCTGTTCGGCCAGCTAACTCCTAGGGCTCCGGGTGCTTAGTGCGACGAGGCACGGCCAGTGTGCGGCAACTGCGCAAAAAGATACTACGACGTCGAGAGGTGTGATTATCCATCCCTCTCGGCGCCGCGGCAGAGGCAGAACCGTGCGGACGCGTCTGCCGCCCAGCCTACCTCGCTGTCCACGAGTATCATAACACGGCCGACGGGGGCGTCCGCCAACCACTCTCAGCGGCAGTTGGAAATGCGGCTCATGTATCACTACACACAGTTTGCTGCCATGGAGTTGCCAGCCACCTACGGCTATACAAGCAAGGAGCTCTGGCTAGACAAGGTGCCTCAGATGGCTTTCGAGTCGGATCTGCTGCTTGATTCGCTGTTGACCGTTGCAGCCCTGCATATGCAGGATCTAGTACCCGAAGACCACAAGCTAGGCATGGCCGTTAACCATTACCTCGATCGAACACTGGCAAAGCATCGATACTCTCTTGGCTGCATCGAGAACTCTCTGGCGGAGCCGCTCTTTCTGACCGCGTTCATGTTGTGCATCGCCTCCTGGCAAGTCTCTCATCGGAGACCCCCCTCGTCAGAGACTTATCGCATTCCTTCCAATGTATTCGCCTTAGTTCGCGGGTGTTGCGCCCTTCACCGGCAGTACGATGGGTGGCTTAGTCAGGCAGGTTACGACCCCGGCGCCGTCTGGTTGCTAGCCCCGAGCGGCAGCATTGTCCAAGGCGATCATCCGCTCCTGCAAGACATAAAGCAGGATATAGACAAGCTATTAGAAGCTTTTCACGTCAGCACCATGCCGGTAGAAGAAGCCAACGTCTATCAAGACACGGCCGACTGTGTGGTCAGCCTATACAGGGCGTTAGTCGTGGAGATGGATAGTACTATTCTCCAGCGATTAGTTTTCACAATGGCGGTTCGAATGAAGTCTCGGTACGGTAAGTAAACACGACCCTTTTCTTTTGTTCACTGAATGGCAGCAACTTGTCGTGGAGAAACACGCATATAATACCTATACATCCGCTTTACAAATCATTAACTAAAACCAAATCTTGAAGTGGCAATGCTAGAAGCCGGCGAGCCATTGGCCCTCGCGCTCTATGCTCGAATAATAGCCGTGTTGGGATTCATCGACCATTTATGGTGGAGCCGAGGTTCTAATTCCAGCAACCGCGATGTCCTACATTTCAGCATAAATGGGCTCTCAAACATGATGCCATTGCGGTGCTCGTGGGCTATGGAGTGGCCGTTGAAGGTCGTCGCCGGAGAAATTAAATTAACAAGCAGCCAAAACACGCCCTCTCCATGAGTAGAGATTGCCCGCCTCGGTTTCGCCCTATCATTTGGCACTAGGAATACCACAGCATCTTCAGTCGTGAATTAGTAATGAAATCATAGGTAGTATATTCTATACAAACGCCAGTGTATGTCAACTGACGTTATAGATAGCTGATACAATCAACCCTACACGATCAATACCCAATATCGTCTTGCCCTAGGATTAATAATTCCATCGACATTATTCAATGGAACAGCAACTCTAACGACAGTTAGTGTACCCGTACCAAAATTCGGGGGGGTTAATCAGAAGTACACATTACACATACCGAGTGTCCCGACTTGCAGCTCGACGCGCCTTATTAGAGTATAGGTAGACATTGATGAATGATCAATACGACAGAGTGGCCGGGTATGGTATGAGTTTAAGGTGACATATGAGAACGTTATTAATATACCCTTTTCTTACGGGTAGTTCCCGCCGTTCAGGGTTTCCATACCTAATGACAATAGCAAGGTCACACACGGGTAGGTCATTTGTATTCCCCAGATAGTTTAGCAATCAAGCTAGACTTTGCCTAGTAGAATATAGCAGGTTGGTGTATACGCTCAAAGGGATACTGCCTCTTTCTAAGCTGCATAGTTGGAGAATATCTACGATTCCGAATTCAGCTATTGACCTAATGCTTCAACCCCGAGCTTCCCCGCAATAGCATCTACGACTAGAGAGGAGAGCACCGGAAATAAGATTCCGTACCGGTGCTATCCAGCCCGGGTTTCTAATTCCCTTTCCCCAACGATCGACTATATCTAGATCCCCCGCGCTGGAGCAACGCCGCGGCATCCAGAAAATCGCTTGCCAAACGAAGTACCCAACCACCCTATCAAAGACCAAGATCCTCAAATAAAAGAATCACCATCATGTCCACTGAGACAGTCGCAAATAAGACGGCAACTACCGTCTCCGTACGATTATCGGCGCCGGAAAAGGTCACAGTAAATGGAACGCAGAGAGATCAGAACCCAGCTCAGATCCAAGTCATCGGCACGACAAAAAGTGGAAAGAAGTTGACTATCAGATCATACCCGAAATTTGATAACCTCGATGACGAGCGCCTCTACCGGAAACAACATCTTGCCGCCGCCTTCCGCGTCTTCGCTGACCGTGGCTTCGACGAAGGCGTCGCCGGTCATATCTCCGTTCGGGATCCGATTCTTACTGACCATTTCTGTATGACTAACGCTCATCCCTCATAGACATCACAGGTACCTAACGTCTGCTGACAACCATTTCTAGGGCTAAATCCCCTCTCGATGCACTTCTCGCTGATCAAAGTATCTGATCTGATTTTGTGCGACGAGCAAGGCAACGTCGTAGAGGGCAATGAACCCATCAACGCCGCCGCCTTCGCGATCCACTCGCAAATTCACAAGGCGCGTCCTGATGTGACCGCTGCATGTCACGCGCACAGCGTGCACGGAAAAGCGTTCTCGGCCTTTGGGCGGGAGCTTGAAATGCTGACGCAAGACGCGTGCCGGTTCTACAAGTCCCACGGCGTGTACCGAGACTTCAGGGGCGTGGTGGTAGATGCGGAGGAGGGACGGCGCATCGCTGCCGCGCTCGGCGACGGCAAGGCCGCGATTCTGCAGAACCACGGCATCCTCACCGTGGGCCGAAGCGTAGACGAGGCAGCCTTCTGGTTCTTGAGCCTCGAGAGAACGTGCCAGGCCCAACTCCTCGCGGATGCCGCCGCCGGCGGCGGATACAAGAAAATCCCCATTGATGACGAGGAGGCTGCGTATACGGCAACGCAAGTTGGTGGGCCGGAGAAGGGATGGTTGGCATTTCAGCCGTGTAAGCCACACTATCCTCATTTACTATCGATTGAGACTCTACTACAATTATGGTCTTCTTGAAGAACCTGAAGAACCTGTCGCTAATTAATATTGATTTAGACTACGATGAGCAAGTTGCGAAAACAAAAGGAGATTTCTTGAATTAACGCAAAATTCTTCGAACGAACAAGCCTGTAGGCAAAACCGCCTATTAACTTGAGAGAGAGACAGGGGGCACACTGAGATGTAATTCAGTGTTTAAAGGCCTTCGGCTGAACTAGGCTAAGCGGTATCACAAATTTATTGATACTGTGATGCGATGGGACACGTAAATACCTATTTCACGCGTCTAGATTTCATGCGAAGGCGTCTACTATCCAATGTTCAATGTCCAAGTTGTTAGTGCCAGCATATACTATGGGCTAGTAGCTCCTATACACTCGTTTTAAATCTTTAAAACTTCGCATTTTATAGCCACTAACATATGAATCTTACTTGCAGTGCTTTAGGCTAGGACTAAATGCATCTAAATAATCATTGTTGGAATCTCATATACTTTTAACTGGTAGTAGTCCTAAGTAGACGGTGTACCTTTTATGCGTTGTGGGCAAGCAGATTTCGGAGACCGAAGGTTAGTAATGCTAGATGAGGCGACAGTGACACCCGGAACCCGCAGAGTAAGAAATCAGGCAATTCGAGACAAACTTACTAGAATTCTAGAATCAGCGAGCTTCGCCGTGGAGCTCTTAGCCCCGTGCTCCTTTCTTTGTGGCGTCCTACTGGTTACGGGACTGCACATTTGCCATTGGACCGAATGCAATCTTCTCCCAGACCATGAGGCCCCGGCTCCGGCTCTGGATATTGACCCACGACTTCTTCCATTGTAATGGCAATAATTATTTATATTGTAGTCCAGTCATGCTACATACATCGAGGCAAAATGTCACTCAGCTTGGTTTGCGGTTCCTTCTCAAGTCTCGAAAAGGGAAACAGAACTTTTTGGAGCCGTGGTAATAAGATGTTTAGACTCGATAACACTTTGATAAACCTCACCACATAAAATCAATTATATTTTGGCTGTAAACTAGTGCGGCAATTCTGTGACCAAAGAGCTTATGGTAATTTGTATTGGCCCGGCCCTAAACGTGGTAAATGGTTTGATGTGATTATGTAAGTGTTTATAGTTAACATCTACGTTACGAGAGGACCTAAAATTTAATGTAGTTCTTAGTCTAGTAGCAAAACAAACTATAGGAGCGATGTTATATTAAGTGAGCCACGGCTAATCAAAACCTATCAACGACACAAAGCAAACAGTATTCAGTCAACTACCTACTCCGAAAAAAAAAGCCGCACGATCGATGCCAACTATAATTATGAATCCCCCTCAGTGTATAACTGGTTGTTTCGAATGTAAATCAATGGATATTGCGGCAGCAAAATCTGATTGGGGGGGGCTTGGGCTCCGAGCTGCCTGGCAACCAGGAAGACGAATCGAACATTAAGCCTAAACAACACCGTAGAAGCCGAACCAACCTCCTTCATACTGTATTCTGTAAGGAACGTGTTTGAATATCACATGGTTGTACCCTTGTCTACCATTCACACTGAGAACTTACAGTAAATGAGTCTAGGGTGTTGTCAAGGACCAGAAAGAACCTTCCTAGCATAGCAGCTTTCTGATGCTCTGTATGATCGCAATCCTTGTCGCTTACTAGTCTAGGCATCTTGGTGGGCTTCTATACCGAGAAATGCCGGGAGTATAGGTATTACGTATATAGTCGATAAGAGTTCTACATCGCTAGTTTTTAATCTCTATACTGTCTCAATGCCGGCGGTATTCGGCAATGGGCGATCGGAAACATCTAGTGTAAAGGTTAAACTATAACGGCGTGTTCCTTCGCGTGCAAGTATGTGGTGGTATATGATCACTATTCTGTGCTTACTCAAGCTAGTGATATTTAAGACAGCCCTAGGATATGTAGATCGTGGGTTAGTATGGACGATGATATTCGTTCGAGCATCGGCGAGTTAAGATGATCCCAAGGGCAAGACCGAGATGAGACCGCCGGATCCCTGAAAATATATAGAAGCGAGAATATAAAGCTCCTAACTATCTACAAAGGCAATAGTCGACGCATCCAAGCTGCGCAGTGTATCACCAGGCACCTCCTACTTTTCAACAAAGGTAGACGATTCATATGCCTAGACTACAACTTGTCGAAATACAGTATATACCTACACGTACACCATGAACGTGCAATCCCCGCAATTCGCCGCAGGATTAGTGCTAGACTATGCCAGAAGAGACATCGTCAAAACAGATCAATTGCCTGTTCAGGGAAATGACGCCGGGTCACGAAACCCTAGTTCACTTACTTAGTTCTAGTGTTGTTCTAAATACAGAACACTTGGTTGTAGTACCGAGAGCTTTACGGCACTCCCCGTTGAAGTTTTCCTGTTGATTTTCTACAGTATAGACAGAAGCTAAGGGTTGATAGTTGTTAATAGAGCCGATGTTTACACAATATATACGTACAGACCCTAAAGCTTCCATCAACTCACCACTTATCCGCTATGCTGATGTATAACTCAAGAGCGCTAGGTACCCAATAGCCTGACTAGAAATGCATGAAATAGCCTGCCTCAGGGAGATCTGGGTGCTCCTTTTAGAATAGGGGGTTCCTGGGGGCGGACGGGATGGCGATCCTTACTGACTGCGAACTGCCTAGTGTAGCCCTACTTCAGACTTGTCCCTACCTAATATCTAATCTTCCAAGGATAGGCAAATCTATCCCCGATGCTGCGTCTGGCGGTTATGTAAGTCTGGCTCGTGTAGGAATTCCGTACATTGGTTGGCTATATTATGACGCTATTACCTATGTGGTTGACGTTCCGGTCGTTAGTCTTTCTACACCCCACGCGCCGGTAGCGTTTGCGTTTCTGTAGTGAAGAATCGTCAACTGAAATGTTCCATCACTGGTAATGTCGTCGCTGGCTTCGACGTAAACATATCATATTCAAACCGGGGTCGTGCACTCTTTTCACCGCGGAATGGCTCATCCATACGAGCCGCCACCACCTCTTCCAGCCGAGAATGGCGTCCATGTCTGGAGAGCGGCCATCATTATGCCGATTATCACCTTCTTTTTCGTCGCTGCGAGGTTCTACACACGAATCTACCTGTTGAAAAGACAACCTAGCATTGATGATTGTACGTCCTCAGTGTACCCGACGGGATAAGTTCCCAGTTTCTTCGGCTGACGAACCAATGTAGACATTGTTGGCGCAACCATGGTCATTAGTATCGCGCATGGCGTGTTGATGGGCCTTGCTACGTATCATGGCATGGGCTTACACATCTGGCAATTCACCCCGGAGCTGAATTCCGAGTACTATCTCTGGATAGGCATAACATCGCAGTTCTATACCGTCGGCCTCGCTGGTTTCAAGAGTGCCCTGGTCTTCCTCTATCTGCAGACCTTTGGGCTTGTGAGCAGGAGGTTCAGGATCGCCTGCTACCTGACGCTGTTTTATACCTTGGGCTATCTGACGGCCAACTTGTTCGCCGAATTTCTGGGATGCTGGCCGATCGCAAAGAAGTGGCACGCCGACTTGCCTGGTCACTGCATTAACCGAACCGCGGCGAATACCTTCTTCGGCATAGGCCACGTAACGAGCGACCTAATCATCGCCATACTTCCTCTGCCTCCGATATGGAGGTTGACATTCCCGACCACCCGACAGAAGATCGGGCTCAGTCTCACGCTTTCCAGCGGATTCATGTTGGTTGCTCCCTCCGCCTGTTCATCGTCGATTCCCGCATGACGTGCTAATAAGCGAGCTTAGTGCATGGGCTGTTGCCACCGTTCGTTATGTGATATCGACATATAACCAGTTCACCTACGATCGGCCCTGGTGGGCGGGTATCAGTTTTACCTTCTCCATTCTCGAGCTTAACACGGGCTTGATCTGCGCCTGCGTTCCGACTTTCAGCCCCCTCCTGTCTGTCTTCAGCTCCTATCGGGTGTCTAATTTTGTCTCGTCATGGACGACGCGTGCATCCGGAATTTGGCACAACAGCTCCGAAAAAACACCCTGGGACGATCTCGAGTATCACGGGCATCTCACGGCAGAGCTGCGCGAGACGCAGGAACGCGATGAACTAGGAAGCAGAGGAACTAACGAGGGGACCGCCATCAATCCTATCGACACGAAGAACCTGGCGACTTTTAGCCCGGTTAGTCCGGATGGTGACATGCCATTTTGTGATTTATCAGGTCTACAGGCCCTCGCTGAACGAGGGAAAATATATTGACTTATGAACATTCGTTACTTTTTGCAAATCACCATCTCATGACCGAATACCCCGAATTATTCAGAGATCTGTCTTTTGTAGGAGCAGGGGACCATTCAGTGCGCTGGAGAGCGCTGGAAGGATGGCCACATGAAGGTGCAAACGGTAGTTTGGCAGATAATGTAGCTAAACCATCACTTGACCAATAAATAGCCGCGTGGCATACTCTAACCACGAACATACGTAGTAGGACATTCTACCTTAAGACAACCTAACCTACGGGTATACTGTACGGGAGCTGCTTAGCATGTGCTTCATAGCATTGCAATCTTAGTTGGCGGCGTAGGAGGGTATTGCTTTAGAGCAATAGCCAGGCATAAAGTACAGAGCTTTAATAAACTATGCATCCGAAGGAGGCCACTACAGCTGCAGGATCCAGAGAGGCCAGGATATAGACGATGAAGCGGGTGAACTAAGCTTTTACATTGGGAAGTGCGTTCTTTACCATGTTGAAGTTGCCAGCCACGCCATGCTTAGCATGGGAGATGTGAAAGAGAGACCAAGCCATCCTTTTGCTTAAGAAGCGTTCTAGAACGCGGTAGAGATAGAGGTATGAAAATGCAAAGGTAGAGTTTCCACATCGCCTGTGTCACTTCGTAAGGGTCCTTGTTCTTTGGAGTTCCATAGATCGGCAGACTTTAATAAAAGAGATCTAAAGTGTTAAGCATCGTGGATGTAAAAGATGAATAAGTATAGGCTACTCGTCGACTTCCCACTGGCTGCGGTAGATCCCTTGAAACGGCCCTTTAGTACCAACAAGACCCCACGGCTTAATAATATCACAGGTAGAAAGTGAGCCTTGTAATGCGCAGTGCTGCCATTCCTGTTCACCGACATGCGTGCTTATAGTTACATATGTAGCTGTGAGTCTCTCAACTTGAGAGACGCTATTATCTTTAATGCTTTTCCTTTTTACTCCTTGCCCGAGGGCGGTTATATAGTGCAACGCCAGTCAAGACAAGAGCAATTTTGTTACACAAGCCCGTCCTAAACTCCATTACGCCAGAAGTATGGTCCACCGAGGACATAACTAGGACGCTCCTAATGTGTGCCGTTTCGCCCGTTTGTGGCCTCCACCAGCTTCGCCCCTAGTCTCTTAGTAGGCATTGTTCTCGGCAAACTCCCTGTTGATTGGGTTTCTGTAACATCGTCGTACTGGTGGTCAACAGCCTGCTCGGCAAGCTTCTGTGTTTCCTTTGTCCACTCCTCTAACCGATGTGTTTCAATATGCTTACGAAGATTCGAGTCTTCCCAACGCAAGGCTTCTAACATTTTCTCTCGATAACTCTTCTCCATGTTCGCAAAGCGTCCGTCAAGAGTATGCGTATAGACTCCCACTGCTTGTGAGGGCGCTAATCTTCGGTGCGCGACCTTGGTATTACGGTCGTTTTCTGTCTTATATTAGCTTCAGGCATCTGCTGGATGCTACAAGTAGACTTACGGTTTGCGTATAGAGTGCAGTAGAGTTGGAAAAGATCTGTCTGTCCGAGGACATCCATAGTCTCCTCGTCGCCTTTCATGGAAGTATTGTTGATCGTAGTCCAATCCTCACGCAGAAAACATCGCCTCCAGATAAGTCGCTCGGCTTGATGGCGCTCATCACCATGCAGGCCATTACTGGCTACCTGGATGGCAAGAAAAAACTGATCGGCAATGTTGTCTTTGGTCTCTGGGGGCAAGGTGATCAGAGTAAGGAGGTCAATAAGAGTCAATGGATCGAGAGCTTCGTGTTTGAGCAGTCGCTTCATCGCATCTTCAAAGAGTTGAGCAAGTATTTTGTACTTTTTCGGACACTGGAGAGCGAAGGCTTCCTGAACGAGGCCCATTTCTTCAGTTTCGTCGAGGGCCACACTGATGACTGGGCGGATTTGAGTGTCATAAAATTCATTTTGAACACCGATGACAGCAAGCTCTTTATCAATAGCATCGACACGTGCGTCCTCGGTAGTCCCACTGATGGTAGCCTCTTGAACGGACATTGATGCTTTACTAATAGGGCGTGAGGATTCAGCCATTCGGGCCAGCTTACCAAGACTGAGCTCAATCTTTTTATTCCAAACTTGTTGTTCCCGAACTAGGCCCAGATCGAGAAGTGTATTCGCAGCATGGTCGATGTCTTCCTCTCCCACGATATCATTGATCCAGGATATCTTGGCTAGCTCTGGCCTCGCTCGCAGATACACCGTCTTATACCTCTTGTCACCATCATACCCAAGAAGAGCGTCCACACCATATGTTGTGAAAAGGTAATCGTAGAACGGGAATGCGAAATCTTCTCCGTAGGTATCGAAGCACTCCCGAACCTTATCTTCTTTCGCATACATTTGCGACTCGATCTTTTCAATCTGGCTCGCCGTAATATTAGGACTAGAGAGCTCCTCGCGAAACAATTCAATTTCTCGAGTAAGCACCTCAGCTAAGGCGGGCAAAGATCTATGGGTCTCCGCAATCTTGATGGCTGCCTCCCAATTGTCAGATTGAGAGAGCAAAACAACCTTGGTGTGACGATCTTCCTTATAGGTTTCCTCATACTTTTGGCCTTCTGAAATCAGTTTAGGATCACCGCTCGCAAGATTCCACCGAGTTAATTCTTGCAGGACAGAGAGATAAACTTCGGTCATTTCAGGTAGTATTTCTCGTGTTTTCTCGACTAGGCTTCTCTGTTCTTCAGTTAGGGACTCGGGGTCCTGCTTGACCCATTCAGTGGCTAGTTCAACTTGTCGCTTCACGTTGTTAGCGACGAATCTGTTTGCAGTCCAAGGCGTTGGTAGGCCGGAATAATCGCCTTCCAGTATACCATGATCAAGCTTCTCCCCTTCTAGTCCGTAGAGTACGAGATGAGTCTGCCGGAAGGCAAACGCATCACGAATGGTGCTATTATAGATGTCCGAAGCCTCGTATATCAACCGGGTCAAAGAAACTGGATCTAATTTGGCCTTCGAGTTGTGTTTGATAACTTCGTACGCCCATGCGATAAACAGCTCCATACGATGAATGTCGTGTATGAGCCAGTGCCTAAGCTCATCTGTCTCCCCCTTCGCATGGTTGGGCTTTGATTTCTCTTCCGTGCGAATGTATTCAACAATCTCTGCCACAATAGTCTTCTTTGAGGCAGCAGGACGCATCTGTAGGAATTCCTCATGTTTGCGCCAGAGGATGCTAGCAACATGCATTTTCTCGGCATTCCACATCAGCTGCCACTTTGTACTACGGTCCAAGTTGACACCGATGCTTTTAATGTGCGCCATGATCTTATCTAGATACCGAACACGACCCTTGACGTTATCATCAAGCCTCGCTGCTAACGGTGAGAGGTGCGGCCCTGTTGAAGTCAGAATATCTTCGCTCAGTCCCAAAGCAGCCTCTCCATACTCTCTGTCGCTGAAGCGGATATTGTGCTGTACGTCGAATACGAAAGGGTTGTTTTCTTTAATTCCGAAAAATACAGCCTGCTCCAGCTTGATTTTTGCAGTGAGCTTAGGAGGCGTGATGCTTGCAAAGCGTTGGCAATCTGACACTGAAACGCGCATTGTGCCAGCTCCTCGGACAAGCAGCACGGCTGTTGGGTTTTTTGTCCTTATTCGCATAGGTCGCACCTCGTCATCAGCGAGATCATAGATGTGAGGCTCTTCAAAGCCGGACCCAATTATCTCAAGAGTAGGGTCGTAACGTAAGTCAACCACATCCTCAAAGGCTGTCGGCAGGGTGTGGTTGTCTTGCATGATCTGGGAGTCGGGAGACTCGGGAGGCTGGGCAATAGAGGCCACTACGGTAGCATGGTCGAAGACAAGGAATGCAATCACAGCAGGCTTGGGGAGGTATAATCGAGGTTTCGTAAGAGCATGGGAATCTGGTGGCGTGGAGAAACTGGATATTGGTCGAACCATACCAATGTCTAATGAGTTCTCCTGGTTTGGTTCGTTCTGTATCACCACCTCAACTAAACTATACCGACGCAGGTTCTTGTCATCAAGCGAGGTTAGAAGTAACAGGTGTTGCTGATGGTCGGATGCTGATAGATGACGTAATTTGCTCATGTCGGCATATTTGGACGACATGCCCTTTGGTACAAAGCAAAAATCAACGATCTTGAAGGAGTCGGGAGCGAGTGTGCTACTTGTTACATCTGCTTGTCGAATTGCATCGAGAATAAGACTTCGGGCATCTAGTTCGGCAAGGAGATCATGGTGACCTCCACGGTGTATCCTCCAGCAGTTCACTCGGCCCTTTGACGTTGCGGCTACCACAGTGCACTCGCCCTGCTTGAGAGAGCGACTAGCTCGCACTGCTGCTATGTCACCCTGAAGTGCTGAGTGAGAGAGAACATTTCGTATGCTGCCAAGAAATCCGCCGCTGGAGGGGCCCAGGCTAGTGCGTAGAAACTGAACAGAAATCTTGGGTCGTCCTTGCGCATCTCGCACACTTAGATGCGCGATTCGCCCACTACTAAATGCTAGGATAAACCCTGCAGCCGCTTCCACGTTGACGAGTTCAATAACACGCTCGCCAGAAAACATTCCAGATATAGAGTCTTCAACTCCGGTTCGTTGTTGTCGCATAAAATCTAAGGTTGTAGCGCTCGAAATAGATTCCCAGTAGGTGATTCTACCGCTGGTAGGCATTACAACAACAAGGCCGGGCTCGGAGCAGGATGCGGATGGAGAAACGAGCAAACCGAGTGGCAGGGGATCTGTCGCGTGCTTTGAAGGATACGGAAGTGTGAAGGTGAAGGCCTCAGGCGATAATGAGGGCGACGCATACGGCCAGACCATAGCATGTGTATGTGTGAGGCTCAGAGCACACCCGATCGAGGTATCAACGAAGCCATGTTGGCGACCTAAGGGAGAATCAAGAGTTTAGCAAGGCGAAGTTTAATATATTGTCGACGGCCTACATACTGGTAGCATCGAGCTTTATTCGCTCCGGGAGAGCGGGGAGTTTTCTGACTTCAAATGCAGTATTCATAGACTGTGAACAAGTGTTATTAGAATTATCAAATATTGACAACTGACGATTACACAGATGATGGCGTAACTTACCAGCAGGGTAGTACCATCACCCTTATGCAACCGATCACCAGGTCTAGTCTTCTTAGAGCGCACGCTCAGCTCTTGTCTCGGGGCTGCTACGGGTTTCTCTATCCCATCCTGCTTGATCTCGACTGCTGATGGCTGCGCAGACTTGACTTCATACGTTTCCGGCGCAGCAATGTGTTCCACGAATGTTTGCTCTGTGATCTGTGGGCGATCGGACCTGAGGCGCTTCGATTTGGGCTGTGGGAGAGAGTTATCGGAGCTCAGCGGTCGCTGGCGTCGGCGGCCGCGAGTAGTCATCGGTGTGGGAGCGCCGGTTTGGCTGCCACCGGTGGGCGCTGGAGCGAACATGATGAATTGCGAAGTTGTAGATGCAGTGCTAATGCGGTGCTAATGATGTGATGGACAGGTTGACGGTCGCGATGGCAGAGAAGATAGGGAGCAGTCGACGCAGGCGGCGCGTGATGTACGGGTTTGTGTTGGAGTTCCGTGACTATTGTCGATGCGTCGATGACTCTAGACTAGGCCCAAACATGGCGAGTGGACGTAAAACTACTAGTTTGGTAGTTGTCAATCTTTCTTTTCGCACAAGAGGCGGTCAGGATGGGAGAAATAAGGATGGATGCAAATGTGGATGCGGATGCGGATGCAGATGATACTAGAACAACCTCACATTGACCAAGGAAAGAATTGGGAAGAATGACGAGGCCATACAAGTGAGTTGGTTGGGCTGTTATTGATTGGATCTGCCCTGGGAAAAAAATACAACACATAACATCTGAAATTGGCATAGTACGGTTATGAGCTCCAAATGGAAGGCCAGGGCTGGCTAATGGGTGTGTGCACGGATCACCCGGGGACCCTCCTAATTCTAAGCCTTCCAAGGTTCCGAGGGCACCCTATCGGCCGTAACGATTGGGTAAACCTATAGGTTAGGTAGGTAGCTTAGGTACCTAGGCATAGGAGGTAGTGGGTTCCTAGGGGTAGCTGAGGGAGGAATAACCTCCCTTAGAGGTAGGTAGGCGCGTACCTAGTGTTCTGTACCTTAGGTAGATACCTATAGAGGTACCTACTATTTACCTAGTATTCCCTACCTATGTAGGTACTAGTACTGCACATGGAGGTCATGCATGTTTCCGGAGATATCCAATTAGAATTTAGCCTACCCCTGCTCATGCCGGGTCAGAACAATAATCACTTGCATATCGTCATCGCTCCTCTAATTGGCTGAGATAGATGCAGCGTTTCTCACCATTCACTTCACATTCACTTACACGAGCAATTGTTTGCTTCGAGCAAGTACAAGAGCATTTATCACATCGTCAAATGAATCAAACCTACTAGGTTAATGGTTAATTCGAGGAATCACCATACCATAGTCGTACCCGGATCCAAGCTTCGCCTTCAATGTCTATATCTATATCTATATGTGACCGACTATCTATCGCTTCTGGACTACTAGGTGCTGATGAGAATGGAATGACACCTCAAGTCTGGGTTCTTTGGAATTTCTCAGATTATTCTACAATTTGTGGAAGGTGTCGAATATAACTTGCAATTTCTATCAAGACTGTCAATCCGTGCTTGTCTGGCACTATGAGGGAAATACACCGCAATATGAGACGATATATGAGTTCTGTTACGATCACGGACCCCCTGGTGAAGTATCAATCATTGCTAGCGACTGGACTCTGCTCTCCCGACGCAGACCAGCATCGACTGGCATTACATCTTCAGAAAGTCTATCATAGACTAAAAGATTATAGCCCTTCGATTGAATATCGTATAAGATTAAGGGCACTTACAAATGCTTTGAATGACTCGAAGGAGGACAGTCAATCCCAAAAGTTAGCAGCCGAGAGCCATCCAATACGGCGCAATCCCCTCTTTGCGCGCTTCTTTGCTCGGAATAAAAGCAGGGATACCCTCGCCTTAACAAGAGTGCTCACTAGCTACGAGGAGGCAATCCACATCGATTCGCCGCAAGGGCTTTTCCTATCTGGCGAGGTAGGCACAGGAAAGTCGATGTTACTCGACCTTCTGGCCGAGGGACTGCCTACTAGCCGTAAGCGACGATGGCATTTTAATACCTTTATGCTTCATACACTATCTCAATTAGAGCGTCACAGGAAGATGCAGTCTACATTAGGAACTGAAGACCAACACTACTCGTTGCTCTGGATGGCAAAAGAAATGATCGAGAAATACCCGATTCTTTTTCTAGATGAATTCCAGCTACCGGATAGAGCAGCGAGCAAGATTCTCAGTAGCCTTTTTACTGCGTTCTTTCAACTAGGAGGGGTTCTCATCGCTTCGTCTAATCGCATGCCCGAGGAGTTAGAAAAGGCAACGGGTTTTGAGTATGTTGCACCGAGTATAGGCGGGTTGCTCGGCCAGGCGTTAGCCTTGAGTAAATTCCGAGGCAAAGGCGACTTGTTCGGCTCCTCAAGCGAATTTTCGTCGTTTCTACAGGTCCTAAAGGCGAGGTGTGAACTATGGCAAATGGGAGGCGCTAAAGACTGGCGAAGAAGAGACGCCAGCTATTATCCCAGCGATGTTTATACGAACCCATCCCAGGGCTCTTTACCCGGGACCCGAACAGAAGCACAAGCAGAGCCGTCACTTTCAGTAAATCTCGAGGCACCTCCTCGAATTACGAAGAGACCAAAAGAATATTATCTTTCAAGTACAGATCCTGATCCATTATGGAACGCAGCATTAAGCAGGTATTGCATCACCTCCCCCCCTGATCATGCAGCATGGACAGTTTCGACAATAACAGTATACGGACGGAGTATCACCATACCGCAGCAGTGCAAAGGAATCGTACTGTGGGATTTCCAAGAGCTCGTGTCTTCATTCGGACCAGCGGATTATATCACGATGGCCAGCACTTATCACACCTTCATCATCAATAACATACCGGTCTTAGTACTCCTAAAGAAAAACGAAGCCAGAAGGCTCATCACATTATTAGACGCCCTCTACGAAGCCCGATGCAAATTGATCGTTAGAGCAGCCGTGGGCCCAGACGACCTCTTCTTCCCTGGCGCTCAACGCACCACAAATTTGCCAGTTTCCCACGAGAGAGTTGACGCAGACGCAATACACTCCGAGACCATTGCCGAAGCATATCAAGACCAGATGTCGCCTTTCCGCCCTAACATCTCCTCGTACACGGACTCAAACAATACCGAATACGATCCTGACCAAGACTCCGATTTCGGCGTCGACCCCAAGAAATCCAAGGTCGACTTTAGCAACACGGGTGCATTCACGGGTGAGGACGAGCGCTTTGCTTATAAGCGCGCAGCAAGCCGGCTGTGGGAGTTGTGCAGTGAGAGGTGGCATTCGCGCCACCTTAACCGCTGGAGGCTTGATTTTCCATTTTTGGCAAAATCTCAGCTCTGAACACATGTTGCGGAAGTCTGTTACGAGAGTCTGCTGCAGAAATCTACTGCAAAAGTCTGTTTTGCATACAAAAACGTTATTTAACTATAAAATTTTAAAACTAGTTATATTTTAATATTTTTATTATTTAAACTTTTATTTTTATTTTATAAAATATATATAACTAATTTTAAAATAAAACTATTTTTAAATATATATATTATTATTAATTTAATTAATATTTAATTTTATAATTATTTTGTAATATTTATATTTTTAAAACTTTTTTAAATAAATTTAAACAATAATTTTTTATATTTAAATTAAATTTTTTTAACTTTATATTTATAATAACTATATTTTATTAGTTTTATTTTTTATTTAATAAATAATATTAATTTAATATTTCATTAAAAATATTTTTTAATTTGTTTAAATTTAAAAATTATATTATAACATTTTAAAAATAAACTTATTTATATTTATAATATTTAATTATTATTAAATAATATATATTATAAACTTTAATATTTTTTATTTTAAAATAAATAAATTTTTATTTAAAAATTATTTTTTTAATAATTAAATTATAAAATATATATTATATAAAAAACTTTTATTAAAAATTTAATACTATTAAAATATTATATATAAAAAAGTTTAAATAATTATAAAAATAGCTTTTAAATTTTAATATAAGTTAATTTATTTAATTTTATTATTTATTTATTATTTAATTTTATTAATTAAAATATATAAATAATAAATTTATAATAATTTATTAAAATTAAATAAAATTAATTTTATAATAAAAAAAAAACTAAATATTAAATTTATAAAACTAATTTTAAATTTTTATTATATTAAAAATAACTATTTATAAATTAAAAATTTTAAATTTAAATTTAATTTTAATTTTTTTATATATAACTTTAATTTTATATTTATATTTAGTTTATATTATTTAATTAAATTAATTAATTGTTTTTTTAAATATATAATTTATTTATATTATTTAAAATTACTTTTTTTTATAAAAGCAGTTTTATATATATTATAAAAAAACAGTTTTTTTTTAAAATATATAATTTGTTTATATTATTTAAAATAACTTTTTTATATAAAAATAGTTTTATATATATTATAAAAAAACAGTTTTTTTTTAAAATATATAATTTATTTATATTATTTAAAATTATTTTTTTTTATAAAAACAGCTTTATATATATTATAAAAAAACAGTTTTTTTTTAAAATATATAGTTTATTTATATTGTTTAAAATAACTTTTTTATATAAAAATAGCTTTATATATATTATAAAAAAACAGTTTTTTTTTTAAAATATATAGTTTATTTATATTATTTAAAACTATTTTTTTATATAAAAATAGCTTTATATATATTATAAAAAAACAGTTTTTTTTTAAAATATATAGTTTATTTATATTATTTAAAATTATTTTTTTATATAAAAATAGCTTTATATATATTATAAAAAAATAGTTTTTTTTTAAAATATATAATTTGTTTATACTATTTAAAATTATTTTTTTATATAAAAATAGCTTTATATATATTATAAAAAAATAGTTTTTTTTTAAAATATATAGTTTATTTATATTATTTAAAATAAACTTTTTTTATAAAAACAGTTTTGCAATTTTTATAAAAATATAAAAATATATTTTAATAATTTTTTATATTATAATTATATATTTTAATATTTTTAAAATATTTATAATTTTTATAAAAACAATAAATTTTATTTAAAAAAAACTTTTTTAAATATAATTTATAATTAAATGTTATATTTAAATAATAATAATTAATTATATAATATATATATAAGTTTATTAATAACTAAAATATATAATAAATTAAATATAAAAAATTATATATTTTATTATTAATTTATAGTTTAATTAGTAATAAAGTATTATATATAAATTATTATAATAAATATTTGATTTTTTTTAATTATAACTTAATTTTTTAAATTTTATTATTTATTATATTATAAAAAATAACAAATATACTATTTTATAAAATTAATTAAATAATTATATTTATATTTTATATAATATTAATATTATATTTGTTTTATTTATAATTAGTTATTATAATAGTAAATTTTATAATTAAATATTTTAAATTTTAATTAAAAATATAATTAAAATTTTAATTATTAATAACGTTTTAATATTTTATTTTTATTGTAATATTATATTAAAAGTAATTTTTAATAGTTATTTTTATTAAATAATTTATAAAAAAAACTAAAAAAAAACATATTTAATTAAAATTAATTTTAAAATATAGTTTGTTTATATTTAAGTTTAAAATTTTAGTTTTTAACTATTATAGCTTAAAATATAACTAATATATAATTTTATATAAAAACTATTTAAATATTAAATTTTCTTTGTTAATATTTAATATTATTATAGCTTAATTATATTTTTTTAATATTTTAATTTATATTTTTATTTAATTAAAAGTAATATTATAATTTTAAAATATTAATTAAATAAAAAAAAACATTTTATTTATAAAATAAATAAAAAACTTTTTTTTTATAATAATTAATTAATAAAATTATTAAATATATATTAAATTTAACTTAATTAATATTATAATTTTAAATAATTTAAAACAAAATATTATATAATTTATTATATAAGCAATAATTAAATTAGCAATATTTTTATATAAAATATTTATTATAAAACTAAAAAATTTAACTTTAAAATTAATTTAGTAATTACAGCTTTTATTGTAATAAAAACTTTTTAATAAAATTTAAATAAATATTAGTTTATAGTACTTTAAAAAACTTTTAAAACTATATATTATTATTGTTAATAATTTATTATAGCTTATTAAATTAATTTATATAATTTAAAATATTTATATTATAAAAAATATAAATTATTATATAGTTTATTAAAATATAAAAAAACTATTTTAGTTTAAATTTTTTAATTTTAAAATTATATTAATTATATTAAATATATAACTACTGTTTTAATAAAACAAAAATAACTAAAACTATATATTATTTTATAAAATTTATATAATTAAAACTTAAAAATAAATTATTTTTTGTATAATTTATTATAATATAACTATTGTTATTAAAAATAAAGTTTGTATAATTATATACTGCATTAAAAAAAAAGCTAAAAAAACTAAAGTTTAATTATAGCTAAAATATTATTTAATTGTAATATTTAATTAATCGATTTTAATATTTAATTTAATTTTAATATTTAATTTAATTTTAATATTTAATTTAGTTTTAATATTTTTAATTTTAGTTTTTAGTTTAGTTTTAATATTTTTAATTTTAGTTTTTAGTTTAGTTTTAATATTTAATTTAATTTTAGTTTTTAATATAATTAAAAAAAGTTAATAAATATTTTAATAACTTTTTAATATATTATTTTTATACTTTTTTTTTAATATAAAACAATAAACTAAGTTTTTTAAAGTTGTTTTAGTACTTATAAAATATTTTTTTTTAAGTTGTTACAAATAAACGAACTTTTAAAAACTTATAAAGCTTTTAAATTATATAAATTAAGTTTAAATTGTGTTTTTTTTTTTTTATTTATATATAGCTATAGTTATTTTATATTTAGTTGCTTTTTTTTTAAATTAGCTTTTTTATGTTTAAACTAGCTAGCTTTTTATTAATAGTATTAAGCAGCTTTTTGTTAATAGTATTAAATAATTTGTTTTTAAAATTTAAATTTAAAGTTTTTAAATTATTGTAACTATTATAGTTAATATTATATTTTTTATTTTAAGCTTTATACTTTTTATTTTTTAAGTTTTGTATTTTAATATTATAATTGTTTTTAATAGCAGACTTAGTTTATATATTGTAGTAGTAATTAAATAAATAGTTAAAACAAAAAAAAGTAAAAAAACAAAGCTAGAAATAAAAAAAAAAAGCTTTAAATAAAGAAGTTGTATTAGTAAAGTTGTGTTAATATAGCAATAATAGCTAGAAGTAAAAATAATGTTGTAGTATAAAAAAGTAAAGCTAAAAATAGAAAAAAAGAGCTTTAAATAAAAAAGTTGTATTAATAAAAAAGTTGTATTAATAAAAAAGTTGTGTTAATAAAAAAGTTGTGTTAATAAAAAAGTTCTATTAATAAAAAAGTTTTGTTAATAAAGAGGTTTTGTTAATAAAAGGGTTTTGTTAATGTAGTAATAATAGCTAGTAGTAAAAACAATGTTATATTATAACTAAAAAAAAAAATAAAAAAACTAAAGCAAAATTTATTATAAAAAATTATTAAAGTTGTTGTGTTTTAATTTAACAGTAGTTAATAGCAATAATTAGCTAATGTTTTTTTTTGCTTTTATATATTTTTATTTGCTTTTATTTGCTTTTTTTTACTTTTTTTTACTTTTTTTGTTTAATTGTTACAAAAACTTAAAGTATTAAAAAATATAGCTTAAATGTAGCTATAACTTTTTTAACTTATAAAAAATAAAAGAAATTTTATATTTTAAACATAAGTATTATTTGTATATTTTTAACTGTTATTTATATAAACTACATATATTTTATATATTTTTATACTATGTTGTTTATACGAAAAGTTTTTAAATTACCCCTTGGTTTTTTATTTTGTATTATTGTTTTTTTTTTTGAAACTTCAGAGTTGTAAAAACACAGAAACTAGCTAGAACTACATTTTTATACAACAGTTTATTTTATTATTTTTATAGCGCTTATTATATTTAGCAAATATTTAAATTATTATTTACAAATTAAAAAAAAATTAATAAATATTTTTAAATATTAAAATATAAATAAAAAAAAAAAAGTTTTAAAGTATATTAAAAAGTTTAGTACATTTAAGCATGTTAAAATAGCTGTAAGCTTTATATAGTAATATTTAAAAATAAGCAATATATATATTTTTTATAGCTTTTGCTAATAAAATAAAAACAATTTTTTGCTTTAAAATTTGTTTATTTGTTTTAAAGTTAAAATAATAGTAATAATAATAGCAACTTAAAAAAAAGTAATAACAAAAATAAAAACGTTAACAATGTTAAATATAAAAACAAAACTAAAAATAACAAAAATAGCAGCAAAACAAATAATAATAATAGTATTAGTAGTAGTTGTAGCTATATATATGTTTTATTTAAATGTTTAGCTAATTAAATGCTTAGTTAAAATAAAACTAAATTTGCTATAAAAAAGCAAGTTTAATTTATATTATTTAAAACAAATGTAACAAGTACTTAATTAAACAAAACTAATACAAAAATTACAGTTATTACAAAAAGCACTATAAATATATATTTAAAAAAAAAAAGATGTGTTTTTTAAAAAAAGTAAAAATATAAGTATAAAAAACTACTAAAGTTGTTATGTTTAAAGTTAATAGTAATTATTAGTAATAGTGCTTATAGTTTGTTGTAATTAAAGTATAAAAAAAATTGATTTATATAATATATTATTATATTAATTAAAAAATTAAAACAAGTTATATATATTTTTAATATATTAAGTTAAAAAATAATTCTATAAATAGTTTAACTAAGTTTTTTAATTGTATTAAATATGTAAAGTTTATAAAGTTATTAAGTTTTAATAAAAAGTAACTAATTATATTGTTAATAATAATAAAAAGTTAAAGCGGAACTAAGTTTTTATTATTATTTTAACTAAGCTTTTTAATTGTACTAAATAAAATAACTAATTATGTTATTAAAAAAAGCAGTTGTTAAGTTTTAGTAAAATAACTAATTATATTGTTAAAAATAGCAAAAAAATAAGTTAAAACTAAATTTTTATTATTATTTTATATATTAAATAGTTAATTGCTAAAGCATGTCTATTAACTAATAGCAGTAAAAAAAAAAGTCATTTTTAACTATTTATTTACAACTTTATTTTTTTAAAAATTTGTACTTTTTAATGTTTTAAAAGTTATTGTTTTTTATAAAGCTTTTAGTTAATTAAAGTATAATTAGTTAATAGGGTTTTTATTTATTTGTTTATATAATTGATTTAATCTTTTTTTTTAATAAGTTTTAATAGGTTCTTAGTTCTAAGTTCTAAGTTCTAGTATAACTATTCCTAGTTTGGAATAAAATCAGCTATTATTAAATTTTATATACTTTCTATAGTATTAAAAAATTAAAATCATTGTTAAAAATATTTTTATTTATATATAAATTGCACTAAAAAATAATAGTAATAAAAATGTTAAAAACAACAGTTTTTAAAAAAAGTAAAGCTATTTTTAAAGCTGTTTTAGTATACTTAACTAATTAAAATACAAATATATTAAACTAATAATCTAGTAGTATAATTATACACTTTTTAATAAAAAAAAGTTAAAAAGCATGTTTAATTTTTACAATTGTTTAATTTTATAAAAAGCAACAATATTTGCAGTTTATTATAATTAAAATGTAAAAAAAATTAAAGCAGTTTATATATTACAATAATAAAGTGTTTATTAAATAAAAATTAAACTAAGCTTTATATTACTAGTTTTATTTATATATTTGCTTTTAAATATATATACTACTAATAATTTTTTAATATTTAAAAATTGCTACTTATACTAAGTAACAAAACTTAATAGTAATAACTAGCTAATATTATTTTTTGCTTTTATTTGCTTTTATTTATTTTTTTTTACTTTTTGTTAACTTTTATATACTTGCTTTATTTTAAGTTTTGCTTTAGTATTATAAGTAAATATATTATAATATATTTAATTTTTTTTAAACTAATAAATAATAGCTATATAAACTAAATTTTAACAATTTTTTACAAAAAGCTGCTTTATAAAATAGCTGCTAGCTTAGCTATAATAAAATCAAATTTATTACTACAAATTATTTTTAAATATAACTTTTATAACATAGCAGTTTGTTATATTTTTTTTATTTTTTTTTTTTTGTTATAATTAATATATTTTGTTTAAATATAGCTTTATAAACTAATAACTTTGTTAAAACTTTTAATATAATTATATAGTTAGCAAACAAAAGCTAAATAGCAAAAACTGCTTTACTTTTATATAACTAAATTAAAAAGTTCTACTTAAATAGCTTTTAGTAATAAAAAAAGCTAGTTTTTAAATATTAAATATTAATATTATAGAAATTAAGCAAAAAACGCTTAATAAAGCTTATATGTTTGCTTAAAAATAAATATTTAAATAGTACATATTTTAAATATAATAAATAAAGTATATTATATAATTACTGTTAATAAAGCAGTAATAAAGTACAAAAATATAACAGTTTATTTATATTAAATATAATAAATTATAAAAATAATACTTTAGCAAAATATTTTTGTTATAAATTTGTAAAAATAATGTATATTTTTAATACATTTAATAATAAATGTTATATAAAGCTAACTTGTATATAAAATAAAACAAGTTTATATAAAGCAAGTTATAGCATTTATATAAACTATTTTGCTGCTAATATAAACTAAATTTAAAAAAAATATTAAATTAAACTTTAGTTTATAATTAGTTCTTAAATTATATAATTGTATAAATTAAAATAGTTATATAGTTGTTGTATTTATATATTTGTAAGCTATATTAGTATTAACTTTAGTAAAAATAATATATTGTTTTAGCATTTATTATATAGCTAGAACTAGCAAAAGTACAATTTTCAAACTTTAATAAACTAACAAAAGCTTTTAGTTTAAGCACTTGCTAATTTTTAAGCTAAACAATATATATACTTAAATAAAACATATTTAGCTTTTATAATATTATTAGTTAAAACATATAGCTTTTTAAATAGTTTTTTTTGTTTTAAAACAACTACTAAATATTTTTAATTTAGTTCGGATATTTTTTAAAAACAATTGCATTATATATTAATATAACGTTTTAAAAACAAATGCGCTTTAAAAGCTTTTTAACTTTTAAACAGTTTATATTATATAAGTTTTTTTTACAAATTATTTGCCCCAAGTTTAAAAAAAGCACCGATAGCGCTAATAGTACTACTATATAAATTGCAAGTGTTTTTAATACTTAAAATATTAACAAAAGTAAAAATATACTAAAAAAAGTGCTAATATTAATGTTAACATTAATTGCTGTTATATTTAATAACTAAGTTTTATTAGTATAGCTTTTAAAAGTTAAAACTAACAAATATATTTAAATAACAAACATTAATACTTTATTACATTTGTTTTATTTATATTACTTTTGAATATATTGTAGCAAATTAACTGTTTTTGTAAAATTTAAACTACAAAAAGTACTTTTAACTATTGTACTATATATATATTAGTAGCTCAGTTTACAGTACTTTTAAATTTATATACTTATTTTAACAGTTGAAAATAAAAAAAATAAAGTATACAACTAAATAAATAAAAATAGTAACACTTTTAAAAAAAAAGCTATATTATAAAAAACAGCTAGTACTAAAAAAAAAACAACTAAAAAACAACTAATTTTTTTTATTAAAGCTTGCTGCTTTTTTGCTATGTTTTTTTTTTATTTATTATTATTAAATTATAATATTAAATATTTCTGCTTTAAAAATAAAATATAAAACATATTAAATAATATAAGTAATTTTTTTAACTTTTAGTAGCAGAGCTAGTTTAATACTACTTAGTTATTTTAAAAACAACAACAAATTAAACATGTTTTACTAGCTGTTTTAAACAATATAAAAAGTAATAACAACTGAGCTAGTAGCAGCTTTTGCTCAAAACTTACAATACAAGCATTGTTTAAAGCTTTTTTATTTTTAGCTCTTTTAGCTTATTGTTAATGCATTTTTATACTTTAAAACAGTAGTTTAAGTTATAAAAAAACTATTAAAATTTATAGCTTATTTACTATAGCTATTTTATACTAAAAAAAAAGCTGCAGTAAATAGTTTATTACTATATTGTATAAAAAAATAAACCAGGTATAAATATATTACAATATATTATTTATTTAAATTTATACTATTGTTATTAGTTAAAACTCTAAATAACAAATTATAATATAGCATTTTTTACTTTTTATAAAACTTTAAATAATAAAAACTACTTATATTAATTAAACAAACAAGCGTTATTGTTTTATTGTTTGTTTTTTATTTTTTATTATATAAGTTTATAAAAAAAAAGTAAGCGTTAAAACAAACGTAACAAATACAAACTACTTTTTTTAATTTAAACATATATAGCTTAATTAACTAATATATTATATAATTTAAAAAACTTTTAATATATTAATTTATTTTATTTTATTAGTTTAATTTTAATTAAAACTTTATAAGCTATAAATTTAATAATTGTTATTTTTATTAATAATATATACTAATTAACAGTGCTTTTTTTTTTTTGTAACAAATTTATAAGTTTTTAAATATTAATTTTTATTAGCTTATATATAAAGCTTTATTAGCTGTTTTAATATTTAATACATTAATATAAAACTAATATATAACTATATATATATTTTAATATAAAACAACATTTATAAACTTTTAAATATAAGTTTTTATTAACTGTTTTAATATTTAATATATTAATACAAAACTAATATATAACTATATATATAAAACTATTTTAGTTTTTAAAAAATTAAACAAACTAAAAAAAAATTAAATAAAAAGTTTAAAAAAATAATATTTTATAATTATTATAATATAGCAAAAAAGTTATAAATAAATTATAAAATATTTTAGTTTAACTAGTTAAAATGCTGTTTTAGTATTTAATATATTAATATAAAACTAATATATAACTAAAAAATTAAAAAAGCTTAAAAAAAATTAAACAGAAAATTTAAAAAAATAATATTTTATAATATTATAATGTAAAAAAAAAGTTGTAAACAAATTATAAAATGTTTTAGTTTAGTTAATTAAAACAGTTTTATAGCTTGTTTATAATACTACAAACTTTTAGTTTAATTAGTTAAATATTGTTTAATAAACTATATTATTATTATAAAAACTATATTATTTTTTAATATTAAACAGTTTTAAGTACTTATATATATAAAAATATAAACTATATTTTATAAAATGTTTAAAATATTACTAATTTAAAACATTTATATTATTACTATTAAACAAAAATAAAACGATTTATATAAATAAAACAATCGTTTGTTTTTTTTTGTAATAATTGCTTAGCTTTTTTTATATTTTATAAACATTTATTTTAATTACTAAATAGTTCGTTTTTTAAGTTTTTATTTAAAATTTAACTTTATTAAAAAACTTTGTTATAAAACTTTGTTATAATAATGTGTTTTTTTAACTTTTTTAATATAAATAAGCTTTAATAACTGTTTTTTGTTTTATTACTATATTAAAACTAATAAACAGCGTTATAAATAGTATATAAACAATTTTTTGTTTTAGTTATTATTAAAATTTAGTTTAGTTTAAAATATAAAATTAAAAAGTTAATTTAGTTAATTTTTACTAAAGCTTAAATATAGTTTGTTAAAATATAGCTTATAAATTAGCTACTATTTTAAATATATAAACTAAGCTGTAGTAATAAATACTATTATATAATTGCTATTAAAATAAAAAATAGCTTTTATTTTAAATTAAATTAATTTGTTTAAAAAAAAATAGTTAAAACTAAAATAATATAAAACAAATATAAAATAATATAACTTAATTAAACAAAAGTTTAATTTTAGCTATATTAAAACAACAACAAATTTAAAAAAACATTTAAAACAGTTATAAAAACAACATATATTTTTTAACTTATAATATTTAACTTTGTAAACAGTTAATTTATATTTCTATTTTTAGCTATATTACAAAATAAAAACAGTTAATTTAAAGCTACTATTTAAAATAAAATATACTTTTTTAAAAAACTATAATAGTTAATAAATTAAAAAAATTAAATTAATAGTAATTTAACTAGTTAAAAGTATAAAACTTGTTTATTAAAAACTAATATTTAAAATAAATTAATTTATTAAAATGTTATAATATTAAATGTATATTTAATATTTATAACTAATATTATTAATAGCAGTTTATACAAAAAAATATTAAAAATAAAAAGTTAAAAAAACTAGTTTAATATTTAAATATTATAAATATTAAAAAAAATATAAAACAATAAAACAATAGTTTTAAAAAATAAAGTAGTTTTTATATATTATATTAAATTAAAAAAACTTTTTAACTTAGTTTTATAACTTTAATAAAAAAACTTTTAACTTAGTTTTAAAACTATATTATATATTTTTGTTATTAATTTAATTAAAACATATTTAAAAATATAAACTATTTATATTATTTTTTTTATTATTATTTTAAAATTATAAACTTTTTTATTGCTATTTTAACAAAAGTATTATTTTACTTTTATTTTATTATAATATTATTACTATTATTTTATTAGTTATTACAATATATTTATTTATTTTTAGTTTAATTATTACTTTAGTTGTTACTATTGTTATATTTATTTTAAACTATTTATAATAGCTAACTTTTAATAATAAATATTTAATTTTAGTATATTTATTATAGCTTTTACTAATATAATATATTTTATAATAAAAGTTTATTTTTGTTATATTTACAACAATATTACTTTATTAATTTAAAACTTAAATATAAACTTGTATTTTTATTTTAAATTATAGCAAAAAACTTTTACAAAAATAATTTATAAAGCTTACAAAAATATATATTTTTATTTTATAATAAATAAAGCATTAATAGCAGATATAAATTTATTAAATAATATAATTACTGTTTTAACATTTTTTTAGTTTAAAAATAAATATAATTAAATACTATATAAAAAAAAACAAATGTTAAACTTTAATTTTAAATAAAAAACTAAATAAAAAAAAAAAATATAATAAGCTATTATATTAACTGCAGCAAAAATATATATATTTTATAAAATATATATATTATATTAAATTTTTTAATAACTATAAATATAATATTTACTTTTTTTTATTAAATTATAACTTTGTATTTTTAATAATAAGTTATAAACTAATAGCTATAAATATATATTTATAAAAATTTAATATATAATTAATATTAAATTATTTTAGCAATAAATAATATAATAATTAATAAAGTTTTTTATATTATATATATATTTTCTTTTTATTTTGTTTGTTTTTTATACTTATATTTTATTTATTATATTTTTTTAAAATATTTACTTATTATTTTTAACAAATTAAAAATATTAATTAATAAATAAATTTAATAAAAAAATTTAATAAATAAGTTATATAAATATTAATTTAACAAAATAAAATATATTAACTTTTAGTTATAATATTAGCTTTTTAGTTATAATATTAAACTTTTTTTATAATATAATTTAGCTAAGTTTTTTTTTTTTTTTTTTTTTTAATATTTGTTTAATTAGTTATTATATAATTATATAAATATATTTATTTAATTTAATATATTAAATTATATTAAACTTTATAATAAATAAAAAGTTATATTTAAATGTTATATTTTTGAGCTTTTTTTATAATAATAATATATATTAGTTACTAGTACTTTTTTTTTTTTATAATAATTTAGCTTTTTTTGTAAACATTTTATAATTAGTTTATATAGCTGTTTTAAACTTTATATTTTTTTATATTAAAAATAGCTATTAAAAAATAGTAAAAGCTATTTAATTTATTTTAAAAACTAGTTATATTTATTTTTAATATTTATTTAATATTTAATATAAAAAAGTTACTATTTTAAATATAATTATAAAAAAAACTAGTTAATTGTTTAAAATATAATATAATAAAAATATTTGCTACTATATTGTTAATTAAATTTAGTTTAAATATAAATATACTAATATATTTATATTAGCAATTATAAATTAAATATTAAAACTAAAAAATAAACTAATAAACTTTATTTTAAATAAGCTATTTTTATTAACTTTTATAAGCTTTAATAATAAAATTGCTATATTTTTATAAAAAATTAACTTTAAATTAAAAACTATAAAGTTTATAATTAATTATAGCTTTATTTATATTTTATTAAGTTTAATTTTTAAAAATTATATTTGCTATTTTATTAAATTTATTATTTTTAATAGCTTTTTAATATTTAGTTATTTGTTTTAATAGTTTAAACTTTAAAACTAAATTATTAATATTAATAATATAATTATTTAATTTTTAGTTTATAGTATAATAAATTATATATTTAATATATATAAAAATATTATTATAATATAAACTAAATATAACAAATAAACAAAAGCTTTTATAACAAAAAAAAAAACTTTGTTTAAAAATAAGTTAAATTTTTAAAAAATTAATATAAACAGTTAAAAGCTAATAAATATTTTATATAATATATTAAATATAATATAAAAAATTAAATATTAATAAAATATAAAAAAACATATAGTTTAATAATATTTAAGTTTTTTATTTAGTAATAAAAATACTATTTTTATTTAATATATATAACTATTTAATATATATAACTGTTTAAAAATAACATATTAAATATAACAAAAAACTTTTAAAATATTATAAACTATTGCAACATTTAAATATTATATTTAATATATATAGCTATTTTAATATATAAATAAAAATAATATATAAATATTTAAAATATATTTATAAATATAATATATATAACTTATTATAAAAGCTGCTTTTTTGTTACTTGTTTTTTTTTGCTTTTTTTTTTTTATTTTAATTAATTATTACATTTTTAATTTAAAATATAATATAATTATTTATTATTTATTAATATAAACTTTTTATGTTTTTTAAACATTTATTAAAATAATAGTTTTGTTTAAATTTATTTTTAAAAACTTTTTAAAAAAAAACTAAATATAAATTAAACTAAAAAATATCAAAAAAAGTTTATTAATTAACAATAAAACAATTAAAATTTTTAAAACAAAATATATTATATATAAATTATAAATTTTATAATATTTTTAAACTAATATAATAAATAACTTAACTATTTTTAATATAATAAATAATAACTATTATATTATTACTTTATAAAGTTATTTAAATAATATAAACTAAATAATTAATAATATTTTTAAAGTTAGTTTTATTAAAGCTATTTTTAAATATTAAATTTAAACTAAAAATTTAAATAATATAAACTTAATTAATAAAAAAATAATAAAACTATTATATTAAATTATATAATTTAAAACTAATTATTTTAAAAATATTAAAGTATTTTTTTTTATTTAAACTTTAAATTATAAAAAAAAACAGCTTTTATTATAAAACTAGCAATTTTAGTTATTAAATATAATATTTTTAAAAACTTATTTATTTTAAAACTTTAAACTATTATATATAACTTTTTTATTATTAAAAATATATATTTAAATTTTTTATTGTTATTATATAATTAATTTTTAATAAATATTAAAAGTTTAATTGTTTTAGTTTTAAATTTTGTTTTTATAAAATTTAAAAAGTAAAAAATTTTAAATATTTATTATATAAAATATTTTTTAAACTAAAACTTTTATATTTTTATAAATTTATATTTAAACTTTTTATTATTAAATAAATTTTATTTAAATATAAATAATTTTAATATTTAAACTTTAGTTTTAATATTAAAAAAGCTTAAAAAATAAATATAATTTTTTTAAGTTTAATTAAAATTATATAAAAAAAATGCTTAAATTAATATTGTTTTTTTTATTATTTAAAATATATATTTTTATATTTTATTATTATAATATAATTAATATTATATAAACAAAAACAATTTAAATATTATATATTTAAATTTAGTTTTTAAATAAAATAAAAATATAAAAACTTTAAATATTAGTTTTATATAATGTTTTAATTAATTAAACTTTGTTAGTTTTTATAACTATAAAAACTAAACTATTAATAATATTTATAAAAAAAGCAAACTTTATAATAATATATATATATTTTTAAAACTATAAAATTATAAAAATAAAACTATATTTATAGTATTTTTTTTAAAATTATATTAAAAGCTTTTAAAACTATTACTAATAAAAAAACTTATTAAAGCTATTTTTTTTTTTTTTAAAAATATTTTTATATATAAATATTATTTTTGTTTTATTTTTTAAACTTAAACTAAATACTTTTATAGCAATTTTTTTTTAAATTTAAATTAATTTTTGTTTTTTAATTTAAATTTAATTTTTTTTTTAAATTTAAATTAATTTTTATTTTTAAATTTAAACTAATTTTTTTTATTAAAAATAAAACTTATTTTATATTTAAATTTAAATTAATTTTTGTTTTTAAATTTAAATTAATTTTTTTTATTAAAAACAAAACTTATTTTATATTTAAATTTAAATTAATTTTTGTTTTTAAATTTAAACTGATTTTTTTTATTAAAATTAAAACTTATTTTATATTTAAATTTAAATTAATTTTTATTTTTAAATTTAAACTAATTTTTTTTATTAAAAATAAAACTTATTTTATATTTAAATTTAAATTAATTTTTATTTTTAAATTTAAATTTAATTTTTTTTTTAAGTTTAAATTAATTTTTATATTAAAGTTTTTATTTATTAACTTTTAAAATTTACTTTTTTTATATATTAAAGTATTTATTTTAAAAAAAAGCTTTTAAATTAAAAATTAATTATATAATTTATTAATAATACTTTTAATATTTTTAAAACAATTATTTTTAAATAATTTTATATAAATTTTTATTTAATATTAATTAGTTATATTATTAAATTATTTAATTATTTAAATTATTTAAAATAAATATAAATAATATTAATAAAAAAATATTATTTTATATATAACTATATTAATTTAAAACTTTATATTTATATTATATAAAAGTTTAAAAAAAAATAAACTTTTTTTTTAATAAAATAATAAATTATAATTTATAATTATTATTAATAAACTTATATTAAACTAAATATATATATTTTTTAATATTTGTAATATTTTATAAGTTTTTTATAACAATTTTTATTATTTTTATAATATATAAATAAAGCAATTTTAATAAAACATAAAAATTAAAATATATAATAAATAACTTTTAATATATAAATATGTTTTATTTTATTATAATAAAATAGTTTTATTAAAATTAAAAAATTTATTAATTTATTTAATATATTTTTAAATTTATTTAATTATATTAAGTTTTAAAACTTTTATTATTTTTTTAATAGTTTTAATATTTAATTTTAATTATAATTTTAAATATTTATTTTTTTAATATTAATTTTAATATAATAATTTGTTAAATTTAATATTATTATTATTTTTTTATTTAATATTTATTAAATATATTTTTTATTAGTTTTAATATATTATTATTAATAATATAAAAACTTTTTAATTGTTTATTTGTTATTTTAACAAAAATATATTTATTTTTTTATTAAAAATAAACTATTAAAATTAAAAACATTTAATATTTTAAACTTATATTTTTTAAATTTAAAATATTTAAATTATAAAAATAATAACTTTTATTTTTTTTAAAATTATAAACTTATTAAAAAATAACAAAATATATTTTTTATTTATTACAAAAATTATTAATATATTAAATCAAACAAAAAATTTAACTAAAACAATTATAAAAATATTTTAAAAAATAATATAATATTAAAACAATATTAAAAACTTTTAAATATAAATATTTTATTTATAAAATTTAATATTAAATAAAAAATTATAAAAAAGTAAATATAATACTTTTAAATAATAAATAAATAAGTTTTATAATAAAATATATTATATTATTATAAAAAAAAAATATAAAATTAAAAATAAAAAAATAAAAATAATTAAATTGTTTATTTTATTTAATATAACTAATTTATAATTTTAATATTTAATTTAATTAAAATTATATAATTTTTTTAATATATTATAAAATTAAATAATATATTATAATTTAAACTATTTTTTTGTTACAATATTATTTAATATTTAAATATATTATTAAATTATATTTAAAACTATAAATTAATAAAACATTTAAAAAACTTTTAATATATAAACAATTAATATTATTAATTTTAATAATATTATTTATTATAAACTAACTAATAAAAAAATAACAACTATTTAAATAATAATTAATTTATATAGTTTTTTAATAAATAAACTATTAATTTTAATATTTATTAAAAATATAAAATTTAATAAAACTATTAAATTATTTAAAATAAATAAATAAACTAACAAATAATTATTTTTATTTATAAAAGCTAATTTTTTTAAATTAAAAAATAATAATATAATATTTAATATATATATAAAGTTTATATTTATAAAATTTAATATATTTTAATTTATAATTTAATATTTTTATAAAATTTTTGTTTTATTTAATTTAAAAATAGTTTTTAATAAAATATATTAATTAATAAAATATAATATTTTAAAACTTTTTATAAATATAATAACAAAAATTAAAAAAATAATATATATATATTATTATTAAATTTAATTAATATATAGTTTTAATATAAATTAATTAAAATATTAATTAAATATTAATTATTTTATTAATAAAATAATAAATTATATATATAAACTAAATATATAAATAAAAAAAAAGTTTAATATAAAAAAAAACTTTTTTAATATAAAAAAAAACTTAAGTTTTTTTTAAAACAACTTTAGTTTAATTAAAGTTTTTAAATATAAAACTATATATTAAAAAAATAAAAATACTAAATAATAAATTTAGCTTTAAATATTATTTAAAATTTAAAATAACTTTATAATAAAATAGATTTTTTATAATAAAATAAATTTTTTATAATAAAACAAACTTTTGCAACAAATTTCTGTTTAAAACTTTTTATAAAAACAGACTTTTGCAACAAACTCCTGTAACATGTCTTTAGAGCTAAGACACTGCCAAAAATGGAAAATCAAGCCTCCAGGGACACAAGGAGGGCAACTGGTAGCAGCCATTACCGATAGAAGCGCAACACTGGAAGGGCGGCCCGCCAGCAAAGCCCAAGCCTTGGTTGCCTGATAAACAGATATCTGGGGATGTTGCTATGGGGGACTCCGTCGAGCTCGATGAGCCTGCTGGTTTGCAGAAACTTCGGGTCGAGCAACTGAAGAAAATCGCGGACTATGAAAAGTAGTGAAGATTGACAAATTCTAGCATTCGAGGCTGCCAGGATTTAGACATAGGTTTACTTAGTGTATATAAATATCTGGATAAGCGAGGATACAGAGGCCGAGCAGCCCGTCTTTTATTCCCACCAACGCCAAAACGCCATGCTCAATGCCCGTAAACGCCATTCGGCCAAGAGGCAATCATGTCTACCGGCCGAACCCCAAGCAACCCGATCAGGCCAATTCTTTTACCCGTTCCCACACTTGCGCCTCCGTTTCCCCGGGACTACAAACTCGTAACCCCGGGCGCCCACGCTTCCCCGATCCGCCTCACTTCGTCCCCGAACTTGCGGCTCGTGATCCTCTTCGCCGCGGCGCCGGGCTTCCCGCCCGCGGGCACGGTGGTCTCGTCGGGGTCGTAGAACGGGTTCTGGAGCAGGTGCACGTACGCCGTCTGCATGGCGCGGAAGACGGGCTTGAGCTCGTTGTCCCTGAGTCCCACGCCCCCAATCCCGCCTGCTCCCGCCGCTGCTCCGCCGCCGCCGGAAACGCGACCCGGTCGTCCCCGCATGTCTACGACGGCGACGAATTTCACGCCCGTGTTCGTCTCGAAGCCGTACGCGGCCAGCCGGTCGTCGACGGCGTGGAGGAGGCCGAAGTCGCCTGAGAGAAGCATGCTCCCCCTGTCGGCGCCGCCCGGGGTTGCCTGGTGTCGCGATCGCGCCTCGAAGACGTCGAGGGTGCCGGAGAGCAGGAGGGAGAACTGCAAGGGTGTGCGTACGGGGGCGTAGGTCTGGGTTGTGGTGTCGTAGGATGGGAAGATGGTTATGTGGAGAGGGTTATTCTACATGCCATCACGATTAGCATTTACCAGTCATGTCGTCGTTGTTCAACAAGTGTAGCATGGTAGGTAGGTAGTAGGGTTTCGAGGGTTTCGTTTAGGCAAAGATTTAGAGGAGGACTAACTTACATTGCGCCCTATGACGCCTAAGCAAGCTATTGAAGGTATCGTATTCGCCATGGCGACATGAAACTGCCGCAATGATGTATTGTCCCGCCAGAGACTGACAGGTGACAGGGTTGGTTGCGTGGGAGATCAGATTCCAAAAGTTGAAGTGGCAGCTTCAAAAGGAAGGGTAGTTCCCATGCCCCACCACAGGTGGACTTACCTATAATTTACGTAGAGGTACCTACCTACCTACCTAACGCTCTATCACTTACCTAGGTAGGTACCTACCTTAGGTATTTACTTAAGCTACTTACATCACTCCGCCCGCGAACCACGACAGCAATACGGATCAGTATGCCAAAATAATAGTAATGAGTGCACCAATTCTTTGCAATAAATAGATTAGGCCTCCGTCATCACCCAGGCGGACTACATTAAGAAAGCTTCAATAAAACTCGGAAATACAAGTTATAGAGGACGATATTCTATGAACCCCCTATGACCCATAGGTTGAACCCTTACCTGTGCACGACCAAATGCTCTATAGATAAATACAACAACCGTTGAGGCTGGACAATCCCATATGCGTAACAAGAGTATAACTACAAGGCCAGGTAAAGGTGCTACATCGCGCGCGAACCTATGTTAAAATGGGCGAACGCAGTCCTCTCCTATTCCGCCTGCTCCTCCTCTTCGACCAAAATCTCCGTCTTTTCTAGTCCCTTGAGCACATCCTCGATCTCAATCGGATCTGTGATAGCCCACACACCACCTCCTTTGACAGTATCCATTCCACGCATGCCGACCTCTTTTCCGACCAGATTTCTGCCCACCTTACCGGGCCCGATACCGATCCATCTCCGGACTTTCTGCTCCTGGTCAAGGTATTTGATGCTGTCCCACCACCTGACCGTTTCAAGACACTGCCGTGCCAAAAGCTCCTGAACATCGATAGCGCTCTCGAAAGGCCTCGCACTGACATTGCTAATACACTCCATCGTTCCGGGAAACGAGATGATATCCTTATCCTCCCGGCCCGCAACCCGGCTCTTACTTGTTACCAACTCCCGCATAACATGGTACGCCGGCCACATGATGGGGCTATGAAAAGGGCTATCGCTATTAAGCTGCACGGCCCTAGGATCATGCCCGAGAAACTGTCGCACATGCGCCACTATAACGCTCCGAGTCAGTTTTTGTCGTTTTGAGTGTGGTCTGTGAAGGGTAAACGATGAGGAGCTTCTAGGACATAATGGTAGCCCTGAATAGGGGCATTTATAGTCCAGGCGGCTGAGACAAGAAGAAAATGAGCAGGAGAAAGTGCTTACCGAGCTCCTTGATCTTATGTAGTGATCCGCTAAGCACGATCTGGTTCTTGCTGTTTATATTCGCAATGAGGACTTGGTCGATCGGTTTCCGTGAGTCGGCACTCTCGCTGCGCGTGCCCGCACTTCGGTATCCCACGAAGTCGTCTATCGCCTCTACCAGAGCGGAAAGACGATCGGGCTCCGTGACAACAGCCACCATCCCGTACTCGCCACCGTACTTCTCACGAGCTCGCTGCGTCGCCTCCGCCATAGCCTCGGCTCGCCGGCTCACCATGTACAGCGCGTCCTCGAACTCCATGACTCCTGCAGCCACCAGCGCCGCGAACTCGCCGAGCGAGTGGCCCAGCGATACGTCAGCCCGCTCTGCGACCTTGAATCCGTACTCGCGCTCTAGGATCCGTAGTATGAGGATCGATGTCGCCATGATCGCCGGTTGCGCGTTCGGTGTCGCGGTCAGGACCCGGCTGGGCCCGTTTTGTATTATGTCCGAGAGCTTGTAGCCCATGGAGGAATCTATCTCGTCGAGGATGGCGGAGGCGGCGCGCGGGAAGGCCTCGAGCCATGGCGTTAGCATGCCGACTTTCTGCACACCTTGACCTGTGAAGTAGAACCATGATCAGCCATGAGACAGAGCGAGTCGAAGTACAGAGTGCAACGTTGATGCCGCTCACCCGGGAAGAAAATGGCGGTCCGGGGCCGCGGCCTCTTCGTGGTGGAGCCATGTCGTCGATCCCTAGAATGGTGCTGTGCCGTAATCGATGTCGCGGCACGAAACAGAGTGACCGACGAGCCCAGAGACAAGGCCCGAACGCTGGCCGAGGCAACAGCTGTTCGGGCGGGTGGACGGCAGATGGACGACACGAGCGTACTCATCGCCGCAGGCCAGCTAGAAAGGAGCTGCGGCGAAGGCAATTCCCGATCATCGAAGATGAAATGGCCTTTATGATCAGTGGAGGGAGCCGGGGGGTATGATCCGTCTGGGTCTTATCCAGCACAGGGCTGGCTGGGTATTCTATTATAAGTACAGAACGCAGCTACTCAGTACTGTATGGAGTACAGAGCCTGTACAGAGGAAGTAGGTGGGTAGACTTACATACAGTATCGATTGTACTGTATATGTATGGAGGGACCGGCGTTTCCCCAACCTCCCCCACAGATCCGGATATCTGTCATGGGTTTCCCCGGACTGACTTGAAGTCTTGAACATGGCTTGGCCACCCCCAATTTTAATCCACTAACTGACCATTCGAAACTCGAAATCACACTCAGCTTTTCCAAGGATACCTAGATATAAAAGTAAATATATGCCTACTAAGTGTACACACCAACCTTGACATCTGACCGTCCCTGCATAGTCCCTTGGCCGGCATATAACCGGGCACCTTCGTTATGACTGTAAGCCATCTAGAAAAGAAAAAGTCCTCGGCCGCCAGACTGGGCCCCTTGGCTCATTGGCCATCTGATCTGGTCCATTGTTATATATAAAATCTGGTAGCTAGCACCGTTCTATGCTCTCATCCCGCCCAATAAACGCCAACTTGGATGCAATATATAACATTCTGTAAGAGAAACGAGGGGCGTCTGATCGAGTATTTTTCGTTGTTAGCATCGTATTTCAACGCCTCCTTTGCTTATTGTGAGATACTTGACTCCTTTGTATGGCTTGACTCCTTCGCCCAAGCCGCGACTTTTTCTAGCGTCGATCACGATGCTCTCAACCTTAACCCCGCTGGGAACCCATCCCTTGACAGAGAAACTAACCGAAGCAGAGCTGGGCATCAGGATCTTATTCTGTGCCGCCTTTCTAACATCTCGCTCCTCTTCTGATCCCTTGACTTGCTCTCTCGGTTTATGGCGTGCTGTAGACCCCTGATACGGTTCATCATAGGAATAGTCCTTACCAAACCCGAACCCAGTAGGGTCGTCTTCGCTAGCGTCGTCTGGCAGCGGCCCTACAACCGTACATCGGAGGCTAAAATACGATGTCCCTGCCGAAATTTCCTTAGCTGGTATATGCCACTCTAGGACATTGTCTCCTGGGCTATAACTAGCATCTCCTTTGCTCGGCCGTACATCGGATAGGTTCCTGACATCTGACGGGAGTGGCACCGACACGACTACATCCTGGAGCAGTGGAGATGCCGCAGTTCCAGCGTGTGGCCCACCAAATCCCCTTCCACCGGTTCCCCCTCCCCTAGCGGAAGTTCCGACTATTGATTGAGTAGTGGCGCCGAATATTTTATGGATGTTTAAGCGAACTTCAAAATCGGAGCCTATAGAACCGAGGCACGTCTTCACCTCAACACTCACTGGCAATTTCAGATTGTGGCTAACGTTGCCGCCCCCACCGTTGGTAAAGGGCAACAAGTCAACTTCGTAGCCAGCAAGGATAAACCGGCCATCCGGTGGTATGAAGCTGAGTTCTCCTGGATTCTCCTTCCAGCGATTTAGCCGAACGCAGGGATGGAACACCGGCAATTCCATGATACTCTGCAGGTTATGCTTCCCCGACGGCCCGGTGAGGCTCACGACTATATCTGGGACACCAGACACCTTAGATGTGAAGGCAATAGTGCCATTTGCGAACGCAGCGATGGGTCGGCCCGATGGTGCTAGCGTAACAGACAAGGTCTCTACCACATCTGCATATAGCTCGTTGGACGTGTGGCGTACATTCGCTCGCCTCCATGGTAATGACGGGCTATTTTGGGCTATGAGGGAAGTGTTGCTCGAGCCAGTGAGAGGCTTGCTAGGCAAGTTGATGCTTCCCAGCAGTTTCCCTAGAAAGCCCTCAACCTCCACAACATCCCTCAACGCATTCGGTTCAGTAGTGCTAACGATGCCGGCATCGCACATCTCAGTCAGGAGCTGGGCGACGACATCATAGCTTGCTTCGATCTTGTGGGCGAGGACTGGCGCGCCGAGGAATTCTTCCAAGGCATCAATCACGCGATGAAGAAACTCGAGGACCAGGAGAGGCTCGATATCGGAAGATGCGGTTGCTAGGTAGAGGAGGTCTGCATGCTCAAGGCCGAATACGAGAGTAGGAGGATTCGTGTTGGATAGGTAGATTAGGTTGGGCCGCGGTGATGCATGTTCAAGATACAGAGGTAAGAGATGAGCTGCGGAGAGCGGCCGAGAGGTATAGGTGTGGGAGAGGATCGCGCGCCTATAGATACATCGTTAGTTAGCAAAAAGGCCTAAGAGGTAATAAGGGAATCACTGCAAGCTGCACTAACCTGTGCTCATCGTAGATGTGCAGCGCTTCGATTACGCTGTTCATGGTGGATGGCTCGTGAAGCGCATGGTCAAGCTGTGGGACAAGCGAGCGACAAGCTCTACGCATAGGTATAATAAGCCTGTGTGACATGGATACAACAGAGGGGCATCTTTTGACGCCCGGGTCTAGGCGGTACCTAGGTACCTTAGGTGGGTAGGCATAGGTTAGGTACATATGTAGGCGATAAGGAGGGATTCTGTAGGTATGTAGGAGGTAGGTACCTACTCTGTATGTACCTAGGGTATCTAAGTGGAGGCTCAAGCAACCGGTACCTAGCGGGGTTTCCGTCAGGATCCTTGCGCCTAGAATTTAATTTTTTTTTAAACAGTTGGGATAGCCTCTCACAATCACAATCGCGAATCAATCGACCAAAAGATCGTGGCCAGCCTTCCTGGTCCTTTCTCAGCTCTCGCCAAACGAGAGAAAGCGCAACTCAGCAATGGCTGGCTCAACGAGCACCACTTCCTCTATGACCTCAACATCACATACCCTCACCAATGCACCGTCACTAAGCTTCCTATCCGCTCTCACCGACTCTACCAAATCCTCTGGCGGCATGGAGATGTTGGCGCTTTTTGAGGCTTTCAAGGCCAGCAATCGCCACGATTTCCTGCAGCCATCAGCCTCACTTCCAAACGCCTCTCTCCAACTTGCTAAGTCCACTTTAGACGCATACGCCAGTCAGCTCAGCGATGAACAGCAGCAACGTCAAAAGGAGGCAAACAAGAAACGGAAACGCGCCGATCAGAATCACGGCCCGATCGAAGTTCTTAAAGTTAGGAAACTACACGTTGATGGCTTCGAGAGCGGCCAAGTCTGGCAACAGGCGAAACGGATCATCACAAGTACTCTACATGATGCCGAGCAAATGCTTCGACAGCTAGAAGGTCATAATGCAGTTCAAATACACAGTGCCGACGAAATAACAGATCCGTCAGAACTAGATGGGAAAGACTCTGGTAATGTTTCTCACCTGAGTGATGAGGAGTCGATTGGAGAGTCTAGTGAGGAGGAAGAGGGGGAAGAGGAGGAAGGATTTGAAAATGAGGAATCGGAAGATGAGCCTGTAGATGATATTGACCTACTAGAGGATGGGATCGAAGAAGGTAGAAGCGACGATGAAGAATATGCAGAGGCCGATGAGGACAACGAGGACGATGAACCCGAACCCTTGATTGAAGACCCGAATGGCCTAAACGACGGCTTCTTCTCAATCGATGAATTCAATAAACAGACACAAATGTGGGAAGATGCAGATGCCAGAGCGGATCCCAACGTCGACCAAGGAAGCGAAGATGAAGAACTCAATTGGCATGCAGACCCTTACTCGACAAGAATGCACACAATCAAAAACGGTTCGAAGAAATCGAAGAACCGTGGAGATGACGAAGATGATGAAATGCAGTCTAACTTTGGAGATGAAGATGACCATGACGACGATGAAGGTGGAGCCACCTTTGGCGACATAGATCTAGATGCTCCAGAAGGCGATAGTGAGATAGAGGACGCAGAGGACGCAGAGGACAATGCAGATGAGGGCAATGCCAATGATGTCTTCTACAAGGACTTTTTTGCGCCCCCACGACGGAAGGGAGCCAAGCAGAGCAGGCCACGGAAGCTCACTACTACAGCGCGGGATGGTCCGGCTGAGGAAGAAGTTGAGCGAGCGATGGCGGACGTCCGCCGTGACCTATTCGAAGACGAATCGGAACATGAAGACTCTGAAGATGCGCTTTCGGACGTCTCCGCCGGGAATCCTAAGTCAAGGAGGTCTGCACATGAGAGGAGACAGGCCAAATTAGCCGAGGAAATTCGTAGGCTAGAAGCAGCCAATGTCGCGAAGAAAGATTGGACTATGTCGGGTGAGGCTAGGGCCATCGAACGCCCCATGAACTCCCTTTTAGAGGAAGACCTCGACTTTGAACATGCAGGAAAGCCTGTCCCTGTCATTACACCCGATGTCAACGAAAGCATTGAGGACCTCATCAAACGACGCATATTAGCGAGAGAATTCGACGAGGTGATTCGAAGACGACCCGATATCGCAGAGTTCTCATCCAATGCCCGCCGTGGGCTTGCTACTGTAGACGATACCAAATCAAAACAAGGTCTAGCTGAGATCTACGAAGAAGAACACGTCAAGAACGCCAACCCGGATTCTTATGTCAGCAAGTCAGACGAGAAGCTCCGCAAGGAAGAGAAGGAGATTGAGCAAATGTGGAAAGAAGTCAGCTCTAAACTTGACGCCCTTAGTAGCTGGTCTTACAGGCCGAAGCCTGTAGCTCCTAGCCTGACCATCGTGCCAGATGTCGCCACTATCAGCATGGAAGACGCACAGCCAACCACGGCACAGGGCGTAGGCGGTGGCGACAATACACTAGCTCCACAGGAAGTCTACAAGTCTGGCAAGGAAACCGCTGAAAGGGGTGAAATTGTCACCAAGAGTGGCCTGCCCATCGCCAAGCAGGAGATGACACGCGAAGACAAGACAAGGAAACGCCGCCGCGAAAAAGAGAGGATCCGGAAGGCTGGTGGCCTCGACAGCAAGAAGCCGCAAAACGCAAAAGTGCAACAACGCAAAGACACACTTGGCGATCTCAGAAAGGGCGGTGTCAAGGTCATCAACAAGAAGGGCGAGGTGGTGGATATCGACGGTAATAAGGCTAAGGCTGCGAAAGTTGCCTCAAGCGGTACTTTCAAATTGTAGGCAGGCGTTGCATAGGGCGGCGGCAATGGTTTATTTAATATATTACATCAATACACTCCATTTCGTCAGTGATACTAACCATTACATACACTACCTATGTGATGTCAAATAGCGCTGTGTTGTGTCGTGTTTGAAGTTTTGGGTAGCTTTTTAGAAGATCTAATGTAACGAACTTAAACAGCATGGGTAACAAAGAATTCATCAGCACCGTCGATACCCGGGTTTTATGTGGAAAAGAGACTGAAAAAAAAAACCTAGACAATTACATATTCGGTTCTAATATAATTAATCTATATCAATCCTCACCATCAGAGGCTTTATAAGTTGGCTACCTACGTACTCAAGTACACCCCCTATGTAGTCTCTAACTATCCTAAACTAAGCGCATTGCACGACCAATGTAGTACAGTAACTTTACGTTATCAACGTAATAACATCTGTTGCTCTAACTATCAGTCTCATGAGAAATGCAGTACCCAGTCTGTGTCAAAACCAGACATGGGAAAAAGTAGCATCTTGAAAATCATTACGTTCTAGGGTAGGCTACGCGCCTAAGGATACTTGCTACCTACACATGTAGCTAGTATCTAAGCTCGGACCACTCGGGCGTCCCGAGCTTCGGGGTTGGATAGTGGAATTTACCTAAGTAGGCAGATAAATCTTACCACTATAAAGTTAACTGGGCATCCAACTTGACAGCATGGCGAAGGACAATATCCCGTCGGTGGGAATTCTCGACAAGCCAGAGAGTCTCGATGACCTCCTCAAGCAGGATCGAGGTGAGGACTGCCTATCGTGTCGAGTCGTAGGTTAGTACATATTTGACTTTTCTTGCCCATCTCCTCCCACCCATGCACCACTGTTCGCCTTCACCGCCCGAGAGTTAGACGATCTAAGCCTACGGGACGAAGCTTAATCTAGAGGGTGTACTGGCTTGTACTGACTGTTTCCTACGACTCTAATAGGTGGCGGCGCATTCATCGGCCTCGCAGCGTATAGTTACTTCTCCGGCAACGCGCAACTCGAACGACAACGAGCCAAAATCCTAGCGAGCAAATCCATGTTCGGCATGCGTAGTCGCAGGTTCGGTATCGCAACAACATCCTTGGGACTAGCATGGCTAGGCATCTGGAGGTTGTTCCTATGAGCATATGGAACGAGCAGAATAAATTGAACTGTTGGTCTGTTTGCCTATCCTGGATCTACACCTGGGCCCTCAAGCAAGATGAAGGGGAAACACTCCGCTCTAGCGCTAGGTATTCTCACACTTGATGGACAGCGGAGAGCGCTTTATTAACACCACTATATCAACGGTACTGTGGGCGCGGATTACAATAACCACCTCAGTTGCACTTTTCAACCCCCAGTGTACATTACTTGTCATAAAAGAGAATAAAGAATATCCCTAAGTTAATTGAAGGGTTTAGGTTGGTTTTATTATATCTCCAGTGTCTTGGTGGTTTTGGATATATCACATTCAAATGATAATCATACCTATCTCTCTTGAACAAAACTTGTTATGAAGCTCACTTTCGAGCGTCTAGCCCCGAAACAGGCCTCGGTAGTAACAACGGAACGGCAAGCGCCGTTGATGACAATTCGGCCGGACAACTAAGGCCGGCCGGAAAAACTCAATTCTTTGTTTCGCCTTATGTGATGGCGGGAGCTGCTCTAGCGCCCAAATAGGTACTGCCTACCTACCTGTTCACAGGTGGTGACCATGCCTATTGACGCTGGGATTCACATTGAGATAAGGGGGCTCGGTTAAACTTATATCAGTACCTACATGATGAGAGTAGGTTATATACATACATATGTACCTACCAATATCGATTGGTATTATTTTGCAAATCACGCGTGAGCAAGGCGCGGTCTGGAGATTCGTAGCGCGTCTTGTCTCGGAACAGACAAGGTTGGCTGAAAACCAATCTATATTAGAAACAATAGCATGAAGTATTAACAAAACAAGTTGGTGGTTGAGATGGCAATGGCGAGCAATGGCCGATTCTAGTGGTGCTTACATCTTGGAACTTTCCCTTTCTGGTCGGATTCCTTAGCCCGTCTATGTAGTAGGCTACCTACCGACATATATACCTATGCGTACTTGTTTGTTGGCCACCTTGAGCCTGCAGAAAGGGGCAAGAGGGGTGGATGAAGAGCTAGTCTAGCTAAATATGCGAGGTTCATGCACGCCTGAAGCCTGGAAATGGGACATCAGCAAACACACCGCGGCACTCAACAGGTAGGTTAGGTAGGTAGGTCAGTCAACCACGTCTGTAACCACGGCATGCAACCTCGAGCATCAGCGCATGCAGGTCCAACAATAAACCCGATTATATCGGCAAGACCATAGAGCGAGAGCAGGAGGTAAGGACATTGTGACCGGCATATCCCCTAAATCGGACAATACGTGTCCAGTTATAGGGATTGACATGTAGGTCATTTGATGTATTAACCTACAGATAGCCTTAGGTACCTACCTAAGGCAGCCTGCTGCTTTACATTAACTGCTCAGGTGCCCTATGGCTTTGGTACAGCACATAGTCACAGCATGCTTTACCTGTAGAGTAAAGCAATGCGCACTGTTTCTGGTTGTAGTGCATGTTTACGCGTATTAATAACCTTAAAAAGAGACCATACTTATTTCCACAGTAGTACGTAGATACGACAGAAGCAAGAAATACATTTGTCAACGATTGCAGAACAGTTGAGTTCGTTTGTGCGTCGTAACAATACCTACAATCTTACGTCCCTCTCATCCAAGGTTCTAAATGTTAGGGCGTGTCAAGACGCAGGAACAAAAAAAACAAAAACCCTCCATTTACTTGACAATATTGTACAGTACCTTAGGTACTGTACACACCTACATACCCACGCATGCGTGGAAAGTTGAATAGATACCTTAAGTACCTACCTAGGTACATATTGAATATTGATTAGACAACCTGGTAAGGACCACCTACATATACTTAACTCTAGGTCGCTGCATCAACTATTAACCTAGCAATTATGTAGGTAGTTAGGTGGGTAGAGAGCATACATGTATTGTATTACCATAGTAACAAACGTCCATTCATCCAGCTATTGTTCTTACCTGTGGCGTCAGTAAGTACATCTCCAACTACCATGTACGGCAATAATCCATTTGTCCAACAATGTCCTGACTCCTTTCTTCCTTCCCGCCTGTTTTGCCCCACTAGCGTGCACCTGCGTGCTTACATTGCCGACTGTATGAGCTAGGTACATGAGTTTAATCAGGTACGGCCGTGACGCACCTAAGCTAGGTAGGTATGAGGTACCCTAGCATATTTCAGGTACTTTAGGGTAGTGCACTGGTGGTTCTCCCCGCCTTACGCTGTCTGGTTTAGCTTGTCCTGGCCTAGTAATCACCGCCTACAGTCTAGGTAGGTATGCGTAGGTACACAGCGGGTGAAACTGTGCACTATCAGTGGCCTAAGCACCGATTCACCAGACCCAAAACTCCATGAGTCTTGTCCCGACATGGGAAGTATCGGTGGATCGTCAGCCCCCGTCAACTCTTATTTTCTTTCCCTTAATCAACAGAAAAACATCCTACTTGTACAGCCGGCCAACCAAACCGCCTACTCCCTCCTGAGTAGGCCAGCCAATCAACACGGGACTAAGCAGCCTGCTTCAACCCTTCTTTCCTTCCTCACTCTTCCTTCCCATCCGGACGCCGCCTCTTTTTGGCCCCAACGACTTGCCTGCTGTCTGCTGTCTGCTATTCTTCTGTCAGCTGACTTGCTTGTTCACCGTGGATTGTCTCTGTCCTGTCGCGTCCCCGGAATGCGGTAGCCCTGTCGACGCACTCGGTTCCTTCGCCGGACTGAGATTGATTGCGAAGCCTCTTGACCAAGGGGAATTTGCCCGGGTTCTTGCTTGTGAGACGTGACGAAGAGCGAAAACGCGAAAGCTGTCGGCGCCGTGGTTCTTGTGCCACCCCCAGATTCCCCTCCGACCCTCAGTCTTGTGCTTCGGAGGTGCCCGTGTTGTCCCCTATGAATAGGGACTATGAATAGGGAGCATCATTTGGTTCCTGCTGGCTCGAGACCAGCTGCGCAGTCTCCGACACGATCGTATGTTTCTCATCGTCTCTCATCCTACCTAACTATTGAATCGTCGTATCTGGTGACCCTGTCCCCCAAACTAGGACTACCTTCGTAGTCCCGATTCTAACGTGGCCTGGTTTATCAGTAGCAAGGAGAACATAGGCCCTAGCCATAAGACGACGGCACACGCTGCCCACGACGTCTCAATGTTGCATGCGTCTTCGTCCAACAACCACTCCTTGTTTTCCTTTGGTCGGAATGGCCCCCCAAACGACGTAGACGATAATTCGACAACCGATTTCGACTTCCTGCCCTCTGTCAGCTTCGATGACCTCCAGAGTAGTCTTGAGTCCGCCTCGACTGAGTTTAAACTAACCCAGTTTCCATCACCATCTGGCCAGGGTAGCATCCTTGGGGAGCCTTCTTTTGTAGGGGATAAGATGGCGGCTCAGCAATACCGGGCCCCTCATAGCGGAGGAACGGGGCATCCCATGGTACAGCCCAACAATGCAACCAATACCACTACAACGAGACCATCTAGGTCTGGGTCGATCCTGAGGAGGCCTAGTACGTCGGGGCGACAAGTTAGCAACAGCTCCACCCTGTCTATATCTTCAACCACTATGGATGCACCAACAGCTCCAGCAGCCATGCGGGCCCGTCGTCAAAGTCATTACCCCCCAGTCTCTAGCAGCAACATTGTGAAGCCACCTAGAAAATCAATTGGCCCAGGTGTTATCGATGCCGATTACAGCAGTCGGGGTGCGGTGAAGCGCCGACCCAGTCTATTGTCAGGTGGGGCAGAGAGACACGCCGGTGAGGGTCCTCGATCGTCGACAGAGTCGGTTGGTGGAGAGTCGAGTGATAACACGAGGCAACTCAACGTATCGCGAGCTACCAAGGCACGGTCCATACAACCCGCACCAAGGTTATCTACGACTTTTTCGACAAGTACCAGCAGCAATGGCGGTCTAAATCCCGAAAAGAGTCGCATGTCCACGTCGTTCTCGAGGTCGCCGAGGACAAAGGGAACCACAGCCGCGTCACGAAGAGTATCCGTCATGCCAATCACTCACGGCTCCCATGCAAGTGGACTTGGTGCGAGGACTATTTCCCCAACGGATGCGCAACGAATGAAGCGAATGTCAGCACACCCGCAGAGTCTAGCCTCGATCGCAACAGCGCCGCCACCACCTATTGACCCACGGCCAAACTCACGTTCGCCATCGATGATTCCTCGGAAAGCTTCGACCCCTTCTTCTTCAAGAACAACTCCGGAAATTACCAATAGGAAGTCATACAGCTCTGGTCTCTCTGTTGGATCGACCACTAGTCACAACACCCATAGAACATCGACAAGCTCGATTCAACGTCTTTCACAAGGCGGCCAGACCACCCGATTACCAGCCCCGAAAGGCTCAGGCGCTCATAATCCTCCCCCGGGCGAAGGAGAGGAGTACGTCCCACCTGTACCGGCAATTCCCAAGGCATATGAATCCCCGAAAGACTCCCCAGCTGAACTCGCCTGGCTTGAGAAAAGAAAATCCAATTGTGGTTTGGACACTAGCAGTATTCATAGCAACTCTACTGGGACACTCTCAAACCCTCCATTACTTGAACCTCCAATCAAGATGCAAGGTAGTAAGAATACGCGAAAGCCAGTACCGCGAAAATCATTGGCAGCTACGTCATCGGATATCGAGCAGAAGGAGACCTCAAATCCTTCTAGGAAGAATTTGCAGCCTCTCAGTCTGCCTCCTTTGAATTTAGGCCCCTTAAGTACACCAACCACCGCGAAGATCGCGGCTTTGCAAGAGCAAGGCTATGAGAAAGGAAAATTAACCCCACCGCCAACACGAATACTTGCGAAGACTCCTACGACTCCAATGACGGCTTCTAGGAGCACATTCTTCTCTCGAGGTCGCTTAGAGAAAGCTGCGGATATACCAATCCCGCGAAGTAGCAGCTCAGTCCAGCCCAGTCGCCTAGAGACTCCTAGTATTGAGGACACCACTAGCTCTTCCGAGTCCCTTATGGACCAGTCTATGAAGACACCATCGCGCAAGCCCGCAGTCTCCCCATTCCTCTCGTCATCTGTTCCGAAGGGCGGCGACGCGTTCGAGAACGTCCTTACTAAATCTAAGACATTCGGTGATCTCAATCACACGGTCTCAGTAGAGAGAACTGCTGAGTTTAAATCTGAGCAGAGGCCAATAGGTCCGAGAGCCCCAAAACTCACCAAACCAAAGTCGCCAGCCCCTCAAACGAGCCCAGAGGAACCCCCGACCCCATCTTCTATCAGCTCGCTGAGGAGGAAATTAAGCTTGTCTTGGAAGCGGAGTAACTCGAAAAGTGGTAACCATGCCTCTATCAGTTCTATGGATAAGACAGCTGAGAGACAAGCACGACAAGAGAGCATGCCACCACCGCGAATTCCAATCTCGGCATCAATTCATCTAAATACCTCCAAAGCTCAAAGTCCTAGTCACCCAATGAAACCTTTTGGGGGCTACTTAGAGTCGAAGCGCAGGAAAAGTTCTGCGTCCAGCTTGAACACTACACTAACACAAGATAAGATTCGGGCTGATAGTTGGAATACCTCAAAGAAAGACGTGGGAAATAACTCAATGATTGAAACATCAACCCAGCCACGGGTCTCATCACTGCAAAAAGTCATTCGCCCAAGGCCGTCTGCCGCTTCCATCAAACACAACGAACCCTACACCGCAGAGTTGGACAGAGATGATCTCATAGCTGAGGAGGAGATTAAGAAGTTGGGGGCGAGGAAGAAAGAAACAGAAATCGCAGCCCGGACACTTGATGCTCTTCGCAAGCGGGCAACACCAAAGGATTGTGTTAGGCCCCAAGACGCTATCAAAATTGCCATTCTAAATATATATGAGAAAGGAGAGATTATGGACTACGGTGATATTTATTTTTGCGGCACCCAAAATGCTAACAAGATCGTGGGCGATCTAAACACTAACAAGCCTAATTTCGGCTACGATGACGAGCGCGGAGATTACTCAATCGTGATGGGGGATCATCTCGCGTATCGGTATGAAATTGTCGATGTCCTCGGAAAGGGGAGTTTTGGGCAGGTCGTCAGGTGTATCGACCATAAGACTGGTGGTTTAGTGGCAGTCAAAATCATTCGAAATAAGAAGCGATTTCATCAGCAGGCCCTTGTCGAGGTCAATATCTTGAAGAAGCTTCGCGAATGGGATCCTAAGAACAAGCACAGCATGGTCAACTTTACTCACAGTTTCTACTTTCGGGGGCATCTTTGCATATCAACGGAACTTCTTGATATGAATCTCTATGAGTTTATCAAGTCCAACTCGTTTCGTGGTTTCTCTCTCAAACTCATTCGACGTTTCACGAAGCAAATGCTTAGCTCGCTTGCGATACTCAAGCAACACAAAGTCATACATTGTGACTTGAAACCAGAAAACATCCTCCTTCGACATCCCTTGCATTCTGAGATCAAGGTGATTGATTTCGGCTCCAGCTGCTTCGAAAATGAAAAGGTGTACACGTACATTCAATCACGGTTCTATCGATCTCCTGAGGTCATCTTAGGGATGACTTACGGCCTTCCAATTGACATGTGGAGCCTCGGCTGCATTCTAGCTGAGCTGTATACTGGAGTACCGATTTTCCCTGGGGAGAACGAACAGGAACAGCTCGCGTGTATTATGGAGGTTTTTGGCCCACCTGAGAAGCATCTCATTGAGAAGAGCACGAGAAAAAAGCTTTTCTTCGACTCAATGGGCAAACCCCGGCTGACTGTGTCCACCAAGGGGAGACGACGACGCCCCTCCTCCAAGACATTGCAGCAAGCTATCAAATGTGACGATGAGCCGTTCCTTGACTTCCTCGCTCGTTGTTTAAGATGGGATCCAGATCGCCGCCTGAAACCCGAAGAGGCCATTAGGCATGAATTTATCACTGGATACAAGACTATAGTGCCCCCTTCTCGTGCTCGAGATTCGTCTCCCATGAAGCGGCACAATACTATATCCACACCAAGACCGCTACCAGAACCACCAGCAGCTGGCAAGAGCAATGGTGTCTTTCGCCCTAGAGAGCTAAGCAATGCCAGTCCGCAGAAACCCATTTCTGGCCCTAGGCGTGTATCTGGCATGAACAGCACAGTGACGGCTAGTGGCGCAGGTGTTAAGCGGACGAGCACCGGCAATGGTCCTGTTTCTTCCGGAAGCCTTGGGAACAGCAATTTACCTCGTGTGGCTGGCCGAACTGCCAGCGGCAAGCAAGACCTAGCCTCTGCAGGTGCCAATGTTGCTATGAGCCGACGCGCTTAAATGGATGAAACTTGGGCTTAGAAGTCGCCGCGTGGGACTCCAATTGCGGTTATGACGTACATCATGAAGGGCAATTGGGTATCTCTCTATGGCGCTATGCCACAGAACGAATATTATGAGCTACAGTCTTGACTTTTCTCCCGCCCCCCTCCTTTTTTGCTTTTGCATGACGGCGCACTATATCACTGTAATGGGATAGGACTGTTTTCCTAGTTTTTGGGCAAGTCAGCCGTGGCTACTCGAAAACTAATTGCTTTATACTTTGTCTCCATCGTCGTCCCCTTCCTCACTATATAAGTCCTCCAATTTGATGCAAATCACCCCCATTCATAGAGAAATGGATAACCAAGCCCAAATTTCCCTATCCTCTCTTGACCACGATATAGGGCAGGAGTAAAGATGAAGTATTCGACTTCAAAAGACGGGAGGTCACTTTTTCCGGTGTATGCACTATACCATTAATAGGACCACGTTTGGAAGGGAAGAGTGGATAGGACATGCCTTGGTTTTCAGAGGAATAGTTCCTCACTAGTACAAAGCTGGGCAGTCTGAGGATGAAATTAGACAGCTGTAGAATGGATACGCCGAACATAGAAACGCATTTATGTATTTTAATAGCCGTCTAGACGATGGCCAAAACCTGGGTCACTACGCCTCGAAATGTAGAGCCTAAGGTTTCATGTATCTTTCGAGAGGATGATGGCTTAGGCGAGAAATCATCTTTTTGAATCCGAAATTACCTTCGGCCTCCTCACTGTATTGGCATCGAGTACATCAGATCATAGTGTATTTGTCATAACCGCGAGTAATTATTCTACTCAAGACTCGTGCTTGTCTGATTCTAAATTAAAATATTAAGCTCGAGACTTTCCTCATCTTGCACGCCTACCTATAGTAAATCTAAAGATCTTACTATTTCAACTTGTTCCACAATCAATCGTTTTCATGTTGAAGTGGTAAGAACACAAATTTTAGCCATATCTTCCCCCCCTGTTGCTGAGGCCCTCTCGGTTGGTACGAGAGGTGTATTTAGTTCCTAGTAAAATGATATTGCACCAATAACGTATGATATAGGAACAAGGCATATTCCCAGCCACAGGACTTTGGTTCTATATACAATGCATATTTACATCTATAAACATCGTTACCCTTGCATCCTAGGCATAATGGGAGAGAAGGGGAAGCTGGGAGGGCGGAAGGCAGGGAAAACCGCCAGGAAAGTAAGAACATGGGAAGTATGGAAGACGGAGAATTACAAACAACGTGGCTGTAGGTACGCAGCGCCGGAGTCTGACAGAGTCCCGGACCGAGCCTCACAAGATCAGATCAGGCCTGAGGGTCTTTACCCGACAGGTGTTTCTTCACCACAGGTTATTTGTCCTGGTGTATCTACTTAGCTCTGGTTGTGGCACAGTTGCCGGATCCTTTCAATCCGATGATTAAGGCTTGAAATAGCAAAGGGCATCTGACACGGACTTGTGTCTACTTGTATACCCCTCTATCTGTCTACAAGAGGGCTTCGCCCGATTGTAGAGAAGGGAAAGCGGGAAACTCGCAGGGGAGGTTTAAACGAGTACGTGCATATTCGAAAGGGGATGCTAGTGAGTTACACGAGTACGATGTTACGGTACCGGTGTGTAGAATGTAAATTGTGATGTCGTAGTCCGAAGTCCCTCAGCCTCATTCCCGTCTTTTCGGCGAGGACCGAGTGACAAAGCTCTTCTTTCTTTTCCTTTTTAGTTGACCCTAATCTCAGAGTACTATTGACGGTACGAGACTACAACTATATAGCAATGGGAGTGTTTAGCTGGTTAGTTGTCGATCAAACAAGTAATCAAGGCAAATATCTGTGCCGTGAAGTCACACCGCTGTTCTCACAACATCTTTCGTGTGGTTTTCTGGTCTTAGAAGTAAGACATACGAGACAATCAAGGTCTAATCGTATATCTCGCACAGAGAGAGCTTAACAGGATGTAAACATCCAGAATATGTGACAACTACGGCACTTGTCTTCCTATTAGTTTGATGTGGCCTACGGCAATAGTTAGAAGCTTGGCGATTGTGTCGATGTAAGAATGACGCCTAAGAATTCACGTCATACGCTGCGCTGCGCGTGTGTGCTCATGTGGCGCAAGAGCGATCGTTTGTATTGTGAGTGTCGAGATCTAGTGAACACTGTCGTGGCTCTAGCTAGGTAAGAAATTACTAAAACCTGTTGCCTTGGTTATTTGCACTCACCACATCATGCGCCACGGCCATGCCAGCATACCGAGGCTCTGATGGGCGGGTATCGGGCCGGTATAGTTGGACCTGTAATGGTGTGTGGAGGGGTGAACGGTACCGACCAGGTAGTCAAAAATACCTTGAGCATATGTGTGTGAGTAGCACGGGTACGGTTCCTGCAGGATAAGGCGCGTGGGATGTAGTGTGTGTGCTGGACAAGTAGATGGGGTGTCGTAATAGGAAGGCTATGCTATACTTCACTACACTAGAGCCTATTAGTTAGAGATATGGCATATCTCGTCCTATTTTGCTATTCGGATAAGCTCAACAGACTGCTACTTGGCCATGGATATCGTTATCACAGCATGTCCTGGCTCGTGAGGCAGTACTATTACGAGGCCGAATGTGCAAGTAGTTCTAATCGGTTTCTTCTCGCCGCCTGTCTAAAAGCTTATCTAGCGTGTCCTATCTAAGATGCTACTTGTTCTAGGCTTTTCGCTCTGAAAGGCGAGTGAATTGTCGTCTTGCCTACGTTTCCTAGGAAAAACCCCCGGGTTGCCGATGTTGGTGAAGATGACGGTTGCATATATGTATGTAAGACGCTTCTCGCCCCTACAACGACCAGTGCCCCTCTACCGCTTCTCGATGCGACGCTGAGTATTGATCGCCGTTCCTTCCGCTGTCGCTTAGAAATTAGCAAGGGCAATTCTAGATGGGCGGAGAGGAGCAAGGAAAGATATCAGCTTTGAGGGAGAGTCCGCGTTATTAATCAAGGCCTCGACACGGAGTGAATGCTAACCCGTCGGGCGCATTACATTCCTAGTTTAGGCTACTATGACGAATTCACCTAACCTGTGTCTGACGTATGCTGCCTTGTCGCTCGTCAAGTGAGATCTGGCTTATTCTTCACGCGCCGCGTGGTGTGCCCAGGGTGCTCGAGGAGACTGAGGAACCTTTCTAGTACTAGACCACGCTGTCCTTCATATAGCTGCCCATTATGCAGTACCGCTCGGATCCAGTTCTCCGGGAGCCATCTCCGCTCTCCGACAACCGGTAGCTTGAAATGGTCCTTGCTGCGCGCGGGAGGATCGGGGCTGTCATTGGTCTTACTTATTGGCTGGCTGACTGCCGAGCCATGCATAGAATACGACTTCTTAGTTGAGTACATGCCTCGGAGCTGGACGAATAGACGAATGAAAGAATGAGCCCCCTCTTCCCCCCCTCAACTCAAAAAATAAGCTTATACACGATGTAGCTTAGTGGGACTTTTCGAACGACGCCACTGGCGATAGTCCGTCATCATTCATCAACATAATGGCAGGATCACCAACCCAAGCCACCCGGAATTCATGCTCGCCAGATGCCAGGAACAGATTGTGTCGTCCACTTGGTAGTGAAGATTCGACATTGCCCTGGCAGTACTTGTTCGTTAGCAGTAGTGATGAATAGGCGGTAGCTGAGGCGGGGATTTATTGAATGCCGCGAAGATACATGCAGCTAAAGCGTCCTCGTGTTTCTTCTTCCAAGATTTAATCAAATCAGCCAATTTTATGACCAAATCAAGGCCGAGGCGTTGTGAATGAGCAAGTTCGATGAAGCCGCAGGGCCTTCGCTTCGCGGATTCCAGAGGATAAGCATGAACGCCCACACCGAGAATCCCCGACATATAGTAAGTACGATATAAGCCCACTTCTTGCGAGTACTCAAGATATATTGCTGTGCGACGCATACGGTCATAAGTATAGAACAATCCAAACAGCCGTTTTCCGGAACGCTCATATGACGCCGGGGCCTGCTGACCGTATTGTGTTACTACCGAGGATAAGAAGGGCGTCGAAGGGCGTCAGGCGGCGTCATTCTTTGTGTACCGAAGGTGAAGGCGGCTCGGAATGTAGCACAGAGGGTAAAGCGAAACATAGGCGGAGAAGAATAGCCTTTAGATGAGACTGGGGCAGAACTTAGAAGTGAGTGACGAATTGATAGAAAGTAAACTGACAGTAGGCAAGACATGTCTTTGCGGAATTGACGGTGAATAGAATAGTTATGTCCATGTATCTAATCTAATTTCCCTTACAGGACGCTATACATCCTGGGCGAGCTGAGACACCCCAGACTCTGGCAATGCCCCTGCATGAGGTGAATACCTAAGGTACCAGGAACTTGGAAGCTTGAGATGAGACGGTTACAATCTACGATTGGGGTGGAGACAACTCACTGAAGTCTGGGTTTGCAGGGTCTTTGCGAGGTACTCTATACATGTCAAGAATTCGGGACTACATACCACAGTACTGTACATACATACATGCTACGTACACAATGTAGGTAGTAGATATCTTGCCTCCCTACAGCAAGTAAGGCATACCGAACAGCATACCGGGCAGCATGCCGGGCAACACACCGGGCAGCACACCGAACAGCGGTAAATTCGACGATAGAACCACGGTAGCAGCATGCTACCTATGTACATAGACGAGAGCATAAATGCGTAGCGTAGCGTAGCATGTTGTAGTACCCAGGGAGTACGTAGGTAAGTAGTAGTCGCAGGCGCAGGCGCATCATGTCAATCAATCGAGCTTCGGTGTTCAACATTGCCTCGTCTGCTAGGTAGGTAGGTAGTAGATAGGTCATACACACATGGGGCACGGGACTCATCATTCACTCACTCACTCACTCATTCACCCACTTGCATTCCGTGACTCATCTTCTACGTTCTACCGAGACATAGGAAGGGCTCTCTTCTGAATACGGTCAAAACATGTCTGCATACGGGTATGACTGGGTTGGTTTCTAAGTATGTATGTAGGTAGCCATTTACATACCTGTCACGGTAAGTATTGTTGCTGTTGTTGCATGGAGCCTCGGCCGGCGATGCCGTATACTAGCGACCGGGCTGTAGACGAACTGCTGCTGCATGCAGGCCGCCGGACATGAGCCGATAGGTCCTCGTTTGCGGAACAAATGAGTCGCTGCACGCCTAGGTATCAGCGGCTCTTACATGAGAACATGGTGCCCGTCGCCCGTCGCCCGTTTTGCGCAAGCCGATTCCTCAGGCTCCAGAGGTGGATAGGTAGGTAGGTAAGTAGGTAAGTAAGTAGTGAGTGGCTCGACGGTTATTGGGGGCTATTTTGTTATTTGGCTGGCTCGAAGCCACTTTTTTTTTTTCGTTTTGTTTCCCTGAGGCGCAGTTCACCCCGGCAATAGTCATACGACCCGGTCGCCAATACCGGCCCTTGGCATCCTTGACTCTTCCTAACAGGCGTTGACTGGGGATCTTAAACGTGGAGACTAGATAGACGATTGGGCGACTTGCGAAGGCATCCCCCACATAGCAGGTCTGTTGTCATAATGAGTGAGTACTAAGCTAAATATGTATGTACCATGTAGCAAGGCACTCACAAGGCTGACAGCCTCACCTAGGGTCACCATTCACCGTTCCCCGGCTCCCTCGTTCCACCGTTGACCTCATAGCAGGCGCATACCTAGCAGCGGCAGGGGATAGACGTCCGTCCCAGAGTGGGTCGTTGTAAGATTCTTGATGAGCCCTTTGCGTAGGTACCTGCGTATAGGTAGGTAATTGCTGCTGCTCGCTATCGGTAGCGCGCTTACAAGAATACCATGCCGATTGTACCTAACCTACTGTACGCAGTAAGTATCTCGACTGGTAGCCGCCAGGGATGGGTAATCGTACCTAAATTACCCCGGATCGTTGGCCAGCTGTGCAGGGGAACAGCCAGATGACATACATGACAGGCGGCGGCCTGAGAATTCACAACCAGATTCTGGTGTAGGGACATGGGTGCTCTGGTCAAGTAGGTACAGTACAGTACTGCGTATGCTTCCGACCGGGATGATTCGGTGAAGGGTAGCAAAGTATCGTTGTATTTTTTATTTATTTTTTATTTTTGCTATTTTTTCCCCTTCTCTTTTTGATTTTATTTTCCGTTTATATACAGACTCCACTGGTGACTAGAGACGGACGAGCTCTTAAAAAAATAGCATAGTATATCTAAAGTTCATGTGCACTATGTATATAGGTAGTTAGTACTACTACTTAGCTAAGGATTGGTTTTAGTAGGTACATTATGTAGTTTACCTACTTACAAGTAGGTAGATATTCATGGGGCCTCGGAGGACTTGCAAATCAATTGGGCATGCATTCTAGAACCGACCCAGAAGTCCGGGATGGTGCTTCTCATCGTATCTAGGTAGATCTTGTCAGCCATGCGATGATCAGGGTTTCGTCTTAAACAGTCTACATTTCTCGTTTCAGATTTTCAGGCGGGCAGGCGGCAAAGCCAACGCTACTGCAACTGGTGAGAATGAAGGAGATAATAATGACAAAGTCTATCTATCGTTTGGTATGCTGAGGAAAAGGAGTGCATTCCGCCTAGATGTTCATTGGTTGCTAGTACGAGACATGCGGTCCTCGGGCGGTTTAGGCACGCAGAGACGCTAAATTAACTGCTAAAATACCTATCTCAACACCTAGCAGGCGCCCTAACTAGCTGGCTTAGGGAGGGAGGTGCAAGGTGCCTTAGGTAGTTTATCTATCAATACGCACCTAAGATATCATCTACATTAGGCAGGACGAACTCTAACTACCTACAGTACGTAATGTAGAAATAAAAATGAAGCATACCTATTCTGCATGCACCCGCCTAGGAAATATAGCATACTCACCAAAGCTAGCTAGTCGGTAGGTAGGTATATAGAATATATTAAACTAAGTACTCGTTTGTTATTAGTATTATAAAAATACTTAATCACATGTGACTTTATGTATCGTATATGCCTTGTGGCTAAGGTATTTTGAATGGCTCATAACAGAGAAAGTACGTACAGAATATGCGGTAGATCAAAAGAAACGACATGGTTTCATGCATGTGTTGTAGGACAAAGCCGATCGCTCCTACATAGAACCAGAATAGTCGATGCCGGGCGTACGATAGCCAATCGTGGTGCTTAACACGCATGCAATGCACAGGAACCGTTCAGCCCTACCAGACATGGTTAGACCATTCCTTTGCATCCGACATGCGATTGATTTACATCATCATACCTACACTATGATTCGAGTTGTTGATATCGACACGCGTATGTAGAGAGGTCGTCTCTCAATTCAGCATCATCTATTAGGGATACGATATATACCTCCACTGTACAGACGCTGCACTACACAACATACGTTTGACTTGAGATGTATACCGTTACTGCTATTGTATATACTTCTGCTTATGGAAATCGGCCGGCGACTCTCTCTCTAATAATAGCAATTCCGTGCATCGGCGAACTACCTCTATCGCATTACCAGAGACAACACTGCACTATACTTAGTCGATGATGCAAGCAGAGCGAATATGCGCTACTCACTTACCCGAGAACAGCTCGGCAGGCCCTAGGAAAACACCCCTGGACACCGTCCGTCATCACGTAGGTAGTGGAGAATCATGGTGGAGGAGCCAAGCGATCGCAAGGCTGGATTGTCAACTTTAGCCCTGGTCGCTCGCTGGAGCAGTTGTGCGGAAAGAAACTACACAGTAAACATGAAGAGTTCTGTTTCACTGTCGCCTCGTGCCAGCGCCATATTCTAGAGGGAGACTTACCATCCAGACCACCTAGGGGCCAACCATAGCCAGAGGGGCGCAGAGGGGAGCAGTTTACAAGTGACATGGCCCGTTGGTTGAATTCCGGCAAATAGTTTCCTTTCCTTCGGAGTGGCGTCACTCTTCAAATCTCGTGGCATTCGCGTTGGGGGGGTCCCATCTCCTGGGGCCGGGATTCTATCCCGATTCCATGCGAGGCTAAGAACCGGGACGGGGGCATCAGCATTTAGTAGTGTATACTTACTATGTAGAGAGTGCACACGATATGTGTATACATATGTACGTAGGAAGCACCCAAGGCTGGGTACCTCCCAAGTAGGTAATCTGTAGGTACACATGTTTAAACGCCTGTCGAGTGGACTCGTCTTGATCTCACGTTAGTAAATCGAAATGGGTCGTAATAGCCGCCATCGGGAACCGGGATTATCGTTTTACTTATTGGTACCCGTCCTGCTGCTTGTAGAAGCATTGTGAATACCTCATATTTGATACAAATCCCGTAAGCAGGCATAGGCTTAGTTATACAGTAGAATGTACATTCGTACTACTCAGACTACCTACTGTTTTAAAAATGACGGATTATAATTGATTGTTCAGACTAGAACTCGGACGAAAACTCTTGAAACTGGGAATTTGTCAGAGACCGACCAACGCTCTTGTGCTATCGTAACACTACCTAGGTAGCAACATTCTAAATCGGGTACCTGTTGCAAAGCCATGCCTCCGTATAACTGCACCGAGATCAGAGGTTTGTTTGACATAACCCTCAAAAGCCAACGATACATACCTAGGCCATCCTTGTTGTCGGCATTTGGAGATTGGAGAGGGCTGTTCACGCGGATGAATCCCCTTTTAGGCTAGCCTACCTGCTATTTCTGCTACCTACTTGGCGCAGAAACATTAAAGTGGATAACAGCGAGCGCGCCGTCGGCCACTGGGGCTTGTGAGGTTTGCCTGGCTAGCAACCCGTCAGCCAGGACTGGGTATCAGGTCAACTACCTAGGTAGTATTTTTGGCTTTATTTTTCTACACTAGGTAAGTTTCTTAGTCCCTACATCAGGTAGCTATAGCTGTATATAGACTGGCAGGTTATTGATATGTCTTTACTTTACTTAGGTAGGTGTATAGATGTTTCCCTCTAAGTAACTACCTAGGCACCTAAGGTAGCTAGCTATGCGTAGTTAACTCCGGGGTATGGTAACAGTAGGACACCATTGAAGTAAGAATCAACTTACTTCATGCCTGCATACCTATTTACATATCTACCTTACTGGCAGAGTAAGTAACGCACTACCCAAGATACTACGACCCCCAACCCTTGTTACAGCTTTTTCACTGCCCAGAAAACGAAGAAATGGATCTTAGTAGGGCACTTGTTCGTACTAGCGCGGCGTATAGGCTGCAGGGTTACCTAGGTTAGGACCCTGTTCCCGACTGCTTGCGCTACTCTCTACCTACAGCGTACCTTACTTACCTACACACACACCTACTACCTAGGTACCTCCCGTACCTACCGTACCTACGTACGGACCTCATCCTCTTACTCACACTACCTACCTTACATACCAACCTAACACTGCATACACCGTGACCTTTCATTACTCATCGTACCGTACTAGACTAGATACCTCAAGAACCTCCCTTCATGGTCACCACCGTCATCCATCATCCGTCCCCCATCCCCTGCGCCGCTCTCCGCCCTCCGCCCTGCATACAAGCCTATGGGTCCGAGGTATATGCCATATCCATTTCGGTACAGATGTCTTTCCCGTACTGCTGCCTTCTATCTGAGGCCCTTGTCAGGTCCTTCAGGCTGCCAGCCTATAAGGCTGCGATGGCTTCCTGTGTTGGTCCAGGTTCTTAGCCCTTCGACTCATCATCAGTCATCTGCTCTCTCGCTACAAGCCCTTTTCTTTCGTCTGCTCTTTTAGATCTTGGCTTCTTGATATAATTCTGTTTCCCCGGCGCCACCTTTCTGGCCTTGTTGCTGCCTTCACCTGACTAATACCACACACACATTGCTGCTCCTCCTCCTCCTTCACCTATATCAAGCCATAAGTGCCGATTCAAGCCAAGTCGTTTGCCATCTCCCCCTACTTGTCTCCCACTTACTTACTTATACTTGCCTCTCCACCATACTCTCTCGCCTGTCCGGGATACTATATCATCCTTGACATATATCATATCTTCCCCACTCGCCCAAGTCTAGGCCATCATGTGCTATCAAGTAGTCGAAGTATATGCCGCTTGCCGGTGCCTCTACTATCAGCATGCTGTTGACCGGTGCGCTGCCTATGGCCGCCCTGGGCATGAGGTCTCGAAGCGAACCATTCCCGTTGGTTATGCCTGCTCCGTGCATACGCAATCAGCCAGTTACGGCGCATACTCCGGCAACCAGAGTTACTCGGACTCTGGCTACTACAGTAGCCAGTCGAGCCGAGACTCATATCGCCAGCGCCGGTGAAGGGTCTTGTCTTCGGTGATGGGCAGCCGCTTGTGGCATGTTCCTACATTAGCTACTTTTGAGTTCGGGCATTGGGTCTCGTACCTCTATTCATTTCGACCAAGGCCGAGTACACTCTCGCCATTACGCCGGCCGTCTCAGTTATCATTACTGCTTGTAGGCTACGATCGCATTATGTCGTCCTCGGCTCCTCCCGCTCTTGAAGGTGGTACAACCACGCCATATCTTGGACCCGCCAGCAGGTGAACTGGCCTTGCTGGGGGTGTGCTACGATGCTACGACGGAAGCATACGTCATCGAAGACACGTACGAAGAGATGACATGTTCGGACAAAATTCAATTCACTGTTTCTACACTTCAACCTCTCTAAGCTATTCAACTATCGACTGTGGCCATCCTTAACCCTATGGTACACGCGAGGATCACGACCAGATGATACGCTTTCTATTCCGGCTTCTCCGTTTCTTTGGCATTCGACTTTATCGGCCCGGGAATAGCATCGGCGACGCTATGGCCTTTTTTTCTTCTAATTCTTTTTGCAAAAGTCATGGCAAATTATGTGATATTTGGGGTTGGTGGCCTCTATTGACGACGCACCCAATATGACACAACGGTTTGCGGGGTCTTATTACGAAGAGAACCCCTCAGATTGAGCATGGCTTTACTGTACAGCATTTCCAGGGTCTTAGATTTATGGGTTTACGCATTGAACGAGGAATAGAGATATACCAGGCGTTTAACAGGGCTGGGCATGGTTTCTCGGGGGTTTTTTGTTTGGTTTTTTTGCATGGATAGAATGTCCGGTTACATTTCTCCCCTTTTCTTTTTTGGCGTTGATTTCATCTATTTCATTGACGTTGATCTATTTATTTTGATCCGTCGGCTTTGATGCCATGCTCATTTCGGTATTGCTTATAAGGGGCCAATATGTGTAACAGCACCAAGTTGTTCAGGCAGCAACATCATGTACCCTTACTTTCGTTGATCGAAGTATCACCTAGACTGTGTCTGAGGAAAATGGTGCTGGATACAAGGGACTGGGCGGGAACTGGGTTTCTCATCTTTGGCACGAGCGGTCGATTCAGTATTTAGACAGCCACTCGGCATGGCCAGAGCACCGCTGGCGAGATCGGTTACATTCCCTTCGTCATCCCTATTATGGCTTTAGTTCGCCGAGAAACTTACTCTTCGTCTGGCTACGAAAGAGCTCGTTCCACTCAATATTTAGATCGGTAGTCTCTCAGTGGGACAGACAGCGGAGGAATGCGGCCGGTTGTGGGGATGGATAGACCAAGTGTTTCCGAGCAGCTCATATATTAATAAATTTGTTACCTGGAGCCTCAGGCGCAGTGCCTGCGCCGCGCTGTTTCATCACACCTGATTTCAGCGCTGTATATCGTATTCCTATTAGCAATACAGCACTGCCGATGACGCAGTGCTACCTTTGCTCTGTTTTTTGGATTCTTTACTTGTAAGTAGACGTTACACGAAGCTTAATGAGAACTACAATTTCAACTAAGATGTCTTGGGTGACGATATGAATACCAGTGAGTGTTTGTCCGATGATAATGCACTGCAACCTGAACCTGAATGCCGGGGGTGGCACAGGGTGGGTAGGTAAGTATAGACACGTGCCATTTTGGCTGGGGGGCCGGCATGACGCATACCTAAGTACCTCAACCTACCTACTATACATACCTCCTACATATGTAGGTACGCTCTGTATGTAGTCACCACAAGTCTTTGCATACCTACATACATAGGTACCTAAGACAAGAGAACTTATAAACATGAATCAAAACATGTGATTATGAACCATTGGCTTACTTTTATTGCAGCCGATATAAAGTTAGCACAACCCATGAGTTGTATCCAACCTCTATCTAGTCGAGCATCCTAAGTCTCCGTACCTTGCAGCTATCCTAAGTCAGCTTCCCGCAGATAGCAACACACACACACATTATATACATACTTATTCTACGAACGAGCTATCGTGGATTACCCGACTTGAGTAGATAGTCGCAATAACACCACTAGTTTTCTCGAGCCATGCATCCCTAGGTACCCAACAATGTAGCTAGCGAAATATGTACAGTGGGATTATAACATACTACGTACATGCACGATAACCCGTCATTAACTTCTCTATATTAAGGTACTTACAAGTACGCAGTTGAGATGAGTCCAGATGGAGGCCTACCAATTCATACTACACAGTACGTAGTTTATTAATCATATGCTAGCGCCCACCTATATCAACTTTAAAGTAAAAGCTCCAATGACCTTTGTCGGCTCTTCGGGACAGCTAGGTCGGTGGCTTACTTTCGCTGTATGTCAGATACGCTAAGATCTAGTTAGACGGAGGGAGGCCGCCATCCGTGGAGTCGTTGTGCGGACACCCTATGGTACCAGCAGGTGATCGAAAAGACTGTGCTTATTATTATAAATGAATATAAAAATATATATAAATTGAGATAATAAGAAATAAGTAAAAAAAGGTGATTCTTACCTAATTGCCTTTCTTTATCTCTTACGGTACTACGCTATGCAGGTTGTATAATACCTACCTATACTAGACGGTGGGGTGGCACTGGAGCTCGAAATACCTTAGGTACTTGTAGAACTACCTATCGGTAGGTAAACTACCTACCTAGGTAATTAATACAAGGAGACCTGGTATTATAGCCCTGTATCCAGACAGGTGGAATTAGGCGCGGTTTACCGCAGCCAGCTGGACAAGGGGCGAAGAGAAAGAACCCTAGACTGGGTACATATAGTTAGACGCTAGACTTACAGTAGGTATAAGACCTTTACAAAGTATCTACTCAAGGCTACACCCATGCGGAAATGAGTAAGTACCTGCATACAGGACACACGACTGGTGTTCTTGGGATTCGGGATTACTCATTGCCATTGGTAACTACCTAACTAATTGAAGACTTGGCGTATATGTATGTAGCAAAAAAGCGGACAATGCGCTGGCCGTGTATCGGGATAAAAATAAGATCTCTCTCTCTGAGTACATACACAAAGGGAGGTGTATACGCTGCTATATGCACAGTATCTACCTATACGTCTAGGTGGTAGGTCCTATCCCTTTAAATAGCCACTTAATAGTGAGGTTCTCTACAAGTACAAACTGGTGCCCGATGGCGAGCATAATGTAATAAATTTTTAATATTTTTTTTAAATAATAATAAAAACAATATAATATTCAACACAGCAAGGGACGAGCAGCCAAGACAAATAGGTAGGAGAAAATACCGTGCCCGATGCACGTAATTGCATACAGTATGGCTTGGAGGTTTATAGATAATTTATTTGTCTCCCAGTTCATAAAGTAGCGACAGTACAGGGAACAATCGAGACTTACACATGCCATGTAAGCGGTTGCGCGGGGTCTACAAGGGACACCACATATTCAGCATCATCTAACAATAGCACGAACAGCCCCTTGCACGCCCCCCCTGTTCTTTCTCTCGTCCTGGGTAGGTAGGTAACAAGAGTCTATTCGGATACCTATGCGAAAGGACGGGGGGTCTGCTTAGAAGATCAGGGTATCAACGTTACCATGCTCGATCGGCGCTATCCCGGCCCACCGGTTCAGCCTGCGCTGAGCTGTATAGCGATGCGAGACACGCGGGACGTTGATGTGCTACCACGGGCAACGTGCTTATGGGTGTAGTGGCGTGTATAGCCGAGCGCTTAATGGGCTGTCTGGCTATCTGGCTGTCTGACTGTCTGACTGAGTAGTACGCTGCCTTGCTCAGTACAGGGCATGAGCCGCACGACACGAGCCAGGGCAGGCAATACGAATGTCATGCTCGACCGATTCTCGATAAGTTCTGTCGATCATGCGGGAGCATATACCTACGCTATCGCTGTCCGCTCTAAGTCTACCGTAGCACAGACGATGCGAATTCCCACCTAGTCCATTCTCTTGTTCGTATTTCTCCTTATGAGTATAACAGTGGCTTGGTAGACAATTGGTCCTCGATCCTTCGTTTGGGGAAGGGCCCGGATGGAACGTTAGGCCTGTGGCTTGGACGGGGTTTCTATTCTTCTCCCGAGTTCCTTTACGGCCACGGTACTCCGTTGGTCGTGTGTAGGACAAGCAAAGCGAGTATGCTTTTGAGTGGACGTTGAAATGTGATATGTCGGACAACGCACTGGACACAACGAGCGTCCGTCGCGCACTAGGCAGACGTCGCTGCTCCCAGGAGCACTACTTCTGACGAACGAAGCGGCCTAACTGCCACGTCATTCTCAGATGCCTGCAGCTACGAAAACTGATATATGATTTCCTAATCTATTCGTTTCCTGTAGTGAGTCTCGTCTCCCCTCCGCCGGAGCACTATGATCATATCTCCCTACCCTCCGTGTACGCAGTAGATATGACAAGTCGGTAATAGCACCAAGCTCGCCAACCAAAAACTGATATGTTCGCATAGATCAACACGATAAATAAGTCAAACCTCTTAGTGGATCTTCATAAGGGGGCATACGTCAATCTTTTTTTATTTAAAAGATCGCACTAAAAGGAGAGCAAATGAAAACGTGTACTTAATTTTGCTGGTAATTGAATTTTCGACATCTGAAGCATGCAGAGATGATGAACGTTGATATTAGATCTTCACGAAGTGATTGTGATTACTTTCCGAGCCGATCCCTCGATCTGGACTTAAGCAGCAATTCATTTCTGCAGGATGCGAGTATATAAATTGGACGCGGCTCTAATTCATGCCATGCCGTCGTGAGGACTCGTTTATCTATTGCGAGGCAGACTACAGAACTTGACAACAGTATCTACATAGGTAGGCAGGCTTTTGCAACTCTACTTATAGCATTGCACAGCTTGTATCTCCATTTCGTCTAGACAAACGAGCGGGGCTAATCTAATACGTACCTGAATAGGTACAGTAGATAGTCGGGCAAGGAAACGTTGATCCGCTGGACCAAGTGAGGAACTGGGGTACAGTCTGGGGTAATATTGCCACATACAAACTTCTCAGCAGACTCGCTGCACACACGTACCCCACCACTCTGTGCCTGGTATGAAATCAATGGCGAATTACATAGCCCGTGGGCCTTGCCGTAGTGCGCATGTAGCTTGCATACGGTAAGATCAATCAAGTCTCGGTTGAATGTTCTGTGTGCATTAAAAGGTAGGTCTCGAGAATGACTGTGGACGATTGGTGTTCCGCACATACGAAGATGGAGGTTCTTGGAGTGATGGTACGTGGCTAAGAGGGGTAAGAACATCGAGTGGTACGGAATGGGGGTAGGAGGCTGTTAGTAATGCAAACAATTCTTTATTCAATTAGTTATCTATATGGAACGAGACCTCTTAGTACCATAGAGAGTGTCATATACACAGGTAAGCATGCAAAAAACATGAGCCTGCATGATCTGATATTTCAAAGATAAACCCCTGGATACCTAATAAAAGATTCGGCCTCTAGTGATCTTTCTATAATAGAAGTAAAATGGCATCTCTCAAAGGGTCGACATGGCTAGAGAAACTGGAGGAACAGCGTACGCGGCTCCCCTAACAACGAAGAGAGACGCTTTTACCGTTAACGTTTGCCTATATAGTGGATGTTGACGTGGACTGGATGGACCCGGAGTATGTCAAGAACATGCCTATCAAGCCTCACGACCAGACAAGTAACCAGCTCTGGGTGAATGTCGAGTTGCATCGCGCGAGCAACGCCCAACTTCTCCACCAGACTGCCAGGGAGCTCAAGGATAAGGGATGGCTGGCAGTTTATACAAGAGTTGTCGGTCTTCTCCGCGGCGAACTTCTAGATTCTCCAGTTGACATGATGTACATGCACAGGCTGTTTTGATGTGTAAGAAGAATATTGACAACATCCGCGGCCGCGTGTTGCTGCAGACGCTGCCGTCAAAGGCATACGATACACAAGCAACCGTTGACCATGCGCGCTTATACGACGAAGAGTTCGCCCGAGCGGGCATAGGTCGAGATCGCTGCTGCATCAAAATCCCAGCTACGGGTCCGGCACTCAACTCGGCCAAGATTCTCTCCCAAGAGGACATCGCAACGCTGGGGACCGCCTTGTTCGGCCTCCCCCAAGCTATCGCGTGTAGCCAGGCTGGTTGCTTAGTCCATACTATAATGGTTTGTCCCATTCGTCTCCAGCGGACTGGTTGACGGGCCCCTATATTCTGACAGAATATTCTGACACGTGGCGAATAGAAAACCAGGCCCATACCGATCTCACACTCTGGCCAGACGTCCAAGATCCTGCTAACGAGCACCCCAACAGCCCCCGTATGATGCGAATCATCGAGACGTACAAGCGTCTCTACAAAGACACCGGCAAAGAGCAGCCGTTCGTAAAGCTCGCGAGGTACACGGAGAGATCATGACGAGCGAATGGTGGCACAAGCTAGCTAACTCTTCGGCAGCTTCCTCAGCGCAAAGGAGGCGATGGCGGCGGGAGAGATGGGCTGCCATTCGGCGACCCTCTCTCGCACCGTCTTGGACCAGCTCGCCAAGCTGAAGTACAACGCGCAGGAACAGCCAGGCGAGGGCGTCCCGAAGCCGGCGCATCCGTACAAGAACCCGGGGCCGACACCCGCCCGCCTCGTCGAGCTGTCGAAGACCGACCCCCTGACGGCCAACTGGGATGGCAAGCTGGCCAGCACGGAGATCGACTACCTCGCGGGCGGAGGCGCCGAACTCGAGAAGGCAATCAAGAGCGACCCCATCACTGCCCACAGGCTCGCGTATGCCCTGAAGCTCTTCATCGGGGACGACGAGAACGGCGAGACGAGCAGCAGGAAGAAATGCGAGGAGGCGCTGGCTCAGGTCTAGTTAGACAAAGAACCCTAGACGAGATGGTAGGCGATTCGGACGTGTCCTTTCCGTGCTCGGTGCTCCATCCTCGTTGTCAAAGTACAAGTCGCCGAAGACGACATGGACCTTAACTACTCCCTGCGAACCCAGTGAATTAGTTTATAGTCCAGCATGTTCCCCGTCCTAGCATGTGACCATGACCCGTACAAGGCGTGCCGCCTATGGAGGTATGTAGTCGTGTAGGGGCGCCACGTTCTGCATGAACGTGTCGGCCGAGAATCCGCCCGTGTTGAAGGACTGGGGCGACTCGAACGGCAGGAAGACGGCCCTGTGCTGTGCGCGGTCCATGCTGAACTGCGGTATGGCCGGTGACGGAGGCGTCTGGTACGTTCCGAGCCGCGCCGCGTCGACATTCGCTATGCTGTCGGGGCCATTCCCGCCCTGTACGTGATTCGCGAAGGCGTGGATTTGCGGCTCGTAGCTCTCCCAGCGCATGCCCGCGTTTGAATCGGCCGGCAGCGACGGCGGATTCGGCTCGTGGAGGGAGTTCGCCATGAACGAGGAGGCGGAGGCCTCGCCGATGACGGGCATGGGCGATTCTGTTTGCTGCAGCGCCGTCGGCACGGCACCCAGGATTGTCTCTGTGCCCACGCCGGTGTCGCTGTGGTGGATCGGGGGTTGGCTTATGATGTTCGCTTGTCGCGGTTGCATCCCGGCGCCGGTTCTCCAGTGATTCAATTCGGCCAACAGCTCATCTCGCTCCGTCGTGACGGTCTCGAGGTGCTCGGTGGTGGTTCTGATCTGCTCATGCTGCGATCTGATGAAAGTGATGCTCTCATCTACGACGACGTGTTTCGACAGGCGCTGCGGCTCCGTGTCGGCAAGGGCTGGTAGGAGACTCGCGAGGTTCTTTTCGGGCTCTCTCCAGTCAACAGACAGAAAATCCGGGGGGGCGTGTGGTGTACGGTGTACGGTGTAAGGTGTAAGGTGTATATTGTAGAATATATAAGGACAAGGACAAGACCGAGAACAACAATAAGAACAACAACAGCAGCAGCAGCAGCAGCAACAACAACAACAATAACCACAGGAACAGGAATAGGAACAAGGAGGAGGGTGCGATACTCACGGTTAGAGCTTCCTTGAAAGCCTCGCGCCTCGACTTTTCAAAAATACGATGGGCGGCTCGGTCGTCCTCGGTGAAAATGCGAACCCGCTTCTTCTTGACGCGCCGAGCATTGGTCGTGGGACCGGCCCCGATCGGGTTCCTCGCCGGCCTCTCGGGAGACTCGTCATCGTGGCCGCTGGATGACATTGGCGTGACTTGTTTCGCTCTCGATAGGCAGGATACGGCTGTAACACATCTCCAAGCGACCCTTCGTGAGGATTTGCGGGCTTCCGCGCTCCTGGACGGACTGGACGGACTGGACAACTGACCAGCTGAGCAACTGAGCAACTGACGGGCGGACAGAGCAACAGGGGGTTCTGGACTTGGGCAACATACATCAGGGTTTCAGGTGACCAGAGCTGAATGAAGGGAGTCCTAACGGCCACTCGGCTCGTGATAGGCTCTCTCTGCCAATCCAACGCCAACTCCACTCCTCCCATTCCCTCCTCTCCAGCTTCAGCTTAGGTATTACCCTATTAGATTGCCTATTAGATCGCCTACTAGATCGCCTACTAGATAGCCTACTAGATAGGCATAGGGATCCCAGAACCTGGGGAAGGCCGCCCGCCCACATTGTATAGCGTGCGGGGTATCTTGTCAACCCTGTTCCGATCACTTAGATGATATAATACGTATCGATCGCTGCTTGTCGTGGCGTTCTTGCAGTAACTGGAATGGCGAGAAGACGGAAACACGAGAGAGAAATGGAATAGGGCTATCTCATGAGGCGAGAGGACGGTTAAAGATAGGTGACTGGTCTCTTTAATTGGAGCGAGTCGATACATCCTAGAATAAGCCTAAGTAGGATACTAGATTCTAGAATGATGAAAGGAGACGAAATGGGGGGCTCATTACCTCGGCTATAGTTCAGCTCGTTTAGATACTAGCTAGATACCTTCTCATCTTATTAGGCAACTCTTTTTTTTATTTTTTATTTTTTATTTTTTCCCTCTCTTGGGAAACTAGCCTGGGTAATTTAGGGACCCTTTTATTAGACTCAATTATGTGTGATGATTTATACATGCGGTAGGTTGGTTAATTCACACTAAGCTCTTGGCACCGTGTCGTTCCACTTACCCAAGCTTACCAGTACAACTACATACGCAAAGATAGGCACCAAACATCTTTTCTATTGCATCAATTTGTATGTATTTGTAGCGATATTACAACTTTTGCAGGAGAACAACTCTGATGAATGTCTACTCCTTCGAGGTCGCTCGTAGCAGTAGAGCCTCCCGCCGCAAGCTGGGTCTTACCCATAAGGCGCTTGCTTTTAATAAGATAAATATGCGAATTTATAAAATATTCCGATAACTGTTTTGAATTTACAATTATATTGATCTAATATGTTCTAACTTCTAGTCAAACAAACGTAAAAGTAGCCGTCTTTGCTATCGTCTCTGGCGAATCGCGCCAGGGTTAGTAGAGTTGTTAAGCTGTGAGTTCATGATGGATCCCGAACAATAACCGTACGAGCCTGGACCATGGATGTAATGAGGGGTTCTTTATTATCTATTCAGTAGGCCAAATCAAGTGACCCAACGCGTGCACTGTGTCTGGCCTCATACAGCTCCTCACCTTTCTTAGGCATCGGTTTCGCGGTCATGGTGTGAATGTCTCCATATTTTGTGATTTATATTATAATGGTTTGCAAGCTTGTTTTGATAACAACTTGAGTGACTTGAGAGAACAATTTGCATGCTGAGCCTAAGAACTGATGCCGAACCTAGGATCTGTGGGCGTAAATACATACTCTTCCCAAGTCAACGATGCTTTGGTTCATTGCACAAGGAATAAGCTGCCGCCATCGTGTGGCTTTGGGGTGATTCTGTCACCTGTCCCTTTTGCGTCTATCCTCTTTGAAAGCCACAACCCCTCTTTCGAACCACAATATCAAGCCCGTGGGGTACAAAGGGCGAAAGAACCCTCGCTGGCCTACGGGCCACCTGGGGGGAGGTCACTTGGATCTTCTCTCCTATTTTTTTCTTGATAGGCGCCTGTGACGTTGTAATACCCCCCTTCCCCTGCCCCTCCTCTCGCCGAAGACATGTTGAGAAAAATTTGGGCGTTGCCCATACTCATTAGCTGGGGTTTAGCCCAAGCTACACCGCCACCTGTTGTCGATCTTGGCTACGCAAAGTATCAAGGGTTCTATGATTCTACGAACGACCAGAATAACTTCAGAGGGTACGCGGGCACTTTTAATACATAGATGCGATGCCTGACGGTCGCAAAGTATTAGATATGCGGCCCCTCCGGTGGGCAAGCTCAGATGGCAAATGCCACAGCGTCCCGCTACAAATCGAAGCGTAGTTCTTTCTGCTGCAAACTACGCACCGCAGTGTCCTCAAACCCCCCTCGATTCACTGTACGTCGACTTGATATGGTGAATTACGTACTCTATGAGAATACTCTACTAAGTCAACTAGTTCACCCCCTGCGCCGCCATCGGGCGACGAAGACTGCCTATTCCTTAATGTTATGGCCCCAGCAAACCGAACACAACTGCCTGTGATGGTTTGGATTCGTAAGTTTGTTCCCGAACATGTCACTGTCGTCCTAATTCTCATTGAAAGTAGATGGCGGGGGTTATGGCCAAGGGAACAACCGAGTCGAGCTTGGTCAACAGATCCGCACCAATGGTAATTCCTATATCGCCGTGTCAATTGCATACCGGCTCGGTGCTTTCGGTTTCCTGTCGTCGGCCGAAGTGAAGAAATCCGGCGTCCTTAATGTAGCCATCCATGACATGCGGTTCGCACTTCAATGGGTCAAGAAGAACATCCACCAATTTGGAGGAGATCCAAATCGAGTGACCGTCTCGGGAGAGTCCGCTGGAGGGGGTAGTGTCATGATGTTAGCAATTGCCAATGGCGGTACGGAAGGGGACGCCCTCTTCCAGGGCTTGATTGCCTCTAGCCCCTATCTGCCAACACAATGGTGAGATACAGGCGTTAGTTCTATTCTATGACCGTACCACTGCTGATTTTGGGGGACAGGGGCTTCGATGAGGCATGGCCAACTCTAAGCTTCCAATCTTTCGTCAAACAAGCAGGATGTTCCGACGCGGAGGTGCCATTCGAATGCTTGCAGTCAATGGACACGATTGTCCTTCAGAACGCCAGCGCCAACGTAAGCGCGTCCGCCGATTTCGGTCAATGGGTGAGTAGTTCTTGGAGTAATTATATTCTTGCTTTTACTAGCTTTTGATACGGAGGCTTTTTTTTTCAGGCTAGAACTATCTCCTAGAGTGTTCTCGCGGCTTCTAAACCCTCATATACCCGGCGGTAACTAACTTCTCAAAGGCGTTCATTCCTGTCACCGATGGCACATTGATAAGAGAGCGGCCGAGCCAGCAGCTTGTAATCAGTAGGAAGGTTAACGGACGTCGCGTATTAACGGGCAACAATGAAAATGAGGGCCCTGGCTTCACCCCTCAAAACATCACAAGCCAGGAGCAGTTTATCAGTTTCGTCTTAACGAACTATCCGCAGCTCAGCGAGCAGGATATAACCAGCGTTCTAGAGCTATACGGTGTCCCAGAGACCGTATCCGACGTATATGCAGACTCAAACGGGGTGACGGCTCCGTTTTCAACTACGAATTCCAACTGGGCTGTCGGCTGGCAGCAAGCAGCAAATAACCTCTATGCTGAGGCTACTTTCGTGTGTCCTTCTTATGTGAGTTACCGCTGGAGTCATTTCCCTCCCTTTCTAGTGACTTGAGAGCCCTCGAAATGTCTATGGGGTATGTTTGGGGAGCATGTTGCAAGAGTCGTAGAACTACGCAAAAGAGTAATTACTGACTCCAGCGGTTGTAGTGGATGGCGGACGCCTTCTCTGGTACCAGGGGAAAGAGGTCCTGGAAATACCAGTACTCGGTGCCGATTAGTGGTCACGGGGCAGATATCGAGCCCATTTTTGACGATCCCCAAACCCAGGGGACGGGGCTGGACGAAGTATTTCGCACCGCTTTCCAGCAAACCTGGGGCAACTTCATTGTCAGCGGGGACCCAACTCTCAGCCTAGTACAGGCTGACGCCGCAGGACAAGGGAACATAGCCGCTGCTAGTACCGGAAAGTGGTTGCCATGGGGAGGACGGCCAACAGGAGATTTCTTGCTGAATATCAATATGACGGGCGGAATGCCTGTGGTGACCCAGAGGTCTGTGGGCATGAAAACCATCAGTTTAACAAGCTATCTACCGAGTACCGATGGATCGTATCCAGCACTAAAGGCTTCGTTCAACTTAGCTTCGGGGTGGTCGTGGGAAGGGGGGCGTGGCAAGAGATGCCAGCTATGGGTTGATCTAGGTCAGAGGGCAATGGAATGAGGGCACGGTTAAACGGAGTCCCGAGAGGTGGGAACTACGTATAGCACGGACCCTCTTCGTTCATATACAAGAACCCCCCTCGTGAAGCAAGACGACTAGAGTTGGAGTAGTTGATTATTGGTTGAAGATATGTATCCTTGGATCGCCGGTTGTAGATAAACATGGACTTTCAAACCGGTTCCGATAAGAGGAAAAAGGATGGAGGAGGAGGCGGCGGCGGCTATCCCACTCCTTCGCGTAGAAAGTAGTTCGTTCCAAAACACGGGCAGTACTTATATAAATCCGAGTTAATCTTATTCCCTCCAATCTGGTTGGGTAAATTATTGCGTCGAATGCGTCCGAATGTGTCCGATCGCGAGGATCGGCCGAAGACGGAGCAGCATCCGATGATGTGCTGGCGAGTCTGAATTCGGAAGGCAGACTTATCTACCTAGGATAGAAAGAAAAAGGAAAAGTGGTATCGAGGCGTTTCCGCTTCTATCTAGCCCTAACCACCCAATTTCTCTTGGACTTGCACTTATCCCGTTCTCATTATGAGAAGCCAGTTGAACATCAAACATCGGCGTGCACTTAGCTTTGAAGATTGCTATAAAAGCAATAATAGATTTTAATTAGATACGCGGGACGGGAAGGGGCGCGCCAAGCGGCTCGGCATTCCACAAGACAAAGGGTCATCATCCGCTAATAGCCAAAAGCAGGCGTGACCATGCAGGAGGAATCTGCAAAGAGTCGTCGTCACGTCGATGGGGAAAACCTTATTTTCGATCCTCTCTCGGGACAGCACCGCGACGATGTTAGTGCGCAACACCGATCGCACAACGCAATGGAGATGAGGAGCGACACGGTAGAAGCCGACCACGCTGCCGTTGAGACCGGCGGCATGGACCAGACTCGGCTCATGACGTCGGAGATGACGACGACGACGACGGCGATGACCCAAGACGGAGTCGTGGCCAAATTCCTACAGACTATCGGTTGGATGCCGCCCTGGTGCCGTTACGACGCGCAGAATCCGCCCAAGTTTACGCTGTCCATGAATATCCTACTCGCGTTTGTATGAAGGAACTCTAGACCTCGAGCATACCAAAGTTGAAACTCTCAAGGGCGCCATACTAACTACCTATCGCTCCAAGAGCACAACGTTCACAGTTGCGAATCTATACTACCCGCAGCCCATTCTCAATGTTATCGCCCAAGACTTTAACGTTAGCTACGAGCGTTCGTCGAACGTAGCTGCACTGTCCCAGGCAGGCTATGCCGTGGGTCTGCTGCTCTTGTGTCCATTGGGCGATATGGTCCCTCGGCGGCCTTTCATTCTCTTCCTGATATTTGTCACTGCAACAATGGTGAGTTATGGCATTATCGCGCGCAAACAAGGAGAGTGCGGGAGGGCTGGGAGGCAGGATAATCTGACAGGAGGCAGTGGATCGGGCTGTGCCTGACGACCAAATTCGAAGCCTTCCTCAGTCTATCCTTCCTTTGTGGAGTAGGGTATGTATTCCTCCGTCGTGGATGTCCGCTCGAGTCGTGTGGCGCTGATGTTTCGAGTAGGACTGTCACGCCGCAGCTCATGCTTCCTCTCGTGGGAGATCTCGCCCCGGCCCATCGCCGCGCATCCTCCCTTTCGCTCGTCGTTTCCGGGCTAGCCTTGGGGCTGCTAGTTGCCAGGGTGTTGTCTGGCGTCGTGGCGAACTACACCGCCTGGAGAAATATCTACTGGCTAGCACTCGGCGCCCAGTATCTAACATTCACTCTCCGTAAGTCCTTTCTAGGCGTAAAAGTCCCTCCCCTCTTGAGTGTTAATGGGCAGAGGGATGCAGAGGCGCGACCATTGGCGCCATTTATATATACTAGATGACTCGCGTGTGTTCAGCAAATAACAAGGTACCCCAAAGAAAAACTACTGATGCTAGATACTGCAGTCTTTTTCACTCTTCCCGATTACCCAGCGAAGAACAAGGGCCTAAACTACTTCAAAGTCCTGTGGAAAATGGCCGTACTCGTGGTAGAGGAACCGTTGCTTACACAAGCCTGCTTCATGGGGTTTCTGCTGAGCGCAGTATTCACGAGTTTTTGGACGACGCTGACGTTCCTGCTCGCATCGCCGCCGTACAGCTATTCTTCGTTGGAGATCGGCTTATTTGCGCTGATTGGCGTTGCCGTGATTTCCTTGGTACCGGTATGGTCGCGGCTAGTTACCGATAGATTCGTCTTCTTGTTCTCGAGTGTTTTAGGTCTTTCACTTGAACTCGTCGGCATCACCATCGGAACGTTCATCGGCACCTTTACCGTCGCGGGTCCGGTAATCCAGGCAATATTCATGGGTAAGTTCGCTTTCTCAAGTGTAGCTTCTACCACAATACCTGGAAGGAGATACGAGTTCTACCCAGTACCTCAAATCACCCCAGAGCCCCGGATTGGAATGAAATGCACCTACTGACTCCCGCATGAAAAAAAAAAGATCTTGGATCTAATGTGGCGCACACCGCCAACAGGAGCAATGTATATAGCCTCGACCCGAAACTCCGGAATCGCGTAAATACCGTGTATATGGTGTTTTCGTTTGCCGGGCAACTGACGGGCACGGCAGCGGGTAACCGACTATACGCTCAGGGGGGTTGGGTCTGGAGTGGGAGCATGAACATCGGCTTCATTGGCGCCGCCATCCTTATCGGCTTGGCTAGAGGCCCCAGAGAAACTGGATGGGCAGGCTGGAAAGGGGGATGGAGTATAAGGAGGGACGGGAATATTTCAGAGAAAGCCGAGATGCAGGTTGCCGCCGAACCGGGAGAAGCTATCAAGTGAACGCAGTGCACGCAGTCGAGGTTGATGGGCTAGAATGTAAAGCACAGGAAAACGACGTCGGGAAATATCCTCGCTCAAAGTCATAGCCGCCTCGGGACCCATTGAATAACCTACGATGGTCTATCTAGTTCCCTCATGCCGGCTGTAGCGTATGTACTTATTCTCATCTATATGGGGAAGTGACTTTGACGATCGTTCGTGCTCTTGGTCTGCTCTTGGTATTATCACTCTCCTCTAGATACCTAGGTAGGTCGTTGATACCTAGGTACTTACCTGTGTAGATAGTATATATATTTGCAAGTAGAGGTGAAGAAGAGTGAAGCGAGCTATAGATTATAGGTACCTACCCACCTGGTGGTCATGCATAATACCTTTCGTACCTAGCTGCCGAGGCCCGTGGTCGTTATAACCGGCCTACGTCCGGGCCTATTACTGTTAAAGCTCAGACGCTGTAGTGTAGGTAGGTTAGGTAGGTAGTCTGCGGATAGGTAGTACCTTAGGTAGGGACACAGGTATCTGTCCGTCTATTCGCCCGCCCGTCCTTCTCCGTCTCCGTCTCCCTCGTTATCCCTTTTACCAAGTACACAAGACCTGAATTCCCATGGCGGGAGATGAGAGGACACCACTCCTTGCCAATGGCAGCGCATCTGCCGGGCAAGCCAAAAACACCGCGGCGGTCGTGCCGAAGGCCTTCTTCGGCCCCGCGAACCGGATCTTGCTCGCCGGCTTCCTGATGTCCTTCACACTCGGCATAACCCAAGTCCCGTAAGCAGAAACGATGCAATCGCATGTCAATCCGCCTACAACTGGCCACTGCGTGCATGCACCTGACAGCTAACACGCGCGGCCCCGGCAAAAGGATTGTCTACGTATTCCGCCTCATGGAATGCGACATCTTCTACACGCACAACCCTCCCTTTCCCGGATCGGCCGATGAGCGGTGTCACCGCCGCGAGATCGACGCCGGCAGCGCCCGGCAGTTCTCTGTGCTGGGCATGACCACGTCGCTCAGCGGCGTCTTCAACCTCTTCGTCTGCGGCTATTTCATCAAGCGATGGGGTCCGCGTTGGTCTTTTGTCTCGCAAACCTCGCTGCTGGGCCTGAGAGTGTCGACGCAGGTTATCGGCGTCACCGTCGGCGGCCGCACTGGCGAGCTGATTTTCCAGATTTGCCAGGCTATTGGCATTATTGGAGGGCCGCGTGGATACCAGTAGGTCCCTGCCTCCCTGCCTCCCTGCCTACCTGTCTATTCGGTCTTGTTCGTAGACCGAGTGGAGATAGAAACAAGCTTTTGCAACTAACTCCGGGACCACGGCAGACTAGTGCTAAATACATCCGTCGGGGAAGCCGTGGCTGCTAAGGACCGCACCGTCGTCTTTGGCCGGCTGCAGGGCTCTATCATGCTCGGGACAGCGTTCGGGTATCTCTGTAAGTCGTGAACGCGTCCTAGCGTGAAGCGTGACCTGTTGCGTCTCGATATCTGGTCTGATCATGTGTCAAGTGGGTGGTGTGCTTGGCAACCTCTACGGCATCCGGCGTCCTTTTGAAGTCGCATTCTTTCTATATGGCATCTCTACCCTGTACGGCGCGCTCTTTTTACCCAACAAGGCGTCTACGGAGAGAAGTCATCAGAAACAGACCAGTCATGGACTCAATGGATTTTTTGCACCTCTCAAAGTCATCGTTCCCCACAAGTATCGCTTAGAATCAGGTACCGTCGTCAAGAATTATGGCTTGATATTTCTAGCCCTTGGCATATTCCTCGGCGTGGTAAGTGACACACTCCTCGAGTAAAAGTCGAAGTTGCTACTAGCACAAAGGGTGAGGAAACTCTTTCTCACCGCGCATCTAGCTCGCGTCGGGCTATGCCCCTCTTCTGCTCCAAATGTACGCTACGTCTGTATTCCACTTCAACACGACTGAAAATGGCTACCTCATGTTCGGTATCTCGTCGATTCGTGGGCTCTTCCTTCTCTTCATATTTCCCAAAATCATCACGGAGGGTCGGCTCTGGTTCAACGGACGAGCTCAACAGGAGCAGAGGGTAGAACACCACCCCAACAATGACGGTGCTGTGCCAACCCACCCAGAGGATTTCGCCGCGGCTGAGGGCGGAGAAGTGCCGCAAGAGCCTGTGAACAGCCCCGAACTGGAGGAAGAGGATTCGGGTACCGGTTTCGACCTGCTTTTCGTACGGTGGAGTTTAGTTGTGGATTCCCTGGTGACTCTTTTCGCTGGCTTCTCCTCGGCCGGCTGGCAGGTGTATCTCGCTGGATTCCTATTACCATTCGCCTCCGGATCGGCCCCGGCGGCCAAGGGCGTAATGACCGAGATGTGCCCACCACACCAGCGACCAGACGCCATCAGTGCCATCACACTTGTCGAGAGCACGGCAACCCTAGTGACACAGGGGGTATTTGGCCTCATTTTTGCCGCTTTTTCGGAAATGGGAAAACCTAGTCTTACATTCTTCGGTAACGCAGTAAGAATCACACCGTCCCCGTCCCCTTGTCGCGCCCCTCCCTCACTTCCCTCTTACCTCCGGTAGGCAACCAAAAGAAGAATAAAAGCCGCTGCCGGTACCGAATGACTGGCATTAGCTCTAGACCTGTCGAGGCTCAACTAACATACGGGTAGGCTATTGCCGTCCTCGGATTCATAGTGCTATTTATTGCACGCTTACCCCCTGTTAATAGTAGACGGATTGATGACAGCGGAACCTCAGCGGATTTAGAGGGGGAGGTAGAATGCACCGCATGATCGGAACTATCTCCCAGCAGAAGAAAGCCAATGTGTTATTCAAGCAAACAAACCAAGTATAAGCTTCCTAAGAAAGCATCACCATAAACATGAATTATCAAGATGGCATAGATTACCACGTGATATATTTACGACAGCCCCTCAGTCTAACTATGAGTAGAGCGAGACGAATTGGAGTTTTCGTTTCTTAACGCTCCGATACACATTAAGAATGAGACCCTAAGAAATGGACACACAACATACGTGCACATTCTGTCCGAACTACGCAGCGCTGCTCGTCGTAAAACATAGGCTTCATTTGGGGACATCATAGGCTGTTGGTCATGCTGAAGGAGTCGGGAGAAAATCCATGAAATAGTGACGTAGAACGTTGCTCTATTGAATACACAAGAATGAACTACCGCCTGGAAACGATCCATTCCCATTATCCTCGCCTTCGCCTTCAGCGTGCAGCTCAGTTCGATCTCGCTTAGCCCCGACCATGTTAATGCGCCTCCTGATGTTACCATATTGACGCTGCGCCATCCGGCCGTATGTGCTACTCTTGCTGAACCTGCCGACGTGGTCTGTGAATTCTTGCGAATACGTGATAGCTCTCCGGGCTAAAATAAGAGAAAACAATGAAAAAGGTATCAAGAATGGTTCAATATACTGATTAATGGCTCCAGACTCCGCCCAAGCCCCCTGATCTTGTGAGAACCACTCCACCTATCTGCAACAAATTTCCCCAGTCAGTATAGAAGACAGTACGAGCACACCAAATTCACGGCGCTGACAGGCAAGGAGAGAACAAGCCCCGAGAAAAATAATGTCAAGCCATATGTCCTCTCTAGGAGATACAATAATTAGGCTTGGGATACACTCCATAGGATCTCTAAGCGTGGGCTGAACAGGGATGGGTGAGCTTCGTAGACCCCAAGTTGACCAAATATCTGCGTAAATAATAACACGAGGCCACCGTCTAACAGGAAATAAAGTTGCAGCAAGAAATGCTTTTGGGTAATCATGTGTCGTCTCTGGGCCTGTTCAACGCGTGACAACTGACAAAAGACCATGGCCGTATTCCAGATGCGAGAGTAATTCAGCCGACAAACGCCGAGATATGCCTAGGGGATCGGTCCGATCGAAATGAAACAAGATTACAAATAAGACGAAGTCTACTCGGCTCCAATCTCATTTGGTGCTGTATCCATTCCAAAACTTGCCGCGTTAAAATCAAAGGGACCGTCATTCCCCTCCCCATCCTGGAGGAAGGAATCAAAATCGAAATCTTGTAGGACGTCGGGTGCCGTAAGCTCATTAAAGTCCGAAATTGTAGTTGAAAACTGTTTTTGATTAGTCGCTGTTGTTTTAACACACGCGTGCAACGTACCATAGCATTATTATTGTCGCCTAGGAAATTCATTTGGTCGACTTGCGGCGCTACTACTTGAGGAGCAGCCTGCGGAGCAGATGCTGGTGCATTTGCGACAGGTGGTATGACTGCTGCGTTCTGACCAGATTTGAAATTTGGCAGATTGTTAGGCGTAATAGGGGTAGCTGGCGTGGGAGGTTCCGGGTCTTGGTTGGCCTCAGGAGCGGGGGTAGCGCCGGCTGGTGGTGCCTTGTTCTTCTGAGCCGAAGCCTGATAAGTATATTAGTATCCTTCTCGTTAATCTAGATCTTATGACAATGTAATACCTTGCTCTTTGCGCCCTTCGTATCCTTTTTCTTAGGCGCGGCCTTAGTGGACTGTTGGGGGGTTGGCGGGGCAGCAGCGCTGGTCTGTGGTGAAGAGGTGTTTGTTCGTCCGTTTCCATTAGCAGTCGGTGCTGGAGCCGACGGTGGTGGCATCGTTCTCTGCGCCGGGTTGCCCTGAACCTGCGGCCCTTGAGGCACTTGAGGTCCCATGCCATTGCCATTCGGACCCGGCCATGGCATTTGCTGGGGGCCCCCTTGTTGTCTTGCCATCATTTGGGGATTCATTTGACCCGCGAATGATTGATTCGGGTGTGAACTGGGAGGGCGCATGCCTCCATTCATTTGCGCCGCAACCATATTGCCATCCATACCATTCATGTTCTTGAAGAAATTCTGTTGCATGTTAGGATCTATGCCGTTGGGCATGAAGTTTAAAGTATTTGGAGACCCTCTTGACTGAGCACCCTCAGGAAGGGGCGAGGGAATGCCGGCCGGGTTCATCTGAGGTGTACCACGCTTCATCTGCTCATTCGGGCTAGGAGAGGCGCCGGGTCTCACGCCTTGAGGTGAGGTGTCTGGGAAAGGTTGTCCATTCGGGCCAGGCGGTCCGCCAGGACCGTTAGGTCCGGGTCCATCACGAGGCATACCGCCCAAACTGTCCTGTTCCTGCCTCGCCATCATGAGCCTCTTCTTATTCTGTTGCTCAAGTAACATTAACTGCATCTGGTAATCCTGGAGAGCGTGGTTGCTCCCACCACCTTGGGTCGCGCCGGGACCTGCTCGCATACCTCCGGGACCTAGTTCTGGGTAGAATGCACCAAGCGACGCGTTATCAGGACCTTGCGGTATCATGGGGGAACCTTGGCCCTGTGGGCCGCCTGGGTTAGGCACCTGTTTATTTGGCATTTGCTGGCCATGATGCTGCTGCAGGTTCTGTGAATATGTCTGGATTGATTTGGCCTGTGTTTGGGCGGACTGTGATTGGAAATCTCGGAACTGTTGAGGGGTTAGATTAGCACAAGAAATGCCGTTGGATAAAAGCATTTGCTGAGCTATGGCAGCAGCTGTGGTTTCGCCTACTTGCTGTGTTGGAATTCCTTGCTGGGGTCGTTGCCCATTCATCATATTCGCATGTTGGGGATTGAATGGTCCCGCTCCTTCTAGTCGGGCCCTTTTGCTAGGTGACGGGGCATTTTCGGCCGAGCCAGGCGAGGCTGCGCGGTTCTGGTTGCCATCCATATTGGATCCGTCGCGTTGCATCTGGTTCTGTTTGGCCGCTTGAAGCATCTGCATTTGCGGACTAAAGCGTGACGATGATTAGCTTCTAGGATGTTGCGGACTTTGACTAGAGCATTGCACATACTTATTCTGATTGTTTGCCATAGCAGTCCTGGCTAGGTTCGGATGTTTCGCGTTCATCTGCATGCCATTGGGTATGCGTTGCATCATAGGATTGTACATATCGGGCCTCATTTGGCGCAATAATTCTTGTTGTTGGGAATGCCGTAAACGGTTTTGGTGCTAGGAGAACGTTATATATAAGTATAGAAGAGATTAGATAGTAGGTCAAGTAGTAGTGTACTTACCTGCGTGTGGTTTACATATTGGCTGACCTGGGGATTGACGCCGCCCTTGTTGCGCTGGGCTGATAATATGTCCCAGAAGAGACAAAACCATTCGTAGAGAAAACAGCTATCAGACCCATTTGGGACATTTGGCGCCGGAAGGTCGCTCGGTCTCTTTGAATCTAGACCGTCTTTACTATCAGTATCCATCGGATCATCACCAATGCCGTTTCCGATAGCATTGCCATTCTCGTCGCGACGGGGGCTCTTGTGAACATTCAAGGCTTGTTCACTATTGAGCATTGCGCGCGCGCAATCGAACATGCGCTCGCGGAGAAAGTAATCATATATGTAGGTGTTCAGGTTCGCGCGGTTGTTCTCTGGGGGGCGCTGGACTTGACCAGCGGCAAGGGCATTATTTCCCATCATGGTCATAGGTCCACCGCCAACAGGTCCGCCGGCCATAGGCATGTTCGCCATATTGATGTTGTTCATGATTCAAGGTCGACAGAGCGAATCTGTCAGGTACCGAGCGAATCAATCGAGAAGAAGATGCCAAATCAATATTTCGCATCCGGTTCGTTCCTAGGCCACAAGGTGGGTTGGTATTGAGACTGCCAACAGATTGGGAAGCGCTGGGTGAGGGTTTCTTGGGATTCTCTCGTCGTCAGCAGGGTGAGAGAGTCTAGGCTGCGGGTCGGGATCGTCGGGAGTCGGCAGCCAAAGATGCGTACCAAAGCGAAATTGGCAGCGCGTCAACAGTCGCGTAACTCACCAGTTTCCGGCGCCAACGCCGTATCCGAGGGTTGTCAAGAGATCGATGAGACGTGAGACCTCGTGGTGAAAGACTCTAGAGAAGTTGGTGGCGATAGCGAGGGAAAACAACGCAAAAACCTGTGCTTCTAGTACGCAATGACTAAGAAACGTAGTTGTATAAGCAAGACGATGAAAAGCGGCAATGACCGATGGTACAAATGCGACAGAAGTAGCGGTATCAGAAGGCTGATCAGAGAATGGGCGAAAAGGAGATGGGTGAAGAGTAGATGATGGTGGTGGTGGTATGAGTGTGTGTGAGTGATTGATTTTGCAGCGGCGGCGAAGGCGAGGATGGCTAGGTTAGATGATCTGGTTTGGATGGATGGCTTCAAGAAGTGCAATGGCTCACCCAGTGCCGGGCGTACTGTGTAATTCACAGTGTGAAAGATTATGCCAGCGGTACCAGTGGGCAACAGTGGGCAACAGTGGGTGCTAGCGTAGTTGAGTGGGGTGGCTGGGTTGTCAAAGTGCGCGCACACACTCACTACCTACGTACATAGGAGGTAGCTACGTGATATGACCGTACGAAAGGCCTTATAATGAGAAGCCCAACAACTAGTTGGAAACCTCTGGCGGCAGCTGGGTTGGGGCTATGGTCGAGGGACTTACTGCCATATATCGGTTAACTCAGCCGACTGTCAGATGACGGAAGCATACACCCACAACTGTAGGCAAATCTGGATTGGATGCTTGAAGGATTGGATGGCGATGTAGCCTAAGCCTGAGGTAACGGTATTAGCTCTTGCTTTGGTACAAGTTCGGTATGACCTCGAAGAAACGTGAATTGGAACTCTCCGGCGTTACTGAGGTTGGTAAGCAGTGTTGGGGCGATAGACTCCTGTTCTAGTGTAGCATAATGTGGTGTAGTATAATGTGGTGTGGTGTGGTATTGTGTTGTGTTGTGTTGTGTGTGTTGTACCTACCTCTCGATCGACCTCC